>CP141128.1:73743187-75000754 GCA_035236585.1 Warburgia ugandensis | reverse complement strand
ATGTGCTATACTTGTAAGGCATGTTTATTTATGAACCAAACCATGCTCCCACCAATTAGTTACCATTGTCCCTAGGACTAGCACATGGTCATTTATAGTGCGAAGAGAAATTTTCAACTTCTTATTTGTTAATATTATGTGTGTGGTGCTCCGAGTTTAAAGATTTTAGTGTACTAGCAATCTATTAAGACTTAAGGTGCTTACACTAAATGGAGGTTTAAAATTGAAAGAAGCCTTCAATTATTTATAATAATTTACTGGTGATTCGACTAACTTAATGAGTTAGTTTATTAAAATTGTATTAAATATATTTAATTAAGTAAGGTATTGTTGGATTTTAAAATTAAATTATTTAACAAATATACTTTGTTATTATTTTTTAAAATGAGATATTTTTGAAAAACATTTTCAAGACTTTTGAAATAGGAGTCAACTCCTCTTCCTAGGAAATGTGCTAAAGCTAGGATTTGACTCCTTCATAGGAGTTGACTCCCATGCTATTTTCTTTTTGTTTGATGAAATGGGAGTCAAAACCTATAGAAGAGTTGGAGTCAACTCTTCCCAAAGAAATTAAGTTGATATTATGGGAGTCAACTCCTTTAATAATTTTGACTACCAGTAATGGTATCTTTTTGAGAAAAATGAGTCTTTTCTCACTGATGACCCATAATTGACCTTTTTTTATCATTGGTGAGACTATTGCATGATTGTTAAAGTGACTTTTCACACATGGTTTCAAGAGTTGTCTAAAATTTATAAATGAGTCTCAAGTTTGCTCATTTGGGATCTTAAACTTCTTTATTTATCTGAATGAGCTTTTATTCTCTAGAACTCTTTATTTCTTAGATCAGATCATTCCCTACTCATCTTAGAACTCGAGGTGGGTCTTCAAAAGTTGCTTATGACAACCAACATAAAACCTTGCAATACCCCTGAAGTGATTTGCCAAAGATCCCATAAGCAATTTATCTTTTGAGATAGTGGGGGCAAATAACATTTTAAAGAAAGTATATTTGATGCATACTCAAGCCATAATTTTGCTCAAATTTTCTTGTCTACATTTTTACTCTCTTCCAAAATTTTCAATAGTAGCCATATCAAAGATGTTCATATATTTGTAGTACAACATGTTAGTGTAGTTTGAGGTCACACAATCTAGCCCGATCTTGGTTTGACTACAATTAACTTGATCTAGCCAGATATGGAATCTAAAACCTTGCTTTCACTCTAGTTGGCCTAATATTGTGCTACTTGAGTTAGAAACAGTTTGTAAATTGTAGGATGAGCTAGGGCAAGTTCAATCTAAGTGAAGGCTAGTTTACTACATTTGACTAAAAGTATATATAAATATTAATATTAAACTAATTTGCATTCAGGCCTAATTCTTATGAAATTTGCATGGGCTTATAGTAACAACCTCTAAGAAGGACATGTTTTTTGGGCCTACCTTGCATGTCATTAAACTTGTTTGTAGCCTCTTTATGAATACCATGAAGTATATTTGTGGGCCCTTCTTGAATAATATGAAGCCGATTTGATGACCCTCTTTGCTCTTTGTGGGCCCATCATACATAAATGAAGTTTATTTATAGGCTTTTTGTTTCTTTAATTTGAAAATATTGTAGATAGTTTTTAGGGCCCATCATGTAAGTGACTTCTTATTTAAAAATATTTTAAATAACTTACAGGGCTTACCATGTACATAGCTTCTTATTTAAAAGTGAGTATGATAACTAATACGGTTCATCATGTAAATAGCTTCTTGTTTGAAAATGAATGTGAATAGCTTCTCGGTCCTATCATGTAATTTTAAAATAGGTGTAAATAGCTTCAAGAGCCCAAAATGTAAATAGCTTCATATTTTAGATGGGCGTAGATAACTTCATGGGCTCACCATATAAATAACTTCTTATTTGAAAAAGGAGTGGATAGCTTCAAGGGCTCTCCATGTAAATAGCTTCTTATTTGAGATGGACTTTTGTTTGAAAATGAGTATGAATAGTCTCCAAGATCCACAATGTAAATAGCTTCTTATTTGAAATAAATGTAGACAACTTCTAGAGTCATCCATGTAAAATTTGAAAATGGGCGTGATAACTTCTAATGCCCTTATGTAAATAGCTTCGTACTTGAAAATAGGTGCGGACATCAATTTTCATTTATTTGAAAATGGTGTAGATATCAATTTCTGATACCCAACTTTCATTTTCTCAAACTCTTGCTAACTCAGATGAAAATAAACCTGTCCTTGCAAATTCATGTGAAAATTAACCCACCCTTGTTTTTTCTTTAAGCTAACCTTAAATCAAGCTAACATGAGAATTTATCTACTAACAACGAGTCAGGTGCACTTTCTTGAAACTCTTGCCAACTCAAAATGAATGATTATTTGAGTTTGATTATCAAGCAAGACATCTTTCCTAAGGAAGTACAAACTAATTCCATTTTTCAATATATCCATATATAGTTAGTTTGAATAGGGTTTATGACTCAATGCTTCCATAATGGCAATCTCAAATATAGTAGAGACCAGAATTGAGCATCTTGTTGGTGGGATAATTGTCTTGACAAAAGGAATGAAATTCAAAATTTAATAAAAGATGAATTATCTTGACAAACAAAATATATAGTAATTATATCCAATAAAAATGAGAACATGAGAGCACACCAACCTAAGAAAAGTATCAGTTGGCACTTATTGATTTGTACCTCTAGCTCAAGCAAGCAAGTGCACTTCTGTTCTTCATTTTAGTATTTTTCTCCTTGAAGGGGCATATTCTGTATTGGTAATGATTCTCATATTTGAACTTGCAAAAAAACTTTAATTGTTTTGCAGAATGATTAGCCAATATTTTCTCTTTTTGATGACTCATCAATTATGGCTATGTTAGGGAGTCTATACTAGGAGTTCTAGTAAGGGTAGACCCTCTTGATCATCGAATAGAGTAGATTTTACCTTTTTCATATGTTTGTCGGAGATCTAGGTAATTCATCATGTTTGCCGTACAAAAACTAGGCAACATGCAGAAATCAATGCCTTTGGATGATCCTAAGTACTTGTTTAGGTCTTTGAGAAAACTGATGGCCATAACTTTGCAACTCAATGAAACATGAATAAAAAGCATCCAAAGAGCATGAAATTTGGTTTAAAAAGGCCAATTCTATGTTCTATGATTTCTGGATTGGGTAATAGAAGTTAAACCCCACAGTAGATGAAGATGTATACAAGATGTTGGATTCTCAAGGTTATCCTATGGTCCTTGCCAGATTCCAAAGTGCAATGAGGGAGAGCTAAGAGAATTCAATCCATCTATTTAGTTTTCTAGCTTCTCTAGATGATGAGTTGGCTTCTTCGTCTTCTAAGGTTCGATTGTTATTTATTAGAAAAGAAACCATACTAGCCGTGGTACATACCGTTGAGTACGTTACCCATATATGAGAGAGAAACCTCTCAGTGTGAAAGTTTTACTATATTGAGAAACCTCTCAGTGTGAAAGTTTTACTATATTTTCTTATTTCTTTATTTCTTTTTGTATTTATCATTAGCAAATATAGAATGTTTTCTGGTCTAGCTCCTGAACTTCAGCAGGTACATAGTCATAAAGTCAAAAGGCTAGTTAAGAACATGAAAGGAACTCTATACATCTCATTTTCGACCATAAAACATAGATGTGCTTTTCAACTTTGTATTTCCTTTTCGAACACAAAAGGAAGAGGGATTATGTTTCCATGTTTCTTCAAAGTAAATGTCCCTATAATTTGCAGCATGAAGAAAACCGAAATAATAATCTATACCTTAACATAACGTACTTTTGGAGAAACATCATGACAAAGTAAATAACTAGAAAGTATTCACATAACAACCTATTTGGGTAATTAGCAGGAAATGGTTGAAACTTGAAAGTCAGTTGAGCTGGTTGTTTGTGACATGAAGAGACAAGACCAACTGGAAATTTGGGTTTGAGTGGAGATTAATTATCATTCTCTTGATTTTCAAGAAAGCCGTTCTTATTCCAAGTTCTCATAAAATACAACTAAGTGCTTGACAGGAAAGTAGCAGAAGCAGAAATCGATCTCCTGAGAAATGCATTTCCACCAAAATTGCTTTCTTTGCTAACCAAAGGGCCAAGGTATTTGTTTTCAAAATTCGCAACAAGAGAGAAGAAAATGACAAAATTCTCTTTTAGAAGTACATAGAATCAATAGCGACCATACATGAAAAAGGATGCAGGAATTTGCTTCAACATTGGTCTACCACCATGTGGTGTAAAGATAGAAGTGCTTGCACATTTTCTATGGCCCCTTTGCAAGCAAGAAGCTGACATAGTGCTTACCGAGCAGACCAAGTAGTGGGACTTGAATATATTATGGAACATGTCAAAGGGCACAAAAACAGTTTCCTTTCTACGGGGAACGTGGCCTTTCTCAACAACACAAAAAACACTTGGAAATAAAGTTTTGGCGACTGCAATATCCTTGAGTTATCTTTACGAGAAAGTTCTTCGAAATGCAACAACTACCACTCCAAAACATCTGTCATCTTTCAAAGCCAAATGAAATCTGACCCTCCTTTGCATCATTCCCATCCTTTAGAGTAAGAACTCTCCAAGAAGAACAAACAAAAGAAGGTAGCAATGGAGCTACTTTTTGGAGAAGGAAGAAAAGGAAAACAGGGTGGAAATGCTGAAAAATGGGCTGGAATTAATACTACGTGAAGTGGAAAGGGCCAAATTGCAGTAGCTTGCACATCAAAATGGGCCCAAAACAACTAGAATATCTATCCCTTTTATTCTCTTGAGTGATTTAATCAGTCAACCAGATTCCCCTGACTCTTGGCCAAAAATTTGATGGGCCTAAGTTTGGCCAGCTAAATCTGATTACAAGGTAAAATCCGGCTTGATTATTCTGTAGGCCTGTTAAAGTATGATATTCCAAGGCAGCTACAACATTCCAAACTCATTGATGTCAAGTTGGATTAAGACAAGGATGTGAAAGTGATAAATAACTAATCTCGACAAACCTGTGATCATGACCATTCGTCCAGTGGGGTCCTAACGGATGGTTGAGGGTGCAATGTGTCATATATCCTTATCGTTAGATCAACTATCACAAATTAACCAAGGGTGAAACAAAACATGCAACAATCAAAAGTTCACCGGAACAAGTAGGCAAAGTGATCAGAGCAAAGTTCTTGTCACTGTGTCGTTATAATGTCACCTTCTTTTCTTTTTCCCGGTAAAATGTTACATGTCCTCTATAGAGAGGGAATCCTTCGCCAACTTGAACGTCTCCTTGTCTCACTTGACTTGGTTGCTATCCTTTTTTATTTCCCATTTTCCCAGTTTTCTCCATTATCAAATCTTGTTTCTATCAATTCATAGAGGAATGGGAAAAGACCATTAAAGGAGGGTCTTGTTAATGGTCTTGACAATAAATAAAAAGGGGAGTCAAGTGTCGAAACTCTCAAGCATGTGGGATCTAGAGAAGGGGCAGACCACAAGGTGACAATAAATGTTTAAGATAAAGATCACCAAATGAGCCAAAAATGTTATAAATATATATATATATATATATATCACCAAATGAGCCAAAAATGTTATATATATATATATATATATATAACTTCTGTCTGAAATAATTTCATTTTTGGAGCAGACAGAACTAAACCATTTTTCTGAATAAGCCATCTGAAAATTTCTAGATGCTTGAAATGTTGATCTATAGATTTTGAGAATATCAGAACATCATCAATATATGAAATGATAAATTGATTGTATTGGCAAAAAATGTTGTTCATAATTTTCTGAAATTCAGAAGGAGCATTTTTTAGTCCAAATGGCATAACATTTCATTCGTATTGGCCGAAAGGAACAACAAAGGCAGTTTTGTACCTATCTTCTTTCTGAATTTGAATCTGCCAATATCCTGAATAGGAAATCTTATCCATTTAAGGACTCTATTCAAAGGTTTGTAATTAATAACAAGACGAGGCTTTCCTCTTTCTTTCTCAGCTGCATTATTCACATAGAATGCAGTACAACTCCAAGGAGAAGAAGATTTACTAATCAGTTGCTTCTGAAGTAAATCAGATATTTCATTTTTACACAATTCAATAAATTCAGAATTCATCTGTGCTGGTCTAGCTTTTGTGGGAATATTATCCTCAGAAAATCCTTCAATATACGGAAGAGAAACACAATGAGTTTTCCTATTCCAAAAGGCTGTAGGTAATTCATTACAGAGGTTATTAAAAAATATTTTTAATAAACTCTGAACCTTTTGTTTAAAGATTTTATCTTGAACCATTTTCTGAGTATCTTGATAAGCAATTTCTTCCTTAATAAAATTTATTTGATTTTCTTTAAGAATGATTCTTTTCGCTTCATTCAACAGATGAGTTTTAGGATCTGTTATAAATTTAAAACAGAATTGTCTATTATCTTTTGTAAAATAGATACCTGTTGGATCTATTTTGTCAATAGGCATGATATTATGCAGAAAAGGAGTGCCTAAAATGACATGATGATGTAAGTCCTTGACTAAGAGGAATGGAGTAGGAATACAGATATCATTGTGACAAACCATAGCATCGTTAAGCTTAAAGTTTATTTTAAGCTTTGTATTACTCGCTGAAGTCAAACTCTGTGAAGTTTTTTCGAAATATTTTGTTGGAATTAATCCTTCCTGAATACAACTAATATCAGCTCCACTATCAACAAGAGCAATGAGGTCTGTATGATACCATTCTCCACCAACAGAAATAGTTACATTAATATACCATTTCTGAGAAGTAACTTGTCTTATTAGATCAAGATAATGGGTTTCTGGGTCAAAAGCATCAATATTTGAGGTTTCTCCTATTATTGGATCAGGTTTTTCCAGATTCGTTATTCTCTGGTCAAGTATTCTGTTTTCATTTTTTAACAAAACAATTTCTGTCTTAAGGTTAGAAATTTCATGTTTTAAATCTGAAACAGAGACATTTGCTGAAACAATTTGTTTCTTTCCAAGTCTTTTATGAACCTCAGACATTCTATAAACACTATCTGTATTAATAGGATTTTCATCCCTTTTCTTTTCTGGTTGATAAGAGGCAACAAGCTTCTCTAGGAGTAACTTTCTTAATTCTTGATCTTCAATTTTTATAATTGTTTCAAGCATATCAATTTTCTCTTGAGACAGAACATTAATAGAAAGATTGTTCATTTCCACAATTGATTTCCAGTAATCAATATCTTTATTAACAGTATTACACTGATTACAACAAGGTTCAGTGTCGGATTCTGAAGATGAAGAAGCAATTTCAAATTCTTCTGAGGATGAAGAGTCCGTAGAATTTAGAATGATTTTAAACAATTTTTGTTTTGTTTCTTCATCAATTTGAAGTTCTGAAATTTTCTTCTGGGTCCAGCATCTATTGGCTGTATGACCTTTCTTTCCACATTTATAACATCTGATCTTAGATCTATCTTTTTTATAGAATTTCTTTCCTGCGTTCTTATCAATTTTTTCTTGAAATTTTTCATTGTGCTTCTTAGAGAACTTCTTCTTTCGTTTAAAAAATTTCTTTTCTTTATTATGACCTTCTTTTTTAGGCATATCGATTCCGAATTGTTGACAGAATTCTCCTAATTGTTTTCTCTCTGTAATCTTTTCTTTCTTTAATTGTCTGCGCAATTTAACTTCATTACAGAGATTTATTCCTTCATTAACACAACAATGTGTTATCTGTCCATATGAAAGACTTTCATAAGGAATTTCTCCATGAAATTGATTTTTCAAGGCATTCTTTACTCTATTAGCAAACAGGTAAGGAAGTCCTTCAATGAACTTCTGTTTCCAGTATTCTCTTCTGGCATCATGCAAGTGTAAAACCCTTGCCAGAAACACATCTTTATACCATCTAAAGTGTGTTAATGAGGGACATCTAAGATTTTGAAGTAATGCCCTAGAATTCTCAAATTGAGTATCAATACTTCCAGTGAAGTGATTTATAATTGTGCAGACTAAAGTATAAACTGCGTCTTCACTAGGTTGACTACTATGGGCTTCAATCTTAACAGCTTCTAATATTTCAGCTTTTTGAATATCAGTTAGGACATTGTCCCACCATCCTTTCAAGTTAACCGTAAAGCCAGCAGTGATCATTTGAGCTATCTGTTTATCAGAATTACCCTTAGCTTTACAGACAGTAGAGTACATAAGAAATCTTGTACTACCTGATAAATTTGATTTTCGGTTAATCCATCAATATTCCATTCATAGATGGTATTAGCTCGATATTCATTCTGTAGATAGACATAATTTTCTTCAAAAAGCACATAATATTTTTATAATAATATTTTTCTAGTCTTCTCGGTTTTCTTTCAATCTTATTAATTTGAGAGAACTGATTTTTTAGATTAAAAATTTCAGTTTCACTGAATTCATCTAAACTCTTAGTTTGAAGATTATCTTTTGGTTCAGATTCAATCTCAGACTGCTGAGCCGACAAAGTACTAAGTTTTAAATTATCAAGATTTTGTTTTAATAATTCCAAAACTTCTTCACTCTTACTTTTCATATTAAATCCTTTTATTTCACAAGGTGGTTTTATTGAAGGTTCAATTTTCATGGCTTCCACCTTTTCTTGTTTCTTTGCCTTGATTCCATTAATGTAAGCAACAATTTGCATTACTCAATTTCTATTGTATCAAGTTTTTCTCCTACAGTTTGCAGGAAGAGATTTGTATAATTGTTTTGCCTAATTAGGTCAGTAAATTCTGCTAACCCTAGTCTTGAATCAAAATAGGCTGCAGTAGTAATTTTTTGATCACCATCTCCAGACTTCATCACTAAAGGGTTTGCTGGAGGATATTCTGCAGACACAATGTCTCCTTTGGAGGTTGTCCATTTTTTAATAACATTCAATTCCCTTTGAATGTAAGTTCTAAGAAACAAAGGAACAAAACTTTCAATCTTTTGATTTTCTTTAAGACAGTTATAAAAGTTTGTCTTAAATTCTTGAATTTCGTTTTTATTAAACGTTTTGAAGTACCAATTTCTAAAGGCTTTATGTCTAGGCCTTAAAAATTCTTCATTTATTGTTTGTCGGATCAAGCTTCCTAGACTTAAATCCATAAACTAAAATTTAAAACCCATTTCAAAGGGTGTAGGCGTGTCATCTTGCCTATAGATGGGATGAACCACATTGTTATCTGATATTTTCAATTCTTCAACTGTATTTGAAGATTCGGGCTTTGATTCTGGTTCTAACTCTGTAGAAAACCTAGACGAACTTGAAGAACAGGAAGTTATTCTGGGAAGTCTAAAAGATCTTCTATTATCGAAACGTATTTCTACATCTCCATCTTCTGTTTGTATTATTTGATCAAGTCTTTGTTCAGTAATTCTCCGGGGAGGAACAGCTTCTGTTAGCTGCCAGGATTGAGGGAAATCCACTTCCTCCCATCTTAGAGTTCTGTTGACTGCAATATCAGATGATAACATGTTTGTTTCAATTAAGACAGTTTTGTATTTTGGTGATTTATGCTTAGATTTAGTATCTAAGGTAGGTAAGACCTTAAATTGAAGTCTGTAGGTGAGAGCTATTGTCTCGGATCCAGACTTAAAATTATAACCATGAGTCTTAATATAAAGACTCAAACTGTCAAATATATTAGGATCTGACAGAGAAAAAGTAAAGTTTGGGAAAACATTAACATAAACTGGTCCATGACATAAACTAGTTTGAAGAACTCCCATCAGGGAAGGAGCCCAATCCAGACATCTAGCGTCTCTTAAGACTGCTAAAATTGACGCATTAAGACAATTTAAGGTTAATGGTTTGAATCCTATTTGGATTAACCCAACATGCAGGAACTTATATTTTCCAGAACTCGTATATGGTTTCAGATCTGATTCAGAAAACAGATTTATGATTTTCTCTGTGTTATCTAGACTTATAGTCTATTCCATATTTTTAATTATTTTATTTGAAGAGAAATCAAATTTTCCTATATTATAAACTTCTTTTGGTTTAATATTTGGTAAAGTCCAATTGTAAAGAGAAGATGTATCAGTAGGGTATTCTACCAAGTTTGAATTTTTAACATGAATATTACTGGTTTCTGCCATAATTTTAGGCAAGCAGATGAGCAAGAAGATTAAGCATAACCGCATGAAGTAGATTACAGCCAAGCATGATTCTGAATGAAAAGCTACACATAAAAACTTGATGATCACATGTTGATTCACGACTTACAGATACTATTCATGCAACCTGGAACTACAATTAACCTACCAAGCTCAAACCCAATAGCCAAACACCCTAACGGCAACACTCAACGCCAAGCAGAAAAACGCACCAGGGACAAAGCATTATAGGTTAAAAGTAAAACAGAAAGCATGATATATCAACCATAATCAAAACATGCTATATCAAGAATAAATAAAAGTTGCCAGTATTGTTCTGAGGTGGACTTAAGTCCAAAGGACCGCCGTTACCCCCATGGCAAGAGAAACCAATCTCAAGAGAAGGAGACCCTCTAACGAACTAATACATGGCGCAGGTATCCAAAATCAAACGGGCATAATCATATTCATGAGAAATATATACCTAACCCTCCCGGCTCAAAAATTTAGCCACTCATGGCTCTGATACCAATTAGTGGATATATATATCACCAAATGAGCCAAAAATGTTATATATATATAACGCGCTCAGATAACAACAAACAAGTCGTGTCAAGGATCTAAAATTTCCTCACCAGGAACAACGTCTTATCCATGTCAGATAGCTGACGGGGCAAAGCGAGCTGAGACCCGTTTTAATTGGATTTGTCACCTTCTTTGGGCCAGGGATGTGTTTGAAAGCTGAAGTTTTGGTTTGTAGGGAAGACTACTCATCAAGCCCACTTTTTTATTTTGTCTGCACGATTTGGTTAGCAGGCAACCATGAAGTTGTGATGGCGTTTCAACTGCACTAGGAAATTCTTGTATAGTTACCACTGTAGAAACTCGAGTTCAACAATCGGACTCACCCACAGGAAGTGAGTAGAATCCATCATAATGGCGCCAACGGAAGTGTGTAAGAGTTGTTACTCTCTATATGAGTCTCACGGGATTTCAGCGTGCAGTATGGCAGTGGCTCAGACAAAATACACGAGACCTATCAAGTTTGGTCGTGCAGCTCGAAGTACATTGCGGGTCTGCTTCTTAGTGATCCAAGCGATTCATCTTCTGAGCCCCTTCTTAGATACGCCATGCCTCATAGGTCTTCCCGCTTGCTGATCCTAGCATAGTTGTCAATTTCGTTTCGGTGGTCATTTCATTCTGCTTACTATAATGGAGTGTTCAAGCTCCAACTTTTCACCTATTTGGCGTTTCATTTCGAAAAAGACTGATTCTTTCCACAAATTTTTCTGAAATAAATGAAGCTTACTATCTAATAGTACACATTAAAAAGCTCTTACCTAGCTTCCATTGTGTAAAATTAAAGGACTTGTAAAGGTAAAGATGGGGGCCGATGTTGAAGGATTCAAATTTCATGTGATAAAATGAGCTCATGCACCGGAAATCCTCCCTAGATTTTCTGAACCATTACTAGTTTCAAGCATACAATACAGCCATGGGTCTAAACCTACGCTTCACAAAATCATTGCATTTGAAAGGTCGGATTGTGTCCTGCCATCTAACTTATTCTCAAAGCTCCACCAAGAACTTCCACGGATAGCAGAAATTGCCTTACAACTTCGGTCTGTAAACACTTGGCCACAACTTACTCTCGTCTCTCTCTCATCCATCCACTTCTCCCTCCAAACTAGCCATGGTCCACTCAAAAACCACCTGGGCACTAGCTCCAGCGATGAAAATCCACAAACAACTCTACCCTAAAACTTCTCATCCTCTCCTCCATCAAACTGCAAACTCTACCCCATCTATTAGATTACCCACCAAACCTCCTAACCTACACAAATACTGTACAACACAGTTCCTTCTATGACCTTTCTCTGGTTTCTGAGCACAATCTAGTAGAAGGAATCAATCCTTTTTGCTGTTTCTAACCTTCCCCATCAACTGGGAGGGTGAAATTATCTTAAACCCACTGGTATAATTACAAACTATATGTGATGAATGAGGATATTCTTTAAGATCTGAAACAAAAAATCCCATTATTCCCATTTTTACTGAAATTTGGAGATTTTTAAGGGGTTTTTCATATTTTAGACAGAACGTGTATTAAATACGTGAAACATGACCGAAACCACTGCACTGGCCCAAAAATAATGGATTTTGAACCCAAATGGTTTAGCTCTTTAATTTGTTCCCTTCTTGACATTGAAAAAAAAAAGGATCCTAGCCACCCTGTATTGTTCTAAGGTTAAAATGGATGCTTGAAGAGTAAACAGTACATGGGAGTAAATTGCACCAAACCCCCGTAGTGCGGTGGGGCAAGCAGGAGCCTCTGAGTTGGGTGACGAGTTATTCGAGGTTGTACATGAGGGTGTCGGTGGGTGTCTAACTTTCTAAAGAAAAGAGAAAAAACAGTGTAAAATCTTGAGCAATCACAGGGTCAGGGGCTCAGATGGTAAATGGCCTAGCTGAGAATGCTGCCAGGATATCAATGATTTGGATCACCACAATTCAGGCTACATTTGTACGTTTATGGTCGACTAAACTTCTACTTAATTTCGAGCAATAATCAAGTATACCTTACCAAGGGAGGGCTCCATCTTACCTCCAAACTATCCTAATAACATAAAAAATACGAAATTTTCACCCGAAGAAAAAGTAAATAATATGAAACAAAAAGGAAATCGGGCCACCTAAATCAGTAGATGCTTCTGCATATATTTTTTTTAGAAGTTACACGCAAAAATAACTCATGCACAAAATGGAACCCTGGTCACTCCCTGCGCCACAGTTCTGTAAGGCTCTGGTTATATTGCACTTTGGGCACATCATTGTTCTACTGCATCACAAATGCGTCAAGTCTTTCAGCAAAAGCAAGCCTTTCGTGGGAAGTGCCAGAATTGCACCACAAATAACCAAATACTTTCCCAATTTCAATAAAACTAGTGCATTTTTTTTCTGGTGTTGAAGAAGAGAAACAAAAGAGCTTGGCGTTACGTCCAATATCGCTTCTTCTGATTTTTACGTCCCAGCCAGTAGTAACAGAAGGAAACTAACAAAGAAAGGGACATTATCCCTTGTAACCCCGCCATTGTACATGACTGTAATAGTTTGGTAACAAAAGCCATGTCAGTGGTAGGTAAGTCTGAAATTTTGGAGTTTCTCTGCGGTGACTTTTCATGCGATGGATGTCCTTTCAGTTCATATCGGTAAATGCCCACAAGTTTCTCTCATGATTGCTTTGTAAAGTCTGAAATAGACTAGCATTTACTGACCCTTCAGGTTCTCATAAAAACAGATTTCACCACACTGAAAATGTTTGGAATAATCTAAGGTCCGGCATCACAAATTGACAGCATCCACTGAAATTATTTCTTTATTGTACTGTCATTGCCGAATAAATGAGTACTTGAAAATTTATTTCTTCTAACAGTTTCTGTTGTACAAAGCAAACCGCTCGTATGCTTTGTCATGTTTGTGGATGTCGGTAATTTAAAGGATGCATGTGTTTCGCTACCATATATTCTTGCCCTTTGATTTTCCAACCACTTATAAGGTGAGATAAAAGTTCATACATCAGATACGCCTTTGTTGCAGGTGTTAAACCATTCGTCCGCGTTGTTTCATAGACCATATGTCCAAGTTCACCCCTTCACAAAGTTTAAATCTTAGACTCCTAATTAAGGATATCATTTAAGTATAGATTATCACATATAAGTTTATTATCCCATGCTTCCCTTCAAGGGAAAAATCCAGTAGGAGATTACGTATATATAAGTAACAAGCCGCTAAATAACCATAAACCTGTGACCAAGCGTATTCAGAAGAGATTCATTAGTTGTCTGCCACCAACCAACCGCGTTGCACATATGTTGGCATTTAATATTTAGCCATATGAATATTAGAAACGAAATCAAGAAGAATCAACATGTGCATGGAAAGATCAGCTCGTTCCAAGCATATGCCGATGGTTTAGGTATATAAAAAGGCTTCTGTCCCATCTGCCCTCTCAAATATTTCTTATTCTGTTATTCATCTCTGAACTTCATCTTGCCAACCATTCGAGAAATGAATCTTAAGGCTACATATGTTAAGTCTTCCTCACAGCTAAAGGGGCAGCCCGAAGCTCCTGCATATGCGGGGTCTGGGGAAGGGACAGACCACAAGGGTCAATAGTATGTAACCTTACCTCAGATTTTGTAAGAGGCTGTTTTCACGCTTGAACCCGTAACCTAAAGGTCACACAATGACGACTCTACTGTTGCGCCAAGGCTCCCCTTCTAAGACTTCCTACAGCTCCTACATACTAATCCCTCCCAAATTAATTATTTTACCTTCTCGTCCTTCCATTTTAGGGTTTATAACAACTATCTTGACTGACCCTCAACAATATCTCTAACTAGGATACTTAAGATTCTTGCACGTCACTATCCCTGAGCTCAAACAAAAACGACCGCTGGCCATTAAATTTGGTCCTTACTATAAGACTATCGCTCTGGGAGTCAAAATCTTATCTGCAAATAAGATATCAATCTAGTCCTCCGAAATTACATGTAATTTAATCTATACCTATTGGAGTCTCAAAAGACTGTCATTGTCGCCACTGCATGTCACTGTAAAGAAATAAAATTTACCCTATTTTCTGTTAATGGAACTTTCTTCATATTACTAAGCCCGTACTTCAAAGGCTGGTCGTTAGTTACTTTGGGGAGTCGTAGAACTTCCGGCCATGAAAGTGTAGATTATTCAACAAAGGCGTTCCGTTTTGAAATGGTCAGTAACATATACAAAATAACATCACACGCAGAGATTGCAAAAATATCCAAAGAAGATTATGGATAATAGAGCGACAAGATCATTTAGCGAATCTCTGTACAGAAGAAAGAGGAAGACTATCTAGGAAGAAAATAAATCTCTAATGAGAGTAATGACATAAAGGAGTAGTGCATGCAGATTCTAATCCATTTCCTAGCTTTCTAGTGGTATATATTTAATTGTAGTATAAATATAAGCTGGTAATATCATCAAAGATTGTTACGGGGTGGGGTACTTATATATTATTGCATTTAAAATTGAATTGTAGAAGATATAATGATTTAGAGATCGATGCTGAAGACCGAATGGACTTATGAGTAACCAAAGTTGATTTGCTACATTTCTAGCTTGCTTTAAGCTACACTTGCAGCTGGCGAAAATCTAGTACTTAGTGTGAACGCGTGGGATGAATGACAATGGCCTCAACTAATTCAAAGTTCCATCACTTTTAATCAATGAAAGAATCATCATTAACCAATCATGTATCGAAAGCATCATCCCTTGAGCAAAGGGTCAAAGATGCACATTTGAGCCGCACCCTCTTTCTTAGAAGCCAAGCAGAGTTGGATTTCACACAGTACAACTTGTAATGAACTTCAACATTGCCTTTCTCCTTAGCATTTTTCTATCTAAAATTAGAAGCTTTATCATCTCTCTTCATCTTAGAGTCCTTGGAGAGAGAGAGAGAGAGAGAGAGAGAGAGAGAGAGAGAGAGAGAGAGAGAGAGAGAGAGAGAGAGAGAATTTCCATATTGATAAGGGAACTGGTGTAAAGATTCTAAACATGGAAAGCCACTGGAAAGTATTATTTCCAGAAAAAAAGGGCAGATCCCTTCAAGGCTATTACACCTCTTCACCTCAGACTCCTAGAGGTTCGTTTTTATACTACCAGCAACTAGACTGACGATTAGAGTCAGATAAAAAGAGTGCAAAAGTAGCTAACCAGTGTTATTTATGTACATGCACGCAAAAAAAGACCTAAACTGGCTTCCTATCAAACATGCAAACTTCCAGATTTGCAGAGTCATGAATTTGTAACATCTAAACTCTAAAATGGAAAACCAGGTCCTGCGAATGATGCCCTCTTCACGAATCGACCTTTCATCCTTGGTCTCTTCTCTGCATTCAATTTCCGAACCTCATATCGTATCTTCTTTGAGAAGAGCCGCGTTCTTCGCTTCTCTCTGTATCTTGATACTCTTGCTTCCCTTCCTCCATCTCCGGATGCCATGTGTGCTCCGAAGCCTCCCATTTCTCCATATGGATGGAGATCCGGTGCATGTGTACCCTGATTGAAAGGTGAACAAATTCAGAGACGATTCTACTGTAGCAGATTTTGCTTATCATGAGGAACTTGGACTCAAATTTCAAATTAATCCATCAAATGAATAGCTCGTCTCATAGCAAATGTCACCAACTTAGGATAAATGGAATAAGATTTTCGTAACAGTGGATTGGGCTCATTTATGAGGATTTAAAATCCATAATAATGATTTCTCAACGTCTTTTGACAGCATGAAAATAGTTTCTTGTAAAAAATGCAAGGTAAGACTACATACAAATGGTCCATCCCTTCTTCAGATCTGCCCTTTTAATAATGAATTCTTGCATAGAAAAAAATTCATAGTGATGAGAAAATTAAATTAAATGAATTCAATTTCACTTAGAAACTAGGGAAAAATATTCTTGGTGAACTTTCACCTAATGAGAAGGGATTAAGGCTCAACATAGGGAAGTTTCAAATAACGATGAGCAAGACTCACCCATGGTGCAATTCACCATGATCATCAGAAGGATATCACTTCACCTACAACAAACTTCACTACTAGTAAATTATGATGGCAACTTACGATGCAATCCATCCATCCATCCTCCGGATTGAAGTGGGGCCGGTTGCCGGTCGTCCACGGCGATCCCTGACTCGCCCAAGCGGTGATTACCGCTTTGTAATCGAGCCTTAGGCAGATTCTCTTCGCGTCCTCACTGTAACCATTATTAGTCGCCACCGCAGCGGCCTTCTCCTCCTCTTCCTCTTCAACGGTCATTGGCGAGTCACAGTCAAAATTCAGGTCCAAGGTGTCCCTAGACGGATCCAACTCGGTGTCCAATTGGAAAGCAGCAGCTCCACCATCCTCCTCCTCCTCCACCTTCACTCGCCCACCATCGAAACAACATTCCATTTCACCCTCCTTAGCTTCCGCAAATCCCAACCCTTCGATACAAAACGAGTTGTCATCTAAACCCTTGCCAAGTAAGCTCTCAACGTTAGCAGCAAACTCCGCCAGATCAATATCGGAAGGGACAATCTCTGCCAAATTATCGATGCAGTTAGATGCGGGTTCAGTGTAATCAGGCGATATCAACGACTTAGATTCTCCCCCAACAGGAGACGTATTGGCAGCCGCGGCAGCAGCAGAACTAGTACAGAATTCAGCAAGAACAGGATCGAAAATCGGAACCCGATACAGTAACTGCTCTTCAGAGTCATCGAGCGACGGCTCATCACAGCCGAGTTCCGGAACGACCAACGGGTTCGTAGGCGACTCGGCTTTCGGCTGAGGCAACAGCGAGTTAGGCTTCGAGTGACGCGGCGTGCGAGCCTTACGCCGAAAACCCTGGTGCCACGTAGGCAAAAAATCGGCCTTTTCCGAGTCCTCAGCCTTGAGAGAAGCAGTCTTAAGCCGAACTCGCTCGTGTCGACGTGCCAAGGGGTTAGCCGAGTGAATCGACGAGTCACAGCCTTGGCAGAGAAAAGCGTCATCGGCGGCGCAGTACCATCTGGCGCGACGCCGCATGCAGCTGTCGCAGGCCCGGGCGGTTTTGCCGCCGAGAGCGTTGGCAGTTCGTTTTTCCGAGCTCATTATGGTATCGACACCCCCTTTCGCCACCGGGCCGAAGCGCAACGGGAAATATGCTGGCACTACATTAAAGAGGGGAAAGGGCAATAATAATTGCAGAGGCCGGTGGGTGGGGCCATGCCTGATTATGCTTTCGGGCCCACACTTTTGCCTTATCTCGTTTCTCATTGGCTCCCCAGGAATTGTGAATCCTAAAATCTCTCTTCTCATTGGCTAGCCTGTTGTAATCTAGGATTTCCTGTGCGACCCATTTTATACACAGGGCCATCCACGTCGCCCTCTCTAAACTTCCGATTTCAATAAGTCCCTGTTTAAACCTGGATCCTGGTCCCCTTCCTCAATTTACCTTCATGTTTGTGCTTTTCTGTGGAAGTTTCAGCCCTGGTGAGGAGGTTTCCGGGAAGACGTCGCTTTCGATTATGATGTGATTTTGCTTCGTCGTGGCTATACGCGTGGCATTTACGGTCCGATGATTTCGATGTTGCATTTTGGTGCGGCCACGAGTGCTGGTCTAAGGGGGGTAAAAACTACTACAAAACGATATCATTAGACAAGAAATCCACGTGAGAGAAGATCAAAACCAGAAAGAGGTTCGACAGACGTATCAGGCCGCTAGATTGCCAACTACATGAGCTATCCCTACTAGAGGATACAACACAAAACACCCAACAAAGAGGAAATGATATGAAAAGTCTGAGAAATGGAGAGAATAGAAATTAGAGATTAGGAGCATGGGTCTCGCCTGATTATCCAACCCTCTTATCTGCATGTCATCTATAGGTGCTCCTTCATCTGCCATTGCAATTGGCCTATCGCCAAATAAGGTGAAAAGAGATATTATCATTTCTAATCATGTGTTTGATTCTATTTCTCAGAACCTAAAAGGAAATTCTTTTTGTGATTTGAACCACCCAATGACATTTGACGAATCACCTTCCACCAAAAGAGGACTAATGCTAGTCCTTTTCCAAGTATTAATCCTTGTGTCATCGCTTGCTATTTGTGATCCAATTTAAAGTGTCTCTCTCCTACAAATGTTTAACGTAGTTGGTAGCAAACAACATAGCATCTCTCTGTCTATGTCAAATTTTGCATTGTGTGTGGTACATACATATAATCACAAAGAAAACATGAGGTCAAATTTTCCTAGGAGAAATGGTTTTAAATTTATATTTCATTGTATCAAGTGGTGTGAGGATATTCTTCCAATTAAATCGTGTTGTCATTACATTTCTCAATCATTTGTAGCCGTTGATTACATTTCTATTGGATACATTGTATAAAACAAAGAAAAACACCCTTGATTACCGGTAAACAAAATATTAACCACATCACAAGAATCTGTGGCTTCAATGATCTTCGTATACTTTAGTTTTAGTTTAGATCAAAACTTGCTAGAATCAATTTGACAAAGTGATTTGGCTGGTAGCTCAGTTTTATGATATAAACTAGGCGACAGTTGGTGTATGCATGTCTTTCAAAGTGTTGCCTTGACACTATAAGAGTATATGGCCTTTGGAGGTTCTTTGTGTAGTATTATGTATAGCTTTATCATAAGCTCAACTGCATAGAAATATACTTTTTGTGTATATATAGGATTATTGGGCATAGAGTTTGATTTCTTTAGACATTCAATGTTGGGGAAGAATACATGTATTATCATTGACTGATTTGCATCAAGAGGGTACGTTGTAGTGTGTTTTTTCTCCAAACTCAATGTGTATGTCAGGATTTTCATTGTTTAGGGTTTTTGAGTTGATGGGACCTATTTGTTTAAAGCTGTTAGTCATTTTTGGGCCTTTTAGGTGAATGTCACTTGTTTGGTTAGAGTTTTCATACTTTAGAACTTATGGAGTTAGTGGGACTCTTATGGTTATATTCCTTGATTTCTAGGATTCTTCACGTTTCAAGACTTTGATTCTTCTAAGGTCTAGCATTTTAGTTGATTAAAATCTCTTAGGTTTCAGGATTTCTAGTCATTTTAGGACTCTAAGGTTGCTAGGCTTTCAGTTGATCTAGGACTTTTAGGTCTCTAGACTTCTAGTAATATAAGAACTCTATTACTAGAATTGAAATTCTAATAATCTAAAGCCTCTATAGTTACTAGAGTTTTAGTTGCTTTAAGACTCTTAGGACCTATAATAATCCCAAGACTCTAAGGTCTTTAGAATTCTCATCATTCTAGGACTCATAAGTCTTAGGACTTTTAGTTATCCTAGAACTCTAATTAATTAAGAGTTCTCAAGCTATAGAAAATTGACTAAATTTAGAAGTCTTGAGGTGTGGGGCTTTGCCTGAGTTTAGTAATCTTGAGCTGTGGGACTGTAGTTGAGTTTAGAAGTATTAAGTTGTAGGAATTTGAATGTGTTTAGTAGTCTTGAATTGCAGGACTTTCACTAAGTTTAGAAGGCTGGAGTTACATGGCTTTAGTTGACTTTACAAGTCTTAAGCTATAGGACATGGAATGAGTTTAGAAGTCTTTAAGCTATAGGACTATGAATGAGTTTAGAAGTCTTTAAGCTATAACATTTAGACTTAATTTAGGAACTATATGTAACTTAAATGGTTACAGGAGAGAAGAGTAGGGGTCCTTTTCTTTCTTAGGGTAGGATCCACTTGAATGAAACAAGTGGTGCCCAGTTTTATATGTCAACTAGACCCCATAATTGTTGGACTTTGGATTAATTTCAGAATTTTTGGAGCTCTAGAACTCTTTTAAAAGCCTTTGAATTTTAGAGATTTGATTAAACTTAGAATATTTGAACTTTTAGAATTCTTTCTCATTTCCAAAAGTTCTTGAACTTTAGGACTCTTATTAACTTCAAAAACTTTTTAGGAATTAAAACTCTATTTTTTCTTATAATAGATTATAAAACTCTTTTATTCATATAAGTCTTATATTTATTGGACTATGAATGATTATTGGAAATGAGGGTAGGGTGCCCAATTCTGACGATAGGGCCTACCCAAATAACAATAAAAATGGGCATAATAGTAAAAGTGGGCACTTAGTTTTGACTGTCAATTGGGCCCACCCTGCTTCTTCTAGGGAGAGTTACGATGATAAAGACTTCTCTAGACATGGCAAGTACTGGTCATGAAAAGAACTTTGTCAGAGTCTATGCTTTAGCAAACACTCTTCTGAGCATTAGCAAGTACTACTAGGAGAACGAAGAGTGTGCTAAAACATAAAGGATAAGCTTCTCACCTTTTGATCATGGGGAGCTATAATCATTAGAGAGAGGGGGGGGGAGGTTAGAAAATAGTAAAGATGAAACTGGAAAGAGAAATCACCTTTTTCTCTCAAAAACTCACTAGAGTCTCTTCTCTTAAAAGCTTTCTCCCTGTATCTTTCTTTATCTATTTGTCTATCTATGTGTTTGATTTGGGTGTAGGAGAGTGATATTTATAGGCTTTCTTGGAGTATTAGTGGGTAAAGAGTTATAGAGAATATGGAGAGTGGAAGATAGTAGTTAGAAAAGAAAACATGGGTAATAGATAGAGGTTGAGTTGTGATTAGCTAAAAGCATGAGAGATGGAAGGAGATGGGGAAATGGGAGAGAGGGTTTGTAATGAAATGCAGAGAGAGAGAGAGAGAGAGAGAGAGAGAGACTTTTACTTGAGTTAGGATAATCTCATGACTTAAGAGTTCTAACCACTTTGAAAAATTGAGCGCCAAATTCAAGTTGAGCATCCTGGAATTTCAAAAAATAAGAACTACTAAAGCTTTAAATCTCTTGGAAGGTTAGAACTCTAGGTGGCCCACTTATATATTTCTCTTATCCCTAAATGAATTCAACTTAAAACAAAAGGAAATCCCTTTAGAAAATCTTGAGAAAGAAAATCATAAAGATAGTATTCCTAAGTAAATAGGAATTTGCATGAGTTAGGACTCTTTCATGACATAGGAAGTAGTTTGATTTGTGGGAAATTCTCTAATAAGTGAGGACCATTCTCTAAATTTCTTCTATCCTAAAACAACTTCAGAGAGAGCATTTTCAGAGCGAGCATTTTAAGAGCATGGAACACCCCCTTTAGGTTGGATAGCCTCTCCTTTATTTTAGGAAGAAAGTTGAGAGAATAATACAGCTAGAGAGACTAAGATGGCACTCCTCAAACTGCACCCACTCTCTTTATTCTTTGTCTCTCTTTTTTAAGGGAGTTGGATTCTTGAAAGAATAGGGCATTTGTTTTAGGGCTACCCCTTGATTTTAGAAAAGACAATTTGAAGGAAAGTGTGAGTTCAAACAAGAGTATCCAACTTCCTATGCTTAGTTGAACTTAAAACTCACAAAGAAGAGTCATAAAAAGTTCAATGTACAAGATTTTGTAGGCCCTTTTAGACGTCTTTCTTTTAAAAAAATTAAGAAAAAGTTGTTTTATAAAGACACTCTTAGACAGCATGATTGCACTTTGCAATGCACTACAAGGGTATATCTTAAATGACTTTGTAACACACACACACACACACACACACCCACACACACACACATCTTACAAAGTCATTTAAGACTTAGTTTTAGACTTTATAATGTAAATAAAAATTTATCATCTATTTGAATTCAGTAAAAATATTGTCAAGACCTAATTGCAAGAGAGAAAAAGGGTCAACTCTTGACTTCTAGCACAAAATTAGAATTTTGGAGCTTAGGTCAAATTTTTAAAACTTAAATTCTAAGGGTATTTATTTTATTTTAAATGCTCAAAATTCTAAAATGACATATTATTACTAAAAACCAAATGTTTGATAAGAAAACTCTAAGTTTAGGTTATCTAGAAAATTGTTCTGTTAGCTAGTAGTATTGTTCTATTTTCTTTTGTAACTGTGTAACATTGGTTTGAAGTACTTAGAATTTCAAAACATAATCTTGAAGACCATTTTTTAGCATTTCATTGCATGACTGTGTGCATTACTTGGCCATCAAATGTTTAAAAACTTTTAATGCCAACACACTCCTAGGATATGCTTGGTCATCGTTTGCTTTACTAATTGTCTTTTACCCTTTGTATACTCCTAGGACATCTTTTGTCACTTTTTTAATTAACTTTGTTATATTAGTCCATGTGGTGTTTACTTCTGTTTCATTGTTTCAATTTTCTTTTATCATCAACTTATTTATAAATGATGCTATTTTCTCTCATTTCAAGTTTCACAACTTAGTGCTTGGACACCTATAAGTTCATTTTTTTTCTTTCATATTTTAATGTAGAGATCCACAACCATTATGTAATACCTCTAATTTTTAGACTTCAATTTATGTAATTATTAGTAGACACCTATAAGTTCATTTTATTTCTTTCATATTTTAATATAGAGATCCACAACCATTACGTAATACCTCTAATTTTTAGACTCAATTTATGTAATTATCAGTAGGAGTTTAAATGGAATGCAGAATCAGAATTTCAAGAATTGGGTCTTGTAGCAATAAATTTATTAAAAATACATAATCAACCCTTGAAACACTAACATTTGTTATTTACATTAAATAAGTTTTCCAATGACACTAAGATTGCTGAACTTGAAGTTTGGACATTAATTCATAATTATTTTAATTAACCTATTTAATTTTAAAATTTACTAAAGAAAAAAAAGGATAAAATCACTTTAAGTAGACTCTACCTGAAGAATTCCAGATTTGTAATAAGAAATGTGTCAATTAAACCCATAATTAAAATATAATACTGTTTAATCTAATTATAACATTTAAGCATTTTAAAACTATAATAATAATAAAGCCATAGATGAATATAAGATATATATATATATATATATATATTTTATCTCTCTTCATCTCGTGTCCTGCTACAGACACCACGTGGACCGAGACTACATCGAACCCCAGACGGCGCACGCGACCGAAGCTTCCTGGTCCCTGTGCCCAATCGCCTTTTTCAGTTTCGATCACAAGGACGATGAGGTCAGAAATTTTGTACAAACAATGGACTAACAGAGCAATCAGACGAACAGCTTGCATCATCCAAAGATCCGCCCTTCGCGTAAAATGTGGGTCGCTTTTGGGGAAGCACCCTATAATGACTCAAGCCTAGCATTTCTTGAATGGTTTATCCTCAGATTTACACCACAGTTTAAGTCTGTTTAAGGTGCGAGAGTATTTTCAAGGCGTTAACAAAACTTTGGCGATGTGTTTCCAGTTGGAGCCGGAGCAGGTTCACAAGTCAAAGCTGTTCGAGGTGATTTTTGGCGTTTGTTTTGAAATGCAACAAGGTTCGATGAAGTTACTCATGGGGAATTGTTGGGGAGAACGACTGGTCTGGTTTTCATTCCACATGTATAAACTTAGAATCTACATAAATGCAAGAACTTGCCAAAAATACAGAAAATGGACATGGCTCTCTGCATGCTCACTCATGAAGTGGGCATGCAGTTAATGTGGATCATGTTGAATCTGGTTCAGCTGAAGCAGCTGCAGCTCGTTTCTTTGCGAAGTACTCATCAGCCCGGGCAAGGTTTTTCGCCACTGATGGCTTAACCCACTTCTTGCGGCCAGGCAACACAGTGAGAGAACAACCAGAAGCATCCAACTTTTCCTTAGCCGAAGCAGAAAAGGCACGAGCCTTAAAATTTAGCTTGAGAGATAATTCCCCATCTCCCAGAATCTGCAAATGGTAAGGAAATCAGCAAACTTGCACAAAAAAACAAATACATGCGTTTTCCAATGCCGGAAAAGCACTTGACACTGATCCAGTGATATGAAGAGATCCTGTACTTTCATTTCCCAAGTAAAAAAAGGCAGCACGAAGCTCCGGCATATGCAGGGTCCAGGGAAGAGGCGGACTACAAGGGTCAATAATATACAGCGCAAGAGGGTATTTTCAC
Source organism: Warburgia ugandensis (assembly GCA_035236585.1). Classification (NCBI taxonomy): domain Eukaryota; kingdom Viridiplantae; phylum Streptophyta; class Magnoliopsida; order Canellales; family Canellaceae; genus Warburgia; species Warburgia ugandensis. Next base: position 74,976,128 of record CP141128.1, on the reverse strand, counting down.
ACCTTGAACCCATGACCTCAATATCACACAACGAAAACTCTACTGTTGTGCCAGGACAACCCGTGACCTCTGAACTTTCATTTCCCAAGTATCCACCATAAATGGTAAAAGAAAAGCATTGACGGTATAAGTGCCAAACCAAAATGCACATAAAACAGTTCAGTTGCATGTTTTGGTAACTAAACCTAACTGATGATAACATCAGAAACACATAATAGGGGTACGTGTATGTGTGTACATGATAAACCAGAACTACGAGTGGACATCTGCAATCGTTATGTGAGAAATTAGCTTTGATAATTTTTTTAAGCAAGGCACTGAACAATGTAGAAATATAAAGCAAAAAACTAAGTTCTTATGTGATTAAAGGATGGAGTCAAATGCACATTCTTCAAAGGAGATAAGAGTTTCGAGCAATGGTTCAAACTCATCGTCCTTCTGATTCATGAGAAATCACCAAAGTTTGATTGTTCCTGGTTGATAACCATTGCACCAAAGAGGCCAAGAAAACTCCCATTTAAAAGTCAACGACATAATAGTTTCAGATGATATATAAACACAATTACTTGCTCGTGTTGAGAGAGGAGTTCAATGAACTGAAAGAAAAAGGAAGAAGGTGCATTTTGGCTAATTGAACCATGTTTGTATGAGAAAAGACCATCTATCCTGCAGATATGCTTTTGGCATAATTTATCAAGAAAAGCTTTAAGATACTCTGAAACCCTGGTCCTAGAAAGTGAAAAGCATCTATCAGATTATTCAAGATTGCAAGATACTCATTTCTTATAGTAGGACCAGCTACAGGGCCCAAGATCTGAAAATGTAATGCATCACATCAAAGAACTGAAACTATGAAGTTCTTGTTGTCTACAGAAGCCACTACGAGAATATGCAGGCAGAGAAAACAGACCTTATTGTTAGTTGCCACAAAGTTTCAAGCACTTGATGTATCCCTTTAGGGAACCATTATCTAGAATTGAGCAGCAAATTATGATAGCACTCTATTCCCTACCAATTGCTAAAGTAGATCTTATCCATCCTGGTTTATAGTCAAGAAGCCCTACTAGAACATGGTCATAAGCTTTTCAACCCACTAAGGCAACGAATTTGTTGGATAAAAATCATAAAATCTACCAAAGGAAAACTTGCACTGGGTAAAAACCTGAGTGGCTTTACCACAATTATCACAAAACACTGGATGAAGAAGGTCCATAAATTGTTTTGGAGCAATGGCACATCTGAGCCTGTTCCTATTCGCGATGTATTCTGAAGCTATTGGAGCAACAATTATAGGAAACACAGAAAACACACAAAATTTTTTAATTTTTTAAAATTGACTTCTAATACTATTTGCTGGTTTTGAAACTTGATTAGATGTTACCCACCCTCTCATAAAAAGTTCTTTTAAAGAAATGCTCCTAGTAAGTGGGTCCCAACTCAAAATTCATGGAATCTAAGTGCAAGAATAAATCAGATTGATTCTCATATTTAAGGTCTACTGGTTTAATAAATGGGCCTCTTATAATGATGAACAGACTCATGTCAAAAGAAATATTAAGATCAACAATATAAATCCCATGATAAATTTTTGGACTTTTATGTTGCTGTAGTTCCCACTTTTATGTGTGGTTACATGAGGATGATGCAAGTTGGATGATAAAAGTAGAACAGAAAGAAATGTAGTTAACTCCTATAACTACCACCACGCGAGAGCATGCTCACTGGGAAAGAGTATGTAAGGTGGTTCTTAACTGACTACAGGTGTGGTCTAAGGTCGAAGAAAAGGGAAGTAATTGATGCAATTGAACGGAAACAAACAATAATTGGTAGCTTTGAAATGAGAAAACTAACCAAACCAATGAATTCCTTACCTTGGATTGAATGGACTGAAAACACACACAGAGAGAGAGAGAGAGAGAGAGAGAGAGAGAGAGAGAGAGAGAGAGAGAGAGAGAGAGAGATTCAGTTGAAACTTGTCTGACAGTTACATGGTTATAGAAGGAAAAAAGCAGGTGTTCATCAAGGTTGAGATATCAACCACATATCTAAAGAGGGAAAGAGGTCTGCATTCTAAGCAGGAAAAGGAGAAATGTACCTGCATAACCTTGCTGCCTTGGTAGGAAAGGGAGTAGGAGAACAGGTACATAACCCTTTTTTTTCCACTCACTCTATGGCTGCAGAGATTCTTATCCAGATATCTTAATCTCCATGCTTACCATTTGAAGCAGCAGCAGACAGCATCAGCAAAGAAAAAGAAGTTGAGCTCCGGTCTCCAGATGGCATTGGGGTCTTCAACTGCACAATGTGCAATTTGCACAAGATCCAAACCATGCTTGAGAATAAATATCTGGTTGATCAGTGATGATCTTTGCTCTTCCAATCTTTCCATTCTCAATGCCAGTTGGATCTAATTGCGGAAATAGGACCGATAACATTGTTGGTGCCAAGAATGATGCAGGAGATCTATGTTTATCTGCATCCAGAAATATCAATAAGGCAATGAGTTGTAGACCAGTTGGTCGCCACAGTCTTGGCTTATTGATATTGCTGTCCATCGGCATTTTTTCTATTGCCTAATGATCTGACCTGAAACTTGTTTATGACATGCACGATGCCATGACCGAAATATCCAGCTGAACCCCTTCTCCATTGCAGATTTATGTGCTCATGTGCCTTCTTCACTGCACTTGTCATTTGCCAATCATGCCATTTCAACTTTGGCCTAGCATTTCACAGCCTGCTGAGTGGAAAGTGAGATACCTCTACTTCAACTACTGCAATCCAGGCCATTACAGGCTAAAAACATTTAGCAAGTGGAGTCCACATCACAATCCATGCACAAAAGAATATGGCTGCTACACAGGCTTCAGTCCACCCATTTTGTGTAATTTAAACACTACGGATGGATCACGACTGGCTCTACCCATCAATTAAAAGTTAGATCCTTGCATTTATGTTAGATTGGCAGAAAGACTGATTTCAGGTCATCAGATCGACATGAAATTTATATCCTTGATGATCGGATTGATTACATGTCGCTGAATTAATATCAGACCTAGGTCGTTACAGACATTCAATTGATCTGAAATCGCTAAGAACAATCATGGGACCCAAGCCAAACGCTAAAATCATTCTATGAATAGAACCCCAGCAACCACAGGAGTTATAGCAACATAAAAGGGCAGCCCCGGTGCACGAAGCTCCCGCCTATGAGAGGTCTGGGGAAGGGGCGGGCCACAATGGCCAAAAGTAGGCAGCCTTACCTTGCATTTTTGCAAGAGGCTGATTCCACGCCTTGAACCTGTGACCTCAAGGTCACATGACGACAACTTTTACCATCGTCATGTGACCTTGAGGTCACAGGTTCAAGGAGTTATAGCAACATGGCCATGCCAAATCACAATATTTGTGGAACCCAAAAATAAGCCATTTACTCATGTTTTAACTTGTTAATTGCATGATTATTTGACATGAGAACACTTCTGACATTTGCCTGCATCCTGGCTACTTGCCCATCCATGTCTTGCTTACTATTTGTGTGCATATCCATTGTTTGTGCATATTTATCATTGCATGTCTTCTTTACTTGTTCACAAATTCATCACTAGCATGCGAGCATGTTCTTGCACGTCTCCCAGCTAGTCCTGTGCCCCTCATCATTAATGCAACTCTTGTTGTTTGTGCACTTCTTATCAATTGCACACTTTTGAAATTTGCATGGCTATCTTCACTTCTGCACCTCACCCCACTTGCAGGCTCTGTCACTTGTGCACCTTTGGTCACTTACATGAAGTCAGCATGCTGTTCTTGCTTGCAAGAGTCACAGACCTATGCAACTGGCAATTCCAAAACTACATTTTTGTTATGAATTAGTCTCCAAATCCCCCATTGGATTACACCCATAACTGCTCCAGCCTTTTTTTGTTATACATAGGACTAATTTCCTTCTTTCCAGACCATACTTGGGGCACAAACAGAGAGATGAGTAGGAGCTCAGGTTCAAGACAAGACTTTTGCTCACATATATCAGTTGCAAGGTAAAATGCAGTGAATTGTGTTCTTTACTATTAGAATTTCTCCTTCTCTTCATTTGATCAGTGAAGGAAATGAGACCCAATTGAAGATGGTGAAGAATGTTCAGTTCCAGTATTTTTTTATTATTTATTCTTCCCATGTGCACATCCAACTTGAATTGAGAGTGGAACACCTCGAAGGGATGATTTAGAAGAGCGAAGAATGTTTAGTTCCAGTTTCTTCACTTCTTTTATCATCATAGCATCTTGCTTCTTTTAGTCATTATAAGGCAGAACTCCAACATTGGTATAAGTCTCATTTGAACGCACCATGGAATCTCCCTGATTTTATTTTGCCTTTAGCACATTTAAGTGTGATTCTTATCTTTCATGTCTATTTATGTACGTGTGTAGTGAGTGTTTATGCTCTACACTATCACCATCATTTTGTTTATAACCTGAAGAATACCATGTTAGAAACAAATTAGACCTGAGAGAAATGCAGACAAAGTGTTTCAAAAGGATAAATGGAGAAATTTATCAAACCCAACGTAAAAATACAATATGGGCAAAAGCTTGCAAAGGAACTGCCTCCAGCCCAAGTCCCTCTCCTTGCACATAATTGCCACGGTACCCACAAAAGTCAACAATAACTCCTTGAAAACTTAAGACAAAAAAGGAGATAAAATCTTTGGGAAGAAAAGGTTGAAAAAGGAAACCATTAAGGATTTCTTAAAACAAGAGAATATAATGATGTTAAATCTTGCAATGTTGAAGGAACAAAGTATTATGTCCTGTAGCCGAGGACTTTAGACCTAACTGAATCGCAGCATGCAGTCTATCTATGCTGAAACAGCAATGGGATTTATTGGTAGAAAGGATAAATCAAAGAGAACAATGAGTCACAGAGCTCATACTTCAGGTAAAATCTGTTGAGTGTTTATCACTTAAGGCTTGCCACTGCATTTTCATTGTCCATTCTTGCTTACTCAAGATAAAAAAATGTAGCTGACAGAGCAGATTTTCTCCCAAGTCTAGGGGAACTCTCTCCTGCCTATTGCTCTGTTGTTCCACTTAAGAACAGGATTAGCCTCAAATTTTCAAACTTGACTTTGTTGGGCGCACTAGAGGAAAATATTTTCCTAGAATGAATGAAGGCAATCTTCATCTTGACCTCCAATTTGTCTGTGACATATTGTAAATTAGTTATGGAGCTAGAAACAACATTAGCACCACCATGCTAATACGGGTCACATCTAAGCCACAAAGATTTGGTAGATATCAACATTAGCATGTGATGAAGTCAGTCATCATGACGTGCGTATGCAAGGCTGAGGTTTTCAGAAAATTGGAGTTATGCCAAGTGAATGCACCCTCTATCAAGCACACCCATACCTTGAGATGGTAAAAGTTTGTCTGCTTGGCAAGGGATTAAGAGGAATAATAGCATTGTTGGTGACTAGTCCACCAATGTCCCAAAAAATTTCTCCACTGTTATTCTAATTTAAATTTTAAAATGGACCACACAGAAAGTAAAAAAGAAAATGAGAAAGGGTATTAAATCATGATGACTGGAGACTTCCGACCATCTAATATGCAAGACTTTTGCACCTGAGCACATTCCTAGCTAGAAGGTCCCATGTCTTGTAACTTCTATGTTGTCGATCCAAGAATGCCACTATTAATATGAAAACAAATGAAAAAGGAGCAATTTGACATTAGAATGATCTTGTACTTGGAGACTAAGTACACCAATGTCCCAAAAATCTTCTCCACTGTCATTCAAATGTAAAATGGACCCCTCAGAAACGTAAAAGGAAAAAGAAAACGGGTATGAAATAGTGGAAGGTTGCTATTGTTTAAGGTGTGAGACTTTTTGCACTTGAGCCCACTTCCCAACTGGAAGGTGCTGTGTCTTATAACTTCTATGTTGTGGATCCAAGAGTGCCACTATTAAAAGGAAAAGAAAAGGAAAAAGAAGAACAATTGTTTTGATGCTACCTATCGAGGGCAGTCCTACAGATGAACTAAAAAGGGTGCATTACATAGTTCCTCCTAAAATTTCATGTTATTAGACAATTCAAATTAATAGATGACATAAATTAATACTACATTACTGATAGAAGATAATATATACACAGAGAAATTATATATGAGTCCCTGCTTCCAAATGGGGTCTTTTAATCTATCAGCTATATGCTGCCAACATCCTTTGATATTCATCATCAAAGCCTTATCCTGATTACGGGTTTGCCAACATTCCTTCAGGAAGTCTAAAATACGAGAAGAATGGCTGGCCAAAAGACAGGAAAATGTATACCCTAACTATTGGTAAAGGCAAAGATTGGGGTAAAACTTCCGCATTTTATATACAAGTGTACATTTATTCTTTTACTTCTCTTTTTCATTTTTGTGCAGACGATATAAAATTCACGCACATTAAAAATAACAATGATCATTGTCTCAATAATCCTCTATATAAAAGACAGATGCAACACTACTTACCAGGCCATATCATTCATACCTTTAAAGGAAGATGTCTTTCTCTTCCAGATGGGTTGATCAGGCCCTTCTGCTTCAAGGATTCCAATGATACCTCATCCCCATCTTGAAATCCTGCAGCTTCTATGTCCTTTAAGTTGACAGGGACATATTTAGGTAAGCCAGCATGCATACCTAGTAACAAATTGGGAACTGAGTAGTTATACATATAAAAGACACAAGACAATAACAATTCTCAGCATCTTAACTAAGACCACTTACACCTAATCACAAAATTTGCAATATAAATAGATATAACATCATGCTAAATATAAATGGGAAAGATACAATTGAATGGATAGGAAGCTCAACCAAAATTGCTCATAGCCCAGACCCCAAATATACACAGTACAAACTACTTTAAGCTCCTAACTGAAGCACTTGGTAACTCACATTGTTCATAGTTCAAACTCCAAAAATATACACAGGATAGACAACTTTGAACTAACAGAGTACATTTTAAACCAAATGTCTCCAAAACCCAGAGCATAAAAAAGAGACAGTGCTGACATTAAATGAGAACGATTGGCCATATTTGAAGTTAATTTTCCTTCGTAACTCAACAGTTATTCAGCCCTGATCTATCTTCCATGCAACCAAACTTATCCCCATAACACCCATTTAAACAACCAACTCCTATCATGTTTCATTTAGAAATCCAACCATGAATGTTACAGCTCTCCTGCATGCCAAGGAACTTCATCCCCCATTTGAAAATTCTTCATTCCATCATCTCACAATCGAACCACACAACCTCCATAAATCCAATTATTAAACACAGATCTTAATCTCTTCTCAACCTTATAATTTCTTTTTTCTCAGTTTTGACAACTCCTTCCTCAAAAACCTCATCTTGTTCCAACAACCAATTTGGAACTTTCTATTTGGAAAAAGATTCCTATCTTATGTGCTAAATATTCTCATAGATTGTCATAATGATCTTGACATCCCCCAATTTGAGATTTTGAAAATTGAAGAAAGTGAAGCTGATAATGCTACATCAGGGGATTCACTGCTCCCAAGTGAGATCATTATCCTTAATTTCGTTCTTAGCATAAAACGAATCAAAAGATCATAGCTTGACCTAATTCCACATCATCATTTGAGATTCCCACTTAGGTTCTTGAAGCTTCTTCCATGGTATCAAAAAGAGGTGTGTTGGCCTGGAGGTCAGCCATACCAATGCGGTCTTAGATTCTTTGCATTTTGCATCTTGTACTACCAAGTTATGCCAAGTCGAGCAAAATGGGTTTTGAAGGTGGAATTGTCCACTAGTAATATTAGTTATAACAATTGTGCTCTCTTCATTGTCCGAGTACTCTCTTGCATTAAGCCAGAGTGACCTCATTTTGGCAAAGTTTGCATTGTGTCTGCATTTTGAGTTTTGACATCTTGGGTTTTTCTAACCAAGGTTAGTGAAAAACTCTTCACGCTTTCTATTTTAGGCAGTTTGAGGGAAGCTTCACACAACTTTGAATTGATCCAAAAAAACTAGCAAAGCAATGCCTGACCCTTCACCTAGTCAGTACAGAATACAAGAACCTTTAACCAATTTGTTGTGGATCTAAGAGACCCTAGATTGGAAAGAGAAGGTGGCTATGCACTATAGGCTAGTGATGAGAAAGTTTTATTCAACATTTCCATTCTCAACATACCTAATTCACTAATGTTTACAGAGTTGTCTATCCTTCCTACTCAACACGATGTCTGATACTTGTATCTAAGACATCAAAAGCCTCTGCTAAACCTTCTCCCTTTGAGGCACATTCTCTAGACGAATTGAGGTGTTTTATTATGCTCATCCAACTTAGCTCCTTCTAGAGGCAGAAATTGTCATTGTTTTCATCATATCTAATGATGTTTTTGAGGATTCCATGACACCACAGCCTCAGTTGCTTCATTATGCTCGTTGAAGCCACTATATGGATCTTATTATAATGATCCATTGTGAACTCACTACCCAAACTAATACAAACCTACCTTATTAGTCTAACTCCATTACTTAGAACAACAGATCACAGAACAGAGACACTGCTCATGTGGTCCTTTTCTCAAATGCACTCATGTCAACTACCCATATCGCCAGAATTCATTTATAATTTGCCAGCCGCAATTCGAATTTACTAAAATCAAGACCTTTCACACGACTCCCAAACTCAATCAACGAGATTAGACTCCACTAACCAAAAGACAAATAGATACCACAGTCTGTATACAAAAGAGCTTAAAATCAAACTTATAGCAACAAACAAGTAAGCAAGCAGGACAACAACAAAAGAAGAAGATTCAATGACTTGATGTGAAATTTGGTTATACCTCCAGCAATTCCGCGCAATTTGGGGATTCGTCTATAGAGCGGCATTTGCCCTCCCTCAAATCCCTTGCGAACACCTGGACCAGACCTGGACTTCTGACCTCTCATGCCGAAACCACAGCTTCCTCCTTGGCCAGCAGCATGCCCTCTTCCTTTCCTCTTGTTCCGCTTTCGCGACCCTGGCTGAGGACTCAGGTTGTGGAGCCTGAACCGATCAACAGAAGACGAAGAAGAAGGAGAAGAAACAGCAGAAGACTGACAAACAATGGAAACCGACACCGTTTCTTTCTTTTTCTGTAGTCGAATCGTCGATAATGGAGATATACCAGGCCTAATTCGGAGGCTGCTTGTGTTTCCCTGCAGAAGAAGAGATGAAACTCTGAATGTAGGGCAGACGGTATTTAAATAGAGAGCAAATGGGGGAAATTTACCTTGAATTGTGAAGAAGGATGGCGGGGGAGGAAGGAGACAGTGGGAGTCCGCGTAGGGAGAGAGAGAAGAGCAGCCATTTTGGCCTCTCAGACCAAGGAGCCTTGCTAAGGGGGAGCAGTGGATAATGAAACTTCCCCGACGAACTATTTAATCGTGTTTTGGTGACTCGCGGAGTCTTGCATCGTCGGACTATTCCAATTGGTACTCTGCTCCATCGTATTTATGACTTGAACAGTATGACCAGAGCGAATGAGACTGATAATCTTAACTTGTATTTTATAAGCGGCTGATTCTAAGCCTAAGCCTTGAACCAGTGACCTCAGATTACATGACAATAACTTTTAACATTGCGCCTAAGTTTCCCTTATAGTTGTTTGTGCGTATAGAGATAAATAAAGTTAAACCGTCATTACACAAATTAATTCGCATTACAATCAAATTGAGTTACGTATAAATGTGCCTTTGCATTCGTGCCCAGGAAATTTGTTGACGCATGATCTTTGAATTGCATGTCATTTCAGCTTTTGCATTCCGTGTCTATGAAATTTGCTGATGCATGGTTTTGTTTCAAAGAATAAGTTTGGGTATGCAAAGAATTAGAAGTAAATAGATTTGAAGGAAATACTTTTTGTGATATTTTTAATAACCTATCATCATTTTAGCTTGATGTCATATTGCAAGAGATTAGCACATCATTATGGACAACATTTATAGTATGAATATCAATTTTGTCTTGTCATTTATTTTTCCATTTTCAGAGATCACGGGTTCGAGGTATGGAAACAGTCTCTTACAAAATGCAAGGCAAAATTGCATATCCTTGTGGTCCACCCATTTCCTGATTCTACATACATAGGATATTTGTGCACTAGGGCTTTTTTTTTTTTTCGTTTCCACTAAACTAATGTTGTTGTTCTTAATACTCATCTAGAAAGACCAACTTATAATTATCAATGGTTGCAAATATGCTCTAACATATAAACTCCAACATGTGAAATAGTTTGTCGTTGTGTTGTATTAATTGTCAATGCAAAGCAGAATCTGGCTAGAAATTGTTTTCTTTGGACAAATGGGTTGAGAGGTATTTGTGAAAGAAAAACTCATGTCCCAGAGAATTATATTGTGTTTATTTTTGTATTGGTAACATTTCTATGAAATCCTCGACATACGAGTCTTGTACCACTGCATAAACCTACTCTGGGATCAATCTTGCATAAGAACTGTGACAACTCGGGTTTTCAAATGACTTTTTGTCAATTCTTTTTGAAAAACAAGGTCTTTAATTGAAAATGTCTTTTAGAAAACAAACACCAGAAATATTTTTCTGTAAAAAGAGTTTACTAAAAACCCCGAGTGTCATTTACTACTTTACAAAATATGAATTATGCAATAAAAATAAAATGCTCATTTCCACCAAAAATAGGCTAAATCTCATCTGCTTTTATGATCCCACACATTACACATGCGATGCAATCACCTAATAAACACAATTCATATATTGTTTGAAATTAAAGTATTCAAAAACATTATGTGTGTGTATGTACATATACATATGTACACACACACATATATATACACACATGATAATGACTCTCTTTACCCGGTAATCACACAAGTATAATAATTACATATCCATGCATATTCAAAATACAAATACAGATGCCATCTCTCTCTCTCTCTCTCTCTCTCTCTCTCTCTCTCTCTCTCTCTCTCTCTCTCTCTCGTATCAATTACTTGTCTTTTTGCTTAGACAGCAGCTCTTAGCGCTCTGGAGTCCTCTGATCTGAGATATTGTATTCACAGGAGAACTTAATTTTAAGACCAACTTATGTGGAGGTAAGCCTTTTGGTGCAATTGAGTGAAGGAATTCTTGCTGACATAAATTCCTCGAATCCTCCTCAAATGAAACATATTAATAAGTGATTTCTTCTCCCAAAAAGAACTTATAACCTTTGCATTCATCTAATCGACAAACTCATTTGTAGTTATAATTAAAGCTCAATTCACCATATATTCCCTATCTTGAGCATCAATTCCAATGTCAGAGAATACTCTTTCTATCAATTAAGTTATGAAATTGTCATTGTAATATAAAATTACCACATCATCTTGAACCCTTATCGAGTCATCCATAGCTCATGATTCTTCACCATCACCAATGCTTAGTAGTAAATATGAGAAAAAAGCATCATGCATTGCTAGCATATTTTGTTGCAACCGAATCAATCTTGTTCTTGACCATACATATGACTTGACAATGCATTCATCAATTATTTGTGTTTTCTTCTTATGTTGCACAACTGGAAGTACTTGACTGAAGTTTCCTCTTAGTATAATTACTTCTCCACCAAATGTTTCTCCTCTATCAAATAAATGTCTTACTATTCTATCTACGGCTTCATAGGCATGTTAGTGTGTCATGATTGCTCCATCCCATATGACTGCACATGTTTGTCATAGGAGCTCAACCAAATCTGATTGCCTGCATATTGAGAACATTGATGATCCATCTAGATAAATATGGATTTTTAATGTGGAATCTAAAGTTCGTCCACCTGGCATTATATTTATAACCATTCCTCATATTTTTGTAGCAATTGCAATCATTCCCTTTGTTTCTTAGATATATGCTAAAATTGCACAATACAAACGTATAGGGTGGGCCATCTAGGAAAAATGTGGAGCCATCTTTTCTCTCAATTGAGGCAATTATAACTATAAATGCACACTCTTGATCAGCATTAAGCTTTTTAATTGAATTTAAGTCTCCCAAAGACATTAACATAGATAGCTCATATAAGATCATTCTCAATATCTTTGAGATATCATTGAAATTAGCTGTTGGTGTTGGCAAATGGAAATCCCTTATGCTTTTGTTATATTGCATTGGTAAAGTGTTTATATCTTGAAATAGATTATTTACCATTTCATTTTATGATTCCTTTTCTCCTTCCATCCTAACTTATACCACTATACTAAGCAAATACTCTAGTAGAGGCATTGAATTTGATTAGGAATTTGTTACTCAATATAATTTTTACATCCAAAGTTTCTCTTATACATAACTAATTATTATCTTAATCAATTTTTTTCAACTTCCTCTTTTCTCTCTATCTACTATCATTTGTAAGTGTAGTTCAATAAAGCCATAAATGTCACATCTCATTTTCAGTTTGGTAGCTACTAATAACTAGTCCTTAATTCCTACTCCTTACTTTCAAGAGTTCAATTTGTTTTAGTTACTTCCTTGAAAAAGTATATTTATCTTTTAACCCTTGTACTATTAACAGAAAAGAGTCACCTAACTAGAAACCATTAAGAGTCCTAAATAAAGTAGAAAATATGAATCCAATTACTTTTGTTCATTCAATAAAAAAGAAATCTAAATTGGGTGAGAGAGAGAGAGAGAGAGAGAGAGAGAGAGAGAGAGAGAGAGAGAGAGAGAGAGAGAGAGAGAGAGAGAGAGAGAGAGAGAGAGAGAGAGTCACACCTCTACAAATAAGGGATTAAATAATTGATTCATAAAAAAGGAAGTATGGTCTCACCACTCAATGGATGCTTTAAAGAAAAACCTCACAAAAAGTAGTAGAAGAAGAAAGACAAATCCAATGGACACAATATTGTAATGACATTAGGCATTTCTATATATGTTTATTTCTTCTTTCCAATTTTTTGTTTTTCTTTGTTATGAGTTTTTTTGTTTTTCTCTGTGCTTACCTGCACATCACCACGTTCCTTTTTTGTAGTCCTATCCAAGTAACAATCAACAATCCTGGAGAGAATTAGTGACAAGTGCGCAAGTTCTTATGCAATCATGACCTTTGATCTCGATAATAGTTCCATGTTGATCAGAAATCAACTTGATAAGATAAGAGTCCTAGTAAGTTGTACATGTTTATTGGGGGAGGAAATAGTATACACACTTTTTCATGCTTGATAAATTTATTTTTGTTAGATTTAATCACTCATCATGTTAGAATAGGCTTAAATAGGCCATATATGAAATTTCATGCCCATCGTATGTTTCTAGCCTATGTTTTTAGATCAAAAGTCATGACCATCCATTTTTATTAAGTTTTTCAAAAATCTAATATAAGTTGCTAGGGTTGTCCAAATGAATTGTTTTGTCATGGTTTTAATCATGACGAATGGCATATATTTGAAAAAAAAAATGTCATTCCATATGGAACATAAGGTGTGTACTCCTTCCTCTCTTATTGTGCATATACACAATACCAGGACTCGTAAGATAAAGACTGCATCAATCGAATTTGGCATCACTTAGTAGAGAAATATACAAAAGCTTTGTGGATTATCAAAGATTTTTGTTATAAGCAAAGAATTACAAAGCAAATCATTTACACACTCTCCTAAATCTAAGCCCTTGCCTTATGGTGAAAGTGGTGACTTGAACATGCAACCAAGGAGATGTCAAATTGTCTACAACCAATTGAACTAGACTTTGTTGGTAGTGTATTATCCTAGTTTGTTGGTGAACCATGTATCCCTTTTCAACACAAAAATAAAAAGAAAGTAGACTTGCACAAGTTAGAGCAAAATTATATTATATTAGTAAAGGGCCTAAAGCAAGTGCACATCTATATACTTATGTGTATGAGAGAGAGAGAGAGAGAGAGAGAGAGAGAGAGAGAGAGAGAGAGAGAGAGAGAGAGAGAGAGAGAGAGAGAGAGAGAGAGAGAGAGAGAGAGAGAGAGAGAGAGAGAGAGAGAGAGAGAGAGAGAGAGGGCATCTCCACACTTAAGCACTGCCTGTAAACCTGCAAAGATGAAGATTTTCATCTTGACCAAGGTGAGCAGTTGCTTCGAAATCAAAGTAACACCCCAAGACATGGTAAAATATTCTTTTTCTCCTTGTCTCATCTCTCACAAAGTCATTTAGTGTTAAGAACTAGTGTTAATGGATGCATTGTTCTGATGATGTTGCAGCTCACACTCTTTCTCCTAAGTGCATAACATATTATTTGATTTAACACATTCATGTTTGTTGTAACTTTATGTTGTTTTTTCTTGCTTATTCAAGTTCCTAAATGTGATACTTATGATGTTAAAAAGCATATTGAAACAGATCGAGATGCATATGTTTATCCCATTACAAAATAATTCCTTTTACATGATGGGTACATCTTGAAAGATGCCATAACAATAGAAGAGAACAAATTTTCTAAAAATGGTTATGGGATCATTCTTGTATATAATGAGGTAAAGCTCCATATTTTTTAGGTGCTTTCGGGCATGCTTGTTTTGCAGGAAATGCATGCACGATAATGGAAAAGTATTCAATTTCAAACTTTCCATGATTTTCACTATTTGTCTAACATTGAAATAGAAGTTTCTTCTAGAAAAATCACTCTCATATTTGGGCCAATGTATTTTCCTCTAGAACATGACATTTTATTTCTTATGGAAAGTTGTACAAACGGAAATGTTTTTTTTTTTTTTTTGAGAAATGCTTTCCAATGGAAGCACTTGCTAACCAACCAAACATGACCTCATTCTTCTACACTTTTGTGGTTTGTTGTGGATACTTGAATCACCACTATGGATGACATAGAATTTTGTAATTTAGTTTTCATCATGCGACCTTGAAGTCACGGGTTCAAGGCGTGGAATCAACCTCTTCCAAAATGCAAGGTAAGGCTGCCTACTATAGGCCCTTGTGGTCACCCCTTCTTCGAACCCCACATAGGCAGGAGCTTTATGCACCGGGGCTGCCCTTTTTATATAGGATTGTAATATCCTTAATTTTTAGGATAAAATAGGAAATAAATTAATTAATTAAAATAAAAAATTTATGGATGAAATTTTTTCCTGAAAACATAAGAATTAGAAAGTGCTCGTCGATATGAATCCAACGCCACCAGGAACCCGAGAAACGGAGCTCAAACGAGGGAGTTATGAGCCGTCAAAGTTGGGCAAAATGGTCTTTTGACAGAAACGTGTTACACAGGGGTCCAAATTGATAACGACACCCATGTCTACACACGTCTCTACCAGTCCGGCGAAATCGCCGGAGAGACGTGGGAAGAGACGTGTGGGGAAGAGTTTCTCTTCCCCAAGACTCTAAAACCCTATATCTATGCTCCTCTAGGAGCCAAAACGCTCCACTTTGAGCGTTTTCCCTGAATGCTACGCAAAACCCTAGCCTTGCAAAACTTGAATTTTCTGGCGAGTGGAGCCCCGGCAACAGGAGCAACCCCGACCAGGCACAAGGTAAGCCTCAAATCCGTGTTTTTTCTGTATTTATTAATTAGAAAATTAATTAGGAAAGTATTTAAAAATTAGGAAAAAAATCAGATTTTTGGGGGCTTTGTGCATGCTACTGTTGGAGCGTGATTTCACGGATCAAACCTTATCCGTTTGAAAATTGCACCGTCCAACTAGTGCACAAGAGACCCAAGAGCATACCCTTTAAATTTGGGAGTGATCCAACGGTGGAATTCTCCAGAAAACTCAAAAACCAGTACCTAGGGATGTTTTTAGGAACTTGGGAAAAATCATTTAAAAACCATGTTTTTTGGAAAAATTAGTGCAAAAGGAGGGCATAAATGGATTCTAGAGAGAATTCTGAAGAAAATGGCGCAAAAATCACGCAAAACGGAGCTTTGTAGCTCCGCCGGAGGCGACCGGAATCCGGTCGTCTTCTCCAGCGTCGTCAACGGCGTCGGTGCCCTAGCGCTGACGCCAGGACGCACTCGGAGACGCACCGAGGACGACGTCATCGTCGCGCGCGGCGCGGCGCCGCGTGCGTGCGGGACGGCCTCGGTTGGCTGTCGCGGTGGGACCGGGACGCGGCGCGTCCTGGCGACCGTGACGCACGCGCGCGTTCCGTTTGGTGTCTGCATCGGCGTGCGTCTTCATGCGCCAGTGTATGTCGGTGTAAACCGGCGGAAAAGGGTGCCGCCGGTTTAAACCACCTTATGGTGGTCCGGCAGGCCCCATTTGAGGGTAGTTTCACTAAAACTTGATTTTTGGGAGCTAGAGAGGTCCAAATCACGATCCGGAAGAGGCGTTGTGACCGTATTGACGACGCGGACCTAGTTTTAACTTAAAAACTTATAAATGACCACTTTTTATTTAGAAAAATTTTTAAATAGTGATGTGACATGTACAGGTGCACTTGAACATACCAATTAAAGGGAGTTATTAGCAAGCTAGTAGCCTCACACTGAGGTAGGTGACGACAACTAATGTTTTGCCTTGATATTTGAACCATGTTTAAACATAGCATCATGTGTGATTGTGTTTTAAAATGCAATTATTATTTACCCTGGATTTCATGCGACATTGCGTACCGGATGGTTATTCCAAATTGAAATCTTTTACTGAATAAACTTATTTAAAATGCTTTTACAAGTATGATGTTAATTAGTTATGCTTAATTAGAGATTTATTTCTTATTGTATATATAGAAAATGCATGGATTTACATGGAAATGAGAATAGAGGCTTATTAGCTGGTCCTTTTATAGGCTAACCCTAGGATGAGGGGCATGTCTTGGGGTTTGCAAGCTATAAGTGCTCTTGAGTTTTAGCATATACATATGATTTTTGTGTTTTATATTTGATGACGGGTGCTCTCGCCCGATGGGCGTCATGCTAGGAGGGATAGGGCCGGCCACCCACCTTCCGAGATTATGATGTGATGAGTTTGTGATATGATAGACACCTGCCCATAGATGGCATTCGGTAGGGGTTTGGTAACATGGATAGTCCACACTACCGGTCTGAGCCTTTCCATGGGGACAGACGCTAACTCTCCCGTTATGGTGTCGACGGAGAGCGGCGGTGGTTGATACCCATGGAGGGTTGCCACTGCAGCATGATGGCCCATATTCTTGTTATGTGTGCATGTATGATGAGCATAGTTATGGATGGTATGCCTGGGTGTGACGACACTCAGAGGTTGGCTATGTGTACTCCTGATCAGGGATGTTAGTGCGATGTGGTGGGACCCATTACCTTAGGGTGCCCTTATTCTTATTGTATGCTCCATTTTATTGATTCATGTCATGTTTTAACTCAGTGAATTTCATGTTTTAGCATATGGAATAAATTGGCATTTATTTGAACATGGCATTATGATATCACTATTTCCATAAATGTTAGACTTTTCATCAATGATGTTCATTATTTCTTTCATTTATTACATTAATTGTCTATGTACCTACACAAGCGATAGAATTTTGTAATTTAGTTTTCGTCATGCGACCTTGAAGTCACGGGTTCAAGGCGTGGAATCAACCTCTTCCAAAATGCAAGGTAAGGCTGCTTACTATAGGCCCTTGTGGTCACCCCTTCTTCGAACCCCACATAGGCGGGAGCTTTATGCACCGGGGCTGCCCTTTTTATATAGGATCTTATTTATGCTCATTCTTCGGACCTACTTAATGGGATATGATACACTACTCCATATCAATTTTGAAGTGATAATCTATATCTCATTTTTAGTGAAGAGAAAAAATACCTACTCCTCACCTAGGATAAAAACGTAGATTGTCCTAGAGAAGAGCATGCAATTTTTATATTCATACTATACATTACTTTATACTTTATAAAACTCAAAGGACTTGCCTATGACATGATTATATTAAATCACAATTGTAACCAACTCCTAAGTATACAGTCATGGTTATTATTTTCATCTTCAAGTTGAAGCTTGCTTCTATCATGTTATGTAAAGTTTATAGCAATCTTGTGTTGGTATCTTGCATATGAAATGGAGATATTGTACTCTTATGGGTATTTTCACATTGTCCTAATGATGGTGCTGGTGTACTTCATAAAGAAATTTGATATAAAATTGGAATTTCATTTTTACTAGTTCTTATCTTCATCATAACCTTTTTTGGCATTTACACTTTATTATTATGATCTATCCTTTTTTATGTTATTTGAGCTTAGTGAATTAGTATATGCTGATTTTCAGTAAATAGTTTGCTTATATCAAGCTTTTTTATTTGATAAGGGCACATTAAGTGGAGTTTCAATAGTAGTTGCACCTATAAAGCTTCCATAATGTTAGTGCATACTATATGACTTCATAATCTTCTTTTGTTTGTCTTTCTTACTTTGTTTGCATTTATTAGTTTGTTATTTTGGTTCAATTAAATTCTAAACATTTTTTAATCTTGTGCCACTTAGCAATATTTGTGCACAATGCCCTTAAGTTTGAAAACAATAAGATTTTAATCAATTTGGATATTTATGTTACATTGTGTGTTGTTTTTAATAGGAAAACATGCCACTTTGATGTAGTTTTGTTACTAGTAAATTACTTTTGAAGCCTCCATTGTTTGGTAGATTTCAATAGTTGACAATTTCATAATGGCACTCCCCACTTCATTAAACATTTTTTAAATTAATTGCTGATAATGTGGAGAACCATGGTGATTTAATTGCAAAATGAAACTCTTATATGATGAAGTGTCAAACAAAGAACTTGATTTATATTGCTTTAGTTGAGCTCATTATAGGCCACAAAAATTCTACCCTATATTAGACAATTCTAAGCCTTTGATTTATCAAGTGTTTTACTATCACACACTTTTTACTATAGTTTTTGCATTTGTACATGGCATCACACAAAGAAATAAAAGGGTTGAGTTGTATCAAGTGTTCATTTACATTTGCAATTACTTGTCAATGTTAATTACATTATTTTGAAACATGAATCTATACAAATAACCTTTAATTACTGGATATGTACGTACAACCTTTGATTATAAGACATACAATAGACACATAAAGAAAACACCTTTAATTAAAGTTTGATTAAGTATAACCAATCCATAATGTTTTGTGCCTTTAGTTGTCTTCAAATGCTGGTTTGTATTAGTTTTACAATATGATTTGGTTGTTAACTCAGTTTTAAGACTATGAGTTGGTCAATAACTAATATTTGTGCATCTTCCAAAATATCAAGTAAACTTGACAAGAGCATATAGCCTTTAGTGCCTCTCTGTTAGGTATAACATTAACAAGTTCTCTTTCTAATCATTTAGGTGTAGGTAATGGTATCATAGCATCAAGTGCATGGAGGTATCCTTTTATATATATGTAAGAGATGCATAACAAGATTAGGCATAGATTTTACATTCCTTTAGCCATTTGATGCTAGAGGAGAACAAATGTATTGCCATTGACTGATGAACATCAAGAGGTCATTGGGTTTAACTCTATTAGAATTGTAGCATCTCTTTCAAACATAATAAGTTGACAAATTGATGTAAGCACGTCTTGCAAAGTATCATATAGGCTTGATAAGAGTGTGTGCCCTATGGAACCTCTCAGTATAGTAGTAGGTATAGCATTAACATTTTCTATCTTTGAGTGCTTAGGCATGGATACTTGTATCGTATCCTCTTGTGCATAGAACTATCCTTTTGTTGTGTATGTAGGAGATGTGTAGTAGTATTGGACACATATTTTGTGTCTCTTTAGTCACTCAATATTAGAGCAAAATGTATGTGTTGCAATTGACTGATCAATATGAAGAGGGCATGAGGCTTGACTCTATTGAAGTTTTAGTGTCTCTTTTTCAAACACAATAAGTTATATGTAATTTCGATTTCCACTATATAGGGCTTCTGAGTTGATAAAACCTGTCTAGTTAAAATCTTTTATTATTTTGTGAATTTTCTAGTCTATGAAATCCATATGGTCAGAGTCCTTATTCTTGGGGCTCTTTTAAGTTGGTGGGCCCATTTGATTAAAGTCCTTAAAATTTGCAACTTTTCTAGTTTCATGGCCTACCTATCTAGTGTCATTGATTTTTACAACTCTTTTGAGTTAAGGCTTGATTTGTGAGACTTCGAATTAAAAGGCTCTTTTGGTGAGTCCTTGATTTATAGGACTCTTTGAGTTAGAGGACTCATTCCACTAGAGTCCTCATTTTTTGCAACTCTTAGGTTGTCAAACTTTTTAATTGTCTTGGAATTCTAAAGTCACCAGTTTTAGTTGATTTAGGTCTCTTAGGTCTTAAGCCTTGTAGTCGATCAAGGACTTTACGGTTTCGAAAACTTCAATCTTTCAAGGACTGTAATATCTCTAGAATTTCATTTGTTCAGTGACTCTTAGGTCATAACAGTTTAATATTTAAAAGACACTAATGTCTAGTTATTCAAGGACTTGCTAGATCTCAAAACTTTCTATCATTCCAAAACTCTAATGTCTCTAAAAAAAATCATTCTGGAATTTTAGGGCGTAGGACTTGAGTCAATCAAGAACTCTAATGTCGATAGATTTCTTGTGACTTTAGAGTTCTAATATCAAAGCACTTTTAGTATTCTAAGAAGTCTAATATTGCTACAACTCTTTCTCATTCATGAGCCTTAGTTCATAGGCCTTTAGCTTGGAAAACAATTATTAAACTATGGGATTTTGGCTTGTGTAAGGAATCTCAAGCTGTGGGACTTCTATTGGAGTTAGGAGTCTTGAGCTATAGGATGTTTATTAGAGTTAGAAGTCTTGACTTTTAGGACTTTTACTAGAGATAAAAATCTTGAGTATAGGATTTCTAAGGGAGTTAAAAAGCCTTAAGCTGTGGGACTTTGACTAAAGTTAAAGTCTTGAGCTGTGGGATTTTTCTTAGAGCTAGAAGTCATGAGCTGTGAGACTTTTACTAGAGTTAGAAATCTTAAGCCATAAGACTTTTATTAGAGTTGGAAATCTTAAGCTAATGGGACATTTACTAGATTTAGAAGTCTTGACTTGTAGGACTTTAGTAGGGTTAGGAATCTTAAGTTGTAGGACTTTTACTAGAATTAGGAGTCTAATGGCTATAGGACTTTGAATTGGTTTACAAGTCTTTAATTAGTTAGTTTAGGAGTCTCTAAAATGTAGGACATTTAGCTAGGTCATAAGTCTAATAGTTGTAGGATTCTAAATTGGTTTAAGAGTCTTTAAGCCGAAGGATATTAAGCTAGTTTGAAGTTTGGTAGCTATTGGACTCTTAATTGGGTTAGGACTCTTTAAGTTGTGGAATATTGAGCTGGTTCATAATTCTACTAGCTAAAGGACTCTAAATTAGTTTAGGAGTCTTTAAGATGTAGGGCACTTAGAATGAATCTAGAAGTCTTTGACTAGTAGGACACTAAGTGGGTTCAGAAGTCTTTGAGATATATAATATTGAGTTGGTTCAAGAGTTTGATAATTGTAGGACTATTGTCACGACCCCAATCCCCAGGGCCGCGATTAGGCTTAATCAAGCCTAACGATTGGGCGAGCCAGGCCTACGTGGCCTTGCTATTTTTTTTCATAATTATACCACAGCGGAAGTGTTGAGAGAGCTAGGTGCTCTTGTCCTGGGCAAGTCACAGTTTACTAGATATATATATATTTTCTCCTATAACAATCGAGTCCTACCGAAATTTCGGCAGAGTCTCCCCTGTTTTTCGAACTTTATGCATTTAACGCATGCTATGCGGTTCACCTGATAGACAACATAGCAGTCATAATTTACTGGAGGGAGACTCAGTCTCCACACTATCTATCAAAGCAAGACACACATGATGCATAAGGAATCAGTGTCAAAATAAGACATAACTCGTTTAGCACTTATATACATGTGTTTATATACAACTCAAAATTTAACAGCTTCAAGCAAGCTTTCTTCGACTCACTCAACGACCTTTCTCTTCTCTCGCCCGACCGGTACCTGCAAAATAACAAGGTGAGCTGCGAAGCCCAGTAAGGGAAAAGAACCAAACCCATGCATATCCCGTCATTCTCATTGCCACGCTTAAAGACACATTCACTATAACATGAGCATGCATTTTCCACTTTAACTAGTCATATATAACATAGTTAGCATGTGCTATCAAATAAGGCCTATGGTTATTACAGCCGAATTACAGTTTTCCCCAAATTCAACTATGACACAACAGTCATCGCATGCAAACAAGCACACCCCATAAGGATTTCCCATTCGTGTCCAGTCACGGGACATTCAATAGATGAGTAGCTCAGTCATGGACCTCATTCTAAAGTTACATGCAAACAAAGCTGCATACTCATTAATGATTTTCTCAGTAATATTAACCATGCATAGCATTACATCAGAATTCAATAGTCATCTCCCTCAAGGATTACCATCTTGGGCGGCCCACTATGAGTATCATCATCAAGGCAGCCGGACCCTCAGGATTTACCATCTTGGGCAGCGCCAAAGTCAGGTTCCCTCAGGGTTTACCATCTTGGGTGGCTCCACCTTAGTCGAAATCAACCAGGCATCCCTTTCCCTCAGGGTTTACCATCTTGGGTAACTCAATATGCCAGCTCATCCCTCAGGGTTCACCATCTTGGGCGGCTCCACCGTGATCCCAAAAGACCAGGCAGCCCTTTCCCTAAGGAATTACCATCTTGGGAGGCTCAATACCGACGGCCTCGTCCCTCAGGGTTTACCATCTTGGGCGGCTCCACCATGATTCTGAAGAACCAGGCAGCCCTTTCCCTCAGGGTTTACCGTCTTGGGAGGCTCAATACCAGATAGTCCAATCCTCAGGATTTACCGTCTTGGGCGGCTTCACCTTAGTTACAAGCAACCAGGTAGCCCTTTCCCTCAGGAATTACCATCTTGGAAAGCGTCATCATAGCTTGCGGAGGCCCTCAGGGCTTACTATCTTGGGCTTGACCATTTTATAACAGTTTGCATCATCACAACAGTTAAGCATAGCAAGTCACACTATAACATGCCTTTTTAATAAGAGATTACAATTTCTATCACCCATTAAACCAAGGTGGCAATATATACATTTTACACATGCATAAAGTTAATTTCAAGAGAACATAACAACAAGAATTTAAAGAATGCAAGGGTTCAGGGTCCTTACCTGCTCTCCGCGTACAATTCAAAGTTCTACTGCTAGGGCCGTTCACATTGCTCTCAAACCTCTGCAACAAGTGCCAGTTCTAAGTAAGTTTCAGAATTTCATGCCAGTTCTTAAAATCACTTCTAGCCCTACTTTCCCCATATTCTTAATCTAACCTCTTACACCTAGACCAAGGGTCTGCACGTAAATAAGTTTTTATTTTTTATTTTTAAAGTGTTATTACTATAAGAACAAATTCATTGCATTTAAGCAGTACACCAGGCATCAGGTCTACCAGCCTACCATTCCACATACATCAAGCAGAAAGACAACCTGACGCCTGTCAAATAGCTTGGGAATAGAGAACAATATTCAACTGCAAGTGATATGTAGCACTTAAATAGTGATGTAATGCAAGAAGTTAATATATGCAAGGATATTGGTGCGATGAGTTCTCTCACTCATGACAATTCAGCTGAAAGGGAAGGAGGTGGCGACAAACCTAGTGATACTTAAACAGCAGAAGAAACTTGAGATTCATGAATGGACACTAATAATTAAGTGGTCGTGGAGATACAGAACAGAGACTAATTATCTGTGGAGGCAGATTGGACCACTAATGAAACACTACTCGTGGGTGCTTCTTTCTCCTGGAGAAAGGTGATTGCAAGGAAGCAAAATTTTGATGCAGATATCAGATTCCATCCAATGAAAGGCGATAGAATCCAATTTTTGGCACATGCTTTGGTGCAAGGAATTCATTCTAAAAGAACAACTTGATACTATTTATTCCATTTTCATCCCCAGAGAAGCAACCATAGCAGACTTGGTGCCAGTCATTAATGTGCAAAAACTTGGTCCATACCACTTAGAAGACACCTTAGAGTACTGGAATTGGAAGAGTGGAATGAACATATGTTACCCCTAGACAGCACCACTATCAGACCTCTCAAATCTGATAAAATTATTTGGAGCAAGACGAGGATGGAGTTTATTTTATTTTTTTTTGCAGTTAAGTCCTGCTTCAAAATCTGAAGGTCATGGTGATCCTATAGGAACATTTCATCCAATAAGACACTCGTTGCAATACAAGTGGATTCCTTCTCTATTATCTTCGATTTCTTTCACTTCACAAACAAATAAACCATTTGAGCCATAATAGTAAAACAAGACAAGGCAATTATATGTCACACTCAATAAGCAATTTTCTGTATCCCAGGATATCTAATTTCAAAAGTAATGGGGACGCACCCCATAAGCAAGAGGGAAATAGGAGCTGATTTCTCAGGGAAAACATTGCATTTTAGATGATCAAAGAGGGAAAAACGAAGCCAGACAGATGGGTACCTTGATGTTAATCCAAAACTTTCAGAGAGTTGGCCTGGTGAAACCCTTGCCGTGTAGTACCTGGAGATGAATCTGCCGACAGGGGTCTTTTTGAGAGGGGATTTCCTTCTTCTTCGTATCAGGGTCTAGGCATTAGAACCTAGGGCAAGTCCGTTATCGATTTTTGGTTTCGATGGAAGGCCCAAAATTGATACGGTAGTGCTCAGGGATTTACAGAGACGAGCTGTTGGGAGGGAGAATCCCCGTCCAGTTGCTCTATTCCGGGTGGCAGGGGTGTCAACCGCGATGGGTTGGGACGAACAAGAGAGAGAGAGAGAGAGAGAGAGAGAGAGAGAGAGAGAGAGAGAGAGAGAGAGAGAGAGAGAGAGAGAGAGAGAGAGAGAGAGAGAGAGAGAGGGAATGAGGGATTTCGTCTTCGATCCTTGTCACCTCCGACTTCCCTGGCACTGGAGAAACATTGGGGAACCAGGAAGATGGGCTCTGGGGAGGGAAGAGGAATGCCCGGAATCCCGTGGAAGGGGAGAGAGTGTCGCCGGAAAAATGAGGGGAGAGGGTTGCCGGCTTGGCTCCCTCCTCCTCGAGTTGCAGACGCGTGGGAGTAGAGCTCCACGCGGTGAGTTCCACTCCCGCGTGTCGAGTTCCTCCCATGCGACCCTATGGTTTACACGCGTTAGAGGGGGGTGCCATTATCAATTTGGACCCCCTCTGCCTCAGTGGTAAAACTCCTGGGTCCGTCGCTCCCGATCTCCGTTTCGCGCGTTCTTAGTGTCGTTGGAAAGCTCTCATCGAGCACAATCTGATGAATGGCTTTTTCATCATTAACGTCTAATGTCCTTGATTTTTACGGTTTAATCTACCATCTAGGACCTGGGCGTGACAACACTCCCCTACTTAAAGAAATTTCGTCCTCGAAATTAGATAAATACCTGAGTCTTGAAATAACTCTGGGTATTTCTGCCGAACCTCATATTCCAGCTCCCATGTGGCTTCTTCTGTCCCGTGATGTTGCCATATCACCTTCACAAGTGATATTACTCTTCGACGTAACACCTGTTCTTTATGGTCAACCACCTGTATTGGTTTCTCCTCATAAGAGACATCCTCTTGGATGGCAAGGTCTGTCCAATCAAGAACATGAGAAGGGTCCCGCTCATATTTCCTCAACATCGACACATGAAACACATTATGAATCAATGATAACCGTGGAGGCAAGGCCAGCCGATAAGCAACTTCGCCAACACGCTCTAGAATCTCGAACGGCCCAATGAATTGAGGAGATAACTTCCCGCGTTTGCCAAAACGAGTCACTCCTGGTCTCGGCCGAGCCTTTAGGAACACAAAATCGCCTATCCCAAACTCCAATGGCCGCCTCCTTCGGTCAGCATAGCTCTTGGTCCTACTCTGAGCTGTCAATAACCGTTGCCTGATTTGCTTTACCTTTTCGGTGGTTTCTCTGACTACCTCAGGGCCTAGGAACGATGTCTCACCAACCTCTGCCCAACAAACTGGGGATCGGCATGGCCTACCATATAGCGCCTCAAATGGGGCCATCCCTATGCTAGATTGGAAACTGTTGTTGTACGAGAATTCCACCAAAGGTAAATATTCGGCCCACTTCTGTTGGAAGTCTAACACACAAGCTCTCAACATATCTTCAAGCACCCGGATCACTCTCTCGGACCGCCCATCCGTACGGGGATGAAATGTGGAGCTAAAGTCAGCCCGTGTACCCATCGCTGCTGTAAACTCTTCCAGAGAAGTAAACCTCGGATCTCTATCTGACACAATGGATACAGGTACCCCGTGTAACCTTACAACCTCACGTACATACAACCGACTCAATGTCTCGAGTGAATCAGTAACCTTCACGGGCAGGAAGTGTGCTGACTTGGTCAGTCTATCCACAATCACCCAAATGCTGTTCCAACCTTGCTTACTTCGTGGAAGACCTACCACAAAATCCATGGTAATGTGCTCCCACTTCCATTCTGCCACTGGCAATGGCTGTAGTAACCCCGCAGGCTTTTGATGTTCTGCTTTAACCTGTTGACAAATCAGACATCGAGCAACAAATTCAGCAATGTCCTTCTTCATACCCTTCCACCAAAAGTGTCTCCTAAGGTCTTGATACATCTTTGTACTACCGGGATGTATCGAAAACTTAGACCGGTGTGCCTCACTCAGCAATCCTCTCCTAACCTCATCAATTGGAGGGACCATTAATCTACTCAAATATCGTACCCCACCAGAAGAGTCCACGGTCCAATGCTCAACACTCTCACCTTCTTCTATTCGGGCTCTAATACTCTTAGCCTCTTCATCATCCTTCTGTGCCTGCAATACTTCTTGCATTATAGAAGGTTGAGCAATCATTTGATACAAAAATGCACCCCTTTCAGATGAATCAATGTGCAAGTCATATTCGGTCAATGACTCACGCACCTTCCATTTGAAGCCTTGAAGTCCAGCCATCAAACCTCCAGACTTCCTACTTAGAGCATCTGCAACAACATTCGCCTTTCCTGGGTGATACTGAAGTGCGAAATCAAAGTTCTCCAAGTACTCAACCCATCTGATCTGCCTCAGATTCAAATCCTTTTGAGTGAAGATATACTTTAAGCTTTTATGGTCGGTAAAGACATCAAACCTTTCACCATACAAATAATGTTTCCAAAGCTTCAATGCAAACACCACCGCTGCCAGCTCTAAGTCGTGAGTAGGGTATTTCTTCTCATTTGGCTTCAATTGACGAGAGCCATAAGCCACTACTCTTCCTTCTTGCATTAGGACACATCCTAGTCCTAAGTGTGAAGCATCACAATACACTGCATAACCGACACCTCGCTCCGGAATGATAAGCACAGGTGCCGAGGTCAATCGTTTCTTCAACTCCCGAAATGACTGCTCACATGAATCATCCCACTCAAATACCACCCCCTTTCTCGTAAGTCTTGTCATGGATGCTGCAATGCGTGAAAAGTCCTTCACAAAGCTCCTATAATAACCTGCCAGCCCGAGAAAGCTCCTAATCTCGGTTATGTTCCTCGGTCTTTCCCAACTCAACACGGCTTCTATCTTTGACGAGTCGACAGCAATCCCGTCACCAGAAACTACATGTCCAAGAAAATTCACCTTGGATGCCCAAAACTCACACTTGCTAAGCTTCGCATACAACTGATGTTCCCTCAGCATTTGCAATGCAATAGACAAGTGTTGTTCGTGCTCCTCCTTAGATCTTGAGTATATCAACACGTCATCCACAAACACGACAATGAATTGATCTAAATAAGGGAGAAAGATTCGATTCATGAGGCTCATAAAGGCTGCTAGAGCATTGGTCAACCCAAAAGGCATCACGACAAACTCAAAGTGACCATATCGCGTTCTGAATGCCGTCTTAGGGACATCTTCGTCCCTCACCCGTAACTGATGGTATCCAGATCGCAAGTCAATCCTGGAAAACCACTTAGATCCCCTCAACTGATCAAATAGGTCATCAATCCTCGGCAAGGGGTATTTATTCTTGACCGTCACTCTATTCAGTTGCCGGTAGTCAATACATAGCCGTAGTGTGCCATCCTTCTTTCTTGCAAACAACACTGGGGCTCCCCATGGTGACGTGCTAGGGCGAATGAAACCTTTGCCTTGCAACTCCTCCAATTGAACCTTCAACTCCTGTAATTCGGCAGGCGCCATGCGGTGTGGAGCGATGGAAATTGGAGAAACGCCAGGTAAAAGCTCAATGGCGAAGTCGACCTCCCTCCTTGGAGGTAATCCTGGTAGCTCATCAGGGAAAACATCAACAAATTCCCTTACTATTGGCATAGATTCAATGTCAGCATCAACGTCATCTCGCCCTACCATGCTCGCCATCCACCCACCATAGTCTCTCTGACGGTTGTAGCCAACATGAAGTCGTGGGTGACTATAACCCTCTGTGGCTGAGAAATAAAAATGAACTCCACTAGGTAGGACAAAGTCAACCCTCCTTCGACTGCAATCAATAATGGCACGGTACTCCGACAGAAAATCCATGCCCACGATCACATCATATGGAGTAATGTCCATTACCACCAGATCAAACCTCACCCTGTGACCTACCATGTCAATATCACAATTTCGACACACTCTATTGGAGGTGATGCTCATTCCTATAGGCAACTCAACTTGCAATGTTGAGTCCAACAGTTCTGTTTCCATGCTTAAGTCACGAACAATTGAGGATGAAATGAAAGAATGTGTTGCACCCGAATCAAACAATGCTCTAACCCAAGTGTGAAACAACAAAAATGTACCTTCTATAACTGTGCGGTCAGGCGGGGTGTCTGGCTGTGTCAACGCATAGACTCTGCCCTGTGTCCTCTGCTCAGAGATAGGAGGTGCTCCTCTGAATGGTGCATCTGTCCTCGGTGCTGGTGGCCTACCCTGAGGGCGTGGTCTATTGCTACTCTGCACACTGCCTTGCGCGGCTTTCTGCTTAGGACAATCTCTCTTGAAATGGCCCTCCTGTCCACAAGCATAACAAGTCTTACTAGCCATTCCCAGGGATGGAGAACGTGCCTGTGTGTTCTGCGCCCGAGGAGGATACCCCTTCCTCCTCTTATCCTTGTTACCCTGAAAGTGAGGTTTTCCAAAACTTCTCTTCTTAAACTCAGATGCACTGGTTTCTCTGCCCTGATCCTGCTCAATCAGTTGCGCTCTATCTACAGCCTCAGCATAGTCTTGCAACTTGAAAGGTACCAAGCACTGTCGGATAGAGGATCTTAGGCCCTGGATGAAGCGATAAGCCTTATCCCTAGCAGTGGGGATCATCAATGTTGCATATCGTGCCAACTGATCAAATCTAGCAGCATACTGCCCCACAGTCATGTCACGTTGCGTGAGCCTCAAAAACTCAGCCACTTTAGCATCTCTCTGAGCACTGGGAAAGTACTTTGCTAAATAGGCCTCTCTGAAAAGCTCCCAAGTCCACTCCTCATCAGCTCTAACACTCCTTGCCACCCGCCACCAGTGAATAGCCTCACCAGTGAACTGAAATGTAGCCACCCGTACCTTCAGATCTTCGTCAATTTTCTGTGCCTCGAAGATCCTTTGTATCTGCTCTAACCAATCCTCTGCTTCGATGGGATCTGACATCCCATCAAACTTGGGTGGCCCCAACTTCCTAAACTCTCGCAAGGCAAGTGTTTCCCTGCTTATGCTCTCTCTAGGAGCTCTAGGGACAAGTGCAGCTGAGGGCTGACCTCCTGCTCCCCTGCCAATAGCATCAGCAATTGCCTGGGCCATCTGTCCTATGGCGTCCTGAACTGGATCACTTGCGTGCAATGTTGGCCTTCCGGAACTCGAGTCATCACTCCTTGTCTCCACCATGACTATGCCCTTCACAACATCAACAATAAGGGTTAGTCACTTACTAACCCTGCTGAGAGTAGTCAACAACCAACAAGTTTACTTTCAGAAGCCACAGAACATTCAAATTTTGATGATCACAAGCAATAATAAAAGATGTTCACCACCAGTGATCTACCGCCGTGCTCTGATACCAAGTTGTCACGACCCCAATCCCCAGGGCCGCGATTAGGCTTAATCAAGCCTAACGATTGGGCGAGCCAGGCCTACGTGGCCTTGCTATTTTTTTTCATAATTATACCACAGCGGAAGTGTTGAGAGAGCTAGGTGCTCTTGTCCTGGGCAAGTCACAGTTTACTAGATATATATATATATATATTTTCTCCTATAACAATCGAGTCCTACCGAAATTTCGGCAGAGTCTCCCCTGTTTTTCGAACTTTATGCATTTAACGCATGCTATGCGGTTCACCTGATAGACAACATAGCAGTCATAATTTACTGGAGGGAGACTCAGTCTCCACACTATCTATCAAAGCAAGACACACATGATGCATAAGGAATCAGTGTCAAAATAAGACATAACTCGTTTAGCACTTATATACATGTGTTTATATACAACTCAAAATTTAACAGCTTCAAGCAAGCTTTCTTCGACTCACTCAACGACCTTTCTCTTCTCTGCCTGACTGGTACCTGCAAAATAACAAGGTGAGCTGCGAAGCCCAGTAAGGGAAAAGAACCAAACCCATGCATATCCCGTCATTCTCATTGCCACGCTTAAAGACACATTCACTATAACATGAGCATGCATTTTCCACTTTAACTAGTCATATATAACATAGTTAGCATGTGCTATCAAATAAGGCCTATGGTTATTACAGCTGAATTACAGTTTTCCCCAAATTCAACTATGACACAACAGTCATCGCATGCAAACAAGCACACCCCATAAGGATTTCCCATTCGTGTCCAGTCACGGGACATTCAATAGATGAGTAGCTCAGTCATGGACCTCATTCTAAAGTTACATGCAAACAAAGCTGCATACTCATTAATGATTTTCTCAGTAATATTAACCATGCATAGCATTACATCAGAATTCAATAGTCATCTCCCTCAAGGATTACCATCTTGGGCGGCCAACTATGAGTATCATCATCAAGGCAGCCGGACTCTCAGGATTTACCATCTTAGGCAGCGCCAAAGTCAGGTTCCCTCAGGGTTTACCATCTTGGGTGGCTCCACCTTAGTCGAAATCAACCAGGCATCCCTTTCCCTCAGGGTTTACCATCTTGGGTAACTCAATATGCCAGCTCATCCCTCAGGGTTCACCATCTTGGGCGGCTCCACCGTGATCCCAAAAGACCAGGTAGCCCTTTCCCTCAGGAATTACCATCTTGGGAGGCTCAATACCTGACAGCTCGTCCCTCAGGGTTTACCATCTTGGGCGGCTCCACCATGATTCTGAAGAACCAGGCAGCCCTTTCCCTCAGGGTTTACCGTCTTGGGAGGCTCAATACCAGACAGTCCAATCCTCAGGATTTACCGTCTTGGGCGGCTTCACCTTAGTTACAAGCAACCAGGTAGCCCTTTCCCTCAGGAATTACCATCTTGGAAAGCGTCATCATAGCTTACCGGGAGGCCCTCAGGGCTTACTATCTTGGGCTTGACCATTTTATAACAGTTTGCATCATCACAACAGTTAAGCATAGCAAGTCACACTATAACATGCCTTTTTAATAAGAGATTACAATTTCTATCACCCATTAAACCAAGGTGGCAATATATACATTTTACACATGCATAAAGTTAATTTCAAGAGAACATAACAACAAGAATTTAAAGAATGCAAGGGTTCAGGGTCCTTACCTGCTCTCCGCGTACAATTCAAAGTTCTACTGCTAGGGCCGTTCACACTGCTCTCAAACCTCTGCAACAAGTGCCAGTTCTAAGTAAGTTTCAGAATTTCATGCCAGTTCTTAAAATCACTTCTAGCCCTACTTTCCCCATATTCTTAATCTAACCTCTTACACCTAGACCAAGGGTCTGCACGTAAATAAGTTTTTATTTTTATTTTTTAAAGTGTTATTACTATAAGAACAAATTCATTGCATTTAAGCAGTACACCAGGCATCAGGTCTACCAGCCTACCATTCCACATACATCAAGCAGAAAGACAACCTGACGCCTGTCAAATAGCTTGGGAATAGAGAACAATATTCAACTGCAAGTGATATGTAGCACTTAAATAGTGATGTAATGCAAGAAGTTAATATATGCAAGGATATTGGTGCGATGAGTTCTCTCACTCATGACAATTCAGCTGAAAGGGAAGGAGGTGGCGACAAACCTAGTGATACTTAAACAGCAGAAGAAACTTGAGATTCATGAATGGACACTGATAATTAAGTGGTCGTGGAGATACAGAACAGAGACTAATTATCTGTGGAGGCAGATTGGACCACTAATGAAACACTACTCGTGGGTGCTTCTTTCTCCTGGAGAAAGGTGATTGCAAGGAAGCAAAATTTTGATGCAGATATCAGATTCCATCCAATGAAAGGCGATAGAATCCAATTTTTGGCACATGCTTTGGTGCAAGGAATTCATTCTAAAAGAACAACTTGATACTATTTATTCCATTTTCATCCCCAGAGAAGCAACCATAGCAGACTTGGTGCCAGTCATTAATGTGCAAAAACTTGGTCCATACCACTTAGAAGACACCTTAGAGTACTGGAATTGGAAGAGTGGAATGAACATATGTTACCCCTAGACAGCACCACTATCAGACCTCTCAAATCTGATAAAATTATTTGGAGCAAGACGAGGATGGAGTTTATTTTATTTTTTTTTGCAGTTAAGTCCTGCTTCAAAATCTGAAGGTCATGGTGATCCTATAGGAACATTTCATCCAATAAGACACTCGTTGCAATACAAGTGGATTCCTTCTCTATTATCTTCGATTTCTTTCACTTCACAAACAAATAAACCATTTGAGCCATAATAGTAAAACAAGACAAGGCAATTATATGTCACACTCAATAAGCAATTTTCTGTATCCCAGGATATCTAATTTCAAAAGTAATGGGGACGCACCCCATAAGCAAGAGGGAAATAGGAGCTGATTTCTCAGGGAAAACATTGCATTTTAGATGATCAAAGAGGGAAAAACGAAGCCAGACAGATGGGTACCTTGATGTTAATCCAAAACTTTCAGAGAGTTGGCCTGGTGAAACCCTTGCCGTGTAGTACCTGGAGATGAATCTGCCGACAGGGGTCTTTTTGAGAGGGGATTTCCTTCTTCTTCGTATCGTGTCTAGGCATTAGAACCTAGGGCAAGTCCGTTATCGATTTTTGGTTTCGATGGAAGGCCCAAAATTGATATGGTAGTGCTCAGGGATTTACAGAGACGAGCTGTTGGGAGGGAGAATCCCCGTCCACTTGCTCTATTCCGGGTGGAAGGGGTGTCAACCGCGATGGGTTGGGACGAACAAGAGAGAGAGAGAGAGAGAGAGAGAGAGAGAGAGAGAGAGAGAGAGAGCGAGAGAGAGAGAGAGAGAGAGAGAGAGAGAGAGAGAGAGAGAGAGAGAGGGAATGAGGGATTTCGTCTTCGATCCTTGTCACCTCCGACTTCCCTGGCACTGGAGAAACATTGGGGAACCAGGAAGATGGGCTCTGGGGAGGGAAGAGGAATGCCCTAATCCCGTGGAAGGGGAGAGAGTGTCGCCGGAAAAATGAGGGGAGAGGGGAGAGGGTTGCCAGCTTGGCTCCCTCCTCCTCGAGTTGCAGACGCGTGGGAGTAGAGCTCCACGCGGTGAGTTCCACTCCCGCGTGTCGAGTTCCTCCCATGCGACCCTATGGTTTACACGCGTTAGAGGGGGGTGCCATTATCAATTTGGACCCCCTCTGCCTTAGTGGTAAAACTCCTGGGTCCGTCGCTCCCGATCTCCGTTTCGCGCGTTCTTAGTGTCGTTGGAAAGCTCTCGTCGAGCACAATCTGATGAATGGCTTTTTCATCATTAACGTCTATTGTCCTTGATTTTTACGGTTTAATCTACCATCTAGGACCTGGGCGTGACAACTATGAGTTGGTTTAGCATCTCTAAGTAACTTGAAAGCTAGTTTAGAATGAGAATAGAAACAAGGCACTGAATTTAGGGTGTCATTGAGGCCCAATAGTTATGGATTATGATGTTAGGACTCTGTTGATCTAAGAAGCCTCAAAGTAGTAGGTCGTTGAACAAGTTTAGGAGCCTTTAGATCATTGGACTCTAAATTAATCCAGAATTATGAGTTAACTCAAGAGTCTTGTAACTGTAGGACTCCAAGCTAGCTCAGAAATCTTTTACTGGGGGACCCTAAGCAATTTCAAAAAAAAAATTCTACGAAGGAGTTCTTCTTTTCTTGCTATTTAAGAAAAGAGTGGATGCCTTATTTCTAATGCCGGGATCCACTCATATTTTAGTTTTTGTGTTCGTAGCTTTAGTTGGAAACTTTCAAATTTTAGGACTCTTGATGCAACTAGGACTCTTTAGTTTTTTGTTGCTTTAGGAGTCTTAGAAATCTCTTTATCACCATCCTTTGATTTCGGATAGGAGGGGAGTTTTTATAGGTTTCTAAATTGGAAGGTGGTGGTATTGGTTAAGAAAAACATAGGAGAAGAAGATAAATGGTGGGATTTAATTGGTTGGGAATTTCTAAGAAGAAATAAGAGGAAGAGAAAACATTGGGTTGGATGGAGAGGGAGTAAAAAAACATGAGGATGGAGATCGATGGGAGCTAAGGTTGAATGGAACATTAAGAAAGATAAGTGGGAGGCTAGAGAAAGAGAGAGTTCATGGTTTAGGATTCTTCTATGTTTTTGGAAGAATCCTAACTGCTAAAGGGATTCTAGGCACCCATCTTGATGATTGGGTAGCTCCTTTTTTTTTAAAAAAAAGGGGGGACCCTATAAAAGTCATGGAAGCTTGAAATCTTAGAAAGTCAAAACTCCTAAATGGTTAAAGACTACCAAATATTTAGATGGGCCCTCATTTAAGAGATAGTTTATCTTTTGAAATAAAGTTCTTAGAAGTTTGAAAAAAGTAGGACTTAAGTGGTCCATACTTATCTACAAATCCTGCGTGAGTTTGGCATGCTTTAAGACACTACTTTTTGTAGGAGACCTAATATTGAAAAATTCAAGGATGATGGGACTCATAAGTGAGCGCTACATATCCATTTGTGTTTCTTAGAAGATTGAAAAATATATTTCCTATAGAAAACTTAGAAAGCATAGAAAGCTAGAACTCTTGAGTGGGGCTAGTTCAAGCTTTCCTCTCTCTTTATTTCTTCTTGTCCTAGAGAAGGTCAAAAAGCATGTGCAACACCCCATCTAGGCTCCCACATTCCTAGGTCTTTAGAAGACTTTGATTTGGTAGTTTTCAATATATGAAGACACTCAGAGAGTCTTAACTCACTAGTTATTCTCATGAAAAGATTTTGTGTTTGAATGACTCTCTAGGAGAGTCTTAAAAAATTTTAAATTGAACTAAGCACCATGGGGATGTTTTCTTCATTTGGAAGGGTCTCTTTCATATATAAAGTAGACCTCACTTTGAATTGTCCATTTATGAGTCCTAGGTTTTCTAGGGAACATGAGAAGAATCCTCTTGTAGATGAATCTTTTAAGCAACTAATTAGGTAGAACTCTCATATGACTTGGCAAGTAGACTTATGGGGGAACTTCAATTAGTGGGGACCACTACCCATGCTACCTCTTTTTTTTTCCCCTTAAAACAACTTAAAATGTCTAATTTCCAAGGAGATACGGCACTCCTTTATATTGGATAACCCTCCTATTTAAGGAAAGAATGTTGAGAGAGAGTGGAGTAGATTCCACTTCTTTCTCTCTTTCTCCCCTTTTTAAATTATGAAGAGGTTTGGAGAATAGATGGATCATCCTATTGATGGCTGTCCAAAGTCCTAAATATCTTAGGACACTTGATTTGGAGTTCTAGAGTAATAAAAAAAACTGTTTGAGAGAAGAGCCCTAGCATAGGAAGAAATTTTCTTAGGGATGAACTAGCTTTAGAAGGTCTTCTTAGAAGAGTCCTTATTCAATCTTGACATGTGAATGTGCCTCTTAGACATTTTTATTTGAAAAAGGATAATAGTGTGTTTTGTAGAAAACACTACTAAAACAACAAAACTACATTGTGTTGTGTACTACAAATAATAATTATATACATTTTATAGTATAGTAAATGTTCATTTACTTAAGACATTATAATGCAAATAAGGAAACACTTGTATTTGAGATTAATAATAATAATAATAATAATAATAATAAGTCTCAATACTAATTTCAAAAAGAAAAAAATTCAACCCTTGGATCCTAGTACAAAAAGAATTTTAAAGCTGAGATCAATTTTGCAAACTTAAATGTTAATGACATTCTTTGATTTTAAATGCTCAAAAATTCTAAAATGGCATATTATTGCTAAAAACCAAAAACTTGGCCAGAAAACTCTAAGTTTAAGTCCTTTGAAAATTAGTTTTGTTAGCTAAGGACATTATTGAAACTTTTTAAAAAGTTTGGCTTCCAAACAATACGTCCAAATTGCCTTATTTTCTTCTAAAACTTTGTGACATTGGTTTAAAGAACATTAGAATTTCAGCACAATTTTAAAGAACATTTAACATCTCATTGCATATTCATGCACATCTAGAGTATGATCGAAACTATATTTCGAGGACCATTGAAAGTGTAAAAAATTTGATGCCAACAGATGCCCTCAAAATTTTTGTTTGAAATTTTGACAAAATTAGACATTAGCATTTAGTAGATTATCCCCACTCACTTGTGGCAACAACCCTTTGATTAATAATTGATGAGTCAATGGAAGTAATACAAAACTCCTACAACTTGAATACGATTTTTAGAATTAGGGTTTGGCATGCCCTAAAAGAGAATGATCAAATTGAAAATTCTAAGGGTAAAATGTACCCTTAGTAAAATAAGTAGTCTATGCTGGGGAATAAAGAGCACGAGCTCGAGGTTGTTGTGGAGTTAGTAGGGACAAGAAGCTAGTCATGGGACTGAGAAGAGACCATATGAGCACTTTTGTTTAGAGTACTTTTTTTCAATGATTTGAGGATTCCTAGATAGCATCACTGATATGCAAGTGTCTATCATTGGCATTGATGAGAAGATATCACTTGCAAAAAAGCAAACTTGATATGGTCGAAGCAGAATTAGGTGACATTAGACATTAGGAACTAATGGTGGCATGGGAATTAGATTGCCTAATGAGTGAAATTGTAAAGTGCCATACTACCCTAACCAGCTTTCAATTCCAAGCATATTTAATATTTCTTGCATTTGCTCTTCATAATTGCCATTCAGGATGTAGCCATTCTGGCATTTTCCTTTTTCAATAAAGATTGATTCTTTCCCGTTTGCACGATGCATTGAGCTTTACACCAAGTCTTGTAGTTTATACTAGTAGGGATAAGAGTAGGCATGCCTAAATGAAATAGGTTTACTTCATTACCTCATTTACAATGGGTCCTACAGTTTATACTCATGTAGATAGAAGTAATTTGCCTTGGCTCTAATTTTTAGAATGAATTCTAATTGGAAGCATCACTATGATTATTTAACTAGCAAGAAAACTCCAAGTTTAGGTCATTTGAAAAAGTTTTGTTAGCCAGTTGCATTGTTATAATTTTTTAGAAAGTTTGACTGCAAGATAATGCATCTCAATTGCTTTATTTTCTTCGAAAACTTTGTGACATTGGTTTAAAGCATTTTAAAATTTTAAAGCATAACTTTAAAGACCATTTTGACAACTTGTTGCATATTCATGCACATATAGAGCATGGTCTAAACTATATCTTCTTGACCATCAAAAGTATGAAAAATTTGATGCTAACACGCATCATCGAATTTTGATTTCTTAATTATTCATTTAAAGGCTACAACCAAAGGTGTAATGTATTGTATTCAAATAAGTTGGAATCTTAGTGCATTTCTCATCCACATCATGAAGTAGGAGAATGGGAGCCTTGGTGCAACAGTAAAAGTTGTCATCATGTGACCTTGAGGTCATGGGTTCAAGGCGTAGAATCAGCCTCTTGTAAAATGCAAGATAAGGCTGCCTAGTATAAGCCCTTGTGGTCCGCCCCTTCCTAGGACCTCGCATAGGTAGGAGCTTTGTGCCCCGAGGCTGACCTTTTATCATGAAGTAGGAGATGGGCTTTATAGTTTGTTGGGAAGAACGAGCCAGCTTGTACTCTTGCCCGCTAATAGTCATAGTGAGCTTAACATCTATGTGCCTAACTATACTAAAGAGACCATAATACAAATAGCTTTTGTTTAATCTTAAGTAGGAACTTTGCTTTGAAAACCCTTTTCTTGCATGTAATAATATTGATGCAATTTTTTACAAAGGAAAGAGAATCGACGAGATGAAAAGAAGGTTTTTACCTCTCATTTACATCTTTTCCCAAGCTTCCTATTTTTTGTTTGTTGTTACCCTACCACCAGTGGTTACCAATCCGCGTACAGGAATGTGGGCTATCTTGGGCCAATCTTCCATGGGCCTCTTTTCCATCGCTCTTCCAACATTAGGCAATCAAAAATCTCGAACCGTCAAAGCGCTGCTAGTTGTTGCAGCCCCTTGGGCAGGAGGGTCAATTTAGGACGAGTAAATGCCCAACTCCTGAAGCAAGGTGAGGTATTCCAATCCTTCGGGCAGGAAGGTCAATTCAGGACAAGAATCAATGATCGAGTACTGAAGCGAGGTGAAGTGTTGCAATCCTTCGGGTAGGAAGGCCAATCCAGGACAAGAGAGAATTCTCAAGCACCGAAGCGAGGTGAGGTGTTGCAATCCTTTGGGCAGGAAGGTCAATCTAGGACAAGAGTAAATGCCCAACTCCTAAAGCGAGGTGAGGTGTTGCAATCTTTTGGACAGGACAGTCAATTCAGGACAAGAGTGAATTGCCAACGTTTGAAGCGAGGTGAGGTGTTGCAATCCTTCTGGCAGGAAGGTCAATCCAGGACAAGAGTAAATGCTCAACTCCTAATTGACCCTTTAGATGATTAAGATTCTTCAATTTTCAATCCACTCTTCCCCTAGACAATGAACTTCGACAATGTTTGAAGGCAACTAAACTGCCCTATTCCTTTTGGCAAGTATTTTAGACTGAATGTCTTCTCAATCTCAAGATGTCTAAGGTTAATTAGTTTGGTAATACCGTCTGGTAGCTTAGACAAATCGGTGCAGTAATTAAGCTTCAAGGTTTGCAAATTGCATAAAGAGCTCATTGACTCGGACAATTCCTTCATTGCAGAGCCGGACAAATCTAAGTACCTTATATGCCTCAATTTCGATATTGCTTCCAATAACTTAGGGGAGATTTTGCGATCATGGAGCTCCAGCGTTCTAAGGAATTTCAGATTGTCGTACAAGCTGCCCTAAATCTTTCACCTTGTCCTCAAGGTGGAATTCTGGAAGCTGAGAATTGATAACTGTTGCCTCTTGCTATGTATTTTAAAAGTTAGGCAGGTCTTGCCATTTAATTAGGACTTCTAAATTCCCATTGGATGACCAATGGATCTGTCTTGCTGACTCTGGTTGCACCTGGAGCTCCAGTACGTCCGTGAGAAAGGGTGGGAATTCTTGATGGGGGCATATGTGTGAGCTGCTTGTTTGAGTTGCGATACATGGAAAATTGGGTGGATTTTGGTATAAGGTGGTACTTGCAGTAGGTAAGCAACAGGACCAAGTCATTCCTGAATTTTTTTATGGTCCATAAAACCTGGGATTTGAGTTTCTCATAAGGCCTATGGGCTGATGATTTCCGCCTGTATGATTGCAACTTAAGGAAGACTAGTTTTCCAGGTTGTAATTGCAATTCACGTCTTTTAGAATCTGCATATTTCTTCATCATATTTTGCTTGAGTTCCTGCATAATTGAGTTTCTGTCATGAATAAGGCAATTGACATCTTCAACAAGAGATGATTCTTCAGTTAACCCGAGTAGAAAGGGAGGATCTCTGCCACAGAGTGCACAGAAAGATGTCATACCTGCTCCTCCTTGGAAAGTGGCATTAAACCAGTATTCTACCCAAGCATTTTGGTTTGCACACAATGAAGCATCTAAGTAGGTTTATAGACACTTGTTTATGACTTCTATTTGTCCATTCATTTGAGATGATAGGCAGACTCATTTTTAAAATGGTTCTGTTTTGCTTGAATAGTTCAGCCCAAAATTGGCCAATAGAGACCTCGGTAACAATTGAATGGGGAAACCATAGTGACGTACAACCTCTTTATGAAGGGTATAGCCGCTTCCTTGGATAAAAAAGGGTGGCAGAGGAGAATTAAATGAGATAAGCCTATCGACCACCACTAAGATTGTATCAAAACCATGTACCTTAGGAAGGTCACCAATGAAATCCATTAATATATCTTCCCAAACTTGTTGGGGAATTGACAGTGGCTACAATAATCCAACTAGGGATAAGGCTGAGTATTTGTTTTTTTGGCAGATTGTACAAGCTGCTACAAAGCCTTTGACATCTCGTTGTAATCCTTCCCAAAAAGTACCCCAGGAATCCTTTTGTAAGGCCCGTAAAATCCTAAGTGACTACCACTAGGAGTAGAATGGAATTCATGCAAGAATAGGAGAATGCAGGAAAAAAAGTTAGGCCGTACCAATGGAACTTTATAAATTAGGCAGCCAAGCCTCAGTTGGTATCCCGGATGGCTGTTGGAATCAATCATCAAGTCCTGAATAACGGTGGGAATGTCAAATCCTGCTGCACTTCTTTCTCTAACTCGTCCTATCCTACAAAATTGTTACTGGAGATACTCAGAAACTGAGGGGATTGGGCTGTTTTTGATAGCGCATCGGCAATTCGGTTAGTGCTATCTGGTTTATATTGTATTTCAAAAGCATATCCTATCAGCTTCATAAAGGGCAGCCTTAGTGCAACAGTAAAAGTTGTTGTCGTGTCACTTTGAAGTCACGGGTTCAAGGTGTGGAAACAGCCTCCTGTAAAAATACAAGATAAGGCTGTGCATACTATAGGCCCTTGTGATCTGCCCCTTCCGTGAACCCTGTATAAGCAGGAGCTTCATGCATGATTTATGCTGATTTTCCTCCAATAATCATTGTCCCATTAGTAACTTTAAGTTCTTTGGATCCATACGAATGATAACGTGGCCTCCCATAAGGTAGCGTCTCCATTTTTGTACATCAAATACAATTGCTATAAGCTCCTTTCATTTACTGATTTGAGTTGTGCTTGTGATGACAGACCTTGACTCAGATATGCAATTGGTCGTTCCTCCTGCATCAAAACTGCACCCTGAGCTGTTCCAGATGCGTCAGTTTCTATGACAAATGTTTTGCTAAAATCAAGCATGGCTAGAACAGGAACCGTAGTCATAGCTGTTTTTAGAGCTTCAAATGCATCTGTAGCTTGATCAGTCCATTGAAAATTGTTCTTTTTATGAAACCGACTGAGGGAATTAGCAATTTTACTATATCCTTTCAAAAACCTGTGGTAATATCTCATTAACCCGAGAAATCGTAGTAAGTCCTTGATATTACGACGAATAGGCCACTGTATCATATGTTCTATCTTGGCAGGATCTACAGCTACTCCTTTGAAAGTGATAATATGACCCAAATATACCAGTTGGGCCTGTCCAAAAGAACATGAACTGGTTGTCAACCAAAATCTGAAGAGTGACTTGCAAATGCTTCACAAGACTGGTTAGGTCTGATGAATATACTAGCACATCATCAACGAAGACCAGAATAAATGTGTAAATGAGCGTGGAAGATGGTATTCATAAGTGCTTAAAAAGTGGAAGGGGTGTTTGTAATGTCCTTCGTTGTAGGGTTGGAGGACTTCCGGAGCTGCTGCTCTGATTTCTTCTTTAGCAGGACTTAGGTCCTCGCTGGGATGATCCTAACCACTTATATTTTTTATGGCGCAGGGTCATAAAAGTTGGAGCGATCAACGTGATCTTAACCATTCATCTTACCGCTGAGACTTCCAACAGAAGACTCTGTGTTTTCAGTAAGATTTTTTCCATTAGTCTTGTCGTCCCTTTTTTGTTTATTAAAAAACCATGCAAGTAGATATTCTCAAAATTTCTTCCGTTTTTAAAATCCATGGTAGTGAGCTTTTACCGTAAGAAACGACGATCATTTGATGATAATGGTTTTTTAGGTAACCCATGGACAAACAAGATGAAAGGCATAGATATTCTTGAAAATATGCTAAGAGTGAAATTTTACATGCAACTCATTATTCCACTTGCCTATGGTCAAAAATTTCAAGACAGATTATAAGACTAGAGCTAGAAATAAGAATAAAAGATTAAGTAATTTCACAATAATGATACATTTTCTCTCTCTCTCTCTCTCTCTCTCTCTCTCTCTCTCTCTCTCTCTATAGGAGCAAAGAATTACAAAGCAAATCACTCGCACACTTTCACACTCCCAAAGTCATAAATCTAACCCTAAGCAAAGAGAAAAGTAACGACTCTAATTTGCAATCAAAGGTATATGCCAAGCTATTTGTGTTAGACATTTGTTGGAACATTTCCTTTCCCTTTGTAGCCCTAGAACATAGATAAAATTGTTCAATCATAGACAAATTTAGCTTCTTGGGTTGTTTGTTCTTGAATAATTTTATTAATGATACCAAGGTTGCAAAGAGTCATTGAAATTGATAAATTTTTTCATGGTAAATGTACCATCTTGTTTCTTATTTCAAGATATTAGTACTTGTTATTGATTTATGGTATTAATTGTTATTTCTTCATTAGAAGGAGACCCTTGGCACAACGGTAAAAGTTGTTATCACATGACCTTGATGTCACGGGTTCAAGGTGTGGATTCAGCCTCTTACAACATGCAAGATAAAGCTGTCTATTATAAGCCCGTGTCATCCATCCCTTCCTCAGATCCCACATGGGCGGGAGCTTTGTGCACCAGGGCCACCTTTTTTTTTAGAGGCTTTTCATGTAGTTTAGCTAGGCTTGACAAGGATAAATTTGACATCTAGCCTGGAAACTTGGATTCAATGCAGTTTCCAATATGCAACACTTGAAGGTTCTTATTGGGCTGGAGGCCTTCAAAAACCTCACCATCTTCACTATTTCAACTTTGTTCAACATTCTTCACTCATTATCGGCCATACACCATAGACGCAAAATATGTAGGTCTTGCTTCTTCAATTCAGCTTCCTCTGCCTCATCCCTGCTTCCTACTTCCTGCTATTTTTCTTGCTCAAATTCACCTTGAAGGTGGTTAAGGTGTTTTAGTTATCCCATCTCATCCATAAGAGATGGTTCACAGCATAGGAAGGAGCGAAACCCACACCCACACTTAGCCCAACCTGATCATATTTTCCAACTAAGAATACGAGAATCCATCCACACGACAAGAATCAAAGGTTTGCCAGCTCCAAAACTACATTCATTGGATGATCATAACCTGTATTACTTGGTTGAAAATTTATGACCATTGATTCTAAGAACTGAAAAGAGAATTAGTTAGAATTATCAAATTGACATGATTTTTGGCCTAAAGGAGAGTTGGAAACCAATATGAATGGAATAGATCTTCTAAAACAAGCATAGATTGGAGTCTCCTAACTTTATATATCATTTCTCTTAGCAGAGAGAGGAAGATCTAACTAGGATGCTTTCCAGAGCTCAGTTAATCATCTCTTAGAAGAGTGACAGGAAAGCCTTAAGAGGATGTCTTTTGGTGCTCAGCAACACACCATCTTATCGATGTCTTGCAGAGGATTTGGAAACCATTCATATGTTACTTTGCTTGTGAATTATTTTTACAACAGGATCGATCCAGTTTGAACATATAGAAAGATTAAACTAAAATCTAATTGCTCATGATCAAGTTGTAACCTCTAGTCACTCTATACAAGAAACAAGATCTTCCCCAAGTTGATCAGCAGAATAGAAAATTACAAACTCAAGCTTTTCCAAAGAATAAGTTGCCGAAAGAAAGTTGTTGAACTCTCTTACTGCCCACGCGTTTCCATCGAGTTGCTGGGCTTTGCAACATCGAACTCCTGTCCTTCATCAAGTTCTTGGGCCTTGCAGTGTCGTCCCAGGAAAGAGTGGAAGCTTAAGGATTTGTCA
The DNA here is from genome assembly GCA_035236585.1 of Warburgia ugandensis. NCBI lineage: Eukaryota > Viridiplantae > Streptophyta > Magnoliopsida > Canellales > Canellaceae > Warburgia > Warburgia ugandensis. The sequence continues at coordinate 74,932,125 of CP141128.1, read as the reverse complement.
ATAGGATAAATTATTAGTACAGTTTGCTATGGATGAGTCATGCTAAAAAATTGTTTATGGCTAGATGATTCTAATTTCTAAGCCTGTGATTTGACTGTGGTTTATTGTCAAACACACTACATTGCATTTTGATTTATTTCTCTTGCTGTTCACTTAGAAACAGAGGATCAGAAGCTTACGATGTTAAGTCAGTTTCTGATTTTGGTCCAATCTTATATGATAGAACCCAACAGTGATTAATCCATTTCATCTCTCCCATAATAGATATGTAGAAGACTTAAAATCATGCCGATTGGGAATTTCTGGCATCCAAAAATTGTGTTTTGGGACAAAGACGGTTAAAAACATTGTGTAAGCAAAAGGTCCAGAATCAACAACAAAAAATAGATTAACTGAATGTAGAAGAATTATCCAATTGGCATGATTTTTTGAAGTACAAGATATATATATAATGTAGGAGAATGAGATGAACAACTGGCCGGATCAACTAAAGGCGGGCTGCATTGTGTAAAAAGGGGTTGCCTCTTACCGTAACTCACCGCAGCCATGGGTCCATCCCTCGGGGCCTTGTTCCAAGAGAAAAATGAAAACAGAAAAATTTCTGTGCCAATTCTTCTCATCCGGACAATAAATGATGCAACTTTAGATTGACATCTTTGCCGTCCATATGATCGGGTCCTATCCACCATGACGCAATAAACACAGGCACCAAACATGCTGGCTGTACCGGGACATACGAGAGAGAGAAATTTAAAATTAATATTTAAAAAAACCCCCAAAATGAAAGAAAATCTATGAAATGGAAAGAAGGTTCTACGTCTCGTTTACCGTTTTTTTTGGGGTTACGTCTCAAATAGAATACTGATCCATCCTAAACACCCATCTGTGAGGATCTTCCTCATTGAATATGGGTAATTCTAGTTTCTGACCTTTGAAATCCATCCTAAGATCGACACCCAAGGCTAGATTTTCCCCGATCAGGCTGCGAGAAGGTGATGTGCTAGGGATACCACCCATTGCCGTTTGCTCCGATGGAACTAAGATCTGCTTCTGTTTTGATCCTTCAGCCTCCCCACTCTTCATCATTTCCCGCGTCTCCAGCAACTAGTGCTTCCTACGTCCTGTAATTTTTTTAGCTCAAGTTCACCTCGAAGGTGGTTAAGGCATTTTAGTTCTCCGATCCTTAGTCTAGTCTCGCCTATAAGAGATGGTTAACAGCACAGGAAGGAGCAAAACCCACACCCACACTTAGCCCAACCCGATCATATCTTTGGACTAAGAATATGAGGATGCATCCACACAATAAGAATCAACGATTTGCTATCCAAAAAACCAAGTTCATGGTTGAAAAATTAGTACCATTGAATCTAATAAATGAAAAGATAATTAGTTAGAATTTTAGATTGGCATAATTTTTTGCCCAAACGTATAGATCATCTAAAAAACATGGCTAGATTGGAGTCTCCTAACAAAGTACATCATTTCTCTTAGCAGGGAGTGGAAGGTCTAACGAGGATGCTTTCTGAAGCTCAGTTAATCATTTCTCTTAGCAGAATGATGGGAAGGTCTAAAGAGGATGTCTTACAGAGCTCAGCAACATGCCATCACGTCGATATATTGCAGCAGATTTGGGAACCGTTCATATGTCACTTGTAAATTATTTGACGACAGGATTGATCCAGTTTGAGCATATAGAAAGATTAAATTAAAATGTGATTGCTCATGATCAAGTGCAAACATACCATTATGACCTCTAATCAATCTATACAAGAAATAAGATCTTCTTCCCGAAGTTGATCAACAGAACAGAAAATAACAAACTAAAGCTTTTCCAAAGAAAAGGTTGCCGAAAGAAAGTTGTTGACCTCTCTTACCGTCCCAGGCATTTCCATCGTGTTGCTGGGCTTTGCAACAACGAACTCCTGCTTCTTCATCAAGTTCTTCCGCCATGCAGTGTCGTTCCAAGGAAGAGTGGAAGCTCAAGTATAGAACCTTCTCTACTAGAAAGAGGCTCTACGTTCCCATTGCCATGATGAGGATTACACAGGCCTTGACTTGAACTAGCTACCGGCTTGCCATCCTGTATTTCATATTTCTTGTAAGTGTGGATGCCCATTTCTCAATTGGCTGAATTATTGGTAGAGTTGGCTAAGGGGGAGTCATGAAGAAAAATTGTTTATGGCTAGAGGATTCTAATTTCCTAGCCTTTGAATTGGCCGTGGTTTATTCTGAAACACACTACATTGCATTTTGATTTAATTTTCTAGCTGTTCATTTAGAAACAGGGATCAGAGGCTTTCTGATGTTAAGTAGGTTTCGGATTTTGGTCCCATCTAATATGATAGGACCCGACGGTGATTAATCGAGTCCATCCATTTCATTTCTCCCATAATAGATACATAGTAGCCTTAAAATCATGACGATTGGAAATTTCTGGCATCTGAAAAGCTCGTTTTTGGACATTGGACGAAGACGGTTACTCAAGATTCAACGACAAAAAACAGATGGCATGATTTTTGAATTACTAGATACATAACGTGGGAGAATGAGATAAACAACAGGCCGGATCAACCAAAGGCTGTGCCAATTCTTCTAACCTGGACGCAACTTTAGAGTGACATCCTTGCCGTCCATGTGATAGGTTCCTCTCCACCACGTAGCAAAGAACACAGGCGCAAGACCATGCTGGCTGCCAAGGGACATACGAAAGCATCAAATTTAAAATTAAGGCTTTTAAAAGAAAGACAATGAAAGAAGGTTCTACCGCTCGTTTACTTCTTTTCCAAGCTTCATTTTGCTGTCTCTTCACTAATATGGGTCAAATAGAATGCGGCGAATATCGGCTATCTTGGGCCAATCTTCCCTTACCTCCTTTTTGCGTCGCTCTGCCAAAACTGGCACTAGTATGCCTCAAACTTTTTCCAATTCTTGTTCTGACCTAGACGATGGATGACTCCACTATCAGAGTGCCATCGTCACCGCCATCTCTGATAGATTGCAGCCACCAAACCGTGTTGGCTGGAATGGGACATACAAAAAGAAACAAATCAAACATTTATGTTATTTCTAGAAAAACGTCCAAAAGAAAGAGAATCGACGAAGGTTTTTACCTCTCATTTACATCTTTTCCCCAGCTTCCTATTTTTTGTTTCTTGTTGCCCTGCCACCAGTGGTTACCAATCCGCTGACGGGAATGTGGGCTTTCTTGGGCCAATCTTCCCCTAGCCTCTTTTGCGTCTCTCATTTACATTGGGCCGAAAAGGATGTCGTAACCGTGGAAGCGCTGCGAGTTTTTGTAGCCGCTCGGGTAGGATGGTCAATGTAGGACAAGAGCAAATTGTCAACCTCTAAAGCGAGGCGAGGTGTTGCAGTCCTTCCGGCAGGACAGTCAATCCAGGACAAGAGTGAATTTCCAAGTACCGAAGCGAGGCAAGGTGTTGCAATCCTTCTGGCAGGACGGTCAATCCAGGACAAGAGTGAATTTCCAAATACCGAAGCAAGGTGAGGTGTTGAAATCCTTCAGGCAGGATGGTCAATCCAGAACGAGTGACTTGCCACCCTCTGAATTGAGGTGAAGTGTTGCAATTCTTCCAGCAGGGTGGTCAATCCAGGATAACTGGTAATATTCAACTCCCGAAGCGAGGTGAGTTGTTGCAATCCTTCGGGCAGGAAGGTTAATCCAGGACAAGAGCTAATACTCAACTCCTTAAGCGAGGTGAGGTGTTGCAATCCTTCGGGCAGGACGGTCAATCCAGGACAAGAGTGAATTGTCAACCTCTGAAGTGAGGCGAGGTGTTGCCTTCCGGCAGGATGGTCAATCCAGGACAACTGGCAATACTCAACTCCCCAAGCGAGGTGAGGTGTTGCAATCCTTCGGGCAGGAAGGTTAATCCAGGACAAAAGCCAATATTCAACTTCTTAAGAGAGGTGAGGTGTTGCAATCCTTCAGGCAGGACGGTCAATCCAGGACAAGAGTGAATTCTCAAATTCTGAAGCGAGGTGAGGTGTTGCAATCCTTCTTGCAGGAAGGTCAATCCAGGACAAGAGTAAATGCTCAACTCCTGAAGTGAGGTGAGCTGCAGTTCTTCAGGTAGACATTTCAAATTAGGGCAGCCATGAATAGTCAATTTTTGGAGCATCTTGAGTTGTCTCAACCCACCTAGCAACTCAATCGAATTTGCACCCCAAATTGACAAATCTCGAAGACTTTGTAGGTTTTCTAGTGGCAGTGATAAGATCTTCCCACAGGAAAATAATTCCAATTTCTCGAGGAGAGGTAGAAGGCATGGGATACCATCTTCTCCTCTCAAATCCCATTCCTCCAAATTACACATGTTTCCCAACTCAAACTCCACCAACTTCGGGAATACTCCCTTCATGCCGCCATCATTCCCACCATAAAACTCGCGCCCTATTTGTTTGATCTCCTCCATTCCATCAATATGTAGGGTACGAAGCGATGGTAGTTTACCGAGTGCTGGTAATTGGATACACCTCTTGCAATTTGATAATTCCAAGATAAGTAACTTGGAGAAAGATGAATCTCCCATCCAATTAGGCAACCTGCTACCCATGTACCCGGATACTCTCAATTGTTTAAAGTTTGTGTTGGGCGGTCGCAAGCTTTCAAGAACGCGTTCCACTTTCTCTCCTTCACCGTCATCTGGCATTGTGTCGTAGTAATAATTAAAAAACAGGGTGTGTAGACCATGCTTCATCTCCAATCTTGTGTCCTTTGCCTCATTTGCACTTCCCACGCACTCCATTCCCTCCAACACTAATTCACCCTTTAGATGATTAAGATTCTTCAATTCTTCAATTTTCAATCCACTCTTCCCCCCGACAATGAACTTCGACAATGTTTGAAGGCAACTTAACTGCCCTATTCCTTTTGGCAAGTATTTTAGACTGAGTGTCTTCTCAATCTCGAGATGTCTAAGGTTAATTAGTTTGGTAATACCGTCTGGTAGCTTAGATAAACTACAGCAGCGACTAAGCTTCAAGGTTTGCAAATTACATAAACAGCTCATTGACTCGGGCAAATCCTTCATTGCAGAGTCAGACAAATCTAAGTACCTTAAATGCCTTAATTTCGATATTGCTTCCAGTAACTTAGGGGAGATTTTACCATCATGGAGCTCCAGCATTCCAAGGAATTTCAGATTGTCGCATACATCCAGAGGAAATGCTTCTTGTGTATCAAAGCAAAGCAAAGTTCGCAAATTGCGATCCTGCCTCAAGATAAAAGGCAATGGCCTTGAATACTCGCCAATTAATGACAAATGGCGAGTGCTGACAGGACGGGAGTTGATATTCTCTGCCTGCGAGATATCGCATTCAGTCTTTGCAACGTATTGGGCAAGATCATGAACAAGATCATGGATGTTGAAAAGTATCCGGCCCTGATAGCCAGCTTGTACGCGTTCGAATAAAGAGCGACCTACCAAATCTTCCAAGTACATTCCACCAATTTGGTCCATGTCCCTGCTTCCAGCTGACTTGAGGAAACATTGAGCCATCCACTGTTTGATTAGAGTGTCCTTTCTTATATTAAAATCTTTTGGGAACACAGCACAATATGCAAAGCACTGTTTCAAATGGGGAGGCAGGTCATAATAGCTTAGTAACAAGGCTGGTAGCATGAACTTCTCAACCTCTTCTAGATCCCATGTCTTACTTTTCAAGACTAATTCCCAATCTCACCTTGTTGATTTATTGCGCATAAGACTTCCATAACCGTTGCTGCAAGAGGTACTCCTTTCAACTTTTTAACAATTGCCCTCCCAATTTTTTTCAGCTCTTCAAAATCCTCCAATTCCCTGTTTGCAAAAGCTCCTCTCAAACAGCAACCAACAATAAAACCCCCAGGTTATGTTTGTAGGTTGCACCCATTGCATTAGCCACCCGATCATGGCGAGTAGTGAGCAGGAATCTACTTCCTGGCGCGCCATTTCTAAGGGGAACCATCAACCTCTCCATGCTCTCGCTATCTTGGCTCCATACATCATCTAATACAAGCATGCAACGTTTGCCAGCCAGCACGTCACGGAGCTTATTTTGCAACGGTTCCAAATTTGGAGACGGGCAAGGAGATCCTGCCGATTCTATCATTAATTCGGTGAGCCTTTTCACATTGAAATCATTAGAGACGCACACCCACATTCTAATTTGGAAGCCATTCACAACTCTTTTATTATTGAAAACTTTCTGGGCGAGAGTTGTCTTCCCTAATCCCCCCATTCCTATTATAGAAATCACAGGAAGTCCTGTCTCCCCCTCACTAATTTCTCCTAGCAAGAGTTCCAACAATTTATCTTCGTCTTCATCCCTGCCAATAATATTTGATTCATGTACTTGTGAACCAGTTTCCCTATTTTCAATCTCTACCCTCCTCTCATTATCAATAAAACCGTACCTGCGTTTCTCATTGTCAAGAGCATCTAGTCTTTCATTTATATCTGTTATCCTCTGCCCGAAATTCCAACGTGTTTGGACTCGATGCAAAACAGAAAAAGGATTAAGCGAGCGTACCTTGGAGGTGCCTTCGGCATGATCTCGCAGTATGAAAAGTTGCTCTGTTTTCCACTCGTCCAAGACGTCATCCACGTCATAAGCTACACTTTTGAGCTTTGCTAGCCAATCCTGTGCGTATTTCTGCTTCACTTGTCTTTGCTCTGCATCAGCAATAGAGGCTTGAATAGCCGAGAATGTGCTTGAGAGCTTTCTGAGGTCTTGAGTGACATCCCCCAATAAACTCAACTTATTTTGAAGCATGGAGTTCAAGTTCTCCAAGACAATTGAAACGATCGCATCAGCCATGGTTACAATGAGAGAGAGGAAGAGTAATGGGAACCAGGAAATACAAGATGCAGCGTGGAGCTCCCTTCCAACGGCTTTGCTAGTTTTTTGAAGGAGAATCGAGAGCAAAGACGAGAACTCGAGCAATGCGGAATCAAGAACAAGAAGAGAACTTGAGCAATGCACCCATGAGTTGTATTCCTATATACTTTCCCATCAATGTACCTGAACCCTAACCCCAAACTCTCCGCAAAGAACGAGTCAATACAAAAGAAGACAGTGGAGAAATAGACCTAATATTTGCTTTTTCTTTATGCACTTTAATATTGATGAGCAGGCCCGCATGGGGTGCATACCCATGTGAACACGAAAACCGCAGAGGCTGCAAGAAATTTAACGTCAAAATTGACGGCCTCAGAATACAGTACTCCAATACCGAATTATAAAATCGTCAAGATTTACATGGACGTCAGATTATTTAAACTCCTAAATATAGGAAATGTTATATCACTACAACGCGCAGAAAACAGCTCGATCTGAGCGATCCGAAGAGAAGAGTAAGAGAATCTGTGAAGAGTAGAGTAAGGAATTCGAACGTCCCCCTCTCCGTTGTAACTTTCTGTTCCTGTACGTAGACCAAATTGGTCGAGCCACTTAAATTGTTTCTAGTGTGTGCGTGCATGATTTCGATCTCAGATTAGACTGTCCAATCTCCAATTCAGGAATTTCCGATATGCCTCTTCGCAAAGAAATGAAATGAATTGGTAAAAAAAAGAGAGTGGAGAAATGGACCCAACATTTGCTATTTGGTTTTAACGCGTATCTTGTTAAAGAGGAAGAGAATCAAGACCAAGGCAAAGGTAGAACAAGTGGAGAAAATGGACCCACCAACATGCAATCTTCTACTTTAATCAATCCAGCCCGGATACCGTCTTTGTTACACCATACAAAGGAAAACAATCAGGAAAATCTAGCACCACTTTGTTGAAGATGTTGGTGCATTCAAATTTCAGCCTTTTCAACAGTCCATCCTTTCAGTTCACAGAAAGCAACAGCCACATATTAAAAGCAACGAAGACTTTGTCCATTATTTTAGTCGCCCCGTTTCTTGGATACCGTCTTTGTTACACCATACAAAGGAAAACAATCAGGAAAATCATCATTTAAAGAGACTGAGGATGGATAAAGTCATCTCAAGATCCGAGGAGAAGCACAGCTCAAGCCCCACAAGTAGAAACTTTCTTAATCCTCACTGTTAAACTTGTAAATCTTCAACAATCAACCCACATATTTCAAATTCCATACCAAATATCCCCTGTTTATAAATAATTAAAAGACATATTCTGAAGGGGATCAAGGCTTTGATAATCAAAGGTCTAAGATGACTGTAAAGTGGCACAGACATCTGATCAGTTATCAGATCAACAACAGATTGGATCATGTGGGGTCGCACAAAGTATTGTTATGAAAGATCAGGACAATAACCTTGTTGCACATTCGTCGCTTTATTTTGTTCCCTTTGAACATTGTAATTTATCTTGATTGCCAAGTGAAGGGCTTCTACCCTCATCAATAAATTTTATTTTTTATTTCTTAGAAAAAAAATAATGGACTTCTTAAGAACTAGAATTAGTTACGGGTTACTCACTCTTAGATCAAAATATGCTTGACTAATCTGATCATGCCCCAAAATCAACGATCGAGATCACAAGAGACTCAGGTAAGGGACCCACTACCTCAACAATACAAGTAGAGTGAGCTTTCCGTAATTTCCTTTTCTAGTAGTTGAAAACCAAGGGAAAGTCTGGTTTTCCAGAGAGAACGAGAGAGAAAGGGGAGGCTTGCTAGAGAGACAAGGGTTTTCGGTTCATGGATCTCTTCTCTCGTTCTGCTCTTTGAATTTCTCTCTCCCTCTCTCTATTTCCTCTTTTCCATGGAATCCATGGTGAATCCGGCAAGTTCTTCTCCCTTAATTCCTCCCACGATCCCTGAACCCAATGAAATTGATCTCGAAGCGGGACGCGGCGAGCAAATTCAATGCAGAATCTGCCTTGAAACTGATGGTAGGATCGCTAAACCCCGATTTATTGTATCTTCTGATTGAATTTCCATTAGGGTTTTCCGAATTCAAGTTTACATCGTATGGGTTTGAATTTTCTGGTGGAAGGTGATTTATATTCGTCGAGCTTCCTTTGGATTTTGGATTTTTGGGATTACGTAATTCCATCTGCCTTCATTGGGGAAATGGGAGACTTTTGGTTGAACATGATTTTTTACGTTGAGGTTTGGGACTTTTTGTAAATTGAAGGTGTATTTGCTCTAATCCTTCAAAAACAATTCAATGCCCAATCTTTAAACGAGCTAAATTTTAGTAAATTGAAATTGAAAAATTAATGTTGGAAATTTTGATAATTTTTTCATGCTAAATGGACCATCTTGTTGCCTATATCTAGTACCTGTTATTGATTTATGGTGTTGATTGCTATTTCTTCCTTAGAGGGCTTTCATGTAGTTCATACACTACAGAAGCTCAGAGCTGAGCACAACATTCCGTTGGTTCTAATGCCTATCTTGTTTAGGGAGAAGAGAATAAGACGAGGCAAAGATAGAATAAGTGGAGAAAATGATCCACCAATACAAAAGAGAGTGGAGAAATATACCCAACATTTGCTTTTTCTTTATGCTCCTTAATCTCACCTCCAATCAGTTTGGTTCTAATGCCAATCTTGTTTAAGGGTAAGGGAATCAAGACCAAAGCAAAGGTAGAATAAGTGGAGAAAATGGACCAACCAACATGCAATCTCTCCTTTAATCTATCAGAGCCTGGATGCTGTCTTAGATACACCATACAAAGGAAAACAATCAGGGAACTCTAACCTCACTTTGCCGAAGATGTTAATAGATTCAAATTTCATTTTTTCAACCGTCCATCTTATTATCTCATAACAAAGGTTAGGATCATCCACTTGTTAGGATCATCCAGTGGAGATCGTTGTGCCTTTCTGTTAAATGCACGATGACATTAAGTTAAAAGAATTCAAATTTTTATCTGACTCTCTAAACATTCCCAACATGATAAACAGCTTAGATCTTTCCAAAGGTTTCACTACACAAGCCAAAATGGGGCGTCTGAAGAGCATCTGGCTGCTAACAAGACTCTAAAACATAATTTATTTAGTTCAGCAAGTATTACTAGGCCTGCCAAACATAATTTCTTTCATGTAACTTTCATCACAAGTAATCTCCTTGTAATCATCTTCCACCTCCAAAATTCTGGGGAACTAGAAAAAAACATTCATCATCATTCTTGATGATGCCAGATACGGCCATCTTTTTAAACTAGGATTTTTTCTAGCCCAATATCTTTGCCAACATCAAGAAAAATAGGCGTGTAAATTGCAACTCCAAATATAAAGAACCACCTTCTCTCCACCTCCTCATACATGAAGAGTGTAACAAGCAACTCTGACTTTGTTTTAGAGCCATCATTGATCTTCTAGGCCTACATACTGGTGAACACAACTTTCTATTCATTGCATTACCAAATGGTGTGACAGACATTTGATCCATGAGATTGAACTAAAAAAGGCGAAAGATTTATTGATCAATCTTTAAGGAAAGAGGAGGGAATTGAATACCAATGACAAAAAATTATCTGGATCTGAATCTCAAACTCTGTCACTAAAAATTATAAACTATTTCAATTTCCACAGAGAAAGATTAAGAAAAACAGAGGGAAACAAGGGGAATGTGCAGCCATTCGAGGAGCTGCTGCCTCCAGTCACTGTCAGATTTCTTCTCTACTCTTGTCCTTCTCTTTCCTTCATTTATTAGAATCTCCTCTGTAATCGTCTAACTGGCTTCTGAGAATCGAATTAGGACCTACCTTGTGTAAAGGCTCTCTCTTCTTCGGGTGCCCTATTGTTAGCCTCTCAATTTTGTTACTGATTTTTTCTTTTTTTCTGGTATATACCTTGTATGTTATAGCCGTATCAGTATACCTTCCCATACGATCCCCCTAAAAGTTTCACCTTGTCCTAAGGTGGTATTCTGAAAGTGAGAATTGATAACTGTTGCCTCTTCCCACATATTTTAAAAGTCAGGCAGCTCTTGCCATTTAACTAGGACCTCTAAATTCCCATTGGATGACCAATGGATCTGTCTTGCTGACTCTGGTTGCACCTGGAGCTCCAGTACGTCCGTGAGAAAGGGTGGGAATTCTTGATGGGGGCATATGTGTGAGCTGCTTGTCTGAGTTGCGATACATGGAAAATTGGGTGGATTTTGGTATAAGGTGGTACTTGCAGTAGGTAAGCAACAGGACCAAGTCCTTCCTGAATTTTTTTATGGTCCATAAAACCTGGGATTGAGTTTCTCATAAGGCCTATGGGCTGATGATTTCCGCCTGTATGATTGCAACTTAAGGAAGACTAATTTTCCAGGTTGTAATTGCAATTCACGTCTTTTAGAATCTGCATATTTCTTCATCCGTGAGAAGGGGAGCCTTGACGCAACAGTAAAAGTTGTCATCTTCTGACCTTGAGGTCACAGGTTCAAGGTGTGGAGTTAGTCTCTTGCAAAAATACAAGGTAAGGCTGCCTACTTTAGGCCATTGTGGCCTGCCCCTTTCCCATACCCCACATAGGCAAGAGCTTAGTGCACCGGGGCTGCCCTATATTTCTTCATCCGTGACTAGGCCTTGCACATATTTTCCTTGCGTTCCCGTATAATTGAGTTTCTGTTATGAATAAGGCAATTGACATCTTCAACAAGAGATGGTTCTTTAATTAACCCGAGTAGAGCGGGAGGATCTCTGCCATAGAGTGCACAGAAAGGTGTCATACCTGCTCCTCCTTGGAAAGTCACATTAAACCAGTATTCTGCCCAAGCTAGCCAATTAGGCTAAGATTTTGGTTTGCCCACAATGAAGCATCTGTCCATTCATTGAGATGATAGGCAGAACTCATTTTTAATATAGTTCTGTTTTGCTTGAATAGTTCAACCAAAATTGGCTAATAAAGACCCTGTCATGATTGGAAACAATTGAACGGGCAAACCCATGGAGACATACAACCTCTTTATGAAGAGCATGGCCACTTCCTTCGATAAAAAAGGGTGGCAGAGGAGAATTAAGCGGGATAAACCTATCGACCACCACTAAGATTGTATTAAAACCATGTACCTTAGAAAGGCCCCAATGAAATCCATTAACATATCTTCCCAAACTTGTTGGGGAATCGACAATGGCTACAATAATCCAACTAGGGATAAGGCTGAGTATTTGTTTTTTTGGCAGATTGGACAAGCTGCTACAATGCCTTTGACATCTCGTTGTAATCCTTCCCAAAACAGTACCCCAGGAATCCTTTTGTAAGGCCGGTAAAATCCTAAGTGACCACCACTAGGAGTAGAAAGGAATTCGTGTAAGAATAGCGGAATGCAGGAAAAATATTTATGCGGTACCAATCGAATTTTATAAATTAGGCAGCCACACTTCAGTTGGTATCCCGGATGGCTATTGGAATCAATCATCAGTCCTGAATAACAGTGCGCAATGCCAGATCTTGTTTCACTTCTCTAACTCGTCCCATCCTACAAAATTGTTACTGGAGATGACCAAGAAACTGAGGAGATTGGGCTGTTCTTGATAGCGCATCAGCAACTCGGTTAGTGCTTCCTGGTTTGTATTGTATTTCAAAATCATATCCTATTAGCTTCATGAAGGGGAGCTTTGCACAACGGTAAAAGTTGTCGTCGTATGACTTTGAAGTCACGGGTTCAAGGCGTGGAAACAGCCTCATGTAAAAATATAAGGTAAGGATGTGTACTATAAGCCCTTGCGGTCTCCCCCTTCTCCGAATCCTGCATAGGCGGGAGCTTCGAGCACTTGGGCTGCCCTATCCTATCAGCTTCATCACCCATTTATGTTGATTTTCCTCCAATAATTGATGACCCATTCGTAACTTTAAGCTCTTTTGATCCATACGAATGATAACGTGGCCTCCCACAAGGGTGCGTCTCCATTTTTGTAATGTGAATACAATTGCCAGAAGCTCCTTTGATATACAACTTTGACAACTAATACATACTTATAAATAAAAAACAATATTTGACACTGCTGAACGATAAGCTTTGGTGACAGATGTTTTATCAAAATATTAACGAAGCACAAATAGTCGCACAAATTTTAAACCTACAACAAGTAAAAAGTCTGAATGGAAGTGAAAAATGTGAAAAATAAAATGTCAACAGAAATTTGTCAAGAAATCAAGATATTGAGGTGGAACTAAAAGATCCAAAGTAGGAGGAATCAAGAAGATGTACTAATATAACTATATCTGCAAGTCCAACAGAAAACAAGTCAAAGAGTATCAAGAAACATCATAAAGCAGAAATGTCATAGAAAAGACCATGTAACAAGCACAGACATAAAATGTAACAGTGAAAACTGTGAAAAGAGAGAAAAAAAAACACCAGTTTCCACAAATAACATTTTGTTGGTATTGGCTTAAGCACTTCAGAACTAAATGAAGACATGATGCTTAATAGAGGGGAATGGAGGAACAAGATTCGTGTAGCCGACCCCCAATTGAGATAATGTCTTGATGATGATGATGATGGCTGAAGCACTAAATATGGGGCAACAACAACCAGAGTTTGGTGCTTCTTCATCTTGCTAAGGCTTCCATAACCAAGTAACTAGCAACAACATGCCTTTGATAAACTCGCCTCAACATTGTGCCAACATAATCCTTCTCTAACCAGCTGAATTGATCTGCAAGCAAGGAGCCCAATTCTCTCAAGAGAACGAAAGCCAAACAAGAAAATCTATGGATGACCTTTCAACACCTTGACAAGTATAATTTTGTTTGGAATGTACAAGGAAACAAGAATAGAAAGAACAACTAGTTGTAGAAGCAAATAATTGTATGTTTGCTATAGCAGTAACTAGTACTAACAGAATCTCTAACTAATAGGAGTTACAAAAACAATCAAATTGGATCACCAAAAGCAAGTGGAACTGAAACTTCTAAACATAGTAATTATAGAAGTATGTTAAACAAAAAGAAAAGAGAATGCATGACTAGCAAGCAACGCAAGCCTAAATAAACCCACCGGAAATGATAAAACATATATTCAGATAATATAGAAGGTCTCATAAACTCATTCGAAATGAATTCAAAAGAACAGAATACAAAATTAATGAAACCTAGAAGACAAATTTGCAATAGAAAATATGTTGTCAACTATGTTAATCATAGATAGCAGCATTCATTAGTATTTGCAAATGAAACTCATATGCAGACTGAGTTGTGAGAGCTGGCTCTGACTCCTTCATGGCCTATTTAATTAGACTGAAGTAAAAGGAATCTCATGCTGATTAGAAGGTGTTTTTATAATCGACTCAGTTCAAAGAGGATTAATATGTGTGTAAGATTGGAATTCCCAAGAGAAAAATTGGTGTCCTTGATTAATGGTGCATACGAACAGAAATCAATGTTAATTGTCAAAAGATCTTAGTTTGTAGTCTTTAAAGGTGTTGATGAGAATACACACAACTCACTGCACAAAATCATATAGGTAACAACATATGGTAGCAAACACCTTGACATGATCATTGGTTCTTGCCATGCATGATATCATGACACGAGTTTTGCAAAATTCTTTGCTGTAGTCTTATCATATGATCCAAAGTAGGAACTGGAGTGCATAAATAGCAAGTAATAACTTCTATCCTTTCAACATTTCAACAAGCAAGAGCACCTACAGTTCCCAACACCCTCCCTCAAAAGAAAAACATAGGATGATATGGCTAGAAGTATCACATCACAGAATAACTCCATCAATGATACATTCGTTAATATCTAAACAGTAATTACATTCAAAAAGGGGAATCTGAATAGTGATTAAATCTACCAAAAAGAGCAATGCCAATGGGACCAAGGTGGATTTGATGGAACCTAGCAATTGGATAGACAAAGTGTAAGTCAAATGCGCAGAAGAAGGTAGTTTTTGGTGACGAACGCTATGAACATTAGGATTATGTAGTTTCTGTCCTAGATTTCTAATCTGCGGCATATGAGCTCTAGCTTTAAAACACACTCAAAAGGGCATAAAATTACCAATGGCAGTGTACAATTCGAGGCATACAGACATCATGTTTCACCCCAATCTATATGCTGGGTTCATATTAGCTTACCTGTTTTCCTTTTCTTCGTAGTGTCCCAAAAATCATTTACCAAGTCCAACAAAATAATGAAGGAAGAAAGGAAATGACAAAAGACTTTCAAACTACAGAACTGGTTGAAAGAGTAGTCACTGCCAACACCAACAGGTGCAATTAAGTCTCCAACAGAAGAAAAGATAAAGCTTATTTGTGAAACACAAATCCGTGGACAAAGACCTCAAAAATCGAACTCTTCAAAATTCAAAAGCACAGAAATATATCAAAGGAGAAAATACTGAGATTCACACCACAAGAATCTTGCCATATGTAGGAAGGAAAACAGCCCGTTCCTAGTGTCCTACCCGATGGAGACTGCCCAAGGTGTGATCTCTGATAAGATTGCAACCTTTGCAAACCTGAATTCTCTCTCAGATAAGGGTTCTGAGTACTTTGCAAAGCTGGAGTATGGGAACCGTAAGCACCTAACACTGAACTACTTCCACTTAAATAACTCAATCCAGAAGTCCCATATTCCCCTCACCCCCCATTGTTTCCCATTGGATTCATATCCGAATGCGATGAAGGAATTAAACCAGAGTTTATTGCAGTAGCCACCAACGGATTAACTGAACCCGCAACTAAGCCAGAATTATGATTGGCAATAACCGCATTTAACGCTGGATTAAACTTGGATTTTGCATAAACAATGCCAAATTCTGCACAATAGCCGTAGCTGCCAATGCAGTAGCCTGCGAAGGTGGATTCCCAGGCTCGCTTTGTGCGATTTGCTCGCCCTCTGACAATGCAATTGATGCCCTTCAGATATCATATAAGGCTCTTTCAACGCCTTCTTGGCTTCTTCTTAAGTTTTATACACAAACAATGCAAATCAGCGAGACTTTATCAAACCCAATTGGGCCAGTTTCATTTTCGTCAAATTTCGAAAAGAAAGTTCAAGCTTTGCTGAGTCCGCACGAGAATGCACATAGTTGACATATTCTTGAAAACATGCTTAGAGTGAATCTTCCATGCAATTCATCGTTTTGCTTGCCAATATCCAAAAATTTCTAGATATGGAAATAAGAACAATAGATTAAGTAATTTCAAAATAGTGATACATTTGTTCACTTTTTTTACTTTTTTTTTTCTGCTTCTGATAAAAGCAAAGAATTATAAAGCTAATCATCGACAGACTATCGCACTCATAAATCTAAAAATGGCAACTCCAACTTGCAACTAAGGCTACTTCAATAAACATGCTGGGTTGTTAGTGCCAAACATTTGTTGACATATTTTCTAGCTATTTGCAGCCCTAAAACATATATAAAATTGTTCAATCATAAAAGACCTAGCTTTAGAAACTTGGGCTGTTTGTTTATGAATAATTTTATAAATAATACCAAGGTTCTAAAGAGCCATAGAAAGGTGGTTGAAAGCCGTCTAGCATAGTTAGTTGTAGACAATAAGGCACCTCTGTTACTTACAATTGTTTGGAGGTTTGAGATATACTTTTTTCTTGTTGGGAGATTTCCATGTGTAATTTCCTTTATAATTCTTTGATGGTAATAATTTTAGGCTATTTTTTGTTCCACTTAAATAAGCTATTTTCGAAGGATACTTATCCTATTTCCTTCCTAAAGACAAGTGTAGGCACAATAATGATCAAGTCCCACTACCTTGGTATGACCCAGGCCCACCTACGTTGCCATCATTCAAAGAGACTAAGATCGGATAACGTCATCTCAAGATACAAGGAGAAGCACGACTCAAGCCTGCACAATTAGAAATTGTCTTAATCCATGCCGTTAAACTTGCAAATCTTCAACAATCAACCCACTTATTTCTATTTCCGTACCAAACATCACCTATCTATAATTAATAGATATATTCTAAAAGGGATGAAAGCTTTGCTAATCAAAGCTATAGGATTGTTATAAAAGTCGTCAAAGACTTCCAATCAGTTATCAGATTAATAGATTCGATCATGTGGGCCTTGCAAAGTGTTGTCCTGGATGATCAGGACAGTAACCTTCTTGATCATCTTGATCATTGTCCAGCCATGGGGAGGACTTTTCTCCTCGTATCAATAAAATTTGCTTTTTTTAGAAAAAATAATAACTGGTACATTCGAGGCTTAAGAAGTAGAATAAGATCCGGATTATCCACTCTTAGATCAAAATATGCTTACCTAATATGATCATACCCTAAAATCTATGGCTGAGATCACAAGACACTCAGGTCCACTACCTCAACAACATAAGTTGAGTGAGCTTCTCCTAATTTCCGTTCCTAGTTGTTGAAAACCAAGTGGAAAGTCTTCTTTCTTTTTTTTCTAGAGAGAGTGAGAGTGAGAGTGAGAGGGATAGGGTGGTGTACTTGGGGAAACAAAGTGATTTCAGTTCATAAATCCATGGCGAATCCTGCAAGTTCTTCTCCATTCCTCCCATGATCCTTGTACCCAAATAAATTGATCTCAAAGCAGGACCTGGCGAGCAAATTCAACCCAGAATCTGCCTTGAAACCCATTCTAGGATCGCTAAACTCCTATTTATTGCATCTTCTGCTTGAATTTCCTTTAGGGTTATTCGAATTCATGTTTAAATCGTATGGGTTCGAATTTTCTTTCACTTTCTGGTGGGAGGTGACTTGGAACTTTGATGAGTTTCTGTTGAATTTTGACTTTTTTTTGGATCATGTAATTCCATCTGCCTTATATTGCCAAAATGAGTTATTTTTGGTTGAAAATGATTTTTTACTTTAAAATTGGGGACTATTTTTGTAAATTGAAGGTGTATTTGCATTCTGATCCTTCTAAAACAATTCAAAACCCAATCTTTCAACGAGGTAAATTTTGATAAATTGAAATTGAAAGATTGATAATGTTTACATAGTAAATGTACCATCTTGTTGCCTATAACAAGATTTTAGTACTTGTTATTGATTTATGGTGCTGATTGTTATTTCCTCCTTAGAGGGCTCTCACGTAGTTCAACTAGGCTTGACAAGGATAAATGTGCATCCAGCTTGAGAACTTGGATCCAATGCAATTTCCTATATGCAACACTTGAAGTTTCTTATTGGGTTGGAGGCCATAAAAAACCCCCACCATCTTCCTATTTTAACTTTGCTCAACATTCTTCACTCATTAGCGGCCATATACATCCAACATAGACGCAAAATATGCAGGTCTTGCTTCTCCAATTCAGCTTCCTCTGGCCTCATCCCTCATCCCTCCTTCCTACATCCTGTAATTTTTCTAGCTCAAGTTCACCTCGAAGGTGGTTAAGGCGTTTTAGTTCTTCAATCCTTAGTCTAGTCTCGCCTATAAGAGATGGTTCACAATGCAGGAAGAGGCAAAACCCACACCCACACTTAGCCCAACTTGATCATATCTTCCAACTAAGAATACGAGGATGCATCCACACAATAAGAATCAATGATTTGCTATCCAAAAAACCACATTCATTGGATGACCACAACCTATGTTATTTGGTTGAAAATTTATGACCATTGAATCTAAGAACTGAATAGATAATCAGTTAGAATTTTATATTGGCATAATTTTTTGCCCAAACGTATAGATCATCTAAAAAACATGCCTAGATTAGAGTCTCTTAACTCAGTATAACATTTCTCTTAGCAAGGAGTGGAAGGTCTAACGAGGATGCTTTTCGAAGATCAATTAATCATTTCTCTTAGCAGAATGACGGGAAGGTCTAAAGAGGATGTCTTCCAAAGCTCACCAACATGCCATCATTTTGATGTATTGCAGCGGATTTGGGAACCGTTCATATGTCACTTTACTTGTGAATTATTTGATGACAAGATCAATCCAGTTTGAGCAAATCAATTAAATTAAAATCTGATTGCTCATGATCAAGTGCAACCATACCATTATGACCTCTAATCAATCTATACAAGAAACAAGATCTTCTTCCCAAAGTTGATCAACAGAACAAAAAAAAACAAACTCAAGATTTTCCAAAGAAAAGGCTGCCAAAAGAAAGTTGTTGACCTCTCTTACCGTCCAAACATTTCCATCAAGTTGCTGGGCTTTGCAACAACGAACTCCTGCTTCTTCATCAAGTTCTTCAGCCTTGCAGTGTCGTTCCAAGGAAGAGTGGAAGCTCAAGTATAGAATCTTCTTGACCAGAAATCGGCTCTACGTTCCCATTGCCACGATGAGGATTACACTGGCCTTGACTTGAACTAGCCAACGGCTTGCCATCTTGTATTTCATATTTCTTGTAAGAGTGGATGCGCATTTCTCAATTGGCTGAATTATTGGTAGAGTTGGCTAAGGGGAGTCATGAACAAAAATTGTTTATGGTTAGAGGATTCTAATTTTCTAGCCTTTGAATTGACCATGGTTTATTGTGAAACACACTACATTGCATTTTGATTTAATCTTCTAGCTATTCATTTAGAAACAGGGATCAGAACCTTTATGATGTTAAGTAGGTTTCGGATTTTGGTCCAATCTAATATGATAGGACCCGACAGTGATTAATCCAGTCCATCCATTTCATTTCTCCCATAATAGATACGTAGTAGCCTTAAAATTGTGACGATTGGAAATTTCTGGCATCTGAAAAGCTCATTTTTGGACATTGGACAAAGACGGTTACTCAAGATTCAATGACAAAAAACAGGTGGCATGATTTTTGAAGTACTAGATGCATAATGTGGGAGAATGAGATGAACAACCGGCCAGATCAACCAAAGGCTGGTTGCATTATGTAAAAGTGGTTGCCTTCAACCAAAGGTTGTGCCAATTCTTCTAACCTGGACACAATTTTATGCTTTTGTTATATTGCATTGGTAAAGTGTTTATATCTTGAAATAGATTATTTACCATTTCATTTTATGATTCCTTTTCTCCTTAAATCCTAATTTATACCACTATACTAAGCAAATACTCTAGGAGAGGGATTGAATCTGATTAGGAATTTTGTTACTCAATATAATTTTTACATCCAAAGTTTCTCTTATACATAACTAATTATTATCTTAATCAATTTTTTTCAACTTCCTCTTTTCTCTCTATCTACTATCATTTGTAAGTGTAGTTCTATAAAGCCATAAATGTCACGTCTCATTTTCAATTTGGTAGTTGCTAATAACTAGTCCTTAATTCCTACTCCTTACTTTCAAGAGTTCAATTCATTTTAATTGCTTCCTTGAAAAAGTATATATATCTTTTAACCCTTGTACTATTAACAGAAAAGAGTTACCTAACTAAAAACCATTAGCCTAAAACAAAGTTTGATGTAGAGAGTCCTAAATAAAGTAGAAAATATGAATCCAATTACTTTTGTTCATTCAATAAAAAAGAAATCTAAATTGGGTGACATATATATATATATATATATATATATATAGAGAGAGAGAGAGAGAGAGAGAGAGAGAGAGAGAGAGAGAGAGAGAGAGTCACACCTCCACAAATAAGGGATTAAATAATTGATTCATAAAAAAGGAAGTACGGTCTCACCACTCGATGGAGCTTTAAAGAAAAACCTCACAAAAAGAAGAAGAAGAAGAAAGACAAATCCAATGGACACAATATTGTAATGAGATTAGGCATTTCTATATATGTTTACTTCTTCTTTTCAATTTTTTGTTTTTCTTTGTTATGAGTTTTTTTCTTTTTCTCTATGCTTACATGCACATCACCACATTCCTTTTTTGTAGTCTTCTCCAAGTAACAATCAACAGTCATGGAGAGAATTAGTGACACGTGCACCAATTCTTATGCAATCATGACCTTTGATCTCGACAATAGTTCCATGTTGATCAAAAATCAACCTGATAAGATAAGAGTCCTAGTAAGTGTACATGTTTACTAGGGGAGGAAATAGTATAAACACTTTTTCATGCTTGGTAAATTTATTTTTGTTAGATTTAATCACTCATCATGTTAGAATAGGCTTAAATAGGCCATAGATGAAATTTCATGCCCATTGTATGTTTCTAGCCTATGTTTTTCGGTCAAAAGTCACGACCATCCATTTTTGTTAAGTTTTTCAAAAATCTAATATAAGTTGCTAGGGTTGTCCAAATGAATTGTTTTGTCATAGTTTTAATCATGATGAATGGCATATATTTGGAAGAAAAAAAATGTCATACCATACAGAATATAAGGTGTGTACTCCTTCCTCTCTCATTGAGCATGCATACAATACCAAGACTCATAAGATAAAGCCCTCATCAATCAATTTTGGCATCACTTAGTAGAGAAATATTGTGGATTATCAAAGATTTTTGTTATAAGTAAAGAATTACAAAGCAAATCATTTACACACTCTCCTAAATCTGAGCCCCTGCCTAATGGTGAAAGTGGTGACTTGAACATGCAACCAAGGAGATGTCAAATTGTCTACAACCAATTGAACTAGACTTTGTTGGTAGTGGATTATCCAAGTTTGCTAGTGAACCATGTATCCTTTTTCAACACAAAAATAAAAAGACAGTAGACTTGCACAAGTTAGAACAAAATTATAGTAGTAAAGGGCCTAGAAGCAAGTGCACATCTATATACTTATGTGTATGAGAGAGAGAGAGAGAGAGAGAGAGAGAGAGAGAGAGAGAGAGAGAGAGAGAGAGAGAGAGAGAGAGAGAGAGAGAGAGAGAGAGAGAGGAGGGCATCTCCACACTTAGGCACTACCTGTAGACCTGCAAAGATGAAGATTTTCATCTTGACCAAGGTGAGCAGTTGCTTCGAAATCAAAGTAACACCCCAAGACATGGTAAAATATTCTTTTTCTCCTTGTCTCATCTCTCATAAAGTCATTTAGTGTTAAGAACTAGTGTTAATGGATGCATTGTTCTAATGATGTTGTAGCTCACATTCTTTCTCCTAGGTGCATAGCATATTATTTGATTTAACACATTCATGTTTGTTGTAACCTTATGTTGTTTTTTCTTGCCTATTCAAGTTCCTAAATGTGATGTGCAATCTTATGATGTTAAAAAGCATATTGAAACATATCGGGATGCACATGTTTATCCCATTACAAAACAATTCCTTTTCCATGATGGGTACATCTAGAAAGATGCCATAACAATAGAAGAGAACAAATTATCTAAAAATGGTTATGGGATCATTCTTGTATATAATGAGGTAAAGCTCCATATTTTTTAGGTGCTTTTGGGCATGCTGGTTTTGAGGAAATGCATGCAAGCTCATGGAAAAGGATTCAATTTCAAACTTTCCATGGTTTTCCTATTTGTCTGCCATTGAAATATAAGTTTCTTCTAGAAATCACTCTCATATTTGGGCCAATGTATTTTCCTCCAGAACATGACATTTTATTTCTTGTTGAAAGTTGTACAAATGGAAATGTTTTTTTCTTTTCTTTTCTTTTCTTTTTCTTTTTTTTGAGAAATGCTTTCCAATGGAAGCACTTGCTTACCAACCAAACATGATCTTATTCTTCTACTTTTTTGTGGTTTGTTGTGGGATACTTGAATCACCACTATGGATGACATAGAATTTTGTAATTTAGTTTTACTCCATATTATACAGGATCTTATTTATGCTCATTCTTCGGACCTACTTAATGGGATATGATACACTACTCCATATCAATTTTGAAGTGATAATCTATATCTCATTTTTAGTGAAAAGAAAAAGTACCTACTCCTCACCTAGGATAAAAATGTAGATTGTCCTTGTGACGACCCGGGTTTTTGAAACACATTTTATAATATATTTTTCAAAGGCAAGGGTGTCCCCTCAGTAAAAAAATTTCGCAAAACAAAGCAGCAAAAATTCTTTTATTTTAAAACTTGTTTTGAAAACCCAAGTCACCACTTCATAGATAACATAAGTACAAATTGTGTACAAAATAAATTTCCATTGAAGGAATATGATTTTATTAAACTTCTAGGATCCATCCAGTGTTTCACAGTACACAACCCATTATATCCTTACAATACTTGTCCAAATACACAATTCAAATTACAAAGTTCTAAATACAATACATGCTCTCTATACAATGTTTCAAGGGATATACCCTTATTACTTATTCTTCACTAGTTCTTCAAGTCTTGAGGTCCTAAGTCTCCTTCTTCAGATTCGAGATATTGTAAACATTCGAACATTTACAATATCTCAGCAAGCTATGCTTGGTAAGGGATAATAATGTAAGTTATTGACAGTAAAATCTCAATATTCAACTATCCCATAATTCATTCTATCATAAACACATTCACAGACCACTATTATTTATATGAACATCTCATTTCCTTATCATTTGTGTTCACCTTTATACATACATAATATATAAGAACAAATCCGTTAAAATTGTAAAAATAATCAATATTCATTTTCATACAAAACTGATCAACTCCTTTCATTATAGGAGATTTGTATTTCAGCCAAGCATTATCTTGTGATTTTTCCCTTCTTGGAAAAAATATTGGTAATTTACAATTACCTGGCATTTCATCAAGCCATCCCTTAAGGCATTTCACTGTGCCAATTTCATATGCATCATAATGCAAAATAATCAAGGACTACTATGCTTGCAGTCTGATCCGTACAGCTGCCTGGATAACTGTTCAATAATCCACTTATACCATTCTCAGTGAAAATTACAATATCCATGTCCATATGGGAGGACCATGGCTGTCATAGTGGTGGCCTTCTCATAATTGCCCCACCCGACTTTTAGCCTTTCTTAGGCTTGGTATTCAATATCATCAAGTTTCAGAGAGTGGGTAGCCAAACCCTCTTAACTCTCCTAGCATAGCATCCCCAGGCCTATGCCTGTTTAAAACAAAACCACAAGCCTCCAAGCTTGTATGTAAAATAGTACTTATACATATCAGATTATCTGTATGTTTATCTAGGGCTGGAATATTTTCTACTTTCCTATTCACTTAGGGTTGTTCTCAATTCTCAACTTAACCATTTAATAGTTATTTTTCTCATCATTTGGTTGGATCATATTTCAATTTGAGGTATTTATCTTAATATATTGGTATTATACATGTCAATACTTCAAAATATAAGATCATGTATTAGACATGTATCTTCATGTAAAGGCATTCTTAATAATCCACCTACCTCAATAAGGTATTCTTACTCCTTGAAATCTGTCATAGTCTCGATCAACATATATCTGTCAAATCATATGTATAATGTCATTTTTCTAATCAAGGGTACATACTACAGGGTCTTTTGATCATCCTTATGTAGGATGATATAAATCTTTATTCCTTGAATGTCATATATCTATGGGTTTAATATCATCTATACAAATACTATCTATATCATACATAACAATCTAATTTACATTGATGTTTCTTTTTCCTTATTGTTTTTTATCATACAAGATCTCATCTTGTTTGATCATCCTTATCTCACTTACTATTTTTATTAGGGTTAGATAATTTGCTATCTTTTTATGTTCTTATTATTATTCAACCAGTTAGTGTCTTACTTGGTTGAAGATAATTTATTTCTTCCTATTACTAGACAACTCCTCCTTATTTCAAGATGACTAATACTTACCAGTTAAAGTCTGCTCAAAAAGTGGTTAATACAACCCTCATGTAAGGAGGCATTTAGACCTCTCTTACGTCAATGGGAGGTGAGGGAAAAGCACTTGGCTCTTGTATGCCCCTTATAACAATAATGTTCAGAGTCCATTGGAGTGGTACTTGCTCAACCTTTAACAAGGTTCTTATGAGCTCTTTACCTTAAGTCCCTTCTCTAATTGATTTTAATTAATTTCCATGGATATGCATAATGTCATCCATGGATGTTCATTATTTTCCTACTTTGGGCCAAGGAATTGGTAAACCATTCCTTATATTGTCTTACTAACTATAGCCCTTATTAAGTCAAAATCATTCATTCATATTAGTTGTCCATGAATCTCTATCTTTCATTAGTTTACATTTTTGGTGATTTATGCTCCTTATATCTTAACAACTACTTAACAATTGAATAAAATTTAACAATAAGTAAATCATAAACTTGAAAGCATAAATTAAATATAAGTTGAACAACTATATACTAACATTCTTCCTATGAATGTAACTTAAGCTAGTGAAATAAAACTAACATGATCCTAAGTTATGAAATACATAAAATTGTACTTCTATCTTAATGGAATCATGTTTAAATCTCTAATTTATGCTAACATGATCCTAAGATAATCAAATCTACTAACAAATTACTCATTTAGGGCATATCATACTAAAATTTAAAGATTACACTATCATGCTTTCTAACTTAGAACATAAATCACATTTACACCTTTATATCCAATAAAAGATAATTAGAACTTAGAACATAAATCACATTTACACTTCTATATCCAATAAAAGACAATTAAACTAATTATATTAAGATTATAATTAAACCTTTAAATATGATCCAACCATTAGATCTTAGGTGGTTTCCTTTAGATCAAGGGTTTTAATTACCTTTAGAGCTTTTAATCCATTAAGATCCAAAAAATCATATCCACTTGATTTTGCCACATTTCATCCATGATCTAACTAGATTCTATCATAAAATCATCCATTTAATCCATCCCAAGGATCTGATCATACTTGATCTCATTGATCAAGTGGGTCCCTTTGTATTTTTTTTTATTTTTATTTTAGGGTTTTTCTACCATAAAGGGCAAATCCCCTAATTTATCCAAGATCTGTCCAAATTAACCATAGATATTACTTTATTACATTATTATATCATCATTAAAATAAATTTCCAATATCTGATCACCTCAAATCTTGAAGATCTTAGAAATTGGACACTTATTTCCAAAATACATAAATAATTTTTAGAAATATTATGACTTCATTAAAAATTAGACATTACAAGCTTTCCATAGCTTTTTTCCGATCTCAATTTGGAGTTCATATGACTCCACAATCTTAAGTTGAAGTTTACAGCCGTTCTTAGGGTCCAAATTTGATATGAGTCCAGCAGAACTAATCTCTCTCAATTGAGGGTCCAAACCTTGTTAGATTTTTTTGAAAATTGTACCCTAGGTGTTTTTGACCCTTCTGGATTGATTGAAGAGCTCAGAATTTTCATCTAAGCTCTCTATCACCATGAATTGAAGGCTTTGATATTTACTTTATTTTTACCATTTTTCATTCAAATTAAATTATAGAAAAATAAAAATTACACTAAACCATAATAAATATGTATGGAAAGTAGTTCCACCCACTTGATTGGAGAAAAACAATATAATTGATGCCCAATTTGAGAGAATTACTGGTTGATGATAATATAGCCCGATTGTCCACCTTTTTGTGATTTTCTGTTGTTGGAACCGTTGGATCTTGAAATTGATTTGGGGATTTTGTATATACTGTAGTATAGAAGGTTATGGATGGTAAAATTTATCAGATTCTATCTGAAACAGAGTGCCTAATTGAATTTAGGTCTCTTGTTCCACTTAGAAAGAGGAGAGAGAAATAAGAAAAATAGAGATTGGGGAGGGATGAATGCGAATTTGGAGATGAAACTCCAGGGAAGATTTGAAAAATTCGTGGTTAAGGTTTAGAAAATTTTTGAAAATTTTTGGGACATATTTATAGCCAAATTTGAATTTTTTATTATTTCTTTTGATAAGATATTTTATTACTTTAGAATTTTTAATTACAAATGCATTCTCCATTCTCCATTCTCCACTATATTCTCCACTATCAGCAATAATGCACTGAGCAATTATTGTTGCTTCTAGAACGTTGGCCCACTTCGTGAGCCCCACTTTTTATGTGAAAAGATGTTTTTGCCCTTTGAACTCCAAAATTGGAGAATAATAGGCAATATTTGTCCGAACTTGGAATCGAGCATACTTAGTGGTGTTGGAATCATATTTTTAAGTACTTCATGAATATTGAGGTCTTATTTCTTGGATATGAAATATGGGTAAAATTACCATTTTACCCCTAAATGGAGAAAATTAAGGAATTTTCATTTTAACTCAGAATTGAATGTACTTAATGTTGTTTCGATCAGTTTTCCAAGTACATCCATAATTTATATGTTTTAATTCATGATATAATCTCCATAAATAGAGAATTTTTAATAATCTAATATTCCAGCCTAGAATTTCTAAAAATTCAAACTTTATTAATTTGTCTTAATAAGTTACAACAATTCGAGGTCATTACAGTCCTAGAGAAGAGCATGAAATTTTTATATTCATACTATACATTACATTATACTTTATAAAACTTATAAGACTTGCCTATGACATGATTATATTAAATCACAGTTGTAACCAACTCCTAAGTATACAGTCATGGATATTATTTTCATCTTCAAGTTGAAGCATGCTTCTATCATGTTCCGTGGAGTTTATAGCAATCTTGTGTTGGTATCTTACATATGAAATCAAGATATTGTACTTTTATGGGTATTTTCACATTGTCCTAACTATGGTACTGGTGTACTTCATAAAGAAATTTGATATAAAATTGGAATTTCATTTTTACTAGTTCTTATCTTCATCATAACCTTTTTTGGCATTTATACTTTAGTATTATGATCTATCCTTTTTTACGTTATTTGAGCTTAGTGAATTAGTATCTACTCATTTTCAGTTAATAGTTTGCTTATATCAAGTTTTTTTATTTGATAAGGGCACATTAAGTGGAGTTTCAATAGTAGTTGCACTATGAAGTGTGTAAAATATTAGTGCAATATTATATGACTTCATAATCTTCTTTTCTTTGTCTTTCTTGCCTTGTTTGCATTTATTAGTTTGTTATTTTGGTTCAATTAAATGCTAAACATTTTTTAATCTTGTGCCTAGCAATATTTGTGCATAATGCCCTTAAGTTTGAAAACATGGTAAAGATTTTAATCAATTTGGATATTTATGTTACATTGTATGTTGTTTTTAATAGGAAAACATGCCACTTTGATGTAGTTTTGTTACTATTAAATTACTTTTGAAGCCTCCATTGTTTGGTAGATTTCAAAAGTTGACAATTTCATAATGGCACTCCCCACTTTATTAAACATTTTTAAAATTAATTGCTAATAATGTGGAGAACCATGGTGATTTTAACTGCAAAATGAAACTCTTATATGGTGAAGTGTCAAACAAAGAACTTGATTTATATTGCTTTAGTTGAGCTCATTATAGACCATAAAAATTCTACCCTATATTAGACGATTCAAAGCCTTTGATTTATCAGGTGTTTTACTATCACACACTTTTTGCTATAGTTTTTGCATTTGTACATGGAATCACACAAAGAAATAAAAGGGTGGAGTTGTATCAAGGGTTTCATTTACATTTGTAATTACTTGTGAATGCTAATTACATTCTTTTGAAACATGAATCTATATAAATAACCTTTAATTACTCGATATGTACGTACAACCTCTAATTACAAGGCATACAATAGACACATAAAGAAAACACCTTTTAATTAGAGTTTGACTGAGTATAACGAATCCATAATGTTTTGTGCATTTAGTTGTCTTCAAATGATAGTTTGTATTAGTTTTACAATATGATTTGGTTGTTAACTCAGTTTTAAGACTATGAGTTGGTCAATAACTAATATTTGTGCATCTTCCAAAATATCACGTAAACTTGACCAGAGCACATAGCCTTTACTGCCTCTCTGTTAAGTATAACATTAACAAGTTCTCTTTCTAATCATTTAGGTGTAGGTAATAGTATCATCGCATCAAGTGCATGGAGGTATCCTTTTATATAACAAGATTAGGCATAGATTTTACATTCCTTTAGCCATTTGATGCTAGAGGAGAACAAATGTATTGCCATTGACTGGTGAACATCAAGAGGTCATTGGGTTTAACTCTATTAGAATTGTAGCATCTCTTTCAAACATAATAAGTTGACACATTGATGTAAGCACGTCTTGCAAATTATCATATACGTCTTGCAAATTATCATATAGGCTTGATAAGAGTGTGCGCCCTGTGGAACCTCTCAGTATAGTAGTAGGTATAGCATTAACATTTTCTATCTTTGAGTGCTTAGGCATGGATACTTGTATTGTATCCTCTTGTGCATAGAACTATCCTTTTGTTGTGTATGTAGGAGATGTGTAGTAGTATTGGACACATATTTTGTGTTTCTTTAGTCACTCAATATTAGAGCAAAATGTATGTGTTGCAATTGACTGATCAATATGAAGAGGGCATGAGGCTTGACTCTATTGAAGTTGTAGTATGTCTTTTTCAAACACAATAAGTTATATGTAATTTCGATTTCCACTATATAGGGCTTCTGAGTTGATAAAACATGTCTAGTTAAAATCTTTTATTATTTTGTGAATTTTTTAGTCTATGAAATCCATATGGTTGGAGTCCTTATTCCTAGGGCTCTTTTAAGTTGGTGGACCCATTTGATTAAAGTCCTTAAAATTTGCAACTTTTCTAGTTTCATGGCCTACCTATCTAGTGTCATTGATTTTTAGGACTCTTTGAGTTAAGGGGCCTAGTCGGCTATGGTCCTTGATTTGTAAGACTTCGGATTGAAAGGCTCTTTTGGTGAGTCCTTGATTTATAGGAATCTTTGACCTAGAGGACCCATTCCACTAGAGTCCTTATTTTTTGCAACTCTTAGGTTGTCAGACTTTTTAATTGTCTTAGGATTCTAAAGTCACTAGTTTTAGTTGATTTAGGTCTCTTAGGTCTTAAGCCTTGTAGTCAATCAAGGACTTTATGGTCTCTAAAACATCAATCTTTCAAGAACTCTAATATCTCTAGAATTTCATTTGTTCAGGGACTCTTAGGTCATAACAGTTTAATATTAAAAAGACAATAATGTCTAGTTATTCAAGGATTTGCTAGATCTCAAAACTTTCTATCATTCCAAAACTCTAATGTCTCTAAAAAAAATTTCATTCTAGTGTTTTAAGTTGTAGGACTTGAGTTAATCAAGAACTCTAATGTCACTAGATTTCTTATGACTTTAGAGTTCTTATATCATAGCACTTTTAGTATTCTAAGGACTCTAGTATGGCTAGAACTCTTTCTCATTCATGAGCCTTAGTTCATAGATCTTTAGTTTGGAAAACAATTATTAAACTATGGGATTTTGGCTTGTGTAAGGAATCTCAAGCCGTGGGACTTCTATTGGAGTTAGGAGTAGTGAACCATAGGATGTTTACTAGAGTTAGAAGTCTTGACTTGTAGGACTTTTACTAGAGATAAAAATCTTGAGTATAGGATTTCTACTAGAGTTAAAAGCCTTAAGTCGTGGGACTTTTTATTAATGTTAGAAGTCTTTGAGCTATGGGACTTTTCCTAAAGTTAGAAATCTTAAGCCGTAAGACTTTCGTTAGAGCTAGAAATCTTAAGCTAATGGGACATTTACTAGAGTTAGAAGTCTTGGCTTGTAGGACTTTTGTAGGGTTAGGAATCTTAAGCTGTAGGACTTTTATTAGAATTAGGACTCTAATGGCTATAGGACTTTGAATTGGTTTACAAGTCTTTAATTAGTAGGACATTGAGCTAGTTCAAAAATCTAATAGTTGTTAGGACTTTGATTTGGTTTAGTAGTCTCTAAAATGTAGGACATTGAGCTAGTTCATAAGTCTAATAGTTGTAGGATTCTAAATTGGTTTAAGAGTCTTTAAGCTTGAGGATATGAAGCTAGTTTGAAGTTTGGTAGCTATTGGATTCTTAATTAGGTTAGGACCCTTTTAAGTTGTGGAATATTGAGATGGTTCATAATTCTACTAGCTAAAGGACTCTAAATTAGTTTAGGAGTCTTTAAGATGTAAGGCACTTAGATGGTTCAAAAGATTGATATGGCGATTGAACATTGAATGAGTCTAGAAGTCTTTGACCAGTAGGACACTAAGTTGGTTCAGAAGTCTTTGAGATATATAATATTGAGTTGGTTCAGGAGTTTGATAATTGTAGAACTATGAGTTGGTTTAGCCCTCTAAGTAACTTGAAAGTTAGTTTAGAATGAGAATAGAAACTAGGCATTGAATTTAGGGTGTCAACTGAGGCCCAATAGTTATGGATTGTGATGTTAGGACTCTGTTGATCTAAGAAGCTTCAAAGCAGCAGGTTGTTGAACAAGTTTAGGAGCCTTTAGATCATTGGACTCTAAATTAATTCAAAATTATGAGTTAGCTCAAGAGTCTTGTAATTGTAGGACTCCAAGTTAGCTTAGAAATCTTTTACTGGGGCCCTCTAAGCAATTTCAAAAAAAATTCTACCAAGGAGCTCTTCTTTTCTTGCTATTTAAGAAAAGAATGGATGCCTTGTTTCTAATGCCAGGATCCACTCATATTTTAGTTTTTGTGTTAGACAGCTCTCTCTCTCTCTCTCTCTCTCTCTCTCTCTCTCTCTCTCTCTCTCTCTCTCTCTCTCTCTCTCTCTCTCTCTGTACATTTCACCATCCTTTGATTTCAGATAGGAAGGGAGTTTTTATAGGCTTCCAAACTGGAAGGTGGTGGTATTGGTTAAGAAAAACATAGGAGAACAAGATAAATGGTGGGATTTAATTGGTTGGAAATTTCTAAGAAGAAATAAGAGGAAGAGAAAACATGGGGTTGGATGGAGAGAGAGTAAAAAAACATGAGGATGGAGATGGATGGGAGTTAAGGTTGAATGAGACTTTAAGAGAGAGAGAGAGAGAGAGAGAGAGAGAGAGAGAGAGAGAGAGAGAGAGAGAGAGAGAGAGAGAGAGAGAGAGAGAGTTCATGGTTTATGATTCTTCTATGTTTTTGGAAGAATCCTAACTACTAAAGGGATTCTAGGCACCCATCTTGATTATTGGGTAGCTCCTTTTTTTTTTCAAAAAAGGGGGGGGACCCTATAAAAGTCACGGAAACTTGAAGTCTCAGAGAGTCAAAACTCCTAAATGGTTAAAGATTCCCAAATCTTTAGATGGGCCCTCATTTAAGAGATATTTTATCTTTTGAAATAAAGTTCCAAGAAGTTTGAAAAAAGTAGGACTTAAGTGGTCCATACTTATCTACAAATCCTAAAATGAGTTTGGCATGCTTTAAGACAATACTTTTTGTAGGAGACCTAATATTGAAAAAGTCAAGGATGATGGGACTCATAAGTGGGCACTACTTATCCATTTGTGTTTCCTAGAAGATTGAAAAATATATTTCTTATAGAAAACTTAGAAAGCACAAAAAGCTAGGACTCTTGAGTGGGGCTAGTTCAAGCTTTCCTTTCTCTCTTTATTTCTTCTTGTCTAGAGAAGGTCAAAAAGCATATGCAGCACCCCATCTAGGCTCCCATACTCCTAGGTCTTTAGGAAACTTTGATTTGGTAGTTTTCAATGTATTAGGACACTCAGAGAGTCTTAACTCACTAGTTATTCTAATGAAAAGATTTTGTATTTGAATGAATCTCTAGGAGAGTCTTAAACAATTTTAAATTGAACTAAGCACCATGGGGGTGTTTTCTTCATTTGGAGGGGTCTCTTTCATATATAAAGTAGACCCCACTTTGAATTGTCCATTTAAGAGTCCTAGGTTTTCTAGGGAACATGAGAAGAATCCTCTTGTAGATGAATCTTTTAAGCAACCAATTAGGTAGAACTCTCATATGACTTGGCAAGTAGACTTATGGGGGAACTTTAATTAGTGGGGCCCACTACCCATGCGAACAACCCCTCCCCTCTCTTTTTTTCCCCCTTAAAACAACTTAAAATGTCCAATTTCTAAGGAGATAGGGCACTCCTTTATATTGGATAACCCTCCTATTTAAGGAAAGAATGTTGAGAGAGAGTTGAGAAGGTTCCACTTCTTTCTCTCTCTCCCTTTTTTAAATTATGAAGAGGTTTGGAGAATAGATGGATCATCCTATTGATGCCTGTCCAAAGTCCTAAATATCTTAGAACACTTGATTTGGAGTTCCAGAGTAATAAAAAAAACTGTTCGAGAGAAGAGCCCTAGCATAGGAAGAAATTTTCTTTGGGATGAACTAGCTTTAGAAGGTCTTCTTAGAAGAGTCCTTACTCAATCTTGACATGTGAATGTGCCTCTTAGACATTTTTATTTTAAAGAGGATAATAGTGTGTTTTGTAGAAAACACTACTAAAACAGCAAAACAACATTGCGTCGTGCACTGTAAATAATAATTATATACATTTTATAGTGTAGTAAATGTTCATTTACTTAAGACATTATAATACAAATAAGGAAACACCTGTATTTGAGTTTATTAAAAAAAAAAGTCTCAATACTAATTTCAAGACGAAAAAAAGTCAACCCTTGGATCCTAGTACAAAAAGAATTTTGAAGCTTAGATCAATTTTTGAAAACTTAAATGTTAATAACATTCTTTGATTTTAAATGCTCAAAATTTCTAAAATGGCATATTATTGCTCAGAACCAAAACCTTGGTCAGAAAACTCTAAGTTTAAGTCCTTTGAAAAATAGTTTTGTGAACTAGGGACATTATTGAAACTTTTTAAAAAGTTTGACTTCCAAACAATACGTCCAAATTGCCTTATTTTCTTCTAAAACTTTGTGACATTAGAATTTCAGTACAATTTTAAAGAACATTTATCATCTCATTGCATATTCATGCATATCTAGAGTATGATCCAAACTACATTTTGAGGACCATTTGAAAGTGTACAAAATTTGATGCTAACAAATGCCCTCAAAATTTTTGTTTGAAATTTTGACAAAATTGGACATTAGCATTTAGTAGATTATCCCCACTCACAATACTTATCAAGAAGTGGGCCATAGCCCTTTGTTTCATAGAAACTATTCTCAAAGATAACCTAGTAAAGCTAGAGTGGATACGACAGTTGAGCTAAGGGTCATTTTTCACTAATGAATTTGTTAGCATGCAAGTTGTGGTTCTTTGCTCTATAAAATGAACTTGTGGCAACAACCCTTTGATTAATAATTTAAGAGTCAATGGAAGTAATATAGAACTCCTACAATTTGAATACGATCTTTAAAATTAGGGTTTGACATGCCCTAAAAGAGAATGATCAAATTGAAAATTCTAAGGGTATGATGTACCCTTAATAAAATAAGTAGTCTATGCTGGGGAATAAAGAGCACGAGCTCGAGGTTGTTGTGGAGTTAGTAGGGACAAGAAGATAGTCATGGGATTGAGACTAAGTAGCTATTGGCCTCTCATCAACCAAGAAGCAATGCCTAGGAAGAGGGTAGTAGAGCGGGAGGAGTAGACAAAAAAAGAGACCATATGACCACTTTTTTTCAAAGTACTTTTTTTCAATGATTTGAGGATTCCTAGGTAGCATCACTGATAAGCAAGTGTCTATCATTGGCATTGATGAGAAGATATCACCTGCAAAAAGCAAACTTGATATGTTTAGAACAGAATTAGGTGACATTAGATATTAGGAACTAATGGTGGCATGGGAATTAGATTGCCTACTGAGTGAAATTGTAAAGTGCCATACTGCCCTAACCAGCTTTCAATTCCAAGCATATTTAATATTTCTTGCATTTGCTCTTCATAATTGCCATTCATGATGTAGCCATTTTGGCATTTTCCTTTTTCAATAAAGATTGATTCTTTCCTGTTTCCACGATGCATTGAGCTTTACACTAGGTCCCGTAGTTTATACTCATATGGATAAGAGTAGACATGCCTAAATGAAATAGATTCACTTCATTACCTCATTTACAATGGGTCCTACAGTTTATACTCATGTAGATAGAAGTAATTTACCTTGGCTCCAATTTTTAGAATGAATTCTAATTGGAAGCATCACTATGATTATTTAACTAGTAAGAAAACTCCAAGTTTAGGTCATTTGAAAATTTTTGTTAGCTAGTTGCATTGTTATAATTTTTTAGAAAGTTTGAGAGTAAGATAATGCATCCCAATTGCTTTATTTTCTTTCAAAACTTTGTGACATTGGTTTAAAGCATTTAAAAATTTTAAAGCATAACTTTAATGACCATTTTGACAACTTGTTGCATGTTCACACACATATAGAGCATGGTCTAAACTATATCTTCTTGACCATCAAAAGTATGAAAATTTTGATTCTAACACACATCATCGAATTTTTATTTCCTAATTATTCATTTAAAGGCTACAACCAAAGGTGTAATGTATTGTATTCAAATAAGTTGGAATCTTAGTGCATTTCTCATCCACATCATGAAGTAGGAGGTGGGCATTTTACGTTGTTGGGAAGAATGAGCCAGCTTGTACTCTTGCTCGCTAATAGTTATAGTGAGCTTAACATCTATATGCCTGTCTATACCAAAGAGACCATAATACAAATAGCTTTTGTTTAATCTTAAGTAGGAACTTTGCTTTGAAAACCCTTTTCTTGTATGTAATAATATGATGCAATTTTTTACAAGATGAGATCACAGAAATGGCTGCTCATTTTAAATTCATAAAGATCTAAATCATCCGAAGAAATCAATAACTGTATATCCTAATTTAGTTTTAAATGTTATCATGCCTTGCTGTAGCATTCCCTGTGCTGCAACACAAATTTGTAAAAATGATCAACACTTAAAGTGACTAAGTAGTTAGTGTCTGGTCTCTTTGTTTATTGGTGATTAGTATTGGTGGGATCTTGTTTTACAAAGGTAACCTGTTAATCAAGTGGTTCTCACATTTTGGCCAATAGGATGATCAAGCTAGGACTTGCAAAGTCTTTGGTATAAAGAGGAGCCACATGCTATAAATCCAATTTATTTCCCTGAGAATCTAAGAATCCCCTCATCTTATTTCTTAAATAAAGTACGAGAGCAAAGCCTCTTCGTTTATTCAACACAAAATGAGCTTTATACAAAATTTGCTCTCTACAAATGAGTTAGTGGTCATTGCCTTTCAAGAAATGAAAAAAATCAAAGTTAGTGGTAGCATTATTTTGACATTTTTTTTGAATGGTTATAAGAATTTATTGATGTAACGGATATATTACATTCACCATCCAAAATGGAGCTTAAGATCACAACAAACAACAATATTGTCCCTTAATCCCTGAAATAAATCATAATAGAGGAAAAACTCTGTGTCTGATGGCAATACTAGTGTACTATCTCTCGATCCAACAGATTGGAGTGTATCCTTTGAGAAGCAACAGGAGCATTTTAACCTAGGTCAAATATCTTGATTCTCAATTCTTCAAGGAGAATGCCCTCTCTTCCAAGCGAATTGGTTCCCTGCAGGTTTCTTTGGATTCCTTTGATGATGTGCTATAACTTCCAAGGACCTTTGCTAGTCCCCCTGATCCATTGTACTGTATAGTTGAAATCGCCCTCTATGAATAGTGGTTGAAGTTTTTTACTTTGCCAAGGTGTTGATTTTAATGTCAAGAGGAGTGGTTTCTGCCTCCCAGAATCAGTATTTTCGAGGGGGCTAGACATATCAAAGAGAGTCATAGCATCATGGTTCATAAGGAGAGCACCAACAGGTCCAGGATTCCTGCTTGAGGATCTGTCAAAATTGGGTTTTATGCATCCATGATGGGCTCCTCCATGGGTATTGAGGTTTGTCTCTGTGCCTTATGCAGTAGATAGTCTCAGGGGACCAAGAGAGGATTTGTTGGACTTAGCAGGTATGGAAAGTTTTGAGGTTTGAAGCCTAGAAGCATCATCATCATCATCATCATCATCATCATCATCATCATCATCATCATCATCATCAAGCCCTTATCCCAATTAGGGGTCGACCACATGAATCTTATTCCTCCATTCCACTCTATTAAATACCATGGTTTCATTTAGTGTCAAAGTTTTTTAATTCTTTCCTCACCACTTCTATCTACGTTCTTTTAGGCCTTTCCCTTGCCCTTTTAGAACCTTCTACTTGTATTGCCTCAGTCCTTCTAACTGGTGCCATTGTTGGTCTCCTTTGGACATGTCCAAACCATCTAAGTCTAATCTCCCTCATCTTATTACCTATTGGTGCTACTCATAAATTTCCTCTAATATTTTCATTTCTAATTCTGTCCTTTCTTGTCTTACCACTTATCCATCTCAACATCCTCATTTTTGCAACGCTCATCCTATGAGTATCATGTTCCTTAATTGGCTAACACTTTGATCTATAGAGCATGGCTGGCCTTATAGCTATCCTATAGAATTTTCCTTTTAGTTTGAGTGCCACCCACTGATGGCATAAAACTCCAGATACACATCTCCATTTGTTCCAACCTACTTGGATTCTCTGGGTAACCTCCCTCTCAATCTCTCCACTCTCATGGATCAATGATCCTAAGTACCAAAATAGGTCTTTCACGGGGACTTCTTGGTTATCAATCTTGACTGGTGTTCTACTCCTACTCTCCTTGTTAAAATTACATTCCATATATTCTGTCTTAGTTCGGCTAATTTTAAATCCTTTAGATTCTAATGCTTCTCTCCATAACTCTAGCTTTATGATTACACCCTCCCTTATATCATCAAGTAAGACTATATCATATGCAAATAGCATGCATCAGGGAATCTCCTCGTGTAAATGTTTTGTTAACTCATCCATAACTAATGTGAAGAGGTATGGACTCAATGCCGATCCTTGGTGGAATCCTACAGTGACAGAAAAATCACCAGTCACGCCACTAATGGTCTTAACATTTGTTATAACTCCCTCATACATATATTTAATTATGTCTATATACCCCTGAGAAACCTCTTTACCACCCAACACCCTCCATATTAACTCTGTAGGGACTCTATTATAAGCTTTCTCTAAGTCGATAAAGACCATATGTAGGTCTTTCCTCCTTTCCCTATATTTCTATACTAATTATCTTAATAAGAAAATAGCTTCTATGGTAGACCTCCCAGGCCTGAAACCAAACTGATTCTCCGATACACTTGTTTCATGTCGTAGCCTCTTCTCAATCACTCTTTCAAAAAGTTTCATAATGTGGCTTATAAGTTTGATCCCTCAATAATTAGTGCAACTCTGAATGTCTCATTTATTCTTATAGGTTGGTACAATGGAGCTTTTCCTCCACTCAACATGCATTTTCTTTGATTTTATAATCTTGTTAAACAACTTGGTCAACCAAGCTACCCTAATATCTCCCATATGCTTCCAAACCTCTATGGGTACACCATTAGGTCCCATGGCCTTTCCTAATTTCATCTTTTTCAAGGCCTCTCTTACTTTAGGTATTCTAATCCTACGTTCATATCTATAATATCTAATGTTATTTAGATTTATAGTATTTTCAATCCTTATATTCTCAGAGCCATTGTCATTTAACAATTTTTGAAAGTATGTTTCCCACCTTTATTTGATCTTATCTTCTTTGACTAATACCCTTTGATCATCGCTTCTAATACACTTAACATGATCTAAGTTCTTACCCTTTTGTTCTCTTACTTTTGCAAGTTTAAACACATCTTTCTCACCTTCTCTTGTTCATAATTTATTATAGAGCTCATCATATGCATTAAGTTTAGCCTCACTTACTATTCTCTCAGTAGTGTTTTAAACATTCTTATATTGTTCATAGTTTTCATTATTTCCAATATTCTGCCAAGCTTTAAAACGTATCCGTTTTTCTTTAATAACTTTTTGCACTATTTCACTCTACCATAATGTTTCCTTTGCTAATAACCTTTTACCTTTAGATACTCCTAAGACATCTTTTGCCACTTTCTTAATGGACTCAGCTATATCAGTCCACATGGTATTTACTTCTGTTTCATGGTTCCAATTTCCCTTTACCATCAACTTATTTTTGAATGAGGTTATTTTCTCTCTTTTTAAGTTCAACCACTTAGTTTTTGGATGTGTATTAAGTTCAGTTCTTTTACTCCATCTTTTAATATGGATATCCATAACCATTAACCTATGTTGTGAGGTTAAACTCTCACCAGGTATCACCTTACAATCCTTACATATAGATAATTCATTATTGCTAAGTAGAAAAAAAGTCTATTTAGCTTTTATGAAGTCCACTTTTAAAGGTTATTAAGTGTTCATCCCTCTTCTTAAAGAGTGTATTTGCAATGGACAGGTTATATGATAAAGCAAATTTGATGATATTCTCCCCCATCTCATTTTGTTCACCTATACCATACCCTTCGTGTATTCTATCATATCCTTCCTTATCTTTTCCTACATGGTCATTTAAGTGTGCTCCTATAAATATCCCCTCAGTGTTGGAAATTTCTTGCATGACTCCCTCAATGTCTTCATAAATCTGTCTCTTGATTATATCTTGTAACCCTACTTGTGGTGCGTATGCACTTATAACATTTATAATCTGCTCTCCTAGAACAATTATTATTATTATAATTTTATCACTAATTCTTTTAACGTCCACCACTTTATCTTTTAATTCCTTATCCGCTATTATTCTTATGCCATTTCTGTTATTTTTCTTTCATACATACCATAATTTATACCCATCTATTTCTCTAGCTTTAGCCCCTTTCCACTTGGTTTCTTGGATACAAGCAATGTTGACTCACCTACGTTTCATCATATCTACTAACTCCAAACTCTTACATGTTAGTGTCCCTATATTTCATGTAGTGATGCGAATCTTATGTTCTGAAGATACCCTATTTATTACGGCCTTTCTCAACCTCCATGGTATGAACCCATGTCCACTTTTCATTGCACCTGGAATTTTTCACTTTTCACACGGTTTGAAGCCTAGAAGCATGCGTTTCGGATAATACGATGAATGCCACAAACCGATGACTCTTCTTATTCTGGAAACTATTTCTTTCACCATCTCCCAAACCATAGCCATGAGTAATAGATTCAAAAAAGTCTTTGCTTTCAAGGTTCGTTTGGGTGGTTGCCATTGAAGATGGAATTACCCAAGAGATGTTAAGAAATCTCAAAATGCCAGTCCAAATAGCATGAGAGTATGCATTAAAGCCATAAGTGGTCTCTATTTTTGTTACGGTGCTGACAGAGGTAGCATCTGGTAGTGCCATTTCATCCTCTAGAGTAAGCTTATCTTGAGTAAGCATCTTATTGAGTGATTTTACCCCAGTAAAAGCTTTAATCCGTGGTGCAGCATCTGACTTCATACTTGGTTATGATGCAGTTAGTCTGTAGAGGATGGAAAGAGAGTTTGGTAACCTGATTTAACACTGTAATCTCCTAAGGAATCAAACATCCTCCCCAGACAATCTTCCTTATGTATTTCCATGATACATCTATTCAATTTCTGGACTAACCCATTGAGTTGAGCTTCTTCGAACTCTTTTAGTTCTCTTCTGCATTTGATATCCCATCTTGCAATGTTGTTCGCGACAGTATATATAGACTGTAGAAAGCATTTGGGTCGAGTAATGCACAATAAATTCTACTGGACTCTATCTTTTAAGAGGCTGTTTCCACATCCGAGGTCCCCCAAAAAATTGACTCTGTTTTCTTTTCCTTTAGCAATATTGGACACTTGCTTTGAAGAAAGTAAGTTCTTCAGAAATCTCTCTCCATACGTGCGATCCATTTTGGATTCATTCATCTCAATCCACCAGTAGTTAGTAATCCTCCAGCTTCCTTTAGACTGCATACCTTTTCCCATTTCACCAAGTTGTCTTTTTTCATTTCTTAAGCACCTTTCCATAAAAATCTCCTTTGAATCTGCTCGATTTGATTAGCAATAGTTGCCGGGCAGAGATAGATTGAGAGAAGTTAAGTGGGGAGATTTGAGAGAGTAGCCCTGAGTAGAGTTATTCTTCCCCCGAATGATAGAAACCTGCTTCTCCACATGGAAGGTTTACTCTGAAATTTGTCGATGATGGGAGCCCAATGTGAGGAATTTGGTCTCCCCACTGGGAGTGGAAGCTCGAGATAAGATATAGGGCGCTGACTAGTCCTACAGCCCAAGCCATAATCTATCTCCTTGATGGCTTCTTAAGGCATACTGGCACCAATAACTTTCGTCTTGGTGAGGTTAAATTTT
Organism: Warburgia ugandensis; assembly: GCA_035236585.1. Lineage (NCBI taxonomy): Eukaryota > Viridiplantae > Streptophyta > Magnoliopsida > Canellales > Canellaceae > Warburgia > Warburgia ugandensis. The sequence goes on along the minus strand of CP141128.1, from coordinate 74,891,325 downwards.
TGGCCAGAGACAATTTGGTGCTAATCTGAAAAGAACTTCCAATTTAGTTCCTTGACCAAGGATGTTTTCATCGATAAGTAAGTAGCATCTGCAGAAGAGGATATTTGGTGGAACAGTTGAGTTGTCGCCGTGTGACTTGAATGTTAGGGGTTCGAAGCATGAAAATAGCCTTTTGCAAAAACAAGATAAGACTGCGCTCGAGAGATAGGAAAATGGGCATTGAAGTGACTTCAGTTTGTTTCCTCTTACCGGAGACAACACTGCTCACTTGGGAGGTTCCACTAAAACAAAATTTAGACTCACCTATAATCCCAACACCACAACGAGAACACAATCAGCCCAATTAAGACAACAAATATTATACACTTGTATCATAATTTTTGTTTTGTTTTGTTTTTGGGGTGGTTGGAATATTTGAAAGAGCATTATTTGTTCATCAACGGTTATGATAATCCATGTTGCTTGTGGCAGCCCATCTCATCTTCACCATCTACAACAAATCTAAAGGCTCGTAAGCAATTCCACTGTTGGTTCAAAATCATAAAAAAAGGCAATTTGTGGATGAAGATCTATAACATGCAGCCTTATTGTATTTTGCATAAGGCTGTTTTCGTGTCCCAAACATGTGACCTGAAGATAACATGATGGCAATTCTACTATGCTTTCACATCATAAGCCGCGAAATTTTGGCGCACAAGTCCTTTACCAATATTTTTTGATCAATCCATTCTGTTGATCAGGTTCACCAATTTCAAGATGGGGGGATACAAAAATTCTCATCCAACTATTACGTTTTGAAGTTAGGCGTTGGTGGTACTCAACAAAGATCCTGTCATTGGGGACCACCTTAGGGTACCATTTGATGAGATTTTTGGTTCTTGAATTTAAGGGCAGCCCTGATGCACAGAGCTCCGCATACGTGGGGTTCTAGGAAAGGGCGGACCACAAAGGCTTATATAGACAGTTTTACCTTGCATTTTTTTCAAGATGTTGTTTCCACACCTTTAACCTGTGACCTCAAAGGCACATGACAACAACTTTTACAAACTCTACTTCTATTTTTTGTTCTTGAATTAAGAAGCCTAATTTTCTCATCGTATCAACGGAATGGGAACGATAATATCAACTAAAACGTGAAATGAGCCGGAAGCGGTCGCACGAATTAGAGTGGTCTGCGAACTACAAAACAGGACTTGATGGTTATCACTCGCGACTTCGCAAGTGGGACTGCGGGACTGAAAGTCTGAAAGGATCAGGAAACCCTCGGGAAAATCGATGAAGAGAGTGACTCCTACGGTGGACGGCCGGATGAAAGGATTTATTACATGTGCACGAGCGTGTAATAAAGTGTAACCAAAAGTAACGGTTGGTCCCACGTGGTCGGTGAGCCATCCAATTTTCCTCTTTAGAATTAAATCGAAATTATTTTTAGTACACTATAAGATAAACGGTCTGGATCACCAAAAAACTATGCACTTCGCGGGTACGCTGAGCCTCTGCTAAACGTGTGTAAACTTATCTAAACGCGCAGTTTCTAAATAAAGGAAGAAAAAGAGCTCCTCGCAGGTATATTGTCTTTCGGTGTGCCTTACCCCTTCTATATAATAAAAAAGGCTCCTTATTTATCCGTAAATATCACTTGCCCCGTCGTTTTGCATTTTCTTTCATCCTCCGCTGGTATTTGTTCTCCTGCTGCCGCTGCTAGTCGCATTTAGTTACTTCGCAGGTCTTTTCCTTGACCGGAGTTGAGAGACAGAGGGCAGATCGAGAAGAGAGAGAGAGAGGCATCTCATACGGCGAGCGATCGCCCTAAATCCCAAAAAGATGAAGATTAATGTCAAGACTTTGAAGGGAACCCACTTCGAGATCGAAGTGAACCCGCAAGACAAGGTAAAAATTTTTCATCTTCGTTTTTTCTCGCCTCTTTTCATCGACGTCAGCCCGTGAATTTTCCTTTTTCTTTGGTGATGTTAGCAGCTGCGTGGGGTTAACTAGGGTCCTTTCTCTCTTTTATATTTCTTGGATTTAGGAGTAATTCAATTATGCTTGGATGGATTTGGTCCTTTCTCATCTATTTAGTGTTTTCGAGGTCTGTAATAGGTCAATTACCGCTGATCATTTTTAGCTTCTGCTAAATTGCCTTCTTTGTGTCATATGCGAGAATCGGCCAGTTTCTGATTAGAAAGGGCGTAAGGGCTATGGAGAATTATACTTAAAAGACCAGAATTTCTTGATCAGGAAAAAAATTCTGGATTTTTTGTTGAAATTTCATGTGAGCTGTTGTTTCTAGGTGCTTGCTGTTTTTCAGTAGCGACTGTACAAACTCAGTTCTTTAGATGGACGGAATGTATTTTAACTATTAGGGGTGATGATATGAGCTTTGATTCTCTTTGAGTTCGTATGTGGTACAAAGTTTGGGATTTTGTTTGCTTACTTCATAGGTATTTAGTTTTAATGACTGAGGTTGACTAATGGATGCATCATTCTGGTGTTGTGACTAGAGGTCACGGGTTTGAGGCTTGGAAACAGACTCTTGCTGAAATGCAAGTTAAGGGTGTCGTACTATAGGCCTTTTATGGTCCGAAACTTCCCTGGACCCCACATATGCAGGAGTTTCGGGCTTCCCCATCATTCTGGTGGTGTGTTTTTACGTTGAATTGTTATTCGTGAAGGTGTTTTTTCTGTTTATGTTTCTCAGCAAGAAAGTGTACTTCAATTAGTATTTCTTTGCTGGAGGCTTTCTTTCTCCTTTTTTTTTTTTTTTCTGGAAACTTTTAGTCAGGCAGGTATTAGTGCATGGCAATTTCCCTAATGTTCTTTTTATATCCTTCCTTTACTGTTTTTCTTTTGTCTTTCTCTTCTTCTTCTTTTTTTTTTTGGTGAAGTGCCCCTTGTAGAACATATTTTATTTGAAACGGGCACGGCTGGCGAATCATATGGTTTCCTTGTATTCCATAGGCATTAAATTCATATCTACAGCGTGTTTATTTTAATTCATGTTACTGTAGAAAGAATTGTATTTATAGAAGCCCATTGATATTTTCCCCTTATTCTTCTCTTGTTTCCATTTCAAGCTTACAATTAATCATCATGTTACTATGGTGAGTGTTGCTCCTGCTAACTAACAGTTTGTCTTGATGGATATGCTTCTTTGTATTTTATTGTGGGGAGTTTGGTCAGTAAATATTCCTTTATATTGTTGACTAAAGACCATGATTGGACCATGAAAATAGCATGGTTCTCACTGTGCCTTGTATAAAGCTTATAATTATCTGGTGACCTTATTCGCATTGCATAACCATTATTTATGGTTGATAGTATTCCCATTTGGAAGCCTTGGCGCAACGGTAAAAGTTGTCATCATGTGACCTTGAGGTCACCGGTTCAAGGCGTGGAAACAGCCTCTTGCAAAATGCAAGGTAAGGCTGTGTACTTTAGGCCTTTGTGGTCCGCCCCTTCCCCAGACCCCGCATAGGCGGGAGCTTCATGCACCGGGGCTGCCCCTTTTTAGTATTCCCATCTGGATTGATTGGTTTGAGATTGAGGCAGAGATAATTTCTTCTTTAATTATCTTGATTTCTTTTTGTTTTGAATTTTGAGCATGAAGAATGAAGCATTGGAGAATGTCAAGAAATTCAATCATTCAGTGACAGGGATAAAGGTTGAAGTGACTATGTGTTGTTGAATTGTGGATTTTGAAGTGCATTGTTCAATCTGGAAAATCTTTTAGTCAATGGGAGTTTTGTGGTGTTGGATTGATAATTCAGAATATGTCCTCCATGATTGGCTTGTGGTTTTCTCCTTTTATACCTGGTTGTGCAGATTTGGCTGCTGATTTCTGTCATTGTCTTTCTCACGGCTGCTGATTTCTGTCATTGTCTTTCTCACAGTTGTGGTGGATTAATGTGATTTTCCAACTATGTAATGTGAACTGACAATGAATATTTCTACTTCCATGGATCTTTCTCCATTACCTTGTTTACATTTGGAACAAATAAGGAGTTTATTCCTCAGGGCTCTGCCAATCGTTTTTTATCTTTCCAAATTTGTTGGATGTTTCCAAAGAGTTACTTTCCTGGAACCTATAGATATTGTTGGCATGTTGTGTAAATCAATATTTGTGTTGCTTTTAGAAAAGCTAATTATACATATCAATCTCGTGCTGTGTGATATTTATAAGGATCCTTGAGTTGGATTGGCGTGTTCGTATTAATTAAACATTCATGTCTCACTGTACATATTGTATTATCATTTAAGTAAGTTGTAGTTGGAGATATATGTCAGCCAAAAAACTTGTTGGAAAGGTGATATGTTCTTGTTTATTGATTTCTTTTGAGATGTTCCTGCATGGATGATGCATTTTCTATTTAGGAAACTCCGTTCTACTTAATGATTATATATGTTACCTTCTGTCACCACATGTTGGATAGTTGGTCACATTAGAACACAAAGTAGAGCTAAGACTGCATAGAAATTTTGTTTCCAGAGTTTTTTCTTAGCCAGAAGAAGATATATATGGAATTACTTATTTTGGGAGTGTTCCCTTCTTGGTTGGTTTTCCCTATGGCTTGCTTTCTTAGTTAAGTGTTGTAAACTACCATATGTAAGTTTCTTTGTTTTGTATCTTTAGGGATGTGTATATTATTCTGTACATATCCATGTATAATTGCCTTTTTTCTGAATGTAATTCTTCATTGCTTGTAGGTTATGCTCTCCTGCATGCAAAGTGGATTGTTTGTCGAAATTTATGTGTTGTCAGTTGATCTTCATGCTAGTTTTTTCTTTTTCATTGTTGCTTATTCAAGTCTGACAATGTGCTATGCAGGTTGCTGATGTCAAAAAGCATATTGAAACAGTCCAGGGTTCAGACGTTTATCCTAGTGAACAACAAATGCTAATACATCAGGGGAAAGTCTTGAAAGATGCCACAACAGTGGAAGAGAACAGTATTTCTGAGAATGGTTTTCTGGTCATCATGTTAACTAAGGTAGAGTTTCATGTTCTCTGGGGTACGTCGCTGTTCCAGTTGTTAGTGGTTTGTCATGGGATGTCTAAATCTTACTCTGGGTACCTTAGGTTATCGTGCTTTAATTTTATTTCAAACCCACTTTTTGCATAAGCAAACCTTGAGTACTCAATAGGATATCACTGAAATGCCTATGGCTCATTTTTGGCTTGAAAATGAAAGTATACCTACAACTCATTTGAAATCAAATAGTGAATTATCCTATAGATAAGACCAAGATTATTCTGCCGTACTAGCCATTACACTGCACTTCCCAGGGCTTAAAAGCCTCATGTATGACATTATTTACACTAAAGCACTATCATGATCAATGCTTAAAGTCTGCAGTCAGTCTGTGTTTAATTATTTTCCACTGTCAAGTTGCAAAGTGATTATATTATATTCCATCGATGTGTGGATAGCAATTTTTGCATCAATATTTTACATATGAAACCGAGATGTCGTACTCCTGTGAATATTTGCACATTACTGTCTGTAATGCTGGTTAGACATAATCTGGAATGCTTAGCAGGACTTAGATATGGAAAATTTGAAACATGTCAAATTGTAACCAAAATGGTGCCCAGATTGATGGTGATCCAAACTGTTTCCCTTTATAAGGGATCATAGGCCAACTTAATGGCCCACCAATGTGCTGTCGCATTCCTTACAAGAACAATGGATTCTTTACTAATTAGCTGTATCATTTGTATGGGTTGATCGTGGGGGAAACACAGCAGGAATTAGCATGTTTGGATCTTTCAGGGTTGAAAATCTTAGTTAAGTAATCGGAGATGCGATTTATGTTAGCTTTTCTTGTTGCACCATCGTATATACCTCTCTCGCTTCTCATTTTGTTGAATGGTGAGTGGATTGAACCCAGAACCCGTTTATTGTGAAGACACATTTATACAACTTGGATATGTGCTAAAGCCTCAACCTCAATGGTGTTTAGTGTTCTTTGAGAACAACAATCAAACCGTGTGGCGAAGTTACACTTTCATACAAGAGATGTCTTATGAGACTCCTACAAGTTCGTAGGAGGTGAAATAGTTCCTTATAGATTTCATCTCTTAATGGGGCACTCTTAAATACTCTACGAGGAATAAACTTATGAGTGGAGATATTCTAGTTGATGATATAGCGAGGATAAAAACGCTGCTCAAGATCAGAGCCTTTGCAACTGGAGGGGGATGTGTCAGAGTAAAACAGTATGAAGTATAATTAAACTAAGAAAATGAGATCAAATTTCTCTCAATACAAGGTACTATATAGAAGGTGGAAGGATCTAAGAGGTGAAGACAGGGTGGACATCATTGGGTATTGTGTGGTGATGAGCCATCATCAAGAAGAATGTGAGAGGACCGATTTAAGAAACTAAACTTGACTTCATCTGAAATGTAGTATCACATAGTTGTCAACAATTGGAGAGGCTTTAGATAGAATTGCCACACTAACCATCTGTCTTTATCTCTGTAGATGTTGCAAATAGAAGGTGACCATTGTTTGCTTGGCTGGCACTCTCCAAGTAATTAAATTTCTGACAATAAGTCAGATTCAGGTTGCCTTCATATGAGCTAAATGCACTTACGGGCCAGGGTTTGTGATGGAAAATGGGACAGCTGATTATCTGCTTGAATAGAATTAAGGCATGCCATGTTTACATAGTAGGATCTACCTAATACCTGAACTTTTCATTCCACATACGAGGTCGTCAATTGCTGAAAATTAATTTGGATTGCACTGTTTTCTTTTTCTTATCTTTTTAAGTGTCCCTGGATCTCCTGATAAATGTGCAACCACTTTATGATACAATTTATGAATTATTTCTCTCCATTATGTATTCGTTCCTTGGCTGGCAGAATATTTTGGATGGAGGAGATGCAGTGACAATCGTGATTATCCAAGCTGGTTGAAATGAAGTTTGTGCAGAGATGTGAGCTTTCTTAGGAAGCAAATTTAGCTGTTTGTCTAAATATTGGTGGTGTCTCTGCTCCACTCCTAATAATATCTGGATCCGGAGTCTCTTCTTGTTGGAAATATCTGCTGATGGAAGTTCCTAATGGCAGAAAAGTGAATACAATAGAGAGATTGAGTCATGGTGTCTTGTTAGATATGATATTCATGACGTAGAAAGCTCTTGGGGCAGAGATGACTCATATTATTTTCCAAAATTCCATGAATTGTAACTTCTCTTGAGCAGAATAGTTTGTACAGATTGCCTTTCTTTTGTTTCCTTACAACAGCATACATGTCATCATCCATTTCTCAAGTGCAAATGGACCCAATTTTGCAGTGAACTGCTGCCCAGGATTTCTGTTATGCTTCTAGATCTTTTGTGGCTTGAATTAATCATAGGAGAAATAGTTTGAAAATTTAAACCAATGACTTGGATTGGTGATTTGCATACACCATATATGAATTTGTGATGCACCTGGAAAATGGAATTCAATATCAAATTGGCATTTTTATGGCCAGTTCTTATTTTCATTAGAGTGGTTTTTTGCATTCTTGCTTCCTTGTCATGATCAACTCTTTTGATGTTATTCAGTGCATTGAATTAGTATTTTTCATTTTACTAATTAGTTTGCTTGTATCAAAATTTTTATTTGAGATGTACTGAATGTTTCAGCCAAAGAGTTCATCAAGTGGAGCTCCAGCAGCGGCTGCCACTGCAAATCAGGTAGAACATTCTTGCATTATACTCTGTGAATTTTCTGCTTGTATTTTTACTTCATTTTTTCCAAAGTTTGGAAACATGAAAAAATTGTGATTCAATTGGAGTTGTTAGTCTCTGCCGTGGTGGGAAAGAGAAGATCCCTTGCTGCAACATCCATGATGTCTTTCCAAAATCTCCTCAATCCCATTGTGATTAGTGATTATAAGCATGTCACGAGGACTTCTTCTGGACAGCCTCAAATAGGCCATAATTTATTACCCTAACTTATTGTCCTTATTATCACTGAATACCTTGGCAGAACCTATTAGAACTGGCTCCTCTTTATAGTGATTATGTTGATAAAAAAAGGCAAGCCTGTAGGGTCCAGGGAAGAGGCGGACCACACAGGGCCTATAATTCTGGGGTTCCCTGCAACATATTGCTGGTTCTTTCTATTTCTTGAAATGCTGGTAATAGCCCATGAAGGCTGACCTGGGTGGCCGGATTATAGCAATCAAAAGGAAGCTAGTTATTATTGAATGTGGTATGTTTTCTGTCAGATACAACTTCCCCAATTACTAGAATGAAAATCCATGCCCTAAGTGTGCCTTGGAGGAACAAGATTCAACAGACATTTAGCACTATTCTTGAGTGAAATTTTTTTGAAGGACCATGTTGTTATAAGTGAATTGGGTTGGTTTGTGGAAGTTGGTATTGTCAAATTCACATCCTTACCTGGGAAAGTTTTAAGGCTTATCTCCTAATCCATGCGCTTCATGCTGTATTCCTTTCTAGCCAAATATGCAACATCTGATGTGCTTGTGATGGGTTTGGTGGTCCCGGAATTGGTGCATCTATACTACCAGATTGTCTGTCCAGGGTCTTGGTAGGAGTGCTCCAGGAGTTCTATAAACTCCAGAGTATCTAAATCTGGAAATTGCAGAGCTTCCATACACTTTATTTAATGGTTCTATATTCATAAGTGTTTACATTTGTGAAATCTTCCGCATAAGAAGACAACTGAATGTTTTGTATCATAAATATCATTTCTTCTCTGTGTAGGCTAAGCCAACTAGTTCTTCACCTGCTAATCCTTCTGCACCGGTGTCAACAACACCACAAGCTCCATCGGCAGCGGTAGCTCTGTGAGTTCTTTTAGGCCTTCCATCATTTAACTCTACAGCAACATATTGTAGTTTTACTTAAAGTTGTATCCCAGCTTTTGGCTGATGCAACGCATGACGTGGTTTCTTTCATGTAGTGGACCACCTGCAGCTGCTGCAGCTCCTCCAACTGCTACAGCTGCACCTCCTCCACCAATCACAGCTGCCCCTGCTTCAACTACTGTCACTGCACCGTGAGTAGTTCTTTTTACCATCTTCACTTTCTTAGGTTCAGGAGGAGAAAATATGCATGTTGTGGCATTTAGTAGGGCATCCAAGTATAGCTTATGGATATTTGATTGCCAGCATCGGTAACATCAGAAAATATTGGCCAATTGGACTAGTCTTTGAACAGTTTTGCTAAAGATGAAAGGCTCTCAGATTCTTTTCAATTATGAAGCTGTGAATACCTTCCCGTTTAGGGGTAAGAAATGCTTATTCTTCTCTGATTCAGTTTTGACATTTATGACACAGATTTTCCATGGTTTTGGACTAGCATGGTTACTTGTGATTTAGGGTGAAGGTGCTAGACATGGACTTAATGTATGTTTAAATAGTTTGGTCTGAATGGGCAAAGGCCTTTTTTCTTTTTCGTTTTCATGAAAGATTGCTGAATAGGGTAAAGAGTCAGAAGTTGTTGCATGATTAAGGTACTCATCATCATCATCATCATCATCATCATCATCATCATCGCCAAGACCCTATCTCGATTAAGGGTTGGTCTCATGAATGTTGTTCCTTCGTTCTCCTCTATTAAGTGCCATGGCTTCATTTAGTCCCAAGCTTTTTAAATCTTTTCTCATTACTTCTACTTATGTTTCATTGGGCGTACCCCTTGCCATTTTAGAACTTTCAACATGGATTGCCTCACTCCTAATTGGTGTCATTTTTGGTCTTTGTTGGACATATTCAAACCATCTAAAGTTTAATTTCTCTTACCTTGTTACCTATTGGTGCCACTCCAAAGTCTTCCTTAATGTTTTCATTTCTAATTCTATCCTTTCTTGTCTTGCCACTTATCTATCTCAACATTCGTATTTTGGCGACACTCATCTTATGTACATGTTGTTTCTTAGCTGCCTAACACTCTGATCCATAGAGCATGGCTGACCTTATAGCCGTTGTATAGAATTTTCCTTTCAGTTTGAGTTGTACCAGCATATCACACAAAACTCCAAAGGTGCATCTTCATTTGTTCCAACTCACTTGGATTCTTTAGGTAACCTCCCTCTCAATTTCTCCGCAATCATGAATTATCAATCCCACGCATTGGAAGTGTTCTTATACGAGACTTCTTGGTTGTCAATCTTTACTGGTGCTTCACCCCTGCTACTCTCCTTGCTCAAATTGCATTTCATATACTTTGCCTTAGTTTGGCTAATTTTAAATCCTTTAGATTTTAATGTATCTCTCTACACTCAAGCTTTGTGTTTATGCCATCCCTCGTCTTCTCAATCAAAATTATATCATCTACAAATAACATGCATCATGGAATCTCCTCGTGCAAATGTTTTGTTGGCTCATCCATAATCAATGTGAAAAGGTATAGCCTCAATGCCGATCCTTGGTGCAATTCTATAGTGATAGGAAAATCACTAGTCTCTCCGCTAGTAGTCCTAACGTTTGTTACCACTTATATATATTGTTAATTATGTCTATAGACCCCCATGAAAGCCCTTTCTTAACCAAGACCTACCATATTAACTCTCTGGGAACCTTGTTATAAACTTTTTCTAAGTCAATAAAGATCGTGTGGGGGTCCTTCCTCACCTCTTAATATTTCTTTATCAATTGCCTAAGCAAGAAAATAGCTTCCATAGTAGACCTTCTAGACATGAAACCAAATTGGTTCTCTGATACACTCGTCTCATGTTGTAGCCTCGTCTCAATCACTCTTTTAGAAAGTTTAATGGTATGTCTCATAATTTTGATTCCACGATAATTAATGGAACTTGATATGTCTCCTTTATTTTTATAAATTGGTACAATAGAGCTCTTCCTCCATTCATCCGGTATTTTCTTCGATTTTACAATCTTGTTAAACAACTTTGTCAACCAGACTACTCCAGTATCTCCCATATACTTTCAAACGTTTATCGGTATACCATCGGGCCCTAGGGCCTTTTTTGATTTCATCTTTTTCAAGGCCTCTTTCACTTCAGGTATTCTAATCCTACAGTTGTATATGTAATTCCCAATGTTATTTGAGATTCCAGTACTTTCAATCCCTATATTCTTAGGGTAATTGTCATTTAGTAATTTTTGAAAGTAATATTTCCACCTTTGTTTGATATCCTCATCTTTGACTAGCACCATTTGGTCACTCACTTCCAATACACTTAATGTGATCATCATTTAACAAATTTTGAAAGTAAAATTTTCACTCTTCTTTTCTCTTACCTTTGGGGTTTAAACACATCTTTCTTACCTTCTCTTGATCCTGATCTATTTTAGAGATCGTTATATGCCTTGTGTTTAGCCTCACTTACTACTCTCTTGGCAAACATTTTAGCATTCTTATATTGCTTGAAAGTATACGTGATTTTTATTCCTTTGCCATTTTTTAAAACACTCGTTTCTCTTTAATAACTTTGGTACTTTTTCACTCCACCACCAAGTTCCCTTTGCTTGTTGCCTTTTTCTTTGGGATACTCCTAAGACATCTTTTGCCACTTTCTTAATGGACTCGGCCATTGTAGTCCACAATGTATTTACTTTTGTTTTTATTTTCTAGTTTTCTTTTACCATCAACTTTTTTGTAACTGATGCTATCTTCTCTCCTTTTAAGTTCCACCACTTGGTTTTTGGGCACTTATTAAGTTCATTTCCTTTCTTCCATAGTTTTACGTAGAAGGGGAGCCTTGACGCAATGGTTGAGTTGTCACCATGTGACCTATAGGTCATGGGTTTGAGGCGTGGAAACAACCTCTTGCATAAATGCAAGGTAAGGCTGCTTACTATAGGCCCTTTGTAGTCTGCCCCTGCCCCTTCCACGTATGAGGGAGCTTTGTGCACCGGGCTGCCTTTTCTTTATATACATAATCATTGACTTATGTTCTGAGGTTAGGCTCTCACCAGATATCACCTTACAATCCTTACATAATGATCTTAAAGGTTAAATAGAAAAAAGTCTATTTGGCTTTCTTATATATTGAACTTATACCCGTCGATTTCTCTAATTTTAGCCACTTTCCACTTGGTTTCTTGAACACAAGCAATGTTTGATTCTTACATTTCATCGTATTTGGTAACTCCAGACTCTTATGTGTCCATGTGCTTATATTCCTTGTGGCTATACAAATCTTATTCTCCTTACCTAGTCTATTTACACATGTAGTTCCTGAACGGCACGGGAACCCGTGCATGCTTTCTATTGCACCTTGGTTCTGATGCAGCATGTTGCTTCTGAGGGAATGCTCTCACAGCCATTGCCTATTTTTCATTGCACCCAGGATCCGATGCAGCATGTTGCTTCTGGGGCAATGCTCTAGCAGCCTTTGTCCATTTTCCATTGCATTCAGGATCCAATGCAGTGCGTTGCTTACTAGGAATGCCCTAGCCTAAGGGAATGTAAAAAATCGATTCATGCATGTTGTGTGCCATGGGTTTTACTTGCCGGCTGGTACCTAAGCAAAACCCTCATCCTCTATTGGGGCTTGGGAGTGGCAGTAGTGGAGATGATTTATATTATCCATATTATACACAATTCCTTACCAGTTTGTTTTTAATTGCTTTGTTCTGCTTGCTAGGCCAGCTAAAATTTAATTTCTATATTTGGGGAGCAAAAGGATCTGAATTTTAGGTGAGAGAAATAGTTTGGCATGAGGGGAATTGGATAAGTTGAAAGCAAAGACACTATCTGTGAAGTTTCTTAGAATCATAATTCTTTAATTACGAGATTCATTAACAATAACTAGCATAGAAGATTTTCCAGAAGGTGCAAGCAGCCAGATATGGGCATTTTGGATTGGAGTTCTTGCTCAATCACAAATAAAGACCTAAATTGCTAGCTCATCTTAACCTGCCGAATTCATTGCCTAATCAAAAGGGTTCAGCTATTAGTGTTCAGGGCTAAGTGGATCATTTTGTTTTTTCTATGAAGGTAAGTGTATAGTGGATGAATGTTGTACGAGTCTGGGATTGCTATTTTGGTTTATGATATGCAAATTCAAAGTGTCTACACAGGCTGAGGTATCAAATAATGATAGTAGCGGCAGTAAATTTTAACTATGAAATCTTTTCAGAAGCATGTTCTTGGGGAATCTGAAAAGAACTTTTTAATTAATGACATGGTTTTCACTGTTTTCATTGCTGTGTCCTTTTAAGCAAGCTGTTGGAGTGCTCAACTTTTTAAGAAAATAATGTAAACATAATTGCTGTAGATTGCATTATGTAAATCCACTTGTCACTTTGTAATCCTCTGGTTTCTACCAAAGGTGCCTTTGCTAATCCACTTCTCCCTCGTGCTCTAGAGTCTGGAGTGTGGTCCTCTAATTACTTTTATCTCCAACTATCACCAAGATGAATTTCCAATTTCATTGTCAAGATGGACGAACCTCATCTTTTACTTGCTTGATTCTCTTTATGCCATTTATAAATACAGTTTGACACACAAAATTTCTTTCTTCTTTTGCACTTAATGGAAGGAAAGGAAGTACTCAAAAGTGCTGAGCTACTCTTCCTATGCTTGCTATTATGTTTGGTTTAACCTTTCTAATCACGTTACTCGCGGACTTTGTTTCCTTATAGTTGTTCCATCTTGGAAGCTGGTTAAGCTCCATAGCTAGATGTCAGATTTTATCTCTTGTTCAAGGGAACACGAAATTGAGAGCTTTCTCAATTGTTGGTTTCTATTGAGGTTAGTTTTCAATTAGATTGTGGAGCTTGTTCCTTTTTTCTTTAGATGTAGAATGCTACCAATGTTGCATTTTAGGTAAGCCATGAAAAATGTTGTGGAACTTGAAAATGTTATTTGAGACAAACAAATAGATTAGTATGATAAGAACAGTAGGAAGACCTACTTTTTAAGGTGTAGCTACATATTCTATTGAGCTATCATCTACTAGTATTATATTAAAAATACTAGTATTATATTAAAAAAGGGCAGCCCAGTGCATGAAGATCCCATGTATGCAGGGTTTGGGGAAGGGGTGGACCACGAGGGTCTATACTAGGCAGCCTTACCTTGCATTTTGCAAGAGGCTGTTTCCACACCTCGAACCCTTGACCTCAACGTCACATTACAGCAATCTATTGTTGTGCCAAGGCCCCCCTTCCTATTAGTATTATATTAATGCATTTAAAATCAAGATGCATGGTGAAACCATGTAATACCTTTTGAAATAATCAATATGAGTAAGTATTAGTCTATGGAAGCCGAGATTTTTGTTAATTTCTTATACCTTACCTTGGAGATGTATCTCAACTAAAACAGCCTGTTATTTCTCTTACGGAAATGGAAAAACTATTGAAGTGAAAAATTGAAACACTATCCAATTGGACAATCAAATGATTGCACTAGCTGGAATGGTGAAATTTCTGGACTCGCATGGGACATGGGTTAGATGGTTTCAATGAACTTTTGGAGAGAGGAAATTTCATTTGATACAATGGAATTGACAAATAGGATTGAGTGATAAACTACACGTTGAGCCCATTTTTTCTAATGGTGTTCTAAAATTCCTTACTCAAAAGCTTCAGGAGGATAAGTGTTGTGAAGTTGAACCTTCTATCTCCAGATATAAGATCATTGAGCCTGAATGCAACACAAAGTTTTCTTCTATATTGGAAGAAGCTAGTTATTGTACTCGCCAATTTCATAGATCACTGAACTGTTAGTAGTCAATCTTCTAGTTGAATTCGATAAAATATTGTTCTCTATAGAGAGTATGTTGGAATATCCTATCTCTAATCAGGATAAGGTTTTGATGATGATGAGAGAGTATGTTGGAATCTTGCTGGAGACAAATTCGCTACTTACTGTTCACTACTACCGTTATCTTTGCGAGTCTTTGTTTGAATTATATGTGCGTAATGTTAAGTTACAATATCAAAGGCATAATTCTTTAGGTGCTAGAGTTTTGCTTGTTTGTCAATCAATATAACTTCTCTACTTCTACCTGTTCTAATTGTGAGTTCCTTCAGGACTACTATACTTTTGTGGGCTAAAATCTTGCCATTTTATTCTGTTTTATCAACTTCTATTGCATGTCTTATATAGTTAGGTTTTTCACAATTAAATTCACTTCTAATCTGACTGACCCTATGCATCTCTCTAGAAGTTGCTTGCTTTATGTCGGAATTACTAGTTATGGTTGTAGACAAGAAAATGTGTTTGTTTCTTTAGATTTTCGAAGTTGAAATTCACACTTAATTGGGCTGGGCTTGTACGACTATGTTAGAGTTGCTGGTTATGAGTCTTATGACTGTCTTTGACTCTAGAGCCCTATTTGACTTGTGCATGTCTATCTGCATGCATGCGTGCGTATTTGTTTTCCATATTGTAATACCCTTTCACAGGTATGTGGGTAGTATAGGGTCCAATAGACATGCTTTGTGCCTATAGGACACTTCTCAACAATCAGTCAACTATACTTTTAGTCTTAATCTAGTGGTTTGGGAGGGGTGGTGGACCATCTTGCTGGTTTAATATAGGATCTCTAGTATTTGATCTCCTTTGCTTGTTGCGAGATTCTTTGCGCACCTTAATCAAGGAATGTTATCAATTTACTTGTCAGAAATTACCTACAGCTTCCATTTGCTGTAGGTTTCATCTTGGGACCAACTGTATTCCATTATTAAATGTCACTAATATAGTTTGGGTTTGAAGTTGGTTGTCACAGGCCCATCAAGAGGAGTCTACTAGATCATCTTTTGGACTAATGAAAGAGTCCCAAGACGTAGAAAGATAGCCCAAGAAGGAAATTTTGCATAGGTGGATGCCTTATATATGGAGAGAGCCCCTTACTTGCAAACCATCTTAGAACTAATTAGTTGTAATCTTCTTGTTTGCAATACAAATATCATTCTCTCAAACTCTCGTGTGCGCTTCCTTAGTCTAAATGCGGGTTGAATGTATTTGTAGCCTATGGTGTTAGGGTTAAGCACTTGAGTAGGTTGAATAAGTGTATTGCTAAGCATTGCACAAGGGCTGCACAATCAGGAGGTTGATGTTTTTTCTAGATTGTGATCAGTGGCATGAGAGTATGCTACTATGTTTAGAGTTTGGACATAACGTAAGTGGGCATGGGAAGTATGATATCCACTTGGAAGTTTGGTAGAACAGTGCTGTTAGGTCCAAGAAGGATAAAATCTTGGAGTTTGCTCTATGTGAGGAGCATTTTGCTAAGTTGGAGCTTTTCATGACATGTCTAGGCCCGATTTAGGAGCGCATTGCCATGGTGGAGAAAATGTTGCCAACATGGGTGACAAGATGGAGTCTCTGGAGGATGACCTGTCCAACCTAGTGGAAGACTCTTGGAATCCTTGAAAAAGATGCCAAGATCACCATTGATGTCTTCGGGGAGGATTTCATGAGGAAGATGGATACTACCCTAGCAAGGTTCACAGGTGCCATGCAGGAAATGAGAGGGCCCGTGTATGTGATGAAAGAATGGAGGAATCTCTTGGTTTGGAAATAAGGTAGCTCATCTCAAGAAAGTAAAGAAGTCCTTTGGCGGGATTGATGACTTGAAGTCCAAGGTTGTAGTATTGGAGAAGGCCATTAATGGGTCTGAAACTATGAGGGAGGTCACAAAGGTAAAGTTCCCTAAATTCAAAGGATGCCAAAGGAGGTGGGAGGACTTGATCCAAATTTTTTTACGAGTGCTTGATGAGTTTGAGGATGTGTTTGATGTCAAATTTTCCTGCGAAGCTACTTCCTAAGATGGAAGTAGATAAGAAGAGTGAGTTAGAACCAACAACAAAAACACCCTTGCAAGGACCTGTATAGGATGACTCTAGTAAAATTAGAATAATTTAAGAAGCAACTGGAGTTGTTAGATTTAGGGCATATCAAATCTTAAAGCACCATAGAAGGCTTTAGTGCTATTCCAAAGGAAACATGATGGTGATAAGTATCAAGTGTTGTATGTTGAGCAAGGTCAATGCCAGGAACAAGTACCCAATTCCTCTTAGGGCAGACTTGTTTGATCGACTTGTAGATCATAGTACTTGACTTTGTTGGACCTGTGTTCATGGAACTATCAAGTATGGATAGCTTGAAGTACAAGCCATTGATGACATGCGTTATGAAGCATGGAACATTCGAGTTCATGGTTGTGGTACAAGCCATAGAAATTCACTTTGTTAGTCCTTGGATCATGGTATTATTAAGTATGGATAGCTTGAAGTGAACAAGCCATTGATGACTTGCGTTGTGAAGCATGGAGCATTTGAGATTATGGTCGAGGCCTCTGTTTCAAATGATGTCCCAATGACATTTTGCTCATCCACGAACAAACTCTTCCATCCTATTACTTAGATTGCTTCATTTGTCATACTTGAATGATGTCATGTTTTACAACAGAGCATGTAAATAACATTTAGACCACTTGAGTTTCAAAAATTTAGGTTGCTATGAGAGGATATCTAATATGTGGAGGAGAAGCTTAGCTTTGCCCAAAGGAATGTTTACTTCTTTGGGCATTGGATAGGGGATTGGGAAAATTGGGATGGATCAGGAGAAGTCCAAGGCTAGAAGGCTGTTTCCAACTTTTATAGAGTTGAGATGCTAGGAGCTTGACAATTTTATAGATTTATCTTCTATAGATCGAGCTCATAGGCTTTATCAAGAAAGAACCAGCTTGGTGGAGGACAAGTGAGTGTCAGAGGAAGACTTGTAGGTGATTGTAGAAAACAAGGGCTTAAAGTTTCCAAACTACACTAGATTCTTCGAAATCATGACCTTTGCTTAGAATTTTGTCATAGGAGTTATCATGTTAGTTTTGGATCAATCGTAGTTGCGGTGGACTACTTCTTGAAGAATGCCATGTCAATGGCAACTTCTTGAAGAATGCCATATCTATTGCAACTTAGAAGAACTACGTTGTTGAGGAAGTAGGCAAATTATTAGTGAAGAATGTGGTGGAGAATTGGAGGACCAGAGGAAATCATCAGAATTGTTGCCATTGGTTCATGGGGAGAACTTGGATGGAGGTGTTCAAGCTACTTGGACGGCATTTGCTCCTCCACAACCATCCAACCCCATCGAATGGAGCACATTAGTGCCCT
Organism: Warburgia ugandensis; assembly: GCA_035236585.1. Taxonomy (NCBI): domain Eukaryota; kingdom Viridiplantae; phylum Streptophyta; class Magnoliopsida; order Canellales; family Canellaceae; genus Warburgia; species Warburgia ugandensis. The sequence continues at coordinate 74,873,267 of CP141128.1, read as the reverse complement.
ATTTAATAAGAATTTGTTCTATTGGGTAGAGAGAAGGTCCGCCCTGTTGATTGTTTTACTGTAAATGCATGGGTTATTGTAATGTAGCTGATGCAAGTACGGGTAGATCCTACAGGGATTCGACTTGAAAAGATGGAGTTTAAATAAATTTAATTATCCAAAAATTAAAGAAAATAACAGAAATTAATTAACAGTGAAATAAAAATTCAAATCTATTTAACTGATGAAAATTACAGAATTTCAAATTCAAAAATACAGAAAATTAACTAAAAAACTAATAAAATCTATTTCCCTAGCTTGATCGCAGCCAATTTCTACAAATCTGATATCATAAAAGTCGATTAGCCTTCACCAATCTCTCCATCATGTCCTTGATTAAAGATCCAATGGCTGGACTATTCAAATTCCTCAAAAATTTGATGATTTAGACTAAATAATGATTTTGGGTTTTGGATAGCTTAGATTGGTTTTTGAATTTCAAATTGAAGATCAGAGACATTGAATAAGCTAAGAGATGTCCTAAGAATCAAATCTAGAAACAGATTTGAATTCTGATGTGAAACAGATCATGAAATAAACTTGTTTGTTAAGGCTAAACCGTTGATTACGTTAAGCCTTAATCAAACAGGCTTGAATTATGCAATTCTTGGATAGACAGAACAAAGATAAAGAAAAATAAAAATGTAATTGGAATTATTGTCTAAAGCGCAGAATTAGAATATAAGGAAAAAAAATTGTTTTAAACAAAAAACAGGAAAGTGCTGGAGGGAGAAGAAGATGAAGCATGGGGATGAGAAGAAGAGGGAAGAAGGAGATAGCGGCTGAGAAGAAGAGTTAATAGAGGAGGTGAGGAGCAGAGGGGGTGCCAGCTGGTGATGGGAAACAGTGGAGAGAGAGCAGCAGGTGGGAGTGCGGGAGACCAGAGAGAAGAGGGGTGCAGACAGGGGTGGTGTAGTGATGGGTACTTGCCAGAGGAGAGGGGAAAACGGGCAAGGTTGTTGGCTTCGTGCGGTGGAGCAGAAAGAGGGCGAGAGGTGACGGTGATAGGGAAAGAGATGGGAAAGGGAAGGGGAGGTACGGTGAAGACAGGGTGAAGTGCTGACTAGTGTGACAGAGGAAGGAGGTAGCTGATGCCGTGCCGGTGAAGAAGTGCTGCTCTGCCGACTTGATAGGGGTGAAGCAAGCAGAGCGGTGGAGGGTATGTTTCGATGGAGCAAGCCGAGAAAGGAGGAGAGAATGGAAGAGGGCTGTCTAGCATCTGGTAGACAATGGGAGTGTGTAGCTGAGCGGGAGCTGGCCGGTGGATGAGAGAGGAGGGTACGGGAGAAACTGGGTTGATGGAACCAATCGGCGTGAGGGAAGATACCGACTGGTTATGGGAGGCGGTGGAGAGAAGGGAAGATAAATAGGGAGAGAGAAGGGAGTGGTGCTTCCTGCAGTGATTGGAGTAGGTGAAGAATAGTGGTGGTGTTGTTCAGCCAGTAGTGACAGAGGTGGGGGACGATAGAGAGAGGGAGAGAAGAAAGGGGCTTGCGACGGTGAAGTGAGAGGGGAAACAAAGAGAGCGAAGGGAGAAAGGGAGGTGGGTACAGGAGAGAGTGAAGAGGAGAGGGTAAGAGTGTGGTAGAGACAGGGAGAAAAGAGGGAGGAGAAAGGGGGTTGGTTTGTTTCCTACGGTCGAGAGAGAGATGTGGAGAGGGAAGAAGAGGAGGGAAGAGGAGAAGAGAGGGGGATTGGCTGCCAGTATGGTTTAGAGGGAGAGGAGGGAGAAGAGAGCGTGATAGAGAGAGGGAGAGAAGAGGAGAAGAAAGAGGGGGGAGGGGGGTTGGGGGTGGGGGGACAGTTTCCTCCTAAGATCTAGAGGGGGGGATCTTTGGCTGCATTTCACCTTATAACTATCTCCGCCTAAATTTTGTTTGTTTCCTTCTCTCCTTGGTTTTTTCTTTTATTTGTTTCCCAACTTTCTCATGATCCATCTTACTTTGTGATGTTCTTTAGGATGATCTGCCATTGTTGATTTTAATCCCATCCAAGCCTATTTTGGTTGATCTGCAAAACAAAAGACCATATTAGAGTCATCTAAATTGTACATTACACATCTGGTTAGCTCTGATGATCATCTGATTGTTAAATTTACAAATTAATGGTTAGATGATTAGTTGGAAATAAAATCAAAATTAAGTTAAAAATTTCAAATTTGATCAATTAGATGATCTAATTAAAATGCTAAATTAGGGGTATTCTGACTAAAATTAAACACTTAACACACCCTCTAACATGGTCTATCTTTATTAATACTTGCAAAGAGTGAGGCAACAGATAGAAGCTTGTTGAGCTAGTAATAGGACGACATCTCATTCCTCATACAATAAGAATTGAGTACAAAGAGAGAAATTCACATGTATATTGGTTAAGCAAGGACAGGCAAGAGCAAGCCAATGTTGCCAAGTCTCACCTCCAAAAAGCAGCCAAAAGATGAAGAAAGTTGTAGACATGGAAAAGGGAAGTGGAGGACAAGGAAGGGGACTTGTCATCCTAAAGTTACAACCCCAACAATTTAGAGCTTTTAGGAAGGTGAAAAATAGGTTAATGAGGAATTTGGAGGGGCCCTTCTCAATCTTAAGTAAGGTAGAGAGTCTCCTACAAACTTCACTTCATGTATGGCTAAATATTCATTTGATCATCAATCAAATTGACTGAAGCATTATCACGAAGTCCTAGAAGTATCCAAGGAAGGTATAAACAAGGAGGGCACAGTCAACAATAAAACAAACCTTGACGAAGTAGAATCTATACCATAGACTGGCAATCAAGTCTACTTGTCATTCCTACACATAATGAGTACTTTATGAAATGGAGAGGACTACAAACTAATGAAGCTAGTTGGTTTATGCTGAGAGACTTTGGCAATATGATGACTTGGTTTGACAATACCATGGATCTATGTGCTCATTGAAGAAATCAGGCGAGGAAGATGCCACATGCCCATCAAGAAAGCCACCTGATCATCTCTGTGGACCAAGGAAAGAGCTAAAAAGACTACAAATCGAGAACCCCTCACTTGCTAACCATCCTAAGACATTGAGTTGTAATCGTCTTCAAGTGCAATACAAGTTCCGTATTCTTATCTCTCTCTTGTGTGCTTCCTTACGCAGGGGTTAGGCTAAGCACTTGATTAGGCTGACCAGCACATTATGGGAGCAATGCACAAGTATCTTACAGGAGGCTAATGGTTTATCAACGCTCTGATATGGTGCAGTAAACAATGATATTTCTTCTTGTTGAGTTACATTCTTTTTGTTTTTCTCCCATGGACTATCATTTGAAGCCTCAAATGATGTAAATGTCTTTCTTCAAGATAGTGCAGTTTGTGAAATGTTGTGCTTTAGGGGTTGGCACTTAAGATGCATAATGCAAAGTACAAGGTTGTGGTAGTTAATAAAGGCCTTTCCACCTACGCCTTTGGTAAAGCTAATGGCAGTTCTTCAGCTAAGGATTCTGCTGGAGATAAATCTAATGGATTTTCTAGTGAACCTTTGAATCTCTAGTTGGACCTTCTCCATTATCCTGAAGTTGGAACTTTTTCATTAATTTATTTTGTTTTGTAGAACTCGTTTGTATGTTCTGGGACCAGTATCAGTGACATACTTGGAATATTTAATTGGAATTGATTGTTTTCCTTCCACCCCTTCCATTGAAAATGAAGGTATTGCTCCCGACCATTAACCATGTGGCACTGTTTGATGTAGTAGTCATTTCACCAATTTAATATCTGCTAGGTTTACCCTAGTTTCACAGTTGCTGCATGTGTAGTCTTTTATATAAGTCATTGAAGTATTCATAGTAGATATTAAGGGAGACTACATTTATGTGTTTCTTTAAGTGCATATTAGCTTAAACCAGTTGAGATGGTGGTAGTCTAAACAAGCTACAGAAAATAAACCAAATGTTGGATCTTTTATGTAATACTCGTTTAATCTGCCTTATAGTTACTCTGAGCTAGATACACCCAACTTAAAGTAGAAAAGACAGGTGCCTTCCTTGGGTGCATACTATACGATCTCCCACTCTCTAATGGGAGTGGGAGAAGATGGTCTCTCTCTCTCTCTCTCTCTCTCTCTCTGAATTGAATCTTTTATAAATAGAGGGGTAGATTTCTCTCTCACTCTCTCTCTGAATAGAATCTTATATAGACATATATCATTTGATATCTAAACACATAATTACATGGCAAGTATGGTTCTTAGATAAGCTTCATGTGCCATTTGCCTTCCATTCACCACTTCCATGCCGTGGCCATGTAGGGCTGCCCTGTTTTCCTTAAAAATATATGTTTGTCGTTGGCTTAAACTTGTGGTGGTATCTATTTTTCTTGACTTGCAACTCTGGTCATTAACCACTGTTACTTTCTGTAATTACAAAATTTTTAAATATTCCTTTTATCTCCAGTCTGATTGCTTCTTTATTTTTTATCCTTAATGTCTTGCAGAAGCGGTTCAGAAGCAGATGTCTACGGTCAAGCAGCGTCAACTCTTGTTGCAGGCAATAATTTTGAGGCAGCCATTCAGCAGATTCTTGATATTGGTGGTGGAAGTTGGGACAGGGACACTGTTGTTCGTGCTCTTCGTGCTGCGTTCAATAACCCAGAGAGAGCTATTGAATATTTGTATTCTGTAAGTGTACAGCTCTCCTATGATTGTTTTATTCTCTCTTATTCAAGGCGTAGAAACAGCCTCTTGTAAAATGCAAGGTAAGATTGCGTACTATTGGCCCTTGTTTGGTATTGTTTGTGGTGGAGTCATTCTTGGTTTTGCATTGAGAGATTTTAGGGGTTTCGGTTTGTAATTCACCTTTTTCTGGTATCTTGCAACCCTTCAACCAAATTCTTAGCTGCCACGTTCCTTTTTTGGATGGTGAACCAAAATTTTGTGAAAGTGACAGCCACTGTCCAAAGAGGTCAAGAGGGAAGATTACACAATCTAGATAGAAAATACAGTGTCTAAAGAAGAGTTATGTAGTTGCAGGCGCAAGGTGCACCCAGGCGCAAGGGGTGTGCCTTGCGCTCAAAGGGACTAGGTGCGACTAGGTGTCAAGGCGCAAAATTAAGGATTTTAAATGTTTAAAAAAAGAAAAAAATCAGAAAAAAATCTAAAAAATAAAAAAGCATAGAAATATAAAAATATGAATAAATACTCGTCAAATGAGTGAAATGGAATTCTTAGGTAATAAATCAACATATGAACAACAACAACCTAAAGTTAAACCAAACAATCATACATAATTAAGTTCAGAAAACATACAAGAATGTATAGGAATCTATTAGAGTGGAATAAAAACAAATCAAACAATCATAAGAGGGGCCTTGAAGGTATGCTTTATCTCTGTGATAGACCTGCTAAAGTATTATTTGACATTGGTTCTACTCATTCTTTCATATCATTCGAATTTGCCTCTTCTATGGATATTATAGTTCAAGACTTAGACTTCTTCTTAGAAGTTATGACACCCGTAGGCAAGTCAATTTCTACACAAACATACTTCTAGGATGTTCCGATTATAGTTGAGGGCAACCAGATGAACGTAGATCTAATCCACCTAGATATGATAGACTTTGACGTCATACTTGGGATTAATTGGTTAGCCTCCCATAATGCAATAGTTGATTGTCAAAAGAAAAAGATTATTTTTAACTTTCCTGGAGGAGAGGTGGTCTCTTTACAAGGGAGGAGATTATTTAGGTGCATGTGTTATTTCTGCTATAAAAGCTGCAAAGCACATTGCTCAGGGGTGTCTATTCTTTTTGGCTAAGATAGAAGGCACTGAAGCTGCAAAGCCTAAGCTAGAGGAGGTAGATGTGGTTAGTGAATTCCCAGATGTTTTTTCGGAAGACTTACTAGGGTTACCACCAAAGAGAGAGAGATTTTACTATTAACCTGATACCTTGCACAACCCTCATATGGAAGGTACCTTATCGGATGGCTCTAGCAGAGTTAAAGGAGTTGAAGACCCAATTGCAAGAGTTACTAGACAAAGGGTTCATCAGACCTAGTGTATCTCCTTGGGAGCACCAGTCCTTTTTGTCAAGAAAAAGGATGGGTCAATGAGACTTTGCGTTGATTATCGAATGTTGAATAGGGTCACAGTGAAAAACAAGTATCCTTTACCCCATATTGATGACCTGTTTGATCAGCTCCAGTCAGCCCGTGTCTTTTTCAAGATTGATTTACGGTCTGAATATTACCAACTTAGAGTCAGGGAGGAAGACATCCCAAAGATAACATTCAGAACTAGATACAGACATTATGAGTTTAGAGTAATGTCTTTTGGACTAACAAATGCACCAATTGCATTTATGGATCTTATGAACCGAGTATTCAAAGCCTACCTAGACAAATTTGTTATAGTATTTGTGGATGATATCTTGGTCTACTCAGAAACTCCTGAGGACCATAGGGAACATTTACAAGTAGTATTGAGTACACTTATGAGTAGGGAACATTTACGAGTAGTAGTAAGCACATAAATTATACGCAAAGTTTAATAAGTGTGAATTTTGGTTGGAATAAGTGAATTTTCTGGGTCATGTTATATCCAAAGATGGCATTGCGGTTGACCTTGCAAAGGTTGAGGCTGTGGAGAAATGGAGTAAGCCTAAAATAGTGACAGAAGGAGTTTTCTAGTGCTTGCAGGATACTACTGTAGATTCATCGAAGGATTTTCACGCTTTGCCTTACCCTTGACTAAATTAACCAGAAAGGACAAAAAAGTTTGAGTGGGATCAGGCATGCGAGGAAAGTTTCAAAGAACTAAAGAGGCGGCTAACCACTGCACCAGTACTTTACCATCTGGGAGTGGAGGATTTGAGATATATAGTGATACCTCTCAACAAGGGCTAGGCTGCGTGCTTATGCAAAATGGGAAAGTAATTGCCTATATTTCTAGACAATTGAAGAAGTACGAGGTCAATTACCCTACTCATGACTTAGAGCTTGCTGCTATAGTCTTTGCCTTAAAAATATAGAGACACTTTGTATGGAGAAAAATTTGAGGTTTTTACAGATCACGAAGTCTTAAGTACATCTTTTCACAGCAAGACTTGAACATGCGACAAAGGAGATGGATGAAGTACTTAAAAGACTATGACTTTTCTATTCAATATCATCTAGGGAAGGCTAATATTGTAGCAGATGCCTTAAGTAGAAAGACACAAGGAATATGTGCAAGTGTACATTTTAGGAGATGGAAGTTATTGCAAGAGGTGATAGAGTGCAAACCTGAAATAAGTCATGAGAGGTTCATTATAGCAAACCTAACTATGAAGTCCATTATCAATAAGAAAGTTAAACAAATGCAAAAAGATAATGCTGACATACAAGCATTAGTTGAGAAACTAGGATTTGTCAAGGAAGTAGATGATAGTGTTCACATGCAAGGGAGATTAGTAGTACCAGCCAATGATGAAATAAGACAAGAAATCTTGAAAGAAGCACATCAATTTAAGTATACTATTCATCCTGGTGGAACAAAGATGTATCAAGATTTGAAGCGACATTTCTGGTGGAATGGTATGAAAAGAGATATAAGAGAACATCTGGGAATTCACTAACCACATCCACCTCCTCTAACTTAGGCTTTGCGGCTTTAGTGGCTTCTATCTTAGCCAAAAAGAATGGATACCCCTGAACAATGTGCTTTGCAGCTTTTATAGCAGAAATAACACATGCTCCTGAATAATCTCTTCTCCCTTGTAAGGAGACCACCTCTCCTCTGAGAAGGTTAAAAATAATCCTTTACTTTTGACAATCAATTGTTGCATTATGTGAGGCTAACCAATTCATCCCAAGTATGACAAAAAAATAAAATAAATAAGAGCACTAAAGTAAGAAGGTCATGGAAACAAAACTTAAGAAAAATGAAAAGAAATATGCATAATATGAAAACAATGTTTTATGGATTAGTTGTTTCAAGCATTATAATGGTCTTATTTATACATTTATTACAAAAACAAATGGGGGTTTGGGGGCAGCACCCCCGAGAAGCGGGGTCCGAACCGGCAGCCCTGGTGGGGGTCCAAGGGGGCAAAAAGGCGCGTGGAAAAGTGTCAAATGTGAATGCAAGGCGCATGGAAACAGGGCGCATTAGGCGCCCGACTAGTCATTTGCACCTACCCAAAATCAAGTCGCAAGCCCATGCCTTTTTGCATCTAGCAACTAGTCTCCCCTGTGATTACATAGTACCTAACAAAAATCTGTAATTTCTTACCTTTAATCACTTCAAGAAACCTTCAATTGTCAATGGAAGATGAGGATGGTAGCAAGAAGACGAAAGAAAGTTTGGAAGAAGAAGAAGAAGAAGAAGAAGAAGAAGAAGAAGGAGAAAGGGGAAGGCACAGCAAGTTGGGCGCCTGGAGTCAGAGGCGCAAAAAGCACAAGGCGCGGCAAGTCGCGCGCCTTAAACCCACGACGCCTTAAACCCACTATGCCTGGCCTTAGTCGAGTCACAAGGCTGCGCCTTTTTGCGCCTAGCGACTAGTCGCGCCTGTGATTACATAGAAGAAGAGCTTCAGTTATGAGCAGTTTCTTTGGCGAAAATCAAGCTGCATGTTGAAATCTTGTTGTTTTCTCATATTCACTAATAGTCACTCTTCATTCTGTGATCCTGTTTTATATGGTTTTTGCTAATTATTTGATATCTATCTTACTCAGAAGGGAAAATAGGAAATCTGATTGTAATTATGTATATCATCCCATTATTTCTATATATGTTGTGTGCTATGTTGTTTAAAATATGTGTGCTTATTTTTTAATTTCACTGTCACTTGCCTTTTAGCAAAAGGGGGAAATTAAGGTGTGTCAAGAGGGACCCCCACTCAATAAGGAGACTTGCATACCTGTCCCCTTCTCCTTTTCAAACATTGGGAGGATGATCGAGAGCACGGAAAATCAAAGAAGACCACTCTGCATTCTATTATGTTTTCTCTATGGAAACTTTGAGAACTAACATTTCCAAAGTTCTTAATTATTTTATCATCATTCACTGTTACTGTAATGTAATAGCGAACATATTTCAAATCAGGAGGTTCGTAACCTTGATATGTATGATAGAGAATGCTTTGATCCTCATTTAACATTTGAGAAGGTAATTTTTGCAGCATCTTATGCCCTTGGGCTCCCAAGTTTTGAAGAGCCTTCTCATAATAAGAAAGCTTTTATCTGTCCACGTTTTCTTTTGTGCCTGCTATCATGTCACTATCTTTTCTTGGTCAATACCAGTACCATACCAGCCAGTACACCATTATTTCTGCCTTCGGTCTCAAAAACTGTACAGAAACTGCGCAATACCGTTCCCGGCCAAATACCGAGCAATACCAGCTGATTACAGTCATACCGGTTGATATTTTTTTTACCGGCTGGTAAAGCTGACTTCATTCTGGTATTAAGACAAATACAGATTTGCATAAGTTATTCATTTTTTTCCTAAATTGCCCCTACCAAAACCATTTTTACGGCTTGTATCACGAGCGTAGTGGTTAATTCCTAATCTTCGTACCAAAACTTCCATCTTCCATCATTTTCTTCTAAAGGGGAAAACAAACACTAGAGCAACAGCTGCACAAATAAGATGTGCCAGGAGCTCTATGAAGATTATAGTTTGTGGGAGAAATTCTATAGGAATAAACTATCTTCCCAAAACAACCAAGACCCATCTCTAACTAGTGATCTGGGGAAGTTTTTAGCTGGTTTTTATCTTCCCTATCAAGACTGCTACACTATGGTAAGGAAAAATGGAGAAGATGACTTGGAAACTCTTCAGAACTTTGATTTCTTACAGGGAAAAAGTTCGTAGAGTGATTGTTATGCCAGTATGACAAAAACCCATCTCTTCTTGTTGATTTGGTGAAGTTTTTGGACGGATTTAATTGTCCCTCTCATATGTGCAACTGTACGGTCACAAACAGTGGAGAAGATGACTTACAAGCTCTTCAATACTTGGGTTTCTTACTGGGAAATGGCTAATGGACTGTTTGTTATTCCAATATGACCACAATCCCTCTGTTTTCTGTTGATTTGGTGAATTTTTGGCATTGATTTCATCATCTCTCTCATCTCTGCAACATTTTGGTGAGATCCAACCTTTCTGTTGTTCAATTTTGGCTACTTGGAGTGGTTCTACCAGATTGAATTTAGTCGTTTTGGAGTTTACTGATTTTCCTTTTTTTATTTTTATTTTTCTGAATTTTCAAGTATTTTTAGATATTATTATTATTATTTATACTGGTCAATATGGGTCCGGCATTGCTCATCCTGCTGGTACATCCTGGTTTGAGGCCCAGATGGGCATGCTGACCGGTACAGGATTGACAACTATGGTTCTTTTATAGGATCCTTAGTTGCATAGAATGACTTTGCTTGTTGTATGTACGTTTTATAGCTCCTCAAGAGTTCAGCATATGTTTGATGTCTTTGTTGGATTATCCACCTCTTAGATGACCATCTTCATGATTTAGATGCTAATATTGTTATGTCCTTATATGAGGTACATTGATGTCCCATATTTTTCTAATTTGCATTTTTCTGCTATGTTATTTGGGATCTCTGGAAGAAAGCTTACTCATCCTACTACTTCTGTGCTCTAATGCATTTTGGCCTACTATGCCATCTGATTTCAAGATGACAATAGATCATCCCACTTCATCTTTTGTTTTCTCTGCTTCTGTACGCTTTTCTTTGTCCTATCCACATCCTTTAAACCCTTGAAAACCATCGTTTTGGCTCTCATTTCCTCACCTTCCATCTTTCCCATGGTCCAAAAAATATCTTGGTGCTTCTCACGGTTGCTCTACTATTACCTGGTTTCTCAATACTTTGTGACATAACCTCTAAATAGCCTGTGGAAATGCAGTTTCATAGTGGAAATGTTGTAAGAAAAGTGCTTGGCCTCTTCTGCCCAAAGAAATGCAGAAAAAAAGACTATCCATCCATCTGGTCCCATGAGCGATTACTTTTTGGGCTTTCTTTAGGAACTAACTCTCAGAAACATTGAAGTTGTTGTAGATACCGCCATGGATGATCTCAGTCAATAAACCTTTTGAAATTGAGTCACTGCCTGGCAGTCTGGCTGTTGATGTCAAGGTTCCAGCTGCTGCAATTGGTGCTAGTTAAAGTGCACAGCTTGTTGCATATTGCACCGCATTTAAGTGTTAATGCTTGCTGACAATCTCACAACTCTTGAGAGCTCCTTAATTCGTAGTTGCCAAGTTGATTGTAGTATTGGTAGCATGATTTCAGTTTTCCTTGAGCGTGATAAGCACTTAGGATTCAACTGGGTAGTTTGTGTACAGGATCTGAGGAAAGGAGGAAAGACACATGGGAAGGTGGCATGAGAAAGCAAGCGTATGTATAATATAAGAGATTTTTCTTCTTTATAAATGTCTCTTTTTTCCTTTTCTCGTAGTTTAATGAATAATCAATTGCTGTTAGTAGTAGGTGTAGCAGTTGGTCAATGAAGAGAATCAGGAATTGGCTTTTGCGAATGCATGGTCTTTAGATTTTCTTCCAGCTGTGCGGAGGTGATTTTCTTGGTGGCTTGGATATGAACTGGTGGAACTTTAAAGATCTGATAATTGAAGTTATATGGAAATGATTTTGCTTAGATGGTTAATTGGGTGAGAGGTGGAGAAAAATTCCAAAAATTAGTTTGAGGGCATGCAAAGAAATTAAATGTTTGATTTGGTCTGAAGGATGTCATCCAGTGAATAAATAGTTGGAACTTCAGAGATCTAGGAACTAGAATGATATACGAGCAATTTGCCATTTGGCTATAATATGTGTGATTTTTTAAAACCCTAAGGTTAAGACTATGTTGGAAGCATTAGTGAGAACAGAGGTAAGTTGAAGCTTTGAAGATCTGGCAACTGGAATAATATATTAGCAATGTGCTCAATGGTTACCGTGTGAGGTTCCCAAACCTCTAGGCCAAGGGAATATGGAGAGCAACTGCTGCATTATTGAGTAGTCTGTGCGACCATGGTTAAAGGCTGAAAGGGAGTGGTCTTCAAGGCTGAGTTTTAGTGACGAGGTGGATCCCATCCCTTTGTAATCTCTTTCCTAAAAAGACAAGCTACCCTTTCAATATTTCACACAATATTCCAGCATTATCTTAAACCTTTTTTTTTTCCCCGACATTTCTCCCTAAAAGAAACAAGTTGTATCCTTTCTCTTTTCCTTATTTCTTTCACCTTTTCCTTTTCCCTGAAACGGTGATAAAGGGTTTGTTGAAGAAGAAAGGATAGAGTTGTTTCTGTTTGGGATTAGTGCTGTAAGAAAAGTTGAGGCAATGCTGTGGAATATTGAAAGGGCAGTATTTTATCTTTTACGATATCTCCATACCTTTTATGATATCTCTAAGGGTTATGACTAAGTACAAGGGTGTCAGAGATAATACACCTCTAAATCAATTTCGTTCTGGTTTGGCTGGAATTACCAGATTGTACAGTTCTTGCCAGAAAAACACACGTTCTGTTGCTGTGCATAATCCAGTCTACTCCCACAAATTCTGTTTATTGAGACGGGTTGCAGCATAATCAGTTAATTTCCACTAAATTCTGGTATATTTTCTATGTGTTTTTAATTGCCAAGATGAACCAATGGATGGGAATTGACAGCTACGATCTGTCCCCAACTATAGGAATATATGATTGATGCAAATAGTGGAAGTTTATGTTTTCTAGTTTATCCGAATTTTAAACTTCTTTGTTACGAATCACGCCAGTTATAAGGACTGTAATTGATAGATCTTGGAAGTTTTTGTTTTACAGATCTTAAGTTCTATTTTCACTGCAAAGTTTGTGTTTTGCTTGTTTAGATATGTTTGCACAAACAAGTTGCCAGTCATAGTTTTCTGCTCCATTTCTCTGAGTAATCAATATGCTTTGAGTTGGCAAATAATCTTGAATTGTTGGTGGGTTTTGAATCTTGTGCTCTTTAAGTGTTTGATGATATGGACTTTGCCATTTCTTGTTTAAATGTCAGGGTATACCTGAACAAGCTGAAGTCCCTCCTGTGGGTCAAACACCGTCAGGCGGCCAATCTACAAATCCTCCATCCCCGTCTCCACAACCAGCACAGCCAGCAGTTCCTTCCAGTGGGCCCAATGCAAATCCTCTAGATCTTTTTCCTCAGGTTTGAACGTTATAAACCTCTATTTCCTCGTTGGCAGATGTTGTTTCAATAATTAAATTTTAGTTTTTCAATAGGGCCTTCCCAGTATGGGTTCTAATGCTGGTGCCGGCACCCTGGATTTTCTACGGAACAGCCCCCAGGTACTTACTAATATGTGACTAGAGATGCATAGAATGACTTTTCCATGGTTTACTACTTATCTTCCTTTGTGCTGGTGCAGTTCCAAGCATTGCGAGCCATGGTACAGGCAAATCCACAGATCCTACAGGTATGCTCATATTTATGGCATTTGTTAACCCTTGATATTCTCCTTTTAGTTCTTTCATCAGCCTTACAAAAGACACTTGATTTGACAGCCCATGCTTCAAGAACTGGGGAAGCAAAATCCTCACCTCATGAGACTGATTCAAGATCATCAAGCTGACTTCCTTCGCCTAATCAATGAACCTGTCGAGGGTGGAGAGGGGTGAGCCAGCTCATCTTTCTACTCAATGGTTTTAAAATACTAACTGTAGCTGCTAACTTCTGAGTCTACATGTGGCAGGAATGTATTGGGTCAATTGGCCTCAGCGATGCCGCAGGCAGTCACCGTTACACCTGAGGAGCGTGAAGCTATAGAACGAGTGAGTGTCTCATCACATGTTTTTATTGCACGTTTGAGATGGCATTATCAATTTCATAACTGCAAAGTTCCTTTAGGTTTGTCCATTGTCATGTATTCTGCTCACCCAAATTCCTACGTTTAAATGGGTCCTCTGAGGTGTAGTCTGTCTGGTATCTTTTGAGACAAGTGGAACTGTTGCTATGCATTTGGGCAGCGTTTTTTTTCTTGATTCTCTTAGCGGGGTGAACTGCTCATAACTTAATTATTATTTTGGCAGCTGGAGGCAATGGGATTTGACAGAGCAATTGTATTGGAAGTGTTCTTTGCCTGCAACAAGAACGAGGAGCTAGCTGCGAACTATCTGTTGGACCATATGCATGAATTTGAGGAGTAATTAGGAGAGGAATCCAAACGGTTTTAGGGGTTTATCCTCTCCCAAGCCTTAGCCTTTGTAATGTGGATAAATAGATTGGACTAGACGGATGGGTATCTAGAGAAGAAAATTCTTTTTCCTTGTTCGTTTTTACACATTTTCCCTCTTTTCGTTCTTTCTTTCAGGATATAGGACATGAATATATATTTACAATGTGTTGGACTCTGTAATTGTGTATAATGTTTGCACCGGATTAATTTACTGGTGATGCAGGGTTGGCAGTTTCTTCTGTAATTGTGTAAAATGTCCGCACCGCAGTTGTTTACTGGTGATGCAGGGTTGGCAATGTCTTCAGCACCCTTTTCCAGAATATGTATTTGGTTTGTAGCAGATGTTTGCGTAGCTAATGCCTGGCCACAATGCACTGGCCATAGCCTGATGTGAAGGGACTGCCACAGGATCAGTCCAAGATGCATTTAGGTGAATGTAAGTGTGGTCATCTACTTCCCGTTTCCGATCTGATCTGACCCATTTATCAAATTCATCTGCCTTTGGATGTCAAGTACTTCAGGGAGCCTGCGGATTGAATGATTATAGCATTTTTAAGACGATGAATGCTAAATTAAGACGCTTGGAAGTGCTGTGTCAGAGTGCTGCTTTTTGCATCATGGTATTCATCTATAGATGATTTACCTAGTTCACCCAATTTCGCTTTAGAGATATGCTTTTCTGTTTTTGAACATGCACCGTTGAAGATGAAGATTTTCCAACCGGATTTTGAACCAGGACACAGCCAAAGCTGAAGGAATCGGATGAACTAGGTAGATCATCCACAGGTGGATTCTATCATGCGAAAAGTAGGAGTGTTTTGAAATAAAGCGCTTTGATTTAGCATTCCTCTTTTAATTAATTTGAGATTGTGTTTTCCTCTTTTAAAATTGAACTTAGAATCTGCAACGGAAATCACAGGAAATTGTGGATAAGAAAAAGATACATTATATCCAAAGATCTTGAGACCTGTCTCAATATCACTGGATTTCAAGTATTATAACTCGAGGAAATATTGGCGGAGTTACGGAAATATCAAATTTCATCTGCTTTCCCGTTCTCATCAGATCATCCAAACCCTGCAGCTACGTAGTCTGAAAGCAACTTTGATTTTGTTTTGACACAGACATTTGCTCCAGAAATTGACGATGTGCCAAGAGACGAGAGAAAAGAACCATCCATGGTGAAAGTTCTTATTAAATCTAGCTGTTCATGTCTTTTTGAGATGAAAGTCATGATCATTCATTTTAAAAAAATTGTAAAGGAAAAACAGCTATCCAAATCATCAAAATTTATTTGTTTCTTTTGGACTACCTGATTATGTGTGCCAGCTATTTCTTTGCATGCTTTAGAGGGTATGCCATCGTTATGAATTATACAATTTATTATGACAATGAGTCGCCCTTTTTGTGTAACTTTGTGATAGTCGGAGTAAAATATTACTCGGATGTACAAAGATTCCTCCTTTCTGTGTAGCTTTATAATAGTCGGAGTAAAATATTACTTACATGTATACATTGTCAAAATAAATTGTTTTGGAAACTTTTGAGGAGAGCTGTAATTCAATATATATATCCAAATTTTATATGGTTGCTGAAAATACATGTACTTCATCTCCAATAATATTTATTTCATCTATTTCAACGTTTCTCATATAAGAACATGTAACTTTATGAGAGATTCAAACTAGAAATTGTCCCTATATCTTTGATAATAATAGCGAATAATTCAATTTTACAGTTAGATCTAGTACAGTCTGAAGGACGATTTGGCTTTGAAAGAATATGGATTAAGATATCAAAGTTATAATCTAGAGAATTATCTCAAGAGAAATTAAACTTGTTTAAGTGGATGTGGGTCATGACCATGGCATGGGTGAATCCGATCTTATATCTGTCCAGGTGACGGCTTTATATATGAGCTAACCTTGCAGAGATGAATGCATGGAAGATACATAGAAACTCCTTGATCTAACTTTGCTGCAGAAGAACACAGTAGGTTATTTACATGGATTCAGTTCCGAAGGCTTCATTCTAGAAGAGCTTTACCAGAGTCTTCAGTCCGAAATCCCTAGTTTCTCCTTAAAAAATGAAAAAATTTCTCCAAAAACATAAATGAGAGAGAAGCCGAGAGACAGGATTCCCAAACACAACCTTAGCCACCTTAGAAACCGAGGTTAGCACACTAACATCTTATGCCAACTTGCTGATTAATTATAGGCAAGGCCATGTCCGAGTGGCTACCTTATGGTTGCAAGGTAACCACCAGTCTCCATTGTAGATGCCGTGCTTGTCTTTGGGGCTCACTTATGGCACAAATGCGACTGGCAAGTGGCTGGTTTAACCGCACTTTGCAGGCCATCAAGGAAACCGTGCAGATTGTGCAATGTTGAAACGATCCCAACATATATATGCTCCATACGGGACAATGAACAGGGCTTTCTACTTCATTCCTGTGTTAGACTTCCAAACTAACCGTAAGACTGCAGATCCTTTGCTGGTCAATTTAGATGCGGCTTGGTTTCTAGAAATCGATTTTGCATAATTTTTCGTATTGCCTAGGGAAGCTGAAACACCAGTGTCCATGCACCAGAACTCTCGACTCATCCGCTGTAACCACTAGTAAAGCCACGTGAATTTAAGGAATATTTTAGTGAGAGAGAACGAGAGAGAAGTTAACTTTTCATGTTTTTGCTTGAGAAAAGTTAAGGATAATGGGTCGGCACATTTCCTACCATCTTTAATCTTTGTTTGACCTAAAATAACCCTCTTAACTTTGTGTATCTTTTAGGGATTGAGAGTATATTTTTTTAAAGGACTATTTAAAGATAATCACTTAAACTGAAAGGAAAATTTTATAAGATGGCTGTGAGATTTTATAAGATGGCTGTGAGGCCCGCCTTGCTCTATGAATCAGAGAGTTAGGAAGTTAAGGAACAATATGTACACAGGATGAGCATCAAAGAAATGCAAACATTGAGATGGATGAGTGACAAGATAAGAAAGGATAGAATTAAAAATGCAAATATTAGAGAAAACTTAAGAATAACACTAATAGATAATAAGATGAGGAAGATTAGAATTTGATTGTTTTGACATGTTTAATGAAGACAAAAAATGACACTGATTAAGAGTGAGACAATCTAAGTCGAAGTTTCTAAAAGGGTAAGTAAAAAGCCCAAAAGAACATCGATAGAAGCAGCTAGAAAAGATTTTAAAATTTTAAAATTAAATAAAGCTATGAAACTTACTAGAGAGAAATAGAGGAACAAGATTCATGTATCGGGTAAGGTCTTGACAAGGATGATGACGAGGACTACTTAGAGATAAATTTATTATTATATGGATCTCTTGCGATTGGACTTGGGAACTTTTCTTTGTATAAAGGAATAATTTCACTACAATACCCTCATCTTCATCTAAAATCTCAGTTTACGACCACAGGTATCAAAAGTAATACTTTAGGATTTTATTAAATATACTCGTAGTGGACGGTTAATGTTGGAGACGGATTGCCGTCACGTGCTCATCACGTAGATTTTTTAAAGGGCAAAATAACAAAATGCCTATATTCAGAAGGCTTGCAGTGAGAAGGCAAGAAGTTGAGCCTGGTATGTGGTGAAATCAATTGAGACAGAGACACAGAAAGGCCATGCATCATTGTATGACCCTTCCAGAAGCATTTGGTAAGGGTTTTTTGCAGAGAAAAATCTGATAGTGACTGGAACGATATCTTCTTCACAGGAGAATTTATCTCACAGCTTGTTATCCCAATTGCTGCCGGGTTATTGTTGCCAGTGACTAGAACGATGCTCACTCCATTAATTGCAGGAGGGCTCATGGGTTTGAGTTTCATTGCAGTGATGACAAATTGGCTGTTGCTGAGGGTCAAGGTTGTCTCAAACAGAAACTTGTCCACAAGTTAACGGAGGACCAAACCCAGTTGTGATTCCGATCTTCTCGTGTACAACAGCAATAAAATAGAGAAAAATTACCCTGCAAAGTGGAAAATGTTGAAGCAGATTGAAAAGTTTAATAACTGCATTAGCTTCTGTTAAAGCCAATCCATATAACGAAAGTGATTGGAATTGGATAGACCATGAGATTGGCCACTATTTAGCTGAGTTTTGAAGCAAAAAGTAGAAAAGACAACCACATCAAAGAAAATAAATTCTTTCACAGTTTTTGTGGTAGGTTACCAATATTTTGCATTTACTTTTATATACAAGTACTTCAATGGTCTTGCTTTCCAGTGAGCACTAACTTCAATGGACATACTTAAGGGCATTGCAGTTTTGAGGAAGAAGACACTTAAGTAGATCTTATTTGGCATTTTAGTAATTTGCCCTCTAAGAAGTCCACATGATGAGCATGTGATAACAATCCATCACCAGCATTAACGGTCCATTACGAGTTGGTTCCCATGGATACACTTCATAAAATGTGGGGTCCTAAAGTGCTATTTGAAATTTGGGGTCCTATATATAGTGGGACAAGATGAGGGTAGTACAGTAAAATGCTTCCTTGTGTATAGATTATTATTTTAGAGTGCACAATGGATGGTGTGATTCAAAACAAGGAAATGAATTTAACTTAACAAATTGGAGGGTTAAAAACATCCAATAGAGAAGAATTTTATGTGCTATATGTGTGAGCACCACATAATTATGTTAGATAGTTGTTATCATTTTTAATAAAAATTTCATATTTGTACCTTATTTTTAGTAAAAATCTCACTTAAGGGCTCCAATTTTTAAATGGCTCAGATTAGTGCCTCATTTGTTTTAAGTGTGTCTCGGTAAAGGCCCAGCTAACTATCCGTTGGGAACCAGAATGGCGAGTGAATGGCCTTATTTATCATTCTATTGAGTTGGATTAAGGGCAATAAGATCAATTCCTAACTTCTTTCAGGACAAATGTAATGAACCTCTCTCCCTCTCTCTTAAAACCTTTGTAGTTGCAGGAATTAGGAGACTAGGATTTGACATTCCCACCCCTGCAAAACCCTCTCTCTGATTTTAAACAAAACCCAACCTTCATTGCATGCCAAGATTTCTACTTCTACTGAAGAAACGCTAGATTCTCTGATCGATTTCCTATTCAATGGCAGTACAAAAGATCAGCAAAAATCAAAGGCTACTACAAATCGTGCTGTCCAAAAACATGGCTTGGAAGATTAAGTTTAGTGGAGAATTAATGGAGGGAGGAGGAAAAATCATTGCATTAGAGGGCCAAGAAACGAGTAAGGCGAAGCAAAGGCAAAATGGTTTAGTTTTCTGGCATATCAATAGCGGAAGAAGGAAAATCATTGCACTGGAAGTGGAAGAAAGGAAAGAAGGGAAACAAAAGGGAAAAGGTTGTGTTGTTAGGCGAATAGATGGCAAAAGAAGGAAAATCATTCCATTGGAAGTGGAAGAACGAGAGAGGGATGGTAAAGAGGTAAAAGTTGCATTTTTCAGTGAATCAAGGCTCATCTCCTTTGCCAGAGAAGCGTTGAAAAGAGTTGGAGATGTTGGGGGACAAGCTATGGAAAATAAAAGCTTGTGGAAATTTAACTATCTCAAAAGTTGCCATGAAAAGGTTTGGTTTTCTGACGAATTGGTGAAGAAAGAAAAAAATTACTAGCAGATCATCTTCGTTGCTGGAAAAGCGATGGATGGCATTGGACGTGCAATAGAAGAGTATTCCACAGTTGAGGGAGAAGAATTGCTACCAGACCAACTTTGTTGTCGGAGAAGCGACGACGGACGTTGGTGGTGCAACAGATGAGTAATGGAGAATAAACTCACTACAAACTTCACCTTTTACAAGCTTAGCATCACCAGAACAACATTGAAGTTCCAGATCAGATGAAACGGCAAAAAAGAAGCAAAAACAACTGGAAAACTCTTGTTATTGATGCCGCAATTAGAAAAGTCTCCAGCAGCCGGAATCAAGAAAAGAACGGTAGGTTGAGAATACATCGAGAAATAGGGTTTCCCAAGGCATTGAAATGGATCACTTTCGTGATGGCTTAATCGTCAAATTGATTTATGATTTAGAAAAGATTTGCAGCTCTTTCTCCTTCTCACAGCTCCACCAAAGAAGAAGACAACCATTTTTCATTTCTTCTGGTGGAATGGAAATAACCCAAAAGCAAGCCCTTGAGTGAAGTTATGAGAATGGCACTTGAAGTCATTCTTGTTCTCAATTTAACGGACCATCAATTGGGCCATTACGGACACAGGCTTAAAAATGATCAGTCACTAATATGAGTCGTTTAAAAATTAAGGCCCTCAGGTGAGATTTTACTAAAATTGGAGTACATATATGATTTTTTATTCTTTTTATTGTGAACCACTGTGCAGGCCAAGAGAATGAGAGAATTGTTTGCAGTTACTATGAGTAATTTCTTTATAATATGATAGAATCAGATAAAGAAAGGGAGCCTTGGCATAACAGTAGAGTTGTTGTTGTGTGACCTTGTAGTTTGTCCCTTCCTCAAACACCCCACATATACAAGAGCTTCGTGCACCAGGGCTGCCCTTTATGA
Source organism: Warburgia ugandensis (assembly GCA_035236585.1). Taxonomy (NCBI): domain Eukaryota; kingdom Viridiplantae; phylum Streptophyta; class Magnoliopsida; order Canellales; family Canellaceae; genus Warburgia; species Warburgia ugandensis. Next base: position 74,852,530 of record CP141128.1, on the reverse strand, counting down.
TTATGTCTGTAAAATTCCTTTTCTAGATCGTCAAAAATTAAATTTTCCCCTCCAAAATACTATATTTGCAGAGATATCATGTTGCTTTTCATTTTTGACCTAGTTTTCCGTCATTAAAAAACTTTCTTTCCTTTTTGCCACTTAAGCTTATATTTTTTTATATTTACAAATATGCCGCTTTGCTTTTCTTTCTTTATTTTCCCTTTTTATTAGATGCACCTTCGGCATTTCGATAAACCCAACTTTTGTCCTCCAAGGATAGTTTGTTTTTATTCATCAACGAGTCAAGAAAAATCCATCTAGTCAATGTTAAGGACCTTGTAATTAAGAAGGTGACAGCGCATCCATGACTTACAGAAGTTTGTTTATATGACCATTTAGTAATTAGAGGGAAGTGATACTAGCACGAGTCAGTTACTAATTGGCAGAACATGTATTTATTGGGGGATTTGTTATTCTTAACGGTGGAATTTCCGTCAATACAAGTCATTTTCTCAACAGCCAAAAAATGCACTTTGTCCTACCAAAGCTTTATTTATTTGTTTGTTTATGTCCTTCTATTTTCTATATGTACAATATACCATTTTGCTTTTCATTTTTCGGCATACCTTTTGGTGATTCCTAAACTTTTTCTTATGGCTCATTCCCTTTTGTTTTTTGTTTTATTATTATTATTATTATTATTATTATTTACGTATATACCTTTCCACTTTTTTTTTTGACACACCGTCTACATTTGGGTAACTCCATCTTTCGTGATCTAACGGTTATCTTCTTTATATTAGTATAGATAGATGAGACATGTGGGTTGTCATCGAGTTAAGGAACACCCACAATGTCCATGTTTGGATAATCCATCTTCATGCTGTGACAGTTGTTATCTTTATATTAGTATAGATAGATAAGACATATGGTTGTCATCGAGTCAAGGAACACCCACCAAGCCAATGTTATTGACCTTGTAATTAATGAGGTGACTAAGCATCCATGACTTCCAGAATTGATATTCGAACGGGTCAGTTACTATTTTGACATGCACTTGTATGAGTTGGACAGAGGGGTTAAGGTCAGAGTTTAATAGGATACATTTTTCCTATCTAAAATTTTGTTAGTAAAAGTCATTTTCTCAACCGCCAAAAAACACCTTTATCCCACTAAAACTTTTTCTTATCTTATACCCTTCCATTTCTCTATATCTTTGGATCTGTCATCCTATACTTATCTTTGAATTTTTTCACATATGCAACTTAATTTTGAGTTAAATCTCACTTAACAACCTCATCTTTTAAGTGGCTCACCAAGGGCCTAAACTTTTTTTGGGTCCTAATAATTAGACACACTAAAAAGCCTTCTTCTGGTAGACTACATTTTTTTCTTTATTTTTTAGATCTAAGTCTTCTATCCTGTTCAGCCCCTCATATTTAGCTCATATATAGAAAATCGTGCTCATCTGATTTATATACCTGTTATTTGCTTATTCTCAAATTTAAAGTAGAAAAGATATAGGCTACAAATATCCAATGACACTTTTTTTTTTTACTTGGGTAATTTAAAATAGTCCAAACAAGTTGTATGGGTTAGATTTTTAGTTTTGCCTAAAATCACAAAAATGTAGGATATACTAGAAGATGCTTTTTTAGTGTCTACACTTATCATGACTCACTTTTTTAAGTAGTCTTTGCAAGGGCCCACTTGACCATCCATAACATTGAGAACAAGAATGGCCTCATGTGCCTAGTCCTTGTGACTTTACTTAAGGGTATCCTAGTACAATTGATAGAAACAACCATAAAAGAAAGAGAAAATAGTGCTATTTTTCATAATTGGAAGGTGAGAAAACTAGGGTGGGTTTGGATTATCAATGATCCAAATATTAATGATAACAAAAATGAGAGAGAGAAAAAATAAATGTAACTAACAAATAATGGTTAATGAACCAGAGTGAGAAGCAGTAAAAAATATGAGAAAAAAATGAACAAATAGAATCATTAAATCACCATGAATTGATTTAGTTGAGGGCCACGTGTAGTATCTCGACAATTAACTAAAGATTGCTGCCACATTTCAAACTTTCGCCTGATCAATGTTACCCTAGCCACTACGTCTAGTGGATCTTTGACCTATTATACATAAAAACATACCCACATTAGGAAAACCTTGTTTCTCCACTTTAGAGGCAGTTCTTCTATCTTGTCTTGTGGAAATTGTTTTCCTTTCAATCATATAATCTAATTCATCTTTTTGGCATTGAATTATGAGTGGATTTGAACCCATACACACTTCATAGTTTAAAAACTTGCATGTTGACTCAATGAACTCAGTTTTAATTTAAATTGAATCATTGAAAAACTCAATTGCCTCAAGTTAAATTTGATTATTATTTTTTAGTTTCTCCAAGTTTGCTACCTTACTTGATCAAGTTGAGTAAAATTGATGAGTTTTCAATTACCTCAATATTGCTTAATAGTAGGAATTTCAACACCTTATATGTAATTTTAGCCTTATAAAATGTACTCAAAAGGGGTTTCTCATTCTAAGTCCTAAATTTCAGTTCTAGATAAAGATGCTCTCTAAATAGATGGGACTTCTTGTCATTTCCCATTGTTATATGTAATTTCTTCTTGCCACTAAGCTCTTGTTGCAAATAGCAAATTTTATTGTATTTTTTGAGATTGTCCAATGGAATTATAGCAACTTGAAGCTTAAGTTTAAGCTTTATGCAAGATTATTGTTTCTAGATAAGTAGAAGCTTCAAGCTTGTTCATTTTAGAGCATAGACAATTGGTTCTCTTCTCCAAAAGCTAGGTGAAAAACCTAATTCCATACTCTACATGAATTTTTTTAGAACTATTGTTGTCTTATTCCACTTTCAATTTATAATATGCTATTTCTTGATATCCTTATTTTCTTTGTGGTTTATCTTGTGCTTGTTTCATAGTGTATGCCAAATTGGTTGTTATTGCTTGTTTGTTTGCTTCACTATCAATCTCTAATATGCTGCGCTTCTAATTGATTTTTTCTTTATAAATTGTCATGTGTTTTTTTTTAATGTGTAAGTCAAATTGTTTATTACTAGCGAGCATTTCAATTGTTGATATACAAATTTGGTGGTTAAGCAAAGTGTGTGTTTTATAACATGTTAATTACCCAACTTGTACATTCTTTTAAGGACAAGAGCAAGATTGAAGAGAACAAAACAAGCCTGGACAAGGCTTCACTCTCCCTCTGCTCAAGAGCTAACCAACAGATTGAGCCTAAGAGGAGATGGTTTACAAAATCAGTCTCACTGATGTTAATTGTGTTGTCAACCATGGTGTTGGATAGAATAGGTTACTTTCACTCTTTATGATGATTGGAAACAAATACATGAGATACCAGATATATATAACATGAAAGGATAGTGTACTTCACATCCAAAAAATAGAACTAATAAACAAGAAAATGATTACACCATATCAAACATGTGAAGGCCTCATAATGAAAAGTCCTGGAAAGGAATAGAAATCAATGAAAAAATAGAAAAAGAAGGAATAAAAATAGAGGCAATGATTTTCTTAAATAGTGATGGCAATACAATTTATAGTTTACATCAATAAAACAGCATATGGTCCTCATGTAAAGGACAATAACTTTTAGCTTTGACAGATATGAGTAGCATTGGTCATCTAATCCACAAAGAGTCTTATGTAGCCTACTCATACAATACAATGGCCCTTTCCTCTACCACTAAGCAAGTAAGAAAAACTTCAATCTCATACTCAGTCAAGCATAGAGAACTTTATGTGTTTTTTATGGGCAAAAGAAAGAAAAACATTATGAGGATTGTAGTCTTAGTAGAAGACATACTTAAGGGAATAGTAAGGAAGGATGGAACTAATTTAATGGTTTAAGGAAAAATAAGTGCCAATTCTTGATGTAAAGGGATTAGACCCAGGCTCTGTTGAACCTTGGCAGAGATACATATTAATAGGGAGAAAATATTTAAATCTTAGGAGAACGAAGCAGAAATGAAAAAGAATAATAATAAGAAGAAAGAAAGAACACTAGAATGTAACTCATGAGATTTAGAAACTCATCTTCACATCTCAATGGAGATATATCATCATTATTGACCTTGACTCCATGATTATTCTTGAAGTCAACCTCAAATGCCAAAAATGATTCATTCGATTTCCAGCTTCAAGATAAGAAAGATGAAATATGTATGCAAAATAACCACAATCACTAGCTCCTGGCCCTCAAGTTGATGTTCTTCTTTGACCCTAGCCTAGAAACTCAAAAATCAACTCTCATTCACATCCTATTATTACTCTAAGAGTTTGTAGTTTTGCAGTTGGCCGTGCTAAATATGTAGGCTTGTTACATGAATGCTTAGTTGTGACCTCGAAATGCTTAACCTTCGCTCATCTATTTGTACTAGATCCATAGGTTCTTAGTCATCCATGCATGATCTTAAGATTTAAGTTTTTAAGTTTAGAATTTGATTTAATAGGAGATACCATGCACACACAAATTATTTTTGTATTTGGAACTTCTTGCATGTACATTTTCTTATGCGTAATCTTTATTTGGCTTGTTCTATGCAAAGAAAAGAATTAACAAGCTTGGTTAATTATGTTTTGGAGACCTATCTATCTTAAAGTAAACATACCATGAGTAAAAGTATGGTTTAACCTCTAATGTCGGGCATAATATTTAAGAATTGAAGTGTTTCTATTCTGTTTTGTTGTAACAAGTGATTCAAGTTAACACTATGAATTCTAGATGTTTAATTTCTATGGGTAGCGATGAGAAATTGATTCTTAGAGGTTCTACTGATCTTGTGCACGCATATAGAAAAACATTTGAGTATGTTCAGTCCTAAAAGTGGAGGTTCTTATTCGGTTGTGCTCATTTGTTTATAGTTACAACATGTTTAGTATTTAACATGCTATATCTCATCATTTGGGTCAGTAAGATGTATAGTTGTGGGTAGACTATATATGTAGATATTTCAGTGTTCTACTGCTGTAAGGTGTAATGATAGGGTTGTTTCTTTTTCTTATCTTCCAACTGAAATTGGTGACACTTCTAATTTTTCATCTTCAAAAATCTACAATATAATATTTTCAATATAGTTAAAAGATTTGATATTTGTTAGTAGTTTTGGGGCTGATGTTTAAGTTTTGAAATGCTACACTTAAAGTGTTACGGATGATAGAATTTTATTGGCATGTACAAGTGGATTGAATGATGTCAAATGTTTGGTTTTTTCATGTATATAGAAATGGTTTTCAATTGGTTAGCCATGGAGATCGACCATAAATTTATAGAGTTTGTTATTAGTTTTTGCTTCACCATTGAGAACTTTGATCATTCATTACAGTGAAGGAAAAATGGTCCTAGGATTTTTGACCTTCAGATGTGGTTTTAAATTGAAATATACAAGTAGGTGGCTATAATTTAGGGCTTAAGTTGTGACTAGATGTGATTTGACTTTTGGAGTTGTCCTTGAAATGTTATGCCATAAATTTTAGGAATTTTCATGTGAAATTGAGAAAGTTTGAAGTTAGACATGGATGTTCTTAGATTTAGCTAAAAATCATAAGTATGGTCATAGTGGAGTCATATTTTTGTGATCATTCTTAAATTTTGTTTTTGAGGTTAGGAGAGACCCATTCAGCTAGTTACTAAGATTTATACATACCACATATTTGATTTCTAGATTTGGGCATGTACACTGGATAGCTACCAAAAGTTAATGTGATTCGTACTTGAATTTCAGTTTAGGTAATATAGTTTGTTAAATACTTGGATATTTAATCATTACATGAATTAATCTTGCATTAGGTACTACTTAAATTTATCAAAGATAACTTGCAAATTAATTGAATTGGATTGTCAGTGCTTTTTTTTTTCCTGAATGATGGTGTGACTTCTATATTTAGCTTATGTAAAATGTGATTATGATCATAATGCATGTGATTGGTATAAGGAAAATACTATATACTTTGGTGTATGTATAGGAATTATATTTCGTTTAAGTCATCATTTACTTATAAAAACTCTGCTTCTGATTTCCTTTTTCTTTTTCTTTGAGAGGCAACTCAAGTTTTGCATTTCTACATATATTAAGTTTGCTGATAATTTTGCATCAAACCATTATGTTAATTTATACATTTTCAAATTGGTAGGACCAATGCCCTTTCAAGTTTTAAGCAACACCTCTTTATATTTTGCAACAAATAGATAATTTGATAAGTAAACTGGGCTTCATATTGAGAACACTCAATTTCAGTGAATTTCTAAAAAAAGGAGACAATAGAAAGCTAGAGTTTCATGGCAAGTACTTCATGTACCATTGAATTTGTGAAATAGTGCCTCATGAATTGTAGGAAGATAGTTTTTTCTATAAATGGAGCAAACATTTTTTTATCTCAAGAAAAATTCCTATAACTAAAGCAAAAAATTATTACTTGGTAGGGTTTCTTTAGCTTTTATAGATAGTGGAATCTTCGAAGCACCATCAATCCCATGGGGTTAGGTGATCACTTGACCTTAAGCATCACTGTAGCTTTTGGCTTTTCTTTAGTTTTGCTAGAACTGGCTAGCTAATGAAATTATTTATCCTTAGAAAAACAACATATACTGCTAATTTTTTAAATTCTGACTAGCCATTAGCTAGAGTATTTGAAGAACCATGAGCTTTTTTACCTGTTTCAACACTTAATGCTTTTTCACACACAGGATTATAGCTTATGGCTTCTTTTTTTTTATATCTATACTATTGTTCATTAGATGAATTCCATTTTGAAATTCTCAGTTCTTAAAATCAAAATTTAAGCTCATCCAATTGAGGAGATTTTTAAGTTTGTGTTAGTTTCTTTCTCATTATTTCCTTCCTATTATAGGATTTGGCTTGCAGAATATCTTCTTAAAGTTCTTAGGGATAATGCTTGGTTCCTGGTCAAACTTTTGCACAAATATGTTTTTAGGTTTGCTAGTACTCTCTATTTTTTGGTGACCTTCATTTTGTTAGCCAACACATATTTTTGTCTTCTCTACTAATACACATGTCACTTCTTATCTTTTATATTCATATATTTTAACAGTCTTAATACACTATTATAATTTGATTCTCAAGTAGCCTTTGCTAGTATAATTCATTGTCATGTTTTTTTTTTTCCCAACATTTGTTTTGATAATAAGCTTGCTTACAAACTAGGTCCTAAAACATCAAAATCTTATTTCTTCACTTTCACCATTGATCTTTCTTCTTTTATCAATGCTAGGAAGGATTTCTTCTTGACTTCGTTTCATAACTTTTTGTGATTCACATTTCACTTAGTTTATCTTTATGTTAAACAAAGATGACAAGTGATAGTGAGGGTGAGTCAGATGCTACAATTTGAGAAGAAATAGCTAATTCTCACTTGTTTGACATGGGTTGGGCTCATTGCACCCTTCTTACCAAAGACAATACGGTAAAATATAACTATTGCACAAATGAAATGTGTGTGTGTTGGGGGGGGGGGTTGGGTTTAGGGGGGGTGTTGTTGATAGATTCAAATATCACATTGAAAATTTTCTTGGTGAAGAATTCTGGATCATATAGATAAAAATATTAGAGAACAACTATCAACTAAAGCTTCACAATTTTGAAAAGGAAAATCTTTATAGAATGATGCAAGAGTTTTTGGGGAGAGAACTATTGATAAAGAGGGTGTTGATGATGATGAAAACTCCTAACATATAACCATAGGAAAGGGAAATCAATGTTGAAAAAATATGGTGCAACTATACTACCAAATTGTTTGGAGAAAGACTCACAAAACATCTATGTTTAGTAATAGCTTGGTGGTTTTTATCATGTAGCTATTCCATTTAATCTTGCAAGTTCTATTTATTTTCTGCAATTGTGTAAACTCTTTCTTAATTTATATGGTCCTAGATTTAAAGCTCCTAATTATATGAATTGTGTGGGCATTTTGGTAAACTAAGGTTGACATAGTTGAGAATTACTTAAGAGAAATAAAAGATTCATAGACTGAAATAAAATGAGTGTCATGTTAGATGGATGGGAAACCAAAGGGAAAGAACAATAATCAAAATTTTAGTTTCTTATGCATGAGATACAATATTTCATAAGTCTATTGATGCAACGCGGCTGGTCAAGGATAAAAGAACCTTGTTTAATTTGTTAGATGATGTTGTCAAGGAGGTTGGTGAAAACAATGTTGTCCAGGTATACCTAATAATGAGTCAAGTTATGTGGTTGTAGAAAAGTTATTCATGAAAAAAAGAAAACATTTACAGTAGACCTCTTGTGCAGCCCATTGCATTGATTTATGCTTGAGAAGATTGGAAATTTAAATAATATGCAAGTACTAATTGAGAAGGACGAAAAGGTTACTAAGTTTATCTATAGTCATGGGAACATAAGAGACCTAATGAAGCAATGCACAAATGATAGAGAGGTTCTAAGGCTAGCAATGACTTGATTTGCTACAAACTTTATCATCATAAAAAGTCTCATTAACAAGTAACTTTGACTTTTATGCAATTAGTTTTTAATTCTTTTATTATTTAGATATAAATATAAGCATATATAAATTTATGTTATTCCTTTATCAATAAAGATTTGGATTGAAAAAATGATTCTTCTGATAAGTGGATGGCTTTAGATAGTTGAAAAAATTCTATAAAATGTAACATTTTGGAGAAATTTAGATGAGATGCGAAAAGTCATAACAATACTTTTTAATCTTGTTAAGATTGATTGATCATAATGCACAATCTGCAATGGGTTGTGCCTATATGTGATAATCAAGACAAAGTTACAATTACTGAGGCCCTTAGTAATGATAAAAATGAATGTACAAAATACTGGGAGATAGGTGATGAGAGGTGGATGTCTACTCCACATTCCCCATTGCATTCAGGTGCTTATTATCTCAAACCTACTATTCATTATTGTATGGATGCTCAGTACAATTTAGAAATAAAAAAAGATCTATGAAAAAACATTTTCATACTTGAGAACAACTTGGACACTCAAATAGATTCTTATAGTAAGACACCTAAAGTTTAAATCCTATTATCATTAATTATTTTTTATTATAATATTGAATTTTTTTTAAAGGAGTCCAAATTCTTGTTTTTAGGTTAATAAATTCCATGCTGCACATGTTGAGTTTCAAAGATAGAAAGGTTATGTCACTAGGTAATGCTTCACAATATTCATGATAATATAATCAAATGTATAAATTAGATTTTAAGTATATTTAGCTCATGTCAAACATGGATGTTTAATTTTGCAATTACTTGTAGGACTCATTTGGTATTGGAACTTCTAAACTTCAACATTTGTTTATTACATCTTAGCTCAAATTGCTCAACTTCTTCTTGTGAATTAATGAACTAGAGTACTTTTGCCAAATTTACAAAAATAAGAGGAACTATTTAAAGCACCAGAAATTGGAGCAACTTGTGCATATTCATTATAACTTGAGGCTAAGAGAAAAACAACTAATGAGAAATAATCTCCAATATCATCTTGACAACCTACTACTTGAGAATGGTAATGACAAATAGATTTGCAAGGATGGTGCAGAAGACAATGATGAAGACTTTGGTGAGGACGACTTAAGTTAGTTGCGAACAATAATGAATAATTTAATGCAGATTATTTAAGTTAGTTGAAATGGCTGATGCTTAAGATTATGATGTTTGGGCAAAATTTTTCAATGAATAATCCTAATAAAAAAAATGGAAATTTGGATTTTCTTATGTCACATTGCTAGTTGTTGAATTTATTTTCTTTAACTTTGTCCTATAGAATGTGTGCTATCTATTTATTCAACTTTCATTACCATCTTCTAGATTAGGATTTCTATCACTTTAAGAAAGAAGAAAAATTATTTCTTTCGAAGAAAGATTGTAGAAAAAATAATTATGTAATATGTTTATCATAGTACAATAGAATTATAAAGATATATCATTATAGTATTTAAATGGCCTTTCTTTATTTTTATAATTTTAATTTCTTAACTGCAAATTAAATATATACTCGAGTGATTTCGAGTTTACACTCAAGTGTTTTTGAGTTTTATTCAAGTTCTCAATTATATTCAATTCAGCTAATTTTCGAGTTAAGTTGAGTTCTAGTTTTTAAACTATGATCTAGTTTCCTTTATTGGTATTATTTGTAACTTTATTTCTCAAATAAAAAATTATCTTTTTGTTGTTCATCCAATGTCTGATGCATTTCACCTGTAAACTTTTACCTTTTGATAATCCATGCAAGCTTTTAACATATTAGAGTGTTGAGGATGAGCAACAAGGTTAGTTGCATCAAACTCACAAGATTTTCCATTCTCATGTTGTAGAATTGTTCTTCCTTTGATAGTTCTCATGAATAGATACTAGAATTATGACAAGTGCTGGGAGAAACCTCCTTCTGTCTTCACAGGAAAACACTTGCCAATATTAATTTTCACCTTTTCGTTATTTATTTATAAACTTTTCTCTTTTGGGGTTGTACATTGTGTTTGGTGATTGATGTTAAAACAAGTAAACTCACCTTGTTTTCTCACCCACCGATGAAGAAGTCAGCCTTATGTGGTTGGTTTTATGAAATGACCAAATATCCTTAAGTGAAGTCATGTGACTAGGCACGCGAGGCCATTCTCATTCTTAATATAATGAACTATTAGGTGCACCCTTACGAAGACACAATGGGAAGCGATAATATCATCTACCTTACAATTAGAAAATCTATCCTTCTTACTAATGTAGGGTTTCCTCATGAATTCATAGAAACTTGTTTAACTTATATTAAGTTAAACAAAATTAGAAGAAAAAGAAATAATTAAAAAAATTAAGAAACATGTATTGGAGACGTTTTGAAGAAAGATCAAAACAAAAATTTGGAATGGAAGGATCCGCTAGCAACAAATCAATTAAAAATAAATTAAAACAAAATTATAGAACCCCCTAATATTTGCAATACAACATCTTATCATTCTCCTTTCTATACATTTTTGTTATCCAACAAAATCAATATAAAATTTTTTAAATGTAAGAAACATGCCACCAACATTTGATCAAACTCCAATGCCATTATCTCTACTATCTATTAAATTCATGTGTATCTTAATTTACTACATTAAACTTGAAACCCCATAAAAGTTAATGCAAAAACTTAGAAGAAAAGAAACAAAATAAATAAATAAATAAATCATCATCAAGACCTTATCCCAATTAGGGGTCTGCCACATGAATCATATTCCTCCAGTCCTCTCTATTAAGTACCATAGTTTCATTTAGTCCTAAAGTTTTTAAATCTTTTCTCACTACTTCTATCCACATTCTTTTGGGCTTTCCTCTTGCCCCACTTCTAACCAGTGTCATTTGCGGTCTCCCTTGGACATGTCCAAACCATCTAAGAATAATCTCCCTCATCTTGTTACCTATTGGTGCTTACCCTAAGTTTCCTCTAATGTTTTTATTTCTAATTCTATCATTTCTTGTCTTGCCACTCATCCATCTCAACATCCTCATTTCCGCAATGCTCATCCTATGAGCATTATGTTTCTTAACTATTCAATACTTTGATCCATAGAGCATGGCCAGCCTTATGAGCATGCTATATAATTTTTCTTTTAGTTTGAGTGGCACCAACTGATAACACAAAACTCCAGATGCACATCTCCATTTGTTCCAACCCACTTGGATTAAATATATATATATATATATATATATAAAATAAAATTATACTCTTGTTTTGATTAAATTCTTTCCTTCGATGAATCCTAGATGTCATTATCCTCACCATCTTCAAGTATGGAGTTAATCTTTGAAGGAGGGGCACGAACACACACACACACACACACACGTGAGTTTAAAGAAGAAAAAAATGATTTAGAGAAGCAATTGGGTGGAGGAAAAAAATTGACTTAGAAAAGATAGGAGTTGGAACAATTATAAAGAGGAAAAGGGATGAGAACATGGGATGTTTAGAGAGAGAAAGAGGGAGAAATTTAGTCACTAGATAAACTATAGCTTATCGTTCATCCAAATTGTTAAAATATTATATTTTTGCTTAAATACTTGGAAAAAATATAATTTATGACCTTAAATGATTACCTTGTTGCACTTTAGTCTCTAAACTATTTTTTATAGGCTAGTCATTGAACTATTCGATAATTTTGCACCATAAGTCCTTCTATTCAGTGTTCATCAATTGTTGTCAATAGATGTTTACAGCTATCTATTGTGAGCCCCACAATATATTATTTTAAAATAAATTTTTACATGATTTGTCTAGGGACCAAAGTGAAAAAAATAATAGTTTAAGGACAAAAATGTTGTTTATGAGTAGCTTTGTATCTTGCTAGACAAGATGACAGAAGCTTTTCAACTGCGAGCTCATATAATGCTCTTTTTGTTATAGTTTTAAAAATTATTTTAAGTTTTGATCTACAAACTCTTAAAGTTTAGGTGACTTCTAGTAAAAAATGTACTTAAAAGTCGTTGGAGATTTTTTGCTAGAGAGACTTAAATTCTCTATACAATGTCTTTTTTCTTGGAGTTTTAGAAAATGGTTTTTAGATCTAAAATCTAGAGGTCTCAATATCGATTTGGGGCTTTGCCAAAAACAGGTTGTTAGATTTTATGGATGAAAACCTTGATTTTGTGCTATTTTCTTTAATTTTTTTTTAAATTTAGATTTAGGCTATAGTTAGTTTGATCTATGAAAATCTTATATTTGAAATTTTTTTTTATATGAGACATGGATTTGGAGTTTTGCTGAATGGTCATCCAAATTATCTAGGTAATCTTCTCCATTTAAATATAGAATTATATGAGAACAATAGTTTAGTCCCTAAATTATTGTTTTTCACTTTGTTCCCTAGTTAAATCTTATAATTATTTATGCATTGTAGGGCCTAAATTAGTTGTTCATTGATAGATGTTGGACGGAAGCACTTACAGTGCAACATCTTTTTCATAGTTCAAGGGCTAATCTTCAAAAATAATAGTTTAGTGATTAAAGTGTAACTGTAACAAAAAGATAGCCCTTTTTGTTGAGAGGTAAAGTAAACTTTTATTAAAAAGCAATCAAGATAATCGCACAGCAAAACCACATTGCAAGCTGAACTAGCCACAAGATCAACAAGAGGTTCGAAAGGCATAATTATTAGCTAGTGACTAGAACCTCATGGTCAATCCAAGAATAGAACCGAATTACATGGTACAAACACCTACAAAACGTCACTCGAATCTCAACAAGGACCAAGACAAAAGATATAAATGACAGAACCCTACCGGTGGGCTTGAATTAGCTTTTGACCTTCTTCAATAAGAGAAATAATCAGCCCCAAACTTTCTACACCTTTTTTTGCTAGATCGTCTTCAACTTCATTGGCCCTTAGGATGTTTTGATTTTAAAGGGCTTATTTTCTAAAGAGCTTTGAATCTCATCCATGAGGTGTGTAAATCTCCAAACCACCTAGTCTGGCCTATTAATCCAACCTATCACTACCTTGGAATCACCCTCAACAATTAAAGGAAGTCCATTGAACATTTTCGACAAAAATATGCCTGTTCTCACATCAACAATTTCGGCTTCAATAGCTTCCTTTTCCTAGTTGGACCTAAGAACTCTAAAAATGATACTCCACTTTCATCCTGAATAATACCTCTAATTCCCGCAATATCCTATAGTCTAAAACATGAACTGTCAAAGTTCAATTTAATCAACCCCTTTGGAGGGTTAATTCAATTTGCTTCAGGGGGGTTTATTTAACGGCATATGTTTGGTGTTTTTGTTGGCACACGTCTTGCGATATCTCCGATGATATCTTCTGTGATATATGAGACATGTGTTATATGTTATGTGATATCTGAGATATGTGACATTTGTTCTGTGATATCTCTAGTGATATCTTTAGTGATATTTTTAGCAATATCTGAAATACAACAAGAGAAATATTATATATTTTTTAAATAAAAATTAATGCATCAACCAATCAGGTAGCAATGACCATCAACCAATCTGCTCATTTGTATTTTGGAAGTTCCAGCCTTTGATTGCCAATTTCTAGAGTTCTTCGTCGAGTTGCATTTCTTCCTTTGCAATGCTCAAAGAACTATTTGCATTTTGCTAGATGCCTGCATTTCTTGACCCACCTTTTTTATTAGCGTTGATTCTAAATCTTGCATAGATAGTCCTCTACTCCAGATAATCCGTGGCCATTTCCACTACGATTCGCTCTGAACATTTCATCATCTTCGAGATTCAATAGTTTTTCTTTTGATTCCCCCTTGAGCAAGTCCACCGCCCCTTGCTATAAGGAATATGATGGATGGTTCACGTTTACCATAAAAGTTCCTCATGCATGAGCAAGGTGCATGGTCTGTTCCACATGCTAGAATGTGGACTTTGCCAAGACTATAGATGGGCATCCAGAAAAAGTATCTTAGAAAGTGAATGATTTGAGCCGTTTGATTAGGGGCACGCAAACGCTCAAGAAACAACAGTCATCTAATTTTGGCAGCAAAATTCGCACTTGGATGAAAAGTTCAATCAATACTAGGTACCTACTTTGAGTTACATACTGGGACTACCAAACTTGATAACATGCAATTACACTGTCATTGAAATTTTGGCTTGTAGGGCCATTGTTGATGGGCATCAACACAATATCTCATTAATTGAACTATCCTAGCCATTTGATTATGAACTGGATCTCATGGATACATTTATTAGCCAACAAAGAATTGACTGGTCAGGATGCTCTTTCAATGAATAAAAGTCTCAAATCTAGTTACAACTTTGATGAGAGCCCATATAGGGGAAGGCAGATCCACTAGATGAAAGTCTAATCACCACCCAAGTACTAGGATAACCCAAGTTCTATGTTAGTTATAACATGTATTGCATCAGAAAAATCATTACTTAATAAAATCCTTGCACAAAAATAAAAAAAAATCCAATTATATGGTGCGGTTTAATAATTTCTTATTAATTTTGGTAAGCCTAGAATCCTAGTGTACCACATCAACCACCATCCGAACCTTTGGTTTGGTTGGCTATGTGGATTGGTACGACTTAATAGGCAATATTTTTTTCTTTAAGCTATGCATCACAGTCTCTTAGTGCCAACATGGTTCGTCGACTACATGTTTCCAAAGGGCTCTCCCAGCGGTGGTTTGGCATGTACTACACTGGAGAGAATCCCATTCGTCATCAATGGTAGCATGTAGGGATGGAAAGAGAGGAGACAATGCATGTTTCTCTCTCTAAAAAATTATCTGTTTAATTTGATTTTTCTCTCTCTAGAAAGGAGCACATTTTACATTGGAAAGATGATTTGGCATATCTCCAATATCATCAAACATATCAAGAATGACAAAGTTAAATAAACGCGATATCTAACATATGTCGAAGATATCGCTATTAAATAAACTTGATATCTCGCATATGCCAAATATATCGCAGTTAAATAAATATGATATCTCACATGTACCCAAGATATTGCAATTAAATAAGCTACATTTCTGAGATATGTCATGATATCTCAGAAATGCCTAACATATACCGTTAAATAAACCCTTCTCAATCTTTTTTATTTTCTTTATTTGCCCACAAACCATCAGTTCCTTGTTTTGCTCCACGTACCCTTGAGAGTCGTTATTTCCTAGAGCCCAAGCTGCAGCCATATTCTTGATTCTCGCCACAATAAAATGTATGGGTGCAGATTTCGCCCTAAAAATCAAACCCAGTACTCCAAAGGCTTGCCGGTAGACACCAACACCATAGCATTTTTTTTCCTCTGATGCTCATTGATTATCTCCACCATTGCATGAACAGGTCGATCAGCGCCTTAGGCATGATCCACTCAACATCGAACCATCTCGAAACTTGTTCCTAAATACTCCAAGTTGTACTAAATGTACAAATGGTTAATGATCTCTTCATCACTACGACACGTAATGCAAGAATTGCCAATCCGAAACTTTGATATTGTCATTCGTCAATACCATTCCTTGTCCCGTGATCCAGAAAAAGCATAGGATTTTTGGTGGGATTTGGCATGATAGCATCTTTGATAGGGGTGCCACAAGAATTCCATTGAGACTAGCGAGACGGTTTAAACATGACTTCCCCGCAAAATTACCGGATGGACTCAGAGTCCACACTCACTTACCTTGTCCCACTTTTTCAATAAAAAGATATTGAAGAGCGTTTATAAGCCTCTCAACTTGATTCTCCTCATAAGCATATCGCATTGGCCTTCTAAATTTCATATTCCAAATTACTCCATTATCCTCCGGAGAGAAATAATCGGACACCAGCACATCTTCATCTGCAGAGTGTAAAAAGATATGAAAAATCATCCAACTATAGATCCTTCCAAAATCTCACCTGCTGACCTCCTCTAATATGGAACCGAATGTTATGATGAAAGAGTGGCACTATTCTTATAATATCCACCCACTGCCCCTTGTGCCTCTTGGCTCTTGCTGCAACGGTTTCCACAACCCACCCTGATCCATATAGTGCCTCATTGCACTTTCTCCAGTGCATCCTTTACGTCCCCATATCTGCACAATCATTTCATAAGTAGAGCTTGATTAAATAGCCAGATTAGTCTTAGTTTATGACCCCCTTGAAGTTTCCATTTACAAACTTGCTCCACAACTAATAAGGTGAAACTTTTGCTTGACTTTAATTTCATCCCATAGAAATCTCCTTTGCAGCAACTCCAATTAATTTTAAATTGCACCTGGGAATTCAAACAAGGAGGGATAATTGGTAGGATGTTTTAATCAAGGTTACCCGCTCACTTAGCGATAAATAATTCTTTTTGGAAGATGATAATTTCCTTTCGACTCTTTTAATGACCTTTAACCATTGTTGGTAAGAGGGTCTACCCAATAGAATAGGCCCAATCCCAAATAATATGCTGAAAATAGTTTAAGGCAGTAAACTGTACTTTAAATTCTTTGTCCTAAAAATTTGCAGATGATTATCAGATGAAAATTACACGGAGGAAATTGTGCATGTTTGATAGGCAAGGCTGTAATACATGTGTGTGACATGACTTGAATGCTGAACGAGGGGAAGGAAGCTTTGTTAGGTTTTTGGATGCCTTTTTCTACGCTTAGTCCGTGTAATTCAGGCCACATGAGGTCCGACAATTCACACCCTTCAATCCATTCATTAAATTTCAGGGAACATCCGTTTCTATTCCCGAGTTTTGAAACAAGACACGAGCTCTCTCTTATGCCACTTGTACAAGTCCCTGCTTCTTTCGGATTAGATTTTAGATTAAGTATCAGTGGGCAATGTCGGTCACAACTTCGGTGAAAAATGAGAAGTAACACGTTTGCACTGGCCTGCTTCAAAGTGCATATTGGTTCGAATCACCGAGTCTTTGAATCAGGTTTTGGCAATTTAAGAACCCTTTATTTGGATGGTCGGTATCTGTTGGCAGGAGTTGTGGAGTCCTCATATAATATGTCTAAAGAGACAAACGTTAGGGCTGTAAACAGATCTGGACAGTCAGATGAATCCTGATTAAGGAACCATCCAATTCCAATTCAAAGATGGAATCTGAATCCGCCCTGTTGTTCATACTCTAGCTCGATCCGGTCTATGATTACCGTGACTTTGGATTATGTTTCACAATCACGTGGGTCTTAGCGACGGTTTTGTCTTTGGATCCATTATTATTTTCCGTGAAGATTTAACAAACATTATTGCTAGGCTGTTTTCTCTGTAGTTTCTCCATTTTTGGAATTTTTGTGGCTGCCATGGCTAATCTATCTAAAACTGAAACTATAGGCCGACAGTGAGAGGAAGCATCACGTCTCATGTTCCAGTGATCCCCAGAAACCAAAGTTTTGGATGAAAGTTGCTTCCTCTCGTAATCCCTGACATCACTTACAGTGTTCTCCGTGTTTGGCACTGGGGTATTTTGCCAATAAGTAGGCTCCAAGTTAACTGCACTGAACATGTCTTTGTTGTTTTCTCCCTGACATTGCTCACTGATTTTCATATGCATGGAATAACTTGTCTTATTTCTCTTCCAATAAGAAGTAAGAATGAAACCAAGCTGTAATGCTCTCGAAGGTTTCTTCTTTTGTCTTGCTAAGGTTTTCCTTTCCTTTTTCGAAAAACTAAATTGGCTAATTAAGCAAAGAGGGGAACAAGTCCATGGAGCAAAGATTACCCTATGTTACACAATACTACCCTGGTTATAGAGCCCATTGGTCCGTATTTTTCCATGTAAATTCCCCTAAAAATTTTGAATTTATATCATAATAATGATCTTTCTTTATTTGTTCTGACATTTTGCAAATATCCTATTTTTTTGAATACTTGCCTCAGAAGACATGAACTATCACGGTAGAGGCCCGTTCTTGCCTGTCAATTATATTCCCAAATTTTAACTTTGTAATTTCCCTTCAAATCCACAACAAGGACTAATAGATAAATGGTTAGAACAAGCTGCCGTACTTGTATTTTTGGCTGCTCATCCTCATGCTTTTCTGTGGGAGTTTCTCAGCTAATAACTTTTTGTTATGTCAATTATTGCAATTCTACATGATAGCTTTGTTTTTTCTTGCGAAGTTTTTCCTATTAAAATTTGAAAAAGTTCATAATTTCAAGTAAGTATGTGACAATAATTTGGTCCACGATACAGTGGACCTCATCAAAGGATGTGATGTAGAACTAGCATGCACAATAGCAGGGACCACTAATTCCCATGAGTTTAACAATTAGCAGGTGATGCGATCGACTGGACGCACTTTGTCCCCGTGCCAAACAACCCCTTAAGGACACGCATTATCTAATTATGGTCACATGTAATAGGTGAGCACTGCATGATCTTGGAGGGGGCCACACCTATTATGCATTTTATTTTGTAGCTGATGTCGGTTCATGCATGTCGAAGTAAGCTGTAAACACGGAAAGACTTGTTATCAGATAAGGCTTTGCTATGGACCAACATCTCCAAGAGTACACGCTTATGCTGATGTATATCGTAGCGGTAGAGCGTTCAGACTTCAGATGATTACTTTCTCAAATAAATCAAATTAAACCAAACAGGGGAAATCTTGGAAAGCTGGAATCAGATTCCCATTTGGATTGTGAATGCATGTCTTGCTAATCAAACAGGACCTAAATCATCCGTTGATCCACTGGCCAAAACTTCGAGTATATAGATAAGCATAAATAGGGGTGTATTGGGTTGGAGTGAGCTTATCCATGAGGTGGCACTCTTCGAATGAGAATTCATATAATTCCTTTTTATCCGACCATGCAATGTTATGATTAGCACTTTATGGATATTCTAGGGATGTATGATTGCCATGTTTAAGTGGTCAAGTCCTGCCTGCTAGAAGAAAACAAATGTCTAGAGCACGCGATGAAGGATCAGACCCTGTCCTTTTCATAACAGTGACGTACATGGTCCACATGAAGTTGGGTCCGCCAATACCTCAAAGTCAGTGTCTGGATGGGCATCCCATGCTCGTACGTGAATGGCTGGACAATGATGCGGGTTACTACGATCACATTGACGATGAAACTGCCATGGCCTGCGGGCTCGAGGGCATGTGAACTGATGCGGTGGCATGCAAGAACATGGACCCTAAGGATGTGAAATCAATTATATAGATGTGCGACTAGATCTTGTTATTGCAGCATGGGTCCCACTCGTTGCCTATTTTTGACCATTGTGTCCATAGAAAATGATGGTCCGATGTGACGAGTAAGACAGAAGAAGCCAAAGGCAAATCGAGCAAGAAACAAAACTTGGATAAAAGGAAGAATCTAGTCATGTCTGGTTAAAAACCACGCATATTTCTTTGGCTAAGCACTGACATACAGTGAAGACTGAACCAGCTCTCTCTCTCTCGGTGCAGCTGCATCAGGCATGCCCAACCATATACGTGGTGCTTCTGCAGGCTGTTGGGTACTAATCAAATCCTTACTGGGCCACAGCCGGAAATTTCCCCGCCTAGATGATAACAACAGTTGGTGCATCTGACCAGGTGAGGAGCCACTAAGTGAATAGTTATGATTTTGGCATGAGTATGGTAAAGACTGGATTGGAGCACCCACTTAGTTGATTGGGTGAAGTAGCATACAAGATCCTGGAAAGGCCTATGGAGCCTTTGGACTGATGATATGAAACTAACGTGCGTTGGGGGAAACAGGCTTTCGGGTACCTTTTACGGGCTTTACCCAATGTATGCAAGATTTGGAGTTTCTTTGCAAGCTTGAAGTATATGGAAACCGATGGAAGTGGATTCAGTTTCCAGCTTTCCATGATTTTCCGCTGTTTGATGTTCCCATGGAAATCAAACTGTCATTTTTTTGGCAAATCCATTTATCATCTAATCCATAAAATCTCATTTTTATAGAGATCAAGAAATTGCTGAAAAGTGGTGAAAATGGAAATGACTTGCAAGGGAAATGCATTACCAGCTTTAAGCTCATCTTGCTAACCAATGGGTCAAAGTATGTTCTACACTTCGTCTTTTAAAAGTTCATACACATACTAGTACTAATATATAATAAAATCTTATCTATACTATACATAAAGAAAACACTCCTTATAGGGTGGATTGTCGATGGATTCACCAAAATATACGAGAAAAAATAACGCCTAATGAAATATTCATAGACATATTAAAACAAAAGGGTAAAGGGCAGTCCCGATGCATGAAGTTCCCACGCATGCCAAGTTTGGGGAAATGGCGGACCACAAGGATCAATAGTATGTAGCCTTTGCATTTTGCAAGAGGTTGTTTCTACGTCTTGAACCCGTGACCTCAAGGTCACATGATAACAACTTTACCTTGCACCAAGGCTCCCTTTCTATTAAAACAAAAGGATATATGAAAAAAAAAACATAAAATATTGGAAAATAATTTTCACCACCAGCAAATGTCTTCTAATAAAATTAATAAATGTGCTGGTGACACACACACACACACACACACACACACACACACACACACACACACACACACACACACACACAAATGTGCTGGTCAATAGTAAGGCTGCATACTATTAACTTTTGTGGTCTGTCCCTTCTCTAGACCTCATATACTCAGGAGCTTGAGTGTGACGACTCGGGTTTTTATAATACATTTTATAATACATTTTGTAAAGACAAGGGCCTTAGTAGTAAAACTTTTTTGCAAAATAAAGCAGCAAAAAATCTTTTCTTTGGAATATGTTTTGTAAAACTCAAGTCACCACTTCATACATAATATAAGTAGAGTTTTGTACAAGATAAAATTTCATTGAAGGAATATTCTTTTATTAAACTTCAAGATCCATCTAGTGGTTCACAGTACACAGGCCATTGTATCCTTACAATACTTGTCCAAATACACAATCCAAATTACAAAACTCTAAATACAATACAAGCTTTCAATACAATACAAGCTCTCAATACAATGTTTCAAGAGATATACCTTGATTACTTATTCTTCAATAGTTTTTCAAGTCTTGAGCTTCTAAGTCTCCTTCTTTGTATCTGAGATATTGTAAACATTCAAGCATTTACAATATCTTAGCAAGCTATGCTTGGTAGGAGATAAAAATATAATATATTGATAGTATAATCTCAATATTCAATTATCTCATGAATCATTCTATCATAAACACATTCATGGACCAATATCATTTATATGAACATCTCATTACTTTGTCATTTGTGTTCATCTTTATCCATACATACTATATACGGACAAATTCGTTAAAATTGTAAAAATAATCAATAATCATTCCCATGCTAAGCTGATCAACTCCTTTCATCATGCCATCACTTAAGGCATTTCACTATGCCTCAACATAAAGCATTTCAATATGCCAATTTCATATGCATTATAATGCAAAATAATCAAGGACTATCATACTTGCAGTCTGATCCGTACAACGCACACAGATAACTGCTCTATAATCCACTTATACTATTATCAGTGAAAATTACAATATCCATGTCTGTATGGGGGGACCATAACTGTCATAGTGGAGGCCTTCCTATAATTGCCCCACCTGACTTTCAACTTTTCTTAGGCTTAGTATTCAATATCATCAAGTTTCGGAAAGCGGGTGGCCAAACCCTCATAACTCTCATAGCATAACATCCCCAAGCCTATGCCTATTTAAAACAAAACCACATGCCTCCATGCTTGTATGTAAAATAATACTTATAATATCAGACTATCTGTCTATTTATCTAGGGATGGAATATTTTCTACTTCCTTATTCACATAGGGTTGTTCTCAATTATTGACTTAACCATTTCATACTTATTTTCCTCATCATTTGGTTGGATTAAATTTATTTCTAAGGTATTTACCACAATATATTGGTAATGTACATGTAAATACTTCTAAACATAAGATCATGTATTAAACATGTATCTTCATGCAAAGGCATTCTTAAAATCCACCTACCTCAATAGGGTATTCTTACTCATTGAAATCTGCCATAGTCTTAATCAATATATATATCTGTCAAATCATGTGTATAATGTTATCTTTCTTGTCAAAGGTGCATATTAGGATGATTTGAATCTTTCTTCCTTAAATCACATATAAACAAGGGTTTAGATATTCTATACAAGTATTATCTATATCATACATAAACAATCTAATCTATATTGGTATTTCTTTTATGTTATTATTTTTGATCATTCAAGATCTCGTCTTGCTTACTTACTATTTTTATTAGGGTTAGATAATTTGCTATCTTTTTTATGTTATTATTATTATTATTATTATTCAACCAGTTAATGTCTTATTGGTTGAAGATAATTTATTTCTTCCTATTACTAGACAGCTCCTCCTTATTTCAGGATGAATAATGCTTACCAGTTAAAGTCTGCTCAAAGAGTGGTTAATATTGCCCTCATGTAAGGAGGCGTTTAGACCTCCCGTCAACGGGAGGCGAGGGAAAAGCAGTTGGCTCTTGTATAACCCCTATAACCAAAATGTTCAGAGCCCACTCGAGTGGCACTAGCTCAACCTTTAACAAGATTCTTATGAGTTGTTTACCTTAAGTCTCTTCTTTAATTGATTTTAATTAATTTCCATGGATATGCACAATGTCATCCATAGATGTTCATTATTTTCCTACGTTGGGCCAAGGAAATGGCAAATCATTCCTTATATTGTCTTACTAACTATATCCCTTACTAATATTAAGCAAAGTCATTCATTTATCTTAATTGTCCATGAATCTCTATATTTCATTAGATTATATTTTTGGTGATTTATGAATATTGAAGTATAACCACTAATTTAACAATTATATCTACTAACTTAAAGACAATTAAGCTACTTACACTATACTTTGATAATTACCATTTTATCCTTTTGTTTATAAAATTAGAAAATTTTCATTTTAACTCAGAATTGTATGTACTTAATGTCATTTCGATCAGTTTTTTGAGTACATCTATAATTTTTAGGTTTTAAATCATGGTTCAATCTTTGTAAAAAGAGAATTTTCAATAACCTAATATTTCAGCCTAGAATTTTTAAAAATTCAAACTTTATTAATTTTTCTCAATAATTACATAAAAATTGGGGGTTATTACATTGAGAGAGAGAGAAAGATGCTAGGATTCACCAACATGTTAATAAAAATAAAAGTGGAGTGGCATATTTGTAAATATATAAAAACATAAGGCTATATGGAAAGAGACAAAATCTTTATATGACAGCCAGTAAAGCTAATGAATATGCCGGTTAAAAATTTCCTATTAAACTCTAACTTAAACCTCTTTTGTCCAACTTACACACGTTCATGTGTACACCTGTTGTTTACTAGTATAACATAAAAACTTTTGAAATGCTCCAGAAAAACCTTAGTTTAGACACCCTAAAGTTAAATATCAAGGTTGGAATTTTTGGCTTTTGGCTTTCCTCTTTCCATTTCTCCTTCCTAGATTTTTTTTCCCCTGAATGGTGAGTGGATCCGGATTCATGACCTCGATGTTGTGAGACACAAACCGCAACAACTAATTGCTTGAATCCAAATTCTCCTTCTACATTTTTGTCTAGATCAAATAGTTTTTACCATGGCTGAAAAAGTGATCATTATGATCAAGAGAAATAAGAAGTCTGTCACAGAGAAATTTGGACAGTATTGACTAGACGATCTATCGTTGGATTCACAAGAAAAATGGCTGCACTTGTTTAAATCAATAACCTGCTTGGAATGAATCCATTTATTTTGTCAATGTGGAAATAGCTGCATAAAAGAACTACACTAGAGGGTCCTCTACCGAGGAAAAGACTATTTTCAGAGTAGCTTTCAATTAACTTGCATGATTCAGTCAATTATCCCTAAAATGAATGACTAATACTAACAACAAAGTTTATGCTTCAATACATCATCATCATCATCAACAAGACCTTATCCCAATTAGGGGATATGTCAGTACTAACAATAAATAAAAAAATGCTTTTATAAACAACTAAACATCTATATTATATATGAACAGAACTTCTTCACCTATTTTTTGAGAGATGAAAAATTAAGATATCTATAATTTGAGTCATATTAGGTCTCCCTTGCAACAATTCTAGAAATAGTAGATAATTGTGCAACTTCCTATTTTCTTTTCATCCTTTTCAATCTTATCTCCAATAAACTACCCATCTGTTTCTCTCTAAAATGTCTACATGGAGTAGCCCTTTTATGGGTTTATATTGAAGAAATATGAGATGCAAGCACAACTTTTTGTATCATTTTGTAAATCTAGAATGTTTATGCAATTTGGCCTCAAATAGATTTCCCTGGTACTAGGACTCATACCTACTGGAAATTTCTAAGGCCTTTATTTCTAGGCCTCTTTATGGTTGTAAAATGGATGGTTGTAAAAAGATGACCCTCTTGCCATCCATTTTACAACCATAAGAGGCCTAAAAACGAAGAACTACATTTAGACACAAGAGGCAGCTGAAATAAGGCGATAATATTTATAAGTGATTGTATTTTAGCTGTATTTAACCTATTATCTTTGTTAAATCCACTTCAAGTCAAGTGTCTACTAAACATTAATTTAATTACAGTGAAGGAGACATTATTAAATGCAGAAATTTGATGGTTTCTTTCTGTGTGTACTCTCTCTCTCTCTCTCTCTCTCTCTGTCTCTCTCTCTCTCTCTCTCTCTCTCTCTCTCTCTCTCTCTCTCTCTCTCTCTCTCTCTCTCTCTCATGTACACATGCCTTAAAGAAAAGGCAAAAACCATTGACGCAAAAAGCAGCTGAAATAAGGCTATAATATTTAAAATGTGCACATACCTTGAAAAGAAGCAAAATCCTAGACACAAGAGGCAGCTGAAATAAGGCGATAATATTTATAAGTGATTGTATTTTAGCTGTATTTAACCTATTATCTTTGTTAAATCCACTTAAAGTCAAGTGTCTACTAAACATTAATTTCGATATTTCCAAGTTGGTTTTTAACTTGTTCGACTTCTTCAACTACCCCTCAATAAATGACTGGTATCAACAACGAAATTTTTGCTTTGCATACATTCAATAAATAATAAGAATTTTTTTTGGGAGATGCAAAATTACAATTTCTATAATTAGGTTTTCCTCGTGACACATTCTAGATATTGTATATAACCGTCCAATGCAAATTCTTAATTACAAGCCATTTTCTACTTTCTCTCCAATAAGCCATCTAAGTCTCACACATGTGCACAGGCCTTTAAAAAGCCAAGCCCCATACTGAAGAGGTAGCTGAAATAAGGTTGTAATATTTGCGACGAAGTTGCATTTTAGCCTATAATCTTTGTTAAATGCACTCAGAATCATGTGTCTATTAAACCTTATTTGTTTGTGAAATGAGAACCTTAAAACTTGATTAAAATGGATTACAGAAGAAAGACCAGTAATTCAAAACAGAATTTGATGATTTCTTTGTATGTAAATGCAAATATTTTTTGATATATATATATATATATTTGAAATAATGCAGGAATGATGTATTAGGAAGAAGAATACAGGATTATCGTCATGGGGATAGAATGTCCTATATACAACGATGATCTAGATCCTAACCTAGGTAACAAATAGGCCAAGGAATTTACCAATTCAAAAAGAAAAAGAAAAGGCCAAGGAATTTGCAGATCTAAAATAGTGAGAGAAAGAACACCCTATGCATTCATATAATTAAGATCACTAATCTCAACCCACCAACTGAGCAAGATATGAAGCCACAGACCGAAATATAAATACGTACAGATGGAGTACACGTTCGGTCATCATTTAGGACTCAAATTATTGGTCTGCTGCACCACCAAGCCCCGGAAGTCCTATGTAGTGGCAATCATATATATGGTTCTCTGATTCGTCAAGATTTTATTACCCTTGTAATTACACCCTAATATAATAGCAGCCGAAATATGACTTTTTTATTTTATTTTTAAGGTTAGAGATACACCCACCATGCACAGCTTTTGAACCCTGGTCACTAAGGTAAAAGACTCCTAGCACTACTGCCGACAACTTGGCCTCATATGAAGGTTTTCATGTGCGTTTGAAACCTTGTTGACAAACAATGAGAAAGCGGTTGAAAACAAGTGGGTGCAAGTGTTCGTTTGTTTGGTTATTCATTTTTTATTTTAACTCCTCCAATGTCCTTGTTTTACTCTGGTTTGTACTCCCATATTTTGAATTGGAAAAGTGCAGAGTCCAAAAGTAAATCTTTTCACTCATCTGAAATATTTAGAGCTTGCTTGGATTAGTGATACATAAAAGTTCTTTGCTGGCCGATAATACTAAAGGTGCCTTTTCGTTTAGACAAATCATTGCGGACTCCCTTCAGCCAAGGGGGTTTTATATTTCATGTATAATCCCTCCACAATATGGTCTTTGTGTCTTTCTTTGTAAGTGATTAAGATATGTTAGTGTTTCAACCAAAAAAAAAGAAAAAAAGAGAGAGAAAGTTTATGAGCAAGAGAAATGCGGTATAGAGCGCGGTAACCATTCAAGAGTCGTGCAACTACCATACTTTATCTTGGTAGACCCACAACTATTGATCCATGCCATTTATATGACTTCCTTGCTATCTGCTGGTGCAAAAAAATCATACCAAAAGCACCTCTAGCATCCAATATGAGGCTTTTTCATCTTGCTAGATTCAAAATAATCTCTTCATAAGCAATGGTTAGCATTCAACTAACTAAAACACAATTTTTGAATGCTACTGACTTTGGTATGGCTTTTGAGCCATGAGGTATTCAAAGTTAGTAGAGTCGAGTCATGCAGATAACTATATGTGGAGCCCACTATACAATAGAGGAATGAGTTGTACCGCTGTTGGGGTGTTGTCCCGCTCCATACAAGGGTTCTTGTATTGGCAACTAAACACTGTTGCATAAACTAATGCAACAAGAGAAACGAATAAACAACGAGTGACATCAGGGGGGGAGATTGCTCCTATATATAAAAATTGCTACCAAGGACAACCCTGTTTTGCTCACTAAGAACGTGCAGCATAAGGATGTCTCTAATCTCGACCGAGCAATGCTTATATAGTCGAGCTCTTGCCTGCGACTATTCTCCCTATGAAAATTTGTTGACTCACCATTTAAGAACTCTGTTAAACCTATATTTTCATCTTAATAGCCTTTTCTCTTTTGATCCCCATGGTCCTTCCAGTGTCATGCCAAAGTTGTCAAGGTAACGTCACATATATTTCCTTAATAATAATTGAGAAAGAGGGAAGGGCATTTCTGTGATATCCGAAGATGACAAAGGCCAGTAAGACTCGTCATCTAATGGGCAGTACAGTTGAGACCTCCACCGAAAGAAGGGTGTCTGGTCCAGCTGCTGCCGTTTGTCTCCATCCTTCTCAAATCCCACGTCCTGTTCCGTGTGTCATCGCTCATTTTTACTATTCCAATCCCAGGAGTAGGACGATTCCAAGCCGAAATCTTTTCCTCGCAAGCTCCTACTCTTTTTGTTTCCCTCTTCTTTATGAACCATGTCCACTACTCTAGCAGGACCACTGAATTACTTGCACCTCCAAAACAAATGTACTCATGGTATCCAGTTCCAGATTCCCCTCAATGTTTTTTAAAATTACGCAAGTACCCTGCTCCAATCATGAGAATTCAAGTATATACTGGCAGAGTGTAAGACAGAGGGCACAAAGTCTGGTGTATAGTGAGCCTATCCAAACAAGCTATATATACTGGGCTGAGGAGCTTGATTTAGGCATTGGAAGCCAAAGAAGAGATGGAAACAATGGAGATGGAAAAGAAGGAAGAAGTGCTTGCACTTGCTCCTCGTAAGAGAAAAAAGGGAGGGATTAGAACAATGCCCTTTATATTTGGTGAGTTTCTGCATCTGGGTATTAGCAGTTCCTTCTTGTACCTGCTGTTCTTGTTTCCTGATTCTTCTTTTTTGGTTCTAATTGCAGCAAATGAAGTCTGTGAGAAGTTGGCTGTGGTTGGTTTTGGTGCTAACATGATAAGCTACTTAACTCAGCAGCTCCACATGCCTTTGACCAAGGCAGCCAACACTCTCACAAATTTCGGTGGGACGGCTAGCTTGACACCATTGCTGGGAGCGTTTATTGCAGATTCTTTCGCTGGACGATTTTGGACAATAACAGTTTCATCCCTGATTTACCAGATAGTAAGAGATACAAATAACTCATTTGCTTCTTAATTCTTCTTTAATACTTAATTATGAAGATTAACAAGAAAGAACACTAACTAACCAGACTTCTAAGTGATGCATTATATTTTAACTTTTTCCTGTTTTAATTTTCCTGAAAGATAACAAGATGAAACCAGAAAAAAAGGTTTTCTCTTTTGCTTTCAAAATTTTCTCCCAATCATTTTCAGCACTGTTAAGAAATTGCAGTAAGGACAAATTGGCAAGTCAAAAGTTTGAAAATTTGAGGAAACATTAGGGTAAATAAAAACGAAAAAACAAGGACATGATTGTGATGCTAATTAATTTTTAAAAAGGTTTATTATGTTGCAAAATTTGAGAATAAACACATGAGAATTGGACGAGCTAGTGATGACATTCATGGCTAATTCAGTCAGTTCGCATTTCATTTCAAAAATAGGAGAACTTTCGAGTATAAATTGGAATTTAGCTCTTAAATGGAAAATGAACAACCTGATTTTTATATTTTTTTTAATGTTATGAAAAAGCCTGAATTTGCAAATTATCTTCAATTATTGGAGAATTTCGTGACTAAAGTATTCCGCGGCGCATGTCTTCTTCAATTCTTCCTCATTATGCAATCTCTGCATCCTTTTCATAAAGAAAGATCTATTAGGAAACTTTAAAAGAAAAGAAATTAAGGTGGATATTTTGGCAAGAAACAAGGCCTCAAACTGCGCCCCTATTGTCAGACAGATGTTTTCTTCATGTTCTTCACCAATTCAATAGAAATATCAGAACAAAATTCCAAAACCATTACAGTGAAATCGTAAGACTACCCTTATCTACTAGATACTAAGGCAAAAGAGTAGAGCACCTACCTCTCTTTTATTTTGACACATAACACGTTTGCCTTGTATTCTTTTTTGAGTCTTAAAAGGTTTTTTTTCTTTTATTACTTTTTTTTCTTTCTTATTTTCACCCCTTTAATTGCCTTAAATTTAGGTAACCACTCTTATACCACTACTTCTCCCATTTTATGAGCCTAACTAATCTTCTCTACATTAATTACCTTAAATCTTGGTAACAACTTCTATTCTCCCTCTTTTGTTTATGAGCTGAAGAGATTACATATTACTGCATACAGTATGATTTGCTTTTTATCCCTGGACATTGCCTAGGCAAGTTGGACTCTAATTTTCTTCAATTATTCAACAGGGCATGGTAAGCTTGACCATTTCAGCAGTTCTTCCACAACTACGGCCACCACCATGCTCCGGCAACGAACCATGCCAAGAAGCCGCTTCGTGGCAGGTGGCCATTCTCTATGTCTCACTACTGCTAACAGCTTTAGGTTCGGGTGGTATTCGCCCTTGCGTGGCAGCTTTTGGTGCCGAACAGTTCGATGAAACAGACCCCACTGGGAAAACCAGGATCTGGAACTTCTTCAATTGGTATTACTTTTGCATGGGCGTATCTATACTTGTTGCAGTTACTGTGATCGTCTATATTCAGGAGAATATTGGATGGGGATGGGGACTTGGAATTCCTACCGGAGCCATGGCTCTCTCTGTTGTTACTTTCATTATTGGGTACCCACTTTATAAGCACTATGATCCGTGTGGGAGCCCACTGACCCGGTTAGTTCAAGTTATAGTCGCAGCGATTAGGAAGAGGAAGTTGGCGATGGTATCCGATCCAAGCCAGCTCTATGAGAATGATACGCTTGACGCACCCATCTCCTGGACCGGGAAGCTTCTTCATACTAATCAACTAACGTAATTGCTCTTCTTAACCTTAATTTCATTTTAGTTCATGTTGAAAATAAATGGTTGCTTCTACATAGTTACAAGGAGGTTTTCATTGAGTCAGTAGTTTGGTGATCCTACCTCATCTTAAGTACGCCACGCACCAAAAATATCTTCCTAATTTGATGATCTCTGAACCACTATTACGTTGTAATGAAAATTGGATGGCTTACACGGTTCAAAAGGATGCTGGTAAAATCTTAACCAATATAAGCTTGTGACCATAGGATAGAGGAGATTTGCATCATTAGATAAGTAGAATTTTGCCAGATGAACGGTTTGGATCACCAACCGTGAGGCCTCACTTATACTTTGAGTTGCAAGTCTAGGCACCAAAAAAGTTTGGGTCAAAGTGTGTCAATTGTGACTCTTTAGTAATTAACTATTCGGGGATTTTATTTTTTATTTTTATTATTTTAAAGTGTTTGATTGTTTTGGTGCAGCTTTTTTGACAAGGCCGCAATTATAACAGAAGAGGATGCAGTAAAAAGCACTACACCCGAAAAGGGGCCCAACCTATGGAGGCTGAACACTGTCCACAGGGTGGAGGAACTGAAATCAGTGTTACGGATGGGACCAATATGGGCATCCGGCATTTTACTAATTACCGCTTCATCCCAACAAGGCACATTCTCTCTGCAACAAGCGCGAACGATGAACCGACATCTGACCAAGTCCTTCCAGATTCCTCCCGGTTCCATGTCTGTCTTCACCATCGTTTCCATGCTCACCACCATAACCGTTTACGATCGGCTTCTAATACCAGTCGCCCGCAGATTTACTGGTATCAACCGGGGGATCTCCTTTCTCCAAAGAATGGGTGTAGGATTTGCCATCTCGGTCTTGGCCACTCTAGCAGCGGGCTTCATTGAGATTAAGCGAAAGCGGGCTGCCGCTGATCATGGACTTCTTAACAGCCCACATGAGATGATCCCCATATCAGTCTTCTGGCTAGTGCCCCAATATGCACTCCACGGCATTGCCGAGGCCTTCATGTCAATAGGGCACTTGGAATTCTTCTATGATCAGTCACCAGAGAGCATGAGAAGCACCGCGACCGCACTCTTTTGGACAGCCATATCTGCAGGGAGCTACGTGAGTACTATGTTGGTCACCATTGTCCACAAGACTACTGATTGGCTTCCTAACAACAATATAAACCTGGGGAAGTTGGAGTACTTCTATTGGTTGATCACCCTGTTGCAGGCCATCAATTTGGTATATTATTTACTTTGTGCCAAGTTCTACACTCTTAAGCCCGTACAAGTCCGCCCAAAGGACGATGATGAAGAGGTCGAGCTTCAGACCCAGGTGTAGTTGCCTCTAATATAAATCCTTTTCTTCTTTTAGTCTTCCTTTCTTTTTCTTTTCGTTTCCTACTTCAGATGTATCATAGCATTGAGAGGATGTAAAGGGGGTTATCTAGTATTATCATTGACTGACCGAATGAAACTTACTGTCGCACGCTCCTTTAAATAACAACACTACTACTCTTAATTCAACATTTTCCCTTGTTAGCCATTGAAGGAGAAAACTATAATATGCAACATGTAGGAATGATTTATTGTGGCCTCGATACGAAGGAAATACAATCCGAGACCACTTGAGCAATTGGGCCTCTCATTTACTTGGAGTTGCTGTATGGGCGTAGGCTAGCTGCTTTCTTTTGCTTGTAGATGGTTCCTAATTGTGAGAAAAGAGAAGAAAACTTGGTGAATGACTTGATTAGTCGTGTTGTATCGTATTGATTTATATACAAATTACAAGAGATATGGAAGATCTCATCCTACCATAACCAATAAAGCAAGTTAACAAAAATAGAAAGCAAAAATAAAGGAAATTATGCAGTGTTTGGTAATTATACATTTGTACATAAGAATGGCAATAGTAGGTTGCCATAGATAAAACTTGCTATCTTTTATCCTCTCTCAAGCAAAACGGGATGATATGCACGTTGAGCTTGGTAAAAACGAATTAAAAAGCGCTCATCTGTCAAGCCCTTTGTGAAAACATTGACTATCTAATCTTGGGATGAGATATGATGCATCCGCATAGCACACAGCGCAGTAGGCCCTTGAATACAATGATAATAAATTTCAATGTGTCGAGTACGAGCATGATAAACTGGATTAGCTGCGATATAGATAGTAGAGAGATTCTCACTCAACAGAGTAGCTAGAGTACAGAGGAACACCAAGTTCGTGGAATTAATAGCAAAACCACCTGATTTCTTCATCAGTTACTGTAAGTGTGTAGTATTCGGCTTAAACACTTGATCAAGAGATGGCGGACTGCCCTTCAGCCATCCAAGATAATAGGGCCAAGGAAAATGCAAGTACCTGAGAACCATATGTAATAAATCAAACAGATGAAAAGAAGTCAAACATCTATCTTTAAAAGGTTGCTTAGAGCTTTGCCAAGCAGACAGACATGACAAAATTCAAGTGAAGACAACTTGCCAAGAATAGGAAGGTGGCAACAAGTAAAAGGAAAAGAGCTTTCCAACATACAAAAATTCTCCAATCGGAGTTTGAATGACTGAGGTGTGGCTGCCAAAGATTCAAAGGTCGAAAAAGAGGAAGATGACCTAGAAAAGAAAAAGAACAACGAGACAGGAAGAAGAAGGATCATTAGACTGATACCATGAGATAGAGAAGAAAAATTGGTGAATGACTTAATTAGTCATGTCATATGGCATTGATTTATATACCAATTAAAAGTGATAAGCAGCATCTCATCCTACCATGACCAGTAAGGCAAGTTAACCTAAAAGGAAAGAAAAAACTAAGGTACACAACATTAGATAACTATATAATTATACGCATAAGAAAGGCAATAGTAGGTTGCCGTATCTGAAACTTTCTCTCTCTTTTATTAACCTTTGTCATTTTATGACTCTTCATTTAAAAGTGTGAATCAGAGGCTTGCAGTTCTCGGATGGGTATGAGATTCAGTATTGTGACCCTTCTCACTATCAAGTAGTAGATATACTACAGCAGAAGGTTTTTAAGACAGTTATAAACATATATCTTAGATGGTTTCAAAACGGTCTTCGTTCTAGCCATCTTAGAAAAGCGGTTGAAAAGAAGAAAGTTTCATAACCTTCTTTAAAAGAATATTTTAAGACCATTTACAAAACTGTCTAAAAAAGTACATATTTTTTTAAGATGGTTTCACAGAACCATCTTAAAAATGTTCTTAAAATTTAATTTAATTTTAACTACGATACAATAATATTAGAATTTCATACACATTCAATGACTGTAATCTTCATGCTATTATAG
Organism: Warburgia ugandensis; assembly: GCA_035236585.1. Taxonomy (NCBI): domain Eukaryota; kingdom Viridiplantae; phylum Streptophyta; class Magnoliopsida; order Canellales; family Canellaceae; genus Warburgia; species Warburgia ugandensis. Next base: position 74,818,776 of record CP141128.1, on the reverse strand, counting down.
TCTTCATGTAATATTCTCATCAATATCTACTTTCAACATTCATGCACATTACTTCAAACATAAAAAAATTCAAAGACATAAAAATATTACGAGTGTGTGTGTGTGTGTCTATATATATATATATATATATATATATATATATATATATATATATATATATATATATTCACTGTTACAATCTTCTTGCAATCTTCAAAGACTTGAAATAATAAAAACATGAACATCCACGCTCCACATTCCACACATTTACAGCAGCATCTCCACCACATTCACTTCCAACATCACATTCAACATAAAAAAAATTAAAAGACATGAAAGAAAAACTTTACAGGTACCTACATCCACACTTCTTTATACACACTAACATTTCTTACATAGTCCAACATTCCCTTGTTCAACTAAACAAACTATATATACTTTAAGGAAAATAAAAATAGAACGCACAAGCGTCCATATAAATGAAGAAGTTTATTTTTTTTTATTAATCAATACATAAAGATCGAATTAGTTTAAATGGTTTTATGGTCAAGTATGTATAGATAAGTTATAATTAAAAGATATTGCATACTTATCCCATTCGTATCTTATATTGTTCATATTTAATTAAGTGTAGACTAGCTTTCCCAACAAGGCAACACCAGTGCTTGTAAGACAACATATTTAATTCGGTTAAAATTTATAAAATATTATAAAAAGAATAATAAGATGGTGACTAGTAAAATCTTTTGTCTTTCTTAATTATGGAACCTTAACACAATCACATATAAGAGTTCTTATATATCTCAGAACATAGTAGTCATATCCCTAAGTAGAATGTTGTTTAGGGTATTGCATAACACAGAAAATAGAAATGATAAATAAATATGAATATGGATCCTGTCTCCTTGCATATATATAGAAAAATTAATTAGCTTTCCCTACCTTGACATTCTTTCAAGTGAGTTTTAGTGGGTGCTCAGTCTCAGTTAATTGAGCTCATCTCAACCATGCACTTCAAATTTATAATTCAAAGATATTAGATATTTAAAAAAGGTTAGTATCAACTATTAAAATTTTATAATAATAAAAAGATTAATCACTTACTTATTTATGATTTTCATTAGTGGGGCATGAATGTTTGCTCCAAAAGAATAAAAAAAATAATACATGCCCACCGCGCATATGAAAGACAAGTAGCATTTAATGAGACATATATCATATAAATTACAAATACAGTGTACAATTCTTAAATTATATGTATGTCGAACATAATTTGGAAGGACAACAAATTAAAACTTACTTGTTACTATAGGGAATAATCAAGGCCTATCCCTTCAACCAGTAAAAGAATCCTCGTAGAATATCATCTTCTTGCATCTCTATGGGCCATTACGTCCTCACTTTAGAAATGACACAAGGGTTAAGGAATTTGTGAATGTTCTTGACATCTAATATCTACATTTGATTATAGAGGTACCTACAAAAAACAAATAATTATTACTTATCATTATTAATTAACATGTAATGTCAAGATTTTTTTACTAAAGTAGATATTTGCATACCTGATATAGGAGAGAATTTACATGTGTTGGAGTTTATCATACATGTAAATCCTTATGCGGTCCTTTGTCATGAGTGGTACTTTAAATACATCATTGGCAAGTACTATAGGCTCTATCTATATAGATTTGATTACCTTATCTTCATGGATAAGTCTAGAGAGGGACCTCAAACTTGGAGGCACATTAAATACAACTTCTAATTGATCCTTAGATTGTGGTTGTAAAGTTGCAAAAATTATTAACCAACATAATTATCATTGAAGACATTCAATTTTATCATAAAAACAAGCATAAATAATAACACTGATTTAAATGCTAGGATAGAGGGTGCTACTGTAGAGGTGATTGGCCTCAATGATGCATATTGTTGCTTCTGATTAACATTAGATGTAGAAAATTAGTAATTAAATTGATGTTTATTAAAGACGATGGTATCATAGTATATATATACCTTCGATTTGAAAGGAATGACACATTGCTCCAGTCAAACCAAGTCTTAAGATTAGGTTAAAAATGTAATTAGCTTGTTAATCTTTTCAAATTTTGTAAAACAAGACAACATTAGATTGAGCAGGTAGGCCTAGCATGAGTTCGGTCCTCCATTGAACTAGGATTTGGGTAGATTTGATTCCTGAAAACTTGTTGAATTGCGAGTTTTGTTAATAATTAAATAACTTAAAATTTCATTCTAGATTCATAGTAAATTTCAAGTAATTTTGCTTCAAATTAAAATTTTTATTAAATTTTAAATAATTATAAAAGAAATTCAAAAATTAATTAAAAGCATTAAAAATTTGATAACATATAGTTGGATTGTGGCAATGGGTGTTTTCAAACGACACTAAGAACATATAAAACAGAGACCAAAGACCCCCTTCACTCAAATAACCCACATGGTGAGTCAATGGGAGGAGCTTGACACATGGGAGTCTGACTCACCATGTGGAGCTCATCCCATGCACCTAAAACAGGAAACAGGGGAGAAGAAGCCATCTTCCTCCTCCATTGCCCCTTTTCTCTTGATCAACCTCTCTCCCCACTCACCAATCACCATCTGATGCTTAGAACTTGCTTGGGATATAGAACTTACAACAATGTAGTCACCCATGCGCGAGTAATTGGGGAGATGATAAACCATTGCTAGCAACCATTTGACAAGTAGGATCTTTCCTTCCATTTCCCTTTGGCGAAGAGGATCAGAGCTGATTCTAGCATCATGATGTAGATCCAAGGAGAGCAGCACTCTCCCTCCATTTTGCTCTTCAGTGATAGGAAGTAATGCCAATACCGACAAAGTCAACATTGGCGACAGAGAACTCCAATCTCTCCCTCTTTTGTTTGCCTTCAATGTGTGAACTGTTTGTGGAGCTTTGTCAATCGGTGACCTGTGGTTAGTTTCATTTGTGGGTTTTCATCTGACTTTTGAGAAAACATAAAATATAGGCATTGACAGTGATTGTAAAACTTGTCAGCTCTAGAAATCCTCTCATCTTCTTTGGCAATAAGCTGTGGTCGGAAAACACTCTAAGAACCCTAAATCCCTCTTCTATGCCCTTCATTTCTTGTTGATTTTGTGAAATTCTTGAGGGTTTAAGATAATATTTAAGGTATAAGATCCAGATCTAAGTGAGTATTTAGTGGATTTAAGTGCTTTGTTCAATTTTTCCTGCATGGCTTTTCTAATTTTGCATAGATCACTGCAAGGAGAGGTGTAATAGTTGATTTAAGAAAAGTTTTGATTTCTTACATCAATCTACTTCTAGTTGATGAAACTTTGAGATTTTCAAGTTGTTAGCTTGAGATCTAACAAAACACTCAGTTATTCAATTCTTACTGAATCTGTGTAATGATGACCAATCATATGAATAGTTTTTCATATGTGTTGAGGCTGGTTGCACATGCATGTTTAGTTTTCTAATTTGAGATGTTCCCATTCGATTTTACATTTGAGATAGAGTGACTGCTTATATGGCTCTAGTATGAGACTGTTAGTGTCATGGACCACATTAAGGTGCATATTAGATTTTCTCTTAAAAACTTCTATGTATTGTCATTTTTAAAGACAAAAGCTTGAATTGTCTTAACAAAAGTCATTTTTAAGATGGAACCTTGAACCATCTTTAGGAACATCTCTTTTTAATTGGCGACTCAAATCTTTCTTAGATCAAATGAGAACCAATATTAACCATTGATTTGTTTTTCTATCATCAATCATTAAACATAATCACGTGATCTTTGCCATTTAGATTCCTCATATAATTTTTCAGCCATGGATTAAAAAATAGACAACTTCACCAATTGTTGGAAAACTCAGATTCACAATGTTCTTTATTGATCAATGGTTCAAATCAATGTATGTATATCTAGTTTTAAAGGCGATTTAAAAAAAAATTATAAAATCTTTAACTCCCTCTAATAACTTTTTGGGTTGGGCAGTTTTTTATTGTACCTACATAATATATGATTACAAACATATATGAATATATAGATATATATATTTGTTGAGTGTTCAATTTTGGTCAAAAGACCCCTAATTTAGTATTTAATTAGAGCATCTAGGCCATCAATTTCAAAATTTTACATAAAATATTTTAATTTATCTTTAATTGGCCATCCAACCGTTGAATTGCAGAATTAACGGTTAGATGATCATCAAAGCTAATTAAATGAATAATAAATGGTTCAAATGATTCTAATTGGGCCCTGTGTATTGCAGATCAATCGAATTAAGCGTGGACGATCTAGATCAAATCACGAAGATCAGATGGGGATAATGAAGCTGCATGGAAAAAGAAGACTTTGAAGACTCTTAGGACAGAACAAAGTTGAAGACAGAGTTCTAGCAAGATTGGGATGCTAGTGGACCCCATCCTTCTTTCTCTCTATCCTCTCTCTTATCTCCTTCTCTCTAACATCTCTCTCTCTCTCTCTCTCTCTCTCTCTCTCTCTCTCTCTCTCTCTCTTTCCCACTATTCTCTCTTATCTCTATATCTTTCACCATTCCACTCTCTCATGTCTCTTCTTCATTTTAAAAACCACATCGTCTCTCCACCCTGCGTCTCCATTCTCTCTTCACTTCTTTTCCAAGAGGCTAGATCAAGGGAGGAGGTACACTCTCCTCTCTTTTAGGATGGAGAAATGAGGAAACCGTCAACCCCTTCCCCCTTCTTCCCTTCTATCTTCTTCTTCATTCCCACCTCTCTCTCTCTCTCTCTCTCTCTCTCTCTCTCTCTCTCTCTCTCTCTCTCTCTCTCTCTCTCTCTCTCTCTCTCTCTCTCTCTCTCTCTCTCTCTCTCTCTCTCTCTCTCTTAAGCTACACCCCCTTCTCCTTTCTTCTCTCTCCCCATCCCCTTTCTTTCTCTCCATCTCTCTCCCTCATTCTCTCTTCTCCATTGCACCGCTACGCTTCTCTGTTTGCTTTCTCTGTTTCCACCAACCCACTATTCCATCTCTTCCCCTAGTCTCTCTCTCTCTCTCTCTCTCGTCTCTCACCCTCTTTGTCTGCCAGAAACCCTTTCACCCCCTCTTTTCTTTCATACTCCCTTCTTTGTCCCTCTCGTTCTCTATCACTGCCCTACTCCTTCATAATCTCCCTCAACCAATTACTCCTCCTCCTTTCCCTCGTGTTCCCTCTCTGGATCCCTTCTCTCTACCACGCCACCCTTGAAGCAACACCCGCTCCTGATCATCCTGTACTGCCCTCTTCTTTCTTGCCTACTCTTCACCTACTCAATCTCCCTCCTCTCTCCTTCACTGTCGTTGCAAGAGGAGCCCGAAGAGAAGCAAGGGAACTTGGCAAAGCTCACTTTTTCAGCCTTCACTTCCAATTGACTTCTCTCTCTTAGGCTCTTCTTCCATAGCCCGACAGCCCTGCCCAGATCCGTCCTTCATCTTGTAGGAAATCCCAAACAGAGGCACTGGCAAGCACATCACTTCTCAATGCAAATCCCCAGACATCCAGCACTGACTAGCATTTCCCTTTCTCCTCACTTGCTTCCCCAAATTTGGCGGTCTTCCTCTCCGTCACCGGATGTCCTAAGGAAGGAAACCCAAGTCGAGTTTCCACTCCCTTGTATTCCTTTTTCCTCCTCTCTTCTCCTTCCTCCCTCCTTCTTCTCCCTTCTTCCTTCTTCCCCCTGCTTCTCCCATTTTCTCATCATTTTCCTCTGGTTTTCATTACAAACCATAAATTCGATCAAATTCCACTTTTGCCCTTGGAAAAATTTGAGTTATGCCACCTCTATCCTTTGTCTTTAATTCCATCTGAGTCCCTGTTTTAATTCCATCCGTGTCCCTGAATATCCTAGTTTTACCTTATCCACATTTTTCCTGTCCAAGGACAGTGATATCCAGGACTGCTTATTTAGTTTCATTTTTTTTTGGAATAAATAATTCTGTAAATTGCAACAGTTGAATAAATTTGAATTTTATTTTATTGTTAGTTTATTTCTAGTATATTCTTTTATTAATTAAATTTTATTTAAAATTCCATCTTTTTAGGCGAGTGTTGATGTTTAACTGCAAGTGCACAGGGTATTGTAGTATAGCTTATGCAAGTATGACCTGATCCTATGGAGACTTGATTTAAAAAGTAGGAATTTTAATAAAATTTAATTGTCTAAAATAAAAAATAAATCACTCAAAATTATTAGAATTATTGAGATGATAATCAAAGTTCAGATCTAATCAAATTCTCAAGATTACAGAATTTCCAATTCCCAATTAAAACAAACAAAATCAAATAACAAGAAAAAACTACTTCCTAGATCAATCACTATCAAAATCTTCAAGTCTAATGCCCTGAGAGATGATCATCCTTCATATATATTTTCAGCATATCCTTGATTAGAGATCCACCACTCGGATTTGTTAGATTCATCAAAATCAAGGAGATATGGGCTAAAATGTAATTTCAAGATTTGGACGGTTCAGATTAACTTCTTAATTTCAGAAGGAAGATCAGAAACATTAATTAGATCTAGGGATATCCTAAAAATGACTCTGTAAAATTTATTTGAAATCCAATAAGAAACGAATTAGAAATTGAAGATTTGGTTTGATTAAGGCTAACCCGTTGATTGGGTTAAACCTTAAATGATCTGATTCTGATTGGACAGTTCCTGGATAACAGAATATGGATAAAATAGAATGGGAATAAAATGGGACACAGACATAAATAAATTGGGCACACAGATGGAATTAACAAAAAAGAACAGAATTAAAATTTCTTTTAAAGAGAGGGCAAAATAGGAATTTTGTTAGAAGTCCGGTTTTTAAGAAAAAACCAGACGAACCCAATGAAGAAGGGGGAGCTAGAGGAGGGAGAGAAGGAGGAGAAGGGAAGAAGAGAGGAGGAGAAAGAAAGGAAAGGAGGAGAGGAAGAGAAAGAGGGAAGAAGGGAAAACCCGATCCAAGTTTCCGGTCCTGGACTGTCTAAGAGAGGGATGAGACGTGGAGAGCCGGTTGGCAGAGGCTGGCCAGTGATTGGTCTGGTTCGGAATGACGCGATCAGGCAGAGCTTTTGGCCGTCCGGTTCTGGAAAGAGAGTTAGTAGAGAGGGAGAACGAAATAGAGGAGAGAGTGCGGTCGGGTTGAGGTGCTGGGCAAAAAACTATTTGAAGAGGTGAAAGTCTGGAGAAGGAGGGGCGAGAGAGAGAGAGAGAGAGAGAGAGAGAGAGAGAGAGAGAGAGAGAGAGAGAGAGAGAGAGAGAGAGAGAGAGAGAGAGGAAAGGAAAAGGAGTGGGGAGAGAGAATAGAGGGAGCCGTGAGAAAGAGAGTAGAGAAAGAGAGAGGAGAAGTGTCATGCCCAAGCCCTAAATAGTGGAGTAAAATCTAAAAATCACGAACATTAGAAATCCATGATGCTAAGTCACTCATTAGACTGTGCTTGGAGAGAGCTTTCCAACGACACTAAGAACGTGCAAAACGGAGATCAGGAGAGAAAGACCCAGGGATTTTACCATCGAGGTAGAGGGGGTCCAAATTGATAATGGCACCCCCCTCTAATGTGTGTGAACCAAGTGCGATGTGGGAGGAGCTCTACATGCGGGAGTGGAACTCACATTGTGGAGCTTTACTCCCACCGTCTACAACACAAGGAAGAGGGAGCCAAAGCTGGCAACCCTCTCCCCTTCCACTCCACCCCCCTTTCCCTGGATCTCCCTCCTCTTCCGGTCAAGCTGCACCTGCCTAGGAACCAAGTCGTTCCTGTTTCTCAAGTGAAACGGAGCTGCGTCGTCCTCCATCTTGCCGAAAACTTCACTCCATCGGTGACACCTCACACTGTAGAGGTCGGGTAAGTCCCCTCCACTCCTCTTCTCTCCCTTCTCTCCCATTCTTCTCAATTTCCCCTTCTTCTTCAATGCATGTACTGCATTTTTCGACGAACTGGATGGTCAGAAACACCGTCGGATTTAAGAAACACAGTAAAAGGAACGATATTGAATTGAAAATCCAACCGTTCATGTTGTCCCTTAGATGTTTCTGAGTGAAACTCCTTTGGTTTCACGAAGATCCGGCAAGAAACGACCCCGAAAAATGCAAAAAACAGCACCTAGGGTTAATTTCAAAAATCTTTGAAAAAGCCGTAAAAAATTGATAGTTTTAGCAAAAATCAAAAGGGGAAAACATTAGAAAACAAAAAATTAGGAAATTTTGAGCATTCCCATGAAATTTTGCTGAAAAATGACATCACCTATGTCGTCGGCGATGACCGGAATCTGGTCATCTTCTCCTGCGACAGTGACATTTTCTGGCGACCCCTAAAAAAAATGTAAAAAATGAAATTTTTAGATATGGACAATTCGCGATTGATCTTTTCATCCGCGAAGATAGATCGTCAATCAGGAATCGATTGGTCCACGAAATTGCTTAATGCATAGGGAAATTTTGATACCTTAACATCCGATCGTTAAAAATGTGATCGGAAGGTAAATTTAGGTCAAATATAACTCCAAGTAACCATTAGTGATGAATTATCACATAAATGACTACCTAATTACGGATAAATTGATGGGAGATCCTATCTGGCTGTCTAATACTCGATTAGCGAATGTCAAAGGTCAGGAAAGGAGATCAGGCTATGAATTACAGCTAAAAGCATTGAATGGTGAAATAACTTGCCTAAAATGTTGGAAATTGAAAATTCTAGAGGTACGTGCTTGATCTAGACTATCGATGTAAGACCAATGGTGCTAATCCTATTGGATAGCGACCAATTGGTGTGCAAATCCTTAATTTAGATATTTGAGGTTAGATCAAGAACATTGTGAATATAGAGCTAGAAGTGATTATAGAAAATGACATGAAATTCTGAAATTTACTTAGAACTTGTATTTGTTGCAGAGGTTTGAGAGCAATGTGAACGGTTCTAGTAGTAGAACTTTGAGTTATACTTGGAGAGCAGGTAAGGACCCTGAACCCTTGCATTCCTTAAATTCTTGTTGATCTGTTTTCTTGAAATTGACCTTGTGCATGTGTAGAATGAATATTTTGTCATCTTGGTTGAATGGATGATAGAAATTGTAATTTCTTATTGAAATGGTCATGATATAGTCTGATTTACTATGCTTAACAGCTATAATGATGCAAACTGTTATAAAATGGTCAAGCCCAAGATAGTAAGCCTTGAGGGCTGCTCGATAAGCTATGGTGACACCTTCCAAGATGGTAAACCCTGAGGGAAAGGGCTACCTATTCGCTTGCGACTAAGGTGAAGCCACCCAAGGTAGTAAATCCTGAGGAATGGACTATCAGGTATTGAGCCTCCTAAGATGGTAAACCTTGAGGGAAAGGGTTGCCTGGTTCTTTGGAATCATGGTGGAGCCGCCCAAGATGGTAAACCATGAGGGATGAGCTGTCAGGTATTGAGCCTCTCAAGATGGTAATTCCTTAGAGAAAGGGCTACCTGGTCTTTTGGGATCAAGGTGGAGCCACCCAAGATGGTAAACCCTGAGGGATGAGCTGGCATAGTGAGTTACCTAAGATGGTAAACCTTGAGGGAAAGGGCTGCCTGGTTAATTTCGACTAAGGTGAAACCACCCAAGATGGTAAATCCTGAGGGAACCTAACTTTGGCTTTGCCCAAGATGGTAAATCCTGAGGGTCTGGCTGCCTTGATGATGATACACATAGTGGGCCACCCAAGATGGTAATCCTTGAGGGAGATGACTATTGAATCCTGGTGTAATAGTAGCCATGTTTAATATTACTAAGAAAATCATTAATGAGTATGCAGCTTTGTTGGATGTAACGCTTATGGTTTGCATTTAACTTTAGAATGAGGTCCATGACTTAGTCACTCATCTATTGAATGTCCTGTGGTTGGACACGAATGGGAAATCCTTATGGGGTGTGCTTGTTTGCATGCGATAACTGTTGCATCATATTTGAATTTGGGAAAAAACTATAATTCTGCTCTAATACCCATAGGCCTTACTTGATAGCACATGCTAACTACGTTGTATATGACTAGTTAAAATGGAAATGCATGCTCATGTTATATTGAATGTGTTTTTAAGCATAGCAACGAGAATGTCTGGATATGCATGGGTTTAGTTCTTTTCCCTTACTGGGCTTCGTACTCACTGTATTATTTTGCAGGTACCAGTCAAGCCGAGAAGAGAAAGGGGGTTGAGTGAAATGAAGAAAGCTTGATTGAAGATCTAACATTTTGAATTGTATATATATTTATATATGTGTTGACACTGAATACGAGTCATATCTCATTTTTACCATGATCCTTATACATCTTATGGGTTTTATTTTCTTTGATAGGGCATGTATGAGACCCACTTAAACTCTTGGTTGGTAAGCAGGTGTTAGTGATGCATCATGATAAATAGTATGGAGACGGAGTCTCCCTTAAAGGATTTATAATTGTTGTGTTGTCTATCAGGTGAACCGCATAGCATGCGTTAAATGCATAAGTCCAAAAAACAGGGGAGACTTTGCAAAATTTCGGTAGGACTCGGTTGTTAAAGTAGAAAAATATTTTACTAGTAAACTGTGACTTGCATAGGACAAGAGCACCTAGCTCTCTCAACACTTCGCTATGATATAAATTATGAAAAAAAGAAGAAGCAAGGCCACGTAGGCCTAGCTTGGCCAATCCTTAGGGTTGATTAAGCCTAATCAAGGCCCCAGGGATTGGGGTCACTACACGAAGAAGATGGGAAGTGGAGAAAGATGAGAAGGGGATGAGAAAGAGGAGAGAATGGGGGAGAATGAAGAGAATATGAGAGTAGAGGAGAAGAAGAGGGGAGAATGGAGGGGAAAGGAGAAAGAAACATTTGCTAGGTCTAAACCAGAACCCGACGAACTCCGGTGGAGCTTGATGAAGCAGAGGAGGTTAGGCAGTTGGTGCATGGCAGACAAGGGAAGAAGAGAATGTGAGAGTAGAGGAGAAGAAGAGGGGAGAATGGAGGGGAAAGGAGAAAGAAACGTTCGCTAGGTCTGAACCAGAACCTGACGAACTCCGGTGGAGCTTGATGAAGCAGAGGAGGTTAGGTAGTTGGTGCAGGGCAGACAAGGGGCAAACGACGGTGCGATCTGACAGAAGATCAACGCCTGATCTTGTGCTATGGGGAACTACGTCGTTTGCAAAGGTTTGAAGAGTCTGTCTATGGGGATGGAAAGAACCAGGTGTGGAGGAGCTGGGCTGTGCCAAACAGAGGTGATGGCTGGAAGAGGCGTCTGCTGTGGTGGTGGTGGGCAGATAAGGACAGAGGATGAAGGAGGAGAAAAGGAGAAGAAGGGGAGTGCGGTGAGAGAGTTGGGTGGTGCTTGACGGGAAGAGAGAACAAGGGAGAGAGATAGAGAGAAAGAAGAGGTGAAGGAAGGTAAGAGGAAGGGGGTGATACAGTAGAGAAGAGAGAACAAGGGATAGGAGGAGGAGATCAAGAGGAGAGGAGTGTGGTGAGAGAAAAGGGAGTTCAAGAGAGGGAGAGAAGGTAGAAGGAGAGAGAAAGATGAGAAGGGAATAAGAAGAGGGGGAGATAAGAGGAAGGAGGGAGCGTTATTTTGCGTAAGAGATAATCTATGAGAAAATGAAGTTAAGAACGTGGGAGAGAAGGAAAGGAAAGAGAAGAAATAAGGAAGGAAAAAAAGAAAAGAAAAAAAGAAAAGGAAGGAAAGAAAGAAGGAAAAAGAAAAGGAAGGGAAAGTGAGGGAAGGGGTTGCCTTTTGCTCCTTGCTAATTTGGGTACTCCTTTTGGAAACTCCTCTAAAATTGCCTTCTCCATGTTATTTTCATTTTGTCCATGATTTATTTCCACATTAAGCTCAATTATTGTTTAGAAAACTATTCCATCCATCTCCATGGGTGATCTGGTCTATCCAATCTTTTGTAAGATGATCTGCACTGTTAACATTTAATCATACCCATCCATGCATCTTTTGGTCGATCTGCAAAAGAAAAGACTAAATTAAAATCGTCTGAACTGCACATTAGTCATTTAATGAGCTCTAATGATCATCTAACCGTTGATTTTGAAAAATTAAGATTTGGATGGTCAATTGGAGTTAAATTTAAAATCAAGCTAAGTTTTGCAAATATGAACAGTTAGATGAACTAATTGAATGCTAAATTAGGGGTATTTTGCCCAAAATTGAACACTTAACACACACCCCAACCGGCATTTTACTAGTCCTGAGCAAAACATGCAAAAACCCAAATTTCAAGATTTATTTTTTAAGTCAACTCCTCTTTTTCCTCAAAGAATTATCTTCAATAAATCACATCAACTTTAGCATACTAATAAAAATGACTGAAGAATTCAAAACATTACCCATATATCAAAGTCATTCCACTTAAGCTCAAATCTCAGAGTGATTGTGTGCATGTATAGTTTATATATAAAATCATTCTTGATCTCTAAGTAAACTTCTAACTTTTGAACTCCTTTCGAAATATATTTTGACCTCAATCCTCACTAATGATATACACTAAGAAATAAAATCTCTCAGATAGACAGTTCAAATTATATCTCTCTTTTAATTATGTGAGAAGAGTCAATAAAAGCAAAATTTATCTCACATATACTCATGAAAAACAGGTTACTAAGGAATTTAATTGTTTTGATCCCTTTGGAATGGATGCCATTACTTTTGAATATTTAGAAATTCCACTCTTTTAGATCCTATCCATTCATTTCCTCATCAAGACTATATTTCTCTTAGAATCAATAGGTCTTTAACTGGGACGAAATGTAGGCTTAGGACAGGGTACCAAAGAAAGGGTATAAGGGTATTCAAAGATTCTTCAAAAAAATAAGTAGAGGTCTTCTAAAGTTGATAACTTCTTCCTTTGCTGAAGTGAATATTTCTTTTTTCCACTTTTCTTTGTATTCTTCAAACTCTTTTTTTTTTTTCAACTCTTTTCTTTATATTTCACACTTTTGAATCACTTTGAAGAATATTTCTTTTCTTGATATTTACTTTTCTAGTTTCATTGCAACTAAAAGGTATTTTTTTATTCCTCTCTAACTTATTTTTTAAAGAAAATGGGCAATGGATAATTTATACTGGGTAAATATGGGTAAAGGGTAATTTGTGTGCCAAAAGAAAAGGCTTATTAAAAGGCTCAACTTGGCTAACTAGTGATAAAAATACTTTATGGGTAGGCATTATGTCTCTAGGTTAACAATAAGGATGGCCTAAATCATTTTCTAGGTTTCTTATAATCTATCAAATTCAATGAACTTCTAGAATTTTAAAGATAATATTCTAATTATCCAGGTAATTAGCCAAATTAAAGAGTTTGGGATCAATTTTCTTTAAGCGCGTTGAAGAAAATTAGAAATATTTATAACCTCTCAAGAGTGATGAATGGCCCTAAAACTCACTTAGGTTATAGGTTTCCATTAAATTTCTTCAGAATTTCTAAGTTATAGCCACTTATCAATCTAGACTATCTATATGCAATTGCATGTACAGATGTGATCTGAGACTTTGCTTTCATTGAATACTTTAGAAAATGAGTAAAATGATGAATTAATGATATTCAGTTCCCTTAATAAGCTAAAGTTATTCCAATTATACTTCAGAAAATCCAATTCTCATCATTGTGTACGAAATGACCTAAAATTTTTCATTTTTTTCATTTTTTTTTGAGAAATCAAAGAAAATCACCTAAAAACCTAAAAAAATTAGAATTTGCTAGAATTCTACACCCCCCAATCGAACAAAAATATTGTCCTCAATAGACTATCTATATGCAACTGCGTGTACAGATGTGATCTGAGACTTTGCTTTCATTGAATACTTTAGAAAATGAGTAAAATGATGAATTAATGATATTCAGTTCCCTTAATAAGCTAAAGTTATTCCAATTATACTTCAGAAAATCCAATTCTCATCATTGTGTAGGAAATGACCTAAAATTTTTCATTTTTTTTTTAGAAATCAAAGAAAATCACCTAAAACCCTAAAAAAATTAGAATTTGCTAGAATTCTACACCCCCCAATCGAACAAAAATATTGTCCTCAATGTTTAAAAAGTAGGACCTAAAATGAATATGGGTGATGTAGAAAAAATACAAAATAGAGTACAGAGGCATCAAATCCACTCACTCCTGATAAGTAGGATCCTCCAGAGTTGTGGACTCAACTTCTTGATTCTCATAATCTAGGAAAGGCTTTAAACATTGACCATTCAGTTTGAAAGAATGACTAGTCCTAGTATTCTCAATCTTGACAGTCCCATATGGAAAAACTTCTTTTACTATATATGGACCAGTCCATCGAGATCTAAGCTTACCTGGAAATAGGTGGAGCTTAGAATTATAAAGTAGAACCTTTTGGCTTGGAATTAAGGATTTTTTCATTATGTTCTTATCATGAAAAACTTTCATCTTTTCTTTATGTATCCTATTACTCTCATAAGCTTCTTGCCTAATCTCTTCCAACTCATTAAGTTGGAGTTTGCGATGTGAGCCTGCTTTATCCATATTGCAATTAAATGTCTTTATTGCCCAATAGGCTCTATATTCCAATTCCATAGGAAAATGACAAGCCTTACCATATACAATACGATAAGGAGACATACCAATCGGGGTGCGATCTACAGTCCTGTAAGCCCAGAGCGCATTGGTTAGTCGAAGTGACCAATCTTTATGATCTGGATTTACAGTCTTTTGAAGGATTTGTTTGATGGCCCAATTAGATACTTCTACTTGTCCACTTGTTTGTGGGTGATACAGTGTTGCAACTTTATGTGTAATATTATATTTTTTCATTAGTGATTCAAATGGTTTGTTGCAAAAATGTGTACCATTATCACTTATAATGACTTGAGGGATCCCAAATCTAGAAAAAATGTTTTCTTTTAGGAATTTAAGAACTATTTTGTGATCATTATGCTTACATGGGATAGCCTCAATCCATGAAATCTATACCCCAACAATAAAAAATTTCTATGATAAGGATAGGGTTTGGAGGCATTATATTCCTATGGGTTATTCCTCCTAACTTTTGACATTGTTCACATAATTTACAAAACACATGTGTGTCTTTGAACAACGAAGGCCAATAAAAACCGCACTGCAAAATCTTTGCCACTATTTTCTGGCTAGAAAAATGTCTACTATATGCTTCTGAATGACAAAAGGAGAAAACACTATGTTGTTCTAAGTCAGGGACACATCTCCTAATGATTTGATCTAGGCAGTATTTAAACAGGTGTGGATCATCCTAGAAATAGTGTGTAACATTGGAAAAGAATTTTTTTCTTTTCTTGTTTAGTCCAATGTTCAAGAATTTTTCCCTTGACTAAATAATTTGCAATATTAGCAAACCATGGAGGATGGGAAACATGAAAAAGTTGCTCATCAGGGAAAGTGTCTTTAATTAGCAACTCATCTAAAGGCTTTGTTAGGACTAGGCGAGACAAATGATCAGCTACCACATTCTCTACTCCCTTTTTATGTTTTATTTCAATGTCAAACTCTTGGAGTAGGAGAATCGATCTAATTAGTTTAGGCTTATCATCTTTCTTAGAAACAAGATACTTGAGGGCCGAATGGTCAGTGAATATGACTATTTTAGATCCAACCAAGTAAGACCTGAATTTATCCAATGTGAAGACAACTGCTAAGCGTTCTTTCTCCATAGTAGAATAGTTCATTTGGGTGCTATTTAAGGTCATACTAGCATAGTAGATGACGTATGACTTCTTCTCTTTTCTCTGTCCTAGTACAGTTTCTACAGCATATTCACTGGCATCACACATGATTTCAAAGGGTAGACTCCAATCAGGTGGCTGCATGATAGGTGTGGTGGTCAACTTGTCTTTCAACTTTATAAAAGCTTCGTGACAATCCTCAGTCCACTCAAAAGGAGTATCCTTTGTGAGGAGGTGACATAGTGGTCTAGATATTGCACTAAAATCTTTAATGAACCTCCTATGGAATCCTGCATGACCTAGAAAAGAACGAATGTCCCTAATAGATTTTGGAATGGGTAGACTGGAAATTAGATCAACTTTAGCTCTATCTACCTCTATACCTTTAGATGACATAATGTGACCTAAGAAAATTCCCTTAGGAACCATGAAATGACATTTTTCCCAATTAAGCACTAGGTTCTTTTCTTTATGATGAGTTAAGACTTTTCTTAGATTTTTAAGACATGTTTCAAATGAATTATCGAAAATAGAAAAGTCATTCATGAAAACCTCTAAAATTCTCTCCACCATATCACTGAAAATGCTTAACATGCAACATTGAAATGTGGCAGGAGCATTATATAATCCAAATGGCATTCTTTTGTAAGAAAAAGTGCCAAAAGAACATGTAAATGTGGTCTTTTCTTGATCCTAGGGTGCAATTTTTATTTGGTTATACCCTGAATAACTATATAAGAAATAATAGTACTAATGTCCTGCAACCCTTTCTAACATTTGATCAATGAAGGGCAAAGGAAAATGGTCCTTCCTTGTAACAGCATTCAACTTTCGATAGTCGATACACATACGCCAACTAGTAGTAACCCTTGTAGGGATTAATTCATTGTTGGCATTAGTTATTATTGTCACTTCAAACTTCTTTGGAACTACCTGAGTAGGACTTACCCATTTGCTATCACTTATGGGATAGATGATTCCCACATCAAGCAACTTTAGGACTTCTGCTCTAACCACATCTTTCATATTAGGCTTTAACCTTCTTTGCATTTGATGACATGGTTTAGCTTCATCCTCTAGATATATCCTATGGGTGCAGATTAAAGGGTTAATGCTCTTTATATGAGCTATGGTCCATCCTATAACACCTTTGTGTTCTTTTAAAGTGTCTATTAACTTTTCCTCCTGAGATGTTTCTAAGTGGGACCCACATGGTAGAATAATCCAAATACTCTAAAAGGCTTTCTAGGAGTAATTTCTTGTATTTTCTGGATTCATTTGAATTTGTTTGGAGTATTATCTTGCTTTCTTTCCTTTTCTTTTTTCTCCTTTACTCAATTAGGTATAAACTCTTGTCTTCCTCTAATTTAATTTTTTTTTTGTCTTCTTACATTTAGAATAGCCTTTACATATAGAATATGGTCTTAAAATAGTTTCTTACTTTCCAATTTATATTTTTTTATGTAAATTTCATGCTTTCTAATACAATGTTATTTTGATTAGAATGGCTTACAATCCCTAGAGAAAAGAAGAAGAAGAGGATTCAAGCTCTCCCCTTCCCTAAGGACCCACTAGCATACCTTGAAAACCTTCCTTACTCTAATAGTAGGAAGAGAGTCTTGAATAAATGGTATGAAAACTATCCTTTGCATCAACCATAGGATAGCATAACTTCCATTTATTTAATCCTAATGATGATTTGAATACTCTTTGAGAACCTAGATTTATGCAAGCTTTAAGTGGGACCCACATGGTAGAATAATCCAAATACTACTATGAACATTCGACTTTATGCAACTTATCTCCAATTTCTCTTAATCCTTCTCAATTACTAGCCCACCATTCACATCCATATTTGAACTCATCCAATTTCTCACTTATAGACAATTTCCATCAAATTTCAACCAATCCTACTAATTACTAGCCAAGTCCTAACAAACCCCGACATTGTCCACTAAATCCTTCCAATTTCCAGCAAACCTTATCAAATCAAAGCAATTCTTAACAAACTCCACCAAGTCCATCAAATTCTAGCTAACTTGCTATTCCAGAACTTTATAATTCCACCTCTTACTAACATCCAAGGAGCATATTTACAAAAGACTTCAAGATTCTTTAATGTCCATTTACAATAATATCCTTAACTTTTTGCCATATAACTTTCCTAGCTCTTAAAGGATAAGAGAACACCTCATCCCTCTTGACATCATCCATGACACATCACCACCAAATGATTTTATCACTCTACTCTCACGAGCACACCTCACCCCTCATGACATCACCAAATTGACATCATTGTGGACACCTTATCATAAATCTTTACCATTATGTCCTTGACCATTGCACAAATTCCACCCACAATGCTCCACTTGAAGCCTATATAGAGGGCGTTATCCCAAGGGAATATTAGGGGCACTCCAATCTTTTGGTCTCAACTATGTATATGGTCTTCTAGTCTTCTCATATTTTTCCATTTCATATTGAGTAGGAGTAGTTTCTCTCTTCTTGTTGCTTTATTTTATTTTATTTTTACATATTAGGGAAATTGAATATAGAATAATATCTTAGGCAAGATCGTTAGTATAATTTCTTTCTTACTTTCTAAAGTAGTTTTCCTACTTTATAGGATAATATCTTAGTAGATTAAAGTAGAAATTTCCTTTGTAGGAGAGGGGTAGAAGAGAAGCCAAGCTCCCTCCTTCCCCCAAGATCCTCCTTGCTTGGTTAGGGATTCTCCCCACTAGTATAATAGGAGAGAGTCTCCTAACATATAGCATAAGAATATTATGTTCATTGATTATATAGCTTAGTTAGTCTCACCCATAAGAAAGGATTTTCTTACTCTCTACAATGAGAAGAACCTCTTCCAAGGCTATATCTCTTAGTACATTTCCTTTTTATGCATATTATTTCAAATTTATATCATGATTATCTTTCAAAATCCTTATGCACTCATTCTAGGGTAAAAATTAGGGAATAATAACTTAACTATCTTCATCTCTCTAAACTCAAGATAGACTGACCAATTCATTTAGTAGAGTCTAATTTATGGACTTGGTGGGGTTAGTGCTGTACACTTTCTAACCCCATAACCAAGCTACGACCTTGATATATGGATACATTGATCATAGAGCCTTTTCTCTAGGTGATCTTGAGTTATTAATGAAAGATGAACCACATTGGTTCACCCTAATCCCCATAAAAATAAGAACACATGACCAATGACTGAAGAGGCCCATGGCTTTCACCTCTCCTGGTGGGTTTCATGATGAGTGTTAACCACAAGAGTTGGCTTGTGAACTAATTCTCTCTTCTATCTCTTAAACTCAATTTCATTATCTTACTCTATTCTTTTCATTTATGAAGCATGAAAGGGAGTCTTATTGGGCCTCAACATTAGTATGTTAATCATAACTATAATGGAGTGGCCTACTCTTAATGTCAAGAATAAAAGGGGTGCCTCTTATTGTTACTCTTGTATTTAGGTGATATGGGAGAGACCTGAGTAAGCGAGACTATAAGGAGGAAGTCACACAAAAGAATGGTCCCACATTCATTCTCTTTTGTATTACGTTTCATGTGTAATTGATTGTGTCGCCTTAGTGTCTCTATGAAGTTGACAGAAACCTAATGAACAAGGACTCTAAAGAATGAAGGATACTTTATAGAGGGTGGTCCCACACCTCTCCCTTTTTCTTTGTTCTAGAAGAAGGAAAATGATAAATTGAGGCTCCTTAACTTCCTCTCAACCCACCACATATCCCATTTAATCCAAACTCTAATAAACTATTTTTGACTTGTAAAATTACTAACCACTTATGTGGGTTAAATGGGAATATGCCATCTTGAGAAGGAGCCTCAATGTGAGGCTTGGTTAATGAGCCTCAGTATATCACTCCTCCTACAAGGAAATATGTTTTGTGTGTCTCTATTGGCATCAAAATTTTTACACTTGTGACGGGCAATTGATTTACACAATTATACAACAGAGTGTTCAAAGTGTCTTTAATATCATTTCTTTGAAATTTTAAGTGCTTTAAACCATTATTACAAAGTTTTAGAAGAAAATAAGGGAATTTAAATGTGTTATTTGGCAATAAAACTTTTTTGAATAATTATAAAAAAGCCATTAGCTCACAAAACTATTTTTCACATGACTTAAACTTAGAGTTTTCTTACCATGATATTGATTTTTATCAATAATGTATTATTTTAGAATTTTTTTGAGTATTTACAATTGAAGAAGTACCCTTACTATTTGAATTTTAAAAGTTGGATCCAAGCTCCAAAAATCTTATTGTTTATTAGGAGTTAAAAATTAAACTTTTTTTTCCTCTTGTGACTTGGTCTTGGGGACTATTTGCATTGGACTCAAATGAAGGTGTTTTCTTATTTACATTATAATGCATATAAGAACTCTATCATTGCATCATGTGCAATCATGCTATCTCTGTTGTCTCATGAATGTTTTTGCAAAACACACAACATTTAAATTGTAAAAAAGAAAGATGTAGAGGGACTGTAGACACTCTTAAATGTTGGTTTCCCATGAAACTCAATTCCTGAGTTTAAGTGCCATGTAAATTTTGAAAACTAGAACCCACCTTTGAGTAGAATTCCATTCTTCTCTCTTGCTTTTCCTTTCCTAAAACTAAAGGCTGCCTAAGTAGAAAGGGGTGCCCTATTTTTCTTAATCTATCATTCTTACATTATCTCTCTCTATGTTTCCTTCTTATAGAAAAGGGAGGGGCCCACCAAGCAGCCCCACTGCACTTTTTTCTCTCAACCCACTCTACCTAACACGTCTCTCTTTCCCCTATTTCCATCCCAACATCTCCACTCTATAGCTAGAGAAAGCCTATGGAAACCCTTTTTATGGCTACCTTTTAGGAGATTGGTAAAATTGGAGAGATTGAAAAATTTTGGGATTAGAAAGTGAGAGATTAGAAGAGTTTTCTACAAATTCAATGAAAGGAGGGTTTTAATTTTTGTTTCTCCTTTCTCCTTTCTTCTTCTGCTTCTCTCTCTCTCTCTCATGCCTGGAGCTTTCAGTACATAAGATTTGCGCTTGTTCATTCCTCATTCTCAAGAATATCCAAAGCCTAGAATTTGTGCTAGTTTATCCTCATTCTCAAGAACATCAAATGGCTAGGATTAGTGCATATTTGTTCCTAATTCTCAAGGACGTCTAGTACTTATAATCTATGCTTGTTTCCTCTTCATTCGAAGGAGTATCCATTGACTCTTTTTCATGTATGGTCCATTCCTTGGGCATCATACTGCTTGCAAGAAGAGAGGGGGGGGGGGGGGTTGGTGGAGGAAATTGGCGCCCCATTTTTTAATCTTAATAAACAAAAGAAAAGAAAAGAAAAGAAAAAGTAAGTGAGCCCTATGCTATAATATGATTAGGCTCCCCCTCTCATTCTGTAATCTCTTTTGATATCCTAAGCTAAATATTTTTTTGGGAGGATCCTAGGCTCCTCCTCTCATGCTATAATAGAAATTTGATAGTTAAGATCAAGCCCTAACTTGGAGAATGCTAAGATCTAGCCTAAAGATGAAATTTGGTAGTTAAGATCTAGCTCTGGCTTAGAGAAAGCTAAGGTCTACCCTACAATAGATAGTTAATGGCTTAGATCTGTCCTTAGACTAGAGGATGCTAAAATTTAGCCTAAAATAAAGATCCAATGGCTTAGATCTAGCCCTAACCTAGAGGATAAAGATATAACAGCTTAGATCTAGCCCTAGCCTAGACAAAAGTATGATTTATCCTAGGCAATGATCTAATATCTTTGACCCAACAATCTAATAGCATAGATCTAGCTCTAGTCTACAGGATGCTAAAATCGAGCCTAATATAATAATTCAATAGTTTAGATCTAGCATTGGCTTAGTGGAAGCTAAGATTTAGCATCAAACCTAAACCCTATTGCTTAGATCTAGTCATAGTTTTGTGAATGCTAAGATCTAGCCCAAAACCTAAGTCCAATAGTTTAGATCAAGTCATAGTGTAATATCCTTCATTTTTGGTATAAATTTAGAAATTTCTAAATAAATTAAATTAAAAATTTATAAATGGAAAATTTTCTTAAAAACTTAAGAATTTGAAAGTGCTCGTCGATACGATTCCAACTCCACTAAGAATGCAAAAAACGGAGCTCAAACGAGGGAGTTAGGAGCCGTTGAAGTTGTAAGGGCATTTTGGTCATTTGACAGAGACGTGTTACACAGGGGTCCAAATTGATAATGGCACCCTCATCTTCCACACGTCTCTACCAGTTCGGCGAAATCACCAGAGAGACCATGGGAAGAGGTGTGGATGGAAGAGGTTCTCTTCTCCTAGAACTCTAAGCCTATATCTACCTTCTCCAAGAGCCAAAATGCTCCACCTTGAACGTTTCTTTGAGTTTTTACTCAGAACCCTAGCCCTGCAAGGTTTGATTTTTTTGGCGAGTGAAACCCTGGCGATGACTAGCAACCCCGGCGACAACTAGAAACGCATTTAAAATTAGGAAAAATCAGATTTCCTGGGAACTATGTGCACGCTACTGTTGGAGCGTGATTTCGTGGATGAAACCACGTCTGTTTGAAAATCGCACTGTCTAACTAGTGCACAAGAGACCTAAGATCAAACCCTTTAAATTTGGGATGTTTTTAGGAACGTGGGAAAAATCGTTTAAAAAACATGGTTTTTGGCAAAATCAGTGCAAAAGGAGGGCATAAATGGATTCTAGAAAAAATTCTGAGAAAAATAGAGCAAAAATAACTCAAAACGGAGCTCTGTAGCTCCACCGGAGACTACCGGAATCCAGTCATCTTCTCCAACGGCAATGACATCGTCAACAGCCAGGCGCTAACGCTAGGACGCCCTAACGGAGACGAGCGATGAACGCACGTCTCTGCGCACGGGTGTAGCGGTCACGTGTGCCGGAGCTCCTACACGGGTTGTCACATTGGATCGGGATGCACAGCGTCCTAGTGACCATGACGCACGTCAGCCCCATTTTGTGTATGGTTTCACTAAAATTTGATTTTTGAGAGCTATAGGAGTCCAAATCACGATCTGAAAGAGGCGTTGTGACCGTATCGATAATGTGGACTTAATTGTAACTTAAAAACTTATAAATGACCACTTTTAATTTAAAATTTTTTTTAAATAGTGATGTGACTTGTACAGGTGCACTTGAACAAACTAGTTAAAGGGAGTTATTAGAAAGCTAGTGGTCTCACATTGAGGTAGGTAACGACAATTAATGTTTTTTCTTAATTATTAAACCATGTTTAAACATAGCGTCATGTGTGATTGTGTTTTAAATTGCAATTATCATTTATTGTGGATTTCATGCCACTTTGAGTACATTATGATTATTCCAAATTGAAATCTTTTATTGAACAAACTTATTTCAAATATTTTTATAAGCATGATGTTAATTAGTTATGCTTAAATAGAGACTTATTTCTTATTATATATAGGAAATGCATGGATTTACATGGAAAATAAGAATAGAGGCTTATTAGGTGGTCCTTTTATAAGCTAACCCCAGGATGAGGGGCATGTCTTGGGGATTTCAAGCTATGAGTGCTCTTGAGTTTTAGCATATACATATGATTTTCGTGTTTTATATTTGATGATGGGTGCTCTCACCCGTGGGCTTCATGCTATGAGGGATAGGGCCGACCACCCACCCTCTAAGATTGTGATGTGATGATATTGTGATATGATGACACCGCCCATAGATGGCATTCTGTAGGGGTTTGGTAACATGGATAGTCCACACCACCAGTCTGAGCCTTTCCATGGGGACAAACGCTAAGTCTCCCGTTATGGTGTTGACGGAGAGCGATGGTGGTTAATACCCACGGAGGGTTGCCACTGCAGCATGATGGCTCATATTCTTATTATGTGTGCATGTATGATGAGCATAGTTATGGATGATATGCCTGGGTGTGACAACACTCAGAGGTTGGTTATGAGTACTCCTGATCAGTGATGTTAATGCGATGTGGTGGGACCCATTACCTTAGGGTGCCCTTATTCTTATTGTATGCTCATTTACTTTGATTCAAGTCATGTTTTAACTCCTTGAAATGCATGTTTTAGCATATGGAATATATTGGCATTTATTTGGACATGATTTATGATACTGCTATTTTTATAAATGATAGACTTTTCATCAATACTGTTAATTATTTATTTCATTTATTACATTAATTGTCTATGTACCTACACAAGTGATAGCTTGCTGAGGCATTGCTTTGTTTTGCAATGTCTTAGATCTTGAGTGTGATATCAGGAAAGGCAAAGCTGTTGAGAAACTGTGAGAGCAGCTGAATACTACTTTTTCCTATAGTTTTAGACAGTGATGTGAGTCGTTAAACAAGATTATCATTTGAATTTAATTATGGACTGCATACTTTATATTTTGGATTTGATTGAGATGTTTGGACATATGTTGGGCATTTATATGGGATGCTATGATGGATAGACCCTGGGCCATATTATTATTGTGTTTTGGATATTTATTTGATTTCAAATAAAGGCGCTGATTTATTTGACATTGATTGATACACGTATCGACGACGGTCTGCAAGTTTCGCCACCTTAAAAAACCCCGATTTCCTCCTCTGATAGTAGCAGAACCAAAGGGCTTCTATTCTGCCCTTAAGATGAGTAGGGTGAACGGTCTAGATTTGGAGTCTAAGCTCCCATTGTTGCCGGTGAGCTCCTCCTTTTCCAGCAATGAAAAACCCCAACCCATCTCTCTTTCTTCTCTGATGTGGCTGCACTTCTCTGACGTCTAGGTTAGCCTTCCATCTCTTACTCCGGCTCCCTCTCTTTTCTCTTTTCTCTCCTCTTCTTCTCTTCCTTTTTCCTCTTCTCCTTTCTCTTCTCCCTCCATCATTTTCATTGGGTTCGGGTAGCAGACAGACCTAATGGTCTGTCATTTTTCTTTTTCTTTTGTTAAAATGGGGTGCCCGTATTAAATTTGGCTCCTCCTTTATGTGTTTTAAATTATTTCTTTTCTTTTGATTTTTATTAAATTTTTAAATACACAATGATAGTGTTTTTCCATTATTCCAAACATTATGATCACGGTCAAAAGTGGGCATATGACTAATAATGGAATTCCAGCACCTCTTCACTGTCAAACCTAGATTCCTACAAGTAGGGCCCACTAATGAAATTACAAAAATTACCTTAACGAGAAAAATCATAACTTATTCGTCCATTGTTGGAATTGTTTTTCTAAGTACAATCCAAATATGAAGTTATTGAGTCTAATTTGATGTCTTTCAAAAGGTAAATTTATTGAAACCCAAATTTAAAAATTCTCCCATTTATGTTTATCAAAATTTTTTTTTATAATCCTTTAAAATAGATTTAAAATTTAGGATTGTTACAATGAATGAAGAATTTTCTTAATTACCCTTGTATCATTTAAGCTCTCTTCATTTCATTTTATTTCATTGACAATAATCAAAACTTGTGAAAAATAATCAGAAATAGATTCAAAGTCCTCCATATGTAGTTTTTCAAACTCACTTTTAAGAGTTTGAAGATGTACCTTTTTAACCTTATCGATTTCCTTATGAGTGTTGTGAAGAATCTCCCATGCTTGCTTGGAGGTGGTCACATTTGCAACCTTCTTGAACATACCTTCATCAAGGCATTGATAAATGAGAGCAAAAGCTTGTTGATCTTTCTTTTTAGCCTTTTGCGCAGCCTCCCTTTGGGTAAATGTTAAAGAAGCCTCATTTTGAGGTTCTTCATAGCCTTTTTCAACAATCTCATATGCCTCTTGAGATCCTAAAAATGCTTTCATGTGAATACTCCAACTACCATATTTGTCTTTAGTGAGTTGGGAAAATTGAAAGGGAACCATTCCACTTGCCATCTTATTTTCTCCATGACAAGAATGAACTTGGCCACAATACCACTTTGTTGGAAGAGGGAGGTATCCACAAGCTTTGAGGAAGGCTTTAAAGGTTGGAAATGATTACAAATGACTTTCTAGACAATTCTCCAAAAATATCCTAGATATTGCATCAGTCTTTACATCCTCTTTTCTAGATATTTCTTACTTCTTACATCATCATTGACATAATCTTCTTCTAGATATCTTACATATTTTTTACTAGATAATTGTAGTATTTCTAGAATTTCTAGAAAGTCTTCTAGAAATAAACCATGGGCTTGAACCAACAAATTGATTCTCCTAGCCCATTGGGCCAAATCAAGTTTATCTTCCAACATCTATTGTCTCCTTCCACAAGACCCTATTATTGCAAAAATTAACCAGGCTAGTCTGCTCTTGAAAATTCTCTTGTATTATGTGTAGGTAATTCATCAAAAACAGTCATTTGGATTGGCATAAGTACAGAAAATGTCTGCTGCAAATTAAAGCCCACTCATAGCTGTTTCTTCTATTTGTTGTTGATAATTTGCAGTACTTTTTGGTTTATAGGTGGTATGTTTACTGGAATTCATGTTAGATTCTAAAGATGCAATTGGTTCAATTAACAAATCAACCATTCTGTCAGGGTTCTTTGGTGGCTAAATTGCTGTTTAGAATCTGTTAGAGTTCAAGAAACATAACTTTCTTCAACTTTCGGGAATTTCGTTTCCCTTTTAATGAATACTTTTCACTGCTTTCAGTGGTTTCTTCTCTGGAGTTTGCAATCTTGACGCTTAGGTTCATCCTTGTGTACTTATTTTCCAAGTGGCGGAACAATGAACAGAAGTACTGATGCTGCCTCCCCCATACAGCGTAGGATTTCAAATATGTACTCTATGAATGAAAGAGAAGACTGCAAATTGAGCAAGTTCATACTAGTTGCTAATGACTGACAGGATGATATCTCATATAGAACTTTGAAAGGGAATTTGGGGTTCAGTTTCATCTGCTCTACAGCATAAATAACACTTGAAGACAGATAACACCTAGTAGGACAAATGACTACTGACTAGATGATTGGTTAGTTGATGACTATGATATCTTTTTCCACTCTTTAGGGGGTTAAACTATCTAGATTGGTGGGGAGGAGCTGGAAGAATTGGTCCCGATATTCCAATGTTTAGTCTTTTGCTAGAGTGCTTATATATAGTACGGGGAATCTTGCTGTCATGAGCTGGTAGTAGTTGATACTGAATCCTTCTAGAATTATTGCATTATCATGTGTTGTAGGTTGTGACAAACTGTGACAGGTCATTTGATCCATCACATCTTTCACATTCCCAATAGATGCAGAGAGTATTCGCCTAAAGAGAAATGGATGAATGACTTTGATTATGCTCTTTGCTTGCTTGGAGTCTATGGTGTCTGATTTTCAACATTTTTTCCAGTCGTAGTTGCAAGGGGTCAGTTATGATCACAAATATAAGGGGTTCTTGGTATAATGGATCTTTTCCATGTGGATCTAGTGCTTGATGGGAGCCCTTTGCCCTGTCTATGATGTAGAGAAGGGACTCAATAAATTCTCAATAAGAATGTGGAAAGCAACCAATTGACTCTACGGCTCCCTCCAGAGGATTGTGGCACGTGGATTACTTGCTCGAACCAGATTCTTACAATGGATACTGTATCCATAAGGGTGTTTGTTTAATGTGTCTCTGACATACAATGTAGATAATCATTTTTTTCTTTGAACGGCAAGTATTTCAAGTTGGTCGACGGCTTCCTTAGTCACTGCAGGATTGACATTAATTGATGGTCAATCATTTTAATGAATTTCAATGTTACTCGGGTGATAGTAAAGGTAGATACTTTTTTCATCTTCATATTTTCTTGTACCATGGGGGCCGAAGAGTAGCTTTTTGTTGAGTTCATCATGTCTGGTGACTATAACTCTTTATCTGGAGAGAATGGAATGGGTGCCATTTAGCTTTTGTGGTCCCATGGGAGTGGCAGATTCTAATGACAT
This sequence comes from Warburgia ugandensis, assembly GCA_035236585.1. Lineage (NCBI taxonomy): Eukaryota > Viridiplantae > Streptophyta > Magnoliopsida > Canellales > Canellaceae > Warburgia > Warburgia ugandensis. The sequence continues at coordinate 74,791,195 of CP141128.1, read as the reverse complement.
GGAATTTTGATGGAGGGAGTCTAGTAGTGGTATTCTACGTGCTTGAATCACTAGCCGCTAATGGAAGGTAGTTTTATTGGTGGATGTAACTATTATGGACATCTAGGGTATCGTTGCTTTTTTTCTTTTTCTTATTTTCTTACCCCGCTCTTTTGTCATGGTTTTCATGCATCATTTATTGCTCCAGTAATGTTCTTTAAACCATGTTGTTCTGGACTTCAGCATTTTTTTATATATATCCAACAAAGATGTCACTTAATGGAGTTTTTATATGGAATTTACGAACTGCTCAGATTCTGGGTCATACCTTAGTTAGGTGATGCACCAAAACTGTTCAGTGGATGGTTGTACACCTTTCTGCATTGGGAAATGGGCAGTTCAAAATGTTGTACAAAAATATAGGCTCTACAATTTAGCAGTTTATTCATCCAGTAGAGTACAAAGAAGATCAATGGGGTAATTGTTTAAAACAACAGGTACTAGATGTTAGCAGTTTGTTCATCCAATGGAGAAGACCTTTGGGATCGTTTCACCAAAGATGTGGCTCGGAAATGACTAGATCTCGATCCACTGGGCTCTACCAGGACCTTTTACTGCTTTTAACAATATATGCAAGATCACTATGTAAGGCTTTTCAGCTTGCAAGCTGAATCTTTAAAGTCTTGAAGTAGTCACAGAGCATCAAAGCTCGGTTAATTTAATGGTGGACCATATCTAAGTCTCTGGAACTGAAACAGAGGGGCTTTTGTTTCAATATGAACTGGTTGTTTGAAAAGAACTCCATTTTGGCTGTTTCTAATCCTTGGTTCTTGCACGATGATGAATTGGAGGAAAAGACAATGCATGTATGGGGGGATGGAGCAAGATATCATAATTTGGAGATGTCCTTACGGATGGATCCCATAGCCGCTGTCTGAATCTTTTAGGATCTATCCAGGCTGATCTTTTGTTTGAATTTTGGTACTGGGCTTTCAGGACATTGTTTTGTGTATCTGATCTTGTTGGCTTGTTATTGGATCTCCAAGTTCACTGGGTTTGGCCGAGATTCCTGTTTTCGTGGTTTGCTTGGACTGAGGATTTTTTGTACTTCTGCGCTGCAAGTTTGGGCTCTAGCTAAAATTCATTTCTTGATGCAAAGTTGCTGCTCTTGGTCAACTGACTATTTGGCTTTGACTGTTCATGTGTCCATGAGAGAATCTGTGGTGCTAAATTGATGCCATTATGATCATCTGCATTCTGTTTTCATGGAATGCTTGTTCCTGTTTCTGATAGGAAATATTCACACCAGAAGAAAATTTTCTGCACAATACTGCTCTGGTAGGATTTTGATTCCTCTGTTCTGTTAGTTATTTGGGTGAATCTTGACGGTATTTCTGCTGGAGTGAGGTGCACTTATGGCCCGACAGGATTAGACGTATGTTCTAATTTCTGTTCTTTGCCTGGAGTAGACTAGCTGGGCTCCTGGTACTTTCCGCTGTTTTTCATCAGCCATCGTTAAAAAAAACAAAAAGATAAAAAATTCTTTTTTGAACGGTTTTGTTAAACAAAACCCTTGCTTATCGGTTGCAATTTCAACAAAAGTCAGCCAATATTTGGAGAACAAATATGAAACGTGGAATGTTGCAAAGGAGCTCAGCTTTTTTTGATAAAATGAAAGGTGCAAATGCCAAAGATGAGCTGTAGGTGTTACAAGAAGGGTCATCCAAGGTCGTGATGGTATGGAGAGACAGCTGTAGACTTGCTTCCAATCAATAGCCCGTTTAGGGAGACAACCAGGAAAAACCCAACCCAATATTGCGAAGCACACGAGACGCCGGCAAATTACACACTATCTGCTGAACCACGGGACTTCCATCCCCAACTGGTATTTTCTGAAAACCTAGAAAAGGGACGTTGTTACGGGTGGCATACCCTTTTAAGTGGTCGTTTATACTTTATGGATAGAATGTCCTGCACGATATTCTAAGGAACAAGGGACGCACCAACTAATGAGCATGGCCATTCAAGAAAAGTTAATATCTTATTGGTGTGGGAATTGTTATTTTGTTATTCCTACTATTTAAGAACTTTATTTTTTTATTCTTTTTGGATGGTTGAAATTTGAAACCATAAAGAAGGAAGACAACTTACAGAGTTTGAAACCCAAGATAGAAAGCTTTCAAATAAAAATAGATAAAGCAGCTCCTAAAAGCTAAACTTAGTGGCTTTGTTTTGTGTTTTACATGTCGTGATCTTCACGGTGTGTATTACTATTTCATAAAAAGTAAAAATTTGTAATTTGCTTGGATTGTAAGCTTTTAAGAACAATTTGTGAGTCCCTATTTGGTCGACAGGAAATGGACAGTAATTAAATTTTATGGAAAAGGAAATTCTCAGCAGAAAGTGTTTTATAGCTTTGAAATTGAATTATGCCAAAACTAAAACTCGTATAATATTTAGGTTTTTGGTATAATTTAATTCCAAGCTGTAAAACACTTTCATGACGCATATCCCTTTTTCCGTGGAAGTAAGTTTCTGTCAATTTCCTGCCATCCAAATAGACTTTATAGGCACAAAATTATGGTAAACCAAGACAATTCAAACTGGAAACTAGGCCAGTTCATATTTCATGCATTTGGTTTTCCTTGAGTCAACTCAGTGGACTTGAGAACTCCTAGGTCTTTCACTAAATGATGTTAGAGACGAATGAGAACTCAGTTCCTATGAGATTAAACTCAAAGTCAATACTTCATGCATATATCACGTAGAAATAGCAATCAGATCACTCCAGCTTAGAAACTCGTTCCTCTGGATGCATTTCATTTAGTCAATTTGTTGATGCTTCAATATGTGCCAAAACAAAACTGAAATTGGACTTTAATGTGTGGCCTTGCCCTGTCATTTGGGATCATTCTGAATATCTAGTACCATCATAAGAGCAAGATGGCAAAGACATGGTGCTGGTCAAGTGCAGCTCACGCATCATCATTACACCTGTTATGGGAGAAATTCTGTGGCATTTACAAAATCCGCAGTTTCCAGAACTCAAATTCTTTCACATATACTGGTTAGATCTGCAAGGATGGCTCTCAAACTGCTAGACGATGGGAAATGGAACTTTGGAAAAAGTCTAGATTTCATATCATGTGAAGCCCTAGGCCGATGAGGACGGGCCAAGAGAAGGTTGGCAGGCTTCTAGGATGGGGTGAAGGACAGAGAGTTAGTCCCACATTGCCTGGAGAGAGGAAACGGGGTTGTTTATAAGAGTTCAGGGAACTCTAACTATTACAATGCATTTTTCCTGGGAAACTAGGAAAGAACAAAGTCGTGAGGGGTGTATGGGCGCCCCAAAGCAGACAATATTATGACTATCAAAACCTCAGGGTATTACAAATGATATTAGAGCCAGTTCCTCTCAAGGTGTGGTGGCTAGCTGCACGCGAGCGCCTGGTCGTAGCTATTATGTGGGAACGCTTGTTCTCTAAGAGGGAAGATGTGAAGCTTTAGGCCAATGAGGGCAGGCCAAGAGAAGGTTGGCAAGCTTCTAGGCTGGGGTGAAAGATAGAGAGTTAGTCTCACGTTACCTAAAGAGAGGAAACTGAGCTATTTATAAGAGTTCGGGGAACTCTAACGGTCACAATGCGTTTTTCTTGGAAAACTAGAAAAAAATACAAAACTATGAGAGGTGTATGGGCGCCCCAAAGCAAATAATATTGTGATTGTTAAAACCTCAATGTGTTATCTATCATTCACAAACATGTTTTATGGGCCTTTTGTAAAAATGCCATTACATTTTGGCATTTTTCCAAAAATTCCAACTTTTTTTCAATTTTGCAAATTTTCTATTAAGTTTTCAAGAACTTTGCAAATTTTTCATATATTGGTTTACTGTCCTTTTTCCATGTTAACTTTTACTAAATGACAATATTATCCTTATCCCTTTTGGCAACCCCTGCTTTTAGGACATTTTTCGGCGTCCCTGCTAGTGCTACTGAGATCATCGCGCCCCCCCCCAAGCGACGCTACCCAGACTGCACCCCCACCTTGCTCCCTAGGTCCAATCCCTATTTTTCGACAGCTTCTCCAACAACTGAATATCCATCTGATGTTTGTTAGATAAGGATAATATTGAAATTTTGTAAAAATTAACAGGGAAGGAGGATGAAAATCTAGCAGAATGGCAAATTTGCAAGATTAAAAAAATGTTGGATATTTTTGCAGAAATGCCAAAATATAATGGCATTTTTGCAAAAAATCCTATTTTTATTACATTCTTATACGAGTATAAATGAAAAAAGGGGACCCTTGGGGCAATGATAGAGTTATTGTCGTGTGACCTTGAAGTCATAGGTTTGAGACATAGAAACAGCCTCTTGCAAAAATGTAAGGTAAGGCATTTGTACTATAAACTCTTTGTGGTCCCCCGTTCCCTACACATGCATATATGGAAGCTGTTCATTGGGCTGACCTTTTTATACGAGTATAAATGACACTAGAGTATGTTTAGTCTGGTCATATCTCTTTTATGATACCTTCTTCTTTTTTTTCCACCCATGCCTCTTCTCTCCACTCTTGGTCTTCTGTAGGATCATGGCGTGTTGCCTACAGCCATTGGTATTATTTTTGAACCAACATGTATGTAACTGTGCCTTCCATTGTCAACAATAAGCCATAACTAAGCCAGTTTTTTTCTAATGACATATTTCAACTCATCTACAGCTAAGGGATGTTGTTACAAGCATACTAATTACCGAATCTAGCATAACAAATGCAAGTTTGGGAAAGGATGCTGGTAGATCTATGACACTTCAACTAATTAAAGATAGTATGAGGGATAGTTTATAGGATACCTTATCTTAATCAATTAAGATATGTGGCCTTTGCACCGGTTCTACTTTTCCTATGCCAAGAAAAAGCAGCCTAAGAGGAATTTTGTTGCTTGGAGACTTTTGCCTAACCTTTGTGGTTATAGATATCAAGTTTGACATTTCAATGAACACTTTTGCCTACCTTTTTATTCTGGAATTACTTTATATTTTAATTCATTTTTCTTTTGTCAACTCTTTGCTAACTAAAGAACTATATATAAATGATGCAGTGTGACGATTAAGAAAAATATAGACACAAAGCAAATAAAATCTAGAGAATTTCAAGAAATCAATGGAAAAGCCTAGGAGATTAAGCTGAAAACATTTCGTCCAACGTTTATTCCATTAGAGTGATAAATCTAGTTGCAGTTTAAAAAAAGGAAAGATATAAAGCAACTAGTCACCAGAAAATGTTACATTTGGAACCAATCTAAGGAAAAATATTTATGCAAACAACTTTCAACAATCATTTTCTTCCATTGTGAAGACATCGAACACATCAGTTGATGTATTTCATTTAAACCTTGTCAATAATCAAGCATCTATGTAGTTCTATTGGGTGAGACTAGAGAGGCAAATTCTACTTATATCATTCTGTAAGTTCAAGGTAAACAAAAAAAAACAAAGCAACTTCTAAAAGTCAATAAACAAAATCAAATCGTTAACTATATAAGCAATTGGAAGGGTGCTGATGAGATGTACCTTATTAATCCAATTGTGTCCAAATTGAATTGCTTTCTCCCAAGGGCAAATCTAGTCCCACTCGTTGTAGATCAGTTGCTATTAGCTAAACTGGTTGCAGATTTTCTCCTAATTTGAGTTTCCAGGAAGAAAATTTTCAAAACAACGCGGAGAGAGAGAGAGAGAGAGAGAGAGAGAGAGAGAGAGAGAGAGAGAGAGAGAGAGAGAGAGAGAGAGAGAGGAAGAAATTTTCATGTTTCAATCTAGAAAAAAGCTAAATTAGGTTTCCATCAAGCACTTTATGGCACCAAGCATTGGGTTTCCACATTCACCTACATTAATCAAGTTTCTATGAAGAAGTTTTTCAAAGGCCAAGAAAGATCAGAAGAATTTTGGAATTTTCATGTTAGAATAGCGAGAAGGGGTTAGAAAGTGTTGGAAGTAAACTAAAAGCATATATGTGGGCCCAGTTACATGAGTGGGCCCAGCAACATGAGTAGGCCCAACGACATGGGTGGGCCCATCTTATCCTTTTTTATTTCAGTTATGGGCTTGGCCCCAAGTTTTACACAAAAGGCCCATAATCTAGAAAGCTTATGTTCTAGAAAGTGTATAAAAGCCAACAAATCTAGATTAATCTTTAGAAATATCTAAGGTAGATATTTGTGTGGAAGATTCAAGTTATAATTTCTAGAAAAGTGTTAACCATTAGATTAAAGACACTTGGAATAATCTCCACCACACATTAAGGAGCTGGTAGGTGGAGGACAAGTATAAATAGAGGTGCCCTCCTCATTTGTAAGAAAGTGAGAAAGAAGAGAGAGAGGTGAGTGAGAGTGTGAGGAAGTGAGTCTTGTAAAGGTAGCAACCTTGTATTTGTAATTATTCTTAAGTGAATTTGAGAGAAATTTTTCTTCTTTCATTAGTGTTTTCTCTTCTTATTTCCCTCACACATCATAGTTGTGGGTGAAGACTTAGAAAAGCCAACATCCAACATAGTGGTATCATAGCCAAGCCAAGTTCAGGGTCACAAAAGTTCTGCTGAAGTTTTATCCCTCATCTCACATCAAAGATGTCTTCTAACTTGGTGCAAACTTAAATTCCCAAGTTGTTGAAAGACAACAATGAAAGATGGAAGATTCAAATGAAGACGTTGCTCGAGTTGCAAGATTTATGGGAGATTGTTGCTGATGGATACGAGGAGCCCATTGTCAAGTAAGAAGATTCCCACACTGGGGATCAAAAGAAGAATCTTAAGGAGCAAAGAAAGAAGGATAAGAAGGCATTGTTCTTACTCTATCAAGGAGTAGATGAATCAACATTTGAGAAGATTGCAGAAGTGAAGTCAAGCAAGGAAGCATGGGAGATTCTAAGCACCTACTTCAAGGGTGTTGATCGGGTAAGAAGGGTTCATTTGCAAACATTAAGGGCTGAGTTTGAAGCTGCTCATATGAAAGGTGAGTCTATCTCTAATTACTTCTCAAGGTTATTAGTTATTGTTAATAACCTAAAAAGGAATGGGGAAAAGATTGAAGTTGTTCATGTAATAGAGAAAATATTGTGATCCCTCACAACCAAATTTGAACATGTGGTTGTGGCCATTGAAGAATCCAAAGATTTGGTTACTCTCACTGTTGAAGAACTAATGGGATCACTTCAAGTGCATGAGCAGCGCATGATAAAGAGTAGTAGCCTAGCCATAGTGGAGCAAGCACTTGAGTCAAAATTGACTCTAAATGATCAAAGGGGTGGTCGTTCTCAACGTGGAGGCATCGCTAGTGGCAATCGTGGAAGAGGCCATGGGAGAGGAGGTTATCAACATCAAGGGCCAAATCAAGGGAAGCCTGCCAACATCAAAAGAGGAATGAGTAGAGGCAAATCTACTCATGGTCGTGGACGTGGAGATAGAAGAATCATCCAGTGTTATAATTGCAACAAGACTGGCATTATGCATCTGAATATTGGAGCAACTAATCAGGTAATCAAAATCATCAATCTAATTTTGCAGAAGCATCTGGAGGCATGAAAGAAGATGTCACATTTCTCGTTGCACAAAAGGAGACACATAATCAACAAGATGTATGGTATCTTGACTCTGGAGCAACAATCATATATGCGGCAAAAAGGAGCTCTTTGAAGATTTGGTTGAAGATGTTCATGGCAATATCAGCCTTGGAGATTCATCCAAAGTACCTGTGAAAGGTAAGGGCAAACTTAAAATTTATCAAAAGAATGGTGCTCCCCAATATATCTTAAATGTGTATTTTGTACCCAACATGAGAAGCAATATTCTTAGCATTGGGCAACTCTTAGAGAAAGGGTATAAAATATACATGGAAGGTGGGTCTCTCTCTTTGATGACTACACAAGGGAGACTCATTACAAAAGTTTAGATGACACCCAATAAAATGTTTTCTCTCCATATTAATACAAGCCTCGAAGAGTGTTTCTATGGAAGCATTAAGGACGAATCATGGAAGTGGCATCTCCACTTTGGGCATCTCAATTTCAATGGACTTAAGCTATAATCTACATTGAGCATGGTACGATGATTGCCGCATATAGAGAAACCAGAGTACATATGCGAGTCTTGCACTCTTAGCAAGCAGCAAAGAGCCCCTTTTCAAAGTCAAAGATCTTGGAGAACAGTAAATCCTCTACACCTGGTACACACCGACATTTGCAGACTCATTGAGCCTACTTCATTTGGAGGTAACAGATACTTCATCACCCTTATTGATGATTTTAGTAGAAAATTTTGGGTCTATTTCATGAAAGAAAAATCTACTGCCTTTACTATTTAAAAATTTTTTAAAGCTCATGTTGAAGTTGAAAGTGGCCATTCACTTAAGATATTAAGATCTGATAGAGGTGGGGAATACACCTCTAATGAGTTCCAAAGTTATTGTAAGGAGAATGACATTAAGCAACAATTTATAATAGCATACACACCACAACAAAATGGCATCACTGAATGGAAGAATTAAACCATCCTTGACATGACAAGAACTATGCTCAAGGAGAAAAGCTTGCGGAAGAATTTTTGGGCTGAAGCTGTAGCATGTTTAACTTATCTTCTCAATTGGTGTCCTACAAAGAGTGTAGCATGGAGTGGCTACAGACCAAGTATGGCACACCTTAGGGTCGTGGGTGCATCGCGTATGCTCAAGTACCTGAGGCAAAGAGAAAAAAGCTAGATGATTGTGTAGAGAAGTGCATCTTCATTGGCTATAGCGAGGAGTCCAAAGCATACAAACTCTATAATCTATTTACACAGAAAGTGGTGGTAAGTAGAGATGTAATTTTTAGAGAAGATGAAGCATGGAATTGGAGTGAAGCAAACACAGATAAGGAAAATCATCTTGAAATGGAGGAACAAGCAGAAGTAAGCCATGAAGCTGCAGAAAGAGGAGTTTCAACACCATCCCCTACAGATCATATAACTCCGCAAAGTCAAAGTAACGTATGTCCATCCTCTATACCAATTAAGATGAGAAGTCTTAGAGAAATTTATGAACAAACTAAAGACATAAATCTATTTTGTCTATATGTCGATGCTGAGCCTCTAACATTCCAATAAGCTATTAAAAAAGATTGTTGGAAGAAAGCAATGTAGGAAGAAATCCATGCCATTGAGAAGAATGACACATGGGAGTTAACTACACTCCCTAAATGTTAAAGGGCAATCGGTGTCAAATGGGTATATAAAATTAAGCGGACAGCTGATGGAAAGATTGAAAGATTTAAGGCCCGAAGCAAAAATACAGCATCAACTATGAAGAAGTATTTGCACCAATTGCATGACTTAACACTGTAAGAATTTTGATCTCTCTTGTTGCCCATCACAATTGGAAGATATACCAATTGGATGAAAAGTTAGCATTCCTAAATGGTAAGCTAGAAGAAGAAGTTTATGTCAAGCAACTCGAATGTTTTGTAAAAGAAGAGCAAAAGGTGTATCGGTTGAAGAAAGCTCTATATGGCTTGAAGCAAACCCCAAGAGCTTGAAACTCCTGCATTGATGGCTGCCTTGAAGACAATGGTTTCACCAAATGCCCATAGGAACATGCTATTTATATCAAGAAGAATGATCACAATGAGATACTTTTTGTTTGTTTATATGTTGGTGATCTATTATTCATAGGAAATAGCCAATGGATGATTCAGTAATTCAAGCAAGCCATGTTCAAAGAGTTTGAGATGACAGATTCTAATCTTATGTCATTTTTCCTTGGAATTGAAGTATGTCAAAATTTCGATGGTATTTTCATATCTCAAAAGAAGTATGCCAGAGAGTTACTTGAAAATTTTAGAATGAGTAATTGTAATGAAGTAAATACACCTCTTCCATTAGGTTTAAAGATAACAAAAGAAGAAGAAGGGACAAGCATAGATTCTACTCTTTTCAAGAGTTTAATTGTAAGCTTAAGGTACCTCACAATCATAAGACCATATATTGTGTTTAGTGTTGGACTCTTGAGTAGGTACATGGAAACGCCAAAAGAGTCACACTAGTTGGTTGCAAAGAGGACCTTAAGATATATAAAAGGTACGTTGAACTTTGGCCTATTTTACTCTTACAAGGATGATATAACTTTGTTTGGTTATTCATATAATGAGTGAGCCGAATATCAAGATGAAAGAAAAAGTACTTCAGGTTATGCATTTTACCTTGGGACAACTACCTTTACTTGGATGTCTAAGAAGCAAGAAGTAGTAGCATTATCATCATGCGAAGTTGAATGTGTGGCTGCCTCCTCTACTGTCTCTGAAGCAGTTTGGTTGAGAAACTTCTTAAAGTAGTTAGATCATTCTCAAGAAGATTCTACGCCTATATATATCGACAACAATCTGCCATTGAGCTTGCCAAAAATCCAGTACAACATGGAAGAAGCAAGCACATTGATATAAAGTATCACTTCTTGAGAGACCAAGTGAAGCAAAGAATAATAAAGCTGGAGTACTGTAATACTAAAGAACAAGTGACTGACACCTTCACAAAAGTATTGCCCACTGACACATTTATCAAGTTGAGGACTATGCTTGGAATGAAGAAGCTTTTGGTTTAAGGGGGGATATGCTGGAAGTATACCAAAAGCATATATATGGGTCCAGTTACATGAGTGGGCCCAACGACATAGGTGGGTCCATCTTATCTCTTTTTGCTTTTGGTTATGGGCTTGGCCCTAAGTTTTACACAAAAGGCCCATAATTTAGAAGGCCTATGTTCTAGAAAGTGTATAAAAGTTAACAAATCTAGATAAATCTTTAGAAATATCTAAGGTAGATATTTGTGTAGAAGATTCAAGTTGTAATTTCTACAAAAGTGTTAACCATTAGATTAAAGACACTTGAATAATCTCCACCACACATTGAGGAGGTGGTAGGTGGAGGACAAGTATAAATAGAGGTGCCCTTCTCATTTGTTAGCAAGTGAGAAAGAAGAGAGAAAGAGGTGAGTGAGGAGTGAGGAGTGAGGAGTGAGGAGTGAGTGAGAGTATGAGGCAGTGAGTCTTGTAAAGGTAGCAACCTTGTATTTGTAATTGTTCTTGAGTGAATTTGAGAGAAATTTTTCTTTTTTCATTAGTGTTTTCTCTTCTTATTTTCCTCACACATCATAGTTGTGGGTGAAGGCTTAGCAAAGCCAGCATCCAATAGAAAGGGAGTGTTTGTCTTGAGCTCTCTTGGTTAACTCAATAAAAGTGAGTGATTTAGTCTCTCTCTAAATAGTGTGGTGGAACAGAGGGAGGGGAACTGAGAGTGAGAGAGATGAAGAGTGTGAGACAAGGGTGCGGATTTTACCAGGATCAGGAGATTTCCATCGAAACTGCAGGTTGATGTTCCAAGGAGATGAGCTGCCAACTAACAATGAAAGGTGCAAGCAGTTGAGTCATGTCCCCAATAGAGTAGCATCAATATTTGTTGCAACATTAAAACTAAACATTCTCTTTGTTGCTCTTAGGGGTTAGATGGATACAAACAATCCAGTGGATGCACAGGACCTGCTCTTTTATAACATGACTTGAACATAGTGGCTCATTCCGAGGGATCCTTCATGGATTCTTTTTGAAAAACCAAATTAACAATTGAATAGACATGAAGATAATCTGACACATGATTAGGGTCTATTGAATATGAAAATACATTTTTTATTTTAAGTATTCTTAGCACTATGTGAAGGGAATTTTCATAATTTAAAAGAGAAATTCTATAGTGGACTAACCCTTCCATCTAAGCCTCACTTTGGATGTTCTAACCTATTCATCTTTTTTGCCCTACCCTATTTAGAACACTTGCATTGGATTCTTCTAGCTACTATTTTTTCAATTGAAAAGTTTTTTAATCATGATTCTTGGACTTTTTAACTAAGAAAACTTGTACCATAAGCAATCAATGGGCATGAGTTTTTGTAGGTAACCTAGCTCATCTACTGCTTTAATGGGTGAATAACCCAACCCTTGGAAGATAATACAAGACCATGTGGCAAAAGAGATGACATTAAGCTGCCAAAACTTTCACGTGAACTCATGGCAAAGATCAGCCTGTTATCACTAGAATAACTTTTATCCCTTGAAGGATGGCCTTGATACTCAGCACCGTTCGGTCACTAAGGACAAACTTTTGTCCTTGCTCAACGGGTAGGTCTTGCAGTCAAGCTCCATATCTAGGAGAGATAAAAAAAATGAATGAGTCAATTGTCCAAAGTGGGATTTCGATATAAATGGTCACCGTGTCAGTCTCGGCAGCTCAGTCATAGCATTTCTCAATTTAAAAAGTTTCTATCCTCGCCTTAGTACCAAAAATCAAAACTTTCCTTTTGCAATGCGATATCTAATTGGAATTCTTCTTCTTGGATTTCTCTTCGTTTACTGTTTCTTAGTTCTGACTGATGCCAAAAAAAAAAACGAATGGAGAAAAAAAAATGACCAACTCCTTGGAGCAAACAACACAAGTTTTGTTGGTTCTCAATTGAAAAACTTCTCTTGTCGCCTTAGTCCAAACCTCAAAACTTCCCTTCTTAGGGAAAACAACACAAGTTTTGTTGGATCATGGGCTCGGGTGGACACCGTATCGGATGCATTTAGATCCATAGATTAGAGGTAAGCATTGAGAAATATTCTCATTAGAATCCAACCCAATTGGGACTTGAACGTACGGGTCATGATTTTAGCATAAGTTGATCTGTTTCAAGTCCAGGCATTTACAACCCCCTCGTTGCCCTTTCGCATAATGGCTTTTCTTGCTTTCCTGATGAATGGTGCTTTTGAGTAAGGGGTTAAACCTGAAATGGGAAACTCCGTTAATCTTTATTTTTCACATGCAACACTTTCTTATTTGGGAGAGCACCCTAGCTTTGATCCAAGGTAAAGGTCATACTAGAGGACTTGTTTCTCTTTTCAAACACAGTATTAACAGTTAAACTAAAAGAAGATGGTCGTCGAGAATTGCTATTAGGACTAAGTTGCATGGCTTCTTCGTAGACTACGCTCTTTAGAGAGAAGCTCGGCAAACCGAGTCAGGGCTTCTTCATTGGTGTCCTTTCCTTGCACGGGCTCATAATTGCCTGTTTCCAGGTTCACTTTTGACACGGGTTTCTTCAAAAGCTCCTTGCCAATCCTTTCCAGTTTCTTCAAGTTCTCTGTTGTGGATATGTCCACCGATGATGCTTCTCCTACCAATTTGTCCTCCTGATAATCAGGAGAAGATTTTGTTAGTAATATGAAGATCTAATATGCAAAACAGGCCAGTATCCAGCAGTTGTAGTAGTCATGCAGAAATGTAGCTTGTTGAGTGTAACCCACGCATACAGGGTTTTGACCGTCTTTTTCCAAATTCTTGTGACACTGCACGAAGAAGTCACTCAAAATATTGAATGCATATGAAATTACAACTACGATTCTAATTACCACGTGGTATTGAAAAGATGAGATTATCCATTACTCCTACATAATTGGCATCATCCAATGATGGGATTTAGGATGTGCTGCAATATTATTTAGCGTCCTAGTCAATATAATTATAGTTCGCTAATATTTCCAGGCCCTAAATCTTATAATGTTCATCTAACTCCCCGAACCTTGGATATTCGCCGGTGCAAAAGCCGGATGTATTTATATAACACCCATGATATTTTATATTTATGTTGTTAGATATATACGATCAGAAGCATAAGCAACAGTGTATATTTAACAAAGTAAAACTGCCATTTGTTGAATGCTACTCTATCCCTTTTAGTATGGCTTTTGCACTAACAGCCATGGTAGTGAAGTCAGATGAACGGTTTGGATCAATTAATGGTATAGGGCAGCCCACTATACATAAGTGGAGGAATGATCTTGAGGTGTTGTCGCATTCTTTACCGGCATTCCTTAAAATTAAAAATGCAAAGATGGCATTAGGACTAGTACAAGGTAATTAGTTTACATTTTATTGGACCCCTTTAAAGTGGTGAGTTGCATACCTGGATTCGCAGATAGTACCTCTCGGAATTAAGCGCTCGAAAGAGAACAGAAGCGTGAAAGTCGACCATGTCGGCGCTTGCTTCAAAGAACGAGTTGATCAGTGGACTGGATTTTTTGTTGTATATCCATCCAAGCAGTCCCCATTTGCGGCTCTCCAAAGCATTGGTACTTCCCTTCGTGCTTAGCTGCTCCTGTGCCCAAAGAGATGACTAGGAACTTCCCATGGTCGGCAAGCTTGATCGAGAGAAAATCTGGGTTTTTCTTCAAGTTTTCCTCAGTCACCTCGTTTATAGCAATCAATGTCTGAACCAACAAAAGAGAAAATTTCGTGAATAGGATTAGAGGAGTGGAACACGTCATTTGTAAGATTCCACCAAGATGTTCTAGGACAGAGAATAAAGCATCAAAAGAGGAGTTTGAGTTTCATTTCTTTTTCATTGAAAACCGGCAATATTATTACCACCATTATGTTTGAAAGTCCCACCCATCATAATTCATCTTAATTGATAGACTTACACCGTTAGAGAGTAACTATATCAGCCCTTTTATGAAGTAGTGATAGTGATCTTACGGGGTTATTTGCAGGAAGCCCGCCATCAATGAGGTTGAATTTCTTGGGATTTCCATTGGAGTCTTCGGTTTCAAAGTAGTGAGTAGGAAGATACGTTGGTGCTGCTGAGGTACTTATGCAGATATCTGAAAGACAAGGATCATTTCCACTTTCATGTTTTGCCTGTAAGTAAGATTAGTAGCCATTAGATCTCTGAATTGAAGTGGCCAAAATCCCATCAAGAATCAGAAAATATAAATCCATGAGAGAATTCTTTAGTACCCTGTAGGTGGAGAAAATGATGGGTTGCTGAAGTTTGATATCAAAAGCAGGAATGACAACGTTTGTCAAGGTCTGGTGCAGCTTTGTCTCCTTTAGAATATTTCGTACCAAGGAATGCAAGTACTTCCCATCATATCTAGGCCCTGTGACTGCACGCCACAGGTTCCTAATGGAACTAAAAAATCTGCATCCAGAAATTTGATTCAGACACAGAATAATATGAGTCCATAAGTAATGGGATACGCCGCTCCAAAAGGAAAATTGAAAATGTCATGAGCCAGAAAGGCGCAAGACGCACCCTCTCTGGGGGAATATTTCGGGGCAGTGTTTTAAGTAGAAGTTATTGATGTCCTTGGCCGCATAGCGAGGGCAGTTGTTTTCGTCTGGAGCAGTAAGCATGGTGGTAATCAAGCCGCCAGTGCTCGTTCCTGCAATAACATCGAAGTAGTCGGCAAGCCTGACGTGCGGTCCATCAAGTTCCTGAAACAGTCAGAAATTATGTATGTCATCTAATTTCCATTAAATTCAGGTTTAAATGAAGATCAAAATGTTAGTAGAATGTCGTACTTGTAACTTGGACTCCAGGAAAGCGAGGATTGTTCCTGGAATCAAGCCTCGTACACCACCTCCATCGATGCTTAGGACAGTAACCATCTTCCCTGGATGCTCTAGGGTTGCCATTGCATAAACTTCTAGCTAGCAGCCTCTCTCTCTCCTCTAGGGTTGCCATTGCATAAACTTCTAGCTAGCAGCCTCTCTCTCTCTCTCTCTCTCTCTCTCTCTCTCTCTCTCTCTCTCTCTCTCTCTCTCTCTCTCTCTCTCTCTCTCTCTCATAAGCCTGGTGAACTTGCCTTTATATATAGATGGATTTAGTAAAGAAGCTTCGTGGAAGTGATCGAGTATGGCCACTTAATCCACCATGTATTATAAAGCTAATATGATCCTTGCCACGCGATCAAACATATATCTTCTTGTTGAATTTTTGTTCTGCAAGATTCTCAGCTTGTACAATTTTTTTGGAAGAGGTTTCCATCTATTTTCATATTCTACCAGTTAGAAGTATAACTATTATTGACCCACTTTCTATCCACTTAAATTTTTAGGTCGAATGGTATCTAACTAATATCGGAGGTTTATTTTCTGAAAGGTCAGGAATTCAAATTCTAAGACCTTCCATTTATCAAATGCATGTGTAAAAATTCATGGCCTTTCCACATGAGGAGGCATGTTATAGATATAATAACTATTGGCCCACTTTCTATCAACTTAAGTTTTGTGTAACTAGTTCATGTGGTGGTCCTACCAATATATGGGCGCTAATTAGGAAGCAAGATGATAAAAAGAGGTGTTGTTATATTCATCCATTTTCATCCTAGTACCACCCTTTTTCGTATTTTGTAGAGAGATATAGAGTGAGAGATAGAAAGGGGTGTCCTAGAGAAAGTAAAGGTGTAAACATATGAAATGCCTGTAGAAAAATTATGTGTACAAATTTATATGCTCTGATATATATATATATATATATATATATTTCAGAGCATATAAATTTAGGAGCATGTCTGCTATGAGTGATTGGCTTTGTAATTCTTGGGGCTTTTACCCAATAAAGAAGTAACACTACTCTAACTTACATGCTTTAGAAGTACATATGACTCCAGTTGATTAGCCAGGCAAGATGTCCAACTATACCGCCAGCTAAATCCTCCACGTTGCTTGCCACTTCAAAATCTTCTCCATTTGATGATCTTAGCCTTCTAATTGCTATGACTTATATCTCCTCTACTTTGGTGTGAGTTTAAGAGCTATCTAATTTTCACTACAGACTAATTAGAAGAACATAGGCTTTTTAGAATAGTAGTGATAGAAGGATTTGACAATAAATGCCTTTCATTACTTTGATTAGTGGCTCTAAAAAGGAGAAAAAGAAAAAGAAAAAAGAAAAACGTTAAGTGGATGCCCAACCAATGTTTCAAAACGAAAAAATACAGATATAATATGGACTTTTCCAAAGGAGTAGATGCAGCTTTGACAGGGACTAGAATGCAGATAGCACGGATAAATTATTTTAAAATTTCAAAATATATGAAACTCTTCAAAAAATCTTAAAAAATAAATAAATAAGTAAAAAATATAATTGAGTATAATCAATGCAAAAGGAAAAAACTAACATATAATCTGGAATAATAGTAAATAACTAATGCATACTCTTACTGTACTTAACAACTCTGTCTTAGTTTTGGTGGTCCAAATAGTTCACAATGTGGGGGATATTACAAATAGGTAATATTGTAAATATATGTAACATGGAGAGTTTAAGGAACTTAAAAATAAAAATGAAAAATCTGTCTAGTAATCCAAGCTCTTCATAATATGGAGAATATTATAGATATGAAATGTTGTAAACAATTTGTCTAATGTCTATCTGCATCTAGAACAAATGACATGTAAAATAGATGATTTTGTTACTTTAACATAGAAATGGAAAATAGTTTTGGTCATGCTTAAAAAGTACATGTGAGTCAAGTTCATTGGCGAGGCAAACTGGCCATCGATCACACCACTTGATTCTCCGTGCTGTTCGACACTATCAAAATCTTTTTCATTTGATGATGATCTTAGCCCTCCAATAGCTACAGTTTGGATCTCCTCTACTTTTGTTGTGAACTTTATGAGCTGTCCAATTTCCACTACTGATTAATAGTGATTAGAAGAACAAATGCCTTCTGGGTAGTGGTACTAGAAACGCTTGGGACAAATGCCTTCCGTCTCTGACTGGTGATTGATGACTCTAACAAGAATTAGAAAAAGAGAATATGTTATGCGGAATGCCTAACAATTGAAAATGACAAATCTTAGTTTGATGGGACTGCCACAGTGACTGGCAGGACTCAGCTGCACCTGATGGAGAATGCCCGAGTGAAACAGAATTGCACTTTGCAATTTGGAAGTTGGCGTCCATTAACAAGTCTTAAGCAAAAGGAATTAGAAACCGGCTATGCTCCTCTTTTAGTTGCAAAAGAACATTAATTTCCCGTAATATTAGCGAGGGCAGTTGGGACTGTCAATTGGATTGGATTATCCCAAATCCAATATGATCCAATCCGAATGGATTAGATATTGCAACATTCTGGGTTTTTATCACACTTTTCTTTATAAAATCTTTTCCAATTGTGGGGCTCTGAGTTAAAAGCTATTAAAAAAATAAACAGTAGAAAACAAGTTTAATACAAAGACCTTAAAAATACCGAGTGTTTTTTTTTATTTATTTATAAAAACAAAGATTTTCAAAGGAATGAGTACCACATTCCTACCAAAAATCTGGCAGAGTTTCCTCTGTATTTTGAACCTCGTGCATTTAATGTATACATGCGACAACCTGATAACCACAGTATAATCAACAAAAATGATAAAAGGGAGACTCAGTCTCCATCCCAATGCATCCACGCACATGTGTTTAATTTTAAATAAACAAAAAATTTAGTAATACCAAAAGGGGTAAGAATTTGACCTGTATATCCAGGATCACTCCAGTCACAGTCATTCACTCAAATAGTAATAAATATACATCCACACGTCCATTTCTAATAGAGTCATAAAGCAAATTTAATTACACAAGATTTGTAAGAATCTTTAGAAGTCTTTACTTATACTTTACCTTAACTCAAAATAGCTTCCTTGTAACTCCCAAGTCAAGCCTCTGCACCTTTTCCTTTGCTCAAGTCCTTAGAACCTAAGATATTGTCAAGTACAATATCTTAGCAAGCTTTTACTTGTATAAGTAGTTTCATCATCAACATATAATTTTATGCGTATTAACTTAATAAAAGGCAAATAACAATAAGATGTGTAATTTAGTGGTATATGATGCCTAATGAACTGTATTATATACTTGAAATCTCACAATGCCATTTCAAATATATGTTATGCTCAATCACCAGTTCTAATATCCATGTGTATTATTTTCAAAATAATAATAACATTGGCAAATCATTTTACAAGATATGAAAGATTCACCACAACTCATTTCATGCATCAAAATCCATAAAGGAAAGCATTTAAATCTTAAAATGCTTAAATACAAAGAAGGTATTTCAATAAGTACATACATACATACATATATATATATATATATATATATATATATATATATATATATAAAATCTTCTGAACCTCCTCAAGGTCTCACAGGTATAGAAACACTTGTAATCCGGCCATCTGCTATTAGTCATGAATACTCATTATAGACCTAAATTTCAAGCTGCTACGCACTTGCACTATCACGCAATATATGTATGAATATGAAAATAATGGACCCTCTGTGCTGCAGAGAAAACTTATATCAGGTCTACGGCTGTTACGCCGATACCCAGATAAATAGACTCCCTACACCGTATGCATGGGGAACACGGTGCGCAAGGCTATAACCTACCCATAATGTCATGCCTGAATTCGGCCCTCCCCAGCCTGGTGTCTCACATATATAAAGTTTCGGAAGGGGGATGATCAGTCTACACCCTCCTAGCATAGCATCCAATGGGCCATCATATGCCCTCCATAACATAAATATACTAGGCATCATTACATGCCAATACAACAGGTAAAATCATATAAATCCATGTATTATGTAGCTCATGCAATTTAAATATCATAATGTGATGCAACCATATAATTGCAACCCTTAATTCGAATTGAGATAAGGTTTCCACCTTTACTTTTTAACTCATGAAGTACATGTAATTTTTCAGCTATATTTTCATATATAACTTTTCAAATTTCAAGAAGTGTCAAACATGAGAGAATAGCTATCAATGATTTTTCCTATTTTAAGAAGGCATATTGATGTCCAAACTAGCTACCTCACTTATCATGCTTCACAATTTTGCTACATCCTTCCTTTGATCACTTGCCAATCACCTAACTAAGCAAATTTTGAATTCATTGTCAATGTCCATTCACATGTTCACAATTTCAAGTGAATTTACTCATTTCAAATCAAAACTATCGGTTTATCAATCCATTCCCATGTTTTGTAGTCTGACCACATGTTTTCAAAGTCTATTTACTGATTAAGAGTTAGACAAAATGATGGTGGCATCTGATCATTGATTAGATGATGCCAAGTTCCTTTTTTATCCCTGTCTAATCGGACGACCAAAGTTTGTCGATGGGTTTTTATCCAAATTCCACAATTTTTAGTCACAACCTAGCTAATTTAGGATTCTAGAATTCATCCATGATTAGACATCAAGAATTTACTATGCAAACATTACCCGATTAGATAGTTGAGATTGTTTGATCAATTTTCAACCCAGATCTGTAAATCTAGTGTGATCTAAGTTGCATCAGGTCCTCAATTACTCATCCCTAAGCTTAGATTAGGGATTGGATAGTTGGATGGTCCATAATTCTAGATCTATGGTGAAAATACATAGATTTAGCAAAATACATCAAATCAATAGTTGGGTTTTGTAGATCTTACCTTTTAGACGTATTTTCGTGTTTTCCTCTTCTAGAATGAGTTAGATTGGCTTAGATCCACATAAAACCTCTAACCTAGGCATGTGTACTGTATGTCTTTGTTTAACGGTTAAGATCACCTCTGATTCATGATCCACCTTGGGGGTTTTGATTGTCTACCTGGGCTTTGAATATTTGATGCCCTAACCCCTTCTTCTTCTTTTTTCTTCTCATTGGCGTGACAGATCCCCCCACCGAGCTCTCTCTCTCTCTCTCTCTCCCTCCTTCCTCTTTCTTCTTTCTCTCCTCCTCTTCCCTCTCTCTTCTTCCTTCCTCTTCTTCTCCCTTCCGGTCGGGTTTTTTCTTCTTCTTTTTCTCTATCTATCATTTTTGGGAAGACAGACCCAACAATTGCGTCGGGTTTCTTAAGGTTGGGGGGGCAGTTTCTTCTTTTTTTTTCTCTATCTATCATTTTTGGGAAGACAGACCCAACAATTGCGTTGGGTTTCTTAAGGTTGGGGGGGGGGGGGGGGATTCTTACAGAGATGGACTGTAAAATCTAAACCATGGATTGGATTGGATTTTGATATTAAATTTCACTTTAACTGAATATAGATTAGGCACCAAATCAGTCAATTCTCATATATGATGTATAATATTTTGAGGAATGATAAAACCAAGTGCTATTTTACTTATCGTGTATTTACATTTTTTTTTTTTGTATATCTAAGTCATTGACAATGTCGAGAATGACTTAAGTAGTCTAAATACTAAATTTCACCCTCATTAAATACTTTTGTGCTATGATTTTTAACTTAAGGAACATAGAATAACTTATAGCTATAATTTTTAAATTATAAATGGATACATTATCTTCTAGGCATGAAATTTGGCACTTAGACCATCTAGCCCATCCCCAACATGATGAATGGCTTAGATCTAGAACAAGGTAAGTAAAATGGGAATTGGATTAATCTAAGTCCAATAAGCACCTGAATTTATCATTACTGTTGTATTTTTATATAATATTTATTAGATAACTTGTATAATAAGGTTAAATAGTCTTCTTGAATTTGTTACCTGTTAATGGAAGCAATATATGCTTAATTTCTCATATCATCTCTCATTATTATGCATTTTCTTTGCTCTTACAAAGTAAGTGCCATAATGACTAAATAGGGCTATACCAACATATTTTTTACTGGTGAAACTCAAATAGTGCAAGCAACATATCTTTGGCCAAAACCCAAATCCCTTATACTTTTCCAAAATATTTGTCAATAGCAATCCCTTTTGCCAATTTCTCTCTAGCAAATTGATATTTGCACCACTATCCTACAATTCTAATGAAAGTTTTGCAAGAAATTATCCTTTTGACAATCCATTTGATTTTGGCGTTGTTTTTCTTAATTTTTAAAATTTTCACTATTGTACAAGAGGCTTTTAAAGTCAGTTAAAACACTAATAAAAGTTGGTTATCAAAGCGATTTCTATCGAGCCAACTTGAAAATTTGGTAAGAAAAAAAAAAAAAAACCAACTTTAAAAGTAAAAAAATTCTAGAGCTTTTAAAGTTGTTTGTGGAATTCCAACTTTAAAAATAGCTTAGAACTTTGAAAGTCGTTTCTCGAATTTCAACTTTAAAAGTTTCTTTCTTCTCTTTTGTTTATATTTCAATCACTGCTTGTATTGTTGCATATATTCAATGTAAAACCTACTACATTATTCTTGCAATTTTTATACATGTGAAAAAGAAATATACATTTACTTTCACAATGGGTATAAAAGTCCAAATTCATCATCCATCCATATATATCTTGAAAAGACTTGATAAAAAAATATAAAATATTTATTGCAACATGCACATTCACTTCGTTTACAAGTCCATACACACATACACATTTACTTTCACACTCCAATTTTTCCTCATTCATCATCCCATAAAATATGTATACTTCAAAGAAAATAATAAAAATTAAATGAACATATGCATATCAATACAAATGCAACCTCCACATTCACTTCATTTATAAGTCAATACATACATACTCATTTACATACACAGTGCAAGTTTCCCTTATTCATCCCCTAAAATATATATACTTCAATTAAAATAATGAAAACTACAAGAACATATTCATATCAATGAAAATAATACTTTATTATGGATAAGGTAATTTATATTCATGTAGTTGCTCCAATTGTTCTAATTGAGACCCATTACTTACTCAGCCCATTCGCTTCATATTTCATTAAGGTTTGCTTTGAAGTAATTCTTCTTGTTTGTCCACTCAATAAGCACAACAGTTTGCAATACAAACAAATTTATACTACTACATAGGAGGCTTTTAAAGTAATATAAAGAAGTTGTTATTTCAACCATCAACTTCATAAATGTTTTACAAGCCATTTAAAAAAACTTTAAAAATCACACTTAAGAAGTTGTTGAAAAATGACTTCTTTAGTCTTGCGTGAAGAACAATTTTTTCGCGAGAAAAGAATTTTAAATTAATATTTTTTTGAATAATTTTTCATCAACTTTCGATTTATTTATTTTTATTATCTTCATCTATATGCAAATTGAAGATCATATATATATATATGGAGGTTGATTTTCATTGTGGGTATCCTCAACCCAATCCCAACTGTAAATTAGAATTACATTTATATATTCTCATTCAATATTGAATTTTGAGTCTTGGTTAGTATGTCTTTATTTGTCTCATACATATATATATATATATATATGTATGTTTAAAGAATTTTTGCATGATACCTAGGTCTTTTGCATATTCTTGTATTTATTATATACAGAATGCATAATTCAACACTAATTTGTGTGAAACATTATTTGATGTTGCATTAATTAGTGAATTTAAATCATGAGAAAAATGGGTTTAAGGACTTCTAAAGTCTTTTTTCAAAAAATGATTTGAAAAGTTATAACTTTAAAGTCGTTTTCAAAAAACAACTTCAAAAGTCCTTTATCTATAAAAGGCTGAAGTCATCTCATTTTTTCTTGTAGCCCCTGTTCATGTCTATAAAATTGTGACTTATCACAACTATGTCATCAACGTATATGAGAAAATAAACAATAGTACCTCGATGATTGTAGATGAATAGTGATGCATCGGTTTTTTGAGCCTCGAAAACTAAGGTCACCCAAGATTAAGCTGAGCCTGTGAAACCAAAAGGTGTAGGAGCCTGGTTGAGACCATATAATGATTTGCAAAGCAGGCAGACGTGATTTGGATGTTTAGGATCAAGGAAACCTTGTGCTTGAGCCATGAAGACCGTTTCTTGAAGATCCCCATGTAATTAAAGATGTCCAATTGACGAGTAGTCCAACCGATAGAAATTGCAAGTGATAATATTGTTACAATGGTGGTCGACTTAATCCCAGAGATGAAAATTTCTCTGTGACTGATCCCTTCTTTTTTACTATGTCGTCTGGCAACAAGACGGTCCTTGATCTGCTCGATTGACTCATTTGATCTACGTTTAATATTATAGACCCACTTATTGACAATGATATTCATCAAGGGTTTGGTACGGCACTAAGATCCATGTGCCATTCTAGATCAAGGCATTCATATCGTCCACCATATCTTTGCACCTCTTATAGTATTTCTTAGCCTCATTGTAAGTGTCGAACTCCATATGCAAGAAGTATCATTCTCATATTGAGATAGATGGGACTGTTTAGAAGAACGGCTCATATTCCTCAAGATCATAGCATAAGCACGGGCAGGGCCAGGTGGTGGATCCCACACGAAACCATCTAGTACTTGAATAAAGTTAGCAGGATTAAGAGATGAAGGACCCATAAAAGGTTGCGCAATATTTGCGTTTGGTTCACGATCAGGATTAGAAATTGTGCTGGTGCGTCTGTATATATCAACAAGGGATTTAATTGAGCAGTTTCTGGCAGATGCTAAATTAGAGGAATTATTTATGTTGGTTTGAAACGGGAATGTTAAAAGAGAACAGATTAGGTTGGAAGGATGATAAAGTTGGTAACAGTGCTTGACTTTGGTTTGAATGGAAGGAGGTGGAGAGGATATACGGGATGAGAGATTATTATGGGACCCTCAGTGAGGTGTTTGTTTCCTAACGGAATGGTGCAGGGTTAGGGGCAGACAAGTTAGGAGATGGCGTAGGCAGTATGAGCGGCAAAGACTTGGGAAGGAAAGTACCTGTCGTGGACCAGTGCCTGAAGGCATAGAAGAAGATGTGATGGCCATCCATGGTGCTAACCCCTAATTGGTTTTTGAGCTGAGCTGGTTAGACAACTTCAGATCAACAAATGGAGACCTAGATTCGTCAAATGTTGAATGGCATGCAATGTAAACTCGACCACTAGATATATATAAACAAAGATGCCCAAGGTGATCTGGGCTATTGCCTCCAAAGGCACATTCTTGAGTGTGATACTGGAATATGTTTACGTTGTACGGCCTAAGTAGAGAGGACACAAGACAGCCAAATATCCTTAAAAAGTTATAATCCGATGATTTTGAGCATAAGTGAGCAAAGGGAGATTGAAAACCAATAGATAATTGTGGGACCCAGTTGATTAGATAGGTTGCCATGGCCATAGCAAAATTGCAAAACTTAAACGGCATGGATGCTTGCGAGAGAAGACATAAGGCCGTATCAACGATGTGTTGGATTTTTCCCTCTGCCGTACCATTTTGTTCATGTGTAGGTAGGTATGAATGTCAATGGTGAATTCGACTTTGTTCGAAATAAGGAGTAAGGGATCTAAATTCCCACCCCAGTCAGATTGAAACAATTTAAGCCGCAATTTGAATTGTTTGTCAGCCATTTTTGTGGAAATGGATGAACGAATCATGTACTTCAGATTTCAATTCAATGGGATAGATCTTGGTAAATTTGGAGAAACATCAATACATGGCCAAAAATCTTTGGCCATTAATGGAAGAAATAGAAGCGGGCCACCAGACGCCACTGAAAATTAATTCAAGAGGCCTTGAGCTAATAGCATTTGTGACATATAGTGATGATCGACTAGCATTCCTTTATTAGGGTGCAAACATGACTCATAAGCTAACTGAAAAGAATCGCGTTTGAGATTATTTCGAATGGAGCGATGATGGAGGTGACCAAGTCGTCTATGCCTGCTATCAAGATTTATTCTCTCACTATAAAACAAACTCGGAGTGGAGAAGACATGATCAGCACCTTTGGATGGAAGCGTGTAGAAGCCATCTTTACTTTGGTCTTGAAGAAGTGGGACCTTCGACGTCCGATCCTTAATAACGAAGGATGAATCAGTAAACTCAAAAAGCACATTATTATCTTTGCAAAACTGATTCACTGGGTGAAATTTTTGGTGATGGAAGGAACATGGGGAACATTTTTGTTAAAATCGACAAGAGGGAGAAGAAATGAAAGTAGAAACGAGGTACTTAATGCGCAAACCTGTTCCGTTGCCCACCTTCACCTTATCATTCCCCTTGTACTCACTAACCAAACTGAGATTTTCTACGTCAAGAGTCAAGTGATGAGCAACGCCCATATTTAGACACCAGGCATCATAATCTGAGCCGTTGGATAAGTTTGCAGCATACTAAACTGATGGAGAAATGCTAGGATTGTCATTAGGAAAGAACCATTTGTCTGCGTAGCGGTTGTGTCAATGACATATTCGGCACGTAATTTCACCATAAAATTTCTGCTTAAGGGATCCATACTTACTGGTTTGCAAGCGGTACAATATTCAAAAGATCTGGATGTGTGTATTGGTTAGTAGATCGATGATTGAGAACAATTTTATTGCCTTTTCCTTTGCAAACAAAGTGAGCCGAGGGAGAGTTGTAAGCCGTTGGATGAGTTTGCAGCATACTAAACTGATGGAGAAATGCCAGGATTGTCATTAGGAAAGAACAGTTTGTCTGTGTTGCGATTGTGTCAATGACATATTCGGCACGGAATTTCACCATAAAATTTCTGCTTAAGGGATCCATACTTACTGGTTTTCAAGCGGTACACTATTCAAAAGATCTGGATGTGTGTATTGGTTAGTAGATCGATGATTGAGAACAATTTTATCGCTTTTTCCTTTGCAAACAAAGTGAGCCGAGGGAGAGTTGTGAGAGTCGATGTCAGCTTTGATCCTCAATTCATGACCATGGAGGATACTATAAAGAGCTATGGAAATGGAACGGAGCAGTGCGAACCGATAGTGGCGGATTGGAAAGAAGTGACCCGCCTGGTGGAGCCTGTGGATGATGGTGTGCTAGAGTTGTCAGCAGGCATAGAGGATGCCACGAGGGACTGCTTAAGATAAGGTGGAGGTGAGATAAAATGAAATTTTGCAATGGGGTAGGAGCCATGAGATGCGGACCGTTTTCCTTCGTGATAACATAACATGAATTGATAATTGACATTCCCTCAAGCTAGGGCATCCCCCGTAAGTGACACACTGCATCGAATCTGGGTGCAATAGAAAATAGGCAAGGAATGCTAGAGCATTCCCCCTAAAGCGACACACTACATCGGATCCCAGGTTTGGTAAAAAATGGGCAAGGGCTGTTAGAGCATTCCCTCAAAAGTGACACTGCATCAAAACACGTGCAGTGGAAAATAGGCATGTTTCATGTCATATGGGTTGAGAAGTGCGTGGATAAATAGGCTAACTTAGGAGAATAAGATTTATATCGCCACATGGAATATAAGCACATTGACAGGTAAGAATATGTAGTTAGTAGATATGATGAAATGTATGAGAGTTAACATCATTTATATCTAAGAATCCAAGTGAAAATAGGCTAAAACTAGAGAAATAGATGGGTATAAACTCCTATATGTAGGAAATGACAATAATAAAAAATGATGTAGGGACAGTGGTGGATAAAGAATTAAAGGATAAAGTTGTAGACGTTAATAGAACTAGTGATAGAATTATTATAATAAAACTTGTTATAGGAGAAAAGATCATAAATGTTATAAATGCATACGTACCGCAATTAGGGTTAGAAGATAAAATCAAGAGGTAATTCTAAGAAGATATAAAGGAAGTAATGCAAGAAATTCCCTTCAAAGAGGGGTTATTTATAGGAGCAGACCTAAATGGCCATTTTAAGAAAAAAAAAAAAAGAAAAAGAAAAAGGAAGGATATGATAGAGTACGTGGAGGGTGTGGTATCGAAGAATGAAATGAGATGGGAGAAGCTATCCTCAATTTTGCTTTGGCATATAACCTAGACTCTATAAAAGCTTAATAAACTTTTTTATACTTAGGAATACTAAAAGATCAATGTGTAAGGATTGTAAGGTGATACTAGTGAGAGTTTAAACTCATAAACTTAGGTTAAAGGTTATGGATATCTATATTAAAATATGGAGAAAAGGAAATGAACTTAATAGGTGTCTAAAAACTAAATGTTCAAACTTAAAAGGGGAGAGAATAACATCACTCATAAACAAGCTGATAGTTGGAGGAAATTAGAATAATGAAATAGAAGTAAATACAATGTGGATTAATGTGGTCATGTCCATTGAGAAAGTGGTATAAAATGTCCTAAGAGTATCTAAAGGTAAAAGGCAATCAAAAAAGGAAAACTTGGTGGTAGAGTAAAAATGTTCAAAAAGTTATTAAAGCAAAACAGATGTATTTTAAAGCATGGCAAAGGATTAGAAATAATAAAAACTTTGAGCAATATAAGAATACTAACAAAGTTACTCAGAGAATAGTAAGTGAGGCTAAGCTTAAGGCATATGATAATCTCCACAATAAAGTAAGATCAAGAGAAGGTGAGAAAGATGCGTTTATGCTTATAAAAATAAGATCATAGAAGAGTAAGGACTTAGACCACATTAAATGCATTAGAAGCGATGACTAAAAGATACTAGTAAAAATGATGAGATTAAATAAAGATGCGAAAGTTACTTTTAAAAATTGCTAAATGACAATTGCCTTGAGAATATAAGGTTTGAAAGTATTGTAAACCTGAATAGCATTGGATTTTATAGATGCAACCATAGGATTAGAATATCTGAAGTGAAAGAAACCTTGGGAAAGATGAAATCAAGAAATGCTTTAGGGCCCGATGGCAGACCATTAGAGGTTTGGAAGCATATGAGAGATATGAGAGTAGTTTAGTTGATAAAGTTGTTTAACAAGATTGTAAGATCAAAGAAAATATGGGATGAATGGTGGAAGAGCTCTACTAATTTATAAGAATAAATTAGACATACAAAACTACACTAATTATCAAAGGATCAAACTTATGAGCCACATTATGAAACTTTTTGAATAAGTGATTGAGAAGAGGGTACGACATGGACAAGTGTATCAGAGAACCAATTTGGTTCCATACCTGGGAGTTCTACCATAGAAGCTATTTTCATACTTAGACAATTGATAAAAAAATGTAGGAAGAGGAGTAAGGAACTTCACATTGTTATTATTGACTTAGAAAAAGCTTATGATAGGGTCTCTAAAGAGCTAATATAGGCAAGAAAGGGATTTTATGGGGATATATACATATAATTAAATATATGCATGAGGAAGTAGTAACAAATATTATAACCACTAGCAGAGAGACTAATGATTTTCTTATTACTACAGGATTGTACCAAGGATCAACATGGAGCCTTTACCTTTTCACATTGGTTATGAATGAGTTAACAAAATATCTACACAAGGAGGTTTCATTCTGCATGTTATTTGTAGATGATATAGTGCTAATGATAAGACAATGGAGGGCATAAACACAAAGCTAGAGTTAGAAGAGAAGCATTAGAGTCTAAAGGATTTAAAATCAACCAAACTAAAACAGAGTATATAGAATGCAACTTTAGCAAGGAGAGGAGCTAAAATGGAGCACCAGTAAAGATTGATAACTCAAAAGTCCCCCCTAAAAGACCACTTTCAATACTTAGGATTGATGATTCATAAGAGTAGAGAGATTGAGATGGAGGTTACCTAGAGAATCCAAGTGGGTTAAAACAAATGGAGACACACCTCTGGTGTTTGTGTGA
This sequence comes from Warburgia ugandensis, assembly GCA_035236585.1. Taxonomy (NCBI): domain Eukaryota; kingdom Viridiplantae; phylum Streptophyta; class Magnoliopsida; order Canellales; family Canellaceae; genus Warburgia; species Warburgia ugandensis. The sequence continues at coordinate 74,761,910 of CP141128.1, read as the reverse complement.
TAAGAGGGAGCCACTCAAATTGAAAAGAAAATTTTATAAGACGGCTATAAGGCCAACCATGCTCTATGGATCAAAGTGTTGAGTAGTTAAGGAACATTATGTACGTAGGATGAAATTAGCCTAAATGAGAATTGTGAGATGAATGAGTGGCAAAGCAAGAAAGGATAGAATTAGAAATGAAAACATTAAAGGAAACTTAGGAGTAGCACCAATAGTTAACAAGATGAGGGAATTAGACTTATATGGTTTGGAAATATCAGAGATCGAAAATGGCATTGGTATAGAATAAGTTGCCAGAAAACAAGAGAATTAAAACTTACCCGCTATTGTAGGGAGTCATTAAGCCCTGTCCTTGAGAGAAGCAAAAGAAGCCTGAAAAAATATCTAAATACGCCTCTCTATCGACCATTGCTTTGTCACTCTAGAAATGATGCTAAGGTTAAGGAATTGGTAAAGTGTACCCTCACTCACAAAAAGGCTAGTAGCATCATTTAAAAAGCTGCATAAAAGAAATAATTATTACCTATACCATTAAAATATAACATGTAAATGTTAAATGATTTATAAGAAAGTATGTGAATATACCCCATGTAAGAGACAATGTGAGGGTGCTCAAGTTGATCCCATAGGCAAACTCGTAATAGGTCCTCTACCATAAGTGCACTTCAACAATGTCCTTGGAACGCACTCCATGCTTGATTTGTACAAGATTGATTGTCATATCATCATTGATGAAGCCATAGATTAACTTTAGGGATCAAGGTATGTTAGGTGAGACTTCCACACGCTCCTTGGATGGCTACTAAAAAAGATGTAAAAATTTTCAGCTAAATAATATTAATCAATAAAGAAGACCTAATTTATGATAAAAACAAAACCAAAGATATATACAAGTACTTATTCCATTGGTGCAACAACAATAGGTGACACTGGAATAGTGGCCGATCTCAATGCCACATGTTATTGCTGATTAATCGTATATAGTTATTAAACAATTAAGTGAGGTCTCTAGTTAAAAAATATTGATGAGGACAATAGCATGATAATATATATACTGTGAACTCTATGGGAATGACTAGAGCCTCAGGGTAATTGACATGATATGCAACTACCTGCCCAACGGTTGTAATATTTTTCATTTCTAATGGAAATGGTAGGCAGGCATTAGCATTCAAAGCTATGGTAATGGACACCCACTTAGTATGTTGTGGCAAACTAATTCCATGCATAACATTTGATTCAAGCTCATAGCATGAACCAACTGCCACTATGTTTTGACGGGAATCCAAGGCCAACAGTCATTGACCCACCCACAAATCAAATATACAATAGAGAGGTTGAGATAGAGAATTATTACAGAAGGACAATGAAAATTTCTAGTTTTGTCTATATATATATATATATATATATATACCTCCCAAGCAAGAATTTCCTTTTCGAGGGGAGCCAGATGTCCTTCATTATCTTCAGTTGGAAAATTACAGCTAGCATTTGATGGAGGTATAGGGTCATTACGAGAATTATGAGCTGGAGATGGAGTAACAATCATCAAAGCTCCCTCACCTAACTAACTAAATATATTAGTCTTTATTTTGGCAACGAGCTCATTGTAGGCCTCCTTATCATCTTAAAATTTAGGTAAACATCCTTTACCAAAGATTTTAGGAACAACATTGCGACCCATGCCCCTAACTCAACTAGGGTGGTCCTTCTTATTACCCATAGCCCTATATAGGATGTCGTCATTGGCAGCAGTGCTGCTTAGAGTTCCTGTAGTAGCACTTTCATGGGTAACAATGTCCTGCAAAATTTAATTAGAAAGATATGATCATGTATCTAATTAATTGTATAAAATTTATAGACAGGAAGAACCACTTACTATATGAAAAGCAATTTGCATGGTACTTTCATATGGGAACTTGTTGCCAGTACAACCCACCAAATGCGCCATCTTCCAGAGGATGAAGTGATCAATGGGTTCTTTAGTCCCAGCTTTTTTTTTTTTATGTCAAGTAAAGGCACTATGGTTAGAGAACAACATGTATATAACCATAGTAGCATTAAATTGAATGAGATAGATTGTACAGATGCTTACTTTGCGCCCTTCTAAACAAGCAAAGCCTAACCTGGACAGGTGGTGCTGCATATTTGTTTCATGCATCTTTCTTCCCCTTGCTGCAAATTCCCAACCCATAGCTTGGATAGCTCAGATCAAAATTAATGATGCCAGATCATCCTAAAGAACATTGAATGACTTGGATCAAATTAATGGGCAAGATTACTTGTCAAGGAACAACAGGCAAGATGAAATGGTTACCTAAAAGGGAATTGATTTTCATGGAGTAGATTTTTTTAATAAGATATCACTTCGGAATGGAAAGTCTTCAAAATAGAAAAAAAAATGGAATTATAAGAAGTTTTCAAGTTGGAAACTGCTTAACCATAGTGAGGAATGGAAAAGGAAAGGGGGGGAGAAGAGAATTAGAAGGAAAAAAAAAAAAGCTTTATAAGAGGGAAACTATGGGAGTCTTGGGAATTTTGGAGTTTGTTTTGTTTTCCTATTCTTTCCACTTGAATTCTACTCATTTTTTTTTTTTTCCTTTTAAAGCACCACCACCCCCTTGCACCCACTTCTCCATCTCTCTTGTTTCTCTCATCGGTCAAAAAACCCCCTCTTCATATATGCTCCACCTACTCATCCATCTTTCTCTGTTTATTTTTTTTACCACATTGCATCACCACCCAATCCCCCCTATGTTTCTCCTATGTTCATCGTCAATCCCCCTCTTCTCAGCCTCACTTTTTTTTTTTTCTTATGTTCTCTTCTTCCACTACATCGGTTTCCCCCAGTCAATGCCCTGTTCACTCGCACCGGACTTCCCAGGCCTAGTCATCAGTTTTCTGTTATGTTCCACCTCAATCAACCCACTTGCTCCCATCACTGGCCAAATTCCCAACCCATTGCTCCAGTCCTGTAAAGCAGAGAAAACTACTATAAGTATGTGCACTCTCACCAATCTCTTGCCCTCTACTATTCTATTGGATAGTTTATTTAATTCCCTTTGATTTTTTCTTAATAACTATTAAGTGTTTAATTTTGGCCAAAAAACCCATAATTTAACATTTAATTAGGTCATCTAACTAATCAATTTGATTATTTATAGATAAAATATGAAATTTAGCTCAAATTGACCATCTAGTCTTAAATTGTCAAAATTAACGATCAAATGATCATCCGAGCTAATCAAATGCTTAATGTACGGTTTAGATGATTCTAATATAGTCTTTTTATTTTGCAAATCAACCAGATTATAGCTTGGATAGCTTAGATCAAAATTAATGGTGCCAGATCATCCTAAAGAACATTTAATGACTTGTATCGAATTAATGGGCAAGATTACTTATCAAGGAACAACAGGCAAGATGGAATGGTTACCTAAAAGAGAATTGATTTTCATGGAGTAGATTTTTTTAATAAGATATCACTTCGGAATGGAAAGTCTTCAAAATAGAAAAAAATGGAATTATAAGAAGTTTTCAAGTTGGAAACTTCTTAACCATAGTGAGGAATGGAAAAGGAAAGGGGGGGAGAAGAGAATTAGAAGGAAAAAAAAAACTTTATAAGAGGGAAACTATGGGAGTCTCGGGAAATTTGGAATTTGTTTTGTTTTGCTTTGCTTGCTTTTTTTTCATTGTTTTCCTATTCTTTCCACTTGAATTCTACTCATTGTTTTTTTTTTCCTTTTAAAGCACCACCACCCCCTTGCACCCACTTCTCCATCTCTCTTGTTTCTCTCATCGGTCAAAAAACCCCCTCTTCATATATGCTCCACCTACTCATCCATCTGTCTCTGTTTATTTTTTTTACCACATTGCATCACCACCCAATCCCCCCTATGTTTCTCCTATGTTCACCGTCGATCCCCCTCTTCTCAGCCTCACTGTTTTTTTTTTCCTTATATTCTCTTCTTCCACTGCATCGATTTCCCCCAGTCAATGCCCTGTTCACTTGCACCGGACTTCCCAAGCCTAGTCATCAGTTTTATGTTATGTTCCACCTCAATCAACCCACTTGCTCCCATCACTGGCCAAATTCCCAACCCATTGCTCCAGTCCTGTTCTGCATCACTTTTGTGAGTCAATGCCCACAGAATGGCATGCCTTCACCGTCACCGACCTGTAGCACCGGTCAACTCCACCTAGGCATCTACCGCACCAGAAATTCCTCTGTTCTCCACTACTTCCACTAGTTGTCTCTACTAGTCGTCCCTCTACCTCTGCCCATTCTGTTCCAAGTTCCATTGCATCATAGCCTAGCCCAGATTGCTCCCCTCTTCTGCTCCGGTTCATTGCTCTAGCTTCCATCTTCCTCTCCGTCGAGTTTCCTCTTTCCCTGTTTTTTTTTTTTGTTTCATCATATTCTCATAAATTCCATTTTTGCCCACCGCATATCTGATTTAATTCCAATTGTATTCCTTTTTAATTACATCTGTGCCCCTACTGCTATTCCTGTTTTATTTTGTGTGTGATCTTTTATTTAGAAACTACATAATCTGAATTGAATTAAGGCTTAACCTAGTCAACGAGTTAGCCTTAACAGTAAAGATCTTTTTATTTCTCCTCTGTTTCACATCAGATCTTTAATTAATTTTCAGATTACATTCTTACAACATCCCTTGGTTTGATTAACTTCTCTAATCTAAAATCTAAAATCTAGAAAGTGCTCTAAACTATCCAAATCCCAAAATATTTATTTAGCCCAAATCTCTCAGATTTTTTAGAATTTGCTTAATCCATAGAGTGGATCATCAATCAGAAGTACCAAAAAGAGACTGATGAAGTCTAATCAAAGTTTATGAGACCATATCTAAAGAAATTGATGATAATCAATCTAGGGAAGTAGATTTTTCTTGTTTCTTTAGTTAAATGTTTGTCTTTTTGAATTGGACCTCTGTAATTTTTATTTATTAAATACATTTGAAGTATGATTGCACTTTCATTTAATTTTAATTTTTGAAAAATTACATTTTATTAAAACTCCAAATTCTTAAAGCGAGTCCCTATGGGATCGACCCATGCTTACGCATGCTACATTACAATCACCCTTGCGCTTGCGATAAAACAAACAATAATCTTTCCCATTGTTGTTCACCCTCTGCCCTTTGTTTTTGGAGTAGTGCTCATGTTGGCCTCTTGTTTATGCTCTTCAATGTGGTTGTAATCTTCAGTTTGATGTTCTTCTCTTTCCATCGTTGCTATAAATAAGAACACAATGATATTAAAACAATGACATAAAAATGGCTACATAATTCATTTAAAGAAACCAAACCAACATGATAAATGCAACAAACAAACCAAAAGAAAATCAAATAAAACATCCATGAAAATAGAAACTTTCTAAAGAATAGATATTTCTAAAATTAAACTTTCCTAAAACTAAACCTAGAAACTAATTTGCATGATTATAAGTAAATCAGGATATAAGTATAGCAATATTAATTTGCATGATTCTAGCCATCACATAACACATCTATATACACAGTCATTTGCACTCATATGAACATAACTAAAACAATTTAGCTTTATGTAACCAACTACTACCATTCAACAATCAAGAGATAAATCTTAAGGCATTTACTAGTAAGCTTGCATGTATGTCTTGTTCATCTTGTTCATGCCCATTTCTAAAAACGTTTTATAAGTCATTCTGTTAGACCTCCCATACACCACACGTATTCCAGAAAGAAGATATAATTGCAAGGAAACAGAAATACACTGGTTGGCAAAAGAATTCTCCAGAAGAAGATCCAGGGCAGCAGTTGGTTAGGATATAATTAGTTGTGATATAGTCAGTTAACAACCAAGTCGTGAAGTCGGCTAGATATACAGATATCCAAATTGCTACAAGTTAGGATATACAGATATCCATCACATGCTATGGGACTAAATGGAAGGAAAAAGAAAAGATAAAAGGAGGTGAAGAAGGAGGGAAGAGGGGGAGAAGAGGAAGGAGGTAAAAAGGGAGTGGGAAGTGCAGAGGAGGAACTGAGGTTCCTACTTCCTACTAGTTCCAGTAGTCTTCATTTTGCTTGAGTGATTGTAAGGTTCCCTGTAATTCATCCACTTCATCAATAAATCGAGTTCCATTTCTCATTTCTTAAGTCGTTCCACAAAAATTTCTCACCGTAGCTCCATCAATGGTATCGTAGCTCGATCCAATTTTGGGGTATGGTAAGAACCTAGGTCGAGACGGCGAGAAGACATGGAGAAAGAGATGGAGAACGGAGAGCAGAGGTAGGGAGCATGAAGGAAGATATTTGGGAGGTTGCAAACAAATGTAGTCGCGATCGGAGAATTTATGGTCGAGATCGTGGTTTGGATGAGACAAAGGCCCGAAAGTAATGAACCCTTACCAAATCAAGCTGGAGACCGAGGTAGAACCAGGGTATCCGAAGAAGGAGAAGCATCGGGGGAGATCTCCGCGGCTTCGTCGCGTGAGTCGAAAACCTCAGACTGAACATCGCCATTTGGATCTTCCCACATTTGACTGACGGGACCCACCGGGGTGGCTATGCTCGGCGGAGCGCTACTTCCTACCGAACCACTTGCTCTGAAACGAGAAGGTGACCGCCGCACCGTGTGCTTGGAGGGAGAAGCCCTCCATTGGTTCCCCGTGGTCGATGCGAGATCGCGTTCCGGCCATGGACCACTTTCCTGGACGGCCCTCCTTCAATCTGCCCGCCCTCACAATCCGACGATGACCGTGGAGGCCTTACCGTCGATCGTGTCGCCTCCGTTGCCGACTTCGTGTGACTTCGAGCTACTATCGGGGCCCGGTGGATCTCGCCCGGCGGTCCTAAAAGGGGCTTTTCTAAATGGGCTAAGGGAGGAGTTAAAGGCCGAGGTGAAGATGTTCCGCCCGCTCGCTATCTCGGGGCTTATGGACCCTCGGCCCGTAAGATCGAGGAAAAAATGAAGCCCTTGAACGGCACGAGCCCAAGGGAACAATAGTCCAAGAACATCGTGGGTCATGGGCTTTCCCAAAAGAAAGCCGCTGCTGAAACTAGCCCACAAGGGCACTTTCGTACTTTTCCCACTCAAACCTCACGCCCGCTCTCCGAGACGACGAAGGAGCTAGGGTTTCTGGGAGAACGGCCATCCCGCATGGGAGAACCTTCCCCACGACCGCGGGACACTTTCCTACGACTTACGAGAAAGAGCTTCAAGAGAACGAGTATGGGGCTTTGCTTTCGATGCGACGAAAAGTTTTCTCTCCGGCATCGATGCAAGAATCGCCGCTGTGTCCTTCTTTGCGAGGATGGCGACCCGTGGGGAAGATCGGGACACCGGAGACCCCGACGACGAAGGCCGTTGCGGGAGGAAACGACCGACTTGGAGCTATCCATGCAAGCTCTAGGCCGGGATGCTCTACCGCCAACGTTATGAAATTGCGTGGGCTTCTCAGAACACAGGAAGTGGTGGTCCTTGTCGACACGGGGCTTCCCATAATTTTATATCCCGGAGATTGGTTGACGACCGCACCTTCCGATCACCAACACTCGGTCGTTCGAGTACGGAGTGGGAGATGGATTTTGCATCCGTGGTTCGGGTATGCCGCACACCCGGTCCCGCACCTTCCCGGGTTGGTCATCAAACACCATTTCCATCCCTTCGAACCGAGTGGAACAGACATGGTTCTTGGCATGGCATGGCTGAGTACTCTTGGCAACGTTTCGGCCAACTACCTCGAGCTCACTCATGAGTTCATCGTGCGGTGGCCAAAGGGTTACTCTTAAGGGCGACCCATCCCCGTCCGCATCACTCTTATCTTTCAAAGCACTACAACGTGCCATCCCCTACTCCGTGCAAGCTACATGGTTGAGTATCAAGGCCTTCGCCTAGAAATGGACACGCAACCACCACCTTCTGACCAACCCCTGCCTAAAACTTCTACTAGACAAGTATGCCCATCTCTTTGATCGCCCATTGAAATTGCCTATTAACCCGACTACAAGATCATGCCATCGTGGTCCTGCACTATACAACACCACCTAATATCGGGCCATACCGTTATCCACACCGGCAAAAGAACGAGATTGAGCGGATCATCAAACAATTATGGGAGGCGGGCATCATTCAGCCAAGACTAGTCCCTATTCCAGCCCGGTATTTTAGTTAAGAAAAAGATGGAGGGTGGCGTTTTTGCGTAGATTACCGCGCCCTTAACAAGATCACCATTCCGTATAATTTCCCATCCCAACAATTGATGAATTATTGGACGAACTAGGTGGAGCCATCAGTTTTCTCCAAACTCGGATCTTCAATCCGGCTACTATCAAATTCGCATCAAAAAAGAGGATGTTCCCAAGACGGCGTTTAGGACGCATGAGGGCCACTACGAGTTTTTGGTCATGCCCTTCTGACCGACTCAATGCACCCTCCACTTTTCGTGCTCTTATGAACGACATCTTCCGCCACTATCTCCGTAAGTTCGTCCCGGTTTTCTTTGATGATATACTCAAGCATGGGCCCCGATATTCAACTACATTTACAAGATCCGGAAATGGTACCGAAATTGTTGGCCTCTCATAACTTAGTTGTTAACAAAAAGAAGTGTCAGCTTGCACAACCTCAATCGGGAATATTTAGGCCATATAATCTCGCCAGATGGAGTCGCCGCCGATAACTCAAAGATAGACCGTATGCTCCACCGGCCTACTCCACAAGATATTACAAAGATTAAGGGGCTTTTTGGGCCTCACCGGTACTATCGCAAATTTGTACAAAACTATGGCATTATTGCCGCACCCCCGACCAATCTTCTCAAGAAAGATAGCTTCAATTGGTCGATGGAGGCACAACAAGCCTTCAACAACTTAAAGCACGCCATGACGACGTGCCGTATTAGCTATTCCCAACTTTAACAAGCCATTCATTTTGGAGACTCGATGCGTCGGGTAAAGGCATTGGAGCAAGCTCTCATGCAAGAGGGAAGGCCAATTGCCTTCTTCACCAATCACTCTCTCCCGTGCTCGCTCCAAATCGGTGTATGAAAGGGAACTTATGGCGCTTGTTCTCTCTCGTAAGTGGCGCCATTACTTGTTAGGCCGAAGTTCACTATCTTAACAGATCAAAAGAGCCTCCAATTCCTCCCGCACCGAACGCCCCTTAGCAGTGAGCGGCGAAGTATGGCTAATCAAATTACTCGGGTTTCAACTTTGACATTCACTACAAACCAGTAGCATAATCGGGCAACCGATGCCCTCTCCAGAATAGATAACAAAGGCTTCACCGATGCACACAACACTTCGCTCGAGCATGCATCGCACTGATACACCCTTCTCCTTTCATGGCTCTTTTTCAAGTAGTCCGGAAGATTCACCTTACAAGCTTTACAAGAGGAGATCGACTCGATGAGACTTTAGGCCCCATCCTCCAGACTTATTGGTCGGCCTCAACCATCACAAAGGATTTTCTCGTCATGGCCACTTGCTCTTCTATGATGAGACTCGCTATCCCTAAAACTTGCTCGAATTCCCATCCTACTCGTGGAATTTCACTCCACTCCGCAGTGGACATTCGTGGACCTTTAGGACATTCAAAAGGCTTTCTAATGTGGTCTCTTGGAAGGGGAATGCGAAAGGATGTGCGTAAATTTCAGGGCTTCTTGTGAGGTATGCCGAGGAATAAATACCAAGCTCTTAAACCTCTGAGGTCTTCTTCAGCCTTTACCCATTCCCCGAACAAGTCCGGGATGACATTTCTATGGACTTTATTGCGCTTACCCAAATCTAAGGGGCCGGATACTATTCTCGTGGTAGTAGACCGTCTTTCCAAATACCGCCATTTCCTTCCCTTGGGCCATCCGTTTTCTCGCTCAAGAGGTGGCTGCTCTTTTATCAAGGACATAGTACGGTTACCTGCTACCCGCGATCCATTGTATCCGATGGACCGTCTCTTTATTAGCCATTTTGATCCGAACTATTCAAAATGGCAAGGGACCGAGTTAAAGATGAGTGTACCGCTTACCATCCTCAAACGGATGGCCAAAACGTAAGTTGTCAACCGCTATCTCGAAACCTATTTGCGCCGTTTCACCTACCACCATCCTAAGCCTCGCCCAAGTGGATTCCTTGGGCTGAATTACCGTATAATACTACATTCCAAGGTGCCGGGCATGACCCCTTTTAAAGCACTTTATGGGCGTGATCCTCCCTACCGTGTTACGGCTCTCGAATGAAGGGTCGCTGTGGAGGAAGTCAACAGCAACTTCACGATAGGAATACAATTTTACAAAGAACCGAAAAGTAATCTTGTAAAAGCCCAAGTCCGAATGAAATCCCGCGTATAAAGGTCGCAGGGACATCCGGCCTGTGCAGGGGACAGAGTTTTTTTGAAACTCCTGCCCTTTAAGTTCAAGAAACTGCTAAACGACCCAATGAAAACTTAGCCCCGGTTTTACTGCGCCCTTCACTATTTTGGAGCGCATTGGCGCGGTAGCCTACCGCCTTGATTTACCTTCCACCACCCTGATCCATCCCGTTTTCCACGTCTCCCAACTCAAGGCTGCCCCCGTCCAACCCGGCCCAATCTCAACCCCCTACCTCCTGGACTCACCGAGGAAATGGAACTTGTCCTATATCCCGACTCCGTCCAGAAATCGTGTCATTGCCAAATGGATGCACCGAAGTTTTGGTGAAATGGAAAACCTACCCGAATGTGATAGCACATGGGAGCTCTATGGGGATTTGGACACTCAATTTCCCTCCTTTCACCTTGAGGACAAGGTGAACCTACTTTGGGGGGTAATGTTAGACCTCCCATACACCACACGTATTCCGAAAGAAGATATAATTGCAAGGAAACAAATACACCGTTGGCAAAAGAATTCTCCGTAAGAAGATCCAGGGTGCAAGCTTGGTTAGGATATAATTAGTTGTGATATAGTCGCTTAACAACCAAGTCGAAGTCATTAGGATATACAGATATCCTTGGTTACAAAGTTAGGATATACGTATATCCATCTGTTACATGAAGGGGACTAAATGGAAGGAAAAAGAAAAGATAAAAGGAGGTGAAGAAGGAGGGAAGAGGGGGAGAAGAGGAAGGAGGTAAAAAGGGAGTGGGAAGTGCAGAGGAGGAACTGAGGTTCCTACTTCCTACTAGTTCCAGTAGTCTTCATTTTGCTTGAGTGATTGTAAGGTTCCCTGTAATTCATCCACTTCATCAATAAATCGAGTTCCATTTCTCATTTCTTAAGCTGTTCCACAAAAATTTCTACCGTAGCTCCATCACATTCTTATCAAAATGATCAAGCGTGTACTAGGAACCAAGCTTGTATTTGCTTTAATTTTAGTCCCTTCTAGTCCATCTATATTCTTAAGAATTTAGTTACCACTTGTCCTCAAGCACATACACACACCCAGCTTTTGTTCTCAAACACGGTTAGGTGAATTGGCGTTTAAAAGTATTGAGTGTTGTGTTTCTTTTCTAAATTGTCAAGGGACATTTCCAACTTAAAGTAGTATGTTTAAACAATCTGTTTTCAATTTTAGTTGAGGACACTGGATTTGACAGCTAAAACTCCACTTGGAAAGACTTTGAAATGAACTTGACAAGTAGAAGTGAACACTATCCCTGTTGGACTAGCATGGATGTATCTTTGAAAACGAATATTTAAAAGTGACCAAACCCCATCCAATTTGAGACCCTATATCCATTTTATACTGTTAACTGTAGAAAACTTGAAGATTTGGATTTGATACTAGCAAGTCGAGGAAGTGTTTAGACTGCTCTTAACTTCTACAAAATAAGAGTACCCTGCTGGACCAGCAGGGGTACCCTTATTGCATACTGCCATTGTTTGAACCTAGGCTATTGTTTTCTAAGTTAAAAATACATAAGATTGTATATTGTTGATAGTACTACCTAGGTAGGCCTTGACACAAAATATGCATGCTAAGATGATGAATGTTGTCTTAGCTAGGCAGCAAGAGTGTGTTTATTGGAATGATAAATTGATATAGTGCATTTAAGTATATTTCATAAAGTGATTGAATACATGTTTAAATCTTGTTTGCTTAGGAACGCATAAAGATCCAAATGAGATGGCAAGTCTTGTACATACTAGTTATTGATTGTTAAGAATGTGTGTTAGCTAGTTATTGATTGTTAAGAACAGGTGTTAGCTTGTACTTGGACTGCACAAAACATAATTGCTAGGCTTTTAATTGAAGCATGAGGTTAACTAATATTACATTTACATAAGGATGAATAACTCTATTCTCCTAGCCATGCCTAGAAAAATAAGTGAAACCAACATATATCATGAAAAGAGTAATCAAATAAGAGCTAGAAGCCTATACTCTTCAGTACTTAGGAATGCAACCTACAACGAAACCTAGGTGATAACTGGTACTAAAGCCCCAACTCAAGCAAGTGGTTAATATCATATGAAACCTATGATGCCTCTATCAACCTTCTTCCTTGCCTGATCCTACTGGTTTCCCATCATTCTCCAGATAGTTTTGGCAAGGTGGTTTCCTAGTCTAGTAGGTGGTTTATGCGTGGGATCAAGGAAGCATAAACCACTATCATACAATCTGTTTTCCTATCAAACACATGTTGAACCGAATCATGAAGTAGTATGTGATGAATATGCCTCTTCCACATCAAGTAGTTGCCACCATTAAGTTTCTTAGCCTCACTGAGTTTGGAATCAATAGTTTTTGGGGCCATTGATTGTCTTAAGTATAGAATAAAACTTAGGTAATTCTATACAGTAATGACATATACCACAATGAGGAAAATGATGCAATTATTCATAGGTAACATGAAGTAAAATACAGTCTCACAGGTACACCAATATGAATAGAAGAAATTAACTTTGGAGTAAAATTTAAACTCTTGGCAAGGCTAAGAAGAGGGGAAAAAAACCCACTCCCACTAGAGAACTCTATTAGCAAGAATACCCATATAACCATTAGTGCAATTTTACTACCATTGCCTAACATGTTATAATCAAACATAAAACATAGTTGAGTTCTAATCATTAGCTAGACAAGTTCTGGGGTACATGTGACTTAACTAGCCATCACTAGAAACATAAGATATAAGGTGTGATATTTGAAATAATTAGGTAGGCTGTTAAACAGTAATTAAAGTAAATTTACATTTCTTGCACTTAAAAGAGAACTACTCATAAAACTAACTTATTAGTCTAAATGACACAGACTAAAATAAAGCATCGTGAAATATAACATAAGTTCTAGCAAATGCATATTACTGAATTGAAAATAGAGCCAAAAGATTCCCAAATCTCTACTGTGAAAAGACTAGCTAACTTGTCATAAACTCTACATTCTCATTAATAGAAACGTAGGACTTAAACACAGTTAATATATTACAAAATTTTGGTAGAGTACAACATGAAATATATTAGAAATTAGTAATCACAAATAGCATGAGCAAATAGAGTCGAAAATGCCCTAAAACAGTCTACTAGTAATACCATAAACCCTCAGTGACCAATTATAAGCCCATTTGGGTCCAAAACATCAATCGAAACAAACCTGGAAATTAATGTAAGCTTCGGATCTGTAACCTTTGATTTTATTCTCTAATAAAATGAATAGAAAATAGAGGTTAATCCATGATAATGTTACATGGTAACAGTACCTTAATCAAGTGCAAAACAGTCCTAAACATATCGCAACTTTATGCTTAGAAAATAATGTTATAAGCATCTGATTTTTGCACTTAATTAGGACAGCAAATAGAATACATAAAGCTCAAACACTTTAGCACAAAAAAAGATCTGAATCGCTGAAAAAACAATGCTAAAACTATCCCAAAAATCAAGCACAAAATGGCTTGAAAATAACGCATATGAGTCCTAGTTTTTGGATGAACTTATGGGATAGCAAACGTGCATCAAATTGTTTTAATTTTCAGATGCAAATGGATGCTTAAATAGACTGTGCGGTCACTGGAACATGTCTAACTTCATCTTAGTGATCAACATCGGAGCTTGCATTTACTAGCCTAGTACACTTGTAGGAAACAGTATCAAATGAAAGTGAATGACAATATTCTTTAAGGCACTGCAACAAACACGTTGAAGACATACTCGCTGACCTCATTTTCAAGAATCGTCGAGATAATATTTCTTAGAAGAGTGCAAAGTAAAATGCCTTACTTGATCTAAGGTTTTTTCCCTTTCAAACATTCGTCAGAGTTGATGATTTGACGAGTTTATTTTTACGTAGGGCAGTCCACAGTCGTCGGCGTCTTGAATATTCTCCAAAAATCCACAATGAACATGCCCCAATCTTAAAATCTCCAAGGAGATTTTGTTCTTCTGGATGCACCATTGAAGATAACTGGCTCAAATCAACGACCCGAGTTGTCATCATCTCTGGCAAGCTCCAACTCTGGCATTCAAATCCCCTTCAGTTTTCTCTCTTCCTCGCTAGTGTGCCAACCTCCTACGGCCACCGGATTTTTCTCCTTCTTCTTTCCTCTTCCTCTTCTCCTCTCCTTCCCTTTTCCTCTTCTCCTTCTTCCCCTCTTCTTTCTTCTCCCTCATTTTTCTGTGTGTGCGTGTTTGTTGGGCCTGGCGGAACAGATCGTACCGTATATTTTGTTCAGCTTAAGTAGGGAGGGGTGCCAATATCAATGCAACCCCCACCCAAAATTGATGTGTTTTGTTTTATTTTTTTAATTTTATAAAAATACCCTTCATCCTTAAAGTGTTGTAACTTTTGTAATTCAACTCTGATTTCACTGTTCTTTATATTGTTGGATTTGTTTTTCCAAATACAATTCAAATTTTAAGGGTTTAGGGTTCAATTAGGTGTCTTTATAAAGTTAAACTTATGTGTAACCTAATCATGAACGTTTTCAGTTTGCACTAATCAAAAGTAGCTCATAATCATTTGAAATGGAATTTAAAATTTTAGGTTTCTTACACTCATGTCACTTTTCCTTAGGATTTTTATTGCTTAGTTAGTTAGGTCATGTTACTAGGCCAAACACCACCCAAATGGGGCATGATCCTATAGGTATCAAATTCCTATTTTCTTTGTGGGAATTTGTACTCTAAGATAGTCATCCACTTCTTTGACATTTACACATGTTTTACCTCTTGAAAGATGGCTTATAATATTCTTAATTGAAACCTAAAGCTGTAGTATGATTTCAACGTCAATATTGCTTTTCATGACCTAACCATTTTATTAGACATAACAAAGTTTCAAAAAATGCAATTTCAAAATAGTAGTATTCTATTTTTAGAAACTTTCCAAAAATCAATATTTAGTAGGTATCCCAACTTGCTAGTGGCTTTTGTGTAGTTGCCAATGGGAGATGGTGTAATATCTGCTATCTTTAAATTCAAAAAATATTTAATTTGCGGAATTATGGGAGATTAGAAAATTTAAGAAAATTAGAATTTGGAGATAGAATCTTGGGTTGAAACCTTAATAAATGTAATGTGCTTGAGAAATGGAATCCAATACCACTGAGAACACTAAAATCAAAGACCAGTGGAAGAATGGCTAATTATCTTAATTTTTGTATTTAATTAAATTTGCAAAAGAGGTAAAATAGTAAATTTACATGGGGCCCATGGACTGGGCTCGAGAATCCACAAAGTGAGATCCATTAGGGAAAGCTTTAAATGCGCCTCCCTGCCTATCTTGTTTCCCTCAATCCTTCCCCTATTTTACATGTCACCGGTGACAGATCACCAGCGACTACTTTTCCAGCAAGAGTGCCGTTTCCACTTGCTATTAACACACGCAACGGATTTTAAATGTAATCAGTCGGCCTGACTAAGGTAGGCCGTCTTCTTAGGCTCCCCATTTTCGACTAATTTGTGGTTTATGCTTATTTCTTTTCTTTTTTTATGCCAAAAAATGGCGTGGATTGCCGTTTTTAGGTGAAATGATACACATTACTATTTCCTTCAAAATAAACCAATGAAATGGTATCAGATACATGACCTAAATCATTCATCTTGGGCATGATAAAACAAAGAACAAACCCATAAATTTTCATGGTGATTAGACGGCTAGGATGCTAGAAAACTCTAAAAACAATAATGGGGAGATTTTTAAAAATGTGATAAAAATTGTGTAAAAACGCCATATAATGATAGAATTTGTTAAAGCGGGGCTTAAAAATGGAATGTACGTTAAAAATGGAGCAAAATGGTGCAAAAATCATATCATTTGGACCACCAGGGGGTTGCCAGCGGCAAATGGAGTCCTGCCGTTATCTCCAGTGACGGCAGGCTAGCCGGTCGTTGTTCCCGGCGATGACGCATGCATGTTGGCTACGTCAGGCAGCTAGCGGAACGAGTACTCCCCACGCACATCACATGTAGGGCGATTTAAAACCCCTTTTTCTTGATTTTTTGGATTTTATAAGCCATTCATTCACAACAAATGTGATTTTAAGAGCTATAGAGGTCCAAATCACAATCTGAAAGATGCGCTGCAATTGTCTTGACGACGCAGACCTAGATTCAAGATAAAAACCTCGCTTTGAGCACTTTTTAAATAGTTAAATCACCAAATAACATTAGATGATCTAGATCTGGTCGATTAATGGATGATCAGACCTTAGAACCTTATTGTATACATCGAATGTGAGATGATCTAGGAGATTAAAAGAACAGATCTCATTAAATCATTAAGAAAAGTAATCTTGACCTTTGATATGATCAAGTGCCTTAGGGTTGGCTGATCAGAGAGCGATCTGACCATCAAATCGAGGTATAAATATGGAGACATATTTAAATAACTAAATAAAAATAAAATTAGAAGGATCATGATAAGAATAGTTAGAATTGATAATTAGATATCAATTATGAATGTTATGAAGTGATCCAACGGTCAGATCATCTCTAAATCTCACAAGACGTTAGGGGCTGACTCTTCATTGGACAAGGGGCGTAAATTAAGTGGCTCATAACATAAATTGATGATCAAAGACTACAAATATTCATCTAAATGTTAGAAAAACCTACATCTAGTACAGGATTAACCTGAAAGAGGGTTAACTAGACGATATAGGCCGTTGATCTAGGATTAACGGCCAAATCAATGAAGTTGTCATTTGGATTTGATTACTTTTAAATGTGGGAACACTAAGTGATAGATGATGTGACAGGTACATCAAAGTGCACGGCGTGACATTGCCCACCCGCCTGATTGGAGTATCGCATTTATTGAGATAGTTAATTACATTCGAGAATTTTTCTTAAGTTCATGATCATGATTTCTCAATTGAAATTCTTAAGGCAGGTGTTTTATTCCCTATTGTGTTTATTAAAACATGTTTATTACTTCACTTTTGATAGCTTGACATTGATTATACGATTATCCATGTTTTCACATGTGATGGTTTATACTCATATCATGTATTTTGATTTAGCCTATAGAGGTTTATTTCACTTGGGAGTTTTTCATGATTTATGGCATGTTTTGCTACTTTATGATGAGTGCTTCTACCCAGTGGGTACTATGCTATGAGGGTTGTAAGGCTGGCCACCCGCCCTCTAACTTTGTGATGATGATGATTAGTGTTGAGTCCTTAATTTTGTAAAAAATAACCTTAGATTACTATTTTATTAGACCATTTAATAAGGTAATTTTGTGATTGTAAATCAATTTTAGCTATAATCAATCATCTAACCCGTTAATTTGAAAAGTTAACAATCAAATGATCATTATAGCTAATTATCCATATAAGATAATTCTAATCTTGTATTTTGTTTTTGCAGATAAGCCAAATTAAGTTGAACGGTTCAGATCAGCTTATTTTAATGGGTCCCACGCCACAAAACATGTGCAAATCTGGGCAAATCTGACTAATCATGGGCAGATTTGACCAAATCTAAACAGATCTGACCAAATCTTGACCAATCATGCCAAATTTGACCAACCCCCTTACAAAGGAAGGAGGGGTTGGATTAGGGCCCCTCTCTTGTCCTTCTTCCTCCAAGGGTAGGAGCAAGCTGCTCCTCCCTCCCACTTCCTCTTGCTTCTCCCTCATAGAGTAGAGGTTGAAGGACTGTTCCTCTCCACCTCTCCCGTGTTCTCCTCTCACTCCCAGTCTCTCTCTTTCTCTCAGAATCCCTCTCTTTCATCCCATTCACTGGTCATGCGTGACACACCAGGCCCAACTTCAATCTCTCTCTTGTGCTCTCCTTCTTGTTCACGTTCATTTTCTCCTTTTGACAGAGAAGAGGTGGGAAGGACTATTCCTTACCCATCTATCTTGTGATCTCCTTCTTGTTCCCGTTCATTTTCTCCTTTTGACAGAGAAGAGGTGGGAAGGACTATTCCTTACCCATCTCTCTCTCTCTCTCTCTCTCTCTCTCTCTCTCTCTCTCTCTCTCTCTCTCTCTCTCTCTCTCTCTCTCTCTCTCTCTCTCACCCTTGTTCTCTCTCCTATGTTTCTCTCTCAGATCCCTCATCACTGGTGGTGTCCTCCAAAATCTAGCATCGTCGGAACCCTCTTCTCTCTGCTACTGCCTCTTCACTTGACCCAGACCAGACTCGCACCCAACCGACCGAACCTCCTTAGCCAGGTTGGATAGCGTGCCCATTTCACTCCTATCTCTCCATTTTTCAAAAAACCCAGCTTCTAGAATAGGCCTTTTTCTCCATCTCTCTCTCTCTCTCTCTCTCTCTCTCTCTCTCTCTCTCTCTCTCTCTCTCTCTCTCTCTCTCTCTCTCTCTCTCTCTCTCTCTCTCTCTCTCTCTCTCTCTCTTTACATCACACCAAACCTAGAAAACCTCCTTCTTCTCTAGTCAAGCCGGCCTAAACCAGCACCGGCCCAAATTTCTCCTCTTCTTCCCATGCTCTTTGTGGTTTCCCCCTCTCACTCCCATTTCTCTCTCCAGTTCCGGCTCCTTCACCTAACGGCTCCGAGGAGAAAACCCAAATCCGGTTTTCCCCTATGCTTTTCCTTTATTCTCTTCTTCCCCATCTTTCTTCTTCTCCTTCCTCCTTCTCCTTCTCTTCTTCCCCATTCGATTTCACCATCTTGCTGTTGATGAATAGTAACTTTGATTACTATTCATGAACAGTAACTTCGGTACTATTCATGAACAGTACTTTGTCATAAGTTCCATTTTTGCCCATAGCCTTTAGTTTTAATTTTAGATGTATCATGTTTTGTCTTTTATACTATTTTGTCTTTATGTGTATACATGTTTTAATTTATCTAGGATAGTCTTGTTCTTAGATTAGTTTTTAGAAAATGATTTTTCAGTTCTAATTAGTTGCGTGACACAACGATCAGGATAGGGAATCTGTAATTAGATTATTATTGTATTTAATTTTATTTAAATTCAGAACAGTGTATTCAAGGATTAATCAATTTGAATGTTCTTTTTTTTAGCAATTTATAATTAAAATTTGTGTAAACTCCACATTTAAGTCGAGTCCCTGTGGAAATCGACTCATATTTGCATAGCTATACTACAACAGCCGTGTACTTGTGAAAAATACTCAACAATTAGACACCGCCCTTGAGTGGTACATGGCTAGGTACATAGGTAGTGGTATCCTAGGTAGTCCCCCTATGAGTCTGTTCCTCCCCATGAGGATGAAGAAAGTCTTTCGTTTAGGTGTCGACAGGGAGTGGCAATGGTTAAGATCCTAGTGGGGTTACTACTATAGCATAGTAGCTCATACTATTATTATGTATGCTCATGTGGATTTATATGTGGGGTGAACTGGGGTAAGCCGGGTCTAGGCCTTGAGTGACTCCGAGAGATGGCGCGGGCTACATGGAAGGGACCTAGGGATTTGGTATGAGTACTCATTACCAGTGATTGAGTGTCGTGGAACACTCTTAGGGCTTGTTTTTGTATGGTGCCTTGTTTTTATCATGACATGCATTATATTTTGATGTGGACATGGATGCTTATTGCATTTGATGGATGCTCATCTATGTTTTGATCTTGTCTTGCATGCCATGATGTTTTGCTTTGATATTGCATTGCCTCAGAGGAAAAGCATGTTATAATCCTGATTGTTTCTTTCATATTTATGAGATTCATAAGCTTTACATTATGAATGCCTGATGATTTCATTTGCCTTAAAAATGATTTACTCTATTGATACTCAACATGATATTAGTACTCTTCGCAAGTGTTTATTGCATGTTTTATTTCTTGTAATCACCTACACAAGCATAGCTTGTTGAGGCATTGCTTTGTTTGCAATGCCTCAGATATAGAGAGTGACAATAGGTTGACGTGCTAATAAAGCTGGTAAAAGTGATGGCAGTTTCCCAGTGAAGCATTGAGGATGTTCAGAGATGACAAGGTTTGTTCAGGACCTCAATTTAGGTTTTGAGTGTGGACTGTACTTTAATTAAAATTGCAATGTGACTTAGAGGTAAGAATATGAATTCACGTTGGGTGTGATGGTTGTATGGAAGGACCCTAGGTATTTTATTATGACTTGATTTTCTTATCCACTATTGAAGTATACATTTTATTGAAAATAGTATTTGATTGTGTGGATGGGTGTAGATACTAAGTCTCCTATATGTCATGTCTTATATTATGTATATAAGATTATTTTATATTGCATTGGTCATGTGCAATGGTCCAAAATATAGAGGAGACTCTGCCAGACTTTTGGTTGAAATGGTATTTCATTTCACCATTAAATCCATACTTTTGAGGTTGTATGACTTTCAGGATTTTGAAAGAAATGCTTTTATTTAAGTATTTGTTTTGGTCACTTCAAAAATCAAAGTTTTTAAAATAGAGATCCCGACTATTTTTATAAAGTTTTATTATATTGTTGTTAAATCTCAGGGTGTCACATATGGTGATCAGGCACAATTGGCAATGGCTTTTGGTTGGCCGTGATTGCTAGTGTTAGGGGAACGTAGAGGCTTTTACACATTGTTGATGGGAGTTAGTGGTGATTGGCGCGATTGGCGATGGCTGGTGGTCAAGTGTGATTGGCAGTGTCAAAGGGAAAGTTAGGGGCTTTTGCGCGTTGGTGGTGGGAGATAGTGGTGATTGATGTGAATGGTCAATGGTCGAGCACAATTGCCTAGATCAGAGGAAAAGATGCATCCCACATTGAGTCTAATCAAATAGCTAGGTTGATAATGGTTATTCATAAGATTTCTTAACAATTAAATTGCTTAATTTTAAATGAATATATGTATTTGATTGACACTAATCTTCCAAAGTTTACTTGCACCACAAAATATTGGAAAAACACTCTTAAAGAACTAAAAATATGTGATAACCAATGAAGTACAGAAATTGTAGTAATAAAAGAACCTTAAGCAAAATAAGATGATTAATTTAATTATGAGGTAAGAATGTGTGTGTGTTGGCTTAAATTTCCCTATCCATTTCATGAGCTAGGAAGTGTGTATGTGTGTGAGAGAACATGGTTCTTATATTAAAGTTTTCTTGACACCGATTTCACATAATTCAAACTTTTATAAATTATTATTTAAAAATCAAATATGTTAAATAATAATTACTATAAATTTGATGGGTCATTTTTGTTGCTAAATTTAATTGTACATAAAGAAGTTGTTTAGTGTAAACGACTTTAAAAGTTTACACTTTTTAAGTCGTTTACTAATAAGCGACTTTAAAAGTGTATACTTTTCAAGTTGTTTACACTAAACGACTTTATAAATTATTTTTTATTCAAAATATATATACCTTTTATGTTAGTACTTTATAATATCTAACAATTAATATACAATGAAATGGATTTTTTATGATAGCCAACATCGATTCATGCATTCATTGTGTGCACATGTAGCTCACTTATCAATCCATATAGCTCATGACAAAAGAGCTAATAATTATAAATATGGAATTATATATAGATTGCAAATGACTAATATACATTCAACATACCCCCAACTATATATTATTTTCAAACCTAAGCACCTTCCTCACAATTGTCATGCACGTAATCCTCATTCTCACCAATTACTACTTCGATTGATGGGATTGTTTTGGTAATATAAGAGTAATTTATTTCAGTACTTCCTAGATTGTCTTCATTATAAAAATCCCTCGTTAGAATGATAAAATATTTGACCATCTCTTATCACATTCATCTTGCATGTAAAATACTTATTTTGCTTGAGATGTTAAAATAAATTGATTATTTTTATAGCCCATCCTGTTGAGGTCAACCAATGTCAATCCAAGGGCATCAATTTTGATGTTGTATTTATTGTGTTCCTCCCAATTGCACTTAAACACAACCACAGTTCTAAAAGTATAATCCAAGGCCCAAATCTCTCTTATAACCCTGTAATAAATATTATCCGCCACTATTGGCTTGTTATCCTTTGAACTGGAAAAGAATGTAGCATTGGCAACTAAGTTAACTCTTATTTTCTATTGCACTCTTGAGTCATCATGGTTTTTGGTGTAAAAGCAATAACCATTGATGGTATATCTGGCATATTTTATTACTTCTGGTCTTGTCCCATCGCTATCCAACCCAATGTTTCTGATATACCATTGCCTGCTACTTCTCGCTGATCTTGAATTTGTGTATATCAATATTATGTAGGCTTAAGTGAGATTAATACACACACACACACACACACACACACACACATATACAGAATGCATTTTTTAATTAATATTAACTGAGAATTCTTTCATTTTACCTTCTTACACAACTAATTATTGAAAGTGCAACAATGCTCAAATTGTAACCACTTTTGTTGCTTTGTGTAACTTAGATTCTTTGCCTTGAGTACATCCACGTGTTCACTATGTACACACACACACACAAATTAATAGAGTAATCAAAGAAAATGTAATTACCCATCAACAATTAAATTTTACATAAGTGCATGCATGATCAACTTACTCAATGTATGGTTGGAGTTCATCAACATTTAACAACACATAAAGATGCACCTAGTCTCATTCTTTATAGTCAACAGTTGATACATGACTACTCAATAAAGGCTCACAAACCTTGGAATCATAAAATGCGACTAATTATTTCTTTCTTAGGATTTCAATGACATTGAGTCTTGCTAAGTACTCTATGCAAAACTCCATTGCTTCCGCTACAATATAACATTCAGATATACACACCTCTAGTAGGTTATGATTATGTACATACCCTTTTAAAATTTTCATGTACCTCTTAGATGGATACATCTATCACAAGTAAATTAGCCCACAGAGTCTGACCTTATCAATGAGGTATACTGTTAAGTTTACCATGATGTCAAAGAAGGATGGTCGAAAGATTGTCTCAAGCTCACATAAAGGTGTCACTAGATGACCTTGAATTTCTTATAATTTTGAAACATCTACTACCTTCTTCACACAACATTAAAGAAGTAGCAAAATTTTGTAATAGCTCCCCTAACTTTGTTTGATAACATCGAACGTATTACTACTGGCAATAGTTGTTGCATCAATGCATGACAATTGTGGGACTTCATCCCCAACAATTTTAACTCTTCCATGAAAATAATGTTTTTAAAGTTTGAAGAGTAACTGTCAGGGACTTTGAGCTCGAACAGGGTTTTACATGTTTTTCTCCTCTCCTCTCTATCAAGAGTATAATTTGCCTTAGCCAAGTATGTTCCTCGACTACCCCTATCCTCTAGGTGCAACCTGTAATATCCCGGGGTTCCAACAATCACAATATTGTCCGCTTTGGGGCACCCATACACCCCTCATAAGTTTGTTCTTCCCCAATTTCCTAGGAAAAATGCATCGTGACGATTAGAAACACCCAAATTCTTATAAATGACCCAGTTTCCTCTTCCTCGGGTAATGTGGGACTAAACTCTAGGTTCCTCACCTTGCCTAGAAGCCTGCCAGCCTAGAAGCTTGCCAGCTCTTTTTGGCCTGCTCTCATTGGCCAAGGCTTCACCTATCCCCCTTTAGGGATACGCGTCCTCGCGTGTCTTACCACACGCTAGCGCCCGCATGCGAGTAGCCCTTACACCATGAGGAGAACTGGCTCTGATACCATTTGTAACATCTCGGAGTTCTAACAGTCACAATATTGTCCACTTTAGGGCGCCCATACACCCCTCGCGGTTTTGTTCTTCCCCAATTTCCCAGGAAAAACATGTCGTGATCATTAGAAACACCCAAATTCTTATAAATGACCTATCTTCCTCTTCCCCAGGCAATGTAGGACTAAACTCTTGGTTCCTCACCTTGCCTAGAAGCCTGCCAGCTCTTTTTGGCCCACTCTCATCGGCCCACCCTCATCGGCCAAGGCTTCACAGATGAGGGCGGGCTGATGAGGGTGGGCCAAAAAGAACTGGCAGGCTTCTAGACAAGGTGAGGAATCGAGAGTTTAGTCCCACATTGCCTGAGGAAGAGGAAGCTGGGCCATTTATAAGAATTCGAGTGTTTCTAACGGTCACGATGCATTTTCCCTAGGAAACTGAGGAAGAACAAAACTGTGAGGGATGTATGGGCGCCCCAAAGCAGACAATATTGTGACTGTTGGAACCCCAGGATGTTACAAATGCTATCAAAGCCAGTTCCCCTCGTGGTGTGGTGGCTAAGCCGCACGTGGGTGCTCGCGTGTGGTAAGACAAGCGAGGATGCGTGTCCCTAAAGGGGGATAGGTGAAGCTTTGGCCAATGAGGGCTGGCTGATGAGGGCGGGCCAAAAAGAGTTGGCAGGCTTTGAGGCTGGCAGGCTTTTAGGCAAGGTGAGGAACCTAGAGTTTAGTCCCACATTGCCCAAGGAAGAGGAAACTGGGTCATTTATAAGAATTTGGGTGTTTCTACTGGTCACGATGCATTTTCCTTGGAAAACTAGGGAAGAACAAAACTGTGAGGGGTGTATGGGCGCCCCAAAGTAGACAATATTGTGACTGTTGGAACCCTGGGATGTTACACAACCTCCTCTTCAAACCCATGTTCATAAGATCCATTCGAGTTGCAAGTCCATCCTTTTTCCTGAGATATTAAGCAAGATACCAGTCAAGCTTTCACACACATTCTTCTTAATGTGCATGACATCAAGCACATGACGTATATGCAGTAATTTTAAGTATGCTAGATGAAAGAATATTAATTTCTTCTTCCAACAACTTCTACAATTACTTTCACCTAGGCAGTTACTTGATTTCTTCTTTCCCCACAAGACATTAATGTTTTCAACCTGTTCCAATACTTGTTGTCCTGTCAACATCTTTGGAGGGGTCTTTGTCTCTACACTTCCGTTAAATTCTCCCTTCTTAAAATGATATGGATGGTCTTTGCGTAACCCATCTTCTATGCCCAAGAAATGCATTTTCCTACCATGTTAAGTCGTACAACACATGTTTGATCACAACAAATTGGACAAGCATTGTATCCCTTCACAGTGCATCTAGACAAATTACCATATGCAGGGAAGTCGCTTATTGTCCACAACAATATAATCTTTAGGGTGAATGACTCTTTCCTGTATGCGTCATATGCTTCAATGTCTACATCCCATAATGTCTCAAGGTCATAGATCAAGGGAGACAAGTACACGTCAATGTCAATCCTTAGCTGCTTTGGACCTTATATCAACATAGTTAGCATTATGAACTTCCTCTTCATACATAGAGATGGTGGAAGGTTGTAACAAAATAATATAATGGGCCAACAACTATACTTGCTACTTATAGAACCATGAGGATTAATCCCATCTGCAGATAATATTAGTCGTAGGTTTCTAGGTTCTTCACCAAAATTAGGCCACATGAAGTCTACAAGTTTTCATGCTGAGCTATTTGATGAATGGCGTAAAAAGCTATTAGCTACTCTATCATTGGCATGCCACACTAATTTCTTTGTTGTTTCTGTTATACAAAACATTTTTTTGAAACTTAGAATAGGGGGGAAGTACCATAGAATCTTTGAAGGAACTCTTGTAACTTTCTTAGTTGAACTCTTCTTTAACTTCCATCCTGGCTGTCCACAAGTTGGGCATATAGTTTTTTCCTTGTGCTCTTTCCTATACAAGATGCAATCGTTAGGACACGCATGTATCTTCTCATACTTCAACCCTAGTACAGCTATGGTTTTCTTTGCCTCCCATGTGGACCTCGCTAATTTATTATCCTTTGGTAACATCTTGCCCACTACTTTTAAGAATTCTATAAAACCTTGATCTGAAAAACCAAATCTTGATTTCACATTGCAATGTTCTATCATTGTAGACAGCTTGGAATAATCTTTACACTCAGGGTACAACAGCTCTTTAGCTTCCTCTAATATAGTATGAAATTGTTCAGGGTCATCCTAGAAATCATCATACGCATCTCAAAACATGGGTACAACTGTACTAAGTCCAACACTTCCTATAGTATCTTAATCATATCTTCTAGGCCTTATCGAGGGCCTATGCGGAAGTTCTTCTCCATGCAAAATCTATGGGTGGTAGCTTTCATCGATTCCATTGAAGCCAAGTGTTCTTTCAACCCCTACAGTTACTTTTTTCCAAGTTTTCACATTTTGAGCATGGACAATGCATATGATTATGATCAACACTTGCCTAAATGCAAACTCTATGAAAATTTCTGTTCCCTCCTCATATTCTTTTGATGTTCATGTCATAGTTATCCAAGCATATTTGTCCATTACCACAAGAAATTGAAGCAAATTTGCATGGAGACTTGTTAGACATGAAAAATATTAGGTTAAGCATTATACCAAATAAATATTAGATATAACAGAATTAGAAGTATCTAAAATAACTACATTTCATGAAAATTCTCAATTAACAATGAAAAAAATAAAAATACAACAAACACATTCATGAATGAAATTAACTTTCAAAAGAAAATTTTCTAACGCACATCCTTGTAAATATTCTTCAAATATGTAGACAAACAAAGAGATACTAACCAACATTCAAAAATTGATATTGAACCTGAATTTGTAAATATAGTTCCAATACATCAGTAGGATTTGGTTCAAAGTAGGGAAATATGAATCTGATTTAGTTTTTGTGCATTTATAATAAACACATAGCATAAAGGTACGGCAGAAGTCGATGAAATAATTCTTAAAATAGACGTACAACTGAAGTCATTTTCATAAAAATAACTTTAAAAGTTCATACTTTTAAAGTCGTTTGCATAAAACGACTTTAATACTTTTTAAGATTTTACATTAAATATTATTTATTTTCTTTTTGTACATTACAACCTTACATAAATAATGAAACTGATTTTACAAACACAAACACATATAATACATATACATAAACAAATACGTCAACAAAGAAATCAAATTATTTTTTTATTACATCCAATGTTACCTATATCAAATATTACATATTATCAGATCTTATTAATACAAGATCAAGGAGCAAATCTGCTCCTTTTCATCAAAATCTAATCTAGTATTTAGGTGACACCTATTCTATAAAGAGAGTGTGTGTGCTACACTTTTTTTGCCAAAAGTTGATGGTATAACCACCACTCCTCATCAAACCCTAATTTTGGGTGAGAACTACAAATCATAATATTTCCCTTTCTTCAATAGTGAGGTATGGAGAGAGAAGTAGTTGTCATTTTCAATGAAATTATACGATTTTCACAGAATTAAGACAATCTGACAGGCTTATTAACCCAATCATCTGTAGTGAGAAAACCTACATGGTCAACGAAATGAAAACAGAGAGAGTTAGTAACAAGAAAGCAATTCATGATTTAAAAGAAGTTATGGTTTACTTACAGTTTTTTTCTTGACACAAACAATCAAAAAATAAAAATGAAAAGCAAGAAGAGAAAAGGAGAGAAGCATAAGGACCAAGGAGGAAGTTGTCATGCCACTCGTGAGAAGAAGAGGATACATGAAAAAATGAGATGTTGATCACTATTTATAAGTGAATAAGGACTTTAGAAGTCGTTTAGTACTAAACGAATTTAAAAATAATACACTTTTGAAGTAGCTTAATACTAAATGACATTAAAAGCATATACATGAATTAACTTTTAAAGTCGCTTCACTAAAGCAACTTCAAAAGTGACACACTTTTAAAGCCACTTATAATTAAACGACTTCAAAAGTTATTGACATTTGAAGTTGCTTTGTGTCAAACAACTTTAAAAGTACATTCCTGCCAAATATTAATCAACCCGCCAAATTTATTATCAGAATTTTAAAGTTGCTTAAAATAAACATCTTTTAAAGTTGTTTAGAATTAAACAATGTTAAAAGCCCATTCCCGCTTAATATAATATTCCTGTCAAATTTATTGTCATACTTTTGAAGTCACTTACGTAGAACGACCTCAAAAGTTATTGATTTTAAAGTCATTTATCTCTAAATGACTTTAAAAGTTATCCACTTTCGAAGTTGTTTAATATTAAATGACTTTAAAAGTGCTTCTGTGAAAAGTTTCCTCTTCGCGCTAATTTTTTTCATTTATTTTCAGCCGACTTGTAAAATATTTATGAAGTTGGTAGTCATATGCCGACTTTAAAACCCTTGTGTGTAGTAGTGCATGTCTCCAAGTTTACTCGAGACACCGGCTTCTTTAGCAGATTCTTCACAACCACCACCAAATTCATCAAGTTCTTTTTTGTTGATATATCAACTAATGATGTGTCACCAACTAGTGTATGATCTTGGTAGTCATGCCAACATGTAGTTTAATTAGCATAACAATAGTGACACACCATACCACCAAGCATGACACGTTCTTTATCAAAGAAAGAACTAATGTATCATCCTAGTAGTTTAATTAGCAAAATAACAGTGATAGATCATATTATGTTGATCAAGGAAGATGTACACTTTTTGATCCCACTAGGAGAGATCTATATGTAGATCTATATATACCCATAAACTTGCACACATTTTTAACAACTGAACTACATGCCTCTAGTATCATGCTAAATGGATATTTAAAGGTACACTATAATCCATCAAAATCAATCGTTCACATTTTCCTCAAAATCCCCTAAGTTGGGCATTTTGGTGGAAGATTTTGAGACTTTTCAATCAGAAAAAAAAAAAAAATGGTGTCTGTTGCATAGACTTGTCATTATCTACCAATTAATAGATTGGATGATGCTAACATGGCACATATGGAACCAAAAAGTGTACTTCTTCTCTGAGCAAGCAAGTGCAATTCTCAAAATCAATTTTCCTTTATAAAACATTCTTGGAACAATTTCCTGTTTGCTAATAAATTTTTACTTCTTTGGATGCCAACAGCTAGGTATAAGATAAATATCAACGGAGCACTTTTGCTTTGTTATGTTTAAGAGCATGCTGGACATATCCAACGATGTCAAATGTGTTAAGACTCGAACTTTTGTCAGTTGTTACGTTTTCAATGTTTGTTTTTATTGAAAGGCTACATATTCAATGATTTCCCTCTCCCTTTGATTTGTCAGCTGTATGTAGTCCTTTTGATCTACATTCCTTACAGGGCCGAGATGGGACGGCAAATTTCTGCCAATGTTTATCGCAATAAACCTTGGGCAGCCTCATACATTTAAAAAAATAATGAAAAGCTGGGATTACGAGAATGCCCTAACTACGACGAGACCACGTAGATAACTAGTTTTTATCACTACAAAATTAGTTGGAGGAATGTTAATATGAAGGCCCTAAATGGATGACTGGTAGTCAAACTTCAAACATCGCATGGATCACGGTACGAGGATTTGATATCAAGGAACAAATATCATAATCCACATGCAGCCAAAAACTACTTGTACGTAAATTTTATAACGAGATTTCTGGATTTGATCGTCGCACCTCTACCATTCAACTCAGAATCTATCAGCTGATAGGAAGTGGTTCAAGAATATTTGTATGTCTAGCAGAAAGCAACATAGACTGCCACCCAAAAGAAAAGACAGCATGCAGGTGCTTGTCTAATTTAGCAGTCCTTACCAGAGAGAGAGAGAGAGAGGACCTGGACAAGGAGATAGTTAGACTGGGACTGGAGTGCTTGGAAGAGACCAGTGTTATGGATGTCCACCATGTCAGCACTTCCTTGGGAGAAAGAATCAATCAACGGAGTGGCTCCACCGTTGAAAATCCATCCCAAAACTACCCATTTGAAGGCTAACTTTGAGTTATACTTTTATTCCTGCTTGGCCGATCCAGTCCCCAAAGAGACCACCAGGAACTTAACCACAATCCATGGTCCGTTTGATGGACAGGAAGTCCCATTTTTCCTTGATAATCACTTTGCATACTCTGTCATCGCGGACAAAGCCTACAGACATCAAAACAGGAATTGTTTCGTGTTTTAGTTTACATAATTATTTATAACATATAGTTTCCTTTAATTCAATTCGGAAATCTGAATTTTCAGGATTATTGGCAGCAACTCCGCCATCAATGAGGTTGAAGCTCTTGATGTTTCCATGGGAGTCTTTGGTTTCGAAGTAGTGAGCAGGAAGATATGTTGGTGCCGCAGAAGTACTGATGCAGACGTTGGAAAGAAGTGGGTTATTCGAAACACAGGCTTTTGCCTGTGCCACGCAAGTGACAAGCTTACAATTCTAGTTCTTTGGATTATCTTGTTGTGGAGTTTGGTCAGCTAAACCGATTCAATTGAATCGAAAGATAGTATGAGATCATATAACAGAGAGGAAAATGTGGAACATATGAATTTTACTTTTAAGGTAGGTGACTTCACCAGGTAACCAATGAAGTGCATGCTCAAGAAGAATTCTCGGCCGGCAGATCACGGGATTATCAAGTCCAACGTGCGCGGAACCCATAGTTTGGTAAAAGCATCGAGGACGACAAAAAGTTTCTTGAAAGGTCTTAGGATACACCATATGGTTTCTTTCTTTACAGCATGTTGAAATATTTATCAGGCAAGGTCACCATTTCACCTCAATAAAAACATGGGGACAAGTCAACCACACGAGGAACAAAAGAGGAGACTTACATCTTAATTTCCACGATATAAGGTGACCATTGCATTGGATTTGTCCGGTATCGATGGAAGAGATCGAGTTCCGCGAAGAAGATGCAGTTCCCTTGTAACAGCAAAATATATCTATTTCCTATCACGTGTTAAAGTACTTAAAGATGCATAACTTTCTTTCCTATCACAATGTGTGTGCATATACAGTTACAACACACTATAACAATTTTTAGACCCACCTTAGCAATAGCTATCTCTATCTTCTGCTATACCAGTGAAAGGGCATGGTCGTCGTCTGCCCTCAAAATTAAGAGAGGGAGAGACAAAGAGGAGGATTGACAAAATGTTATATAATTTTGCATAAAAAACAAAAAACAAATTGTGCTCATTTTACATATCTTTTTAGCGATCTAAGCCATTGATCTGATTTGGCCCGTCCTAAGTGGCTAAGGTGCCCAACATCTCCTCTCTTAGCTTAAGACATTGTTTCTTAAACCTTCTATGTTAATAAAATAGATGGTATATTATAGAATAAATTCAAAACCATCTAATTTGCAATTACAAAGTATTCAAGAAACAACGTCTTATAGGTGCCTAACAAATGAGTGGTTTGGTACCTAGCTGCCATCCGACAAGTTGAATCAGATGAACAGCATAGATCCTGAACAAAGAAAATAATAATAATAATAATAATAAAAAAGACAAAAGACAAAAGACAAAAAATGATCGAGGCATGCATCTTTATGATGTGCAAGGATATAACATCTACCACAAGTCCTGGTAGGCATATACGCCTAAATGCAGGGGAAGGAATTTATTCCCTTCCTTTTTCATGTATGATGAATTTCTTCATTTATCATGTTCTTCACACAAAAAGTGTGCAACCAAATATAAATCAATGCATTTTGATGATCTTAGGTATTTGTTTTTAATTTTTGAAAAAATTAACAAAATTAGATTGTAGTATTATTTTATGTCAAGAAAACATAGGCTAAAAGCATCCAATGAATATGAAATTTGATCTCTAGCCTATTTAAGCCATTCCAAATATTGTAATGGCTTAGATCCATTTCATTTCAACAAGTTCATCGGCATTCCAAGGCATGTATCTTTTGTTTTCTTATTGCCTCTTAGTCTAGCTACTTTTATATGTTTAAGTGATCTAGCAGCCAAATACATCCATGGGATCTGCTTTCTAGTTTTAATCTTCCCTAATTTTGAGTTTTTCTTGATTGTCATGGTAATTGTACTATCTCTGTGAATCACTCTATTGCTTATGATTAAAAATTATGACCTATTAAAAAAGAGAGAGCTTTACTATCCTTTGTAAATAGTACTCAAGCTTCTGTCTCTCAAAAGTCTATCAAAACTTTCAGCACAACAGAAAGAGCCAAATATGTGAATACCCCTCTAACTATCCCCAAAAATTACTCTAACCTCCCCATTTAAGAAATTGACATAAGGGATACAAAAGCTGTTAGATTCTCATAAAAGGCTCCTCTTCTATCATATCTCTGTCTTCTTTGCTAATAGAATGGATGGATGGATGGGGCCCACAAAATATTATTTTATTTATTTTAATGGCTAGTGGGTACTTTTCTATGGTAAAAAACTAAAGAAAATGTAAAAAATAGTCTTTTTTTACCTTTCTTTGACTTTAGAAAGTATCCATTGAAACACAAAAGGTAGAAACCCAAATTGTTGTCTGATTCTTTGTTTAGAAGCGAAATTGATGAAGGGATGCTACCTAGCTAGGCATCACCTTTGGATAATTTGATTCATTGATTCTTTTCTTTTTAGGCATACCTATTTAGGGTACTTGCCAAAATTCATGCCCATTAGATGCTTCTACAATTAACTTTTGTAGTTAAAATATTCAATGCTCATGATTGCAAAGTCCAAAATAACATTTAAATTATGACCATTTTGCCCCTTCAAAAGTGCACACGAATAGCATGTGAAGCCATTTTGTAAGTGATTTTAACTAACCAATGACAAAATCCTAGGGAGGTATACTTCAGTACACATTAGAGCCATGTGATACTTTTGAAAGTTGGGGTTCTTAAATGAGATTTCAGACCAACTTTAGGATAGTGATGTGAAATTCTTCCTAATTTTGGTATCCCATTTGTGAATTTCTTAGATGGAAAGTTTAGTGATTTGTTATGATAGTTGGAGGAGTAACCATGCATTTTTCTCTAATGAAAGTTAAAGGGGGTGAGCATAGTTTAAAAACTCACGAGTCAACTTGAAAACCCATTCAAGTTAACTCAACTTGGTAGAAATTTGAGTCAACCCACTTAGGCACTCATCTTGCTCAAGTACTTTTTATTTTTGTTGAGATCTTTCAGGTAGTTTGCTCATTGCAATAAAATCAAGTTATCGACGAGTTTAGAGTTGCTTACCCTGCACATTTTACTCAAAATTTTGAACTTCAAATTTGTTTGCCTTGTCAAGATTTGACCTTTCTTAGGGTTCCCAATGGAGTTATGTCCATTTTCATCAACAAATTAAAATTGTAGTGTTTTCTCTCTAAACATCTAGTTTTGTTTCTTCTACTTCTTTTTCTATTTTATGCTGCAAGCCTCTACTACTTTATCATTTTCTTCTTCACTGGTTTCTTCTTTGCATATCTCCTCCTTTGATTAGTTCTCTATCTTGCTTCTTCTCCCAAATCCTTGCTATCCTGTGTTATAGGGAACACTTAATCTAAATATATAAGATAAGTTAGCGCCTAATTTGTAACCTCCTTCCAATTTTTTATGAACAAATCATTTGTCAAACCTCCAAACATCCGATATAAGACCATTCAATCAGAACCTCCCAATTCACATTCCAATTATCAATGTTTTTCTAACAAAATATATGTACTAAAAACATCGATACCCAGATCAAAATGGTCACAGTTAGGATCTTCAAATAGAGAGAGAAGGTTTTGAGGCATGGTATGCATTGTAAGGGACCCCAAAGATGGATGGTTTGGATCACCCAATAGTCAACATCACATGTCCTTATAATTAGTTCATATTGATATAACATACTCATCCTTTCTTTTTATTTTTGCTTAAAAGCATAAGAAGTTTTAAGAGACTGATGTAAAAACTTATGAAAATTCTCTTTCAAGCTTATTAAGGAAAAAAGTACACCACAAACATTATACGTTGCATGTGAGCCAAGAATGACAATTGAGTGACTGCATAAGAACCATCCTTGCAATCAACATTATTTCAAAAAGTTCATTGTTTGAGAATCCCATAATTGCCAATAATCAAACGTTTAACTAAACCATCAAATAGTTCCTGGGAACAGTGGAATTAGGTCTTCATCACATTAGCTTGCCTGAGCCTACGTTCATCGGATAGTAGCTTGGCAAAACGTGTCAAGGCGTCTTCATTGGTTTCCTCTCCTTGTCCTTTCACCTCCTCAACTATGCCTGTTTCTAAGTTTACTCTTGACACTGGCTTCTTTAGCAGTTTCTTGCCGATGTCGACCAAATTCATCAAGTTCTCTTTTCTCGATATATCAGTAGATGATGCATCTCCCACCAAAGTATCATCCTGGCAGTCACGCAAAGATTCCTTCATCAATATCCATGAATGGAAAACTACTTAGTATAACTCGTTTCTGTCATTGGTTGATCAAGTGACATAGAATTCTGGGGTTTAAATGGAAGCAGGCGAACGGCAATACCATTACTAATATAATTGGTAGATTTTGAAATTAGGTTGCATATCAATACCGAACACTAACAAAACTAAAGCATGTGATGCCCACTTATTGCTTGTGAGTTTGCAAATTTAAGATACTGTAGTCTTAGGCAGGATCTACGGATTGGAGTTTGTAAATAAATAAGACCACAAGGACTGAACTTACGACTTTTATGTATAAGAATAACAGTTTATGCAGACCTTCCTTCTTCTCTTCTCTATCCCCTTTCTCAATCATTTATATATCTTTTCTTGAATGTTAGTTGCGGCCTGTTAGAGGTGTGAGCAAGAGTGAATGTACACGTACCAATAAACTCCGGACTGGAGAACCATTTTTCGACCATAAATACAAAGTTCAACTCAAAAAACAAGAGAAAAAGAAAAATGTCTGATAATTTTCATACGTTGCAGCCGCGGCCTAGATGAAAAGGAGTTATGTGATAGTCTAGCCACTACATGAAAAGTGAAGCCTGGACCCACATTTTAACTTTTCAATGATCCAAGCCATTTACATTAGTCGGCCTTAATTAATAAACTGCCTACTATAAAATCACGTCTATTTCGTACCTGCGAGGCTTTCATTCTTGCTCATTTCTGTTGTAAATGGACGGTGTAAAATAGAAAAGCTTTTTTTTTTCACCTTAAAATACCTGCTAATTACAACAGAAATGTATGCATTAGACTTGATTTTTGGTAGGTAGGCCATATAATTCAGGCCGACTTGAACGGTTTGGACTTTTGAAAAAGTATAAAAGAGGACCCGCACCTCACTTTTCTTTCCGGCCGCATATGTAGTCATATAACTTCTCATACAAAAGCTTCGATTCTGGATATCGAAATTAGACATATTATGTCTTGTAGCTCTTTATATTTCGCTATATTTTATTTTATTTTAATTTTCTTCGACTGGATAAAGACTTGGCAATTTCATTAGCCAAGAGAGAACTAGAAAGACATCTGATACACTGGTGAGCTCTGCACACTTTGGAGCTCTTCTTGTTAATTTTGATGATGGTTTCTTAACCTCTTATCCGGTCCCATGGAGGTGCATCACGTCATTCTTCATGTTTAAGTTCATCAATATATGCTGATATATTATGAATGAACTTGATTCTGCTAACTGTTTATATATTCATGGTGGTCCAAGACTCCATCTAGCAACGCCCATTGTCTAAACGATGGCTTTAATCTTAAGATTCCAATCTTTTGCGTATGTCTTTTTATTATCCACTTGCTGGCTTCCGATTAAACAATTAAGATTTTTTTAGTCATAGTGGACCTTTAATTGTCAACCCTTTATTCGAGGGCAACTAATCACCCAACTTCTTGTTCCTGAGTTTTATAATGCGGCTACCAATGGGGCTTTGATTGTCCAATTTCGCCTGCCTAATGTTGATCACTTGATTGTTATAAACCTAGCTATGCAGTGATAGACTTCTTCTATTTGACTTTAATGTAAGGTTGCAATGCACATGAAGTTGTCAAATATAGTTACAAAGTTCGGGCGGGGAAGTAGTTTTCTCTTGAAAATGGAAATAATTTAGCAACATAGGTACAAAAGAAAATTTGAGACTTCAATCTCCAAGTCAAATGTTTGGATTTTGGACTTGGAATATTTCGCAAAACATAGGAAAATTACAACTACATATACAAATAATATTTTAGGATTGGACCAAACATTTATGAAAGTTGTGCTTAATAAATGAGGCTCTTTAACCAAGCCTCAAAATAAGTTTCCCTCTTATCGTGCCATTTCTCTCATTTAACTAATCATTCTCATCAACTCCTATTGAGCAGTTAGTACATATACTAACCATTCATTGTGGTTAACTGGGAGACGTAGCAGCAAGAGGGAGTCTCACTTTGAGATTTTGGTTAAAAAGCCTCAAATTATCATTTTCCTTTTGTATTCAATTAATGTGTAAGTTAACAATTTATGTAAAAAGACAAATTATTTGTCGTAATTCATAAGAATAATTATCAGCGTATTCTAGGAAATGAAGCAAGACAGGTTTGGTATTAGGGGTGGCAAAATATGATACGACACAATAACATGACTCGAACCCAACATGGATTTAACGGGTTAGAGTCGAGTCTTATTGTGTTTGTGTCAACCAAAAAATGACACACCAAAAATCGTGTCGTGTTTGGGTCAATCAATGTTAACTAGTTATGTTGACCTATTTGACACGCGACCTATTAATTCGTCGTGTTAACCTATCTGACCCACAACATGTTAACCAATTGGGTTGAAAATATATAACGATTTTTCAAAAATAGTTCTATATTACTATATTAATTTGTCCTCTGTTAGTAATAAAGGACTGTTTTTGAAAATTCGTTCTATATTTTTACAGTTTTTAAAAAACCATCAATTTAGGATGGGTTTTCAAAAACCATCATATATTCTTATATATAGGATGGTTTTTGAAAACCGGTCCTATATTCTTATGATTTTTGAAAAACATTCAATTCTTATGGCTTTGAAAAATCTTCAATATTATATAGGTTTTCAAAAACCATCATATACTCCTATACTCTATATATTATGATTTTTGAAAACCAGTCCTATATTATTATGGGTTTTTAAAAACCTTCAATATAAGACGGGTTTTCAAAAACCATCCTATACTCTTATAAGAATATATGACAGTTTTTGAAAACTTGTCTTATATTTTTATGACTTTTGAAAACCATTTATGCAGGATGGGTTTTCAAAAACTGTTATATATTTTTATGGTTTTTGAAAAATCAACCGCCTATATGCTTATACGAAAAACTGTCCTATATTAGTTATTTTATATTTATTTAATTGTGTTACAAGAGTCATGTTGTGTTGACTCGTTAAATAATTGTGTCGTGTTTGAGTCACGGGTTCTTGACACGATTATTAAATGGGTCGTGTTCGTGTCAACCCATATACCGTAATGGGTCAGTCTCGACACGACACGAATACAACTTGCCAACCCAAATTGCCAGGCCTATTTGATATGGTAGGAAGACGCACAACATGTTTTTCTGAAATGGAAAGTAGGGAGAAGAAGATGGTTGACATGGTCATAAGCTGAGTTCCTCTCAATGAATGACAACTATAAGGTTATATTCTAGTTGGAAACATGAAAAAGAATTAAGTATAAATTAATGCCAATTGTGCAGTTGCTTGAGAAAACAAGCTTGACAGTCTCCTTCGGCAACAAAAGCAGGTAACTGAGAATTGTACATTGAAACGTTGATTTAAAATGTCTTATGATTAAAGATTGTCAAGACCTAGAAACATATTCAGTGATTTTCTTTTTGGTGGATTTTCATGACAAAACACATTCACTGATTTGGACACAATTTTTCTTTTTAAAGATCTCTCTAATAAGCAATCATTAATCTGTAAAATTTATTCATAGAAAGTCATGATTTAGTCGGAAAGCTTTTAATTGTTTAAAACAATGAAACTTAAAAGGCACAGAAAGAGTAAGTGGACATTGTGGACCTGAATAGTAGAACTTATTGGTCATATTAAAATCTACTTCTTTTAATAAGAGAAATATACCTGAATCCTAAGGTACTTTCTCTCGGAATGGAGTGCTTGGAAGAGGACAGAATTGTGTATGTCGACCATGTCTGCGCTTGCTTGGGAGAAAGAGTCAATCAATGGCGTGGCCCGTCATTGTAGATCCATCCAAAAACTCCCCATTTCGATGCCATCTTTGCGTTATATTTCTCTTCATGCTTATCTGATCCTGTCCCTAGTGAGATGACTAAGAACCTACCGTAGTCCATTGGCTTGATGGTTAGGAAATCTGGGTTTTCCCTGAAAATCTCTTTGCACACCTCAGTCATCGCTGTTAGGGCCTGTGAAAACAAACAAACATTTATGCTTCAATATCATTTTGTACTCTGTTCTATCTGCAGGGTTATACCGTATATTATGTTTAGTTGACATAGAAAATTTTGAATTTACAGGATTATTTGCGGCAACTCCTCCATCGATGAGGTTGAAGCTCTTGACGTTTCCCTGGGAGTCTTTGATTTCGAAGTTGTAAGCAGGGAGATATGTCGGTGCTGCTGATGTACTAATGCATACGTCGGAAAGAAGTGGATCATGTGAAATTTCAGCTTTTGCCTGTAGCAAATGGAATGACACGACATTAGACTTGATGTAAGGTGTCAGGAAACAACTAATTTTGAAAGTCAAGACCACCAAGATGCTGGTGGTCATGGTAAGAATAAGAGGCCTTTTGATCCAGCCATTTCTTGTCAGAGCAAGTGAAGACCAGCAACATGTGTTTACCTCTTACAATGACAAAAAGAGTTCATGAAATGGGAGAATTATGCTACCCGGTAGGTGGAAAACATGACGGGCTGAAGAAATCTGATATCGAAAGCAGGAATGACCACGTTTGTTAAAGTCTGGTGCAGCTTCGTGTCCCCAAGAAGGTCTCGAACCAGCTCGTGCAAGTACTTGCCATCATATTTAGGACCCGTAAGTGCACCCAACAGGTTTCTAGCTGAACTCAGAAAGCTAAACGAACAATTTTTATTTCATTCACACACTTGGGTAAAGTTAAGAAAACACGCATTGCAAATTTGAACGTTATGTGGGACAAAATGATGCAACACATACCCTTTCTGGGGGAATATCTTGGGGCTGTGCTCCAAATAGAAGTTTGTGATGTCTTTGGCAGCATAGAGAGGGCGGTTATTTTTGTTAGGTGCAGTAAGCATGGTGGTCACCAACCCACCCGTACTCGTTCCGGCAATAACATCGAAGTAATCGGCCAGCCTCACGTCCGGTCCATCAAGTTCCTATAAGATAGCAAAATTGCTAAGTATTAATCAGTTGCACGGTTAGATAAAGAAACAAATGTAGATGGTTTTTATTACTTGTAACTTGGATTCGAGGAATGCAAGGATAGTTCCTGGAATTATGCCTCTCACGCCCCCTCCATCAATGCTAAGCACAGTCACCATCTTGCCAACGGACGGTGGAGGAGTTTGCACAGTCGGGGCATCTCCTACAATTGCCATTGAATAGACTATTTGCTAGTAGCTCGTCTCTCTATATGTATATCTTGAAATGCTTGCCTATGTAGATTGAATTGAAGTAATATGCTGCACATATATAGATGTTTCTTGAGGGGTACTCTGGGAACTGAATCGAGATGATGAAATCATGATATCTTCGTCACCATCTGCAATTAAGATTTAAGAATCCCAAAATGAGGAACATGCCATTTTGACTTTGGATAATCTAGTGGAGGAATTGAGTTGACTTGGTTGTTTATCATATTATAATCCCAAGACAATCCCTCCAAACTTATCCGCAGCATTTATCTAATTGGACCTTATTGATCGTGGCTGACCCTCGCCTTAAATATTGAATTGCCGGAGAAATGTACTAGTAGAAACCATGTTTGCTTGATCCTTAGGAAGATGATCATCTACAAAATCCATATACCATTAAGACTCACAATTTTGATGGCTCGTCTAAAGAGGCACTAGCTGGTGTTCCCCCTGGAGATGATGCCTCGTGTATAACTCGGCTAGTTATTTTGCTTGAGAATGTTTTATTAGGCACTGCCTCATTCACATATGATTGTGACACTCACGTTAGATAATGTGTCCTCCTAAGGTTTATATAAACCATCCATTTGGTAGCTTAATTACTGAGTTTTTGGTAGCACTACCACTACTAATAGCATAGTTCTAAAAATTTAGTAAAATGGGCTGCTAATTGTTCAATATGGGCAATCAGAAATTAAAATTTGCACATAGTTTAAAAACTTAAAAACTCAACTCAACTCAAACGACAAGCAAGTTCGAGTCAACTTGATGACACTCATGGGTGACTCAAAAATATTTGAGGGAGATTTTAAATAAAAGTTTAGTACTTTATAGTTATATTTACTACTTTTACAATACATGTACACATGAGTTATGGGTGAGTTGGTTAGATCAAAAAGTTGCCTAAACAAACTTACTTTATCATGCAGCAAGGTGACTACAAATGATTCAATTTGCTAATGAGTCAAGTAACTCAACCTATTTTTCCAAATTGGCTTGCGAATTTTAAAACTATGACAGTGCATAAGTAGTAGTTCATACGTTTGACATTGATACATTTTATCCTTTTTTCTAAGTGGTTAAACTATACACATATTTGAAGGATTATCTTCTTCTTCTTTTTTTTGTGTGTGTGGAAAGGTCATTTGAAGGATTATTTGATCAAAGTGATAGTTGGACTATCACCATTGAAAAAAACATTACAAGAAATATTTTTTTTTGGGGCTACTAATAGATCCAATAAAGAACCTATCAGCTGTTAAGAGATCCATTCATATATAACTGAGACCTATTACATCAAAGTGATCAACTCCTCTTAATTTGCTTTTTTTGTTCTAGAATTTTGGGTTGGTAAGCTTAACACTTTATTGTAAATAAAACATGACAACAATCAAATTAGTGTAACAAAAAGAAAATGAGGAACATATGATTGTGACTTACTGATATATTTATTGTATTGGAATTAAAGTAACTTGCACAAACATGATAAACCTTAGCTTAGAGGCGTGCTTATAATTGCTTTCTCAAGATAGTTGGAGCCTCCCAGTAAGTGCAAGGGATAAGGCATCTCGATCTCCGAGATTTAACATTAGTCGCCTCCCCTACAACATCATCGCTGCAACAAAGTTTAACCACTTGTTTTACTCTTGTATCTTCCAAAAGGAAAAAAGATCTCTAAGAGTCCTTTCATGGATCTAAAAAGAGAGCACTTGGGTTCTCCCAATAAATAAAAAGTGTACCATTCTTGATGATAATTGGTGTTCACGGGGGTGGAGGAATCGGATCGGAAGAAAGAGAGATTGTAGTTATAAGATATTTAATGAAACCATAGCTGGAATTGAGATCTTATTCAAAAAGAAAGATATCATATATCTAGGGTTTCTTTTTGTATCCTATACGGATGATCCGATCCACAAGGAAGATAGATATCCACAGAGTTCTAAGATAAATCTTATTTTATAAAAGACAAAAATAAGATAGAAATCTTATTCAATCAATCAAGACAATTGTTAAGAGAAGACAAAAGAGATCTCTACAGAGCAACTCTTAAAATTAGAAGAGAATAGAGTAATGTACAAAATTGGCTTACTTTAGAGTATACAGAGAGACTAGAAAATGTCTCAGTTGGACAAAATCTAGAAAGCTGAAAACTAGAGAGCTCTAGGGTAGAAGAGAACTTGGTGCAAGGAATACACTAGGGGTCACATTTTTATATAGGAATTCCTCTTATCTAGGCTCTCTTTCATAAGCAATATGGGACTATTAGTCCTTTCAACTTGAAAGCAAAACCAAAATCAACACTCTCTCTTTCTTAAACAATGTTGGACTATTAGTCCCCTTAACTAAAACACAAAACCAACAATCCCATACTTTTTTTAAGGATAGAAATAACTAAAAAATAGCATTCTCCAACTTATTTTAAATTAAAAAATAAAACAAAAAAGAGAATATCTTCCTTTACAACAAGACAAGTAGTTTGAGCAGTAACTCGAGGAGTCACTTCTCACTAATTTTTTATGGATTTCGAGTGAGATGATCTTAGACATGTGGACTATCTCTATAGTGATGTGATTAACCTTTAGTACGAATCCCACACATACTTTCATCTCGTGAAGGTCATCTATTTGGATAGGCCTAGATATGGCCAATTCCAAGAGCATAAAAAAGAAGAGATAACAAGTAGAAAACAAAATAATAAGACAAAGTAATTATTTAGTAGAAAATTAAGCATTCCACAATATCTATGCATCAAATGAAGTGAATAGTCTTAAACTATCTCCTAATGTGCACAAACTAAGATGTATCAAGCAACTAATGAAATGAATCTTAAACTATTTCTCTAAAAGAAAGAAATGTAATATGCACTTCTCTTAAAGGAGACAACTTTTACTAATGGCCATGTGTTAATCCTTTAACTTGTTGAATGCCTTAGAGATAGACCTAAGTTTCATAGGAGGCAGCCAAACCCCCACACTCAAAATAGATGACTCCATCAATGGCGCCCTTGTACACACCACAAACCAAAATTAGAAAATCTATTGATTTAGTAAGACACAATTCATCCTTGATATTGCTGGTCATATTGCATACACCATAGGAATAGAATGAAATAAAATTATAGTATATCAATAAATCCATATAGCTTTTTTATTCCTTGGAACCTAGTCAAGGACACTAGGCATGATTATTGCTACTAGTCAATTGTAAGTCTTTATGCCCATTGCCCTCAATGTCATATCCACCAACCTCTTCTTAGGCTTTTGAGAGATGGTTAAATGGTATGTCTACCAAAAGGCATTCTAGGTAATCCAAGGAGTCTAGCTCCCAAAGAGAATCCAATCTAAATAAGGTACATACAATGAAACCAAATGAGTATAGTCCCCAAATGGAATCTAGTCTTATATCAAGGTCTCTAAAAATGGAGCCCATTAGTTTATTAAATGTGGAGGCTTTCACACTCTAGACAAAATCATGTGACATCACAATGCACCAATCAAAATTCTACTTGTATCAAATCCTCATGTGCATGGTTGTTTCTAAATTTTCCACTCAAGGCTTCATAAAATTTTTTGGGTCATCTCTTAGGTGGTAATCCATGATATTAAAAACTCAACTTATTTTGAGTCTTAAAGTCACAATGCATTCTCTTAAGACACCTAAGAGTCATTGACTATTTGAATGGAATATTTTAATACTTTAGTTGAGTAAATAGGTGCTTAGTTATACTTTAAAAACATTTCATTCAAATAGCCAAGGTATCTGTCATAATTTAAATAGGTCGAAATTGTCACACCCGTGTCCTACAATCAGGTTAAAACAAGAATTAACACATTAATCTTCTCAAATTCTATGAAACAAGACAACCAAGGCAGGATTGAGCACGTGGGCCCGCATGAGTCTAGTTGTAAATCGAAGATAGTTTTGGATAAATTTTGAATCCTTAGAGGTTGTTAAATTGTATATCTCGTAAGGATTAGATGAATTGAAATTTCATTTGGATTCATAGCAAAATGTGAGCAAACATATTCGAAAGTGGAAATTTTATAGAAATTCAAGTAATTATAAAGTAAACTAAAAATATTAAAATCTAGCAATGAAAGTTTGATTATTGGATTGTGCTCGATAGGAGCTTTTTAACGACACTAAGAACGTGTAAAACGGAGACTGGGACTCAAAGATCCGAAAGAAATTTACAAATAATAGGGGGGTCCAAATTGATAATGGCACCCCCTGACTAACTCTTCTACACAATGTCACAGGGAAGCGAGTCGACGCGTGGGAGTCAGACTCGCCACGCGGACTCAGCCCCTTCCACCCCACGGATCTGTAACAGGAGAGAGAGAGAGAGAGAGAGAGAGAGAGAGAGAGAGAGAGAGAGAGAGAGAGAGAGAGAGAGAGAGAGAGAGAGAGAGAGAGAGAGCCACCACTGGATGGCTTTCCTCCCCACACCCTTTGTTTCTCCTTCTCCCCTACCCTTAGGAATCAGCAAGAGGTTTCTTGCCTGGCTGATTATCTTCTCCCCATGTTCCAAACCCAGTAGCCATGAACATAGTCAGAGAAATCTCTCGCCCTCTTCCTCCCTCCTTGGTCCCTGTTCTGGAGTAAAACCTCCCTCTCGCCAGCTGTCTCTGTGATGACAAGGAACGCAGAGAAGAAGAGGAGAATCCGGGCAAAAAAATCTGCGATTGCGGAAGAATCGAACTCCCGATGCCGATCGTTGATGGCCTTGCAAATGATTTGGCAGCCAAATCTCCACCCTCGAAAATCAGGTCCTCCTCTAGGGTTGAAGAATTTGGGCAATACCTGCTACCTCAATAGCGTCTTGCAGTGCTTAACCTATACTCCGCCTCTCGCCAATTTCTGTCTCAAGAACCAACATTCCTCTCTCTGCGAATCCTATAATGCTGCACGAAAACGTGACTGTCCGTTCTGCATACTTGAAAAGCTGATCGTACAATCTCCCAGCCTTGATATCTTGCTCGATTCGCACCTTGCTGAAGGAAACTATGCGGCGGTTTTCTAGCCAAAGATATTAGATGGTTGCAACAAGTACAAATGCGAGAAGTCTCTTTTGCATTCCGCATACCCATGACTTGGAGACAGCTCCACACTCTTGCTGTCAAGGTGAGTCATGCTTTTCATGTCTTCATAGCC
The DNA here is from genome assembly GCA_035236585.1 of Warburgia ugandensis. Taxonomy (NCBI): domain Eukaryota; kingdom Viridiplantae; phylum Streptophyta; class Magnoliopsida; order Canellales; family Canellaceae; genus Warburgia; species Warburgia ugandensis. The sequence goes on along the minus strand of CP141128.1, from coordinate 74,717,095 downwards.
TGCAATGACTTTGATACATATTTTAAAACTAGCATGCGAGAAGATGCATTGAAGCTGTTTGACGAAATTCCCAAATGGAATATTGCTACTTGGAATGCATTTATTACTAATGTTGTCCTTGAACGTAAAGGGGTTGATGCAGTAGCTACCTTTTTGAAACTTCAACTCACTAGTCGTGAACCAAATTCAATAACATTCTACATGTTACTGAATACACGCTGACTATTCTGACCTTTGGCTTGGGGCCCGATTATACAGCTTCGTTATTTGATTGGGGATGGAAACATATGTCCCCCTTGCCAATGGGCACATTGACTTCTAAGGAAAATGTCACCAAATTACTCGATCTTTGGGATGGTCTTTGATGGAATTTCTTATGTAACAACGTCTCTTGGTGTTTGATGATTGCAAAGGTGTGTACAAAACAATGAGGAAGAGAACGCACTTATGAATTTTTAGCAGGCGAGACAGGAAGGCAGTGAACTAATTGATTTCATGGTTTCCAGCGCGCTTAACGCTTGCGTAGGGCTTGTTAGGCTTAAACTTGCAAGGCAGTTCATGCTCTAGCTGTTAAATCCTATGTTGAGGACAACATCTACGTGGGAAGCCCCCTTGTTTATATGTATGGCAAATGCAGGAGTATTATGAATCCTAAGAAAGCTTTTAATAAAATGCTAGAGAGAAACTTGGTAACCTGGAATAGCATCATAGGTGGGTATGAAAACCATGGTCATTCTAAGATGGCAATTGCTTTGTTTGAAGAAATGACAGTGTCGCCAACATATGTTATGTTTGTTTGTGTACTATCAGTGTCTAATAAGGCTGGGAAAGTAGAGGAGGGATTGAGGATTTTTGAAGAGGTGAAAAAGAAGCATGGAATTGAGCCAGGGTGTGAGCATGATGCACGTATTGTGGACTTGTTGGGGAAGCTAGAATGAGGGAAAAGGTGTATGAGTTTACCAAGGGAATGCCCATACAGCCTACGATGTCTATTTGAGGAGCACTTTTGGGGGCTTGTAGCGTACATAGGAAGCCCCAGTTGGGAAACATTGCGACTAGGAAATTGTTGGAGCTTGATCCCATGGACTCTGGCAACCGTGTGTTACTGTCAAACATGTTTGCCTCTTCCGGCAGGTTTTGAATGCAGTTTGAACGACATTGGTTATTAAATTGTGAATCGTACTACAAACACAGGTAAGGACCCTGAACCCTTGCATTCTTTAAATTCTTGTTGTTATGTTCTCTTGAAATTAACTTTATGCATGTGTAAAATGTATGTATATGGCCACCTTGGTTTAATGGATGATAGAAATTGTAATTTCTTATTAAAAAGGTCATGTTATAGTATGATTTGCTATGCTTAATCAAGTTGTGATGATGCAAACTGTTATAAAATGGTCAAGCCCAAGATAGTAAGCCCTGAGGGCCGCCCGGTAAGCTATGATGACGCTTTCCAAGATGGTAATTCCTGAGGGAAAGGGCTACCTGGTTGCTTGCAACTAAGGTGAAGCCGCCCAAGACGGTAAATCCTGAGGATTGGACTGTCTGGTATTGAGCCTCCCAAGACGGTAAACCCTGAGGGAAAGGGCTGCCTGGTTCTTTGGAATCATGGTGGAGCCGCCCAAGATGGTAAACCTTGAGGGATGAGTTGTCAGGTATTGAGCCTCCCAAGATGGTAATTCCTGAGGGAAAGGGCTGCTTGGTCTTTTGGGATCACGGTGGAGCTGCCCAAGATGGTAAACCCTGAGGGATGAGCTGGCATATTGAGTTACCCAAGATGGTATACCCTGAGGGAAAGGGCTGCCTGGTTGATTTCGACTAAGGTGGAGCCACCCAAGATGGTAAACCTTGAGGGAACCTGACTTTGGCGCTGCCCAAGATGGTAAATCCTGAGGGTCCGGCTGCCTTAATGATGATACACATAGTGGGCCGCCCAAGATGGTAATCCTTGAGGGAGATGACTATTGAATCCTAATGTAATGCTAGGCATGTTTAATATTACTGAGAAAATCATCAATGAGTATACAGCTTTGTTGGAAGTAACGCTTATAGTTTGCATTTAACTTTAGAATGAGGTCTATGACTTAGTCACTCATCTATTGAATGTCCTGTGGTTGGACACGAATAGGAAATCCTTATGGGGTGTGCTTGTTTGCATGCGATGACTGTTGCGTCATATTAGAATTTGGGGAAAAACTGTAATTCTGCTGTAATAAGCATAGGCCTTACTTGATAGCACATGCTAACTATGTTATATATGACTAGTTAAAATGGAAAATGCATGCTCATGTTATAGTGAATGTGTTTTTAAGCGTGGCAATGAGAATGACTGGATATGCATGGGTTTAGTTCTTTTCCCTTACTGGGCTTCGCAGCTCACCTTGTTATTTTGGTGTACTAGTCAGGCAGAGAAGAGAAAGGTCGTTGAGTGAGTTGAACAAAGCTTGCTTGAAGCTATTAAATTTTGAGTTGTATATAAATACATGTATATATGTGCTAATGCTGTAAACGAGTTATGTCTCATTTTGACATTGATTCCTTATGTATCATGTATGTCTCACTATGATAGATAGTATGGAGACTGAGTCTCCCTTCAGTAAATTACGATTGCTCTATTGTCTATCAGGTGAACCGCATAGCATGCGTTAAATGCATAATGTCCGAAAAACAGGGGAGACTCTGCCAAAATTTCAGTAGGACTCGGTTGTTAAAGGAGAAAAATATTTCACTAGTAAACTGTGACTTGCACAGGACAAGAGCACCTAGCTCTCTCAACACTTCTGCTATGATATAAATTATGAAAAAAAGAAGAAGAAAAAAGCAAGGCCACGTAGGCCTAGCTCGCCCAATCGTTAGGCTTAATTAAGCCTAATCGCGGCCCTGGGGATATGGGGTCGTGACAGAAATCCACAAAGAATCTTTCGTAATAGCCAAATAGTGTTAGCACTAGCCATGTTAATTCCTAGAATCATAGCAATCACACTTAGATTCATATATTAAATGTTTTGTATCAAAGATACTGAGTAAATCCTTCCAAGGATAAAAACATCGTTTGCATAGTTACAACCATCATGCCTGCTACATTGTAACAATCCTAATTTTTAAATTTTATTTTAAAGGATTATGAATTAATTTTGATAAATATAAATGAGAGAATCTTCATATTTGGATTCCACTGAATTGACCTTTTGGAAGGCATCAAATTGGACTCTAATACCTTCATATTTGGATTGTACTTAGAAAAATACTTCGAATGACTCTAATTTTATTGAAATCAAAGTTCAGATGAATAAATAGTGATTTTTCCTATGAAGGGTATTTTTGTAATTTCACAAGTGGGTCTGTCTGTAGCAATTCATGTTGGACAATGAAGATACATTGGAAAACCCATCGCGAATGATACTCATCAGTTTTGATTGAAATCATGATATTGGGAACCAGCAGAACATCATAATTAGGTATATATAATAAAATAAAAAAATAAAATAATTAAACACTTAAAGGAGGGGGCAGAATTGATACTGGCACCCCTCCCATTTAAACAAAAGGAACAGATTATCGTCTGTTTCCCGAAAACCAGATGAGAAAACGTGATGGAGAGAAGAGAAAGGAAAGGAAGAAAAGGTAGAGGTAGAAGGAGAGAAGGAGAGGAGAAGGGAAAGGAAAAGGAAAAGGAAAAGGAGAAGGGGAAGAGAGCCCTATGCACTTGAAAACTCCAGGTTGCGTTAGAGAGAGGGAGTGAACTGAGGGAGAAGAAGACAGGGAGGAGAGAAGAAAAGGAGAAGGGAAAGGGAACTAGAAGGAGAAGGAGAAGAGAAAGAGAGATGGGGAAGAAGACTATGCACCTGAAAACCTAGATAGCGCTGGAGGTGGAGAAAAGACATTCACAGTCGCCGGAGAAACAGAATTCGCCAATGACAACGGTGGCTGCAATTGGAGATCCAACCATCCAATCAAATCTCCTAGAGCTGAGGAGCAAAACCCTCTGGTTCCACTACCATCAGAGGAGAAATGGTGCTGGATCGGGGCAAGAAAAGTACTCGCATGAAACGAACGTCGAAAAATCATCAAACAAACCCTATCTTCTCTAGCAATGATTGGGGATTGGGAACACTCCAAAGAGGTAGGATCTATGATACCCATCTCTTGATTTGGAGTTCTATCTTGATCAGTATTGTTTTATGCTAGATTTAAGATATGGTGATAATCTAATCATTGAACCTTTGATCCATGTTTAGATAAGCATAATACGGGTCTAAATTATCCTCAATTTAGTATAAATATGTTAATTTTGGATTAGACAATCTCAATCGTCCGATCGGGTACTATTGACACAGTAAATTAGAGATGTCTGATGGACGATTTGACATCACAGATAACTTCATTGACCTCCAATTATATGGGATACGACAAAAAATTGTAAGATATAGGACAAAGCGATCGGATAATCTTAGCCATTCGATCTGTTCCTACGTAAAACACTATCTAGCAACATCTAATAGATGATCAGATGTTGCAGTTCCTCATCTTTAAAAATGATAGGATGAGTAAAAAATTTAAGATTTTGAAGTGAAATAAATCAGATGATCTAGGCCGTCCGATCTGTCATTGTTCAAATAGGGACTTGGCGGTGTTTGAGCTGTGATCAGATGCCTCCATTGCATTCCTAAGCCCAAATTTTAAAGGATGAGATAGATTTCACTAATTTATTGGTTGAAAATGTCTAATAACATATTGAGAACAAGATTCGACCAATTCTAGTCGTTGGATCACCAATTAAAGAGTGAATAACAGATCATGGGGTGATCTAATACTATCCTTACATATGATCAGTGACAAGGAGTTGGAAAAGGAGTTATCAAAACAATAATGGTTTGAGATGAGTTTTCATAATCTATTAGTAATCTAAAAATGATAATTAGACCACCATTCAACTGTTGAAAATTAAAAATATAAATATAGATCTGCAAATGATAATCAATGGCTTGGATTTAATAACCTACGACTTGATAGAAGTAAGATTGGTGAACCATGAAGGGAAACACAGATCAATAGCTTACATGGCTGAGATCGTGTGATCTTGATGGTAGATTAGTGAGGGATAACTATAACCTTATGGTTTCACCATTAATAAATGATCTGGATTGACAGATTATGGTTAAAATACTCTTTTGTAATTATTAGCTTACAACTCGACATTGACAAAAAAATATGGAATATCTACAGGTTGACTAGGTTGACCAATAAGTCGAGTTGAAGAAGGAACATAGCTGAATGGAGAATTACGCTTAAGAGGTAGGTGGTTTTAACATCTATTTTTCCTTGAGATCTTAAATAATCAAACCTTAGTTTAACATGTTTTCTATTTCAGATTACTTGATTATCATGAAACTTATACTTCATCATATTACTTTGTTTTGAGCTTGTAAAGAATGTAATGTTTGCAAATGGGGTGTGTGAATTATATGTATGTATGTATGTATGTATGTATGTATGTATGTATGTATGTATGTATGTATGTATGTATGTATGTATGTATGTATGTATGTATGTATGTATGTATCTATCTATCTATCTTCATAGCCATGATGCAGGCTTTTATATGAAAGACAAAAATGATGTTGTTCATTACATGTAGTAGAGTATTTTTGAAAGAAATGCTGATATTTGAAAGGCATCAATCCCATGTTTTGAGATAAGATAAAGAAACACATGATTTTGCATGAGATATATATATATATATATATATTGTATGATTTAAGATCATTAGAGATTGAGATACATCTTGGTTCAAACTAATGAGCCTGGTAAGCACTATGCTGAGAGGTCATACAGGGTAGCCTTCCGGTCTCTAACCACCAAAGGTGGTAGGTATTCATGCCCAAAGTGGCATCATTTTTCTCGATAGTTGTGGTAGGAATAACCATTGGAGGTGGTCACGGAACCCTTTCAAGACATATCCATAGTCGTCGTAGAGGCTGCGGTGGCTATTCTCTACATGCCGGAGAGGCATGATTCAATGATCTGGTCGTGAGCATAGTGTGCCATAGGATTTCTGTTTTATGACCCACGTAGATGGGCTTGATGATGGTCTTTAGATGAATACTCATGACCAACCAGCTGATGTGTTTGCTAGGGTGCATATGTGCACATGATGATGTTATCAGTTTGGAATTGTCGACATTCGCGGCTTAATCGATCACTACTTTAATACTTTGAGGACCCTATGATGTTTGATTTATCAAGTTAGATAGTGGATCTTTCACATAGTTCTCAAGTTATGTTTACATGTGATTTTGGGATATATTCTATATTGCAAATTTACTTGAGATTGCTATGATAATTCAACCATTTGAAAAATGCATGTTTAAAAGTACATGTTTTATATGGATACCATCTAAAATGTTTTAACATGAAACTGTGGAACTAATATTGAAAAACGACTTTAATCATGTTTCTTATCTTTGATTTGTTTATCATATTCTTTAGAAATTGCATAAAAGGGGATTTGAGATGCTGTTTAGAATTGTATGAAAAACTTGGTAAAATAGATATGCCTATACTAGCACAAGCTTGCTGAGAATTGTAAATTGTTTACAATGTCTCAGGTTGAAGAAATAGAACAGGAAAAATAAAGCAGAGGACTATATTAGAGAGTTCAAGATGACTAATCAAGTATATCAAATAGGTTTGCATTATGATTAATTTAAATAGTAGACTGAAGTAATACTTCGATCTAATATGACTTTACTTTATGGATATGTAGACATGTAAGTTGAGGTCGTGATTGTGTGGCCGTGACTAGATTGATCCTGGCAATTATATTTTAAGTCGTCAATGTTTCTTTGGTTTTGATTTAATTTTGATTTTCAAAATACAAACATCTATATGTAAATGTGATGGGATGGAGACGGAGTCTCCCTTATCCTTTTATTTATCAAAATTCTGTTTATCAAGTACTTCACAATGACATGCATTAAATGTCTAATATTTGAAAAATAGAGAAAACTTTGCTAGATTTTCCGTAGAAATGTAGTGTTCATTTCACCGATAATCCTTTTGGATAAAAGAAAATTAACACTCGGGGTTTTTAAAAGGGTCTTTTCATGAAAAATGGTTTTTGCTGTTTTTTTTCTAAATATTTTTGCAAAATAAGGGCCAAAATTTCAAAAAGAATTACATAAATGTATTATAAGAACCCAGGTTGTTACATACACACTCAAGTATCTCAACTCTCAACTCTCAATTTTTTAAGCTACTATGTTAATATACAATCTAATTCTGACTTTGACATAAATGGCCAAAAGAAATTTTCATGTGTCATGGATATCTATATAGACTTTGTCCAAAGATGTTATTTAAATAGCCACAAATCTTTCAAAAATGTTGACCAATTACAAATAATTGATAGATGTTTGTTAATAGGATTATCAGTTTGTGCAAAACCTAATATCCAAAATCCACATAACCAATGTGCTCATCAATAGCACCACCATAATCATTACTTGTAGCTATTAATTGCATTGCATGAAGAAACCCAGCTTATTATGGTAACAAAAATATAATATTTAAGATCAAAGCCTTTTCTCTTTTCTCTTTTCATGTCATAACAAAATCTGATTGCAAATTTCTTCATTTGTGTATTGTCTTTTAGTATTTCTACAACCTTAATTAGATGTACAGATTTTTCAAATTTAGAATGAGTGAGATTTGCAATTATTGCTATTGCTAATGAAAGCACAATTATTTATCCAATATCCTAAGATCAAATCCCTTACTTGCATGACTATATGTGCTAGGTACCCCCAAGATTTTAAAATCAATGGCACAATACTCTTCCAATGTATTTCAAAATCATCACTTGAATCAATGTCTTAATTGTACTCATATCTGAAACACCACAATCCCAATCAATTCGGATATTAAATGTTTTGATCAAATCTCAAAATCTTATCAAATACAAGGGTTTAGAAATAATTCACATTTCTTACTCATATGCCCTTGCCAAATATCACTATATAAACTCATGAAGACTAATTTTGTAGTAGCACAATTGGACACAAGTTAGTAGACTATGGCCAACTTGATATTTGGACCTATTTCATTCTTCAACTGTAGTTTGACACTAAATGCGATTTATAACACTTTCTACCAATTCTGTACTTTTCTGCATATAGATAAAGGCAGCTAAAGTTGTCGTCATTTGACCTTGAGGTCATGAGTTCAAGGCGTGGAAACAGTCTCTTACAAAATGTAAGATAAATTTGTATACTATTGACCCTTATGGTCCACCCCTTTCCCAGACCCTGCATACACGGGAGCTTAGTGCATCGAAACTGCCCTTAAGATAAAGCCAACTAAACTTATGAAGTTTGACATATCAATTTGATGTGCTGCTTTGCTCACAGAATATAATATATATTCATAAGATAAATTTATTATTCAAATCTACATACTTCTCATATCCTCAATCAAACTCTCATAGGATGCATATGAATAAGTACTTAACTTAAAATCAAATAAACTTATTAATTTATGGCATGTATTTACCATCTATTAGTTCATTGCATATGCAAATATGGCGTAGCAGGGTCTTTATCTATCATAATTCACAAACTTTGATCTGTAAAGAGTTTGTCCTTTTACTAGATGAAGGAATTTCTTCTACCTTATTTTGACTAGATTGATAAAGGATTTGTTCTACTAAATGAAAGAATTGCTTATGCTTCATTTTCATTAGTTTTGGAAGGAAATGAACTCTCGACAAAAATGATAACAATTGTTTTCACAAAATTTTCTAATATGAATATCTGCAAGCCTCACTAGTCAAATGGAAGCCAAGTAAGTGCAATTAGTTCCTCAATATGCCATCAAAAATCTTTATAACCAAGTAAAGATATTATCTTATTACTATTTAAGAAAAGAAGTGTTGCCTCTCTAAGCTAACAATCTTTTCAGCTTCTATTGTTTGTTCTTTCATAATATAAGTTGTGTAATATTGTTAAGCCTCCATTGTCTAGCTATGTAGCTATGTCCTAGTTTCCTCAATTGAAAAGATGAAAACTATCTTTGATACTAGAATCTCCATAAATTGCTTTTGTACTTATTACTTTAATGTCAATCCCTTAACCTTCAATTGTTAAACTATTGTATTGAACTCAAGTCCTTTGCAATTTAAATAACAACCTTTATTATTTTAACCTCCACTATTTTGTACATCTAGAACATTATTTGCCTACTATCACATATTGGATCAAAATGTTACTAAGATAGATCAATTATATCACACAATCATGTTTTACATGTATTGGGGGAGATTTTCATTTTACCAATCATTATACATCTGATTACTGTAATATTGTTGTCACACGTAAATGATAATGACAAATACATGTTGAAATCTTTCCAATGAAAGAACGTATTCACAAATCAAGTATTTAACACCTTTGATTTACTTATTTAATTAATCCTGTCAAACCATATGTCTTTTTGTAGTGTTCTCTTCTCGAGAATTGATTCTAAACAATAAGAATCATTTGAGAGATAGAAACATCTATTTGTATTGAAGAAAATCTTGAAATCATTCTCACTTCACATCTAATATCAAAGAGTCTTATAAATTTTCTCATAACGAATCCAAGTCCTTGTGTCAAGATTTTGATATAGGCTCTTTCAAATCTCATAAACTTTCACAAATTGAGACAATTTTAATATCTAATCTCTAATGAATAGAACATTGTTACCATATTATGTCCTTATCAATTCTAGTCCATATGCAACATTTTTGAAAATCAAACTTGCCATCTTTTTATTCACAAGAAATCTTCTTTCAAGGCAAGAAACTTCCTTGCCAAACTTTTCACAAGAATAAAGTATCTTTCTTTATATAAAAACTTTCCTTTCTATCCATCTAGCTTACTCATCATAGAGCTAATCAACATGAAATCTTTTTTTATGTATTTGCATTACTTAGCAAAATCAAGATTAAATAGAGATTTTCATTGATCTTGTATCATATATCATATTTTTCTTCCTTAATTAAAATCTCTCTCTCATCAAAATTTTAAATCTGCTATCTTATAAGATGTGTCAGATCATAATAGTAGAAATTCAATAAAAGCTAAACTTATGCCATCACATTATAAGTTTTAAGGATTCATGCTTCTTTCAATTGTTAGATTCAAAGGATCCATAGAGAAAACTATATCTTTAAATCATTGTAATTAAAGTTGACTTACACAAAAGAGAAATATAATGAACATTAGCTAAGAGGCCCACTTATAACAATTTCATGAAGATAATTAAAGCCTCCCAATAGTTGCAAGGGATAAGGTAGCTCTATCTTCAGGATTCAACTAAGCCAAACTCAATTTGTGCCCAACTAATTTGCAAAATCAAAATGAGTTCATACTTTGGTCTACAAATGAATTCCTTAAATTATGTAAAATATCTATCTTAATCAAATAGTCAAAAAAGATCTTAATGACAATATAAATTTCAATCAATCAAGATAATAATTAGAGGTCTTGAAAGACAATAATAGGAGAGAAATCTCAGTCAACCAATCAAGACAATTATGAAGTTCTTTAAAGATAATAATGAGAGAAAATCTCAATTAATCAATTAAGAAAATTGTAAAGTTTTTCAAAGATGACAATAAGGGAGAAGTCTCAATTAATCAATTAAGACCATTATAAAGTTCTTACAAGATGATAATAAGAGACAAATATCAGTCTTTATTGCATTCCCTACAAACATGAATACCAACTCTCTCTGTGACGACCCAAGTTTTTCACATGCATTTTTAAATACATAACTACTTTCTAATGCAGAGTTAGGCCCTATTTTAAAAAACAATGTAATGTAGCAAAAGAAACTTTTCTTTTTAAATCCATTTTGAAAACCCCGAGTGTCATTTACTTCAAAGAAAATAAAATAATGTGTACTCAAAATACAATAAATGTATCCCAGATTTATCCAGTCACAGCTCACAGTCCAACTGTATGATGCACATATACATGTTACAAAAGAATGAGTTTATATAATTACATTTACATTTATCTTTATCTTCACCCACTTGATTACAGCACTAATGTTCCTGATACTTTTTCTATTCTTGTCTGAGCTGATCTGTAAAAATAATATATTGGGTTGAGTATTCCTCATACTCAGTAGGTGAATCTGATACTACTAATTTGAAAACACGACATGCAACATGCATAATTTTTATAGAAAATTTTCAGATAAAATTATGCAATTTATGTAAATGCGGATATTCATGCGTAAATTATTCTACTCATTTGTACATTTTCAAATAATAAAACTTTCCATCAAAACACATTAATTAATAATATAAAATATTACGAAAATCTTAAAGTAGTGACCAATCAAACTAGATGATAGAATCTCGACCCAACAGCAGATATTATACTCGTGGGTGTCTCGGTGAATGCATGAAGCCAACTAGTCACGAGTACTTGTCTAAGACCATCTCAATACACCATGTATAGTGATACTAAAAACTAAAATCATAGGGCCCACTATGCTCACGACCAAAACCTATATGAAATTGTGTGTCTCTGGTATCTAGAGACCAACTACCATAGTCTCCACAGTCGACTATGAATACGTCTTCTTTCTCCCTTCGTAAGCTGCCTCATTTGACAATCTACCCACTTGGAATTGAAGGTTTTATTCCCTCCTCAAGTTGCCTCAATAGACGATCTACCCACTTTGAACTCAAGATTTTGTTTCCTCTATAGGTTGTCTCAATCGGCAATCTACCCATTAACATAGTCCCCACCAGGCTCATTAGCTCGACAAAGATATATGCATGTAATCCAAATCCAAGTCTCGATCATCATAAATCATGCAATTTATGCAACTAGTTTCAAAACATGCTAGCAATGCATATATAAAACTATCCATGAAAGATGTGACCAATATCATCAAGAACATGAATCACGAGAATAGTTCGCATGCTCAAAATATCAATTTTCAAATATTATTTCCAAAAGCATACTAAACATAATAATAGATTCAAGTATAAATTATTTTAGATTTTGGAATGCATTTAAAAACTTAGTAGCATCAAACTACCTGCGTGCATATATGAAAATTATTTATGAAATATGCAAGCAATCGCAATCAAGATCATAAATCATGAGGACAATCTGTATGCTCATTATAAGAATATCATATCTCAAAAAGCATACTATACACGGTAATAGAGTCAAGTAAATCATTTAGATTTTGGAATGATTTGAAAACTTTGTAGCAACATACTACTTACCTCAAAAGATGCCACTTAATTCTTGTCCTCCTTTAGTTTAAATCTTAGATCTTCTTCAAGATCTTTATAGTATCATGTACATAAGAATATAACTATTATTTCTTGATCATTAATCAAGTTCATATATTAATGTCCTATATCATCGATCTAGACTCCTATCCCATCCCTAAATGGTCGCATCTACGATCTAAGGGTGATCATCCTTAATTCAGGATTGAATTGGATATCATAATTTCTAAGTTGTCCAATAGACCACTTATTAGGTTCATATTATCTTTGATCTAGCAGATCCATGAGATTCCTGGGGTTTTTAGGCCATAAGCAGATAAAATCGTTCTCTGATCCTAGATTTTATTACATAATTAGGTCTGCGTCGTCGATACAATTTTAACGGACCTTTTAGATAGTTAAATCGGGCTTCTATAGCTCCTGGAATTAGAGATTTTGTGTTTCAGGCCTGTTTAATAATTTAGATTGAAATTTTGGATCTAGAACAAGGTTACCAGTGATGACTAGCGGTCACCGAAGAAGGTGACCAAAGTGATAGTCATCGGTGATGTTTTCTAGGTCGAATTGACTCATAATTAAAAGATTTTGTAGATCAGACTCTTACCTTCAGTCCTGTTAAGTTTGATGTTGTTTTGTGGTCATTTGATGCCGGTAAACGTGGATTTTCTCGTTGGACTGTTGCTGGAAAACTCTACGTTGCGGATTAGAATCTTCATCCGATTGCCAATAAAATCTGCTCTACTTGTGAAATAGATGGAGGGGTTTTGATCATCTTTTCACAAGGAATCCAGTGGTGATGTTTGATCTTTGATCCATCGCTGCTCAGAGGACTATCATAGGGCCAAAAAGTAACCGTAGTTATAGTCGCCAGAAAAAATGGAGAACAGGTGGCTAGAGGAAGAGGAGAAGATTGAGGATGGATCTAAGGTGCGATGGGGAAGAGGAGAGGGGGATTTATAGGCTGGTGCACTGCCCTTTTTAGTGGTGCTGCCTCTGCAAACATTGGTCAACGCCCACCATCTTCTTCGTCGCCGACTAGTTTCCGGTGCCAAAGCAATTCCGTCACTAACATCGTAATGATGCATTGATGATGCCATGCTGACATGGTGCTGACGAGGAGAATGACATAGAGTTCGAAACGGGGTGCTGTTAACAAAACAGCCTCGTGCATTTTTTTTTTATACTTTTAATTACCAAAATACGCTTCATCTTCCAATGCTCATAACTTCTTCATCGAACTCCATTTTCAGTGTTCTTTGAGTCATTGAATTCCATTTTTCGAGTAGAATATAATAATAGAGATAATTTCAACAAGTTCTAACTTCATAAATTTTAAATTAAATAGAACATTTATCTACCCGTCCAATCCAATTATTTTCCAAAATAAATAAGATATAAAAAATTTCGTTAATTACAAATATTATGATTGATATTAATTGAAAGCTGAGTTCTCTAGGAATTTAAAATGTTGGGTTATTACTCTCTCTCTCTCTCTCTCTCTCTCTCTCTCTCTCTCTCTCTCTCTCTCTCTCTCTCTCTCTCTCTCTCTCTCTCTCTCTCTCTTGCAAAACTATTTTCTATCTACCTTTATCAGAGAAGGCCCCCCTTTTATCTGTTTGTATGTCTCTCACAAAAGCCCTCTCTTGCTATCAAGAAAGTAGTTCCAAGGGCAAGAATATCCATCAAGTTATTCTAGTGATTTTTTTAACCTAATCTTCAGTTATGGATATTTTTAAGATTTAAACATATCAGTTAAGGTGTTTTACAAATTGGGTTTCTATTCATAAGTGCTTGTGGGTAATCTTGCGAAGTCAGTTTTGTTTGCATTTGAACCTAAGAAAAGAGAAGTAGAATCTGGGTATCTCAAAATAAGCCCATGGATTCAAAGATCAAAAAGGCCACCTCCATGTAAGATTCCAAGATTTAGTATTAGATTGTTATTGAAATTTAAGTAGAGGTACTTTCTACATCTCTTGATAGCTTTAGTTACATTCTCATTAGTGTGGAAAAAGGGTTCAAAGGATATTAAGTGACGGTTTTATATGGTACTCTAAGCTATGAGCAAGGATGCTATGACAATTCCTACAAGTTTATACCTAGAGAATAGCCTAAGAAAGACAAATAGAGAAAATCATTGTTTTGCGAATAATATGGAGCAAGAAGACAAGTAGAACATGCAACCTAGTTCTTGAGGCAGATTTTTTTTTTCTTTCCTTTTTTGGATTCTCTATTTTGGATGATGAAGGAAGAAGACAGAATTTTGGCTTTTTCATTTCAAATGAATGAGGATGGATTATGGGTCATAGAGGTTGCCTTATATGAGTGTGTAATGGTGGAAGATTTATGAAAAAGGAAGAACTAAGAGGTGTTTTCCTATTTCCATCTCCTTCTTTCCACAACAACCACATAAAGGAAAAAATTCAAATTTCTTTTTTCTTTAACAATTAAAAAATTACTTAGTATCCTTAGGGATGTCCAATAGATGAGATTTTTTATATATAGGGCATCTAGGACTACTCTAATCAAATGAAGGTTTAGATCATTAAAAAATATAAGCAGTGAGCCCAACGTGAATTTTTAAATGTAAAACCATGTCCAAGTGGTCCATGATAGAAATTCTCCTATCTCTGTATCAACATATCTTCTACTCCAAAAATATATATCAACCTATCCTAATATCTTTTTCTTTTATCTTTATCTATTCTTATAATAACAATCTCATGATGTCTTTCTTAAAAGCAAAAAAAATAATTTATGATCTCATCTCTCATAAATATATTGCCAAAAGTTTCTTTTTATCCATATTAAGTATTCAACCTTTCCTAAAATCTCTCTTATATCATTCTATTTCTCCAAAAGTATCACCATATTGCTAGAATCTTTCAAAATTCACTTTTATAATTGCTTTGTCCCTAAATGGTCTCTCTCTATCTTCCTTCGTAGGAGCAATTATGTGATAGAATTGGTTGCATCACATTTATATCATATGTGTTCTTAAAAATGAAAGGTAGATCCACTTTTTAATGTTTTTCATGCCATTCAAGATGTTCATTTAAGTCATCCCAATTCCAATGTTCTAGGTACCAAATCTAATGTTAGTTGGAAACCTCTAGGTCCTCCATTTTTAGGGCTTTGGAAGCAAATGTAACACAATAAACCTCCAAAACAAAGAATATTGTTTATTTTAGCAACACCTATTATTCAACCATGATACAATTGGTTGTATCGTATAATTACTCCTCTTATAAATACTTTTTCCCTTTTTCTTATTTATTCCTTAGAGGTATTAGCCTTAGCTTTGTTTTCTACTTGTGTTTTTTTCTCATGCTGACATGGTGCTGACAAGGAGAATGACATAGAGTTCGAAGGGGGGTTATGTTAACAAAATAGCCTCGTGCATTTTTTTTTTACTTTTAATTACCAAAATACGCTTCATCTTCCAATGCTCATAAATTTTTCATCGAACTCCATTTTCAGTGTTCTCTGAGTCATTGAATTTCATTTTTCGAGTAGAATCTAATAATAGAGATAATTTCAACAAGTTCTAACTTCATAAATTTTAAATTAAATAGAACATTTATCTACCCGTCCAATCCAATTATTTTCCAAAATAAATAAGATATAAAAAATTTCGTTAATTACAAATATTATGATTGATTGTAATTGAAAGAGGAGTTCTCTAGGAATTTAAAATGTTGGGTTATTACTCTCTCTCTCTCTCTCTCTCTCTCTCTCTCTCTCTCTCTCTCTCTCTCTCTCTCTCTCTCTCTCTCTCTCTCTCTCTTGCAAAGCCATTTTCTATCTAGCTTTATCAAAGAAGGGCCCCCTTTTATCTGTTTGTATGTCTCTCACAAAAGCCCTCTCTTGCTATCAAGAAAGTAGTTCCAAGGGCAAGAATATCCATCAAGTTATTCTAGTGATTTTTTAAAACTAATCTTCAGTTATGGATATTTTTAAGATTTAAACATATCAGTTAAGGTGTTTTACAAATTGGGTTTCTATCCATAAGTGCTTGTGGGTAATCTTGTGAAGTCATTTTGTTTGCATTCGAACCTAAGAAAAGAGAAATAGTATCTGGGTATCTCAAAATAAGCCCATGGATTCAAAGATCAAAAAGGCCACCTCCATGTAAGATTCAAAGATTGAGTATTAGATTGTTATTGAAGGTACTTTATACATCTCTTGATAGCTTTAGTTACATTCTCATTAGTGTGGAAAAAGGGTTCAAAGGATATTAAGAGATTGTTTTATATGGCAGTCTAAGCTATGAGCAAGGATGCTATGACAATTCCTACAAGTTTATACCTAGAGAATAGCCTAAGAAAGACAAATAGAGAAAATCATTGTTTTGCAAATAACATGGAGCAAGAAGACAAGTAGAACATGCAACTAGTTCTTGAGGCAGAATTTTTTTTTTCTTTCCTTTTTTGGATTCTCTATTTTGGATGATGAAGGAAGAAGACTGAATTTTGGCTTTTTCATTTCAAATGAATGAGGATGGGTTAGTCATAGAGGTTGCCTTATATGAGTGTGTAATGGTGGAAGATTTATGAAAAAGGAAGAACTAAGAGGTGTTTTCCTATTTCCATCTCCTTCTTTCCACAACAACCACATAAAGGAAAAAAATTCAAATTTCTTTTTTCTTTAACAATTAAAAAATTACTTAGTATCCTTAGGGATGTCCAATAGATGAGATTTTTTATATACAAGGATCTAGGACTACTCTAATCAAATGAAGGTTTAGATCATTAAAAAACATAAGCAGTGAGCCCAACGTGAATTTTTAAATGTAAAACCATGTCCAAGTGGTCCATGATGGAAATTCTCCTATCTCTGTATCAACATATCTTCTACTCCAAAAATATATATCAACCTATCCTAATATCTTTTTCTTTTTTCTTTATCTATTCTTATTACAACAATCTCATGATCTCTTTCTTAAAAGGAAAAAAAAAAATATTATGATCTCATCTCTCATAAATATATTGCCAAAAGTTTCTTTTTATCCATATTAAGTATTCAACCTTTCCTAAAATCTCTCTTATATCATTCTATTTCTCCAAAAGTATCACCATATTGCTAGAATCTTTCAAAATTCACTTTTATAATTGCTTTGTCCCTAAATGGTCTCTCTCTATCTTCCTTCGTAGGAGCAATTATGTGATAGAATTGGTTGCATCACATTTATATCATATGTGTTCTTAAAAATGAAAGGTAGATCCACTTTTTAATGTTTTTCATGCCATTCAAGATGTTCATTTAAGTCATCCCAATTCCAATGTTCTAGGTACCAAATCTAATGTTAGTTGGAAACCTCTAGGTCCTCCATTTTTAGGGCTTTGGAAGCAAATGTAACACAATAAACCTCCAAAACAAAGAATATTGTTTATTTTAGCAACACCTATTATTCAACCATGATACAATTGGTTGTATCGTATAATTACTCCTCTTATAAATACTTTTTCCCTTTTTCTTATTTATTCCTTAGAGGTATTAGCCTTAGCTTTGTTTTCTACTTGTGTTTTTTTCTCATGCTGACATGGTGCTGACAAGGAGAATGACATAGAGTTCGAAGGGGGGTTATGTTAACAAAATAGCCTCGTGCATTTTTTTTTTTACTTTTAATTACCAAAATACGCTTCATCTTCCAATGCTCATAACTTTTTCATCGAACTCCATTTTCAGTGTTCTCTGAGTCATTGAATTTCATTTTTCGAGTAGAATCTAATAATAGAGATCATTTCAACAAGTTCTAACTTCATAAATTTTAAATTAAATAGAACATTTATCTACCTGTCCAATCCAATTATTTTCCAAAATAAATAAGATATAAAAATTTTCGTTAATTACAAATATTATTATTGATTGTAATTGAAAGATGAGTTCTCTAGGAATTTAAAATGTTGGGTTATTACTCTCTCTCTCTCTCTCTCTCTCTCTCTCTCTCTCTCTCTCTCTCTCTCTCTCTCTCTCTCTCTCTCTCTCTCTCTCTCTCTCTCTCTCTCTCTCTTGCAAAGCCATTTTCTATCTACCTTTATCAAAGAAGGCCCCCCTTTTATCTGTTTGTATGTCTCTCACAAAAGCCCTCTCTTGCTATCAAGAAAGTAGTTCCAAGGGCAAGAATATCCATCAAGTTATTCTAGTGATTTTTTAAAACTAATCTTCAATTATGGATATTTTTAAGATTTAAACATATCAGTTAAGGTGTTTTACAAATTGGGTTTCTATTCATAAGTGCTTGTGGGTAATCTTGTGAAGTCAGTTTGTTTGCATTCGAACCTAAGAAAAGAGAAATAGTATCTGGGTATCTCAAAATAAGCCCTTGGATTCAAAGATCAAAAAGGCCACCTCCATGTAAGATTCAAAGATTGAGTATTAGATTGTTATTGAAGGTACTTTATACATCTCTTGATAGCTTTAGTTACATTCTCATTAGTGTGGAAAAAGGGTTCAAAGGATATTAAGAGATTGTTTTATATGGTAGTCTAAGCTATGAGCAAGGATGCTATGACAATTCCTACAAGTTTATACCTAGAGAATAGCCTAAGAAAGACAAATAGAGAAAATCATTGTTTTGCGAATAATATGGAGCAAGAAGACAAGTAGAACATGCAACTAGTTCTTGAGGCAGATTTTTTTTTTCTTTCCTTTTTTGGATTCTCTATTTTGGATGATGAAGGAAGAAGACTGAATTTTCTCTTTTTCATTTCAAATGAATGAGGATGGGTTATGGGTCACAGAGGTTGCCTTATATGAGTGTGTAATGGTGGAAGATTTACAAAAAGGAAGAACTAAGAGGTGTTTTCCTATTTCCATCTCCTTCTTTCCACAAAAACCACATAAGGGAAAAGAAATTCAAATTTCTTTGTTCTTTAACAATTAAAAAATTACTTAGTATCCTTAGGGATGTCCAATAGATGAGATTTTTTGTATACAAGGATCTAGGACTACTCTAATCAAATGAAGGTTTAGATCATTAAAAAATATAAGCAGTGAGCCCAACGTGAATTTTTAAATGTAAAACCATGTCCAAGCGGTCCATGATAGAAATTCTCCTCTCTCTGTATCAACATATCTTCTACTCCAAAAATATATATCAACCTATCCTAATATCTTTTTCTTTCATCTTTATCTATTCTTATTACAACAATCTCATGATCTCTTTCTTAAAAGGCAAAAAAATATATTATGATCTCATCTCTCATAAATATATTGCCAAAAGTTTCTTTTTATCCATATTAATTATTCAGCCTTTCCTAAACTCTCTCTCATATCATTCTATTTCTCCAAAAGTATCACCATATTGATAGAATCTTTCAAAATCCACTTTTATAATTTCTTTGTGCCTAAATGGTCTCTCTCTATCTTCCTTCGTAGGAGCAATTATGGGATAGAATTGGTTGCATCGCATTTATATCATATGTGTTCTTAAAAATGAAAGGTAGATCCACTTTTTAATGTTTTTCATGCCATTTAGGATGTTCATTTAAGTCATCCCAATTCCAATGTTCTAGGTACCAAATCTAATGTTAGTTGGAAACCTCTAGGTCATCCAATTTTAGGGCTTTCAAAGCAAATGTAACATAATAAACCTCTGTTTATTTTAGCAACACCTATTATTCAATTGTATCATATAATTACTCCTCTTATAAATACTTTTTCCCTTTCTCTTATTTATTCCTTAGAGGTATTAGCCTTAGCTTTGTTTTCTATTTATGTTTTTTTCTCATCTTGGTAAGTTTGTATTTAATTAAAATCTTAAATTATTTTTTAGTGCTATTTTATTGATATTATGTATCTTTATCCTCTAGTGAAAGCTAACAAGCACAATTTTAATGGCTTATGGTGAATCGGGGCAACTGTTGTCATTATTTATTTTATGGATTTTCTAGCAACTAAAATTGTATATTTTCTGAGCGAGCCTACAGTTGTAGAGATCAATTGATCTTTTTCACACATTATTGGATTATCCAAATTATATATAGAAGCATTTTTAGATAGGGAAAAAAATAACACCCATGTTTTACTATTATTGCACACATTCAATTCAATACATTCTTTTAAATTCAATAAAGATGTGTGCA
This sequence comes from Warburgia ugandensis, assembly GCA_035236585.1. NCBI lineage: Eukaryota > Viridiplantae > Streptophyta > Magnoliopsida > Canellales > Canellaceae > Warburgia > Warburgia ugandensis. The sequence goes on along the minus strand of CP141128.1, from coordinate 74,696,710 downwards.
CATAGTGACCCCAACATTGGGCATTCAAATCTCCAATATTAGTACATCACATACCTACCAAGTCGCTTTCACTTAGACACAAAAAAAACCCTCCAACTTGTACAATTAATATATCTGTCTGCAAGTAGTTGATTGAAAATTTTACATCTTTATTCTAAAAATCGAAGTTTATATTTATTTATAATTGGAGAGTATTAAGATATGATCCATTTATAGGACACTTAAGTACCTTATAATTTCAATGAGTCATACATATATTTGGTTCTATGCATTTGCAATGATTTAGTTATCGTAGAATATACTAAATGACTAATTTGTGATTAGGTCAATACAACTTGCTTGAATGATTCAACTAAGAAATGCTTTAATAAAATGTGGTTTTTTGGCTTTATCTTGATGACTATGACAAGAGAATCCTATCGACTAGATAATCTAAATAATTTGATTAGTTATTTCCTACACCCACAAGTTCTTGCCATCTTTTTCCTTCTTTGGGTGGAAAGGTGGATTATAGCCTTTAGGACGGTTCATTGGACCCATCTTAGAGTTAAACTCTGGAAAGCCCTATAGTTGACTAATTATGGTATGAGAACCATTATAGTGATAATGATGGAAGTGATAGACCTAATCATTTAATTGATTATTTGAAAGAGAAATGTTGTTATAAGGCATGTCAGTGCAAATGTAGGTCCCATTTCGGTGATCATACTTGTTTGTCTAATTCTTCTGCCTTATAGGAGACCACCTATATGTGATCTAATTCCTTCATCTTGTTGCTCTATATTTACATGTCTTATAGATCAAAAAGCATCTAGTTGAGATGATTGCAGCATTGCAAACTATACTTTTTAATAAAGTTTTTAAATGTCCATTTCTAAGCACAAAATTTGACATGTTTTTTAGATACTTGAAAATTGTTCTTTCTTTTATGAAGATCTTAAACTATTCATTTCTAAGCACAACATTTGAGATGCTTTTTAGATGCTAGAGAAATGAGATGAATAACTCGGATCATTCATCGGTATGCCCCATAAAATGTAGGTTCCATTAGTTTAGCATTCCCTATTTTACTCATTGATTCTAAAGCATTCTTTAAATAGTATTATAGACTGCTAGTGCATTTTTTAGATTCTAGACTCATTCAAATCATGTCTTTTAAGTTTTGGATTATAAATTAATGTGGATTCAAGGTATGTTTGGGATTCAAAAGTACATTGAAATTGGAAGAATTTTACTTATTTCTACACCATTCTTTGATGGGAGCTAATGAACTTTGGTAACAATGCCATGTCGTCTTTCAGTTTTCGTGATAAAAGTATACGCATTGGAGGGGTGATTTTGATCATTTATTCCTCCCTCCCCTAATAAAAAACATCCTAGTAGAGGCCCACATGTAAACAAAAGAATAAAATAAATAAAATAACATGATAAGACTCATATCTAAGTATGCGTTTCAAGAGATCATCCAGAACCTTTTAGGGATTTGGACTCCTTTCCAATAGCTCAAAATTGGGCTCATTTTATTCAAATAAGTAAGGCCCCACTTAATAAAATGCTCCATGTAGGGGCTCTTTAAATTTAAAAGTTAGTAGGACTCTTACAAAAAATTCTCTAGTTCTCAGATATTCTAAGACTTCTCCTTGAACATTCAAAGTAGGTCCCACTTTATACAAAATAAGTGGGGCCTATTAAAGAAAAATATACAAATAAATAACAAAAAGAGGTTCCCTAAATGGGGGCTCTTAGTCTAGGAAAATGTTAGGACTCTCCCTTAGGAAAAGTCCTTAATGTTTTGTGCCCCTAAATTTTCTCTGTTTCTAGCTCTATTAAAATTGGGGCTTTATATGACGGCAAATATGAGATGGTTTTAACACAGCCATCTTATATAAAATTTATATAAGACAATTATGGTTACCTGTCTTATATACGATAAACAATAAGATGGTTTTAACATAACTGTCTTATATAATTTTATATAAGACGGTTCTGGAAAACTATCTTATATGATTAGATTAATATAAGACAGTTCTTAAGAACTGTCCTATATTTTTAAAGGAATATAAGATGGTTCCCCAAAATCATCTTATATTAAAATTATATAAGATGGTTTTGAAAAACTATCCTATATTATTAAAAATATAAGATGGATCTTAATAACCATCTTATATTTTTCATATCTTATAAGTTAAAGTTGAATTGACTCTCGACTTCTTCGACAAAAACTCCAACACTGGGTAGGATTTACATGCACTTTGTTCCAAACTTGTATTTCCTCAGTTGATATCATTTGGGTAGTATTTTTTCATGTACTTTTTCATTATGTTTACTTTATTTGATGTTTATGGCTATAAAATTTCTTTTCTTTTTCTTCTTGCATTTTGTGTAATACATATGTATGTATGTATGTATGTATGTATGTATGTATGTATGTATGTATGTATGTATGTATGTATGTATGTATGTATGTATGTATGTATGGATCAGTGTGAACATTTATGTGCATTGATTAATAATGTTTTTGCTTCATTCTTATTGTTTCTCATCTTAGCTAGACTTCAATGTTGACTCCTCTAATATGTGTGTGTGTGTGTGTTGACTATGTACATTATATATATGTACACACCAAGTATTTTTTTAAATGCCTAACCTATTGTTATTATAATCTTTTCGTGTGTAGAAAGTCTTTATGCTTTTGGACAAAATGGACAAATATACTTGGATGCATGCAAAAAAATCGTCAAGGGAATATGAGGAGGGAATTGAAGAGTTCATTGAGTTTGCACTTGGGGTAAGTGGTAATTGTAATCGAATTCAATGTCCATGCTCGAGATGTGGAAACCTAAAAAGGGTTACTGTTGGTGAATAAAGAGAACATTTGTGCCTCAATGTAGTTGATGAAAGCTATTGCCCCTGGATGTGGCATGGAAAGCAAATACCTCATAAGCTCTCGACAAGGGTTGAATGTATATATGAAAAAGAAGTCACAATAGGAAGTGGTGAAGATAGTAGGACATCTGCACCTATGTTTTGAAATGTATATAATGACTTCCATGACGACCCAGTACAATTTCAAACTGCATTGGAGGAAGCCGATGAGCCATTGTACGTTGAGTGTACAGATTATGCCAAGTTGTCTGCAGTGGTATAACTTTACAAGTTAAAGTTAATATTTAGTAATTCAAATCATGGATTTATAGAATTGTTAAAAGTCATCAGTAAAATGCTAATCAAGGAGAACAAATTGGTTAGGTCGACATGGGAGGCAAAGAAAACCTTGGCTGCAGTAGGCTTAAAGTATGAAAAGATAAATGCATGTCCCAACAACTACATCTTGTACAGAAAGGAGTATAAAGACAAAATTATATGTTCAATTTGTGGACATTTAAGATGAAAGATGAGGAAGAATTCAAGTTATCGGCAAGTGAAAGGTGTCCATGCAAAGGTCCTATGGTATTTTTCCCTTATTCCAAGATTTCAAAGAATGTTTTGTATTAAAGATACAGCGAATAAACTAGTATAACATGCCAAGGGAGAGAGTGAGTGATAACTATTTACGCCATCCAGTAGATAGCCCTCCGTGGAAGCTTGTAGACTTCATGTAGCCTGATTTTGGAGATGAACCCAAGAACCTACGACTTACAATATCTATAGATGGGATTAATCCTCATGGTTTTATGACCAGTAGGTATAGTTGTTGGCCTGTTATAATAGTTTGTTACACCTTTTCGCCGTTGTTGTCCATGAAGATGAAGTTCATAATGTTAACTATGTTAATATTAAGTCCTAAGCAACCTAGGAATGACATTGACATGTACTTGGCTCTATTGATTAATGACCTTAAGACATTGTGGGAAGTAGGGATAAAGCTTATGATGCATACAAGAAAGAGACATTCACCTTTAAGGCTATACTACTATGGACAATAAGCGACTTTCCTGCATACGATAATTTGGCTGGATGCAATGCTTGTCCTATTTGTAGTGATCAAACTTGTGCCACATGACTTCAACATAGTAGGAAGATGGCATTCCTAGGCCACACAAGATGGTTGCATAGAAACCATCCATACCATTTTAAAAAGGGAAAATTTGATTATAGTGAGGAGACTAGGAGACCTCCAAAGAGGTTGATTGGATGACAAGTATTGCAACAAGTTTAGAACCTTAATAAATCATGGGAAAAGAAAAAGAAGGCAACTTCACGTATAAATGAAAGCAACTCTAGAAGCTGTTGGAAGAAGAAGTCAATATTCTTTGAACTTAGATATTGGAAATTCCTACACATGCGGCATGTGCTTGATGTCATGCACATTGAGAAGAATGTCTGTGAAATCTTGATGGATACCTTACTCGACATTCCGAGAAAAACAAAAGATAGACCTACCACTCGAATGGATCTCATGACAATGGGTTTGAAGAGAAGGTTGCATCTAGAGGATAGAGGCAATTGAGGAACATACTTACCTAAAACAAACTATACGCTTAGTAGAGAGGAGAGAAGAATAGTGTGTAAAACCCTATCAAATATCAAAGTTTCAGATGGGTACTCTTCAAGCTTTAGAACATCATCCCTATGGAAGAGTTAAAACTATTGAGGATAAAGTCTCATGATTGTCATGCATTGATGCAACAACTTCTGTTCATAGCAATACGTTCAGTGCCACTAGATAAAGTTAGAGGATCTATTACTAAATTTTGTTACTTCTTTAATACTTTGTGCAAGAAGGTGGTGGATACTTCTAAATTACAAGAAATCCAAGATCATTTAATGACAACCTTATGTGAGCTTGAGACAATGTTTCCACCATCCTTCTTCAATATCATGGTACACTTAACAGTGCACCTCATTGATGAGGTTAGGTTGTGTGGATCTATTTATTTGTGATGGATGTACCCATTTGAAAGGTACATAAAGGTGTTAAAAGGGTATGTGCGAAATCATAATAGGCCAAGGGATGTATTTTAGAATGTTACATTGCAAAAGAAGTGGTTGAGTTTTGCACCGAGTATTTATCAGGAGTAGATGTTATTGGAATACTAAGAAAGAAACATTCAAGTTCATTAATTAATCTAAGAGTTGGTGAACCTCTATCTAGTGGTCATGTGTAGACCATTGATCATAAGGAATGGAAGCAGACACACCTTTACATCTTGTGGGATATTAATATTGATGAAGTTCAACCATACATTGAGTACATAATTAACTTTCTCTCTTTAGTGGTTTCTTTGACATTAATTAATTGAATCATTGATGTTGTTAAAGTTTAACATCAGGCATTTATATAATTTTCATCCCTGATCACTATATAGTATGCACATAGACTTCTTGAAAGAGAGGTATCCATGAGATGTAAGGAAAGAGAAGTGGCTGCAAGATGAGCATTGTTGTTCCTTCATGACTTGGCTTCATGAGAAGGTATTTAATTAAATTAAATAGTGCGCTATTATGAATTAATTAATTTATTTATATAATATATATAGATATGCACATATATCATTTTAATTAATATATTATTACATACAGCTTGTAGATCAGCGAGATGTTCTAGGTCATAATATTTCTGAATGCTTAGGTTGGATGGTAATAGGACCTCTACTGGAAGTAATAAAGTATTCTAGATATGCCATCAATGGTTATCACTTTTACACAAAAGACAATGATAAGTTAAGAGCATAATAAGATAGTGGTGTTAGCTTAGTTGCTAAAGTCACTTTCTTTTCAAGTTCAAAGGACAACAACCCAATTGTAGCTAACAACACTTATTACTGAGTTATATGTGAGATATGGGAGCTGGATTATACATGTAGAATTGTGATTGTATTTAAGTGCAATTGGGTGGAACACAACAAAGATAACATAAGAACAATGCCTTTGACTTGACATTGGTTGACCTCAATAAGATCGGCTATCAAAATAACCAGTTTATTTTGGCATATCAAGTAAAACAAATATTTTATGTACAAGATGGACATGATATGAGATGGTCAACTATTTTATTAGCCTCTCCAAGGGACTTTTATGATCAAGACAACCTAGGTAACATGGGAATTAATTACCCTTCAATCACTACAACAATGTCATCATTTGATCTAATAAGGGAGAGTGAGATGGATTATGTGCGTGATGTTGGTGAGGAGGGTGCGTGGGTGGAATATGATTGTATATGAGGGAACAAATTAAAGTGTATGTTTTTGTATCATGTGATCTATGAAAAATGATTTAATTAATCAATTAAAGTTTACACATCATGTGTCATACCAAACATAAGTTAAATGTGAATGAAATAAATCATGGGGTAGCCTATGCACTTCAAAGTATTTTAAGATTTTAAGAGTTCAAGTAATTTGTAAAACTACTTTAATTCATATAAGATGGTTATTAATAAACCATCTTTTAGTATTCAAATAAAAAATTAGGCGGGGGAACGTCTTGCGAGCAAAGTGACCATTAATATGGGACGGTTCTTTAAAACCAGTCTTATATAATTATTAAAGTATAGAATGATTTTTAAATAACCATTCGGTATTCATTAAAATATAAGACAATTTTATTAAACCCATCCTTTATTAATTTGAATAATGGATAGTTTTAAACAAGCGTCCTATATTCAAGTGAATATAGGATGGTTTTTAGAACCATCCTTTATTCACATGAATATAGGACTGTTCTGTAGAACAGTCCTATTTTTTTTTTCAAAATATAGGACGGTTTTTAAAAACTATCATATATTCCTTGCTAATATCCCCACCCCCCTTCTCCCTCATTTGAATTTTTCAAACCCCCAAAACCCTTTAGGAGAAGAAAAAGAAGAGGAGAGGAGAAAAAGATAGAAGGAGCGAAAGAGGAAGAAGAGAGGAGGAGAGAAATCACGCCCCCCTCCCCCCATTAAAATTTTTGAAACCCAAACCCCCAAAACCCTGCATGGAGAAGAATCATAAGAGGAGAGGAGAAAGAGAGAGAAGGAGAGAAATCATGACCCCCTCCCCCATATGATTTTTTCAAAATCCCTCCCCCCTACTTTCTCTCATTCAAAATTTTCAAACTCAAACCCTTAAGGACAAGAAGAAGAAAGAGGATTAGTTTTTTCTCACTAGGTTGGATCTCTCTCATTTCTTGATTTTATACTTCTCTAATCCTTGTAAATGCTTGATTATGATCATTCTAAATAGCCTCCATTGAGTTTAAGAAGACCCACGTCTTAGATTTTGATATTTTATTCAATAAGGCATGCAAATGTTGCTTGAATATGCAATTTTACCATGCATTTTCTACTGTATATGTTGCTGCTCCTAAGCTTCTTTAATACTTGTAAATGCTATATTATGATCATTCTAGATAGACTCCACTGAGTTTAAGAAGACCCATTTTGTTGTTTCATTCAACAAGGCATGCAAAATATTGCTTGAATATGCATTTTTACCATGCAGTTTCTACTATATATGATGCTGATTTTGTGCTGGTTTAATGCTTATAGATGCTTGATTATGATCATTCTAGATAGCTTCCATTGAGTTTAAGAAGACCCATTAGATTTTGATGTTTCATTCAAGAAGGCATGCAAAATGTTTCTTGAATATGCGTTTTTATCATGCATTTTTTACTGTATATGATGTTGATTTTGTGCTTCTTTAATGCTTGTAAATACTTAATTATGGTCATTCTACATAACCTCCATTGTGTTTAACAAGACCCATGTCTTAGATTTTTTATGTTTCATTCAACAAGGCATGCAAAATGTTGTTTGAATATGCATTTTTACCATGCATTTTTTACTGTATATGTTGCTGATTTTGGGCCTCTTTAATGCTTGTAAATGTTGAATTATGATTAATCTAAATAGCCTCCATTGATTTTAATAAGACCAATGTCTTAGATTTTTATGTTTCATTCAGCAAGGCATGCAAAATGTTGCTTGAATATGCATTTTTACCATGCATTTTCTATTGTATATGTTGCTGATTTTAGGCTTCTTTAATGCTTGTAAATGCTTGATTATGATCATCTATGCACACCATCTATACACCTAGATTGTGGTCTTTTCTAAACCAATATATATGTTGTTATATCCTAAATGCATTATTTTCACTTATGCAGGCAAAATGGAACATGAAGAGAGTGAGCATCATGAAGAATAGTCCAGCACACATATGCTCATTAAGAGAAAGGGTAGAGGGCCAAAAAAATGGAGCATAGTATTAAGAGAAAGTCAAAGGGAATAAGAGAGACGGTATAGTTCAATAGTAAAGGGCAAGCAATAGGTGGCAATGCACATTTTTACACTAGTTTTGTTTGATGTACTATCAAAAGCATGGTCCCAATCTCAGTTACTGATTAGAGACATGTGTCACCATAAAAAAAGGATGCAATATGGGAGATGGTGAAGGTTTGCAAATGCTTACTACATACAACATACTATGTGCCTTATCTTATTTTAGTTATGATAGACTAATGTTTGTTTTACTTTGTAGTCTGCTTTCGATGTCTCCGATGAGCATATGAAGAATGCTCTACATGGGGCTAGCGAACAAAGGAGGAAATTCAAGAGTGATCTAGTAAGAAAGTACATACTTCCAAATGCTAATGATCCATCTACACTCTACACAGTCCCTAAGTTGTATTCCAGTATCATTGACCAAGATGCATAGAATGAATTTGTATAGACCTGCCTATCTTCATACTTTGAGGTAATTAAAATGTAGCCAAAAGCTTGATTTGTCTATTTTTCAAGTCCATTGTGCTTCATTACATGCTTCCTTTGACATGTAGGCAAAGCATGTCAAAGGACAAATGGTGCATGCAACCAATAAGATGCAACACCACCTCTCCAAGATTAGTTATGTACGGTTAGAAGAACAAGAAGTAAGTATATGTGACGGTTCAATTCTATGTAACTATACCTCTCTTTTTTTCATTAACTCTAAAGTAATGTCTCTCTTGACAGAAAAAGAAGGCTGAGACCATAGATCTCATCGATCGCGCCCTTCTTTGGAAAATGGAGCATTCAAAAGTGCGTAACTCTGAGACCTTTACTAATGAAAATGTTGGCTTTGTTGCATCAAGAATTATAACTGGGTTTACTTGTCTATTTTTTGCATATCTTAAATTATAATATATATATATATATACATATATGAAAATCATCATGTTCCATTAATTGGATGTGCAAGAAGAGTTGACCCAAGAAAGTGCCAGTATGGGGACTTTGAGCAGCACTGCTTCAAAGGGGACATCATATATATGGCTATGGGCAACAAAGAGGAGCATCCTGGCCAAGTAAGGGGTCAAGGGCGTGGTGTGGTTCCTTCCAAATCTTCCAAACTAGAGGAAATCCAACAAAAGAGGACATGGAAGCATAGAAGGAGAATATGTTGAATGAGCTATATGTAAAGGTAAGGAACAATTTCTACAAGGACCTTTGGGGTTTCAAAGGTCCAAGTCAAGACGTTCCCTCTCGACCCCCATCTTACAATAGCTGCACTCCTCCATCTAATGAAGAGATAGACAAGCAACAGTTTGAAGGAAATATCCCAATCAAGGAGATATTTATTGACATGCTTATCTTTTTTATTTTTCATGTCTTAGTAATCTTCATTTATTCTTATGTGTAAGTGATGTCTGATTTACAGGTGGATCAGTGCATGCTACACTTCATACAGTTGAGAACTACATTGCTGTGGCTACACTATACAAGGCATTTTTTGTAATGCTTCATGGCAGGTTAATGCATCCACATACTAAGCGTGTGTGCATTACTGCTGCCCTCCAACTAGATGCCCCCTACCATTTCCTATTTAAGCCAATTATATCCACACTATTGGGGATGCAATTGGATATCATGTAGCTTGGCTAGAGAGGTATATCAAAACAATGATTTTCAAGGTATGTATATAATGGTATCATAGCATCGTGTTCAACAATAACTTTAATGCATCAGCTAAATTTTTAAATATTATTTGCATTGTAATGTTAAGTAGAAGAAGCACAAGGATCCATTGAGGTTGACCTCCTCCCCGGCAACAAACGCAGCGTACCAATTGCCCTCTCCTAGGTATTTTGTCTATTTTTAGTATAAAATTGAATCTCCCTGACTCTTCATATACATGTATTCTTTACTAATTTATAGAAAATTTCATCTACAGTGTAGGGATCAAGTGCATGTTCCACCCAACATGCCTCCATTCCTAAGGGGACTATACAGATTGATCAACGAAGATATTGAAATCAGCTCTATAAGATAGAGGCCAGTGCGCTTGCATATGACGCTGTGGAGGTTTCAATCATGAAAGAGGACCTTTTAACCATATGTAATATAGCTCGGCTGGAATACATGCACATCATTATCTACATTGGGCATGTCTTGTAATTACTTTATTATAAGAATCAAATTGACATTATTAACAAGACCACATAAGTATTTGACATTAAGTTTGTGCAGGTCTTTGCATGATATCAAAGATTAGAGGTCAAGGACGTTTACAAATTCCTTGACACGGTGTTGTGTTTGGCCCAAAGGAGCATTTTCGTAAGGAGAAACAAATAGAAGATATCATACTTGGGTTCTTGGGTTGTGACAAGGGGTAGGCCTTACTGATTCCATCTAATAGTAGGTAACTTATTACATGTCTTGCTAGCATTCCACATAAAACTTAATATGTATCTAAGTTAAGTTTGTCAAGTTTCAATCAATTGATTATGTATATAGGTCCCATTGGATGTTGCTAGCTTTGGATGTGCATGGAGGAATTGCATTGTTTTTTTATTCTTATGAATCCACATTTGAGGCCCGCTAATGGAATTGATCAATAAGTAAGTTTGACTTTTATTTCATTCATTATAATAGTTAGATAACTGATAAATATCTCCTTTATTCATATATAATGCTTTTACTTATATATGTGCAATTCATGGTATAAATTGGCTGAGATGGAAAATATTAGCCATCCAGCAAAATTGACTTGGAAAAGGGTCAAAGTAAGGTTTACTACTTCTTTAGTATAACTCTATAACCTATAGACTTATAATTACACATGATATTTGAACCTTATGATCTGTTGACTTTATTGTGCAGTGCCCTTGACAACAATTTGATTAGGAGTTTGGGTATTACATTCTCAGATATATGAAACTCTCATTCGAGAAGGATTTACCATCTCCTAATTAAGAAAGGTACATATAATTGACTTACCATCATTCTTATAGTTTTCTACATCTCTTAAATGACTCCAACAATAATGTTTCCCATTGATGTAATATTTGTTGTCTTGCAGTTGATTTGGGAAGCAAGAGTTGCTCCCAATTAGACATAGATGAAATCAGAATGGAATGGACTAAATATATTTTGACTTTTAATTTATAAATATCTAATGTTATTAAACATGTATCAATTTTATCAGAGATATATAATTTACATTGCACTAGTTGGATGCATATGTTCCTTTTTTTTTAATTTAAGTCTGTGTGTATTTTCTTTATTTCACTAAAAAGTATGGAGAAGTTCAATGTGGAATGCTGAAAATGTTGGATGTGCATAAATGTATTCTATAAAATGATTTGTAGTCTCCACAAATGAAGCGTTAAACTTCAAAAATTGTAGGAACAATGTATAAACAGAAACTAACAAATGAGCACACAATTTGTGAAGAAAGTATAAGCAATATAGGACAGTTATTGAAAAACCATCCTATATTTCTTAGAAAATATACTAGTCCTATATACTAGTTTGTATATAGGACGGTTATTCAAAAACCATCTTATATTTATAAGTATATAAGATGGTTATTGAAAAACTATCCTATATACAGATATATATAGGATGGTTTCGAAAAATCATCCTATATACTTATCTATATCGGACTGCTTTTGAAAACCATCCTATATAAACCTTTATAATAAATGATGGTTGTTGAAAAACCATTCGATATAGGTCTATATATAGAATGTCTTTGAAAAACCATCCTATATAGATGTATATAGGATGATTTTTCAATAACCGTCCTATATATTGACCTATATGGGATGGTTTTTCAATAACCATCCTTTATTATACAATTTTATAAGATGGTTATTGGATAACTGTCCTTTATTAGAAACATATATATATGACAATTATTTAGAAACCATCCTATATTTGTTCATATTTATAAGACAGGTTTTTGGGAACCATCTTATATAAGTTAACATATATAAGGTGGTTAAGAGAACCATCTTATATGGCATTTCATTTTATAAGATGACCAGATATAAGATGGTTTGGTAACCTTCTTTTATATCCGTTTTTAACCGTCTTGTAAACCCATCATCGTAGTAGTGTAGGACTAGTCTTGGAAATTCAGAAACCCAAAATGGGATCCATTTTATTTCAAAAGGAAAATGGTTGATCCCTCCTAGACCCATGTTTTCTTTCCATCCCTCCTACCCCTATCCAATCATAGTCTCCCATTTATCTTGCTTCCCATGTTTTCTACTTCCAAACCACCTTTGCCACACCCCACTAACCTAAACATCTCATAACTCTCTACTCCTAGAAACCTATAAATACCCTTGTCTATTCCCAAAAAATATACGAAAAGGATAAAAAGAGAAGCACAAAAAGAAAAATATTGAGAGTTTGAGAGAAACCCTACCATTCTTTTGAGAGATTCTTATTAAGGATTTAGAAAAGCATATCTCTCCCTCCTTCCTGTCCTTGAGTTTCAAATCTCTCTCTCTCTCTCTCTCTCTCTCTCTCTCTCTCTCTCTCTCTCTCTCTCTCTCTCTCTCTCTCTCTCTCTCTCTCTCTCTCTCTCTCTCTCTCTCTCTGGTAGTGCTTGCCCTGCCATGATAGAGGGACTCATTCTTTCTTTTGCCTGAGTCATATCATACTCCCCATCCCACAGATAGTAGTTGCTATGCCTAGGAGAGCTTTCCATTGAGACCAAGCTTTTTACAAACTTGCCATTGTATGGGATCACTTTAGATGCCTATGGAGTTTATCTAATTTGCTCTTCTTAGAAGATGTTGGAATGGGCTTTAAAACACTTCTTGTGTAGATTTGTTGAATGATTTGAGCTCTTGAAAAGATAAAAACTCTCAGAGACTGTTAAAATTATTGCACTTTAAAAAAAAAAAAAAAAAAACCAAGATGAGAACTCAAATATAAATGAGCCGTAGTTATTAACCAAGATTGGATGCCCACTTTTTCTTGTCAAGAAATAATTTAAAGCCCCAAGTGGGCCCTGGGTGACAACTAAATGGGATCCACTCTTTGAAAAAGAAAACCAAAATGAAAAAGAGTCATAAACTTTAAAGACCCCTTGGAGACCTAAACTTGGAAGTTCCTAAGTAGATGAAAGTCTTAAGTAGGCCCCATCAGACCTAAAACTGGGCTATGGGTGCCTAGGTTTTTAGAAATACAAGTTGGAAATGAATTTTCCTGCAGTATTTAAAAATAAAATAAAAAATAGAATGTATGATACATACATACTTTTTTCAATTCTACCCTTTAGCTCGATGTTACCTTAAAACCTTCACATATAATAGCAAAATTAAAAACATACCACTCTAGGGTTTCATAGGTCAAACCATAATTTAAATTAAATTTAGCAATGCCCCTTGTCTTATTGCATCAATTCTTAACTCTATTCTTATTCATACTTTTCCTCTACTGCCTCCTTCAACCTTCTCTGGTTGAAACACCTAGCCTTTTGTTACTTCAACCGAAATGATTTATAGGGGTGAGTATGATGATTCAATAGGAACATGCTTAAATTGCCCTTTTGAAAACCACAACATCAATATGTGTGAAATAAACAATACAAATAACCATGCTTTTATGAAATCTAGTGTTTATAAATCAATCAAATTTTATCTCATATCAGACACGTTTTAAGCTCATTAGGATTTATGTTAGTTAATGGCATATCATAATTTATCGTATCACTGAGTAGTAGCATTCCACCACAAGCGCATCAAGGCAATGGTCAATATCATCAAAGATGACCGACATGTTAGTCCATGTCCAATAACAGCGGGGTATACCATGTACCTCGCTAACCCTCATCCAACTATGTTTAGCTACGAATACCCCATAGGCTACACCAATCCTCATGGGGGCATTGATTACAAGAGAGAAGTATCCCCATGATATAATACTCTCCTCAATATGCCTCTTAGGGTAGGTACCAAATTGAAGAAGCTAGTAGCAAATTGGTCTTCCTAGCATAGCAATTAGAGAGATCTTACCCCTATCAATACTTGGCTTGACTTAAGTAAGCTTACATTTTGACTTTTTTTTTCAACTTCATATCATGAATGTGATCAATCCATATTGTCATTCATTCAAAATCATTCATCCATCAAAACTTTACATAATCATTTGCATAAGGTGCCATAAATCAAACTTTCAATTGATATATGCTAGCAACAATATAAATGCATATATAGCCATCCATTCATGATAAAAAATCAGAGAAATTTCATGGATAACATGTGCTAGGCATCAATGGCTATAATCCATCAATTTTATAAAAAAGACATAAGCATTAAGTATAGATAAAATCCATATTTCCAAAATGGATGAAAATCAAAGGGTATTATGAGCCACTTGTATAAAATGATTTAATGACAGAAAATCTCATTCTAACAAGATCTTGCAAATAATTGCAATATGTATAAACCATCCATCCATTGGAAATCATTTAAATCATGTGAAATAACATCAATGGTTGAGATTTACCCAAATGAACTATAATTAGGCATCAAACTCTCAAGGGAAAATCATTGGTTGGATCATGTAAGGAACATGCTAGTTAAAAAGGCCATGCTCTGATGTAATTTTATTCAAAAATTCAGTTCCAAAAATCAAATTGAAGTTGCACCACTTTCATAAAATAAAATAAAATAAAGAAAAAAAAAATCGACAATCAAGATTCACTTAAAAACATTTCAAGAGGAGGCACCATGCATAGATTAGCATAGTAATCAAAATCATTCCCATCTAGTCTATAGTTGTGTGCCACCTACTAAAAGAATCAGTGGTCTAAATTAGCTTGATCTACACCAGAGATATGTGTTTCTTTCAAGATAAATCAATCATCAAAATTTGAATTCAAATCAACCATAAAGTATGTGCACATCTAGGGGGAACGAGAATTGGAACTTCATCCCTTCCTCACTAGCATCATGCACTACATGTAGAGTTATCCTATGATAAAACATGCTCAAAATCAATGGTCAAGATGGATCTAAAAGGAATAGAACTCAGTGCAATCTAGAGATTAAAAATTACACCAAAAATAGGAATAGGTGCTATTCACAAGTATGGATGATGGCAAAGGATTAGATCCAAAACATTCTAGGAGAGTACGCGCTTTTACAATTGATGATCTAATGATCTAAATTTTTTAATTTCTGGATGAGGAAAATATGGAAGGATTAATTTAATCCTTTGTCTTTCGAGGCTATTGATGAATTTAGACCCTTGATTTATTATATTCTAAGCATATAATCTTTTGGAGGCAACAAATTGGAGGACAACTATTGACTGACTGAGTTGAACTTTGGTCCATTGGTAGTCTATAGCATTGCTTCTATGCACGAAATAAACTTCTTGAATCATCGAAACAGTACTAGTTGTACCCCTCACTGCTCATCTTTTTCCACAGACCCATGAGCTAGCCCCTCGAACCTATTACCTAACACAGGAGAGAACCTTCCTACGCAACTGCAGTAAAAGACCATTGCCTGTTTAACAGGCTGAAGATGATATGTTTTAGTACCCTGTAGGTGGAGAAGATGACAGGCTGAAGCAACTTGACATCAAAAGCTGGAATAACCACGTTTGTCAACGTTTGGCTTAACTTCCTCTCCCTAAGAATATGTGGGACCAGCCAACGCAAGTCGTTCCCGTCATATTTAGGTCCCATGAATGCACCCACTAAGTTCCTCAAGAAGCTGCAGTCATAATTTTCAATTAGAGACCTCATTTTGAGTTACATTAATAACAAAGGAAAAGCTAAATCCAACTGCGTATATGATGGGTTTCTGTAGTGTCATAACTGTTTCTGGGGAAATATCTTAGGGCAGTGCTCTAGGTAGAAGTTGTTGATGTCCTTAGCAGCATAAAGTGGACGATTGTCTCCGTTAGGGGCTGTAAGCATGGCACTCACCAAGCCGCCGGTGCTTGTTCCGGCATAACATCGAAGTAGTCAGCAAGCCTCGCTTCCGGTCCATCAAGTGCCTATAACAAATCACACAACTGAACATGCCACTGATTTTCAAACTAGGGAAGAAAATATAATTAAGTTTAATTACCTGTTAGCTTGGATTCAAGGAAAGAGAGAATGGTTCCTGGAATTAAGCCTCTCACACCACCTCCATGTATGTGTTTGTGTGTGTGAAATTGGGCACATATATACAAGAAATCTGAAGATTCATTGGATCTCTGGAGAATTTTCAGAGCCACCCAAATCCAAGAGTTCACATGGACGGCTATTTAAGTACAAGTCTGGCCTAAACCCTTTTAATTAAAGTATGCCCAATAGATCTTAATTAGAAGATCTGCCTTTATCGTTCTAAGATGTAAAAATAGACGGCTCATACGCATAGATCTTCTCAATGGAAGCTACTAGCTTCTAAGATGTATACTGAACTGCTCATAAAGTTAAGACCACCAGCATACATCTTGAGGAGTCAGGGCGCTGGTATATATCATCAGTGCATGAGTTTTTAGATATACCTACATAAAGGTGGGCCCGGAAGATGAGTGGTTTGGATGACCAGAAATCTCAAAGAAACAGAGGGGGGGGGGGGGGGGGGGTGGGGGGCGCGGTGTTGGGGTTCTTTCTTTATGTGTATTTGAGAGATGACCCCCACTCCCACTCCCCTGCACCCTGCCCCTTAATTTGTATTATAATTCCACTTGTAATATATTATATTTCCAACGTCCAAGTCGTCCTTTTTAAATTTTATCTTCAAGTAGTAAAAATATTCTAAGTCGTTTTCAGGTCTTTGAAAAAATTGGATGATTTAGATTTCCAACTCAAAGACATATATACTACAAGACTCCAATGGACATAAACTATTGTATCTAACTGATTCAAACCATACCCAACAAGATGAACTGCTTAGATCTTTCAAAACATTTCACATTGCATGTAAGACAAGGGCATCGATATATGGTCCTTGAGTCAAGATAATTTATCTTTCCAAAATACAGAGTCTTTTTCTATTTGGTCATTGAGTAAAATAAATAGTAACACACAGATATATACATAAACATTCGATGTACCCATAGCCGCCTTGGGAAATTTCTTATGGAAACCATGTTAGTTTGTTGTTACTTTGCATTCTCAAATAGAAAGTAGTCGAATATATAGTTTGTGCAGAATGATGAGTGCTCAGATACATGATATAAGAATTGATATGGCTATTACAGTGTTACAAGTTTAGCTAAATGTTGCGACCTTCACATTCCGCGCTTAACGTGGTATCTTATTGCCCCAAATATATTTGTTTGAAACTCTATACCATTTTTTCAAGTAGCATATCGACCATCTTTCATATATATGCTTAACAGTGTGTTTTCGTGGCACATGTTTTGAAGACAAATCTAATTGACTATTTTGGGATTTTGAAGAACATGTGCATCTGCTACTCTAGTGTTCTTGGGTGATTTCCTATATGATACGTTTCTCAGTCTCCATTAATCGAAGAGACACTTTCAACAACATGCTTTTGGTTGTAGATCTAGTATAGTGTTCAATCTTCTACAAATTTGTGCTTGGAGTGACGAGGGTAATTGTGATGTTAGTGGTTTCTAGATAGGGAGGGTTTGTAAGATTCTAAGGGTTGCTATATGGTACATGCACATAATATTCTTCAAATATCATAAGCGGGTAAGCAACCCTATCTTTCCATTTTATGACCGATCTATTCTATCCATCATATTCACTCTCACCAAAAATCTCATGTCATCCTTTGAAATGTGAATGATATTAACATAAACAGAATCTCGTCTGAGTACCATCCACACCTCAAGGGGAGGGACCCATCCTTGAGGTACCTGTTGGATGAGATTTTTAGTATTGCTCCCATCTTGGAAGATGGCATATCTTTAAGATTTTATTAGTCACGAAAAGTAATTCTTCCTTTTTGCAATCTTAAATGGTGCACAACACACCTTTGAGCAGCACTTAGTTTTGCTCTAGTTTTCAGACCTAGGAGTAAATAGTGTGTAACAGGACCAAAGATGTGTAAGTACGGTCATGCTGTAGAACTTCCAAAGTGTAACAACTGCATAGTTTGCTTGTTAAGTGGATATGGAGGCCCAAAAGTTATCTATTATCAATCATAATCCAATGCATGCAAACTAATTTGAGTTTTTGCAGAAGAAAAAAATGCATGTCCAACACCAAAAGTTTTGTCCAGAGAGTTCTGTCGTGCATTGATATTTGCCAAAAGAATTTGTTTGGTACTGATAAGGATCTCGGTGTTGCATGGTGGATAGGAATCCAAGCGCGCAATTGGATTTATCTTACGACAAGTGCTCTTTAATTACTTGAGCAAATGAGTGGGGTGCAAATGAACGATCACATGAATATTCAGATTCAGCTTGCTCCAGAAATCTAAAGCATCATGGGGAAGGTATAATTTTCACTGCTTTTTGTTTTGAGGCCACACATTTTGTTTTCACTGGAATCTTACTTCTTTCATTGGATGGGGGTTTGTGACTATCTTAGTCACACCCAACAATGTATATCACTACCATTTGATGATAACACATTTTTACTTACAAAAAGAGAGAGTGAGAGAGAACTTTATAAATGCTAGTCATTTTTTTTAGATTTTTATGAACTATTTATCATGTTGGAAAATACCTAGACAGGCTAAGTACCAAATTTCATGCCAAAGATTGGATATTTTATCTTATGCTTTTCTTTTCTTTTTATTATTCTTTACTTAAAACAAACATAGTATAAAGCATATTTGTAATTTCAACCTAAAAAAAAAAAGAATATATTATGTGATGGGCATGAATTTTGATAGTTAGCATATCTAAGCCATTCCAAACATGAAGAACGATTGCAAAAGAGGCAAGTAAAGTGCATCTGCCTCGAGATAAATCCAAGTGCACATTAGGATTTGTGATTCCTCAAGTTGGATGATGATAGAACTGATGACGAGGATATTTCAAGCTAAAAGGTGGAAGGAGACTCACTTGGTCATACAATCATTAAGATCCATTCTAGACGCACATCTGATAGATTCATTGCTTGATTAATGGTTCGAAGATGGGTGGTACAAAATGGTTAAAGATAATGAGAAGGAGATAATGCTTCAACAATAAGTTCCCTTCCCAATGATCGCTGGTATCTAAGTGAGGGAGAGGCGAAGACCTGGCTCCCCGAGGACCGCTATTAAGTTTGATTGCACTTGAACCTGTATTAAGTGCTCAAGACCAACTTAGTGCCAGTGTTGTTGGTATGTCATTGAGATATGCAGCGCAAAGGCATTATTAAGCGGTGGGCTAGCAGCAAAGAGACTGATGGTTGACCATCAGATAAATGGACTCCACAAAATACACAAACAGCAGTTCTTACGTGATGGATGTACGTATTTTCATTTGGAAAACAGCAGGCAACAGTACTGGTCAGGTTTTTTGAGCAATTTCAATGCCTCTATCAGCTGGAAATTCTCTGTGGTAATAGTTGAGAATTTTGTTTGCTATCGTTTCAGTTCGAATAAAAACTCGAAATTTTGGCCTACCTTTTGATAAAATATTAGTCTTTGCAGACAACTTGGCATCCCCTAAAGCAGTTGGTTGCAAACAACTTGGCATCCCTCTAAAGCATGCCTGGCCACATCAAGTTGCTGCTTTTCCCTTTAACCTGGGATTAGATTTAGGAGAGTGTACTAGTGAAACAGGCAGGCATAGATGCATGTGCAAGCACAAATAAGAAAGAAAAAATCATAACAAGGAAAAAAAAGATTAGACAAAAGAAATAGATATAGAAGTAAAGAACGAAAAAAATAAGTCTAATAATTTAGTTTTATGTAGAAAAATACCTAATAGTCATTGAAATATTGTCTCTCTTAGATCTGTCTTCTTTCTTCTTCTTCTTCTTTTCCTTCTTCAATTTTCCTTAAAGTGTCCATTCAATATTGGGAAGATAATTTCTTTTCTATAGATCAATAATTTAACCTCTTAATTCCATTTTTAACTAGTATGTAATTCTCTCCCACATCTATGTGTCAACAATTTAGATGTTTTTTATTGAATGAACAAAAGTAATTGGATGTAATATTTGATTGAATAAGTGAAAAGATTTAGGACTTCCTACACCAAATTTTATTTTAATCTAATGGCTTTTAGTTAGTAACAGGATATTAAAAAAAATTGTGAGGAAATAAAACGGATTCACGACACCTGAAAGTAGGGAGTGAGAATTAAGGAGTGCTTATTAGTAGTCATCGAACTAAAAAAGAGACTATTTATTGCTTTATAGAACATGAAGTTATAAATGTACAATAGACAACGAAAAGAGGAAGTAGAAAGATAATGAAATTAAATTAAATTAAATTAGATTTAAGAGTAAATCACTTACCTATAAAGAGAAGCTTCGGATATGAAAATATATGGAGTAACACAATTTCTTAATCTTATTCAAGGCCCCACCCTTAAAAGTAGGAGAGGGCATTCACCCTAGTATAATAATATAGATGGTTGTGATTTGCTTTGTGATTCTTGGCTTATAACAAAACAAAAATGTTTGAGGAGGTGTGAGACACCCATTTCTTATTTTATGAGTCTTACTTTTGGTTTTAGTACTTAGAATCAATGATTCATGAGAGTGGAAAGATTGAGAGGGAGGTTAACTAGAGAATCCAAGCAGATTGGAACAAATGGAGATGTGCATCTGAAGTTTTGTGTGATTGACTGTTACCACTCAAACTAAAAGGAAAATTTCATAGGATGGTTATAAGGCCGGGCATGTTATATGGATAAGAGTATTGGGCAGTTAAAGAACATCATGTTAATAGGCTGAGCAGAGTAGAAATGAGAATGTTGAGATGGATGAGCGGCAAGACAAGAAAGGATAGAATTAGGAATGAAAAAATTAGAAGATACTTAGGGTTAGCACCAATAGATAACCATAAGAGAGATATTAGACTTAGATGATTTGGATATGCCCAATGAAGACCGAAAAAGGCAACAGTTAGAAGGAGTGAGACAATGCAAGTAAAAAGTTCTAAAAAGACAAGTGAAAGGCCTAAAAGAACGTAGATAAAAGTGATGAGAAAAAATTTAAAAACTTTAGAACTAAATAAAGCCATGCTACTTAAATGGAATAAGGTTTTGATGATGATGATGACTTTTGGTTGATCAAACCCATTCATCTCATTTTGTTAAATATCATGTAGATGAATACCATTAGCAAAGATGTGCTTTTGGTTGTTGGGTTGTTGAATGTGCACCTTCCGCGTCATCTCCTCAAAAGTGCCATGATGATAGAAATGGAATTGTCTAGTTGCTAGATTTCAAGCTGCTGATGGGAAGTTTTGGATTCACCGTAGAAAAGCGAGAAAGGAAAAGACAGATTGCTGATTGCAAAACTCAAGGTAGAAGAGGTGAAGGAATTTAGCGATTGCCGCCCCAAACTTGGGAAAACTGAGGAGTGCTATATGTAGGGGGTTTCTAACTTACAAGTAGTTCTGTGTAACTTAGTAGCATGGCGAAATTTCAGTAAATGAAAATAGCAATCTTGTATTTACTGCATGGTTTTTTAGTCTTTTTCCAGCTACAAATCTAACTTTCCATATTGACTGAATCGCATCTACTCCTCATTCATATACATATATTTCTCATACTTGTATACAAGTCGTATTCTTCATTAGATGCACTTAGAATCTTTAACTAAATAAAAATACTCACCAACTACAGTTGGGAGGGAAGAGTCAGTGGAACCGTTTCGAAGAGGAGAGAACTAGTCAGTGGTGTTCACTGGACCTTACACGACATGCCCGTCTCGCATAAGTTCATTTCAGAACTCCGCTATTATAGCCCCCAGTTGTGCCGTTGAGCTTGGCCTGGACTCGTAAAGAACCACTCTAATTCCACTTTGGTATCCTGTTTGACGTGCTACAATTTGGTGCGGATGAGACCGGCCCTCTTGGCTATCAGTGATGGAGGAGGCTTCTGCCCGGCCCATAAGGGAGAAATAGACCCAAGGAGAGACCAACCCCCGACTCTTCTAGAGGGTCAGCCTACCGGCCTTGCCAAATGGTAAGGATGGGACTCGGTCAACAAAATTGGGTTTCATTGCTCGCTCTGGGCCACAGGTCTTGCTTTTGTTTACCGTTAAATACCATCCACTATTGATACCAGTCTATCCGCTATTGATGGAAATGCAAACTTACCTTTCGTATAAGACAAGTTTTCTAACTTGTAAATGTACTTTCAGCACCACCCAGAACGAAAGAAGCCTTTGAAGATCTATAAATCAAGAAAATGTACAAGAAAGAATTCAAGCATATATATCTAAAGAGGCATAAGCGAGCAGAGGAATAGTCAGTGGAACCAGTTCGAAGAGGACTAGTTAAAGTATCTAAAGCTAACACCAACTCACGCTTTTCATTCCACAAACATCCCGAAACTGTACACTTCAAAGTGACTTTCACAGTTGAGCTGATAAACTGGCTGTCAGGTTTGCAAAGCTCAACAAATGCTAGTTCATATTATAAGGAGTGACTCTTAAACGGCAGTTTAGGACACAGAGTGAGTTCTACTATAACATGAATTGATTAGTGACTAACAAATATCTGCATATATGAAGCCTGGGCGCAACGGTAAAAGTTGTTGTCATGTGACCTTGAGGTCATGGGTTCAAAACATGGAATCAGCCTCTTGCAAAATGCAAGGTAAGGCTGCCTACTATAGGCCCTTGTGGTCCGCTCCTTCTCCAGATCCCGCATAGGCAGGAACTTTGTGCACTGAGGCTGCCCTTTTAAAGATCTGCATATATAATAGTTTGACTAAACATCAAAGTAAGCACTATTACAACATTTTCTTTTAAAGCACTTTAACACCATCCCATGATGATAATTGATGCCAAAGACAAGGAATATCAAGACAACCAATTTATGGTGGACTCACACAAGAAGCACTAGGGAGGAGATGAGAGATTATGATGTTAACTTTGATTGGAAGAACTCTGAAAACCAAGTACGGCAGAGAGAGCACTTTGGAAGTACACTCAGATTTACTGAAATCTCTACTCACTATAATTTCTGTGAAACTATAAATGCAATCTAAAAGCTGTCCTTGTTATTTTTGGTCGGTAAAAGCTCCTTACCACAGAACGTATGCCCTGAGAAAGTACTCTTAGCCAAGTAAATGGTTGACCTGAAAAAGTTGGGTATCTCTTTGAGAGGCTGCCTAATAGGAGCCTTTGATTTACAGTTAACGGCTAAGATTTTTTTTGTTATTACCCAATAACATGGTCAGAGAAAAAATGCCTTCTCTCTCTCACATCTGGTTTAGCACAAACCAAATCAATCCCTCCGTGTCATAACTTCGTAGCATTTGACAATGGTGAACATGACACAGAGGGCATAAAAAATGCCACCTAGACTGATTGCAGGACCTCAATCAGCTAGGCTCCACTTTTGATGATCTGGCCCATTCATTTTGTTTAGTGTTTCTAGTAATAATTTTTGTGATTGGAAGAAATCGAATAATTTCTTTAGAATCCTACAAGATCAATTCATTCTTTCTTCTCCGATGGATGGCCGGTTATGGACTGAAGATCAGCAGCACGTTTCTCAATTCACAGAGATGGCATTTGAGCCTTTCCAATGAAAAAAGGAAAAAAATGAAAATTAGACAGAAAATCAGCAAGAGAGGAAATGGGTTTTCTCGTTATACCTGAAGCTTTGCCGATGGCTTTAATTATGCATTGGGTTCAGGTCACATGGGGCAGAGAAAATGATTTAATCAAAGACTGAAAGGTAAACATTTTTTTTTTAACTGGTAACTCACGCACCTACCAATAGGTCTTGATATATACACCTTTTTCATGTGTATTTTTAGGACACATTTTTTAGCGGACATTATTGCCAAATTTATCCTCGAGAAATTCCTATCAACATGAAGAAAGCTACATCCCTAAAAGGATGTGATGCACTATCTCTAACTCATAACTTACGAATGAAAGAAATGCCTCAACCTAATCACTAGGTTATATTGGCTTATGTACTTGAAAAAACAAACATTTACCAAGAGAGAATGCCTTTTTACAGTGAATACTTTGTGTTTATTGAAACTTTGCAATACTCCTAACCTATAATCAATGCAGCAGGTCGACTAGGAACTAAACTAAGTTGAAGTTATTTTAGACTTTCTGCATTTTCCATCTTGGACTACCAGCAGTTTCCTAAGTTAAAGGGAAGAAAGACTTTTACCTGTTGATATGATATTCGCTGTTAATATTAAATTATACATTGAGTTTTTTCCCTTCTCTATCTATCTAAATTTGGAAAAATTACTTGAAAGAGCTGATCAACCAAAGAGGTGGGTAGGGTCCATTGGTAGGGTAGCTCCACATTCGATAGCACTGGATAAGGTCATTCTAACCTTGTCCACATGCATAGGTAGCATATATTTGATTTCGCTATACACAATTGTATGAGAATGGGTGCCCCATAGTGACTTCCCAGTAGAAGCATTCCCCATCAACAACAACCTCACCTCCCCCAATCAAAACTCATCTCTAGCTCTTAATTATATAATACAACTAGTCACATTAGGATTGCATTGTATGTACCTTTAGAGTAGGATCCGGGTCTATCTGTTTTTTTTTTTTTTTTTTTCCATGATTCAATTTGTTTATCTGATTTGTCTTATAACATATATATTGCATCTCTGAGTGCATTAACTATTATTTTTTATGAATCGAAGTTATGAAGAAAAAAAAAACTGTTAAAGCTTTTTTATGTTTCACCCTTAATTTTTTATTTTACAACGACCGAAAATAAAGAACTTAGAGCTTTAGGCTATCTATGATCAAGACTAACCGGATGGACGGATTGGATCATGAAATATGTATATATATTGGGTGTAGCCTCTCTCGATGTCTGCGATGAAATTCCTTCAAAATTCTGTTTCTAAAGGAAAGGCATAAACTGGCAAGTCGCCCAACCGCTGTTCTGTCTCCCTCTCCGACGAAACGCAAGGTTCGATGGTCTACTTAAACTGTTTGCCTTTCATGTATATGTTCTAAACTGCAGGGAATCTAGGAATCTGATTCTTTTGTTACTTCAGCGATTACTTCTTCTTGTGGGGTGGGTTTTTGACGATCTGCCTTTATCTTTTATGTTATGGCGTCTTGGTGTTTTGTCTTGAAAATCACTTCAACGAATGGATAAATTTGTTCTTCTTCATCTGTATTAATGGCTGACCCCGTGCAATTTCCGTATCTCATTTGATTCTTATCTAATTAAATTTGATTTCTTAGTGTTGGCATTGCATTGTTGGATCATTTGTTCATCTTAATTGCAGTTGATGTGTGAGTTGTTCTTTTTCCTTTTCTGCATTATCTGCTTCTAGCTTTAAACTTTGCCCACCAAGTGCTTGGAATGGGATTTCGAATTTTAAGTATTCAAGGTTATGTCCAACGATCTTGTCAAGCCACTTACTGCCTCTGCTCCAAAAGAAATTTGGAATCTAAGTATTGTAATAATCGAATTGAAGCATATGGCCTTATTTTTCTCTGAGATTTCCCTATGAAATGGATTAGCCAATAGGACGGCCAGCTGCTTCCTTGTCTGCTTTCCAATTCCTGAGTTTCCGTGTCAAATGCTTCATCGGCCAGAATTTCTGGACCTGGTTGCCCAGCATTCTGATATCATTTAATCTGTTTACAATCAACCATTGTCAGCCCAGTTTTGTAGCTTTAAAATTGGTTTCGCAAAAATTATTTGTGAGGTTTCCTGAAGGGTAGAAAAACTTCTTTTTCTTGGGAGCACTTTTATTGCTGAAACCAGTCCAGCAAGCTTATTTTTCTGCCCTTTGCCATCCTTGGTTATGCTAAGATTCTGGCTATCTTCTCCAAATTGTGTTCGTAGTGATGCTTCTACTAGGCTGAAGTATACCTTTCCATAACAATATATAATGAGCATCTCATCTTGATGTTTTGCATAAACTGCCCAAGTCATTTAAAAAGTTTTGCTTGTCCTTATAAAGCCTGCAGAAAGTCAGAAAATTTCCCCCTTGATTTTGGTACTTCACTTGTTACCCCTCTTGTCCTATCGTGATGAGTGCTATTCTTCTAGTTTACAATATCTGTTACTGCTTGCTACTGGAATGTAGAGAGAAGTACAAATTTGTAGATGATAAATGACCTTCCTACCTAAGAAATGTGAATTCTCTGCTGTATATCATTATAAATTTTCATTCATCCTTTTTATTCTAGTCAGGGATACGAAATGGTGAGTTCGTGGGGAGGTGTTATTGATGGTTATGCATATTTTCCACCCTCGAGTTGTGAGTTTGGTCATTTGGCTATGTGGAGGCTGGATGGTGCAAGCATGCAGCTATTAAGATCATGTAACTCCCACTCACAAGCTGTAAATTGCATGGGATTGAGAATGAACCTATGTCTATTATCACATTAATTTGCTCCAAGAATTTGGCCAAAATTGAAAGTGAAGCAGTAGTTAGATTCATCCTGCTTCAATCATATAGTAGTGAGAGCCTCAGAAAGTTGTCATAAAAAGGTTTATAGAGGACAAAAATGAAAACAAAAAAGAACTTCCTACTGTAACAACAAATACATAGAGTTGTGAGTGTCTTAATTTCCAGTAACCTTACACCTCATACTTTTCTCGCCTTCATTTTCACCTTGTAATTCCCAGTCACCTTCATTTTCACCTCAAATGTGCATATTCTCTCACTCAAAGGTGCATATTTTCTCACCTCAGTAAAGAAAAAGGAACCTCTATTTTCATTTCAGACCGTTGAAATGGTAAAAGTTGTCATCATGTGACCTTGAGGTCACAGGTTCAAGGCGTGGAATCAGCCTCTTGCAAAATGCAAGGTAAGGCTGCCTACAATAGGCCCTTGTGGTCTTCCCCTTCCCCGAACCCCGCATAGGTGGGAGCTTCGTGCACCGGGGCTGCCCTTTTACCGTTGCAATGAAATGCATAGAAGTCCATATTTCTTCACATACTTTGCACCGCCCTTCTTCTTCATCCAAAAGTGTCATGATCGATGCTTCCCAGAATTCATAATGTTTAGCCCTGATGGTCCATAGCCAGATAATTTACAAGTTAGTCCAAATTGTGTAGAACATTGTTCAGAACCTCTCCAAATCAATAAGTAATTGCTAAACTCAATCTACCTATGGCCCTATTGAGTCAATCAGAAGCTCTTTTGCTTTCCCAAGGTAACGAAAATTGATAGCATGAATTGCCTATAGTATAAAACGCAGGCTACCTCATCCCTTGGTTCATCCAAGAAAATTGAATTTTAGCTTGGGCTAGTTGTCCCCTGATTATAAGTATTTAGTAATTGTATAGAAGTCAGAGTAATGTAAGGATCCCATCATTTGGATGGTAAGTGCTGTTATAGAATGCCACAAGCATCCACAGTGTGGTTTGAAGAATTTCGTTTGTGTCATCCTTGTCCCCTTATTTTTCATATATTCACAAGATAAATCTTCAAGGAAAAAGTAGTTTCACTTAAGTAAAAATCAACCATGTGATCAAGAAACAGATTTTTTAAATGAAGGTGACTGAAGTATCAGACCAACCAAAGATTATCTTTTCTAAGGGAGGTCTCAGCAAATTGTCTTGCAAGTTAAGACATTTTTCAGAACAGTAAAATCTGCACAAAAAAACTATTTGAAGTTTAGAAAGGTTTTGCCATAGGTCAGCCATCCTGGCATACCTACCCTAGCAAACACATCACACTTTTTTCTCAATAAAGTCTGTTGATTTGGAAGGTGATATATTCTCCTCTACAGCCTTTGGTCGCACCATGATCTCATGATGATGTGTGGGTTATCAACACCATGGCTAAAAGGCATTATGACAGAATTAGAGTGGAACATGAAGTGCCATGATCAATGGCTGGTCTTCATCGACTGTCGTATTCTGTTTTGCTGCACTCTCTTGCTCTGAAATGCTAATCTGGCCTTATATTTCTGTGATTTCCTTTCGTGAGCGTTTCTAGCTAGACAGTCGCCTACCTTACAAATCTGTCTTGAATTTTGTTCACCTTTCTTGGGTTTAGACTTCAGAGTTTCCAGTGATTTGATATATATCTTTGTTTCTCTGCATCTCACAGGTAGGAATCTTGGCAAGGGACCCCTTGTTGATAAGTCTATTTAAGCAAAGCTGGGGGGCAAGACGTGGAGAAAAGAAACAACAGGGGAGAATGGGGAAAGTGACTGGTCCAAAGCTGAAAGTTGCTATCATTCATCCTGACCTTGGAATAGGTCTAGTTCTGCCCCATGTCTCTCTGATGTTTGGTTTGAGTGTGCTATAGCTACATTTAAAGAACAGTCATATTTTTCAGGTGTTTTGGGATTTGCTACAAGATTTTGGAGCTTGTGCATGTGTGGCATGTTTATGTGTAGTTGTGTGCTTGTTTTGTGATTCACCTTTATTGGTTTCTGATACCCCAAAAGCATATCTGTTTCAAGGGTATGCTGGACTCTCTTATACTGATAAAACTGCAATGAAAAGAGTGCAGCTGCAATCTGAAGATACCCAAATTGTAATCTGGGTTTATATCCAAATGCATGGATGAAAACATTATTGTTGATAAAGTGGCATCATATGACGTTTCTCAACTGAGATAGATAGATTTATGTAGCATATCTTCTTTTTTGCACTCACAATTTCTCTCATTAAATGACTTGTGATCCATGGTACTAAAATATCTAATGTTTCTTCTAGGGGGAGCAGAAAGGTTGATTGTTGATGCAGCAGTTCAACTGGCATCCCATGGGCATGATGTTCACGTTTTTACTGCACATCACGATAAGAACCAATGTTTCGAGGAGACTCTTGTTGGTGAGCTTTTATTTTTTATTACCTTACAAATAAGAACTGGATGAGCAATAACTATTTGACATGAGTGGAAGAGCCACTTCTTTCTCTATGATAGTATCTTTGACCTTCTGGTGAAGAATTTCATATTTAAGTTCTTGGCATTGGATAATGTACATTAGAATCTGATGCATACATCCAGATGATGGAGTAAAGAGTCCAATTGTAATTGCTAATCATGTGACTAGTTTGTCTCAGAAATAGTGCTGTTTAGGGTGAAACTTCAACTGTAGATTCTTCATTCCAAGATTCCTGTAGGATCTACCTTTCTACATGTCTCTGCATGTATAAAGGGCAGCCCCGGTGCACAAAGCTCCTACCTAGGGGGGGTCCAGGGAAGAGCCGGACCACAAGGGCCTAAAGTACACAGCCTTACCTTGCATTTTTGCAAGAGGCTGTTTTCACGCCTTGAACCCATGACCTCAAGGTCACACGATGACAACTTTTACCATTGCGCCAAGGCCCCCCTTCATGTCTATGCATGTATATGCATTACAAATAAGTTGTTTCCTTATTTTAAGGAAATAAGGGCATTATAAGTGCAAGCATATGGATTTTTCATCTTTAGACAAGACTTAAGAGATACTTCTTCTTTGCTACCTCGCTTAAAAGTTAAAACTTTATTTTGTGAACATCTCGTAAGTTTTTACAGTTGGGAAAGATGACTTCAGTTAGATAACTGCACCATATAGGGCTGTTGAGAATGCAGCTTCACCATAATAAATCTATACTGTTCATTCCATTGGACTGTTGGATCATTGCTTCATATAGGAGTGGGAAACACAGCTTTCGCATAGTAAATTTCGAATGTTCTTTCCATTGCATTCACTGTTCTCATAACAAAAGAACTACAACCTTCACATGATAGTAATTCCCAGCATTTGAGTGGTTGAAACAAATGGACATTTAAAACAAGAATTGGGCAGTGGTCCAATTTTAAGAGGCATTCTTTGTGCTGGCTGAATGGTTCAGATGCCTATGATGTGGCTGCTGACCAGATACATGGTAGAAGTACTGGTCCGCAGTTGGTGTGTAGAGTGCAGTATGCGGCTGGCATTTCAATTGGCTGAATACATGGACACCAAGCTTTTATCTAACTTCTCTGGTTTCCATCCCTTTGCTGCAGGTAATCAAATGTTCTTGGTACTTATAGCATTGTCTAATTTTCCAGGTCCTTTCCCAGTTACAGTATATGGGGCCTTCCTACCACGACATATTTTCTACCGATTTCATGCTTTATGTGCATATTTGAGATGCATATTTGTTGCTCTTTGTGTGCTAATCTTTTGGCCCTCGTTCGATGTTATACTGGCCGACCAGGTCTCTGTTGTCATTCCTATGTTGAAGATTAAAAAATTGACAAAGGTAAATAACTTTTCTGATAAATATTTGTTTGAAGCGGCTTATGGAGTGAACACCTTCCATTCATTAGTCAACTTCTCTCCAGATTATTTTCTATTGCCACTTTCCTGATTTATTGCTGGCACAACACACAACCATGCTGAGGAGGCTGTACCGAGGGCCAATTGACAAGATTGAAGAAAAGACAACAGGTATGGTTCATTGCAACTAATATCTTGTAGCTTTAATATGATTTTTATTTCCTGAGGAATCTGCATGTGTCCAATTGTCTCTTTGACCATGGCACACTTATAGGCTTTTCCTTTATTAGACACCTATTCATCTTCTGCAGGGATGGCAGATCTGATTCTCGTGAACAGCAGATTTACTGCATCCACTTTTGCCAATACATTCAGATGTCTTAATGCCCAGGGTCTTGAGCCAGCTGTTCTTTATCCAGCAGTTGATGTGGAGCAGTTCAATGCACCTTCTGCTTTCAAGTAACCAACACGCTTCTATATCTCTTAGTATCACCCGAGAGTGTCTTTAGAATCTTAACATAATTGTGACTTTTGCATGTTACTTTGTTGTGCTTTCTTCATATAGAATCTTGATTTTCTGTTCACTCATGTGTAGGTTGAACTTTCTTTCAATCAATCGGTTTGAAAGGAAAAAGAATATTGGCTTAGCAATTTCAGCATTTGCTATGCTTCGGGCATTTGAAGCAGATATTCTTATAGGTCAGAACATGGCTGAGATTTCGTTGACTCTTGTAGGTAAGTGATTATCTTTCCTTTTGCCTGAATTTTATTAAAATCCGGTTTTCATTATGGGTCATATAATTAGTTTCCTCCAAAAAAATACAACTGGCAAGGGTAAAGGGTTTGATAAGAGTACAATTGGAAATCTTGACATATTTTAGTGTAATTAAAGTCATCATCATCATCAAGACCTTATCCCAATTAGGGGTTGGCATTTTAGTGTAATCAAAGTGTGTGCCCTAAATAATGGTTTGCTTTGGTTTATGACAAGTATGATTATGTTGAAGAATTGCATTTCAGGTTTGCATTTTCATCACCCAAAAATAGAAAAGAAAGACAAGATTGTTGAAACATTTTTGTGAAGCTCACGCAGAGTAATTCACGAAGTTTTGTATTATGGGATAGATGCAACAGGTTGTTGGTTTTGCCATTGGTCATAAGTTGAAATTACTTCCAAATTTTTAGGAGTTAGTTCTCTGTGGGGAGATTCTGTTATCATAGTTTTTGATAATCTGAAGTACCATTCTAAAGTATGTATTTTGAACTTTAAGTATATTGCTATTAGCAGTTAGTTGGAGTTGTCTGGTTTTGACATTCATCATAAGATGAAATTTGGCCTTCACTTTGATGTAATTGAGACATTTCTCCTTTTTGAGTTCTTCTGACAAAGATCCATTAGATTCTGACAGAACTGATATGCTATTCTATTACTTTAGGGGGCTTTGATAGACGTCTTAAGGAAAACGTGGAGTACCTAGATGAACTCAAAAGCCTGGTTGAAAGGGAAGGACTCTCTGGTCAAGTTGAGTTTGTCACTTCCTGTTCAACAGCCGACAGAAATGCATTGCTCTCCCAATGCATCTGTGTTCTTTACACACCAAAGGTAAACAATACAGACTGCAGTATCTTTTCCATATTAATATCTAATGCATACGGACCATGCAATGGCTGTTTAAGCAACTACACATTGAACTTTTAAGTTGCATTTTGTCTGTACAGGACGAGCATTTCGGCATTGTTCCCTTGGAAGCAATGGCAGCTCAGAAGCCTGTAATTGCATGTAATAGTGGCGGACCAGTGGAGACGATTAAACACGAGGTTACAGGGTTCCTGTGTGACCCGACCGCTCAGGAGTTTTCTCGGGTCATGGCAAAACTCATTAAGGAACCCCAGTTGGCAGAAAAAATGGGGAAAGAAGCACGGAAGCATGTCGGCGAGACATTTTCGACCAAAATATTTGGCCAAAGATTGAACCAATTGGTACTGGACGTTGCCCATAGGAGACAGGAATGAGTATGAAATGGGAACTCGTTATAGTAGACAAATATGGGAAAGGAGAAGCCTGAATCTTGCCAGGATTCATTTCAGCCTCAGTGGGAGAGAAAAAGTTAGGCCCCTTTTTAAAGGACAGTGAAGCTTCCTTGTGTAGATCTAAGGCATTCATCATATTTGGAATGGCTTACATAGGCTAGATATCGAATTTCATATTATTGAATGCTTTTGGCCTATATTTTCATGATAAAAAATTATGATCATTCATATTAACTAATTTCTTCAAAGACCCAAAACAAATAGCTATGAAATACATTCATTTATATTATGAATAACATAACGAACGGCTTAGATCTACCATAATAGAAGTCAGATGTTATTAGATGTGTTTGGCAGAGCCTTTTTTATCATAAAACAGCCGATCCCCTAAAATGGTTTATTTGTCCACATCAAACGGTAGTGGTAAAATCTTGGCGATAGGGAAGATATAAGAGATAGAGCAAAAACTGTTAGATCTCGTGCCAATCTAGGGAGAGATATCCCACGATACAGAATCAGTGAAAGAAATAAAAAGAACAAAGATCTGATAACAGCAAGGTTTTTGCAGTTGGTGATTGCAAGAGCAAGAGAGAGAGAGAGAGAGAGAGAGAGAGAGAGAGAATTTGGATCTACGAGGGAGAAACAGATACGGGTTCTCGCAGGATTAAAAGAGAGAGCTCTCAATTTGCGAGGGAGGAACAAATTAAGGTTGTCACCTGATTGAAATAGGGCTACGTGTCACGGGGTTGCAATTTTACCTTTGCTAAACTCATGCGGTACTTGTACACAACTCTTTTTGCTAGGCACAAGTCAATCTTCTACTCTCACTCTCACTTGTTAGGGCTACACTTACCCACCCATTAAAGTAATGAGAATAACTCAAGAAGAGACTAACTCAAAGAGAGCGTGTTATTCCTCAATTGATAATTTACAATGAGTTTGTTTGAGTTAGAAATGAGGAGCTAACCCTGTTTATACTTGTCCTCCTCCATTCACTTCCTCAATGAATGGCTAGAATTAATATGTATATTAGCTATCTAATGGTTAAGGACTATTCTAAAACTCTCTTTAGAAGTTGCAACATAAATATTTAGATTTTTCTCTTTCTAGATATTTACAAGGACTCTTCTGAAAATAGGCCTTCTAAAATCAGGCTTTGCACCACATATTTAAGAACGTGGGCCTAAGTTCTTTAGGCTATCTCAATGAGTTTAGCAGACCTCCATTAGAGCTTGCAGACCTTGGCCACGCGTCTTGCTAAGCAAGTCCATTCCATGAGTTAAGCATACCTCCCTTAGAGCTCAGGAACCTTGGCCATGGGTCTTGCTAAGCAAGTCCATGACATTTGGATCTATAAGGAGAAAAAGGAACATAATTGAAGAAGAGAGCTCTCGATCAACAAGGGAGAAACATATCGGGGTTTTTTTCTCGTCGGCTAGAGAAAACCCCCTTCTACGTTGCTTTCTGTTTGCTAGAGAAAAGATGGACGAAGACAAGAGACCAGCTTTTCTATATGCGATGAAAAGAAGTTGCCCTCCAACTCCTTCTCAACAAGTGATTTGAGGTGAAGTTGGCCTATTCTCTCCATCAAAATAAGTTAATTCACGCGCTCTCCCGGACAGACTTTTTTACTTATTTTATATTAAAACTGGAAAAGTCGTATTCAAATGTGCATTAGGAGCCAAGCACCAAAAGGAAAAGCCTACACTAAAGATTTCAATTGTCACAGCCCCGTCGGGCCCCCAG
Source organism: Warburgia ugandensis (assembly GCA_035236585.1). Classification (NCBI taxonomy): domain Eukaryota; kingdom Viridiplantae; phylum Streptophyta; class Magnoliopsida; order Canellales; family Canellaceae; genus Warburgia; species Warburgia ugandensis. The sequence continues at coordinate 74,662,463 of CP141128.1, read as the reverse complement.
CAATGATATTGTCCCGTGCGCACGCGCACGGGTTTTGGTCCTTCCCCAGCGTCCAGGGGAAAACGCGTCATTGCTGTGAAGGGAGAGAACCCCCTTTATAACCAGGCTCATCACCCCCCCTAGCCGATGTGGGACTAACTCTCCTGCGTCCCACCCTCAAACCATCTTGGGTCCCCTCACAAGGCCAACCCTCAGGCCATCTTGGCACGGTAGCCATCTCCCGCCTACGGGACACACGCCCCCGTGTGTCACCACACGAGCGACGGTGCGGCTAGCCATCCACCCTCGGGATCGGGGTTTGGCTCTGATACCATTTGTCACAGCCCCGTCGGGCCCCCAGCAATGATATTGTCCCGTGCGCACGCGCACGGGTTTTGGTCCTTCCCCCGCGTCCAAGGGAAAACGCGTCATTGCTGTGAAGGGAGAGAACCCCCTTTATAACCAAGCTCATCACCCCCCCTAGCCGATGTGAGACTAACTCTCCTGCGTCCCACCCTCAGACCATCTTGGGTCCCCTCACAAGGCCAACCCTCAGGCCATCTTGGCACGGTAGTTGACACACCCCACCCACCGTGGGGTCCACAGTAACAATATTGTCCGCTTTGGGCCGGGGCCCGCACGGCTTTGTTCTCACCCTGGCTTCCCAGGATAAAACGCGTTGTTACTGTGAGGAGTGTTCCCACTCCTTATCAACCGCCTCCTCCCTCTCCAAGCGGTATGGGACTAACTCTCAACCGTCACCCCCTCGGCCTTCTCCGCTTCGCCACCCCTCACAAGGCCATGGTACCTCACGGTGCCTGAGCCGGCAAGGCTAGATCTCTCCCCCTTAGGAGACACACGCCCTCGTGTGACCGAGGCACGCATGCGGTTAGCCACCCATCACCACGAGGAGACTGGCTCTGATACCATTTTGACACACCCCACCCACCGTGGGGTCCACAGTAACAATATTGTCCGCTTTGGGCCGGGGCCCGCACGGCTTTGTTCTCACCCTGGCTTCCCAGGATAAAACGCGTTGTTACTGTGAGGAGTGTTCCCACTCCTTATCAACCAGCTCAGCTCCCCTCTCCAAGCGGTATGGGACTAACTCTCAACCGTCACCCCCTCGGCCTTCTCCGCTTCGCCACCCCTCACAAGGCCATGGTACCTCACGGTGCCTGAGCCGGCAAGGCTAGATGTTTGGGCTACCGCGCCAAGATGGCCTGAGGGTTAGCCTTGTGAGGGGACCCAAGATGGTCTGAGGGCGGGACGCAGGAGAGTTAGTCCCACATCGGCTAGGGGGGGTGATGGGCCTGAGTTATAAGGGGGGAATGCCTCCCTTAACAGCAGCGACCGGTTTTTCCCTGGACGCGGGGGAAGAGCAAAACCCGTGGCACGTGAGTGCGCACGGGACAATATCACTGCTGTGGGCCCGACGGGGTTGTGACAAGTGGTATCAGAGCCAAACCCCGACCCCGAGGGTGGATGGCTAGCCGCACCGTCGCTCGTGTGGTAACACACGGGGGCGTGTGTCCTGTAGGCGGGAGAGGGCTACCGCGCCAAGATGGCCTGAGGGTTAGCCTTGTGAGGGGACCCAAGATGGTCTGAGGGCGGGACGCAAGAGAGTTAGTCCCACATCGGCTAGGGGGGTGATGGGCCTGAGTTATAAGGGGGGAATGCCTCCCTTAACAGCAGCGACCGGTTTTTCCCTCGACGCGGGGGAAGAGCAAAACCCGTGGCACGTGAGTGCGCACGGGACAATATCACTGCTGTGGGCCCGACGGGGTTGTGACATCAATACTCTATTTGTGAGAAAGGTTATTTTTTTAGAAAATATAAGCCATTCATCTTGTTTGGAGTGACTCAAATAGGCCGAACAATCATTGATATTTATATCCTATTATTTGTTCAGTTGAAATTACAGTCACTGATTTATTTATTTTTATTTTTTTAAAGACCCAAAACAAGAGATTAGAGTCATTCAAATACATCAGTTTTTATAAAAGGGGCAGCCCCGGTGTACGAAGCTCCCACCTATGTGGGGTCTGGGGAAGGGGAGGACCACAATGGCTTATAGTACTCAACATTACCTTGTATTTTTATAAGAGATTGTTTCCACACCTTGAACCCGTCATATGACTACAACTTTTACCGTTGCGCCAAGGCTCCCCTTCAAATACATCAGTTTTTGTATGCTCTCTAATTTGGTAAGCTGAATAAGATGAAAGGCTTAAATCTTTCAAAAGAAATCACCCTCCAACACAAAATGTAGATTCAACTTCTTTGCAGGCCTTAGAGAATCAACTCTTAGTGAGACTCTAGTAAAAACTTCCCCAACTTTTCCTTCTTTTTTAATTTAATTTGTTTTGTTGAACAACGCATCCACTAGTAGCCTTGAACCTTGACTAATAAGCACAGAGGCTCCTTGCGCCACCATGCTAGAAGGCCTCTGCATCACATGCAGCCATCACTCTCACATGCTACACTTGCAGCAATAAAGGGGATTTCTCTCCTGTTCCTACTCAAAGAATTGAAAATAACAGTAGGGTGTTTGTGGATAAGGATATAGCATTGTCCAAGCTATTGTCCCGGACATTTATGGATTAGAATGTTGCAACATCTAGTCAAACATCTATGTTTATAGATGAAGATATCACATTTAGACCCAGAATGTCCATGTTTGTGAAATAACTGCATGGACATAAAAACCTCGTTCTTTTTTTTGTCGTCGGATTCGCTCATTTCCTACCAGGAGACTTCAATGGGCTTCTCAAACGTCCTTCACTTTGCTGGCCGGAGAAAACCCAGATGAGATCTCCTCTCCGGCGTCCATCTCTCTCCCTCTCTTTATATTCCATTTCCCATGTTTAGCTTCTCATCTTACATTTGTGTTTTTGTCTGTGATTTTTTTGCCATTTGTAGGCAAATTTCATAAAAAATGGTGTCATCTCGCCTGCTAATAATAAATATTGCAAGGTAGGTCATGTTTTGCTTGGAGCATCTTATTTTAGAACTGCATCTGTCAAATGTTGGCTTGATTTATTGATTTCCTGCTTCATCACTAGCGTTTTTTTTTTTTTGCTTAATCGACAAGCATTCTTTGTGAATAATGGTTTTTTTTTTTTTTTTAACCAAAAAGACAATGCCTAAGCCGTTGATGTTTTCCTCAAGTAAGAAAAACTCTTTTTAGAGAAGTTCTTTCCATCTATTTGAGATGTATCATAGGAGATATTTTTTTATTTTTGGTTTTTTGAAGGTTGCCTTGGGAGATCTATTTTGTAGTCTTATTAGAGGAGATCTTTCCATCTGTTTTGCTTGGGGTATGTTTTCTTTGTAGCATTTTGTTGGTAAACATTTACTCTATTTATCAGTGCCATTTCCAATGGGAGAGAAGCTGGATAAACAATCTTGAAAGAGTTCTTTTGGAATGACAGCCTGAGTTGGTTTGCAAGTCTAACACAAATGGAAGTCTTAGAATTCAGGATTTCGAACTCTCTAGTTGCTTTGGAAGAGAGGTTGTAGATTGTATAAGAGATTCATGGTTTAGATCTTGAATTGAAGATTCTTTTGATCGTATAAGAGGTGTGAATTCTTCTTTTGGTTGAACAATTGTGGTGCATAGCATTTTCCTTACTATTCTATTAAAGTTTGAAGGGAAGCCTTGGTGCAACGATAAAAGTTGTCTTCGTGTGACCTTGAGATAACAGGTTCAAGGCGTGGAAACAGCCTCTTGCAAAAATACAAAATAAGGCTGCGTACTATAAACCTTTGTGGTCCACCCTTTCCCTAGACCCTGCATAGGCGGGAGCTTTGTGCAACGAAGCTGCCCTTTAGGCAAGCCGTGAGTATTTTTTGTTTGCCCTAACCTGTATATAAATGGCCTGTTAGTTTGTTTTCTCTTCTACTATTATTATTTTATGACAGTTTTGCTTTCTTATTTGCATACTACTAACAAGGAATTTGCTGCAAGAATGAAGTCCATTATCTTGTGTGTTCGTGGTGATTGACCTTTGCTCCTACTTCAAGCAAAGGCATCCACCAATCTTGGTAGATGGTTTTTTCAGTGTCCCCTAAGTGTCCTCTACAATTGAAGCAATACTGCAGCATGGTCTGAGTAGATGAATACATCCCAACGAGCATCCTCTGTTTGATGTGGTTGAGCCTTACTAAGAGGGTCCATGATTTGCTAATAATGACTCCTTTATCTATGATAGGAGCTCTGAGAGTCACTGTGGTTTGGTACATGATTTGTCTTCTCTTAGTAATGGTTATAATTGACATATTTCAAACCATGTTATAGTATTCCTTATATTTAAATCTATACTATCAACCATAAATGGACTCTGATGAAATTATTCTAGTTGAATAACTTCTATCATTGTTTATGTGACGGATTCATGTGAATGAGTAATGGATTGTTAGAAGGGTTATAAGAGGTTTATATATCGCATTAATGAGTATGGTGTTAAGAAGGAGAGCCTTGACGCAACAGTAAAGTTGTCTTCATGTGACGTTGATGTGACAGGTTCAAGGCGTGGAAATAACTTCTTACAAAAATGCAAGATAAGGCTGTGCATTATAAACTCTTCTGGTCCGCCCCTTCCCCAGACTCTGCATAGGCGGGAGCTGCCCCTTTATATATAATAACCGGTTTATATATGAGAGAGGTTTATCTGTATTAACAAGTTATACATATGGTCCGTAATATGCAATGACATATTTTATATGTGAAGGATTTATAAGTAATAATAAATGACAACTTCGGCATGCATGCGATACCATCTGTGCTGCCCGGAGCGGACACCATTCGATCGAAGGCATTAATTTCGCTATTGTGACCAGCTGCAGTCATAGTAAACGGCTATTTGTAGTAAGAAAGTAGCCATTCTGGTTCACAAAAGCAAAGGTGAGTGCCTTCAAATCAAGTTGGTGCCTGTTCTGGGTTGTGTTTCGAGTGTGTATCAATTTTACGTGATTGAGAGTATTGACGACATGGCATTGCTGCTTGTAAGTAAAATGGTGGCTACAAGACGCCTTGGTATTGGTAGAGACAAGTCCCAGGCACACTTTCAGTCTCGGAAGGGATGAGAATAATTTCTTCCTTTTTAGCTTAATACTCAGGTACTATGTATGAAGGGGAGCCTTGGTGCAACTTTAGAGTTGTCGTCATGTGACCTTGAGGTCACGGGTTCAAAGCGTGGAAACAACTTCTTAAAAAATACAAGGTAAGATTGGGTACTATTAACCCTAGTAGTCCACCCCTTCTTCGTGCCCTGCATATGCGGGAGCTTCGTGCACAGGAGGCTGCCCTTTACTCAAATACTATGTATATGTCCCAAGGATTGTAGCCAAGGATCTTCAACAAGCCTTAGGTATTCGTTGGATCCTTGAGCAACTTTCAAATGAAGTATAAGGTACAATATAAGCTTAGAGAAATGTTTGTTTGCTTGGATACTAAATGGAGAAGAGTCATCTTAGTCATTCAAGTCAATTCAGCAAAAATTGGATCTGCCATGAAGAAATCGGTGACTTTGTTCTAAAAGCTATGAATAATGTTCTCAATGAACTCCACAAATTGCCACTTCTGCTGATGTCCATCCTCATGTAAGCAGGAATTCTCCAGGAGATTCCTAGGAGAATTGCTGATATCCATCCTCATGTAAACAGAAATTCTCCAGAAGATTCCTGTAAAGAAAAGAAGTCTTTTAGAATTAGACAATCCAATTTTGATTAAGAATTCTAAGAAAATAAGAATAAGCAAATAAGGCTTGTCAAGATAGAGTTTGTATTCATGTTGAATACATCTAGCTCTCATTTGATCTCTACAAATAGGGTTCAGAGGTATAGGCTAAATATGGCTTCGGTTGTAATATTCTCTCTATAGTGAAAATTTTCCTCTCTCCTCTCATGGATGTAGGCCAAACTAGGCCGAACTATGTAAATTTCTGTTTGTGTTTCTCTTTCTGTATATGTGTTTTTTCATGTTATTGCACACAACAGTTGGTGGTAGAGCTCAACATTTGGTATTAGAGCTACCCATCTCAACAAGTGGTATCAGAGTTGCGTATCTCAACAAGTGGTATCAGAGCTTAGTTCACACCAAGGATTGCCGGAACAGAGCCGGTGAACACAGGAGGAGTGCTAGAGAAGAATGTGTGCTAGAGTAGAATGCATATCACGTTCTGACATGAGCTAGGTGCAGCCTATAGTCTAGTTCAAACCCAGGCTAGGTGCGGCCCAGGTCCCAGTTCAGGCCTAGGTAGATGCGGTCCAGTTTCAGTTTAGGCCCATCCAAGCCAAGCCCGGGTTATGTTCAAACCTAGGAAGGCCTATCCAGATCCAAATTGAGCAGAAGCCCAAATCACAAGGAAACCCTAGATCTGAGGGTCCAAATCGTCCTACCATCAAAGACCTAAATTGCTCGGTGAACGAACTCAATCATACAAATCAGAGATCGATCACGCAGTCCAGATCAGATAAATTTTCAGTAAGATTTCTCACCTAAAAAATACAGAAAGAGAGAGGGAGATTGGATCACTGGCTCAAAGGAAGAAGATTAGGGTTTTAGCCGGCCAGTGGAAAAACTAACCAAAACCCCATTGACATATCTAAAATAAGGGAGAGGGGGTAGACACTTATCTACAAGCTTCGATCATTTCGTCGAGCTCCGATCTCCCCGTCCACTACGCTGTGCAGTTGGAAAGGATCCCCACTAGACATCCACGCCACTTCTCACAAGGACTTCTTCACCGCCTACAAAAAAGGAGACTTTGGCATTGTTAAGATGGGGAATGATAGCTCCTCAAGAATAATTGGGATAGTTGATATGCATATAAAGACAAATATTGGCTATACAGTAGCACTCAAAGAGTTAGGACATATACAAGAACTCAGATTAAACCTAATCTCAATCCCAACCCTTTACAGACAAGGCTACATCCACTACTTTGGTAATAGTACATGGAAACTGATGAAAGGAGCCATGATCGTAGTGAAAGGGCACATATGCAACACTCTATACAAGACCCACATAAAAACATCCAAAGACAATCTTAACGCAGTTGTAATATCCTCAATTTTATGTATAAATTAATAATTTATTAAATAAATTAAATTAAAAATTTATAGATGGAATTTGGTCCTAAAAACTTAAAAATTAGAAAGTACTCATCGATAGGATTCCAACGATATAAAGAACGCGGAAAACGAACTCAAACGAAGGAGTTATGAGCCGTTGAGGTGTAAGGGCATTTTGGGAAATTACCAAGGCCCGAAATATAGGGGGCCAGTTTTGATAACGGCACCCCTAACCAACCTGCCTTATCAGATCAGGCGATTTCGTGTGCTAAATCGTCTGAGGAGAGGCGTAAAATAAGAAGAGCCTCATTCCCCCACCTCAAATGCACCTTCCTATCAATTTTAGTCATCAATCATCTCCTTTTCCCCTCAACATCGCACCACTAGTTTTACCCTAACCCTAGCCTTTGAGAATCCGAGTTTTTCTAGCAAGTAGGTCTCCAACAACCTCAGGCAACACTCAGCTCGTAGAGGTAAGGTCTAATCCATTTATTTTCATGTTACATGAGCATGGATATGTGTAATATCCTTAAATTTTAAGATAAAATAGGAAATTATTAAATAAATTAAAATAAAAAAAATTTATGGATGAAATTTTTTCCTGAAAACATAAGAATTAGAAAGTGCTCGTCGATACGAATCCAACGCCACCAAGAACGCGAAAAACGGAGCTCAAACGAGGGAGTTATGAGCCGTCAAAGTTGGAAGGGCAATTTGGTCATTTGGTAGAGACGTATTAGACAGGGGTCCAAATTGATACTGGCACCTGAGCGCCCACACGTCTCTACCAGGCTCTGAAAAATCGCCGGAGAGACGTGGAAAGAGGCGTGTGGGGAAGAGTTTCTCTTCCCCAAGACTCTAAAACCCTATATCTATGCTCCTTCAGAGCCAAAACGCTCCACTTTGAGCGTTTCCATGAATGCTACGCAAAACCCTAGCCCTGCAAAAATCTGAAGTTTTCGGCGAGTGGAGCCCCGGCAACATGAGCAAACCCGACCAGGCACAAGGTAAGCCTCAAATCCGTGTTTTTTTCTGTATTTATTAATTAGAAAATTAATTAGGAAAGTATTTAAAAATTAGGAAAAAAAATCAGATTTTTGGGGGCTTTGTGCACGCTACTGTTGGAGCGTGATTTCACGGATCAAACCTTATCCGTTTGAAAATCGCACCGTCCAACTAGTGCACAAGAGACCCCAGAGCATACCCTTTAAATTTGGGAGTGATCCAACGGTGGAATTCTCCAAAAAACTCAAAAACCAGTACCTAGGGATGATTTTAGGAACTTGAGAAAAATCATTTAAAAACCATGGTTTTTGGAAAAATCAGTGCAAAAGGAAGGCATAAATGGATTCTAGAGAGAATTCTGAAGAAAATGGCGCAAAAATCACGCAAAACGGAAGCCAGCTCCCGGAGGCGAACCTAATCCGGCCGTCTTCTCCGGCTCGTCAACAGCCAATGTGCCGGCGCTCGCGCTGACACCAAGACGCACTCAAAGACGCAGCCAGGACGACGTCACATGACATCGTCGTCGCATGCATGCGCGTGCGGAGAGTGCGCTGGTTGGCTGTCGCGGTGGGACCGGGACGCGGCGCGTCACGGTGCCGAAGACGCACGGCGCGCGTCCCGTACGACGCCGCCGTCGCGTGCGCTCTGCGCCGCCCGTACGTCGGTGTAAACCGGCGAAAAGGGTGCCGCCAGTTTAAACCACCTTATGGTGGTCCGGCAGGCCCCATTTTAGTGTAGTTTTCACTAAAACTTGATTTTTGGGAGCTAGAGAGGTCCAAATCACGATCCGAAAGAGGCGTTGTGACCGTATTGACAACGCGGACCTAGTTTTAACTTAAAAACTTAGAAATGACCACTTTTTATTTAGAAAAATTTTAAAATAGTGATGTGACATGTACAGGTGCACTTAAATATACCAGTTAAGGGAGTTATTAGCAAGCTAGTGATCTCACACCGAGGTAGGTGACGAGCAACTAATGTTTTGCCTTGATTTTAAACCATGTTTAAACATACAAGATCATGTGATTGTGTTTTAAATTTGCGATTTTTATTTACCATGGATTTCATGCGACATTGCGCATTGTGATGGTTATTCCAAATTGAATTCTTTTACTGAATAAACTTATTTAAAATGCTTTTACAAGCATGATGTTAATTAGTTATGCTTAATGAGAGATTTATTTCTTATTATATATATAGAAAATGCATGGATTTACATGGAAATGAGTATGAGGCTTAGTAGCCGGTCCTTTTATAAAGCAACCCCAGATGAGGGGCATGTCTTGGGATTTCAAGCTATAAGTGCTCTTGAGTTTTAAAGCATATACATATGATTTCCGTGTTTTATATTTGATGATGGGTGCTCTCGCTCTATGGGCGCCATGCTAGAGGGAGGATAGGGCCGCCACCCACCTTCCGAGATTATGATGTGATGAGTTTGTGATATGATAGACACCGCCCAGATGGCATTCTGTGAGGGGTTTGGTAACATGGATAGTCCACACTACCTATTCGAGCCTTTCCATGGGGACAGACGCTAAGTCTCCCGTTATGGTGTCGACGGAGAGCGGCGGTGGTCGATACCCATGGAGGGTTGCCACCGGCAAAGATGATGGCCCATATTCTTATTATGTGTGCATGTATGATGAGCATGGTTATGGATGATATGCCTAAGTGTGACGACACTCAGAGGTTGACTACGTGTACTCCTGATCAGGGATGTTAGTGCGATGTGGTGGGACCCATTACCTTAGGGTGCCCTTATTCTGGATGTATGCTCCATTTTATTGATTCATGTCATGTTTTAACTCCGTGAATTTCATGTTTTAGCATATGGAATAAATTGGCATTTATTGAACATGGCATTATGATATCACTATCTTCATAAATGTTAGATTTTTCATCAGTATTGTTCATTATTTCTTGCATTTATTACATTAATTGTCTGTACCTACACAAGCGATAGCTTGCTGAGGCATTGCTTTGTTTTGCAATGCCTTAGATCTCGAGCGCGACACCAGGAAAGGAAAAGCGATTGATAAACCGTGAGAGCTGCTGAAGACCATTTTTCTATAGTATTAGACAGTGATGTGAGTCATTAAACAGGATTATCATTTGGATTTTTATTATGGACTGCATATTTTATATTGGGATGTGATTTAGATCTTTGGACATATGTTGGACATTTATATGGGATGTTATGATGGATAGACCCTGGGCCATATTATTATTGTGTTTTGGACATTTATTTGATTTAAAATATAGGCGCCTATTTATTTGACGTTGATTTATACGCTGATTATTTATTTATGTTTACATTACATGTACGTCATTTTAAGAAAGGAAAACTAACACCCGGAGTTTTTAAGATAGGTTTAGTAAAATGTTGAATAAAATCTTTTCTTATGGGATCCCAAATGCTCTTAATTAAAATGCCATTATAAAAAAAAAAATGTCTTGAAAATCCGGGGTGTTACAATATGCCAAATAGAAACGCATAGAATCAGGGAAAACAGGAAAAAACAGAGTTTTTCGTAGAACCCTGAGTGCGCTACTGTTAAAGCATGATTTCATATATGAAAACCACATTATTTTACAAATCGGACCGTCCATCTAGTGTATAAGAGACCCAAGATCAAACCCTTTAAATTTGGAAGAGATCCAACAGCTGATTTTTTCGAAAAACATTAAAAACAGTACCTAGGGAACATTTTAGGAACATGGAAAAATTTGTATAAAAACCATAGTTTTTGAAAAAATCAATGCAAATGGATGGTAGAAATGAAAATTAGACGAAATTTTGAACAAAATGACTCAAAAACTAAGTAATTTAGACACCTGTAGGGTCACCAGAGATGATTGGAAGCTAGTCGTCTTCTCAGACGCCAATTTCTGCGTCGCTGGTATAACTCTGTGTAAACTGGGTGCCAATATAACCTGGTGTAAACCGGAGCCGCCCGTGTAACTCAATGTAAACTGGATGCCAGTATAAACCGGTATAAACTATGCCACCGGTACAAAAGAGCTTATGGTGGTCGGTCAACCCTAAAAAGGGCATAGTTCCACTTTAAACTTGATTTTTGAGAGCTATAAGAGTCCAAATCATAATCAGTAAGAGGCGTTGTTGCCGTATTGATGACGCAGACCTAGATTTAACTAAAAACTTATAAATAACTACTTTTACTTTAAAAAATAAATTAAAATAGTGATATGACATTGACAGGTGCATCCGAACATATAAGTTAAAGGGATTTTACGAGCGAACTAAGTAATCTCACGTCGAGGTAGGTGATGACAATTAATGTTTTATTTTAATTTTAAAATCATGCATAATCCTAGCATTATGAGTAATTGTGATTTAAATTACATTTATTCTTAACCGTTGATTTTATGAGATTTAGAGTTATGCTATGATTATTATAAATTATAATCATGTATTGAATAAACCTATGACAAATGATTTTATGACCATGATATTATCTAATTATGCATAGATATCAATTTCTTTTCTTTATTACATTATTGAAATGGATGGATTTGGATGAGAAAGAAAAATAGAGGCTTGGTGGCTGGTCCTTTTGGAGGCTAACCCCAGGATGAGGGGCGTGCCTTGGGGATTGCAAGCTACGAGTACTCTTAAGTTTTGGCATATATATGATTTTTATGTTTTTGTGTTTTATGACGGGTGCTCTCACCCGGTGGGCGTTATACTAGGAGGACCGGCCACCCACTCTCCGAGATTTGTGATGTGATGAGATTGTGATATGATAGATACCTGCCTGTAAATAGCATTCGGTAGGGGTTTGGTAACATGGATAGTCCACACTACCGGTCCAGACCTTTCCATGGGGGTAGACGCTAAGTCTCCCGTTATGGTGTCGACGGGGAGTGGCGGTAGTTGAGACCCATGGAGGGTTGCCATTGCGGCATGACAGCCCATACTTTTATTATGTGTGCTTGCATGATGAGCATGGTGATGAGATGATGTGCCTGGGTGTGACGACACTCAGAGGTTGGATATGAGTACTCATGATCAGTGATATTTGTTTATATGACGCTTGTGGGACTCATTACCTTAGGGTGCCATTATTATTATTGTATGCTTATTTACATTGATTCATATCATGTTTTAAATCCGTGAAATGCATGTTTTAGCATACTTGATAAATTGATATTATGTTGGCATGAGTTATAATGATTTTACCATCATAAATGATAGATATTTTATTTTGTCATTACTGTTATTCTATTTTATTACATTAATTTTCTATGTACATACACAAGCGATAGCTTGCTGAGGCATTGCCTTGTTTTGCAATGCCTTAGATCTCGAGCGCGACATCAGGAAGGGCAAGAGTGTTGAGAAACCGTGATAGCAGTGGGAGATCCTCTTACTTTGATTTATAGATAGTAACGTAAGTTAGTAAATAGGACTATCATTTGACTTTATTTATGGACTGCATAATTTTATTTTATGGATTTAATTAAGATGTTATGCATATGATAAACATTTGGATATGGGATGTTATGATGGATAGACACTGGGCCATATTAATATTGTATTTTGGATATTTATTTGATTGAAAATAAAGGCGCCAATGCATTTTGACGTTTATTGATATGCGTATTGTTTTAAGTCTACTATCATAAATTTTTAATTATGTTTTAAGTTAAAAATTGTGATGTTGGGAAAGGAAAAATAACACCTGGAGGTTTTAAGAAATGTTTTAGTAAACAAATTAATAAAACTTTTTCTCATGGGATCCCAAATGCTATTATTATTATTGTTATTATTATTATAAAAGTCATAAAATCCCGGGGTGTTACAGCAGTGGAGGATAAAAGTTCACCAAACCTTTAGCATAAAAGACTCAGCCACATAGGAGAGAAAGGGTTTGTTCATACTTGCAAAGAAGTAGCACTTCAAACTGACTAAAGTTATAGCTCTTAATCTATGTAATTACTGTTTATTTGGCAAGCAACATAGGGTTGCTTTCTCGTCTTCTAGCAATAAAAGAATAAAATCTTGAGTTTGGTGTACTTATATGTATGTAGTCCCATGGAAGTAGAGTCACTAGGCGGGAACAAATATTTTGTAAACTTTATAGATGATGCATCTATGAGGGAATGGGTATATTTTATAAAGAATAAAAAACAGGTATTCAAATGCTTCAAAAGATTCCACGTGATGGTGGAGCAGCAAACTGAAAAGAAACTCAAGTATCTCAGAATAGACAATGGAGAAGAATATACTTCAAAAGAGTTCAGAGCATACTGCATAGTATACAGCATTCGACACGAGAAGACAGTTACACGTACCCCATAGCACAATGGAGTAGCTGAAAGAATGAACCAGACCATTGTTGAGAGAGTCAGTTGCATGCTCAGCATGGCTAAGCTACCTAAGCCATTCTAGGGAGAAGTTGTGAAGACCACCTGCTACTTGATCAACAGGTCACCATTAGCACCTTTAGACTTTGAAGTTCCAAAATAGAAGTGGACCTATAAGAAGGTGACCTATTCACACCTAAGGGTATTCGGGTGTAAAGCTTTTGCACATGTATCCAAAGAAATGAGACAAAAGCTAGACCTGAAGTCTACAGCTTGTATCTTCATCGGGTATGGAGATGAAGAAATCGGATACAGATTGTGGGACCTTGAGACGAGAAGAATCATCCGAAGTAGAGATATAATATTTTAAGAGAATCAATTCTATGAAGAACCAAGGAAAGCTAAAGACATCAATACTCTAGATCTAATGCCAGACTCAAAACCCATACAAGTTGACTTAGAAGTTGAACTAGTGGCAGAGGAATTTGAGCAGGGGATCATCAGTCCCCTATACCAGAAGATGTTGGAATATCAGATAATGAATTGTCTCATCAGCCAGAAGTAGAAGCTCAGCCAAAGATGTCAACAAGAGGACGTATTCTAATTCCATATCAAAAATAACATGCTTACTGAGGAGGGGGAGCAAGGGAATTTTCAGCATGCCCTGACATATGCAGACAAGGGTAAATGGGTGCAAGCTATGCAAGAAGAAATTAGCTCATTAAAAAAAAATCAGACTTATGAGCAAGTGATACTTCCCAAGGGGAAAACAGCACTAAAGAACAAGTGAGTGAAAAGGCAATCAAGAGGTGACAGAAGAACAGATACTAAAACTGGAAAAGATTCACACTGTTGAGAACCCTGCAAATATGTTGACTTGAGTGGTAACCTATGACTTAACAGGTGTAGTGGGACCAAGGCGAGAATGTTCTTAAGAAGGTACATAATTGTGGCTATATATATGTCTTTGAGTTTGCCCCTGTTCTTATATACAAATTTTTTGAAGTGTACTTTGAAACAATACGATCAGTGATCCTATATAGTGGAATAGAAATAAGAGAACTTTCTTCCTTTGTATAACCCCCTTTCTACTATTTTTGTCGAAAATAAGTAAGCTTCAGTAAAACAAAAAAGAAGAAGGATTTTTTACAAAATTGCCACTACTTTATAAATTTTTTTGTAAGAAAATCCAATATTTTTTTAATTTTGTCATTTTGTTAGTTTTTTCATTAATTTTTTCTGTTATTTTTGTATGAACCCTTTTTTAGACACATTTTTCGGCACCTCTGTGACCCCACGGGCAGTGGATGTTGGGCAGCGCCGTCGACCTCCGTGGATCCCAGTGCAGGGAGCGAGGGTGGGGGAGGAGCACCCGGCGGGAAGGAGGGTGAATTGGGTACGGTTGCAGGGCATGCAAACTAGGTACACAGTGCATGGAGGGTTTGCTAGCGCCGGGGGGTTGGCGAACTGGGTACCCACGCACACATTGTGGGTGGAGGACCGCCAGGAAGGTGGGGACGACCCAGTTCGTGGAGGACCGCCGGGAAGGGGGAGAGAACTGGGTATTGGGGACTGCGTGCAAGACTGCAGGGAAGGGGACTGCGTGGAGGACTACCGGGAAGCGGGGGAGGGGGCGAACTGGGTACTGGGGAGGGGGTCTGGGTACCGTGTGGGGGGAGGTCTTGCCGGCCGAGAGGGGGGTCCGGGTACCGTGCGGGGGAGGGACTGGTTGTGCCGGCGGGGAGGCGGAGCAGCCGGGTTGGTAGCACTAGCCTGGAGGGGGGGCGACTAGGTACCGGTGTAGGATGCCAGAAATAGGGTATAACACTGGCTGCCAGATGTTGGTAAGTCGAAAAACACACGAGAAAGAGGTGCCCTAAGAGCAGAAGGGTAATATTAGAATTTCGTAAAAAAAAAAACAAAAAAATGATGAAAAATTAATAGAATGGCAAATTTATAAAGGTTCTAAAAGCTTAATGATAAGTTTGTAAAATTGAAAAAATATTGGATTTTCTTACAAAAATATGATAAAATAATGATAATTTTGCAAAAAACCTAAAAAATGCCTATTTTGTTAGAATTTTGATGATTTTGTTGAAAGAATGAACATTTAGTCAAAATGGAAGTATTAGAGGTATGTTTTAGGTTGAGAGAGAGAGAGAGAGAGAGAGAGAGAGAGAATGAAAATGGCTACAAATTTCTACCATATTTTTAATCTCTTTGCAAGTGGAATCAAGATTAACCCAAAAGGGACTATAAGGGAGCTCTAATGTTCTAATTTGGGCTGAGATAGAGATAAAGATAGAGATAGAGAAGGGGGTTTGATGGGTAAAATATAAGAAAAAAGGGCAGCTACAGTACACGAAGCTCCCATGTATGCTGGGTCGAGTAAAAGGGCGGACCACAAAGGTTTATAGTACGCAGCTTTATCTTTTATTTTTTGCAAGAAGCTGTTTTCACACCTTAAACCCGTGACCTTAACGTCATATGACAACAACTTTACAATTGCGGGAAGGCTCTTTAAGAGTAAAGTGAATATTTTTAAAATTTATTAACTTTTGCTATTAGAAGATTTAGTTATTCAAACAATGAAAGACCATCCGTAAATAACCCTAAAAGTGAAACGAAATGGAAGCCAAACTATCTGTTTAGTAAAAATATTTTGGTTAAAAGTTTAATATAAAATTACAATGACAATTTGTCCAATAATTTCTCTTTTTGGGTTTGCAGCAATTTCAATTCTTTTTGTGGAGAAACTGGAACCAAACTTAAACATTCAGATCTTTGAAATGGCAACCACAAAGGAATTATTAGTTCCCATTGAAGAACCACACCTTGGTTTTTTGGGTTTCTTTCTTTCAGCTCTTCGGCTCCTTGAGGGATAATTTGCCCCACTGCCACCTATAAAATCACACGAACAGAGTGAAAGCACAAATCAGCACAAAATAATGCCTTAACTCATGGTTTTTCAACACCATTTTATGCTTACAAAATGGAAGATGATAAGGACACAATTGACCTACTTATACTCCAAATATTAGCAATCAAGCACATGAACCATATGTTAAATTCAGATACCATCTGTGGAGCAACTTCTGTAATTTCATGGGAAAGAGAAGGAATGGGTGGGCCTCCGAATTAAAGGCGTGGAAGAAGCCATGGATTTTCGATAGGCAGGGAGCCAATGAGACGATAGTAAGTGCCACGTGGAAGTGGTTGAAGCTGGGTGTTTGAAGAGGTAAGAAAAGGAGGCGATAACGCAGGCATGTGGTTGGATATGCCCTTCGCTTGTACTCGTCGTCATCGAGCTTGGTAAGAGAACGGTGCCACCCGTTGTTTTTGTGAGAGGAGAGTCAACGAGCTTTGCTTGCACGACTTTCTACCTAGCTAATGGCAACGGCGTACGCAGGCGCTTCAATGGCAGCGGTTTTGGGGCCACGTCTCCCCACTCGCTCACGGTCGCCGTTACTTCCACGACGTCCTTCCCTCTCACAGACATCTTTCTCCGGCGGTGTTTCCTCTAAGCTCTCAGGTACTCTCTCTTTGAGGCAATAATTCAAACATTTCGAAGAAACCACCAGGAAAATATGTCATTTATTGTGCCAAGTGTTTTCGAATTGGGTTTTTCTTCCTTGTTTACCTACATAACGCCGGATGTGTTTCCTTTTATTTTTCATGCATATGTGTTTTCATTTTTTTGGGTTTGTGGGGAGACATGGTTACTGATTATTCTGGTTAAAGGAATTGATTAATGGCAGTTCAGTATACAGTTTTTCCATTACAATCATCAGAAGTAGTTGATACAAGGTGAAAGGAAAGTGGGCGGGACCAATTTTCTTGGACTAGATAGGAAAGATTCTACTTACTAGCATATAAGCTGCAAGATTTGCTTCCTTTCGTGTGTTTCATTCTTTACCCAATTGCTACTTCCTCGGAAGAATCTGTATTTCGTTGGGAAGAATGAGAGGTTACCTGGGGTAATCGAAATCCCCTTTAGTTCAGTTACTTAAGCAAGTGATGCAGTCCTTCTATCCATAGGTCATGATGCTGATTTGGAAAACAAGGGGATAAATTAGGATTATCTTGTTAAAGCAGATGTGGGCTAATTACTTCGAATAGATGAAATCAGTGTCTACATTCTACCCCAAGGCTGTTTGAGAGCGATACGCAAGTTGTGTCCAATTTGGACCTTTTGAGAGTAGCAGTTTACTTGACCCATAAAAACTAAATGTCAAATAACCCAAACCTCATCCAATTTGCAATTGGGTGTGCATCCAAATAACTCCAAACTATACAAGTTGAGTACCATATGAAGAGAATGTACTACAGATGCAGAGAGTGTTGCATGCGCATGTAGAAGCAGTTACCCATTTCTAACGAGGATATCTGCCATATCATTTCCATATATGAGAACATGGCATTAGAGCACCATATGTTATCAGCATTTTATCAATTTCAGCATATAGCTGCTAATTCACTGACCTGTTTCCTCTTTTGAAAACCATGATAAAGTTGTAGCTGAGTCACCTTCCACAAATAAATTAGTCCCTGTTGGCGAGCTCAAAAACTCAAACTTGTAAACACAATTCTTCATTCTTCCTCCCTCTTCTGTAGAAGCAGTCATTGCAGTCGGACATACATCTCTGGTTATGTTTCAACAATCACTTATCAGATACCCGTATCCAATAACACCAGTAACACAATGGACATAAAATCATAGCATTTCATTCCTTAGATAAATCATTTCGGACACAACTTGTAATTTTCCGTCTACCAGCATAAGTCAGTAAAGCAACTTTTGAGAATAAGTATTGCTTATTCAATATAATGCTTCTTGCTTCCACTTCATTAAAAGAGAAGATTTCTCCCTGTACAATAGAACTCAATGATGATACCTGCTTGATTGCATGATCTTGGTGTTAGTGTTTTTACATGCAAGTCAACTTGAAAAGCTTTAACATAGGCCTGTGGGTTAGTTAATGGGATTTCTAGTCTTTTTATGTAGCTTGTCATTTATGCCAATGAGATTCAAAAGTGGTTAAAATTGAAACAACTCTATGAAGTGTCGAATGAACGGTTACCAGTTAATTTCTCTAGCCATTGCTGCAGTATTTTATGAAGTGTTGCCCGCTGGCTCTCAGTCATTTTCTTGATACTGCATCTTGGCTAAACAGAAATATGAAACTCTCATGTTTGAAGCTTGGTTATATTGCTTTATGCTATGTCCATGTCCAGAACCATTCTTCCAAAAGCTATTGTTTCTGTTAAGAGCGGGGAATAGTAATCAAGATGGTGCTTTCTTCTGGATGGAAGTGAACAACATCAGAATCTTTCATCGTTGTTTCTTTATGTGGGGGATCTCTTCCTTCTTAGGTGTCGTGATAAGAAATAATACTGATTGCCTGATAGAAGTTCTAGCAAAGGGTGTGGAAGTAGGACTGTGATTTTTACAAGTGAGGAAACAATCAGTACACAGTCAAAGGTTGCTTGACTGAATTTTCCTTTATTTTTTGAATGGCTGCTTGACTGAAATTTCACTGGATACTAGTTTAGCTGATTTCATCCAGGGCTTCTATCTTAGGTTTGGAATGGGACCCAGACACTGCTGGCTTTGTCACGTTCTTTTCAAATAGAAATGGTTTATTCTTAACGGGAACTCTGGATTTTCATAGAGGACTCATCTGGGACTGAAACAATCTAAAGTTGGGTTTGAAATTAAATTTTCAACTCAGCTTTGTGATTGAAGCCATGTTTCTTGATTTTATTTATTTGGCTCATCCAGACTTCCCATCTACTTTGTTTCTGAACCCAATCTTCAAAGACATTTGCTCCTTAGGGTTCAGATTTATGTGGTCTTCCCTTTCGAAGTGTTATGTTTGGTGTCAGAATGGTTTGTTAACTGTAGGAGTCACAATTTTCCTCATGTAGATTGGGGCTCATTGGCCACTTGGTCCATTTTCATTTGATGTTTCCATCTCTTTCTCTTTTATCTTCCCTCTAGTCGAGCATAAATGATTAGATTGTTTGATTCACTCATATGAACCCTAGGGCTAACGAAATCAATACAGAAACTGTAGAAACAGAACTAGATTGAGAAGATCAATTTATAAATCTAATTATCATTTTTACTGGTTGAAGAACAATGCAATCAAACAGAGCTAATGTACTGAAATTCAGAAATGCTACATCAAGGGTAGCCTCCTCCTAAGCAGAGAAAGAACAGGTGATCTCATAGCCCAACACCTCACATTCACACCCTTTGTATCCCCACCTCATTGTCCCCAATTCTGTCATTCCCCTACCATTGAAATCTGCATAATCCTTAAGGACAGCAGGCTTCTTCTTAATTCTGTTACTCCGAGGTGTAATATTCCCTTCTAGAACCTTTGCTGTTACTGCTTAGTCAGCAGCGACAATGGCATTTGAGGCATCCCTCCTGTTATACATATTTTTTACCATATACTGAAGAACAATTCATGTAAGTGAATCTTGAACTAATTGACATGCATCCTTGACAAAAATAGAAGTGTTTTGAATTCTTTGACCCTTTTTTGTTTTTGGTTTGATTGTTATGTAATCGGAGAAGGATCTCATATGGATATCATACCATTAAAGCCTTGAAGCATTTGCACATAGAGTTGACAGCATTGACAAGAAAAAGTTAAGGCAGCAAGTATCTGTTTCCACAAACAGTTTTGTGGTGTCTTTCAGTGAATGCAACACTAAACGACAGTCTTCTCTTTTCTAATGCTTTGTGCCTTCATCTTATCCAGAATTTTTAGATCTTGTTGGAAAGAAAACACTTCACTTTAGACATTCTGTATTCTGGAGCCTTTGCTTTGTTTTGATAACTAGAATCTGAAAGTCATGTATTTTCTGCTGTTGAATGTGATTTGCTTTCCATTTCGCTTGTTAACAGAATCACGCAGGTTTTCTGCTCTTCGATTAAGAGCTTCTTCCTCGGATGAGCCATCCAGCTCTGTTCAAGTTGAAGAAATATTCTCAGATTTGAAGGAGAAGGTAGTAATTCCATCTTTTTCCCGGTCAGCACTTTCGTTGATTTTGGTCTCTTGATTCTGAAATCATTTCATTTTATTATGCAACAGTGGGATGGACTTGAAAACAAGTCTACAGTAATTATTTATGGAGGGGGTGCTATAGTTGCAGTCTGGCTTTCCTCTACTGTTGTTGGTGCAATCAATTCAGTGCCTCTGGTTGGTGATCTCAACTCCTTGTTCTTTCTTTGGTTATAACTTGTTCTCAAGAGTCCTGTCTACAACATCAACAGTGAATTGGCCAATGTGCTTTGAAATCAGATTATATTGTAAATTTGTTTTCTAAATAGTCACTTCTTACCAGCTTCCGAAGATTATGGAGTTAGTGGGGCTTGGATACACTGGTTGGTTTGTCTACCGTTACCTTCTCTTCAAGGTAATGCAAAAGTTTGTCCATATTCAAATCCTTTGTGAATAGAAAAATCAAATTTAATCTTTAATATATGCCAGAACATGTTGGAAGTCAAACTCATTTAGTTTTGCTTAATCACAACTAACTTGTTGCTGATGAAGTACCTTCTTTTCCAGTCAAGCAGAAAAGAACTAGTCACCGATATTGAAGCATTGAAGAAGAAGATTGCCGGAACAGGGGAATAATTCACAGGTTTAGAGAATCCTCCGTTTTTCATATCAACTACTCAGTTGTTTCTCTGGATATCCTGTATAAGAGACACTTGAATGCTGCAATGTACCCACGGTTCTGTTTGTTGATCTTGTATTATTTGCTCTTTGTAATAGCAGACATGAATTGATAATTAGCAGATCTCTTCATTTTATTTTCTTTAAATATACCATTCAACCTCCACCCATACCTAAATGTGCAAACCTCTGGAGATTATCTTCTTTTTTTATTTCTTCTTTCTGTGCTTGATCTCTGAAGATTATCAGGCTACAGAAGCTGATTAAATTGCTTTGTATATGTGAGCAGCCATACTAGGGGCCTCCCATGGATATCCTTGAGATTATCTGGATATAATATTACACCCTAATGATAACTGTCATGGTTCAGCGGCCTAACTCCCATACTATTGCGATAATCACGCTGCCTGCTTTGTTAAAGATTTTCCATTACATGTTCAAAGCTTCTGCTAAAAATTAGATGCCGTCAATAGCTAGTTAAATTATCATTTCATATTCTTAGTTAATGGCTTCCAAAGGGTTAACTAAGCTTCATATGCAAATAAGCACCAGTTTTGATGGTGGAGGCGGTAAATCTTTGTTTATTATGAAGATTATTATTATGAAGATTATAGTGCCAGGAAAACTACATCAGTATAGCAAAGCCACATTTCCAACAGATAATATTTAGGAATAGCTAGTGGGATATGAATATGACAGCATATAATTATCGCTTCTGGATCTGCAAACGGGGAAAACCTCAACATAAACCACAGTTCTTTCTGTGCCATGGGAAGTAAAGCGTACCTATATAAGGACTGTCAACTTTCAAGCTGTAGAAATCCAATCACAGGTCAGATCAATTGGAAGATGCGACCTACTTTTGGCCATTCATCTAGAGAGGGTTGGGATGGAAGAGCACACTCGTTGGTGAGATGGAAGGAAACGCCAAAAGTAGTGTCTGGTGGAACATATTCTTAAGGCATGGCACAAAACTCGGCATCATTTCAGCTGTTGCAACTAGGCTCCAAGTAGTTGACTCCTTGTCATTTATTTGGACCTCAGGCCGGCAAGGTCCAGCAGGGCCAGCCTTACTGATTGTTCATCAATATCCCTGTCCAAGAGGAACTTTGCCATCATGGGATCATAGACGTTCAACAGCTATGCGTTTTCTCATTGAACTCTACTATCAAATCCTTAATTTTAGCATTCACTTCAGTATATCATATCAAACTATTGAACTGTAGAGAAACCGTGCAAAGCAGCGGCTAGCATACTAGTAAATTGCCCCACGCGATGCACAGGGTGACCTCCAAACTACTAATCAGTTAGTTGGGACTTACTATTTTAAAATATAAAATAAGAAATATGGGACTTCTAGTTATAAAGATTACTTTCTTACTGTCTCTTTGCTAAAGAAAATAGATATAAAATTTGAATATAGAAAAAAATTAAGATTTGAAGAAGATAAATAGGACATGCTAGAGAGAGAGAGATTTTTTAAGGATTGAAGTGGACCTTCTTATATAAAATATAAAAATTTCGAGCTTAATATTATAATACGAGGATAAAGTTAGAAAAAGATAATAGCTGCAGTGGAAAAAAGAGAAATTTTTTAAAACTTGTACAAAGAAAGATGAAGATAAATATAAAATATAAATTTTTTGAGAATTTGGAAAAAAAAAGAAGGCATTGCTTTAGCATATAATAGATCAAATCAACGCGTGTAGTGGTAAATGTGCGGGCAGAGATTAGACGATTAGATCATATCATCATCCTATTCCTAACTAAGTTCAGATTAATCGGCGGGCCAGTTGCACTAACGGTGTCGGACTGCTTGCTCTGTTCACTTGGATTTCCAGTAAGGGGCAGAAGCAGAAGTAGAAGCAGCAGCAGCATCTCCCTCCCTCCATGGCCACTGAAAGCACAAACCCGATCATCTTAGCATGGTTCCGAATCTCTACATCTCTGTTTGGTGGTAATTTGCAGTGCTATAGCTCCTGGCTTTTTCTCATCTTCTTCATCATTTGTTCAGGGGTTCGGGAGAGGATGGTCAGCTGGGAATCGGTAACTCAGAAGAAAAGGACTGGGTTTGCAGTGTGGAGGCTCTAGAGAACGAGAGAGTTTCCTCCGTTGTAGCCGGTAGCAGAAACTCACTCGCTATCTGCGAAGATGGAAAGGTTCTTCCTCCTTTTTAACTTCTCTTCTTCTTCCAATGGCTTTCTTTCTTTCTTTTTCTCGCTAAATTTAATCAGTATTCTATTTCCCTTTGTAGTTGTTTACATGGGGTTGGAACCAGCGTGGTACTTTAGGCCATCCCCCAGAAACCAAAACCGAAAACATTCCTAGCCAGGTTAAAGCTCTTGCAAATGTCAAGATTGTTCAGGTGAGGGAGAGTACCAAATTCTTAAAGTATTTTCTGATATGATTATAGATGTCTGATGTGGGTTTTGGAGGAATTCTTCATTCAGGCTGCAATTGGTGGGTGGCATTGTCTGGCTGTCGATGATCAAGGCCGAGCTTATGCCTGGGGTACTTTGTCATTATCATGGGACAAAAATCTTTTTCTGTGGATTAGTGATTTCGGATCTAATGAAGGTTGCTTTTTTTTGTGCAGGTGGGAATGAATATGGACAGTGTGGGGAGGAACCTGAACGGAAAGATGATGGAAACAGGGCTCTGAGAAGGGACATTGTCATTCCTCAGCGCTGCGCTTCTAAACTTTCTGTTCGTCAGGTGGTTCAATATATTGCATCAAGTGCCATAATTGTCGAAATTTGATTGCAAATGTTACTGTAGCTCATGATTTGGATCAAAATGTTTAGCAATTTGTGTTCTGCTACTCTTGTATTGGGAGGATGTTTTGGCTTTTATTGTGCATGATCATAGGAAACATCCATGAGAATCGTCAGAGGAGGTTGATGAACTACTTGAATTGTTATCTTTGCAGCATTCATCTTAAAGCCCTCTGAAAGATGCATCACATAGAAAAGCTTCTGTTAATGAAGGACATCCATTTCGTCTAGATATTCTGCTTTCATATTTTTAACTTAATTTTGCTAATGTTTGGAACTAGTTCCAGAAGTGTAAGGACTGTAGTCTTACTTGGAAAACGTTTGTGCTAGAATTTGCAGTTTAGTACGGCTAGTACCATTGTTTGCAGCAGTACTTATCTTATGTGAAATGTTGTGATCCTGACCAGACAGCTTCAAGTTTATGCTTTAAGACACATTTTCTACTTCTATTTCAGGTGGCAGCTGGAGGTACACACTCTGTGGTGCTTACACAGGATGGGCATGTATGGACATGGGGTCAACCATGGCCTCCTGGTGATATGTATACCTCTGCTCTTGCTTATGTTCTCAACCTTTGCATTGATCCGTACATATTTTCATTCTGTGCTGACCTTGTAAAGCTTATTACCTTATTTTGAGGCATTGTCCGCTCGAGCTCATATATGGTTGTTTACTTCAGAAAACAGATATCAACTCCTGTACGTGTTCAAGGTCTTGAAAATGTTCGGCTTATTGCTGTTGGTGCATTTCACAACTTGGCACTCCTGGAGGATGGGATGTTATGGGCATGGGGAAATAATGAATACGGACAACTTGGGACTGGGGATACCCAACCACGATCACAACCCATTCCTGTTCAAGGGTTATCCGGTCTTACTTTGGTGTGTATTACATACTCAAGACCCTTGACCTGTTTCTCATTTCAGTTTATGGTAGGAAATGGTAATTAATTCTGAAACTGTATTATCTTAAGCTGTAAACTTCATTGAACTTTGACAGTTTAAAAATAAGACCAGGACCATTTCACTGATATTAATTGTCCATTCCTGTTCAAGGCCTAGCCGGTCATTCTTTGGTGTGTATTACATACTCAAGACCCTTGACCTGTTTCCGGTTTCTATTTAAAGGAGGAAATGGTAATTAATACTGAAACTGTATTATCTCAGGGTGTGAACTTCGTTGAACTTTGACTGTTTAACAATCAGATCAGGAACCATTTCACTGAAATTAACAGTCCATGGGCTTCTGAATTTTAAGCAATTCCTGTAACTATATAAGTAAATAAAGAAGAGAACTAAATGTACAGGTGTACATAAATTATTAAAATTTCCTAAAGGATCTTGTGATTGAAGTTTAGGAACCTGATGTGGCTCTACAAGCTTATGAGATTAGATGAGACCTTTCTCACCTGTAAAAGTTTCCGTCTTTCAGTCATCTTAGGGCAGGTTTAATCTGCAGGACCATACATTAAAGTTTAAAGCACTTGAGGAATTCCATGGTTGTTCAATGTTCTTCTTAACTGCTTGAGTCTCTATATATATGCAGAGCCTGAACTGAGTTTGTGCCATTCTCAAAAGGCAGTTCAAAGGTTGGAGAAAAGATGATAAGGCAGTTGGTCATGTTACCTTTCAATGTATATTTCATAGAGAATAACAAACAGGGTATTTCTTTGTGGTCCGCCCTTCCCCAGACCCTGCTACAAGGAAGCCTCATGCACTGGGCTGCCCTTTAGAAGAGGCATGTGCTCCTCAGTCATTTCAGGAAATCTCAACAGATCAGAAAAAACATGCGGAGATAATATCCGTTGTCCCACAATTGATTTTGATTTGTTGTGTTAAATATACTTCATGTATATGATACCTTGGCAATTAAATTGAGCCCCATGGTATGAGGTAATGTCAATCCTAATCATGTTTCGGAAGTGCTAATGAAGTGGCTAAAAAAGTGCAAAGGAATCAGTCAGGATTTCATTTGAATAGGAGGTTCCTGCAATGGTTTCACTTACTATTTTCTTTTGCATCCTAAGATCCTGTTGCCTTGCAGTCCTTGGGATTTTTGTTTGTTATGTTTTCTTTGTCTGGCCACTCAGACATAAGTGGCCTGCTATGCAGTTTGGTTGAAATTGTCTATGCAGCTCTTGTTATTATTCAAAGAGATAAAAATAATTATGTTCTTATTATCTTTTGTAGAAATTTACTTCTTCAACTTCCACAAGAAGTTCCAAGAGATTAAGCTTGTAACATTTTCTTGTTACTGACCCCTGTAGCAAATTGTCGCAAAGTGTTAGGTAAATAATTGTGATACTTTTAGTTTGTGCACTTCTAGGACAGATTTATATCATTGTATTCCACTTATATGCTTTAGTTGGGCACCAACGTTACCGAAATCTGTACTCCGGTTGCTATGATAAAACAATCACAACTATTTCTTTGAAGGAAAAATAGCAAAAAGAAGGTCAATGCTGCCATTAACAAATAAGTGTCACTCCAGCTTAAAGCTTATAGGACTATGAAGCAGAGGTTAAATGCCATTTGAGTAGGCATTAAAATGGCTTAGAGCCAAATTTTAACAGCTGGATGCATTTTTGATGAAAAGCTTGGAGCATATGAGTGAAATTAGTGATCTGATAATTGATAATATACTAATATATCAGGACAAAAGTCAAATACACACCAAAAGAAACAACAAGATACCACCCTGTATACAGGAGTACAATATTGAACTTGGATTTATGCTAGCATTATTTAGGTATCTCCCTTATGCATGCTTAAAAGAATTGATAATCATGTTATCCTTATTTTCAAAGAAACAATGAAGTGGAAGAACAAGTGTAGTGATAATATTTTTCTTTTAATAATTGCCCTTAATGTTAAGTTCCTGATTTATATCTATGCTATCAACTTGATCATCTCTTTCTTTACCATTGATACTTGGTCCCTTAGATAAATTACCACAAAAATATGCAGTTTTTTCTTTTTTATGTACTAAATTATGTAGTGGGTAGTTTAGACTTCTTTCTTCTATGTGTGACAACGGGTTCAGCTGTTCTGGTACATTGATCCTCTGTTAGAAGGCACTAATCCATACATATATCCAGGTTGATATTGCTGCTGGAGGATGGCACTCCACTGCATTGACCGATGATGGAGAGGTATGCTTTCCTATTTTATTTGTGTATAACCATGTTACGCTGAAGCCATTCCTTAGATGTAACCTAGAAAATGTGTAATGTGAACCATAGATTGATGAATTTGAATTGGGCATTCGCTGAATTAGTTGTTGAAATTACATGATTCCCACTTTATAAAGGTCACTGAAACCACTTAGGAAGATCAACTAAATTTTTATATTTCTCAAAAAGGGAAAAAGAAAGAAAGAAAGAAAAGAATAAGTATATGGTGAAGTTACCTGCTCCTCATAAGAAAGCTGAATGTGTTTCTGCTCACATTTATCATCATCATCATCATCAAGACCTCATCCCAATTAGGAGTCTGCCACGTGAATCTTATTCCTACATTCCTCTCTATTAAGTACCATGGCTTCATTTAATCCCAAAGTTTTTAAATCTTTCCTCACCACTTCTATCCACGTTCTTTTGGGCCTTCCCCTTGCCCTTTTGAAGCCTTCTACTTGCATTACCTCACTCTTTCTAACCGGTGCCATTTTCAGTCTCCTTTAAACACATCTAAACGATCTAAGTCTCATCTCCCTCATCTTGTTACCTATTGGTACTACCCCTAGATTTCCTCTAATATTCTCATTCCTAATTATATCCTTTCTTGGCTTACCACTCCATCTCAACATCCTCATTTCTGCGACACTCATCCTATGAGCATGATGTTCCTACTGCCCAACACTCTGATCCATAGAGCATGGCCAACCTTATGGCCATCCTATAGAATTTTCCTTTTAGTTTGAGCGGCACCTGCCGATCACACAAAACTCCAGGTACACATCTCCATTTGTTCCAACCCGCTTGGATTCTTTGGATAACCTCCCTCTCAATCTCTCCATTCTGATGAATCATTGATCCTAAGTATCGAAAGTGGTCTTTTACGAAGACTTCTTGGTTATCAATCTTGATTGGTGTTTCACTCCTACTCTCCTTGCTAAAATTGCATTTCATATATTCTGTCTTAGTTCTGCTAATTCTAAACCCTTTAGATTCTAATACTTCTCTCTATAATTCTAGCTTTGTGTTTACACCCTCCCTTTTCTCATCAATTAAGACTATATGATCTGCAAATAGCATGTACCAGGGAATCTCCTCGTGCAGATGTTTTGTTAACTCATCCACAACCAACGTGAAAAGGTATGGACTCAATGCCGATCCTTGGTGCAATCCTACAGTGACAGGAAAATTACCGATCTCGCCACTAGTGGTCTTAATATTTGTTACCGCTCCCTCATACATATCTTTAATTATGTCTATATACCCCTGCGAAACCCCTTTCTCACCCAACACCCTCCGTATTAACTCTCTAGGGACTCTATCATAAGCTTTCTCTAAGTCGATAAAGACCATGTGAAGGTCTTTCCTCCTCTCCCTATATTTCTCTGTCAATTGTCTTAGTAAGAAAATAGCTTCCATGGTAGACCTCTCATGCATGAGACCAAACTGATTCTTCGATTCATTTGTCTCATGGCATAGCCTCGTCTCAATTACTCTTTCAAAAAGTTTCATAGTGTGGCTCATAAGTTTGATCTCCCGATAATTAGTGCAGCTCTATATGTCTCATTTATTTTTATAAATTGGTACAATAGAGGTTTTCCTCCACTCATCCATCATTTTCTTTGATTTTATAATCTTGTTAAACAACTTGGTCAACCAAACTACCCCAATATCTCCCACATGCTTCCAAATCTCAGTTGGCATATCATCGGGCCCCATGGCCTTTCCTGATTTCATCGTTTTCAAGGCCACTTTCACTTCAGGTATTCTAATCCTACGTTCATATCTATAACATCCAATGTTATTTAGGTTTATAGTATTTTCAATCCCTATATTCTCAGAGACATTGTCATTTAACAATTTTTAAAAGTACGTCTCCCACCTTTGTTTAATCTCATTATCTTTGACTACTACCTTTTGATCATCTCTTCTAATACACCTAACATGATCTAAGTCTTTACCATACTGTTCTCTTACTTTTGCAAGTTTAAACACATCTTTCTCACCTTCTCTTGTTCCTAATCTATTATATAGCTCATCATATGCCTTAAGTCTAGCCTCACTATTCTCTTAGCAACCTTTTTAACATTCTTATATTGTTCATAGTTTTCATTATTTTTAGTCTTCTACCATGCTTTAAAACACATCTGTTTTTCTTTAATAACTTTTTGCACTGTTTCACTCCACCATCATGTTTCCTTTACTAATTATCTTTTACCTGTAGATACTCCTAAGACATCTTTTGCAACTTTCTTAATGGACTCAGCAATATTAATCCACATGGTATTTACTTCTGTTTCATAGTTCCAGTTTCCTTCTACCATCAACTTATTTTTGAATGAGGTTATTTTCTTTCTTTTTAAGTTCCACCACTTAGTTTTTAAATACCTATTAAGTTCATTTCTTTTCCTCTATCTTTTTATATGGATATCCATAACCATGTTGTGAAGTTAAACTCTCACCGGATATCACCTTACAATTCTTGCATATTGATCGTTCAGTATTCCTAAATAGAAAGAAGTCTATTTGGCTTTTATAAAATCCACTTTTAAAGGTTATTAAGTGTTCACCCCTCTTCTTAAAGAGTGTATTTGCAATGGCTAGGTTATATGACAAAGTAAAATCGAGAATAGTTTCTCCCATCTCATTTCGTTCACCTATACTATACCCTCCGTGTATTCTATCATATCCTTCCTTTTCTTTTCCTACATGGCCATTTAAGTCTGCTCCTATAAATATCCCCTCAGTGTTGGGAATTTCTTGCATGACTCTCCATATCTACCCAAAACTGTTTCTTGATTATATCTTCTAACCCTATTTGTAGTGCGTATGCACTTATAACATTTATGATCTGCTCTCCTAGAACAAGTTTTATTATTATAATTCTATCACTAATTCTTTTAATGTCCACAACTTTATCCTTTAATTCTTTATCCACTATTATTCTTACGCCATTTTTGATATTATCCTTTCCTACATACCATAATTTTTACCCATCAATTTCTCTAGCTTTAGCCCCTTCCCACTTGGTTTCTTAGATACAAGCGATGTTGACTCTCCTACGTTTCATTATGTCTACTAACTCCAAACTCTTACCTGTCAATATCCCTATATTCCATGTGACAATACAAATCTTATGCTCTGGAGATATCCTATTTACCAACGCCCTTCTCGATCTCCATGACATAAACCCATGTCCACTTGTCACTGCACCTGGGTTTTGATGCAGTGCATCGCTTCCGAGGGAACGCTCTAGCAGCCTTTGCCCATTTTTCACTACACTTGGGATCCAATGTAGTGCGTCGCTTCTGGGGGAACGCCCTATCAACCCTTGCTCATTTTTCACTGCACTCAGGATCCGATGCAACGCGTCGCTTATGGGGAACGCCCTAGCTTGAGGAAATATCAATTTTCAATTCATGTCATATTAGGGTTGCCATAGTTTTAAAAAGCTAAAGATGGTTTTCATTTCTTCCTTACAAGCAGGAAAGAAATAACAAAATCATCTTCAGCTTTTCTCTTGCCAGCTAGCACCTGATGCAATGGTTGTCATATTTTAAAAAGCTGGAGATGATTTTCATTTTTTCCTTGCAAACTAATACACAAATGCATATTCATTTGCAAGAAGGAAATAAATAACAAAATCATCTTTAACTTCTCCCTTGCTGGCTGGCATCTGCCGCAAGACCCTTCTCCTTTTTCATCCGGGCTTGGAACCAGCATTGGCAGAGTTGTTTCTACTCGCACTGCATAATGTAAAATAGTGAAAATCATACAGTTCCTCAAAGAAACACTGGATTTCAATATGTGCCTCTGCTTATTTCAAAAAAGTAATGGTATGATCGTGAATGTGATAAAAACCTTTTGCTATATGTTGGTCATATTGATGGCAGAACAAAGCCTGGACTACCAATGTAAGAAGTTAATGCAGGAACAGTTAACAAAGTGGAAAATGGAAACAGAAAATGTGAGCAACTTACTGCTCAAGGTTGAGGAAACTGTGTAAACTTGAGTTGAGAGGGCAAGGAACTAGCATTTCATTTTTGTAAATTCCCTAGGAAACACTGTTTCATAATTTTGGCAAATGTTTCATGTTTCTGCCATCTTGTGTTTCCTTCCTATATTCTGCTCCTCATAGGAGATGTCTGGAATCCCTTTCCCAATCTCAAAGAATTGGTTTCCCTGTTAACTGATCTGGTCCTCTACTAGGGCTCTCAAATATAGAACATGGACACCATTCTGGTGATCCTAGGATTCTCTCTTCCAATTTGTGGCCACTGTGCTTTTCTTTTAGCCTCCTTATATTTCCTGTTTTAGGCAAATGGTGAAACAATGGCATATATTATCCACTGCTATTTTGTCAAGTTCTAGTGTCAGCAAGTTGCTATAGCAATGGGCCACTAGCTAAATGGAGTTGGAATCCTAACTCTGTATTTAGTTGCCTCAAAGATCTAACATTTACTTCAAATGTTTTCCAAGTGTTAGCTGTGGATTTATTAACCCTACAAATAAACATATATGCTTAATGTGTTGATATGCAAATGAATGTGCCCTTGGCATAGAGTGCATGTCCTTGTGATATGGTATTCTGCTGGAAAGTCATATCAGTTTGCAGAACCACAAGAAAAATGATAGCATAAACAGAAAAAGAGATGGCAAATATAGTCAGCCTCATTTGTGTAAGTACTTGGATCCAATGGCAGAACCAACTTAAGACCATTCTAACAAGAAAAGAATGGCAGAACTACCAGAGTAATCGCAGCAGATTGTCACTTTTTGACCAAATATGGAGTGCTGGTGCTGATGCCTGTGGTTCCTTCGAGCAACAGGTTATCTAGTTGTGAAATTGCATCTGGCTAGGCAGTGACTAGGCCCATTGACCTGAAGAACTGATAGTAATTCTCCCTGACTAGCCCAATAAGATACCTTCTTCTTCTTTTTTTTCTTCTTCTGGGAGAATGACTTAATTCAAAGATGTTGGCTCTGTGAAACAGGTTGCTTAATTGGACATGCTGCAGTTACATCCGTAAGGAACTATTGTACACCCCCTGATACTATATAGGCTTGTTTTGGACCATATAATGACTCAATAAGACCTAAGAAAGATGAATTCTTTTTGCCAATAGGCACTCCTCTTGGGGTAAAACCTAATGTGCAAGACAATAATATTTCTGCATTGTGGAATATTCTGTTGCTGCATGCTCCAGAAGCTGAACCCAGTATCCCATTTTCATTGAACCCGTGAAAGTTCACTAGTGTTTTGGATCTTGGTACATGAGAGAAGATAATTTTCTACATGTTCTTCTGTTTGCAGGTATACGCTTGGGGAAGGGGAGAACATGGAAGGCTTGGATTTGGAGATGATAAGAGCAGCAAAATGGTCCCTCAGAGAGTTCAGCTCCTAGTTGGGGAAGACATAGTTCAGGTACTTCCAATAAACCCACTTTGGTTATCTCAATGTCTTTGTTGGGTTTAATATCATATACTTAGCATAATGAGAAGTTATAATTCCTGTCGTCGATTTCCTCAAATTGATCTATTCAGGTCTCCTGTGGAGGCACGCACTCAGTTGCATTGACACGGGATGGACAAATGTATTCAGTAAGTATTCTTAACATCTGTTTTAGCAGCAAATTTATACACTTCTGTCATGATAGTTGGTTTTGTACCTAAAATATTTAGCTGGCACAACAAAATATAGAAAATATTGAATTATGTTTATTCTGATTTCTGCATTGTTACTTTCTGTTACCCTCGTGTGCCTTAGCCTTAAGATGTAGCTTCTTCGCATCATAAAACAGAAGAACAAGGAAAAACAAAAATAAAAAAACAAAAAATAGAAAACAAAAATAAAAAAACAAAAAACAAAAAATAGAAAACAAAAAAAGAAGACCACCTCTGTATTGTCGATTTGATTGGTCGCATCACTTAAAAACCGGTAAGTTGATTTGGGTCTTGAGGCACCTTAGCTAACCAAAGGCTAAAGATTTGGCCAGTCAATCGATACTAATTCATTCGCTTGATCCTTTGGACTAATTTCTGTACAACTAAAAAGAGGCAGCCTGGTGCATGAAGCTCTCACGTGTGGGGTCCAAGGAAGGGGCAGACCACAATAGGCTTCTAGTGCGCACTCATACCTTGCATTTTGCAGAAGGCTGTTTTTACGCCTCAAATCCGTCACCTCCAAGTCACACAGCAACAACTCAACCATTGCACCAAGCCTCCCCTTTTAATTTATGGACCACTATGATTGAAAAATTTGCAACTTAAAGCCTATTAAACTATCTTCCGGGTGCCCAAGCCGAAAGTAGCAGGTGAAGAACTTAAAGAGTCAGTGATTTTAAGAGCTTTCCTGTGGCGTCAGTGGTGTGAAAGTACAAGCAAGGCAGCTTTCACTGGTATTAAAATCTGCTCATCTTGTGCGCGATATTTTAGACAGGAGTAGCAAGTGAAATCGGGTAATTTGCTGTTTTTTATATGGTTTTTGTGCGAGTAAAAACCCAAGGACTTTTATGGGCAACATCTTAAGAAATGCTGTGGGTCTAGACAACTTTAACAACAATTATTGTTTGGCAAAAGAATCAACGGTTAGAAAGCTCAAAAACTAAAAGTTCAGCGTCAAATGGAGAAGACTTTTGGTTATAGTGAGTCCCAGATGCCTGAGATGATTAATGGGTTAAATCACTAACCGTCTTTTGCATTACACTTACTCATCACATAATATGTTTGTCATGGTTATTTAATGGCCAGGTTTTTGTTGTTCATGGCCATTGTTTGCTTTTGGACTGTTACTGTTTTCATTCCTTAGTGTGGGCTGGAACAGCAAAGAATTAACTGGTATACTGTTGTTGGCAGTTTGGGCGAGGAGACCATGGTCGTCTTGGATACGGGAGGAAAGTTACAACAGGCCATCCAATGGAGGTGCCAATAGATCTGCCATCACCAAAGAATCTCAAAGATGCTGAAGGACGCTGGTGTGCTAAATTGGTCGCCTGTGGTGGTCGCCATACTCTGGCAATTGCGAAATGGGTTGATGAATCAGAACAGTTCATCTCAACTTAATATCTCAAAACCAGAAAATGCTGCAGGTATATCTGACAATTAAGAGCGAGGCTAAGAAGCATGAAGGAAAAGTTTCAACTCTGTATTAGAACTTGAACATGTTATTTAATTAAAATAAATTAGAAAGGAATTACATCATGCAAGGTGTTTCCCTGTAGCATGGTTCAAACAGGTGATGTATTTTCTATTGGACTGTCAAACCTATGGTTCATTACATCTCTGGCTCGTGAACTTCTGTGTTGCAGCCGTTGATGTAGGGCCTCCGACATCTGGGCGAAGAACTCTGAGTCCCATCTGTCAATCAACGAAGGGTCTTCAGCATAGCATATGTATATAGACGTGACAGCGCTTTCCACCACTACCATTGCCAGGCCAACCTAAGAAGAGATGTTGGGAATTCGTAATTAAACAAGAAGCTTAATTAAGCAAGCTAAAAGAATCAGAAACTATAGTGTCAAAATCATCTTTATTTACCAAGTGTCCTTTTAGGCTTACCCGGACCCCGCATAGGCGGGAGCTTCATGCACCGGGGCTGCCGGTATATGGTAATCCTTTTAGGCTTACTTTATGGGTCCAACAGGTCCCCTCCACACAAGAAATCACATCCTAGAAGGATATTCTGTCTTTGCCAGACCACCTTTTACTTGGTTTATAAGCATTCTGTGTCAAAGAACAAATATTTGTTCGAGGAATGATTAACATTTTTACTTAGTTTACAGACATTCTGCCCCAAAGAACAAATACTTGTTTGAGGAATGATTATGTGTTCTGTAGACTCCAATCTAGGCTTGTTTTCTAGAAGATCTGTCACTTAATAACTATACTGATGGCAAGCCCATATGTGGCTCTCCCCGTTGGCACCATATCATAACATTGTATAATTACTTTACATGGGAAGCCTTGTTGAGTCTAATTCGTGTCACTTGTCTTATGGGAATTCCAATCTTATGGGAATTCCAATTAGTAAGTATGAATCTTTTAACAAGACTGGAAGTTTTAATCATAGCAAATTTGCGGACCAACTTGGAGCAACTTTATCTTACATGGTCCAAAGTGTGGGCTTGGTATAGTCTAATAGTATCTCCAAAAGGGGGCTGAATACATTGGCTAGTTGGAGATACTGAATAAGCTGACATGTAAGGAAGTCCTGGTTCTAGTTTGGTTGTCTCTATAGAAATATCGAAGAGGTTGAACCGTTCAATCAAGGCGTATGCTATGAATCAGCAGAGCAATTAGCAGACCAGTTGGAAGCGGTAGATTAGACTGGTTGACCAATATTTTTCTGCTTATTTTCCCTTCTCAAGCAGAATAGTAAATAAGAGTGGCCTTTTCAGTTGAACTAATGACGGCTTTCTCCTTTACTGTTGTGTTCTGTTTCTCCAAATTCCAAGATGAGCTCCATTAATATCTGATTTTGACAGGTTTTCAAGAAATATAGAGTAAAACATTGACAAGGTAATGTGTCCAGAGGGATTCTTTGTCCCAGGAATTGGATACAACACAGCTGCAAAAATATTTGCTGGTTTTGGTCCAAAACAGCTAATTCTGAGAATAAAAATCCAAACATTCCAGAGACTAATTTGCAATACCAGTACAGCAAAATGTTGCAAAGCAAGAAAAATGCAATAACTCACCAAGATCATCCCCATCAACATGGCAGTCGAACCAACCATAAGCACTTGATCACTATTTCTAAACCATGCCCAAACTCCTGCGCAAGTTCCCGTAATAAGCCCACCCAAGATAATACCCATAAGCAGAACAGCACCTGAACAATCATATGCAATCAGCGCTTCGATGCCAGTTGACTGAAATAGCTCCCAAGCATCCCTTGCCGAATGATTAAAGCTTTTGCCATAAACTGCTATCTGAAGGAAAAAGAAAGCCTTCAAATATTTTCAGACATGATCTTTCGCTGCAGCAAAGAAATTCATCCACTATATGGAAGACATTCACAAGAAGGGGAGCCTTGGCGCAACGGTATAAGTTGTCGTCATGTGACCTTGAGGTCACGGGTTCAAGGCGTGGAATCAGCCTCTTGCAAAAATGCAAGGTAAGGCTGCCTACTTTAGGCCATTGTGGCCCGCCCCTTCCCCGGACCCCGCATAGGCGGGAGCTTTGTGCACCGGGGCTGCCCTTTTTTTTTTTTATGGAAGACATTCACAAGAAAACAATCACTGTAACTAGCAGAGAAGTCTTAAGTTCCTTGTATCTCACATTTAAATTTGTTACTCATAAGAACTGACTAATGTGCCATCAGTTTCCATCCACTTCTAGGGGCGATTGCAAATATACAATAGTTCAACCATGTGTATGACTAGATCCAGAAATGGGATCTTGAAATTTGTCAAATCATATCTGATTCAGGAATTGTGCATACCTACTTCAAGTACCCATACCACACTATACAGGCAGTATTTTTGTATTGGTAAACTGATACATACAAATGGTCTAAACTATCCATGAAGATGAAGAATATATTTAATAGAGTGGAGGCGATTGCATAGCAAGAAGGAAAGAATAGAACAGATAGTATGGCAATAGTTGAAAGACCAGCAGCAACAGATGAGGACCAGTTTGACATAAGCAAGAAACCATACATCTGGCGGTTTCCAAGAGCACATGAATTGTCTCTTCCTGATGGCAAATTCTCGCAGCAGGGACAAACATGATCAAAAGAATCCTAAATTTTGTACCTGGATGAGTCCAAAAGCAATAGAAACTATTTGGGGAGAGAAGCACCTGCTTATTCTGAACAGATATTATGGATATCCACCAATATGGAAGAGATATCATACTAATAATATCACTCCAAATCCTGGTTAATAATGTTAGCTTCTAACAATCTGAAGAGAAAACAGTGTTAAATAGAAAATTAATACTCCATAAATCATTAGGCAATTAATAGTTAGAAGCTCTTCAATGAAATAATTGTGCCAAATCATCTCATGGGCATCCATGTCTACAAATAAGTTATGAGAAAAAATAAGGACAACTCTCAGTTGCTAGTGTCGACATGGGCTGCTACATCTCTGAGGACATAAACAACAAACAAGTAGGGCCACTATGTTGTGGCTTCAAATCCGCACACTATTGGGAAAAGCAGAGAAGGAAATAGATAAAGAAACATATATGCCTCAAAAGAGAAGTGCTTTTTACAGCATGGCTCTACTGAGGCCAAATAATCTCTCCCAGAAAGATCTAGCAGATTAGTATGTTGTAGTGGCCTAATTTACTGCCAATTTAACAGGTTAACTTCAACAATAGCATCTACAAAGAGGGGTATCATCACAAGCTGGTATCATGGCTTTCATTAGTCAAGAGATCTGGAGCTACATTTTGAGGGACTAGTGAGGTCTAATAACTTTACCACAATGTGAAGTGCATTTTTCCCCCTCTTAAACAGGTACGAAACCAGAAATTTGGTTTCTATTTTTCAACTGGATATCTATTGCTTGGATGCTTTTGAAATCCTAAGATGAATAGACTCCTGCAGGGGAAAAAAATCTAGATAGGAAAACGTTCATCATATCTCATTGTGATCATGAAAAAGTTCCAGCTCCTGATGAATTTAAAAGCTGATCTTTAAAACTTTCTGGTATGTTATTAAGAACAATGTTACTCTTGCCATCCAAAATTTTTTCAAGAAGGGAAGAATGCTCAGCAAACTTAATAGTACTTTCATCACTTTGTTTTCAAAATGCATTGATGCCTCTTCTCTAGATAGTTTTGTCCAGCCTCTCCATACAGTTGCCTTTGTGAAGTCATTACTGAAATTATGGCTAACAAATTTAAGCAGGTAATGAGGTCTCTCATCCATCCAGAGCAATCCACTTTCTTTACAGGCCGTTTAATAGCAGATAACAGTCTCTGCCAATTGGTTTAGTGCACAACTTTCACAAAAAGGATGAAAGACAAGCCATGTACAATAAGGTTAATATCTGTAAAGCATTTGACAGTGTGAACAAAAGTTCTCTCCTTTTATTTACGCGAAAACGAGGCTTCAATGGGATTTGGCTAAACTGGATCAGCCAATGCATTGACACGGCATCGTTTTCTATCCTTATTAGTGGTTCTCCTTCAGCTCCATTCGAGAGTAAGAAAGGCTTGCGACAAGATGGTCCAACATCCTCCTACCTTTTCTGCATTGCTATCAAATGTTATCTTTGATTCTTGATGATGTTATAGCTAATGGGAAGATCAGAACTCCATTTTCTAGAGGGAATATCTCCATTGGTCACTTATTATTTGCAGATGATTTTATGTTATTTTCCACAGCAGATGTGCACAGCTCCAGGGAGGTCATTGATTGTCTTCAGGAATTCAAAGAATGCTTAGGATTGGAAGTTAATATTTCTAAAAGTGAAATTTTCTTCACTAACATTCAGCAGGAATTGAGAGAGTCAATTCTTAATATCATGGGCAGGAATGAAGGGAAGCTTCTGATTCAATACTTGGGGCTAATTCTCCAGACTTCAGGATAGAGATTGCTTACCTCTTATTGACAAGAAATGTAGCTGGATATCTGGGCAGAAAGCTCGTCGCTTATCCCAGGCTGGTGGTCTTATACTCGTAAGAACTATTTTAAACAGTTCATCATACATTGCTCAGCGATCACCCTTCCTACCAAATCCACTACCCAAAAGACTGAAAATCTTTTGTGATTTTCTTTGGTCAAGTTCTGAGTTAAAAATGAAAATCCACACAGTTGGATGGAACTATGTAACGCCATCCTAAAGGAGGTTTGGTATTCACAAAATTGAAGATTGGAATTGATCTTCTCTCACAAGATATGTATGGCACATAGGGAAAAACCAATATTCTCTTTGGCATCAATGAATTGCAGCTACGTACATAAAATTGAACTTTTGGATCTGAATTTTCCTAGCAACTCCTGGGGTTTGAGAGGCATTCTGAAATCTCAAGATGATGCAAAGAAATCAATTCTAGTGATTATTAATTATAGATCTCAAATACTTCTGGAAACTTGGCCAAAAGGAGTCTTGATAATCTGTTGGAGAGTACCTTTGACAATATCATTTTCAAGGGAGATCAGATGGCAAAAGAATTTATCTCAAAAATGACTAGAAATGATGTCTATTTGGCAAACCAAAGTTCGATGACCTCAAAATTTTGACCTTCCAATGCTGTGTTTTTTTAGGCAAAAAGCTGATTTTGCTATTTGGAAACTGGCACCAAATGGTCGGTTAACTCTAAATCTTGGAATTCAATCGGAAATTCTTATAACCATTGTGATTGGCATAAAGTCATATGGTTTAAAGGTTACGTTCCCGGTCATTCTTTCAAGGTTTGGCAGGCTATGCAAAGGAAAATTTCTACAGTTGACTTCCTTCACAGAATTGAGCTGTGGTCGATGATGATATTCCTATTGTTTAAGTAGGCATGCAATGAGATGAAGCACTTTCTCTTTTTCCAATGACCCTTTCATCATGTAATTTTGATCCAATTTATGGCATTTTAGATGCTGAAGAAGAGTGTTGGAATGTTTGTTTGATGATTATATGTGGAACTTATCAAAATTGAAAGTAAGAAGGCATGAACTGAGACGACAGACCATCTCTTTTTCCAATATCCCCTTTCATTGCTGACTTGGTGATCATCTTGTGGCACTTTAGATGCCGAAGAAGAGTGTTGAGCAGTTTGTTTGATGACAGCATGTGAATTTTACCAAAATTCAAAGGAAATGGGCAAGTCAAGACAACAATGAACATTGCCCTTAATTCCTGGGTTTGGAGAAAGAGAAAATAAATTAGTTTCAACAAGCATGAGACACAACAGAAGCGTTTTGGACTTGGTTATGAGTGACATTGCTACTCGCATCAGATTTCTTGATTTAAGGGAGTTAGATACTCCTAATAGTCAGCATATCCTCAATCTTTTTGACACTAAGCTTCAGGTAGAAATTCAAGAACCTATCATTTGCAAATGGTTGAAGTCCATCCAGTCAATCATCAAAATTAACACTGATGCATCCAGAACTGATCAATAAGGGGCCTTTTTAGAGACTATGAAGGCACTTCTTACATATGTTCTCTGTTAATATACAGAGAGGATATTTGATTCTTGAATTAAAAGCTATTCGGCATGCCATTCAAGCTGCACCAGATTAAGAATTGAGAAAATTTTGGGTTGAAACATACTCTGAAGTCACTGCTGGCATCACCAATGAAGCCTCTAAGAGGGACAGATTTCTTTACTGGAAAGCTCCCCAAACTATCAGGGATGCAGACTCGACCACAGATCATCTTTCTAAACATGATTGTAAGTGCAAGAGATTTGATATCCTCTACCTGCCATTCCCTCTGATTTGCAATATATTGTACGTGATGGTTACATTAGCAGAGAATATATACAGATGTAATCCTTTCTATCCTTTTAAACAAAGCATGATGCAAGGCCCACCAACAAAGTCCACATTTAACTGACCAAAAAAGGAAAAAAAAGGGGTCATCTTTGTTGATGGGACAAGAATGGAGATTGAAACCTAAGATTGGAAGCCTCTATTCACTGTCTGGTCAACAAGGCAGTACTCATCCTTCTCTCCCTCACTGTTTCAAACATTAAGTACAATGAGATCCCTACACTCCCACCATTTTCTAGCCAGCATCTTATTACGTTTTAGAATCAAGGGAAAGCTTCAACAAACCAGCAGAAGGTTTCTGACAAAGTTCCAAAAGCAGGTAATGCCCTATGCTTCATCCACTTCAATACACTAAAGATTAAGAATCAGACTCAAATGGAGAGCAGAGAATATATACAGATGTAATCCTTTCTATCCTTTTAAACAAAGAATGGTGCAAGGCTCACCAACAAAGTCCACACTTAACTAACCAAAAAAGGGGTCATCATTGTTGATGGGAGAAGAATGGAGATTGAAACCTAAGCTTGGAATCCTCTATTCACTGTCTGGTCCACAAGGCAGTACTCACCCTTCTCTCCCTCACTGTTTCAAATATTAAGTACAATGAGATCCCTACTCTCCCACCATTTTCCAGCCAGCGTCTTATTACGTTTTAGAATCAGGGGAAAGCTTCAACAGACCAGCAGAAGGCTTCTGACAAAGTTCCAAAAGCAGGTAGTGCCCTATGCTTCTTCGACTTCAATACACCAGATTAAGAATCAGACTCAAATGGAGAGCAAAGAATACTTACAGATGTAATCCTTTCTATCACTTTAAAAAAAGAATGGTGCAAGGCTCACCAACAAAGCCCACACTTAACTAATCAAAAAAGGGAAAAAAGGGGTCATCTTTGTTGATGGGAGAAGAATGGAGATTGAAACCTAAGCTTGGAATCCTCTATTCACTGTATGGTCCACAAGGCAGTACTCACCCTTCTCTCCCTCACTGTTTCAAATATTAAGTACAATGAGATCTCTACTCTCCCACCATTTTCCAGCCAGCGTCTTATTATGTTTTAGAATCAAGGGAAAGCTTCAACAAACCAACAGAAGGTTCTGACAAAGTTCCAAAAGCAGGTAATGCCCTGTGCTTCATCGACTTCAATACACTTAAGATTAAGAATCAGACTCAAATGGAGGCTCATTTGCCCCTGCCACCACCAACAACTATACCTAGACAGGCCAAACGAGTGGACGTTCATTTTACTTCTTGAATCAAACAGTTTCTTGTTCTGATCCCTTCTGTGTTCAATTTCAGAAATAAAAGCAATAACAAATTTAAACTCTTAACATTAAGGCAAAATACTACCAGTCTTTTGCCTGAATGCATGTTTGCTTTATCATGACTAACGTATCATCTGCTTCATCATAAAAGACAAAATTATATTAAATTGGACAGCATACTAAGGCTGTGGCTACTTCCAATAAGAGCTCGTGTTACTTATTCACGGTCATTAACCACTTATTGGTACGATGCTGGAGCAACATGAAGGCTAGAAATTACCAAGTTTGTGTTTGATTTGCAACGAAGTTAAAATAACATTTAAATGTGCATAGGGTTTCTTACAAAACGGATGATAACAATGATTTTTCTTGTTTATTTTCAGAAAGTAATAATATGAAGCATTTAGAAGGGTAGCCTTGGTGCAACGGTTGAGTTGTGGCCGGGTAACCTGGAGGTTGCGGGTTCAAGGTGTGGAAACAGCCCCTTGCAAAATGCAACGTAAGGTAGCATACTAAAGACCTTTGTGGTCTGCCCCATCCTAGACCCCCCCCATACACAGGAGTTTCATGCACCAAGCTGCCCTAATAATATGAAGCATTTCAAGGAATAAATTCCAGAATTCAAGCCAACAAACTAAATCTGTTAGATCTCTTTAATAGACAATATTGTTACAATTTACGTGCTAAGGTACAACAAAGTATTGATTAGTTTTTATCTCAAACGAAAATTTAAAGTAGGCCTTGCTGCAGTCGTTTTGCCAACTTGAAAAGAAATCATGTGTTACAGTAAAATGAAACACCTACCTGGACATATGCATACTTATTGAAAAAGCGAACAAGAGTCTCCACAATATTAAACAAAAAGTCAACACAGCAAAGCAAGCACTCGTTGTTGCCAATCTTTGATCGGATTCCCCTAATCTGGCATATTTGAAGATGAATGAACAGATTAGAAACAATGTTAAATTTAAGAAAGAATGCGAGTTGACAGAGAACTTTCAGCAAAGTTAACCACAAATATTTCAAAGCACAATGATTCTTAAAAAAAATTTAAATAACTTATCTACCTACCTCCCACCGCAATGTTCGGATGGCAGCTGTAAAAAGTGATCCATAGCAGATGCTGCCAAAAGATGTTGTCACAGCATGCTGCAGAGACTTCACCAATGGCTTGGGAGGCATTGATGTAGCTCCTCGACCACCATGTATAAGAACAAGAAACACCATGCCAGACACTATAACATGCACAGTATTACATAGAACTGCACCTGTCCAAAACAAACTCATCGAGAGTACCTGCCACAATATGCATCAAACATGGTATGGTACCTTTGCCTAAATAAAATTTATCATGGATTAGAGACACCTAACGTATTAGACAGACCAAAGAGCAAAATTTTCCAGCTCACCACAAGAAGCCACCAGCGTCCACCATCGCCAATGCTTGAAGCGACAACACCAGCAACTCCAAATGACCATATTGTCATCCATAAAAGCATGACTGCCATAAATGCATAGGCAACTCTCATAACTTCAGGAAGGTTCCATACCATCTTTACAGCCTTCTGCAATACCAGCATTGTGAAAGGAAATCTACAGGCAAAGTGACCTAAAGTAAGCAAAAAATGGCAAGATGAGATACTATTCCACACAATCAGTTGCAACTTCCGTATCTAGGAAAAGAAGCTTTGAAATAAGCACCTGGGCCGAGAGAAACCATGACAAATAGGCCAGATGATGGGGGTAAAATTTGAGATGGATGGACAAAAGTGTCCTTTCGACTACTGTAATTTCAAAGACATGTGCTCCACATGTGTTTTCATGTCTTTGTCTCTCCATTCTCTTGACAAGTCTTGGAAACGAATTAAACATGGAATTCATAAACAGCAAAATGGTGCCATAAATGACAGAAAAAAACCCAGTTATATAAAGAATTCTTGATGAAGGTGCCTACTGTTTTCCCCTCAAGGGAATTTGTGTCTGATATATAAGCCATG
This sequence comes from Warburgia ugandensis, assembly GCA_035236585.1. Lineage (NCBI taxonomy): Eukaryota > Viridiplantae > Streptophyta > Magnoliopsida > Canellales > Canellaceae > Warburgia > Warburgia ugandensis. The sequence goes on along the minus strand of CP141128.1, from coordinate 74,618,728 downwards.
TGATATCACAAACTTCAAATTTCAAAAAATTGACCAGTTTCTTGGTTACCATTGTGTGCAAATTTCTGTCTTTCAGTAGTCAGTGTGGTCACATGGTTGAATGGTACAAACTGAAGGGCACTGGTTACAGATAAGGTGGCACCAAGGGTTAATCCACCTCATTTGATTCATTCAAAAACCCCTGGCTCCCAAAGTTGATGTTTCCACTCATAAGGACTTAAAATAAATAGCATTTATAGAAAGACAAATAAAGAAGGGGATTAATAAACCATCATCAAGAAGGGAACACTTCAAATTTATCAACAGAAAGGCTTGGCAAGCTAAAATCAAAGCAATTGCATATCATAGAATGAGCCTTGGGATGACAGAGAACTTGTCAAAACACGAAATTTTGGTGTCAAAATATAAAATTAACGATATGCATCCATGGACATAGTATAAATGGGTAATTGTACGGAGACACAATCTTAACACCACCAACAACACATCATCATCTCACACTCATGGCTTCATGGCATCAAACAAATCAAATTTACCATCAAAGAAATTGCACATTAAAGATGAGAAGCAAGAAATCCTTATAAACGAGACCGACAAAAAGACTAGAATTCTTCATAATCATAATATCAAATCCGGGATAAAAGCAAGATATCCATCATACCTGTCTATGACAGACATCACATATAAGAACTGAAGAACCGTACCAACAGCAAAGACAATACCCCAGAAAATCTGTCCACCCCAAAAACACAAGACGCTTATAACAGCAAGATAAGTAGTGACGCTATGAACTGAAATTTTCATCATTTGATTGGCTCGACTACCCAGAAGTAACAACCACACCCCTCCTAAAACCGTACCGACACCTCCAGCAACTCCATACAAGGGCCAATATTTCTCCGTCAATTCCGGCCGATTATCCATAACTCGCTGCGTGTATCTATCGATATTAAGCCGATCCGGTCTCCTAAATCGATTAATACCAAGAATAGCAAGAACAAAAGCCAACCCCACCAAATGTATGGTGAAGATACATAACCAGAAAACATCTCTCCAGTGTCTGGATGGCTCTGAAACCCTTTCCAACGATGGGGTATTGCTACCTTCGTTGCTTTGACTGAGCCCACCATCCTGGGAAACAGAAACCCAATTCAGGAATCAATAAATCTTCCAAGTATGAAGAAATTGGGAGTCAAGATGGGAAGAGAAGGAGAAAGCGGTACCTCTTCACGGGTAGTGGCATTGGAAGCGAGATCGGTGTCGGAGAAACCGGATTGCGCGTCTCTCATTCGTTGGATTTGGGGAGGTTGAGAAGAAGAAGCATCTGAAGTTGGTTTTTGGATTGTTTTGCAGATGAAGAAGAAGAAGAAGAACAAGGGCGTGAGGACCAACGGACGAAGACGGAGAAAAGAATGGTCAATGAGGAAGTTTAGAAGAATATCAAGTAAAGGGAGACGTTTGAATCAACGTGACCATTTCTCCCTCCAACGTCTAAGAGAGAGAGAGAGAGAGAGAGGGCCTGACTAGGACGAGTCCCGGCCAGGGAAAGAAGCTGTGCTCATTCCATGGACAAACATGCAGCAGATTCCATGACAATCTACCAAAGTCCTTTTCCGGGTTTAGTTTAAAAACTCCCAATCTCAAATGCACCTTCCTCTCTAGACTACATTTTTCATGAGAGATGCCCCCTGTGACAAGGGACCCATCATGAGATGGCCACTTAATGCCATCCATCTGTATCTCCTGGCCGTCTAATCAATGCCGTGACGACCAATCCAATGGTCTTTAGTCTGTGTGAGCTCAGCCAGGTTTGTGGACCGCCGGCTGCGCAAAATGGTACTCGGATCAGAAACTACAACAGTTCAGTCAATTGTCAACTGACGTGGTATTTTGTTTATGAAATTCATGCATATATTTTGTCTTGAACCATCCTTTTCCTCCAGAAGTAGAGGAAAATTGGGCTTCGTCTTGCGTATTCTACTGTTTTTGATTTGTTCGGGAACTGGATAAGTGTCGGTCTGTGACCCTTCACCAACTGCCTCTTGGCTCTCGCCCACTCTTATTAACTTCCAATTTTATAAGTTTGACAGAGAGAGGAGTAGAAAATAGGTTGTTGTGGTGCGGCCTCACAAATCTTTGATCCATCTGATTTCACTGTCTTGGATCGTTACTTCTCTGAAAAGAGTAAGGATTTGATGAGCTTAAAACCTAACCAAAATGTTCTTTTGATCACAGAACATGAACAGTGAAAACCCTTGTTTAAAGAACGGTCCAAATGCAACAACCAAAATGTTCTTTTGATCACATAACATGAACAGAGGAAAACCTCATTTTAAAAACTGTCAAAATTCAATAAGTAAGAAGCACAGTTTTCAGATGTTATACTAATTCAATGACCTTGATATTTGATATAAAAATAATTCAGAAGCAAGAAATCAGATGAACGGAACTGATCCATAAGTTGTGATCCCATCATGCAAAAGTGGGGCGCACCACAGCCATCCCATCATTCCTCTTCACTGGTGAACTCAATTACAACAAACGCACAATTAATCCATGGAAACTGGAATCCCATTATAGCTCCCCACCAACCGCACTATCCGCCCACAACGCCACAAACCCAATGCTATTGATTCCAAATGCACGGCACATAGACCTGCAAAAGCCTCACCTATTAATACGTCCTTTATTGCATGGATCGCCGCGTATAATTTAAGACTGCTTGCTAGGGAAAGTAATGCTGCAGCTAACAATGATGCACAAGCGCTGGGCCCAATGAAAAAAGAACTCCAGTCAGCTTTCAGCTTTACAATGAAGCCAGGTTATTACAAATAGGTGTTCGGCTGCTACAAGAGTTTAGTGAAAGGAAAGACTACAATGGTCAATAATATTCAGTTTTACCTTACATCTTATATTTTGTATCTTACATTTTGTGATAGACTGTTTCTCCGTTTTGAACCCGTGACCATGAGGTCAACTCTACCGTCCAACAATATAATCCATATTTTATGGAGAAAGCTTTCAAAATCAACCCAATCGATTAAATCTCCCAACTAGGAAATGTTACGTAAAAATCAATAAAGGTGCATTTGTGCTAGGAGTCCTTGCGCATCTTTCAACCGCACAAAATGCCACTGCATTCCAACGTGGACTTCCAATTGTTTTATAGGCTAAGTTATGTTGTGCCATTGTGACCCAAAGAGGCGTGATCTAAGAGAATAATATTTGGAGTTACTCCGTTCTCAAACATTAGTCGTAGAGACATTACTGGAATGGTACCAAAAAGAAAGAGGAGGCATAACAGGAATAAGAAGGTTACGGGAGTGCGATTGTGCGAGAGCTCATTCAACAGAAACACCCATTTGCAGATAAGCCAAGATTATAGATCTTGACGCACAAAATAACAGCGCACAGTACAACACGATTGACCCTCAAGTAGCAAAACAATCAATCACGAGGCCAAGTTCTTCGTTTGTTAAACTTAAATTCATACCGAAAGTTCATCCATACACCACAGCATCGAACTTTAGTTCGTAATCTTGCTACAACAAACCGAATGGAATCCCTATGCTAAGACCATAGTGGCAGTACAACGGCTCATCTCCATAGTAAACCTATTATCTGTTTACCTTTGTCCAAAGGCTGGATGAACTCATGATCACTGACCCTCTCCTGATTCGTGTTTGGGAGCTTCTTTAACTTCATCCCCAGCATCCTCCTGCAGTGAAGCCAAAACAGAAATTAATCCAGGCCAAGCAAGAGAGGAAAACAAAATTAACCATAAACAGGGAGACGAAGCTACCGTAATATCAGAGGTCCACAATGTCAAATTATCTCGGAGAAGCTGCATGATCAAGGTGCTGTCTTTGTACGATTCCTCACCCAAAGTGTCCAGTTCTGAGATTGCCTCGTCAAATGCCTGCAAGGACACAAGTATTGGTCATGATGGTCTCTTCTTTTCCCCATTAAAGTCATCTTTTGCAGGAAAGCAACCATGTCATTATTTAAGTAGGACTAGGCTTACCAATTTTAATTGCAACTAGAACAACATCTAAACAAAATAAAAATGAATAAACTCACAAGGAAACAAAAAACCGGCAGACTCTGTAGGCATTGAGTTGACTCAGACTCATAATCAGGTCTCATCCAAAATCAAAAGTATAGCCAACAATAATGCACAACCTAGAAAAGAATGACCTGGATGTGAGTTCAGGCACCTTAACTTCGTTATCCTTGACCAAAAGTGGATGTTTCACAACCAGAGGCTTATCAGAATAGTTCACCAATACCCAATGGCGACAGGCCCATTGTTTTCTTTAGGCTTAGACCAAAGATAATCTCATAATGCGTGCAGAGATATCAAGCCACAATCTTCCAAACTTCATGATACAAATAAGATCAAAGCCCTTATGTCAAATCATAATCTCTACCACCAGAGATGACTTATCTAATAAATCTTTAGGTATCTTTACTATCAAAGGCCCCACAATTCACAAAACAGAGCCAGATTTCAGTGGGAACACCTTTATAGAACAAATTTTGCAATCCTCCAAAAGTTTTGAAGTGTCAAATTGCAGCTTTGGGATAACCTTGGCCACTTCCAAATGATCTTAATAGGAAAGTAAGTGCTGTGGACTGAATAGACCCACACTAAAGAAATATTTAATAAAAGCATCATCTTACTAATATAGTTGCCGACATACAAAGGGAAATGGATTCTCTTGCTGTTATCCTGTCTGGCCCTCAAATCATCCAACCATAGTTTCATTCCCCAAGGGTGAAAATAGGAAGAATAGCAAGCCACTTCCATCTCAAACAGCATCCACTTTCCTTCACCAAAAAGTCACATCAACATGACATGACTTTGAAGCTTTTCCCATCAATCTTGCATCAGAAACGCACCTACCTTCATCCCAGGGCAAACACACTCATCAACTATCAGAACCCCATTACTCAGCATTTTCTGTCCTCCACAGACTGCTTGGACAGCAAGATCACATACCTAAACACTCTCATAAAAAATGAGAAACACCTCAGTCAGATCATCATACTGCCTAGTAACTTGACTGCAGGCAGAATCGTTTGATTTTGGACATCTTCCATTTTTTGGGAGAGGAATCATGGATATTAGCTAACTTTTTGTTAGGTGACCACCAAAATCAATGGAAAACCTTCAAAATCTCATCCGAAACACAATAACTTCCTCAATATAACACCAAATCCTATTCTACAACAAAGAAAACCGCTTCTTTTATTTATTTTTCAAACCTCTACAGCCAACCAGCTCCAGCAAAGGGCAGGGTGGAAATCCATCGATTGAAGAAGGCTTGTAAGTGCAAGTCAAAAGTTGAGTAGGCACATGCTTCACTGGATCGTGGTCATGACAGATTTCCATCCCATTTGTCAAGGTGTTGCAAAGTAATGACAAATGAACACAAAGCCTTACCTTGGACTTAAGGAACCCCCCAACAGTAGTCACCCTCCCATTGGTCAAAGTGACCAACCTAACAGTACACAAGAGACCTCTAACCAACCTGCAAGTTTGTTCCAGTTGAAGATCATGACCAGGCCCTGGATATATGATAGCAAGCCTTCTCAAAATTGAAATCCAAAGATATTCCTTAGAAACCAGCTCCCTGGACCAAGAATTAGCAGAAAGTGGCTTTTAATATTCTATTTTTTGGTAATCATCAGTCCCAAGTTGATGCAACGGAGAGGAAGAAATTTTGTAGTGTCATATTCAGACCTGAACCAACATTAACATAACACTTGTATCAAAATTGACAAATCAGAAACCTCAAACAGCAGATAATTGGTGTTCAACTTGTTCAGGATTTCTTTTTCAGTAACATTACATACAACGCAGTCTTGTCAATTTGAGGTTGCTGACACCTCATCTATTCATTGCTCATCTATAATCTGTGGACACTGACATGGATGTCTGGACACAACACAAGTGTTGGTGTCTCATGTAGCAGCTCCTCAGCTCCTTAAAAACCAAACACAAGACCACAGCAAATAAATAGATAAATAAATATTGCAAAAAAAATAATTAAACAAAATCTAGAAGAAGACAAGTAAAAATGCAGCAGCTCCATTGAAAGTTATAATGAGAGTCCAAAGTCCCACATGAAAGGCTGTTTCTGAGTTGGATGCTTGTTAATGTTTGGAAGTGTCCACAAAAGTGTCAACACAGATGACATGTTGATGTGTGTCCATCACGAGAGAGAAATAGAAGTCTGACAAATCATAGCTGCTAGTAATTAGTTGACCAGTAAAATGAGCATTAAAGAAATAAGGAGGTCAGTTGAAAGTCAGTAATCCTACAGAATCTCCTCAAGGATTGGACAACATTTAAAGCTAGAAGGGGCAACAAGAAAATTCTCTTAAACCACAGGAGAAACAAGGTAATGCACGCATCACTTCAGATACACATACTTGCACATCCATATACACACAAAATCATGCATACATAATGTATAATTGATGATGCTGGAGTCTCCATATGTGACAACATACTCCAAGTAACATCATATAGCCAGGTCGATCATCCTACCAATAGGCAACCAGTATACTTCACCATCTGATCCGAAAGATAGCTCATTTTTTTAATGTCAAATGGGGAATGAAATTAGAAATAAATATTGACAAATTGGAAAATGAAATTTTCAAACCTTAAAACCCATTCCTCATCCTCCAACACTCTTTCATCTAATTCAGAACTCATTTGATTCATCAAAAATGGTGTCGCCTGAGTTCATTAAAAACACAGGCCTGTGCCAGACAATCTCAGACTTCTCTTTCCTCCAACAACCTGAAGTCAAAGAAATCCAGGCATTTACTCTTCCACCCTTTCCAAACCTACTTGCCTGGAAGGCACATCAACTAAAAGAAGTGAAAACCAAAACCTAAACACTTCCCAATATCTCATCCCGCTGTGGTTCATCTCTTAACAAGCAGATAGGACCACTTTCCTCCTGTGCCAGAAAATCTCAGACTTCTTGTTCCTCCAACAACCTGAAGTCAAAGAAATCTGGGCATTTACTCTTCCACCCTTTCCAAACCTACTTGCCTGGAAGCCACATCAACTAAAAGAAGTGAAAACCAAAACCTAAACACTTCCCAATATCTCATCCCGCTGTGGTTCATCTCTTAACAAGCAGATAGGACCACTTTTGTCAAGAATTATAAACTCTCAGTGAGACTCATAAGTCTTTTCCTCCATTGGATGATGCCAAAGCCATGAGCTAGTCCAAAGAAAGTCAGCAAGTCCTAACTTCTAAAATGTACGATAACTACGTGGAGGTGAATCTGGTCATGGACGACTACTTTGGTCAAGGGTTAAAACCTCTCAGTGGGATTCATAGGCCTCCGTGGATGATGCCAAAGCAATGAGCTAGTCCGAAGAAGGCCAGCAAGTCCTAACGTATAAAATGTACAATAATTACCTGGAGGTGAATCTGATTATGGAGAGCATCAATTGACAGCTATCCAATGACAACACCAGAAAGAGGGTCTAAGACCTTTCCCAACAGGGCCTTGTTAGTTACTGCTGAACTCCATGCATCAGGCTCCACATAACAAGGACACCAGTGTGGTGAAGATGACCCAATTAATTTTAACTATTAGAACTTTCACCTTTAAAATTGTCGGCTAACTCACCTAGATAATAAGACAGTCATCCCAGCCACAAACATGCACTGATGCATATTTAGAGCCATGCGCAACTACAGTATGTAATATGTACCACACTTTTGAGTAAGTACTAGAATATAACATTGAGTTTAATATTTGCAGCTTTGACATTACAAAGAAATAGTGGTCCACAAGCAGCACCTGTTCCCAATGATAGAACTAGAGGTAAAACAGACCAAATCAACTATTTCAAGGCTAGGCTGATTTATAGAATGTTGTCCAGATCTCAACCTAACAATGAACAGCATATTGATGAATAAAAAAAAAAGGCTGATTAGCACATTTCAAGACCCATTATTCACTTTTAATAAGGGCAAAGTACCTATGTAGTTAAAGGCGCGCCTAGGCGCAAGTCAACAGGTAAGCACCTGGGAGAGTGCCAGGTGCAGAGGAAATGAGGTGCGGTCGCCTAGGCGCACGCCTGGGCTCCCCTTTCAAGCGCGCCCCCTGATTCCAGGCGCATGCCTAGGCTCCCTTCCAGGCGCAGACCACTTACCCAATAACGTATAAACCTGTTTTTTTTTTAGGTTTTTCACTTTCCAACCCTAATTTCAATCTTCCAACCTACTAAGAAGGTGAAAACGACCATTCCTCTTCGATCTTTCACAGATCGAAGCAAAAAAAGGTATGGATTTACGAATTTTAGCATTTGTATACAGTTTCTGTAAAAAAACGTAAAAACCAATACCTTTTTTTCAAATTTTTTGTTAACTATTTTCCATAGATCTTGATGGGCTATAGTTCTATATGCATAATAAAACATTCCATTTGAGTTTTATGCTTCTTTGCTCTAGATTTGAGTTTGTTTTTAGGTTTTTTACTGTTTCTCCGAAAAAATCAGTTACAAAAATAAAAAAAAGTCGTCATTTTTTCGTATTTCTTCATTGAAACGTATTTCTATCCACATATATAGCCTTCCCATGCTTGTGTCTTCATGCGTGATAATTTTTTCATCTTTTTATTGTAATTTAGGGTTTTTTTTAAATTTTTCCCAAAAAAAAGTTACTAAAATTAGGAAAAAATGGTTCTTTTTTATATTTATTAGTTAATACCTATTCTTATCCACATATATAGCTTACTCATGCTTGTATCTTCATGTATGATGTACTTTTCATGCTTTTTTTGTATTGTAGTGTTATTTTGTTCAAATTTTCCGAAAATAAAGCTTACAAAAATTAGAAAAAATTGTTTTATTTATATTTATTAGTTAATACCTATTCTTATACACATATATAGCTTTCCCATGCTTGTGTCTTCATATATGCTGTATTTTTCATGCTTTTTTTGTATTTGTAGCTAATTTTTAATTATGAAAAATATAATTTTGCGCCTCAGGCTCCAGGCGCACCCTTTGCTCCTTGGTGCGCCTCGCGCCTTTAACTACATAGCAAAGTACTAACCTAGAAAGCTTAGAATATGAAGTAGCAAATATAAAACAACTGATCAATCAGGCCAGAGCATGGCTACATTGTGACACTAGAATGGAACAACCAATCTATACAGTAGAAAATGTTGGCTTGCTAAGCTAGAGGAACACAAACACAGAAAAATCAACTTCCATACAAGAGACAGTTTCAAGTTATTATTCTATACAAGACTCTTTCACCAATTGAAGCAAAACACAAGGAACATTGTATACATTGGCGTCTGAATGTGAACTATAAATTGCATTAACTCCTCTCAAGGTGCATTAAACTGGAAATATATAATGCAAATATCTTGCAGGTAAGCTTGCACGTTAATGAGTAAATGAAATATCTTCATAGCTACACAACACTGCATAAAAGGCACTGTTGTCTAATTCAGGAACTATCAACTTACATTTATCTCTCATTTCAAATATCTTAATGGGCAGAGGAACAACTCAGGTCCATGTGTCATGAGAATAAAGAAACCCAAGGATATGCATCACTGCTCCTGGTATACTTTTCCACAATATGAATGTGAGGACAGAACCAAAAGGCCAACAAATACATGACCTATGAATCTTCTATATTCTTCCAAACATGGTAGAGGTGATGAGGTCATCATCATCACCATCATCAAGACCTTATCCCCACTAAGGGTCAATCACATGAATCTTGTTCTCCATTCCCATCTATTAAGTGTCATGTCATCATTTAGTCCCAAAGTTTTTAAATCTATTCTCACCACTTCTATCCACGTTCTTTTGGGCCTTCCCCTTACCCTTTTAGAACCTTCGACTTGGATTGCCTCACTCCTTTTAACCGATATCATTTTTTGTCTCCGTGTCCAAGCTATCTAAGTATAATCGCCCTCGTCTTGTTACATATTGTTGCTAGTCCTAAGTTTCCTCTAATGTTTTCATTTCTAATTCTATCCTTTCTTGCCTTGCCACTCATCCATCTCAACATTCGCATTTTGACATGCTGAGGTATATAACAGAAGTTTTTATACTATTTCTGCCAGAAATCACCTGAACTTCAATGTCAGCTCATATCAACATGGAGAAGGTGACAGGAAGCAAGTGTCCTGGACATGTATGTGCATCCACATATACATTTATCAAAGCATAACTTTATGATTGTTAGATTTTTCCGAACATCTGCATCAGGTATCTCTTGTAGTTCATCAACAATCATCATCAAGGCAAAACTAGCATGTTCAGATATTCCCACTGCACATAAAACGCTTGTCACGCATCAAAGTTTCCTCAAAATGAACAGAGCAACTAAGTTTAGCATTTCAAGACATGTCAACAGTTCCTTAGATTAATAGGTATGTTTATTTGTTGAATGCATACAATAATAGAAAAGCTAAAGGCTAATATTAAATCCAAGTGAGTAAAAAACAAAATTCGGTTTAAGTCCAAATTCTAACAATTAAAAGAAAAGACTAGAGTTCATTTTACCATTGTAGTACTTTCTGACATATTACAATAAAAAGTCTAGGTCTAAGGTGAGTGCATCCTGATCCCATGCATGTTCATTGTGGATGCAGTGCATTGTGTAATGCTATGGTGCTTCGTGTTAATAGAGTTGTTGCTTGTTAGTAAGGCCAGTTTACTTTGGTGTTAGTTTAATATGAGAACTCCATGAGACTTGGCAGTGTCTTGATGTATTTTCATTGATTAATGAATACCAGATTTTTAGGAAAAAAAAAATTACTTTTTAACGAAATCATGTGGAAATTTAACCCATACGTGACTGCACAGCTTTATCCAAGTACCAGAGATGATACAAAAATGAATGGTAGTACTGGCAAGGTAAACCTGCAGTCCTGCACCATTAACACTTAACAGACAGATAATAGTGTAGTTTAATTATTTTCAGTAACCGGAAGGCATATGATCAATTGAATGAGCACAATATCTGAAGATGTTTTGGAGGCAGGATGCCGTGCACTATTTGTCTAGTAAATGACGTGGCTGCTACATGTCTAAAAAATAGAGAACTACATAATCAGGTTATACTTCCCAAAATCATACGCATCAATTAGCACTTGTAGGGGACCCATTTTTATAGGTAAGTAAGTTCACATTTCCGGACCATAAATAATGGTACTTTAAAATTTATGGACAGACGTAGAGCACAAGTACTCCAATGCAAAGAGCACACAATAGTAGAGCAAGTTATCACAAGGCTAATAATGTCCGTTTCACCTAATAAATCTTACTGCCAAAGAGCATTTCAAAACAGTTTCTTAAGCCTGTGCAGAAAAGAAGAATATCTTCAAAGACAGAGATGACAAACCTGCTTTGCAAGATTGCAAGCACGATCTGGTGAGTTCAGAATCTCATAGTAGAAGACTGAGAAGTTAAGAGCAAGCCCCAGCCTTATGGGGTGAGTAGGAGTCAGTTCAGCCAGAGCAATGTCCTGATGAATAAACAAAACCATGTCAAGACCCGAAAAGAAACCAAAGAACAGCATAACAAAGTTATAAACTGCTTGACCCACTTGAGCAGACTTGTAAGCCAACAACGTGCTCTCAGCAGCCTCCTTTCTTTCAGCACCGGTCTTGAACTCAGCAAGATACCTGTGGTAGTCACCCTTCATCTTCAGGTAGAACACCTTGGACTCTGCTGCAGTCGATGAGGGTATGAGATGTGATTCGAGAAGACACAAGATCCCATCACAGATCTTGCTGAGTTCAGCCTCGATCTTCCCCCTGTATTCCTTGATCGCTGCAACATGATCCTCATTGCCCCGGCTCTCTTCCTTCTGTTCAATGGAGGAGATGATCCGCCACGAAGCCCTCCTAGCCCCAATTACATTCTTGTAAGCAACAGAGAGGAGATTCCGCTCTTCCACAGTGAGCTCTTCAACATCCACAGTCTTTGCAACATTCTCCATGAATTCTACCATTTCCTCGTACCGTTCGGCTTGCTCCGCCAATTTGGCCATGTACACATTTTCCTCCCGAGATGATTCGGCTGAAGACATGTCTTATGTCGCAATCCTAACACGCGATTCTGCTACAACATATGAACACCCTCAAGAATTAGCAAGATCCAAACCTAGATAAATAAAACAAGAACTACAGAATTTTCAAATACAGAACGCAAAACACGTCTAACAAATAAGTTAGCCAGCATAGCCATTAAAGCATCTACTAAGGTGGCATGGGGAATAAAACGATTAAAAGAAAAATACCCAGAAGCCAGAAATCTTCCACTAAAAGGGGGATCCTTTTCAATCATCTACGTAGGGCAAACACCAAGTGATCCCACTCAATAAGAAACATTCTAAAACGTCACTCAACCCCCGATCTGCAAGAAGCAGAACATTTCGAACAAAAGACCAGAAACGAACATCCAAACATAGGGATTCGTAAAACGAAAACATGTTCAATAAATTTCACAACTCGCGAAAGCATCCAACAACAACTAAAAGGAAGAAATCTCTTTAGCACCAAGCAAAGACAAAAATCAAAACTTCAGCATAGAAGATTCAGTAAAAACTCAGAGCTTAATGGCGGAACAGAGATTATACAGTCTCTTTAGATTGAGTGCAAAAACTGGATAGATGCAGCTCCAATCCAAGCCAAGATGAAGATATCTGGACACGAATCGAAGTATATTTGCAGAGATCTAAGCCAAGGAACAGGGGAAAATCGGTGCTGAAATGATGGACATACCGATTTTGTGGCGTTTAAGAAGAGAGAACAAACGCTCTCAAACCGAATCTACCCTTTTCTGGGTTTTGCGAAGACAAGCCAACAGAAACCAGCGGGAGAACCGACAACGTGCCAGCCCCTTAAAATTCTCGCCACTTTCAGTCAATTTACCAATAGAATCTCGCCACGTGTACGGCATCGGGGATTCCTCGACAGGATCTGCTGACGGTCAAACATCAATGCATCTTTGGGTTCCGGCACCACGTAAGGCTACTTTTGTCGAGTTATTCTAAGATTTCCTAGAAGATTAGGACTCCTTTGGTTGTTTAATTTGATTCATCCAGACCGTACGTTTATTGGGCCTTTACTTGGATGGGCTGTGGACCAAACCTTTTCGTTTGGTAGTGGTTGAGATGTGATGAGCTGACTTAAGATGAGACGGGGCATATTATTCATATTGGTGCTCGAGCTGGGATGAGATGAACGACATCGCATTGTCTCACTGGTAGTGGTGCTCCAAGATGAGATGAAAACTATCTCACTCTTACATGCTATTAGTGGTGCTTGAGATGAGTTAAAATAAAAATCATTTCATAGCTTGTTAGTGGCGGTGCTTGAGATCATCATCAAGACCTTATCCCAATTAGGGGTCGGCTGCATGAATCATATTCCTCCATTCCTCTCTATTAAGTATCATAACTTCATTTAGTCTCAAAGTTTTTAAATCTTTCCTCATCACTTCTATACACGTTCTTTTTTGCCTTCTCATTGTCCTTTTAAAACCTTTTACTTGTATTGCCTCACTCCTTTTAACAGGTGCCGTTTTCAATCTCTTTTGGACATGTCCAAACTATCTAAGCCTAGTCTCCCTCATCTTGTTATCTATTGGTGTTATCCCTAGATTTTCTTTAATATTTTCATTTATAATTCTATCCTTTCTTGTCTTATCACTCATCCATCTCAACATCCTCATTTCTGCTATGCTAATCCCATGAGCATGATGTACCTTAACTGCCCAACACTCTAATCGATACCATGGCCGCCCGTATGGCCATCCTATAAAATTTTTCTTTTGGTTTAAGTGATACCCACCGATCACACAAAACTTCAGATGCACATCTCCATTTGTTCCTGTAACGACCTGGGTTTTTGAAACACATTTTATAATATATTTTTCAAAGGCAAGGGCGTCCCCTCAGTAAATTTTTTTTTACAAAACAAAGCAGCGAAAATTCTTTTATTTTAAAACTTGTTTTGAAAACCCAAGTCACCACTTCATACATAACATAAGTACAATTTATGTACAAAATAAAATTCCATTGAAGGAATATGATTTTATTAAACTTTCAGGATCCATCCAGTGGTTCACAGTACACAACCCATTGTATCCTTACAATACTTGTCCAAATACACAATTCAAATTACAAAGTTCTAAGTACAATACATGCTCTATATACAATGTTTCAAGGGATATACCCTTATTACTTATTCTTCACTAGTTCTTCAAGTCTTGAGCTCCTAAGTCTCCTTCTCACGTATAGAGATATTGTAAACATTCGAACATTTACAATATCTTAGCAATATCTTGGTAGGGGATAAGAATGTAAGTTATTAATGACGGTAAAAAATCTCAATATTCAACTATCCCATAATTCATTCCATCATAAACACATTCACAAACCACTATTATTTATATGAACATCTCATTTCCTTATCATTTGTGTTCGCCTTTATACATACATAGTATATAAGAACAAATCCGTTAAAATTGTAAAAATAATCAATAATCATTTCCATACAAAACTGATCAACTCCTTTTATTATAGGAGATTTGTATTTCGACCGATTCTTATCTTTGGGATTTTCCCTTCTTGGGAAAAATATTGGTAATATATAATTACACGGCATTTCATCATGCCATCCCTTAAGGCATTTCACTGTATGCCAATTTCATATGCATCATAATGCAAAATAATCGAGGACTACTATGCTTACTGATCGATCAGTGCGGTGACGCTTGGGATAAGCGTTCAATAATCCACTTATACCATTCTCGATGAAATTACAATATCCATGTCCATATGGGAGGACCATGGGCATCCACGATGGTGGCCTTCCCATAATTGCCCCACCCGACTTTTAACCTTTCTTAGGTTTGGTATTCAATATCATCAAGTTTCAGAAAGTGGGTGGCCAAACCCTCTTAACTCTCTTAACATAGCATCCCCAGGCTTATGCCTGTTTAAAACAAAACCACAAGCCTCCAAGCATGTATGTAAAATAATACTTATACATATCAGACTATCTATCTGTTTAACTAGGGCTGGAATATTTTCTACTTTCCTATTCACTTAGGGTTGTTCTCCATTCTCAACTTAACCATTTAATACTTATTTTCCTCATCATTTGGTTGGATCATATTTCAATTTGAGGTATTTACCTTAATATATTGGTATCATACATGTCAATACTTCAAAACATAAGATCATGTATTAGACATGTATCTTCATGTAAAAGCATTCTTAATAATCCACCTACCTCAATAAGGTATTCTTACTCCTTGAAATCTGCCATAGTCTCGATCAACATATATACATCCAAATCATATGTATAATGTCATTTTCTAATCAAAGGTACATACTACATGGTCTTTTGATCATCCTTATGTAGGATGATCTGAATCTTTCTTCCTTGAATATCATATATCCATGGGTTTAATATCATCTATACAAATACTATCTATATCATACATAACAATCTAATTTACATTGATGTTTCTTTTTCCTTATTGGTTTTTATCATACAAGATCTCATCTTATTTGATCATCCTTATCTTACTTACTATTTTTATTAGGATTAGATAATTTGCTATCTTTTTATGTTCTTATTATTATTCAACCAGTTAGTGTCTTACTTGGTTGAAGATAATTTATTTCTTCCTATTACTAGACAACTCCTCCTTATTTCAAGATGACTAGTACTTACCAGTTAAAGTCTGCCCAAAAAGTGGTTAATACAACCCTCTTGTAAGGAGGCGTTTAGACCTCTCTTACGTCAACGGGAGGTGAGGGAAAAGCATTTGGCTCTTGTATACCCCCTATAACCACAATGTTCAGAATCCATTGGAGTGGTACTAGCTCAACCTTTGACAAGGTTCCTATGAGCTCTTTACCTTAAGTCCCATCTCTAATTGATTTTAATTAATTTCCATGGATATGCATAATGTCATCCATGGATGTTCATTATTTTCCTACTTTGGGCCAAGGAATTGGTAAACCATTCCTTATATTGTCCTACTAACTATAGCCCTTATTAAGTCAAAATCATTCATTCATTCATCTTAGTTGTCCATGAATCTCTATATTTCATTAGTTTACATTTTTGATGATTTATGCTCCTCATATCTTAACAACTACTTAACAATTGAATAAAATTTGACAATAAGTAAATCATAAACTTGAAAGCATAAATCAAATATAAGTTTAACAACTATATAATAACATTCTTCCTATGAATGTAACTTAAGCTAGTGAAATAAAACTAACATGATCCTAAGTTATGAAATACATAAAATTGTACTTCTATCTTAATGGAATCTTGTTTAAATATCTAATTTATACTAACATGATCCTAAGATAATCAAATCTACTAACAAATTACTAAATTAGGGCATATCATACTAAAATTTAAAGATTACACTATCATGCTTTCTAACTTAGAACATAAATCACATTTACACCTTTATGTCCAATAAAAGACAATTAAAACTTAGAACATAAATCACATTTACACTTCTATATCCAATAAAAGACAATTAAAGTAATTATATTAAGATTATTATAAGCTTTTAAATATGATCCAACCATTAGATCTTAGGTGTTTTCCTTTAGATAAAGGGTTTTAATTACCTTTAA
This sequence comes from Warburgia ugandensis, assembly GCA_035236585.1. Lineage (NCBI taxonomy): Eukaryota > Viridiplantae > Streptophyta > Magnoliopsida > Canellales > Canellaceae > Warburgia > Warburgia ugandensis. The sequence continues at coordinate 74,602,043 of CP141128.1, read as the reverse complement.
GGCTTTTAATCCATTAAGATCCAAAAATCATATCCACTTGATTTTGTCACATTTCATTCATGATCTAACTGGATTTCATCATAATATCATCCATTTAATCAATCCCAAGGATCTGATCATACTTGATCTCATTGATCAAGTGGGTCCCTTTGTATTTTTTTTATTTTTATTTTAGGGTTTTTCTACCATAAAGGCAAATCCCCTAATTTATCCAAGATCTGTCCAAATTAACTATAGATATTACTTTATTACATTATTATATCATCATTAAAATAAATTTTCAAGATCTGATCACCTCAGATCTTGAAGATCTTAGAAATTGGACACTTATTTCCAAAATACAGAAATAATTTTTAAAAATATTATGACTTCATTAGAAACTAGACATTACAAGCTTTTCATAGCTTCTTTCTGATCTCAATTTGGAGTTCATATGACTTCACAATCTTAAATTGAAGTTTTCAGCCGTTCCTAGGGTCCAGATTAGATCTAGGCCCAACAGAACTAATCTCTCTCAATTGAGGGTCCAAACCTTATTAGATTTTCTTAAAAATTGTATCTTAGGGGTTTTTGACCCTTTTAGATCGATTGGAAAACTCAGAATTTTCATCTGAGCTCTCTATCACCATGAATTGAAGGCTCTGGTATTTACTTTGTTTTCACCATTTTTTATTCAAATTAAATTACAGAAAAATAAAAATTACACTAAACCATATTAAATATGTATGAAAAGTAGTTCCACCTACTTGATTGGAGAAAAAACATATATTTGATGCTCAATTTGAGAGAATTACTGGTTGATGATAACATAGCCCGATTGTCCCCGTTTTTGTGATTTTCTATTGTTGGAACCGTTAGATCTTGAAATTGATTTGGAGCTTTTGTATATACTATAGTATAGGAGGTTATGGATGGTGGAATTTATCAGATTCTGCGGAGCAGTGCCTAATTGAATTTAGGTCTCTTGTTCCACTTAGAAAGAGGAGAGAGAAATAAGAAAAATAGAGATTGGGGAGGGATGAATGAGAATTTGGAGCTGAAACTCCAGGGAAGATTTGAAAATTTTGTGGTTAAGGTTTTGAAAATTTTTGGGACATATTTATAGCCAAATTTGAATTTTTTATCATTTCTTTTAATAGGATATTTTATTACTTTATAATTTTTTTAGTACAAGTGCATTCTCCATTCTCCACTGCATTCTCCACTATCACCAATAATGCACTGAGCAATTATTGTTGCTTTTAGAACGTTGGCCCACTTTTATGTGAAAAGATGTTTTTGCCCTTTGAACTCAAAAATTGGAGAATAATAGGCAATATTTGTCCGAACTTGGAATCGAGCGTACTTAGTGGCGTTGGAATCGTATTTCTAAGTACTTCATGAATATTGAGGTCTTATTTCTTGGATACGGAATATGGGTAAAATTACCATTTTACCCCTAAATGGAGAAAATTAAGGAATTTTTATTTTAACTCGGAATTGAACGTACTTAATGTTGTTTCGATCAGTTTTCCAAGTACATCCATAATTTCTATATTTTAATTCATGATATAATCTTCATAAAAAGAGAATTTTCAATAACCTAATATTCTAGCCCAGAATTTCTAAAAATTCAAACTTTATTAATTTGCCTTAATAAGTTACAAAAATTCGAGGTCATTACAGTTCCAACCCGCTTAGATTCTTTGGATAACCTCTCTCTCAATCTCTCAATCTCTTATGAATCATTGATCCTTAAGTGTTGAAAGTGTTTACGGGGACTTCTTGGTTATCAATCTTGATTGGTGTTCCACTCCTACTCTCCTTGCTAAAATTGCATTCCATATATTCTGTCTTAGTTTTACTAATTTTAAACCTTTAAAACTCTAATTCTTCTCTCCATAACTCTAACTTTGTGTTTACACCCTCCCTTGTCTCATCAATTAAGACTATATCATCTGCAAATACCATGCACCAGGGAATCTCCTTGTGCAGATGTTTTGTTAACTCATTCATAACCAACATAAAAAGGTATGGACTCAATGCTGATCCTTGATACAATCCTACAGTGACAGAAAAATCACCAGTCTCACCACTAGCAATCTTAACATTTATTACCGCTCCCTCATGCATATCTTTAATTATATATATATACCAATACGAAACCTCTTTCTCGCCTAACACCCTCCATATTAACTCTCTAGGGACTCTATCATAAGCTTTCTCCAAGTTGATAAAGACCATGTGGAGATCTTTCCTCCTCTTCATATATTTCTCTATTAGTTATCTTAGTAAAAAAATAGCTTCCATGGTAGACCTCGCAGGCATGAAACCAAATTAATTCTCTAATACACTTTTCTCATGCCGTAGCCTCTTCTCAATTACTCTTTCAAAAAGTTTCATAGTGTGGCTCATAAGTTTGATCCCTCGATAATTAGTGCAGCTCTGTATATCTCTTTTATTCTTATAAATTGGTACAATAGAGCTTTTTCTCCACTCATCTGGCATTTTCTTTGATTTTATAATCTTATTAAACAACTTGGTCAACCAAACTACCCCAATATCTCCCATATGCTTCCAAAGCTCTATTGGTATACTATAGGGCCCCATGGCATTCCCTGATTTCATCTTTTTTAAGGCCTCTTTTACTTCAAGTATTCTAATCCTACGTTTATATCTATAACATCCAATGTTATTTAGGTTTATAATATTTTCAATCCCTATATTCTTAGACCCATTGTCATTTAACAAATTTTTAAAGTACGTCTCCCACCTTTGTTTAATCTTATTATCTTTAACTAATACCCTTTGATCATCACTTCTAAAGCACCTAACATGATCTAAATTCTTACCCTTTTATTCTCTTACTTTTGCAAGTTTAAACACATCTTTCTCACCTTCTCTTGTTCCCAGTCTATTATATAGCTCATCATATGTCTTAAGTTTAGCCTCACTTACTATTATCTTGGCAACCTTTTTAGCATTCTTATATTGTTCATAGTTTTCATTATTTTTAGTCTTCTACCATGCTTTAAAGCACATTCGTTTTTCTTTAATAAATTTTTGTATTGTTTCACTCCACCACCATGTTTCCTTTACTAATTGCCTCTTACCTTTAAATACTCCTAAGACATCTTTTGCCACTTTCTTAATGGACTTAGCAATATTAATCCACATGGTATTTACTTCTGTTTCATAGTTCCAGTTTCCTTCTACCATCAACTTATTTTTGAATAAGGTTATTTTCTCTCCTTTTAAGTTCCATCACTTAATTTTTGGATACCTATTAAGTTCATTTCTTTTCATCCATCTTTTGATATAGATATCATAATCATTAACCTATGTTGTGAGGTTAAACTCTCATTGGGTATCACCTTACAATCCTTGCATATTGATCGTTCAGTATTCCTAAATAGAAAGAAGTTTATTTGGCTTTTATGAAGTCCACTTTTAAAGGTTATTAAGTGTTCATCCATCTTCTTAAAGAGTGCATTTGCAATGGCTCGGTTATATGACAAAGCAAAATCGAGAATAATTTCTCCCATCTCATTTCTTTCGCCTATACCATACCTTGCGTGTATTCTATCATATCCTTCCTTTTCTTTTCTTACATGGCCATTTGAGATGAATTGAAACAAAAATCATTTCATACCAAGTCACTAGTAGTGAGGGGGTTTGAGATGAATAACATTTCATTCTAGCTTAATATTAGTGGTGCTTGAGATGAAAATAATTTTATCCTAGCTCACTACTAGTGGTGCTTGGGATATGTTGAGATGAAAACCATCTCATCCCAACTCATAGTTAGTGGTGCTTAAGATGAGCTGAAACAAAAATCATTTCATACAACTCACTAGTAGTAGTGTTTCAGATGAGTTGCGATGAAAATCATTCATCTTAGCTCACTATTAGTGGTGCTCAAGATGAGCTAAAACAAAAATCATTTCTAACCCACTCGCTAGTAGTGGTGCATGAGATGAAAATCACTTTATCTTAGCTCACTATTAGTGGTGCTCAAGATGAGCTAAAACAAAAATCATTTCTAACCCACTCATTAGTAGTGGGGCATGAGATGAAAATCATTTCATCTTAACTCACTACCAGTGGTGCTCGAGATGAGCCAAAACAAAAATCATTTCTAACCCACTTCCTCGTAGTGGTGCATTAGATGAAAATCATTTGATCCCAAATTACTATTAGCGATGCTTGAGATGAGATGAGAAACCTTAATCTCAATATGGCTCACTATTAGTTGTTTGCATTCACTTTCATTTCAAGCCACTCATCTTATTCCTAGTATAGAAGAGAGTCATTTATTCTCATCCCAAATTTTAGCCTCATCCTTGTATTTTGCTTGAGTTGGACATGAGCCACATTGTATCATCTTACCTAGATTAAGTGATATTTTAAGTCATCTCACTTCATCTCATACCAAATTTGGATAATCTCAAAGTAGCTCATATCATTTCAATCAGATCTCCCTCCATCTCAAGCACCATTAACACCATGCTCATCTCACTATTAGCCACGCTTGAGATGAAAACTATCTCATTCTAGCGCACTATTAGTGGTTTTTATATCACTTTCACATCAAAGCCATCTCATTATACTTGCCATGTGAAAGATATCCATTTACTCTCTTCCCAACCTTACCATTGTATTTTGGTGAGATGGAAATGAGTCATATCATGTCATCTCATTACATCTCTAGTAACTCATCTAAATCCATCTCTTCCAACTTATCTTAGCTCTCTCATCTCAATCAATCTTAGGTGATATTTCTAATCATCTTACTTCATTTCATGCCCAAATTGTTCATCTCAACTCAACTCAAATCATCGCAAGCTAGATCTCTTCGCACCTCAAGTCAACTCATCAATTTATTTTTAGTACCCTTACCTATTATTCTGTCACAATTTATTCCCTTAAATTTTATTTTTACAGAACAGTCCTTCAACTATTAAGAAAATTTTCAATGTAAATCCCTTCGTACAACATCTATGGGCAAATGTCAATGGATATCTGACATGAGGTCTACTGGCAATTGCTATCTCAAGAAAGCTTTCAACGTGCAATGTAGTATTAGACGTCTAAGCAGTGGATTTATTTACCTTGAAAACTTTAATTTTGTACGTTGCATTTGGATATTGAATACTAGGAATTTTTACGAAAAAACACAATATTATAAAGCTAACTAAATGAATAGACAGCCATAATTCAAGTCGAACCCAATTTTCTAAAAGATCCAAATCATTCACAATGTTGCCCGGATCTAGATGGTCATGTTCTAAAACTTTCGTCCACTGGATGAACCTAGCCACTGCTTTCATGAGTTGTAAAATGAATGTCAAATATATTAGCACATTTCGTAACTAAATCAGTTGTTGTTAGGATCATCTCATTGATGAGAGGTTCGGTCAATCTAAGTGGAGGATGACAATGTAGACAAAACTTGAGGGCGTTAGGAGTTATAGCCATTCCAACCATTTAGTAAGGGGCTTATGGGAAAAATCTAAGGGGCACATATACCACTACCCTTTTTCTTCTAACAGTTAAGAGTTCTCCATATAATAGACAGTCAATGTCTACTTAAAAGAAGAAAATAAATTTGAAAATCAAGATCGCTGAATCATATAAAGTAGTTCCTATGTCATGACTTCACCACAGTAAAATCATTAACATCTACCCTTTATTTCTTTTTGTTAATAATATGCCCTTTTTTTACAAGATCCACTAATTGCAATGAAATATTTTTTTTTCTTCTAATAATGTATTTTTGTTTTTCTTGCTCTCTTGACTTAATCCATCATCATCATCATCATCATCATCATCATCATCAAGACCTTATCCCAATTAGGGGTCGGCCACATGAATCTTATTCTTCTATTCCTCTTATTATAGGAAAGAAATAACAAAATCATCTTCAACTTCTGCCTTGCCGGCTAGTACTTGACGCAAGGGTTGCCATACTTTTAAAAAGCTTGAGATGATTTTTCTTTCTTTCTTGCAAACTAATATACAAATGCATATTTATTTACAAGAAATAAATAAATAACAAAATCATCTTTAGCTTCTCCCTTGCCATCTGGTACCTGATGCAAGACCCTCCTCCTTTTTCATCCGTCTTGCTACTAGCATTGGTAGATTTAACTCAATTAGCAAGATTATTTAATTTGACAATGTCAATTATTTCTTCGCTTTATCCCTTTCATGTTGGTTATTGAAAACTTTGAGAACTAATTTAAAGTCTAATATCAAAGCAAGAGGGTGGAAAATCATTCTTCTTTGACTTGGATTCTTCCCTCTGTTCTTAGGAATGGAATTTGGTGATTCTCAATGTCCTAAAGTTGAATGTGAAATCATGAACTATTGCACCCATAATAAGTAGGAATAAGTAAAAATACAAGGGTTCTGGGTCTCGTTTACCATGTCACCTTCAATAGAGGCAAGCTACCCCAAGTTCATGTGGATCTCTTGCTGCTTCTGGTTTTCCCTTGCATTTCTCCATCTTCCCTCATTAAAAATGCAAAGGAAAACCTACAGGTGCTACTTCTACTTCACGTGGATCAGCTGTTCTTTTCATCGTCTTCCTTTTCTGAGGGGAACAAAGCGAAACAAGCAGAGGTGGAAGAAGGGCATGAGGACTGCTAGAGTTTGCTTTAACATGAGAATTCATGCACCAAGCGAGTGGGTAAAGTTCATTTGGTAAGGCAGCACCAACCAGTCCATTTGCAGCAGTTATTTCTTGGTTCTTTCAACTTGAAATCGAGAAAAACATGATAATGAATGTGGCTGTTGATCACTGCTAAAGGGCAGCCCCCGGACGCTCCCGCCTATGCAAGGTCTACGGAAGGGGCGGACCACAAGGGCCTATAGTACACAGCCTTACATTGTATTTTTACAAGAGGTTGTTTCCATGCCTGACCTCAAGGTCACATGACAACAACTTTTATGGTTGCGCCAAGGCTCCCCTTTAGCTGTTGATCACTGCTATGAGCATTAAAAATTAAAATAAAGTCACTTGTAGAATCAATTTTTGATAAAATAGTAAAAGGGGAAGTAAAGAAGAAAATTGTCTCATTTGGAAATAGTTTTAGCAATCTTGTACTCTCCTAGATGATCAATCTAACCAACGTCACACCAGTAAGATTTTTACTTCTTCTTTTTTTTGGGGGCGGAATGGTTTCTCATTAGGAAGGTCAAGGCATGAAAATGGTCAAAGCCATGGAGAAATGTTAAAAGGATAGTTCTCACCAGATCTTGATCAAGGAATTATGATCATTAATGATGGTAGGGTTGTGGGAAGTACGCTCGTGTGACAGAATTTATAGATACAACTATGCCATGTATCCATATAGCCCTATTATAAATGATGATCACTATCATTAGAAAATGTTTTCTATTTTTGGTTGATGCCCAAAGGCCTTTGATAGGTAAATATGTTAATGCCAATTTTCATCATTATGGTATTTTGTTTAGAAACTTTGAGCCATTCATCTTTATATAAGAATTAGGTATTAGAAATCTTGCACAAAAATGAAATCTGATGAACCTTGGCTTAAAGGTACAATTATAGCAACTTCTTGAAGATAGTTAAAGCCTACCAAATTGTGCTAGGTATATGATAGTTTTAGGGGATTCAACCAAGCCAAACTCAATTTTTACCTCAAATGATTTGCACAATTTGACTTCATCCATACTTTTGTCTCAAAGATGAATGCCTTAAAATACAATCTTGAAAAGTCTTTCTTCAAATTACAATTAACATCTTAAAGAGAAAAATAATTAGAACTCAATTCACTTCAATAATAGGATTATAAATGGATTAGCTAGGAATTTAAAGTTTAATTTTAAGAGAAACTAAAAAAGCAAGAAAAACTTCTCAAGTTGAAAACTCTATAACAAGAGTGCTAGAAAGAAATACTCTCAAGTCTTTGTTGGCATCAAAATTTTTACACATTTAATTATCAATAGATGTAGTTTTGATCATGCTCTTGATGTGCACAAAATATACAATAAAAATGTACAAAGGATAATAAGATTGTTTTGAAATTTTGAAGTGCTTTAAACCAATATTGCAAAATTTTAAAAGAAAACAAGCAAATTTAAACATACTGCCTAGCTGTTAAACTTTTTAAAAATTTCCAAAACATAATTGGATGAGAAAAATATTTTTCAAAGGACCTAAACTTGAAATTTTCTGACCAAAATTTTGGTTTTTAGTAATAATATATTATTTTAGATTTTTTGAGCATTTAAAAATAAAAATAACTTAAGTATTTGAGTTTTAAAAATTTGACCTAAGCTTCAAAATTTTGATTTTGTACTAGGAACCATGGGTTTGGCTTTTAACCTCTTCAAATTAAGCCTTAAGACTAATTTTTATTCAACTAAAATAGATGCATTTTTTTATTTATATTATAATTTCTTAAGTAAATGAAATTACAATGATAATAAGAAGTTATTTGCTTAAAATGATACTATAAAAAATATAAGGTACCCTTTACAATGTAATGCACAATAGAATCATATTTGTTTCAGGAGTGTTATTGATAAAACACCTCACTTTCCTCTTTTAAATAAATAAAAAAAACCCCATGAGGCCATTACTTTTGTTTAAAATGACTTAAGACTCTCTTACACATATAGTCCTTTATGTTTGGATTTTTAGGATATGTTTATCCTCAAAAGGATTCCTTAAAAATATAATTCCCTTGATGTCACAACCCCGTCCGGCCCACAACAAGGATATTGTCTCATGCACATGCGTATGGGTTTTGCTTCTCCCCCGCGTCCAGGGGAAAAGACCTCCTTGTTGTGAAGGGAGAGAACCCCCCTTATAACCCATAGACCATTACCCCCCCTAGCTGGTATGGGACTAACTCTCTACTGTGCCAAGATGGCCTGAGGCTTGGCCTTGTGAGGGGAGCCAAGATGGTTTGAGGGCAAGACGCAGGAGAGTTAGTCCCATACCGGCTAAGGGGGGTAATGGTCTGTGGGTTATAAGGGGGTTCTCTCCCTTCACAACAAGGAGGCCTTTTCCCCTGGATGCGGGGGAGAACTAAAACCCATGCGCGTGCGCATGGGACAATATCCTTGTTGTGGGCCCGACGAGGTTGTGACAAATGGTATTAGAGCCAAACCCCGACCTCGAGGATGGGTGGCTAGCAGCACCATCGCTCGTGTTGTGACACACGGGGGCGTGTGTCCCTTAAGTGGGAGATGACTACCGTGCTAAGATGGCCTGAGGCTTGGCCTTGTGAGGGGAGCCAAGATGGTCTGAGGGCGGGATGCAGGAGAGTTAGTCCCATACCGACTATGGGGGTAATGGTCTGTGGGTTATAAGGGGGGTTCTCTCCCTTCACAACAAGGAGGCCTTTTCCCCTGGACGCAGGGGAGAACTAAAACCCATGCGCGTGCGCACGAGACAATATCCTTGTTGTGGGCCCGACGGGGTTGTGATACTTAGGACTCTCCTAAACAACCTAGAATGGGTCACACTGTACTTACATAGTAGGGTCCATTTTCATCAGAAAGAAAATGCCCCTTTTGGCTTTCTTAAGTTAAAAAACTACATAGGGCTCTGTCTTAGAGAGCCTCATTTTTAAGTCCAAAAATTCTTGAATATGAGACTTACTTGGTCTACAACTGTGGGGCCCATTCTCATTATTTTCACCATCAAAGAATAATGCCCCATGGAGTTTTATCTAGTTAAAAATATTCAGGAGTCTCTTGAGAAGAGTTCCACATTTACTAGTCTTTTAAAAGTTTTATTGAAATGAGACCTACTTTATTCAAAACAATTGAGAACCACTATTATGCCTTTGTTTAAAGAGCCCTTCAAATGGGACCCACCGTGCTTATAGGTGGGACCCATTATTATCTAAAAACACCCCATGGGATTTTCTTAGCCTTTAAAATGGATAGAACTCTCTTAAAAATGAGACCCACCACACTTGTAAGTGAGACCCCTTATCACTAAAAGGTGCCCATAAGCCTTTTCCTAGTGTTTGGGACTCTCTCCAGAAAGAGAGACCCCTTAATATTTGTAAGACTCAAGCATCATAAAATGGGACCCTCTCTGACTAGCAGATGTGACCCATTTATCAATAAATGCCCTTAGGGCTTCCTCTCATCTTTAAAATCCTTTTGAAAGCAAGGGAAAATTATGAAATGGGACTCACACAAAACTAAAATCCCCATTTTTCTTAAAAGCTTTTGGTAAAAAAGATAAATGGGCCACACTTAGGAGCCCTATCCTTCGAAACTCTTAAACATGAAAAACGAAAAAAGGGTCCCACCTTGGACAGCCCATCATAAATTGGGTGCTAAGGATTTCAAGTAAGACCCATTTTCCAATTTTTCCTAAAGTTTTTAAATATGAGAAATGTACTTCACTTAGAAACCCATACAATTAACTTTTAACTTAAGTTTTTCATGGGAGAAAATTAAGTTCTAAACAACAAAAAGAAAAATGGGATGCACATTGAGTTGTCTATTATAAACTGGGCAACTAGGGTCTCAAGTGGAACCCATTTCACTCCCTTCATCCCTCCTTCTGGTTTTAGCCTAGTGGGACCCATTTTAGCCTTTTTTCCTTGCTTTCTATCCCACTTTCCTATAACTCTTTCCCTCCAACCCAACTTTTTTTTTTTAATGATTCTATATCGATCTCTCAATCCCTAATTGCCTTTCCACTCAACCACCTTTTCATAATTCCCTACCACTCAACCCTCATGAAACTTAAAAATCTTTGAGTGAAATCCTATCATTTCAAGGGAAAAGCCATGCTGTCATTCTCTTACGAGTTCAAGTTTTGGGGAAAAGTGACTCTCTCTCTCTCTCTCTCTCTCTCTCTCTCTCTCTCTCTCTCTCTCTCTCTCTCTCTCTCTCTCCTACATTTTGTACCACTCTCATTTGGGGTAGCACTCATCATGCCCTGAGGCTTGGACCTGTTCTTTCTCTCAATAAAGTTTTCATTGTAAGGTAATGCTCACCATGCTTGGGGAAAGTTTGACCAGTTTGAACTTTTAGAAAAAGCTAGAATGGGTTCTATCGATAACTAAGGTGGATTCATTTCTACATTTATCAGAGTGGGCCTCATTTCGCATCAAAATGAGTACACCCTTTTCTATGCCTATAAAGAGCTAAAACTCTTTGGTGAATTGGATTGAGGGATTCGAAAAATAAGTGAGCCATGTTTTTTACTATAATAGAATGCCCACCTAGCTATTCAAATTAATCGAATGCTTAGAAGGATGAGAACACATTTAAGCTAAAAACACAAACTAAGAAAAGTGGGGCTCATTCCCTACTAAATTGGGCTGCCACTTGCTTGAGCTTTAAAGATTAACAAAATGGGGAAAAGAAAGATACAAGTGAGACTTAATTGATGTCTTCGACACTTACTTTCCTATAAATGGTGAAGTAGGCCAAGATTAATATATCAAGCACTGGCTTTCCCATAAATTATCAAGCAAGCCCACGATGATGTCTAAGGCACTTGCTTTTCCAGAAATGATCAAATGAGCACTTGCTTTCTGAAGAATGGTCAAGATGGTCTCCATTGATGTCTTGGATACTTGCTTTCTCAAAAATGGTCAAGTATTCCCCACTTGATATGAGGCACTTGCTTTCCCAAGCAGGGCTTGATTGATGTCTCGAGCTCTGGCTTTCCCAAACAGGGCTTGATTGATGTCTTGACCACATAATTTCCTAAAAATGGTCAAGCACGCTTGATTGATGTCTCAAGCACTTGCTTTCTAGATAAAAAAGAGAAAGAAAATACCAAAATTAGTTAAGAGAATCATGAGAATACATAAAATAAATTTCCAAAGGTGTTTTCCTAAGAGTTTTCCATAAGTTTCCCCCAAGTTTCACAAGTAATTTTCATTCATTTTTTATAAGTTTCTCTTTGGTTTCTCCCAAATTTCATCAAGTTTCATATAAGAGTGAAAATGTGGATTTTGAGAAACGCATGGCTAGTATAAAAATTTGGTACCCTTAATTTATATTAGAAAAAAATTATTTAAACATAAAAGACACCATTGTATGCTTGGAGGTGTATCCACAACTATAAGAGTTAGATAGGGGTTGTTAAGTAGTTGAGTTTGGTGGGATTCTACCATAAACATACCTTAACCATTTGGATTCTTATTGGTTAAGTTTGAATTTACTTCAGATTCTATCTTTAATATACAAAACCCAACCATTTATCTTTAGATATTTTTTAAATCTAATTAACAAAATTAAAATATAAATTTTCAACCACAAGATGCATAAAGCAAAAAATCCCATTTAGAAATGATAAAAGGGAGTCATTAATCTACGCATGTCTAGGCATGCTTTCTAGAAGATTCATGCCTTTCATCTTGTTGTATTTTTACTTAGTCGTTCTATGAAAAAATGATGTCAATCCACTGATTCAAACTCTTCCTCTTTTTTTTTTTGTCTTAGAATCAATTGTTATGTTTTATCATCCAATGTAATACAAGTTATGATCATCCAATGACCGGGGTTTTTTGGTGGTAGCAGTCTAAGAGAGGGTGAAAAAGATGATGAATGGAGTGGATACAAAGGTCATGGCATGCCCTTTCTCTAGTTTTAAATAAGAGAAAGATAAAAAGCATCATAAAAAAATGACAAAGTAATATTCTATACGACTGTATGCTTAGCTATTAATATTATGTCCAGGAAGCTTAGCATGACCAAGAAAGATATGGTTTCCCTAAAAATAAAAATAATTGATAATCAGATGCTGGGAGCAATTGTATTCTGCAATGGATTACTAAGGCTCTGTTACATAAATACAGTATGAGAAATGATACGAAAATGTACTCGTGTCTTGGCAAAAGAAAAAAGTCCTACATTAGGAGCCATGTGTATAGGAGAGCCGAGAAAAGCCTGAAATAACCTTCAAAATGGGTTAGTTTCTAACTTCATGTGCAACCCTCGAAGAAGACTAACTGTACTTGGCCGTTTGCAACCAAGCTCATATTGTCCAAGCAGTAAAATGGTCTTCAAAATGTTAAGGTGATGCTGAGTGGAAGGAGTCTCACACCTCGGTGACCATACACACAAATCCTCTTCAAACAGCAAGTCAACTCTCCTCCAACTTCCTACCTAAAGTCTTGTCACTCCAACATCCATGAATGATTTTTGGAGGATTGATTGCAATCAATGTTGGTCAACTTAATCACTTTGGAAAGCTATTCTGTAAAGCTTATCTTCTTCTTCTATTCCTTATAATAACTAGCATACGTACTCCACTGGATTGTACGTGAGTGAACACACATCTTCTTCTCATTATACTATTGTTATATGGTATCAGGAAGTTCTGAGTTTTTCAAATTCATTTCTTGATCCTACGCTTCCTCTTCTCCACCTCTGATCATGGCTTCCTCTCGTCCCATGAATCCAATACCTCAAAGTCCAACATTAGAACTTCATCTCTTGCCCTTGTCTCAATAGTATCATGCTCTATAAATGTTGCATCTCTGCCTTCTCTGATTCAAATTGGGTGGGATGCCCAGAAGACAGCAAGTCTACAACCGGTTACATGGTTTTTCTTGGCTTAAATCTCTTTTCTAGGAGCTCTACAAAACAGCTCACAGTTGCTTGCTTCTCTACAAAAGCTGAATACCGAGCGCTTACTACAGTTACTTCCGAAGATACTAGGATACAGTCACTCCTTCAAGAGTTGGGACTTTATCTGCGGTATCCTCCCATAGTTCGGTGTGATAATATGAGAGCAACATACTCATCAACTATTTCAGTTTTCCCTTCAAGAACGACAGATATCTAAATTGATTTTCTAGTTTTGAGGAACAAAGCCGCTTCTAAAAATTTTCAAGTTGGATTTGCTTCTACTGCTGACCAGGTTGCAGATTTTCTCACTGAAGGATTATCTCGAAAAAGGTTTCAATACTTGAAGTCCGAGATCAACGTCCACAGTCGGCCATTTCTCTTGAGGTGGGCAGATGAGGATAAAACAAAATCCTCTTCAAACAGCACGCCAACTCTATCCCAACTTCCTAGCTCAAGTCTTATCACTGCGACGTCCATGTGTGATTCTCGGAGGATTGATTGAAATCATCGTGGTCAACTTAATCGCTTGGAAAGCTGTTTTGTAAAGCTTGTCATTTATGCCCTGTAACAAGGCTTATATGCAAGAGAAACACATCTTCTTCTGTTGCTACTGTTGTTTGCATGGGAGTGCGAGGGTCTGATTGCTTTCACGCAAAAGAAAAAAGACTACGTTAATGATTACTTTCACTAAAAGAATAAAGACTACGTTAGTGGTTGGCATGGTTACAACCGTGTGGAGTGCCAAAGGTTATTGGCCAATTGCTAGCTCTGAATGATTTGACTGAAAGAGGAAGAGCTCTTTATATGGTCTCACTTTACCACCATCTAAACTGCCAAAACTTTGATTCACTTTTTGAATAAGAACATTCTTCAGGACAAGTATAGGTTAAGACAATAAAATCATAAGTAATTCTCTCTCTCTCTCTCTCTCTCTCTCTCTCTCTCTCTCTCTCTCTCTCTCTCTCTCTCTCTCATGATTTATCAACACTAAGTACAAGTGGAGAGTGACAAAAGTTTCAAAGATAAGCCAGAACCAACAACCAACAAGATTTCACATCATTTCATTCAATAGAAAATTACCATATTGCTATAATTATCTCAATAATCAAATCAAAATATTCTGAACTAATTATATGGTTAGACATGTCAATAAGTGAAGGGGAGCCTTGATGCAATGGTAAAAGTTGTTGTCATGTGACTTTGAGGTCACGGGTTCAAGGCGTGGAAACAACCTCTTGCAAAATGCAAAGGAAGGCTGTGTACTTTAGGCCATTGTGGTTTACCCCTTCCCTGGACCCCGCATAGGTGGGAGCTTCGTGCACTGAGACTGCCCTTTTACATGTCTGAAACAAGGGCAAAATAGCCAGTGCTATATTTATCCAGCTTCATAAATCATACAAAGGTGCATTACCATCAGCAATTAGAACTGCTTGGACGTTGTTGACTGATTTAGCTACTATATTATAAATTAGAGTTTAAAAACTTGCTGAGTTAACTTGCAAACTCGTCCGAGCTAGATTCCAAAATACTAAAAGCTAGGTGGAAGTTTAGATCTCAGACTACAAGACAGCAAATGATCTCGCTAACCTAGTTTTTCAAATCCGGCTTCAGTTTTTTCCAGTCACATAATACGAGTTGGTCTGAGTTCATCAACTCGTCTCACTTTCAAGTCGGAGGTTGATCTCATGAATCGAGTTTTCGAGTTTTAAAAGTATGTTATAAATCTGATATGCCCTTTAAAAACTGCTATATTTGGTCAAAAGCAAACCCTTCATTTTTGCCTGACTCCTCCCCCTGAAAATCTCCACCAGATAAATGCTTTAGATTATTGAAAGATAGGGCCCAATTAGTTATCTTTTTCCTACTCATATTTTCCAAATGACTTTTCCATTTGTCTTTGGATCAAGTCGTCTCACCATATCATTCCTTGGATGAAAAGACAAATGAAAAGGGAGGCTCTTTTGGGCATTGCCTACTGCACTTTTGCTGGCAATGTTTGCAAAGTGGGAAGTAAGAAATCAGGCCCACTTTTCCAAAACAGTTTCCAACTATTGATACACATCATTCCTAACACCAGCACAAATAATAGATGAACATAACTCCTCTCACATAACTCTACTCTTCCAGTCCAGCCATGGTTTCAGCTTCTCCCCCTGCTCCAAAGGTGAGAATCAGCCTTTCAAGTTCTCATTTCACATGCATCCAGTATCATGCATTAAGAAAGTGATTATCACTTTGGCAGGTGGTTGAAGAGGATCCGAAAGGTGAGCAAAATCTACCTCATACACAATCTGGCAGATGATTGAACTCCATGAATGAGTTCCCGGAACTCGATTTAACCGTTACCATGAACTGGGTGACTGTGGATCGTTCTTCCCCAGCAATTGACTGTTCAGATTGGGTGCGATATTGTGTACATGGTCACTGGAGGAAAGTGCCTAAAGAAATTCGTAGAGATCAATTGTAAAAATTGCACCTGACTTTGCTAGTCCTACTGGATCTGCATCTTTGCCTCCTCCCAAACTTCAGTTCTGTTGCCTTGTGTAACAGATTGTTGTTGTGCAGTCCATGATCAAGGCTCACAGGCTTTAAGAGAGGCCCCTTTTGGTTCATGGACTTGGCCTGCGAGACTTTGGTCTAAAATTGAAGATCTGTGGATAAATGTTCATTTATGAAAGGCTCATATTCTAGAGCTATCCTTGTAAATATCTAGAATCTAGAATTTGGTAAACTTTAGATATTTTTTAGGAATATTCTAGAGAATAATCTGGACCATACAAATGTAACAATCTCCATCATTCATTGAAGAGGTAGAAAGGGGGTAAGCAACTATAAATAGAGGAGCTCCCTCATTTGTAAGACATCAATTAAC
This sequence comes from Warburgia ugandensis, assembly GCA_035236585.1. Taxonomy (NCBI): domain Eukaryota; kingdom Viridiplantae; phylum Streptophyta; class Magnoliopsida; order Canellales; family Canellaceae; genus Warburgia; species Warburgia ugandensis. The sequence continues at coordinate 74,585,605 of CP141128.1, read as the reverse complement.
CGGTCATCTTAAATTCATCTAAGAGTTGTAAGCATCTTTAGAGCAATAAAGTTAGAGTTCTCTTCAAGTCCTCTTTAGTTGTTCTTCTACTTAAGATTCTAGTTAGGCTTACTTAGTTAGTGCAAAGTGAGAAGTCAAACTAAGTGCTACACGGGGAGTCTGAGAAGCTGAGCCCTTAATACTTGGTATCCTTAGGTGCAGCAATTATGTGATTTAGTATTTAATGAAGTTATGGGATTGTTACCTTTTAGTTCTTAATTTACATTTCACAAAGGATTATTGGGTAAGGTATACTGAGATACTAAGAAGTAATCCTAAACGACTATTAGGCAATAGCTCAAGCCTGACCCATTCTTTTGAAATTTAGACACACACCCACTCATGCGCAGCTTTGAAGGCTGGTCACAATTAACACATTTTTTCCAACTGCTTTACAGTTACTCGACAATATCTTGGGCAGCATGTTTGGATCGAGGGCTGATCCCTGATGTGAGTTACGCATACAAGCACAACAGTCCCGCAGACTCCGTATTCTGGGCTTTCAATGCATAGATATCTCTCGCCTATGCTGGTCAATGTGTAACTCTTGAAATTCAAGCCATTATTCCATCCACTCAAGATAAACCTTCGAAGAAACCAATGTGGAAGGGTGCATTTTTTGCCTACAATTTGCTACTTCCCGGTGGCATTCCTTGGATACTGGGCATTTGGGAATGACGTTGAAGATATCTGCTTTTGTCACTTTAACAGCCGGAATGGCTAATTGCTGCTGCTAACTTGATGGTGGCTGTCCATGTCATACAAGTTACCAGGTCCTGTTCATCTCTCTTTCCCCTCTGATCAGAGCATGATCTTGAATATAGCAGCATGTTTAGCAGCCTTGAAACACATATTTTAGCAGTTCAACTCTAACTTTGCACATGGGAAACACAGCAATTATTTCATGCCATGACGATTTACATAGAAGGACAGTTTTGTTGATGCATTCTTGTATCGAATGAAGAATAAAAATGAAAATCCTTTCAGCAGGAAAATTTGGTCACGTACATCCTCTATATACATGATACTAACCACTCATCTGCATACCATACTATAATACCATCATTTTAGGAGATATCCTACGAGTTTAACTGGGATTTGCATTTAACATGCTTTTAAATTTAGAAGTGGAACTAAGTAGGGGTCTCAAATCCAAACCTTCTAATTTTGTTATGTATGAATAAGAACAACTGCAGGTGTATGCAATGGATGTGTTCAGCATGATTGAGATGATATTGGGCAGATGGTTCAAACTTCCACATGGAGTTGCACTTCGTCTTGTCACTCCCTCCGTGTACGTAGGTAAGAAAATGCTTCTTTTGATATTTGAGTTACCTTCTCTGTGATGTATTACACTAATTTTATAGGTATTACATATTTAATTAACACGATGGGTGCACTGCAAAAAATATAAAGGGCAGCCCTGATGCACCAAGCTCCCACGTATGTGGGGCCCAAGACAGGGGCGGACTACAAGGGTTAATAGTATGCAGCCTTATTTTGCATTTTGTAAGAGGTGTTTCCACGCATTGAACCTGTGATTTCAAAGCCACACGACAATAATTTTACCGTTGCACCAAGGCTACACTATGAAAAATGTAAGAACAAAAATTACCAGTGACACCTTGAACGATCAAGACTATTTATTAGCTAGACCTAGGGATAAAACATGCAAATTCAGTAGGGGATATATAATGTTATTATTTTAATCCTTTAACTGTCCATTTAAATATCATAAATTTGAAGATTACCACAAATCGGCTGTACTTAATGCTTTCTTCTTCTTCTTCTTCTTTTCTATTTTTGAAAGAGAAAAGATGTTGAATGAGATTCCTTCTTATTATTTCCTTTTAATACAAACATAACCTATGAAAGAAAAAAATAATATTGGGTAAGATCCACTCTGTGGATAAGCCTTGATATTAAGAGTGGTAATATGTAAGCCCCAAAGCTGTTCTTGTCCCATGGCAACCGTCTCTCCTTCTGATGAACACAGGCTACACTTATACATTCACATAATAATCTTCCAAAGGAAAATATATACATGTATATCATATAGCAACTTGTTCGTATGGGAAATACTATGTGACATATAACCTCATGGTCCATAACAGACTTGCAGCCCAAATGTTAATTTGGTGTTGATTGATCTGATGGGAGGTCCCGAAACCATAAGAAAATGAAGACCTTCCTTTGCTAGAAGATAATAATAATAATAATAATAATAATAATAAGATATCATGGGAACAAGGTCGAAGAAAATAATATTGCATATATCATTTTCTTAGAACAAAATTACAAAGAACCTTTCTTTCTTTTGGGCAAATGCTGTCCCGTGTAGTGTAGCAAGAAGAGCCCCTCCCATTGCACCCAGTAGTAGGTCACCATTTGAAGCTGCTCATGTGTGTGTGTATTGATTTTAACTAGGCCTGGCCATTCGGGTTGGCAGGTTGTGTTCGTGTCGAGACTGACCCATTATAGTAGATGGGTTGACGCAAACACGACCCACTTAATAATCGTGTCAAGAACCTGTGACTCGAATACGACACGATTACTAAACAAGTCAACACAATACGACTCGTGTAACACGATTAAATAAATGTAAAATAACTAATATAGGACGGTTTTTCATATAAGAATATACGTGCTTATTTTTTCAAAAATGGTAAAAATATAGGAAGGTTTTTCAAAAACAGTCATATATATTGATGGTTTTTTAAAAATCATAAAAATATAGAACTGGTAATATTGAAAAACTGTCTTATATTAGTACTATAGGACGGTTTTTCAATAATTGTCCTATATATCTATGGTTTTTTAAAAACCATAAAAATATAGGGCGGGTTCAAAAACTGTCATATATTACTATTAAGATATAGGACTGTCCTATATTTTCAACATGATTGGTTAACAGGTTGTTGGTCAGATAGGTCAATATGACGAATTAATAGGTCGTGTGTCAAATAGGTCAACATGACGGATCAATATTGATTGACCCGAACATGACACGATTTTTGACGTGTCATTTTTGCTCGAAAATGACACGAATACGATAAGACTCGACCCCAACCCACTAAATTCGTGTTGGATTCGAGTCATGTTATTGTGTCATGTCATATTTTGCCACCCCTAATTTTAACTCCTATAGCCTGCAACTCACGGCCTTGAAATAAAACAAACATCCGAAGGCTTCTTCAGCAGGTGCAACCCCATTGGATGCGTGAGTACAGCTGCTTTTACACGCTGGGCTTCACTTATGATCGTGCCCATCTTGTAGCTGTGGCACAGATGTTTGATCTCCAATCATCCAAATATCACGATGATTGAACGTTTCTAAGGATAGAGCAAGTTCATTATCGTTATTGAGTGATAAGACCGTCTAAGCTATGGTTTTACATTTGACAAGCAAAAGTACACGTGTCCTGATAAGAGTTGATGTTCAAAGGCGTGTAAAGAAGTCTGACACCCTATTTCTGCATGTATAGTGCTAGGTGAAGGCTCTAAAGAGAACTTCACTAGAAGCGACTCTAATTTTTGCATGGATATGGCTGAGCTTTGGACGGTTGGACCTCTTCATCTAATTGATTTAGCCACCATTATCTAGTAACCAAGAGACCACGGTGATTGGATGATCTAGCATGTAAACAATTGTCTTTATGGACGTTTTATTAAGGCCACTGTTTACATAAAGTTTATTGTCTGCTTCTCACGATAAATAATGTAGGTTCTTTAATAAGTTAGAATTATCCAATCCATGTACTGTTTGAACGGCTAGCTATCCAAGACCGGAGCAAATAGATGAATGCGTTCGATCAATGAATCGATGCAAAAATGAGGGTGCTCTCAAGAAAGTGATATACAAGGCCTTCAGCGTAGCATTTCTCAAACGTTAATCTTGTTCAGAATGGCTCAGATAGGCTAGAGTTTAAATCCCACGTCTATTGGATGCATCTGGGCTATGTTTTTTTAAAAATCATGGAGATTATTTAATTATTCTTGTAAGTTTTCAAAGACCTAAAACAAATAGTGAGAATCATTCAAATACATTTATTTCTTGTACTTTATTATTTTTTGGCACATGAGGTTGGATCTTAATACAAATCACCATGCATAAAATAAATACCGGGACCAAAAAATACATTGGGCTGGCAATCACATAAGCCAAATTAGACAACAAAACCCACCCTCGCCCCCATTTTTTTGGGGGAGAAGTTTCAATGGGTTGCAGCCAAATAGCCCTTATGATCGCTAGACCCACCTGGCTAGTCGTTTGATGTAGTTCCCTGAAGCCTCATCATTTTGATTCTTTGTTTTCTTGTTTTGTCAGGGATGCATGTTCGTCGGAACCGAGGACCTCCAATTTTTATTATCTTATTTTTGAATTTTTCAAGAACTTGTAAGAAACTCCTTATTTTCTTTATTAGAAAATACGAGTGGAGAACAAAAAAAATAAAAATAATAATAAGGATTATTATATATTTTTTTTATAGAAAGACGAATAAGTACACTTATTTAGTTTTACATTCCTTGTACTCAGTACATAATTATATATTTATAATACTTCTAATTTATAGACATATCATAAGATATCCTTTATAACCAGTACAAATAATAAGTCAAGGCACCTATTTTAATTTCTATTATCATTGTTGCTACTAGCCAAGGGGACTGTTTAGGCGATCTTGTTAATCACCTTTTAATGCCTATACTCTCATTAATCCAGACCATCCAAAGAGTCTTGTCATGGGTCGATTAATCAAAATGGAGTTGATAAAAACATATCTATTGGTTGGAAACATCTAATTCCTAGAAGTTTCATGTCTATCAATCCGAGGAAAACTCATCATCATCAAGACCTTATCCTAATTAGGTGTCAGCCACATAAATCATATTCATTCATTCCTCTCTATTAAATACTATGGCTTTATTAAGTTCCAAAGTTTGTAAATCTTTTCTCACCACCTTTATCCACGTTCTTTTGGGCCTTCTCCTTGCCCTTTTAGAACCTTCTACTTGTATTGCCTCACTTCTTCTAATCAATGCAGTTTTCGATTTCTTCTGAACATGTCTAAATCATCTAAGTTTAATCTTTCTCATCTTGTTACTTATTAGTGCTACTCTTAAGTTTCCTCTAATGTTTTCATTCTTAATTTCATCCTTTCTTGTCTTGCCACTCATTCATCTCAATATCCTCATTTCCACGATGCTCATCCTATGAACATGATGTTCCTTAACTGCCCAATACTCTGATCCATAAAGCATGGCCGGCCTTATGGCCATCCTATAAAATTTAATCCGAGGAAAACTAATATACTTAATTCGTATCATTGTGAAGGGATGGATGCAAATGATAACCTATACACGATGCTGACTGCATTTGTACATCGGTGCAAGGGTTTGGAAGCGCGAAAAGTATATGCGAGGCTCAGATGAATGTGGTACACCATGCATAAAAAGGAATTTGCTTTGGATCATCCTAAACACTTCCAATCTTGAGTAGAAAGCCATGGGCTCAGGAAGTTCGATAAAGAGACAGAAAATTCTTCTTCACAGATAGCAGGGTTAATTAAAAGAGAAATGCCATATGAACTGAGTTTTCGGAAATTCGGAAACGTCCTAGCTAAGTCTCACTTTTGGAACCCCAACAAAATTCACCCCCATTGGATGCTTCCTTTGGTAGGGTCCCTACTCTCGAAAGGAAAAGAAGCACATTCCATCTGAACTCCTTCACTCTGCAGCTCAGAGTGAAATGTTTTCACCGGTAGCCTTACCGTTATTAAAAATAAGATCAAGATTAGTACACTGGTGGGTGTTACTTTGCACTCTCCAAAAGTAACCCACGAGATATGGTGCGTGCACACCTCATCAGTCTAGACTGTCCACCCAGTCGTCCATAGGCCAAGAACTACAATTAAAACTGGTAACAACCATTCTATTGGTTTAGTTAAGATCATCCAAAGAAGTTGGGAGTTGGGGCCTAAAACCAATCTGTAATGGGGACCTGCAATCTCAGTGATACTAATCTGTCTTTATTTTAACCCTCGACAACTTGTAGAAAAGCTGGCGGTGAGCAGACTTGAATCCGCAGCCTTTTGATTGGGGAAGGCCACTCCTCCCCAACTAAGTAGCACACGCTTAAAGACTAGGCGTCTGTTAGCATCGTACACAGACTACAAGGCAAGCCTGCCTGTGAACCTAAAGCGATCAACACCCATTTCTTATGGACCCAAAACCAAAAATATTCACACACAGCAATTTCAAGTAACTGATTTGTGGAGATTTTCTTTATGGGTGTAGAGTAAGCCAACATACTATTGATCCTTGTGGTCTGTTCCTTCCCCGAATTTTTCTTTATGGGTGTAGACTTTTACTTAGCTAGTTTCTAACCATCTAACTCAACGCCACATATTACAAGCAGTGTAGATTTTTGGGTGCATGACTCATGGATCATGTATGGCATCCCCCATCAGTTAAGGTCTGGACCATTAACCAAGCTGGAGTCCCTTGTATATCTTCTACCCCTTGTATCCCTTCAAGAAAGTATGGCCATTCATCCACCAGAATTCGCCGCCGTGATGCCCGAATGAGACACTATCAATCAACTTTCGCTTCCAATATGTCTTAATAGCGTGACCTGTGAATAATGTGCTGAATGTGAAACAAATGAATCATAAACTTTGATGAACGCGTAAAGACCAGCTGATCCATGATTTTCAGTAGCAATCATATGGAACCTAGCGACTTAATCGACAATTAACTGATCATGCTTGCAGACGGTCGTACAATTGCCCGTTTGATAAAAGGAGCAGCCTAGGTCCACAAAACTCCCATGTATCTAGAGTCCATAAAAAGGATGGACCATAAGGGTCTATAGTATAAAACTTTACCTTGTATTTTACAAGAAGCTGTTTTCATGCATTGAACCTTGAACTCATGACCTCAAGGCCATAGGACCGACAAGTCTACCATTGCGTCAAGACTCCCCCTTCACAATCGCCCATTTGATGTCCCAAACAAAAGGTTCCAGACCTCGTTAGTAACTCAAATGCCTCCACTAGTTCCGTTTTTCCAGCCCATTCCACCCGCTACTGGGAGCCGAAAAGCAAGGGTTGTCATGCCAGTTAACATCTCACAACACAAATCAAACAGCAAAAAGTGGGCAAAAAATCAAACACCTCACCCTCTCCACGCTACCCCCTTCCCACCGTGTGTATAAACCTTGCCTCCTCAAAGCCCGCGTTAATCTCGATCCTCCGCCACCACCTGAATCCCCGTTTCACATACTTTCTTGCTTTCTCTTCTGGGCTCCTCAAGCATACATATACCCCAACTTCTTTATCTAATCTCTCTAAATTCGTCTCGTTGAAAATACCTTCATCTAAGACATGGGATTTGGAGCAAGAAGCCTCATGGGGCCTCTGCTGGCAGTGAACTTCGTCATGTATCTCATTGTCCTTGGAACCGCAGGATGGTCCCTGGACAAGACAATCGATGGGGAATATCACCGCCGTGAGCTACTCTCAATCATTTCTGCTATAAGATTGCTGTGCTTTCTCACATCTCCCTCTCATTTTGATTTTCGTTTTCCTGTTGCAGATCTTCGTGGAAACGAGGCAACCAATTACTTGTTGATCTTCTCTTTGTTAGCTGGAGTGACTGGTGTATGTTCTATACTCTCCGGCTGGATGCATCTGCGGGCTTGGAGAAATGACAGCTTGGCAGGCGCCGTGTCGCCCACATTGATCTCGTGGGCTCTCACAGCTCTCTCATTTGGGTAACATTTCTCCTACTAGAATGATTTTCCTGTTGCAACTAAGCCAGGAGAAGCTACATAGAATTGTTTTATTTTTGCTTACACGTATTATGCAGTGTTGTTTGCAAGGAGATTCAGATAGGAGACCGAGGGAGACGACTGGTGAATTGAAACTCTTCTTTCCTTTTCTTTTTCAATAAAAGTAAGATTTTTAGATGAACATTTTGTCCACGGCATTGCAGAGAACATTGGAGGCATTCATCACTATTCTGACGCTCACCCAGCTGATTTACTTGGGTCTGCTACATGCTGGATTTGTGAACAGCCAATATGGACCAGGCTACCGAAACTCCAACACAGAGTACGGTGGGATACGTCAGGAACAACGAAAGACTACGGATACATCAATCTGAAACTCTTAATCCCATGTACAGGGTCTCTATACTTACATTAAGTCCTCAGTGTTTGCTTTGTTTTCATCCCTGGGTGAATGGATTACAGTTTTTTAATCGGCTCCGACAATGTCGTCATTCTCTTCTTGTGTTGCTGCTGTTGTTTGGGTTGCTTTGCTCTTCCTCTTCCCTCTCCCTACTGAAGCCAAACTCACAAGCCAATGGAAGATGATCGCTACCCGATTTCTGAACATAAAAAAAAATAAATGAAAGAAAGTCCGGTCGGATGAGAAAAGATTCCATCAAGAAGGAGAATACATTACAGTAACCAAATGAAAACTGCAAAAGAAATATGAGGACAAGTGGAGTCCAAGTGGGCAGGTATTTAAGACAAGTAATTCATCGAATAGGAGTATAGCAAAACAAATATGCATTCTACTGCCCTTCTTCTGTATGTCAAAGTAGAGATATTCCGTCCTGAATCCCTGTGTGCAGAAGAAAGTTATAACCCAGAATAACAAGACTAGGATAGGGAATGAGATTTTCAGGGTATGGCCTCTCTTTTATCCCTCTTTTATTTTCAAGACAAACAAGATTGAGACAAGCTTCTCTTTTAATCTCATAAACCGCATTATATAACCCATGCTAATCAGGCTTAAGAGAAGTCAAGCACCATTGCTTCCATACAAATGGGACACGAGGCAGTATCATCAAAACTATATCAATCTTTGTTTGATTTTTTGAAGCCTACTGCTAGATCTCACAAACGGTGTGGCACATCTTAGCCGGTAATTTCATATAGTCCAAGTGACTCTGAGCCACAATATACTTTCAGTTGTCTGTGGGTTGTGTTCTTATCTCTTTCCATCGGCAGCTCTTAAACACAGGAAAATTAAATAAGAATAAACATGCTACTTCAGGATGTCAATTGCCTACTGCTTTCTCCAGCAAGTTTAGTCTCCTCTTCACAATTTGATCTATCTAACTCAGGTTTCAGTCATCATGATTTGCTAAACTTGTGGAAAGCTAATAGTGTCTACTTTCCTCATCCTCAGCTGAAGTAGGCTCTCCACCAATGAAGGAGCTCTGCACTATTCAAGTCCAGGCTAAACCATACAAGTAGCATGTAATCACACGATTTACAATCTATCTTGAAACAATCCAACACAAACTATATCTCACTTCCAACCCTCGGGAAAATGCTTTTGCAGACATAATTTCTGAACACCTGGAGACTTCCGCGAACAATCTGATTATGATGGATAATTCATCCTCACCATTGATCTATAGCTCTTGCTTCTTGTTCAGAATAGACCAGCCACTAACTTTCTGGTTGTTTGGACTCAGAAGACAGGCACTAACCTAACTGTATATTGGATGTTCACAAATTCAATTATCGAATAGAAAAATCTTATAGTGCGAATAGACATCAAAGTTAAGATTAAAACAAAGAAAGTGATGTGCAGGTGTCCCGAATAAATGGTACAGCTGAAGAAAGCTTATACACAAAGCAATCCTGCAAAATAAGGAATTAAAATTTCACTGAACACAATTTTGGATAATCTGGTGAACAACTTCAGAGCTTGCCTCCAATGCGAAGCGTCAAGATAAAGAGGCAAATAGGGGGTTCAACTTTGGTAACACAATGGAGTAGGAAATATCAAAGAGATAAAAGCAGAATGATAGAATCCCAAGTAGAATTGAATTATCAACAAGACAATTACAGAGTTACAATTTCAACCACGTCTCAGCTTGAGAACTATACAAGTACTGGATTCATCTACATGTTCGTCTAGATTGCATCTTCTAGCTTTCGAGGAGCTAGATCCTCCCTCTTTTCTTTTCTTCCGCCCCCCCTACCCTCCCCTCCAATCTCTTCCCCCCTTCCTCTTATACTTCCTTTCCCAGACGTAACTGATCTTTACCAGATGTAACTGAATTCTGTTCTCCCGCTGTTCTTTTCTTCTTTACTCTCCTTTCTGTTATCAGCAACCCTAGACTCTTTGTCCTTACTTCTTCTCGTATAAAACTTGCCAAATCTACCTTCTTTTGGCTCATTTGATGTAACAATAACCGCCCCCCCCTAACAGTGTGATAGGTCTACTGGTTCGAACTTCTGTTGTAAACCCAGTAAGAAGGAAATTGTAACTAAGTTTTGAAGGATCAATGGACAATTGAACTAAGAACAGAACTAAGAAAAGAATCAAGAGGACTACGAACCCAAGTTCCTCCCAGCACTTCCCACTCACCCAGTTTCTCCCCTCCTCTCCCCTGCCAATTCCCTCCCTTTTATCTTCACTTCCCCACCTCCTAAACTGTGTAACCACTAACTTGTAACTACCTGATCCTCTGCAATCCTCTGTCAACAGACTGGATTGTAACTACATCTCTCAACAGACTGAATTGTAACTACATGATTCTCTCTCATCAGACTGGAAGATCATCTCCCAACAGACCTGTGTAACCACTCTGCATCAACCGTAATTGCTTTCTTCTTTTAGAATAGGTCTAATATATGGGTGATGTAACACAATGCCACGTTGTCCTCAAGGTGGAAGTTAGGGAATTGCATGTGAATGTCTTCCATTTGTTCCCATATGTTTTCATCTTCTGGAAGATTTTGCCACTGTATGAGGACTTCTAATTGTCCATTAGGAGACTGCATAATGTCTTTGATGTCTGCGGGGTATGCATTAAGTTCTAGATCTTCAGTTAAGGCACGTGGTATTGGTTGAGGTGTCAACGTTGGTTCATTAGCTGGCTTGAGCTGAGAGACATGAAAGACGGGATGTAGCCTAGCATGTTGGGGTAGCTCTAGCTTATAAGCTACCTGTCCAATCCTTTCTAGAATAGCATATGGCCCGTAGTATCGGGGACTTATTTTCTCATTGAGCCTTGTTGAGAGTGACTTGAGGCGACAAGGTTGAAGTTTCAAATAAACATAATCACTTGGTTGGAAAGTGAGAGGACGGCGGTGTGCGTCCGCCTGTCTTTTCATCTTCGTTTGTGGTGTCTCCAAATTCTTCTTCAGTTCATTTAGAATTGAATCACGTGTAGCTATCTGTTGGTTCACTTCCTCCACCATGGATTCTCCCCCTGTAAAGGTTAGCAACATGGGCGGGTTTCTTCCATATAAAGCTTTGAAAGGGGTCATTCCTGCAGAGCTTTGGTAAGTAATATTGTACCAATATTTTGCCCAACAGATGCACTTAGGCCAGGATTTCAGTTTGTTGCCAATGAAACATCATAAATATGTTTCCAAGCATTTGTTTACCACTTCTGTTTGCCCATCAGTTTAAGGATGATAGGCTGAACTCATCTTGAGGAATGTTCCTACCGGCTTAAACAGTTCACCCAGAAATGGCTGACGAATACCCCATCTCTATCTACTACAATGGACTAGGGATAACCATGCAGTCTAACAACTTTGGTAAATATGTGTGCTACTTCCTTGGCCGTGTAAGGGTGACTGAGTGCAATGAAGTGGCTGTACTTGGTTAAGTAATCAACAACAACTAACAAGGTGTCAACTCCATGTGCCTTTGGCAAGCCACTGATGAAATCCATGGATAACTCACTCCAAACCACCTTAAGAATGGGAAGAGGCTGAAGAGGACCTGGTTAAGTAGTTGTGTATTTGTTTCTTTGGCAAACATCACAGGTGGCTATCAACTTTTGAATATCCTATCACATTCCCTCCCAATGAAGTACCTGGGATATGGGTTTATAAGTGCGTGTGACCCCTGAATGCCCCCCTCCTGGTGTGGAATGGAATTCTTGTAAGAAGGCTGGAATGCGAGGCAAAGACTTTGGAATAACCAATCTTTCGTGAAATAATAAAAGACCCTGTTTGAGTGTGTAAACCCAGGTGACTATCTTGCTTCACCAAAAGGTCTTGAATAATACAACGAATGTAGGGATCTTCTTGTATTTCATATGCTAAGGAATCCAAATCAACACATCCAACCACTGATAGAGCAAGGTGTTGTAAGAAAAGGTCGCCCTCTTCTATATGCTGTGAACAACAATCTGTCGGTTCCTAATCCCTTGTTTTATTGTTCTTAGGGTAAGGTGGGGATACTCTTGACATCTAGATAAAGCATTAGCCACTCTATTATCAGATTTTGGCTTATACTAAATGGCGAAGTCATATCCAATGAGTTTGGTCAACCACTTTTGTTGCTCTTCATTCAGCATATGTTGTTCCATGAAGAATTTGAGACTTTTCTGGTCCGTATGAATGATGAAACGCCTTCCCATGACATAATATCTCCACTTCTGTACAGCAAGAACTATGGCCATCAGTTCCCTTTCATAAACTGATTTAAATTGTGATCGAAGGGAGAGGGATTGACTGAAGAAAGCAACTAGTCTACCCTCTTGCATGAGGACACCACCAATTCCTTTGCCTGATGCATCCGTTTTTAGCACAAAGGTTTTGGAAAAATCCAGTATAGCTAATACAGGAATGGTTGTCATGGCTTGTTTCAATGTCTCAAACGCCTCCTGACCTTCCTTAGTCCATATGAATTCATCTTTCTTAAGTAGTTTGGTTAAAGGAGTAGCAATGAGTCCATAACTTTTGACAAACCTTCTGTAATAACCACTTAGACCCAAAAATCCTCAAAATGCCTTGGCGTCTTTAGGGATGGGCCATGATAGCATACAGTCTATCTTGGAATTATCAGCTTCTACCCCCTTTTCGGATATAATATGTCCTAAGTACTCCAAAGAAGGTTGTGCAAATGAACACTTCTTTTTGTTGGCAATTAGCTAGTGTTCTTCAAGCAATTTCAGGACAATGGTAATATGCTCCAAGTGTAAAGAAAGGTTACTGCTATAGACTAAAATGTCATCAAAGAAGACAAGGACAAACTTGCATAGATGGGGTCGAAATACTTCATTCATGAGCGCCTGAAAGGTGGTTGGTGCATTGGTTAGCCCGAAAAGCATAACCAAAAATTTGTAGTGCCCCTCATGAGTTCGAAAGGCTGTTTTTGCTATGTCCTCATCCTTGATACGAATTTAATAATATCCCGATTTCGGGTCTAGCTTTGAAAAGATGTTGGGTCCCCCCAATTCGTCCAATAGTTCATCTATTGTAGGAATTGAAAACTTGTTAGGTATTGTCACCTTGTTTAGTGCCTTATAATCCACACAAAATCTCCATCCCCAATGCTTCTTTTTGACCAATAACACTAGGCTAGAAAAAGGACTTTTACTTGGTCGAATAATTCTTGATTTCAACAGCTCCTTGATGATTTTCTCAATTTCATCTTTCTGTGAATGCGGATACCTATATGGCCTGCTATAAGGAGGTTGTGTTCCTTCTACCAGGCTAATGGCATGATCATGAGAACGAGTAACCGGCAATCCTAATGGTTGATCAAATATATGTGAAAATTGCTGTAGGAGAGAGTCTATGGCTGATCGATAATCTTCCTTAGGCTGAATTTTCTCCACCTCCATACCCCTATATTCAATCATACAACCAAATTCAGCCTTATGAATGACTCGAAGAATCGATTTGAAGGAGACCAGAGAACAAGATAGAGTCGGATCCCCTTTCAAGATGATCTGACGGCTGTCCACTCTGAAACGCATATTTAAATCACGAAAATTTGTAGAAATCTCCCCCAATGTTTTAGCCATGCTACCCCCAAAACTATATCTTCTGCTCCTAGGTCGAATGGGTGGAAATCTTGAACCACCTTGATACCTGCCAGACCTAATATTAACTGCTGACAAATGCCTTCCCCTCTGATGCAGTGCCCATCCCCAACTTGTACTTTGAATCTCCTTGATCGATCCACATATAACTGAAGTTCTTCAACTAGATGGTTGGATATGAAGTTGTGGGAAGCCCCACTGTCAATCAAAACTACTACCCCTTTATTTCCAATCAAACCCCTTACTTTCATAGTGCCGCCAGAAGTGAACCCCAAAATGGAATTCAGGGGTAACTCCAAGGATTGGGTATCCTTTTCCAGCATTTCGTCCCCATCTATGTTAAAGATCGAAGTGGGTTCTGGATCATCAACGTCTTCGTCGGCGAGGAGCAACACTTGTAGCTGCCGGTTTTTACAACGGTGACCTGATTAGTATTTTTCATAGCATTTGTAACGTAACCTTTGGGATCTCCTTTGTTGTAGCTTTGCATTGGTGAGCTTCCAAAAATTTTCTTTTCTTCCAGCAGGTGGTTCATTGGAATGTCCTTCCCGATCAGGTTCTGACAGGAAACCCTTGTTCCGTTCACTACTGCGGAAGACGACGAGCAAATTACGAATTTGCCCCTGTAAACCCCTTGCCGTCGATCCCGCCTTTGATTGAACCTGGATGGGCTCCAACAATCTAGGCCCAACTTCGTTTCTTACTGGACGAACCTGTATCTAGTCCAAGGCCCGGTTCTTTTCCTCAATCTTATGGGCTAACTCCATAAGCCCAGATAAAGAGTCAGGTCTGAAGATCCTGATCTCGGCCTTGATGTCTTCTCAGAGCCCATTCAAGAATGCTCCCTTCAACAATTTGTCGGAAAGACCACCCAGATGGCCTGAAAGTTGCTCGAACAACCGGAGATACTCGGAGACAGTGCCCTTCTGTCTCAAGGCCAGTAATGCTTTGTAGTCGTCGTCACATTGGGACGATCGGAACCGCCATATCAAGGATGACCGGAAAGATGCCCAAGATTGAAAGGGGTTTCTTGATTCCGTCCACAAGAAACAGTTGAGGGCATCTCCTTCCAGGCAAATAGCCGCTGCGGAGATCTTCTCTTCCTCGGCTATGTGGTTGATGTTGAAATATCTTTCGGCTCGACATATCCAGCCGTAGGGTTCATGGCTGTCGAATACTGGAAGATCCAGTTTCTGACCTAGCCACCCTTGACGAAGATGGTTTTCCGGTTCGAAGGGACTTCGTCGGTGATCGTCTGAGGTCTCCCCAACTTCGATGTTCCTCGGACGACCTCTACTTTCCTTTGGTGTCTCCCTATTCTTGATCCACTCTCGTATCTCCACTAAGTAGTCACTGAATGCATTGACATTCGTCTGCAATCTCCCCAGATGTTCCCTCAAATCTCCTATCTCCCCTCTGGCTCCCTCTAACTCCTTCTCCATGCTCTCTACTCTTTCCATCCTAGTCCTAACCATTCCCTTGGTTCGAACCGACTCTGATATCACTTGATAGAATCCCAAGTAGAATTGAATTATCATCAAGACAATTACAGAGTAACAATTTCAACCATGTCTCAGCTTGAGAACTATACAAGTACTGGATTAATCTACATGTTCGTGTAGATTACATCTTCTAGCTTTCGAGGAGCTAGATCCTCCCTCTTTTCTTTTCTTCCCACACACACCAGATGTAATTGATGTGACACAGAAGAAGCATACTTCTACCGTAACAACAAATTTCTAAACAACATTTCTCCTATTATGGCAGAACAGATGTGTCTGTGTCTATTAGGAAACTGGAGCAAGAATGTTTAAAATAGAAATTTGAGTTTCTCTCCATTCTACTTCCAAGACTAACCATGTACTTATGATTAATAACTTATTGAAAAGAGAAGTTCCACTCCTAGAGTACTTGCTCTAAGAACCTCAAGCATTTCCTGTTTGAGTTGCGCAAGTACTAGCAGTTCAAGACAATGGATTGTACTTGTGCTCACAAAGTGAAAAGAAAAAGGAAAAACCAAATATGTTCAGACATACCTATGTTTAAATGAAGATGTTAAAAATATGCAAAACATGTTATAAAAAAGAAATCTGCATGAGATGTCAACTTGATAACTAGTGACGTTTAAATGGCGATCAGTGAAGGCATGTTGCAAATGGATGAGAGAGAGAGAGAGAGAGAGAGAGAGAGAGAGAGAGAGAGAGAGAGAGAGAGAGAGAGAGAGAGAGAGAGAGAGAGAGAGAGAGAGAGAAGGAATTGAATGGTTATTAGAATGAGATTAGGTTGGAGTGGCTACTGCAGAGAAAACAAAAAGGTTGGAGGTATAGATGTGGAGATGATTTAATTGACCTCATGAAGTACTCACCACTGGGAATTTAATCTTTCGTTCTTTCTATCAAACTTTAGCATTTTCAATTTATTTAACTCCCTTAAGAAGTAACAGTTCAGGCTGCTCCCATTTAGCTCGCCCCTACTATCAGGACTGCCAGCAAATTTGGATATGGGCATGTCTTTGTCACATAATTTAAGCATAAGCAAGTTTAGTGTTCTAGTAAATACTCTAATTTAGAGCAAAAGGACTCCAATTATGCTCCTTAGTCCACACAGAGAGAATGATTTTCTATGAAAAAGATTATGAGAAAAAATAATAGCTGCACTTACCTTACTTGGGAGGCCTGCCTTTCTCAAAATATCAACTGGTACTGTGTCTAAAACTCTGATAGGGGTAAGACCATCTGAATACCTACATCCAGTATAAAGCTAGTCAAATTTCTGACTAGTTTGTAATTAGGAAGTCCCAAGTTAGCTAGTTTACCATAGATAGTCAACAGTTCCGATAAATCTGGAGTGGAAGGTAGTAGCCAATGGTTCTCCCTGAAAGTCTCTGGTCCTTGCATTGCCCTGGATAAAATAAAATAATATAATCCAGTAATCTGAGTTCCATTTTGAGTGGATTTCACAAAAAGCATGAAATGGTCTGAAGGACAGACTAACCCTCACAGTGGCATAAGAGCTGTGGAGCTTCAAAGGATGCTTGAGTTTTGGGCATTCCGAACTTCCAGATGCAATCTTAACGTCTTCATCCGTCCAAGAGTACTTAAAGAATCTGAAATGGTCAGCTAGAGAGATGTAGGTCTCAAGATCTCCATAGAGAAACAAAAAGCTAGATGAAATATCTCATTTCAGTGCACCCAGTAACCATTACCTACCTGTGAATATATGGTCTCCTCATTTGTCTTTGGATACCAACAAATTGAGCAGGCTGACGAGCATTTTGGCCAGATAATTGTTTTCTATCATGTTTCATGATGTTTAGCTGGAAATGGCAATATCATGTATCTTAAGCTCCTTTTTAACTAATCCTGATGAAGAACATAGGATTCTTCCTGTGGTAATAATTGATGGTAGTTGTAACACTCAGAATACAGAAAAGTTAATAATATAAAAGCAACTCACCTCTGACATCAACAAGAACTCATAAATTGCACTCTACAAACAAGTCGCAAGAAAGGAAGTTAGTCTTTTTAGTCAGATAGAAGGTGAAAATTTACTGTCCTAAAAATCTCAAGGGGATGATAGTCAAAATCTCTTAATAAGGAAATACACCTGAGGAGTGCTGTTGAAATCACCAGCAAGCACAATTGGGACCTTACCCCATTTCTCTGAAAGTGCATGTGCTTTCCGCAAGAGCAGACGGATCTGAGAATAAGATAATTCAAATACCAGAGTATATCAAAGAAGACTCCTGATGCAGAAGTCACTTCATTTAAAACATGCAAGTGAGCTAGAAGGGAGGATGAAGAGAAAGTCTTCAGTATCAGATGTAAACATAAATAGTGTAAAAACAAGCTTCATATGGACTAGCATGAGATAGTCATAATCACTTGATAGAAATGATTACAATACTTACTTGGCCTAATTTAATTTCCCCACGGTTTGGGCTGAAAAGCACATGGATATTCCCGATCACTAGCCTTCTTGAATGACCTTTGCTCATCTGCCTGTAACAGGCCAAATAAGAACCGGAAAGAACACTGATGTTATTGTTCTAAGCAGCTAATGTGTATCGCTCACTTATTCCTTTTTGTTACCACTAAAGAAAGGAAATCCTTAAACAGCAATGCTGCTTGCAGAATAATGAAGTTAGTTATAATGTTTCAGTGCAGTTTGAATTACTCTAGTGTGTGCGTGTGCGTGCGTGCGTGCATGTGTGTGCCTGTGTCTTAAAACTCAGCAGAAATTGAGTTATTTCGGCCTATCTGCCACAAAAATAGTGGAGCAGGTTTACTATTCGTTTTAGCTGAATCTTTTCAAAATAATCACATTATATGCAAGAAATTTGGTTGGCAAATAATGAGTTCTAGGCAATAAGGTCCTCTCCAACAAATTTTTCTTGATACCAACATGATTTGCTACCCTTTGCCGGGCTGAAAATCAAAGGAAATTACTGTTTCACATGATAAGTTCGTAGAGCATAGATTGGACTCTTCTTCGCCAACTCATTCTTGAGAATTTTCTGCCAGTAAATGCTTTTCAAATAACTATACATTTTTGGAGCTAGTTTTGACCTATCACCCGTCACAGTATCAACCTTTTGGGGCTAAAGTCACGTTAGAGGTTAATCATTAATGATTAATATTAAGAAAAAACAGAATCAACTGCTGGTTTTCCTCTTCAATGTGTGAAACTTTGGAGGCATGAATTCTTCTGCGTTGGAAAAAATGTTTCCTGATGTTTCACCAGACTTTGAGTGATATTCCTCAAAGGTAAGGTTTTTCCAACACTCCAAGTCATCACCTGAAACTGGCACTTTCATTTGTGGTGTGATGTTTTATGTATTCACTTTCAATCTGAAGTTGTTCTAAATTACCTTTTCTTGTCAATAAATTCTGCGCCTACGCTTACAAGACTAGATTTTGCAGTAACACAGAATGGGAAGTGTCTAAGCCCAAAATCCAAAGAAAACCACCATGCCTTTTCTTCTCTGTCACTTGTCATGGGAATGTGAGAAAGGTTGGAAGATGCAGTATTTGAATGTTGTCTTGATCTATGTTCCACTGGTTGAATTCATGTAATAAACAAAGAAAAATGAAGAATGCATTGCAACCTCAAATACGAAGAGTTGGGCCACGTTATCACGGAGACCAAACCATTTGAACTCAATGCTCTCGCTCTCCAGTAGACGAAACCTAACACAAACAAATAATATAAGTCAGAAATCTGCATTTAATCAGATTGCCACGATCCTAATGTCCACGGAAAAAGAAATTTAAGCAAAACCGAAAATGGAAATCCGTACAGGTTCTCTTTCCAAAATATGGCACAACCATCCATCTTCCCCCCAGTACGTCTCTACAGAAGCGAGTAAAATTCTTGTAATGTTCTTTAAAAGTAAATTACCCGTGATACAACAAATTCAGTACATAACCAGACCTAAATCTATGGTGAACTCCTGGAAATACTCACCTTGAAACTACCAACATATCCTTTGCTGTGCAATTCGCTTAACAGATCCCCGTATTTATCCACCTCCTGAGAAGTAGAGCAAGAATCATTTCCATCAGAATGCATATACAATCTCCAATGACACCATGTTTGCTGAGCCTGAAGTACAATGAGAAGATCAAACAAAAAGACTCGCCTGTAAACACACTATAGCAGGGTTCAATTCACCAAGTTCCTGGCAGATGATCCTCCTCCGTCTATCCCATTCCATGAAATGCGAAGGCACGTGCAAGTACATATCACGGTGTCTTTTAGCATTATCATCACCCAGAATGTTATAGGACACAACCATAAAGCTTTCTGGCAAAGGAAAATCAGATGATGCAACGATGAAGAAATGAAAATTTTCCCAATAAATGAAGCTCAACAACCACATAATGTAAGACAATCTTTGGCATGAGCACTCAAATTACAGCGTAAGTCTTTCAGTTGAAGCACAAACTGGAACGAAAAAAGAACTTGCATGGCCCAAACGATAAATGACTACAAAATACTGAAGAAAAGAAAGTTGAAATTGAGAGAGAAGAAAAAATTGGAGAAACAAAGATGATCAGCAGGAAAAGACTACCTCCACTATCGGACGAAGGAGGGGAATCGGCTTGGATCCAACGACGAAGGATTTCTGGCTGTTGGGGCTTTCTCTGTCTTTCGGGATTGTACCAGCAGCGGCTCCTGGGGAGGTTGGCATTACCAATGCTGCAAGAGAGGATGGTTTTGGGTAGACGGGCGCGCTTGATAGCGTGACGGTGGGTGGCCGTCGGCAAGGCTGCCTGGGCGCGGCAGAGCCACGAAGCTTCGCAACCCATCTCCCAATCCAAACCTCGCTCGCTCGCTCGCAAGAGAGAAAGCAGGAGGAGGAATGGATATGACAGAGACAAGAGAAGGCGTCTACCACTCTCGTCCTATGGTCTGAAGTTCGTTTCAGAAACTAGTACTTCAACTACCAACTTTGCCAAACTCGTTTCTGGACTCAACTTGGCCAGGCCTCATCTTTGGATCTAACCTTTCATCTTGTCTTGTTGGGCCCGTTGGAAGCTATCATAATTTTAAAGCCTAAAAGGACACATCCAAAATCATCTAAAGGGCAGTCCCAATGCACGAAGCTCCTGCCTATGCAGGGCTTGTGGAAAGGGCAGACCGCAAGGGCCTATAGTAGGCAGCCTTACTATGCATTTTGCAAGAGGCTGATTCCACGCCTTGAACCCGTGACCTTAAGGTCACATGACGACAACTTTTACCGTTGTGCCAAGGCTGATTCCAAAATCATCTAATGGTAATAACTTTCGGCCTTTAACGAATCTAAGACGCTCTAAATAAGATGAATGGGTCAAATCATCTGAAGGTAGGTCTTAGTAAGATTTGGTCTTGAAATAAGTCTAGAAGGACTCAGCCACCAATTAAACACGCAGGTGGAAATACACTTTGGCCCCAGCTTTCAATCGACACGTCTAAAAATAATAAATGTTGCTACAAAATTTTTGTGAGTTGAATTAGACCATTGTTTATACAAAATATTTAACCCATTCAAAGAAAAATATAAAAAATGTTTAACTTTTAAATTTGTTTTTAAAATAATATATACAACTAATTGGTATATTCCTAAAACTATCAAAATTTATTCAAACCAATAACCATTTCTATTAAAAGCTTAAATTTGAAGGAGAAATTAATAATGTTGTTTGACATATTTTCTCTTGAGATTTACATCATCCAAAATTTCAAGCTTCCCATGCCTTAGATTATGATAAATCCTGGGATGAGTTTCTAAATGTTAAAATTGGTACATTAGATACTCTAACACCATCTCTTTGGAGGGCTGCAAAGAAGTGGTGCAAATGCTTAGGCGTGGTAAGGAAGATTAGGGGAATAATGATATGGGTGTCTAATGACACAAAAACACAGTCATCAGTTGAGCAATTTGTAGAAAGTAGCCACTTGTAGAAAAAGGGATACAAGTACCTTGTGACTCCTCATTGATCTTCATACTAAATCTTGGATTTCCATTTCTCAATGGAAAGACTCATCGCCATTGAGGTTGTGATTACAATCTAACGAGGATCTATATAGAATAGTCTAAAAGGCTGGGTTATTAAGTTCTACTATTGTCTCCGTGGAGTCATGTATATTAGCATGATGCTAAGCTTCCATAGGAGAGCTTGCGCCATGGTAATACTATAGCTGGTTCCAAAAATGCACTTGGAGAGCTATTAAAAGTACTAAACACTAAAAAAACTTAAAAGTAAACGAAATTGGAATAAACTCCAACCATTAACAAAATACATGCTAAGGATTTGTCAAAGAATTTTACTATATTTGGAACCTGATGCAACCCTCCTTTATCCGAGCTTCAAATCAGTTGCAAGATAATAAAACCACACAGATGGACAAAGTTGGAAGTATGTGAGAGATACTGTAGTAGTTTGGCTAAGAAAGTTGTTTAATAAGATTGTAGAATCGAAGAAAATACTAGACAAATAGAGGTAAAGCTCTATCATACAAATGTATACAAATAAATGATACATATAGAGTTGCACTAATTATAGTGTAGTCAAACTTATGAGCCACACTAAAACTTTGGAAAAGAGTGATTGTGAAGAGGCTATGATGACATGAGACGAGTGAATAAGAAAATCAATTTGGTTTCAGGTTTGGGAGTTTTACTATGGAAGCTATTTTCCTAGTTAGGCAAGTGATAGAGAAGCATAGGAAGAGGAGGAAAGGCCTCTATATGATCTTTATTGACTTAAAAAAAGCTTATAATAGGATCTTTAGAGAGTTAATATGGATGATGGTCGGTGAGAAAAGGGTTACATAGGAGTGTATAAACATAACTAGGATATGTATGAAAGAACAAAAACAAATATTAGGACCAGTAGCAAAGAGACTAATGATTTACCTATATACTATAAAATTGCACTAGGGATTGGCATTGAGCCCGTACCTTTTCACATTAATTGTGGATGAGTTAACAAGAAATCTACACAAGGAGATTCCATGGTGGATGTTATTTGTAAATGACATAGTTTTAATTGATAAGATAAATGAGAGCGTAAATACAAAGCTAGAGTTATGAAGAAATGCATAGAGTCTAAAGAATTTTACATTAAAAACTAAGACAGAATATATAGAATGTAATTGTAACAAGGAGAGGAGTCGAAGTAAAGCACCAATAAACATTGATAACCAAAAAGTTCTCCAAAAAGATCACTTTCGATACTTAGGATTGATAATTCATGAGAGCTAATAAATTGAGAAGGATGTTAGCTAGAAAATCCAAGTGAGTTTGAATAAAAGAATGTGTGCCTCTGGAGTTTTGTATGATCATCATGTGCTATTCAATTTAAAAAGAAAATTCTATAGGATGATTGTAAAGTTGGCCATGCTCTATGGATCATACTGTTGGGCATAGGATGAGCATAGTGGAAATGAAAATGTTGAGATGAGTGGCAATATAAAAAAAAATGATAGAATTAGAAATAAAAATATTAGTGAAAACTTTGACGTTGCAGCAACAAGTAACAAGATATGGAAGGGAAGACTTAGATGGTGTGGACATGTCCAACGTAGACCAAAAATAGCATTAGTTAGAAGGACATAATTGATTCAAGTTGAAGGTTCTAAAAAGGCAAAAGGAAGCCCCAAGGATAGAAGTGATGAGAAAATATTAAATTTTTTTTTTTTTTTTACTAAATGAGGTCATGATCCTTGATAGAGTAGAATAAAGGAACAAGATTCATGTAGCCAACATCTAATCAAGATAATGCTTTGATGATGATGAGAGCAAAACAGCAGAAAAACTACTTTAGGTAAAAATGCTTAGCTACTTAGATCATGCTCATGTACGTAAGAATTAGAAATTACTTCACAAGTTACTTTGAACCCATGCTCTCACATGGAAAGTCCATTCTTTAGGCTTTCTGAAGTTCCCAAGTGAACTCTAGTGGCAAGAACACTAAAAAGTTCAAGTGTGGGTTGTGACAAACGTAGAGCGTTGTTTCT
The DNA here is from genome assembly GCA_035236585.1 of Warburgia ugandensis. Taxonomy (NCBI): domain Eukaryota; kingdom Viridiplantae; phylum Streptophyta; class Magnoliopsida; order Canellales; family Canellaceae; genus Warburgia; species Warburgia ugandensis. Next base: position 74,562,247 of record CP141128.1, on the reverse strand, counting down.
TTAGCTTTCTAATCAGAGAAATGACCCCGAGAATGAGTTTTAGGACAGAGTTCAAAACCCATCTACCAAATCTCCATCTTTGGATGATCTAATTCAATTATCTTGCCCAAAACTCCTATTTAGGCAACGTACAAAAACTCATGCCCATTAGATGCTTACAACTATTAGTTTTCTTATTTGAAAAATGCCATGATCACTTTTAAAAATTTTAAATAGCATAACTGAAATGATTCTATAGTCACGAACTTTGGTGTCTTTCTGCCCAATCTAAAAGAGCCGAACAAGATAAATGGATTAGAGCATTGCAGGTTCTAGAATCAATGCCCAAACTCAATTGGGTAGCACTTCTCTTCTAACTCTCCATGTGACCATAACTCATGCGGACTTAGAATTGTCAAGTACATCCAGGCTATGGTTCTTGTATTCTTTTCAATAATCCAAACCATGCAGATGTGCTCTAGAATGGCTTTCAAGTTTTAATTTCGACTCATTTAGAAGCAGGTCAGAGAAAAATTTGAAAGTTTGTAGGCAAAGAGAATGGGAACCGCAAGCAGATTGAAGTTGTAGGAATGAATCTAATCATCTATGACCAAGACATCGAATCTCCGACCAGCCTCGATCTCGTCGAATCCTGCTTCTAGGATTATGCCATAACTCTCGCCTACTACCTCCCCATCTATGCCCATTCCCATCCCCTCACCAGAAAAACCATCCTCGAGCTTGGCACCGACCCAGGGCTACAAGGCCTATTCTCTAGAACCGTAGGCACCGCCTGTGTGACGCTTACAGACTGACCCGCACTTGTCCTAGGCATTCGTTGGAATGTCGAAATGAATGCCAGAACTATTAAGATTTAGTTATTTGAAAGATAGTGGTTTGAGTGGCTTTGAAAGTTGGTTAGTGGCAATTTTATGGGAGTTAGTGGTTATTTTATGAGAGTTAGTGGCTGTTTTATAAAATTTAGTGGAATTAGTGGGTAAGATTAGTTTGTTGTTTTACTACTCTTGTAATGCCTATTTATAGACTTTTATCAATTAATAGATGTATGCTTCATGTATTTTTGCTCTTCATTTTTGTTATTTTGCTTTCTATTCCTCTTGTTTTGTATCAGTGATGTCAGAGCCACCATGAGGGAAGAGAGTGCTTGAGTGCAAAGAAAAAATTGTGAGTGTCAAAATAGACGCAAGATTCGTGAGTGAAGAAAAAGGTGAGAAAGTGCATCAGTAACTTTCTTCCATTGCAATAGCAACGATTCGTTCATGGCTTCAAAAAACTTTGTGTAACTAGCTATTCCACGCTTTGATGGTCACTATGACCATTGGAGCATGCTAATGGACAACTTCTTAAGGTCCAAAGAATATTGGCAGGTTGTTGATGATGGTGTAGCAAAGCCAATGGCTGGTCCAGTTTTGACAGATGCACAAAAAGTAGAGTTAGAAGCTTTAAAGCTAAAGGATTTGAAGGCAAAGAATTATCTTTTTCAAGCAATTGATCGGTCTATCTTGAGAACCATTCTCAACAAAGAAACTTCCAAGTAGATTTGGGATTCAATGAAGAAAAAATATCAAAGCTCGTCAAGGGTGAAGCATGCACAGCTTCAAGCTTTAAGGAGGGATTTTGAGACTTTACAGATGAAAGATGGTGAGTCTATTACCAATTATTGTGCAAGGACCATGGGGATAGCAAACAAAATGCAATTCCATGGTGAGAAAATAGAAGATGTTGCTATTGTTGAAAAGATACTACGTCCCTTAGCATCAAAGTATGATTATGTTATTTGCTCAATTGACGAATTTAAAGATATAGATAAACTCTCACTTGATGAACCCCAAAGGACCTTATCAGTCCATTAACAAAAGATGAACTGAAGTTTAACTACATATGAGCAAACTCTAAAGGCTTCTACCTTTACTCAATTCTCAAATTCTAGAGGAAGGGGTAGAGGTAGAGGTAAAAGAAGAGGAGGTCAAGGCAATAGAGATGGAAGTAGACAATGTCAAATTTCAAAGCATTTCAAGGCAAAGGACAAGATCAACAATTTGACAAATCCAAGGTAGAGTGCTTCAGATGTCATAAATTTGGTCATTATCGTTCCAAATGTTATAAAATTGCCTAACAACAAAGAAAAAGGGAAGAAATCGAATTTTGCATAAAATAAGGAAATAAAAACTTTATTGATGGCTTACCATGCCAACAAGGAACTTGAATTAGATGTTTGGTACGTGAATACAGGTTGCAGCAATCACATGTGTGGCAGTAAGTCTTTTTTTTCTTATTTAAATGAAGGCTTTCATTTTACTGTGAGTTTTGGTGATTACTCTACTATGAATGTAATGGGAAAAGGTGATATCAACATAAGAACCAAGAATGGTTTTATAGAAACAATTTTCAATGTTTTTTATGTTCCTGACTTGAAAAGTAATTTGTTAAGTGTTGATCAATTGCAAGAAAAAGGTTATTACATAACTATTTAGAAGGGTGCTTATGAGATATATGATCCTTTAAGAGGAGCTATTGTTGTTGTTCAAATGAGTTCAAATAGGTTGTTTCCATTGAAGATAAAAAATGCCCAATCTTGCTTAATGGTTGAAGTGAAAGATCCTTTATGGCTTTGGCATTTTCGCTATAGCCACTTGAATTTTGGAGGATTAGAAACTCTCCAACAGAAAAATATGGTGTCAGGACTTCCTCAAATTATCATTCCTTCTCAAGTTTGTGAAGAATGTGTTGTTAGCAAACAACATCGTTCACAATTTCCTCAAGGAAAACTCATGGAGAGCAAAGGATGTCTTGAATTGGTTCATTCTGACATTTGTGGGCTGATAAATCCATCTTCTAATGGAGGTAAAAGATATTTAATTGCTTTCATTAATAATTATACTTGAAAAACTTGGGTTTATTTTTGCAGGAGAAATCATAAGCTTTTAGTACATTCAAAAGCTTCAAAGCACATGTGGAAAATGAAACAGGAAAAAGCATTAAAGGTATCCGTACTAATCACGATGGAAAATACTGTTCAAAAGAATTTGAAGTATTTTGTGATGAAAGATGTATTCGAAGGGAACTTACAACTGCCTATATACCTCAACAGAATGGAGTATTTGAGAGAAAAAATAGAACTATCCTCAACATGGTGAGAAGCCTGTTGGCAAGAGGGAACATTTCAAAGAACTTTTGGCCGGAAGCAGTGAATTGGAGCATTCATGTGTTAAATGGAAGTCTTACTTTTTCTGTTCAAAACATGACGCCTGAGAAGGCTTGGAGTGAGCACAAACCAGTTGTAGATCACTTTAGAATTTTTGGTTGTATTGCTTATGCGCACGTTCTAGATGAGAAAAGGAAAAAGCTTTATGATAAGGGTGAAAAGTGTGTTTTTCTTAGCATAAGTGAAGCTTCCAAGGCATAGAAATTATTCAATCCAATCACATAGAAAATTATAATTAGGAGAGACGTTGTTTTTTATGAGGAGAATACATAGAACTGGAACAAAAAAGCTTCAAGGCAACAGCCTATTTCAATCACTTTTGATGAAGGTGAAGACAAATTTGAACAACAAGCATAATCCCTTATTGCAGACCAGCAACCTCAATCCTTTGGTGAAAATTCAACAGTAGTTGAGCATATTGATGATGTTTAGCCACACCCAAGAAAAAGGCCAAACTGGATGATGGATTATATAAGTGACAATGACTTATCTAATGATAATTCAATTGCTTATTTTGCTTTGTTTGCAGATTGCGATCCTTTAACATTCCAAGAAGCTGTCAAAGATGAAAAATGGCAAAAAGTCATGAATGAGGAGATTCAATCAATTGAAAAATCTAACACTTGGGAGCTATCATATCTATGAGGAGATTCAATCAATAAAATAAAATAAAATACTTGGGAGCTATCATATCTTCCAAGTGGGCAAAAGTCCATTGGTGTGAAATGGGTTTATAAAACTAAACTCAACAAGGATGGTGGAATTGACAAGTATAAAGCTCATCTCGTTGTAAAAGGATACAAGTAAGAATTTGACATTGATTACAAAGAGGTGTTTGCTCCAATTGCGATGCTTGAAACTATTCGATTTGTATTGTCTATGGCGGCCCAAAACTCATGGTCCATATATCAATTGGATGTGAAGTTGGCATTTTTGCATGGTGAGCTGCAGGAAGAGGTGTATGTTGATCAACCTCTTGGATATGTAAAATAAGGTAATAAGAATAAGGTATACAAACTAAAAAAAGCATTATATGAACTACAACAAGCACCAAGAGCTTGGTACAGTCATATAAATGCTTATTTTTCTAGAGAGGGTTTTGATAAATGTCTTCATGAGCACACACTTTTTACAAAACACGAAAAAAATGCTTGTTGTATGTCTATAGGTAGATGATCTGATATATACTGGTAATGATAGTGTCATGATTGATGCTTTTAAGAAGAATATGATGACTAAATTTGATATGTCAATCATTAGCTGGTATTTTTATTTCATAAAAAAAATATGTTCTTGAGATTTTGGATAAGTTCAAAATGAAGGATAGTAATTCAGTTTGTACCCTAACTGAATATGGCTTAAAGTTGATGAGAGATGATAGAGGGAAAAAGATAAATGCTACTCTTTACAAACAAATAGTTGGAAGCTTGATGTATTTAATTTCAACAAGGCCTAACATCATGCATGGTGATAGTTTAATAAGTCAAGATAAGGAGAATCCAACTAAGAATCATCCCTTAGCTGCAAAAAGGATCTTTCGTTATTTGAAAGGTACAATTAACTTTGGAATTTTGTATAAAACAGGATCAAAAGAAAATCTATTTGCTTTTTTTGATAGTGACTATGCTGGAAATCTTGATGATAGAAAAAGTACATCTTGTTTTGTTTTTATAATGAGTTCTGGAGCTATATCATGGTTATCAAAGAAACAACAAATTGTTACTCTGTCAACTACAGGTTTAATTTGTTACAAAGAAGATCTTGTTCATGTCAAGCTATCTGGTTGAGGAGATTGCTTGAAACACTTCAAAATCACCAGCAAGATCTAACAACAATCCATTGTGATAATGTTTCAGCAATTAAGATTTCAAAAAATCCAGTTTTACATAGGAGCAAACATATTGATATTATATATCATTTTTTGCGTGATCTTTGCAATGATGGTATAATTGATTTGGTATTATGTAAAAGTGAAAATCAAGTGGCTGATATTATTACTAAACCACTCAAAAAAGCTATATTTGTAAAGCTTCAAAGAATGCTGAGAATATGCTCTTCAAAAGTTAGTGCCTGTTTTATAGAAGTTAGTGGAGTTAGTGGGTAAGATTATTTTGTTGTTTTACTACTCTTGTAATGCTTATTTATAGACTCTAATCAATTAATAGATGTGTACTTTATGTATTTTTGTCTTAATTTTAGTTATTTTGCTTTCTATTCCTCTTGTTTTGCATCAGAAACACCCTCCACCGATGTTCAAATGTTGCCAGTCGAATGGGGAAACGAGGATGATCTAACGCGATAGGATCTGGGCGGTTGTCCTTCCTATGTAATTCTCATTTTGGGTTTGCTGTATGACGCATCGGCCATGCCGGAATTATGACGGAATTTGAAGGGGGTAAGCGATAGTAAAACGGAAATTCTCGTCCTACAGGCAACGATGCAGGACTAAGGAATGTGTTATGGGTTTGGATGGGTGAAAGTGACCAAGGAGGAGGACTTGGATCCGGTTTGGCAAAGTGAAGATATAGGTGGCTTGAGGATGCCAAATTTAAGGTGTAATTTTAATGGTTTAGTTGGATTGTTTCTGAAAGTTGCTGCATTTGAAGCCCAACTAAGATAATCGTGTAATGATAAAGGAAAACGAGTAATCGTACAGGCAATTCATTATTACATTGATCTTGACTATATTTACTAGAATATGGCATGGAGGAATGGTGCACAAAAAGGTATCCAACTTGTGGCCTTAGGTGGACGGTCGGAAATTAAAGAAAGTAGTGATCTACGTTGATTGACAAAGCCTCGACAAGCCAACAATTTACAATCATCCGTTAAGGGAGAAGTGAACTTTGGCCATGCCTAGCAAATTTTGGAATAATAGACTAGCGGCGCCGCTTGGATTTCTAACCACAGAGATTGAGAGAACATGTGCATCGACAACCATTGTGCATTCAGGCAAATTGATGTTAAAGGAGGGCCAATCTCTTGAGATTCGGTTCCTTGACTTGTAAACAATCTAGGAAAGATTATGCTTTAGATAAATCAATCCATTGACTCTTGCCTATGTGCTGAGGCTACAGGCAAAATCACCATCCCTGGATAATCTAAATCCATAGGGGTCTAAGGATTACTTGAGCTTTTTACCGATCAATCCAACCCGGGTCAATTCATTTGACGTTTGAAAGTTTCTTGTGTAACGAGAACGCCACCTCAAAGAAGCAGACACGTATAGCAATGGAAGCGTCGGCTTAACCTGTTTTGACCCGAAACCATGGAAGGTCTTGTTCGACGTGCATCCTCGAAGGGCCTTGCATCTGACTTCGAAGTTCCTCGTTTTAAGATGTTCACATTCTCTTCCTTGATACGAAGGGAAGAGTTTCGTTCCTTGAAAGGGAAGAAAGGAGAAAGCCCCGTCTGTTCATGATCAATTTAAAGGCAGACCGTGTTTGTAGCCAAGTCAGGGAAAGCAATGGCACGGGCATTTGGCGGGCGACTCAACCCACAAAACCAAGCACAGAATCAAACGCTTCCTCCCAATCAACCCACAAAACCAAGCACAGAATCGAAAGCTTCCTCCTAATCTGTACCTCTCTGTCTCTCTCCTTTCCACCTTTTAGGAAAGGAAGAAGAAAAGAAAAAGAGAAGAACATCGTCCACTCTTTATTCATATTCCCAATCACCACCCTCCAACTCCTATTCTATTCCTTGCCTTCTTTCGTATAAATAAATATAGTTCACACTGCCATTCGCCCAGCAAGGGAGTGGGGTGGCGGAATCGAAATCATGGGCGGGGGACAAGATTCACTTCAGGAAGAGGCAGGGACGCATCTCTCTGTGATTGCAAATGCATTTGAGGAGCTGGCCAGATGCATCCCTACGGGCTCAGAGGAACTCCGTTTGGCTCAATTCACCAATGCATGTTCCCTCGTTTCCGTTCTCTTTGGGTGCCTTGGCATCGCTTTTAAGTTCGCCGAGATGGAGTATTGCGCCAAGGTCACATTTCTCCTTTCTCAATTTCTTTTATCTCATTTTTATGTGCGCTTCTTCTGTTTGTAGGATTCAACGATTTGATTTGCCCCACTTTTTATTTCTCTTATTCTTTGAGTTCAATGTTTAAAATGATTTGGGACTCTATTGAATTGTGTTTGGATGTGCATGCAGTCTTAATCATAAAACTGTCTGATCTTACTGTGGCTAATTATGTTTCTGGTTTAGTTAATCAGGGGCCTATTGAAAACCCATCTGCTTGATTTTCGTTTGACGCAAGAAACAGGCTATCCTGCTGTAGATCCTTGTCAGCTAGTGGAACTTGATTTACCAAAGCATCAGTTATGATAACTGTCACATAGAACCTAACTTGATGCGAGAATGAGTTTTTCTTTCATGAATTTAATAACATCCTGTTCTGTGCTTGTGAATTTTATTACCAAAGTACACCCAGACTGGTAATTTGTAGGCTGGCCTTTAGGCACATATGGCCTCCAGATGCATGGGCTTGCTAACCATTTATGAAAGAAGGCGTGGAATATGAAACACGTTTGCTTGAGTTTTTTTGGCTTTAGCAAGAGCGAAAGCACGTTAGGATTCTATATGTGAGATCCTTTGTGAAGTTAAGGAAATTGATATTAAACACAAAGAAACAAAGGCGAGCTATGCTTCTTAAGGAATTGGTGCATTTTGTCTTCCACGAAGTTGATAACGTAGTCCATGTTCTTGTATAGTTTGTAACCAATCGAACAGCAAAACTGTAATTTGGGTCTACATCACAAGTCCTAACACACCTTAAGCAGGTGCAATTTGGATAAGAAACACAAATTTAAACTCATTTTCTAGAGTTCTTACCAATTGCATTACTCTAAGACAATAATACTGGTTTATGTTCATGATCCTTATGACCTTGAGGAACTTGTTTACAAATATGTCTGGCTGTCTTTTGCAACTGACCTCAATTGGAGAGATTATATATCCTTTAGAAGGAACCAATTCTCATTCTTGTCCTCTAAATGCAAATTGTACAGAGGACTCCCTTGTTAGGAGGGGAACTTGAACGTACTTAGCATCTCTTTGGAAAGACAGTCTGTAGTAATCAAATTGGTCGCTGACAAAACTAAACTAGTTTTACTTCGTATATCTAATGATTTGTCTTTTTTCCTTTTACTTTGTATATCCAATGATTCATTTTTCCCCCCCCCTTAAATTTGAAAACATGTTTCACAAACTAACTGATGCTTATGTAATTCATATTTATGAAACTTTTCAGCATGGTGCTTTCTAGTTTATGAACTTGAAGTCTATTTTGTTTATATTAGATGGTCTTAACCTAAGAAACTGTTATTTGTATACTTCATATCATGTGCACTTACAGGACAGAGTTCTTCACTTTCTTTTCAAAAGAGAGGAAAAAATGTATATTTGGATAGAGTTCTTGGAAAAATGTATATTTACTGAATCTGATGTATGATTAATCTACCAGGTACATGATCTAAAGGAGGCTTCAAAAACATATGGCACTTTAAAGAATATACTTGATCATGATGTCAAGAACAACACTGTAAGAAAGCTCGGAAGCCATTCACGGAATTTGCGTAGAGTCAGGCAGGGTCTTGGCCTCATCAAAGCATTGTTTGAGCAGTTTCTGTCGACAGAGTAAGCTTGCCCCTATCTGTGGCTTTGTTTTCTTTCAGTTCTAATTTTTATGTCTAACTAATATCACCAATGACCTATGGACTTTCTTAGCTTGAAAATTTTTTATCACTGGAATCTGGAGAAGCATTGATACCTTCTTTTTGTTCAATTGCTATTATCTCTTGAGTTGCTATTTATCTGGTTGAATTTTTTTTTTTTGAATGGTTGAAAGGATTCTATTAAGATATGAACAAACAAACCTGGCTGAGCTAGTCAGAAGAATATGACCATTCAGTGGATAGTTGGAAAATGGAAACTGTAAACTGAATAAACACAACCATAGCAATGTGCAAGAACATCGATCTAAGAAATCTACTTGATCTGTGATGAACAAAGCCGGACTATTGACTCACTCTTGGGCAAGATTATCAGCAATAGAATTTGCCGTTCTGTTAACAAGAGAAAAGCTGACCAATTTATCTTTGATCCACTCCAGGATCTGTGTAATTTCGTTATGTACATGAATAATGTGGTTGAATCTAGCATTCACATCTTTGTCTGCTTCTATTGGAGACCTATGTTTGTTTAGATGATTGGAAAATGCGGGTTGCCAGTTATCTTGTGACTCATATTTGCTTCTTGAAATGTGTCTGTAATGTTACCATTTAAGCAAGGTAGTTTTTCCCCTCAAATGGAAAAAAGAAGGTAAACAGTCTCTCCTTTTGCTTGGGTATGAGAATACGTTATGTTTCTTCTATTAAATGTTGTTTTTAAAGGATGTGAAATCAAGTATTATTCTTGCACCAATGCTATTGTTCGATATAAGAAATAATGGGTTTGCACGTGCTGTAGAGTGGTCACATTTAAAACATCAGTTGTTGGTTCTTTCAGTGCTCGTTCTTTGAGAGAAGCAGCTTCAACAGCTTACGCACAAGCTTGTGCACCTTTTCATACGTGGGCAATCAGGAAAGCAGTATGGGCCGGGATGTATGCTCTTCCAACACGAGAACAACTTCTACTGAGGCTAAAAGAAACTGGTGAGCATGCATACTTTCTCAGAAGAACATCTGCTACTAGCACAGCTTACTTTAGGCAATCAACCAAGTTAATTCATTGCAAAAAGTGCTTCTTCATGTGAATATTTTTGTGAACCTAAAACTTGCAAGTAGATTGGACTGAAGTATTGAGTTAGTGTCTGAAAACAAAAACCAAAGTACCCGTCAACCCAGTGTCATAAAGGAAATTGTGATATAGTTATTGCAAAACAAGTACAAAAAGGCAAAAACACAATTAAACTATTTTTTGAGGTGGCATAATAGATACCACATTAACCAACTCCTCTTGTAACACATGTAGGTGGTGGCATTATACATTTTTTGCAAAAAAGAACTGGCTTAGCAAATTAGTCCCTTTAAGACTTAAATGTCTCTAGAAAATGTCACCCATTATATTTTCCAAATATAAAGTTATGCTATTTTTCCTTTGAAAATTGTTTTGTTGTCAATAACTTCCAATACAGTTACTATTGCTTTGTCTTGTGGTGAAATTGGGGATCAAGGCGAAGTGGATAGTGACATTGTTATTAATTGGAAAGTTAGGTGGAACTGTTTAGACAATTGAAAAAAGTTAAAATTTGTTGTTCGGTATCATTAATCAGTTAGTGAAAAAAGTTAAAATTTGTTGCTCGTGGTCATTAATCAGTTAGTTTTTCAAAGATTGGTTTGATTTTCTGATTTCTTACGTTTTTGGGTGCTTTAGTGAACATGCAGAAACCTGTTCTGGACTTATTGACATGATAGCAACTGGTTTGTCTGTTTCAGACTAACAAAGGTTACAATAGAGATGTGTCAGAGTTGGTGTTGGAATGTTGAAGTACCCTAGATTTCAAAATGGCACGGTCATCAAAATATGTTTGTGAATGCATATTTTTGCTTTTGCTTCTCTGGGAATTTCGTGGTTGTTGCTAAGATGTTTAGTTGTTCCAAACATTTCAATATATCAGAAACTGTGGCATAGATTCTTCTGAGTGGAGGAAATACCCGTGATCATTTCATGTTCATCTTGGCATGCCAAGCCACTTATTTGGGTGCTATATGTCAGGGTATCCTTCATTTTCTCTGGAAACTGGGAAAAAAGGGGCAGCCCCGGTGCACGAAGCTCCCGCCCATGCGGGGTCCGGGGAAGGGGTGGACCACAAGGGCCTAAGTGCAAGAAATTTCTTCTACTTACTGCTGTTGAGTTCTAGTTGGACAATACTTCGAATGAATCCTAAAAAATCTTTTGTGTATAGCCTCTTAATATTCTTATCCTATAACCATTGCGATCACTAAAATTGAACAGAATCTATTGCCAAATCTATGAACCTATTTTCAAAAGAATACTAAGCAAACTGGCGTGTTTGTAGGTTGTGACTGTTATACTTGTAGCCATGCAACATAGGTGGAAAGTGAGGGTTTTGGGTGGAGGCAATTTACATCTGAATTTGGAATTTCAGTAACACATCACAAACTTATCAATGGACCAGTTATCCATGAATAGAAAATCATATATCATCAATCATGTTCCTTCTGACAGAAAGGTGCTTGAGGAAAGTAAAATACTGAAACTCTATTTGTACGTTATTATTTGTAAGTTGCTATGTTGAGATTTCGGGGAACTAATTTGCTGACTGTTCAATTTTCTTTTCTCACATTTTCCTAGAACAACTTTCATTTATAAAACTTAATACAAGGCTAACATTCTTGTTATGTGTTCCGTCAAGTTTCAGTAAAAGGGAAAAAGAAAAGGAAAACAAAACCAAACTCAAGTATGAATGTTGACTGCCATGAACTCACTAATGAGAGCACCGATACTGGAGATATTGAGTGCCTAAAATCATGCTGTCATGGATACAGAATCTAAAATTAAATGTCTTACCCAAAACACAGCTATTTGCAGCCAAGGATATCCTGGGAACTTGTTTCTTAGGGTTCAGAAGAACAGCTTGCTTAGAAAAATTAACTTTCACATCAGTTTTTTAGGATCAAAGTTTCCTTGGACATTCCTAGATTTTATCTCATGCTGACTACTTGTCTACTCTGTAAAACCTACCATGTTTTTTTATTAGTTTGCTAACATTGAGAAACTTGTAAAGAACTCTTCCTAGATTTTCTATAGCAACATTCTCTGTGCTTAGTGTAAGCTCTCTCCTGTTATTTCAGAATCAAACTCAATGCTCATTTTAGCTCTCTGATGACCTAACAAACTTCCATGGTTGTTGCAGACTCCTCGGCAGAGAAGGAAATGAGGAGGTACATTGTTGCTGTTAATCCAATCATACAGTACATTGACAAACTTTATTTATCTAAGAATATCAAATTGGACTGGTGATGTTCCTGACAGTGCGGGACTGCCAAGCATACAGCTTTTCCATTTGCGCAGCGGTGGTATTGGAAATTATTTCATTTTTAGTTTCTGAAGTCCCACTGGACTAAGACGATTTTCACCTTTTTTAACACCAAAGCAATTTCATCTTTAGACCACAGTTACCTGGGGGACTCTGGTTCTCATTCCCCTGAAACCATTCCTCCAAATGGACTGGTGTTATTGGTCATGAAATTTTCCTGTGATTTGTATGTGAAAATAATGTTACGTAGATAATTGGTAATGGTATCAGTGGAATTGCTTCCCTTTCATTGTTGGACTGATTGTAAGCTGTCAGTATAGGTTTCATGGTGTCTTCTACTTGATTACTTGCTACAAGCATTGCAACTGAACTGTTTGTTAATATTTGACGACGATGCGGGTTGAAGCTTAGGCCAAAGAGTCAGGGCTGCTGTGAACAGTTTTGGTGAATGAGTCCATTGTCATTGGTGGCCTAAACCTCCATTGACTTAGAGTTGGTTGAATCACTCCCTTTAATTGATCAGATGTCTAACACTAGCAGGAGGTGCTATAGCTGCTGTTCCTCGTGATTGTCCCGGTTGGTCCACGACAAGGTTGACAATGTTGCTCAGTTGCTATATATTATTGATCCAAAGTTCTTCAAATCGATAGGATATTACCCATTGGGTGGGGGAATGCAGTTTTCTGTATGGTATGATGTTGACATAGTTAGTAAATGTTCAAATATCCTTGTATTTGGACTTTCGGAACCGTCCATTTTGCATCTAGGATAACAAGATTTAAGATTTTCTTCCCATGTAAGAGCATTGTCCATCTCATAAGCAACTGAGCACATGATCAACAATTGGCCCTTGGATGTACTTTTGTCCTTGCCCGTAAATCCGAGGACTCTACACTGCTGACACCATAGAAGGAGTTTTCGTATGGGATCAGCTGATCATCGCATATGGGTTAGCCCATGACTACATTTACAAGTGAAGCCCAGCTCTGCTTCAGTCCGGACCCATTCATCTGTTAGGTACCGTGTTCAAGCATGTTAGTAGAAAATAAGCTCTCCGGTTTTTTTCACAAGTTTGCATGATCTTATGTTGTTCTAATTTTGCGTGATCATACAAGAGCTTGGGTCCAAAATCCTTTTTTCACTCGATTTTGCTAGATATACGTTAACCCTATTTGGTCAAGTGTAAGTAGGCTTCGCAATTCGAGTTGGCGGGTTGTGCTCGTGTCATGTTGAGACTAACCGATTATAATATATGGGTCGACACGAACACGACCCACTTAATAATCGTGTCAAGAACCCGTGACTTGAATACGATACAATTATTAAACGAGTCGACACAACATGACTCGTGTAACACGATTAAATGAATATAAAATAACTAATATATGAGGGTTTTTGAAGAACCGTCTTATATTACTATAGTAATATCATTTAAAAGTTTGTTTGTGGACCCTCCTGGCATACTATCTAAAAGTTTGTTTGTGGACCATGAAACCTATTTGCAGGCTTTCTTTGCAGACTAAGAAGTCTATTTGTGGACCCTCCTTCCATACCATGAAACCTATTTGTGGGCTCTCTTTGAAGACCAAGAAACTTATTTGTTGACCCTACTTGCATATCATTTAAAAGTTCGTTTGTGATCCTCCTTGCACAGGATTTCAAAGTTTGTTTGTGGACCCTCCTTGCATACCATTTAAAAGTGTATGTGTATTTTTTTGTTGTTGAATGCAAAAGATACAACCATTTGTGAAGTAGAAAAACCTATCTGTGGGCTCTCATCACATGGTATGTAAGGTGAAATCCATGTGCGTCTACCAATTTAAATGAAACCTGCAAGTGCTTGTAGAGTTTGGTTAAATATAAGGTCTTTCACTACCAATAACTTAAAAAGTTCTGTAACTTATGAGAACTATTTTATAAATTCTAAATAATTATTATAATATTTCTATTAGATAATTATGTAACCAGCTTTTAATAACATGTGGGGCCATCTATTTACAACATTAAGGGTTCCACTAAAAATCCCATAGGCATCCCACTACATGTGTGGATCTCAAAAAAAAAAATAAAAGAAAAGAAAAAAAAGAAGCCCTATTTGTAACAATCATATGTAGAAATCTAACAAGAGAGAACTGAACTTGTATGATTTGTAGTAGTTGTGTGGGCTCCTCAAGAAAAGTCTTGTTTGCAATGATCTATATAAATTCAGCCTGCCCTCTGAGTTCTTGTAACTGAACCTATGTGGGTCTCACTACTTGTGTGGGTTCCAAAGAAGTATCAAATGCCGTCTATGTAATAACACCTATTTGCAATGATAAAAATTTAATAGTTACGTAAAACACAACATATATAATAAACCTGTAATTAAATATACAACCAATTAATGTATCAAATACGTCCTATATGATGAGCCTAGGAAATGGATGATCAGTACATGCATAAATACCTATTATATCCATAATTAAACATTTAGGGTTTACAGTTCAGTAGATGCTAACAAGTGAGCCCATCTTTAACAACATTGTAGGGTAGCCTGGTGCAGGAAGTTCCCACGTGTGTGGGGTTAAGGGAAGGGAGACCACAAAGGTCTATATTATGCAGCTTTAACTTGTATTTTTTGCAAGAGGCTACTTCCGCACCTCAAACCTGTGACCTCCAAGTTACACAATGACAAATCTATTGTTGGCTTCCCATTTTAACAATATTGTAGGTCTCACAAAAAACTTATACATATCCTTAAAATACTTGTTTGTACTACACATGTATCTAATACTACTTAGGTCATATTGTAAAAACTCATAAAGGGGGCAGTCTCGGTGCATGAAGCTCCCGCCTATGTGGGGTCTGGGAAAGGGGCAGACCACAAGGGCTTATAGTAGGTAGTCTTACCTTGTATTTTGCAAGAAGTTGATTCCACGCTTTGAGCCCATGACCTCAAGGTTACATGACAACAATTTTTACCATTGCACCTGTAAAAACTCATGTAAGTCTTATATTAATGGAAGTGAATATATGAGAGAGAGAGAGAGAGAGAGAGAGAGAGAGAGAGAGAGTGGTTCCATTACAAAACTCACGTGGGTCTCACATTGGAAAAGAGGGAAGGTAATAGAGGCGGATATAATTGTGGGTCCCGTAGAGAGAGCAAGTCCCATTATAGACTCACATGGGTCCCAAATTGAAAAATAATGGTGGTGATGGAGGTGAATGTAGAGAGAGTGAGAGAGTGAGTGTGTGGGCACTATGGTAAAAGGAGAGAAGTATTGTTTTAAGAACTTATAGATTCAAGCTTTTAAAAGAGAATTGAAATAAAACTTGAATTGGCCAATTTTACACTAAAGCAAAAACTTATAAGTTCTTAATTTGAAGGGATGTCTTGGCACAACAGTAAAAGTTGCCGTCACGTGACCTTGAGGTCACATGTTCAAGGCTGTGGAAGTAGCCTCTTACAAAAATGCAAGGTAAGGCTGTCTACTATAGGCCCTTATGATCTACCCCTTCCCCGGAGTAAAAACTTATAAGTTCTAATTATGTTTAGAATTTATAGGCTCTTATGTTATGAGAGCTTTTACCTACCTAGGAACATTGAGAACTTATCATTACCCAAACTTTATTCCTTTAAGTGAAAACTTATAAGTTTTACTTAGGAGAACTTGTATTTATTTAACCTCTACAGTCGCCTTATGCTACTTTAACAGCTATCCAGAACATTTCCTTTGCATTCTCAATAAATGGTAGAGTTACCTAACTTTAACTAACTTTATAAAGAAACTATGTAGGCTTAATTGACATAAATCCATTATATTTTATTTCACTAAGTTGTATTGGTCCAGCCTAACAACTCATATAAACATAGAATATTTATGCGAGCCTACTAGGCCTGGTAATTCGGATTAGCGGGTTGTATTCGTGTCGTGTCGAGACTAACCCATTATAGTACATGGGTCGATACGAACACGACCCGCTTAATAATCATGTCAAGAACCCGTGACTCGAACACGACACGACTCGTGTAACATGATTAAATAAATATAAAATAACTAATATATGACGATTTCTGAAGAACCTTCCTATATTACTATAGCAATATAGGATTGTTTTTGAAGAACTGTCCTATATTTTCAATCCAATTGGTTAACAGCTTGCGGGTTAGATAGGTCAACACAACAAATTAATAGGTTGCGTGTTAAACAGGTCAACATTGATTGACCCGAACACAACACGATTTTTAGTGTGTCACCCGAAAATGACACAAACACAATAAGACTCAACCCTAACTCGCTAAATTCATGTTGGGTTCGAGTTGTGTTATCGTGTCGTGTCATATTTTGCCATCCGTAGAGCCTACCTTGTTTGGGCCTACTTTAATAGCCAAAACTATAATTAGGACCCAGTTTTTTATGATCAAACCGTTGGTCAATAAGTCAATGTGCATCCATCATTTAATGTCCTGTTAAATACTAGACATAATTTATTATAACTGTTATATTACACGTTCTCAAACTTAAAGGTAAGTATATAATAGTTGTAGGCCTAGTTGTTATGTAATCCATTCTGTCCATCTCTTGAGAGGGGAGAAAGCTGATCTTAGATGGTTTATGTAAATAATTTTTTATTTAAAAATATATGTGAATAGCTTTTATGAAATACCATGTAAATAGTTTTTTATTTAAAAATGAGTGCGAATAACTTATAAAACTTACCATGTTAATAGCTTCTTAATTGAAGATGTATATAAATACCTTTTAGGCCTTACCATATAAGTAGCATTTTTATGAAAATGAGTGTAGACATTAATTTTTATATAAATAAGGGCAGCCGCGGTACACTTAGCTCCTGCCTATATGAGGTCTAGGGAAGGGGCGGGCTACAATGGCTTAAAGTAGGCAACCTTATCTTGCATTTTGTAAGAGGCTGATTCCACACCTTAAACCCATGACCTCACGGTCATATGACGACAACTTTTACTGTTGCGCCAAGGCTCCCCTTCATTAATTCCTAATTTTTATATAAATACAAATTATTAATTCCTAATTTCCAACTTTATTTTCTCGTATTCAAGTGGTTGTATACGACTATGATCACTTGGGAGGCTGTTTTTACTTTGACACAGCCACCGAAATTACGTTCTTTGTGAAACGAGTTAGAAAGATAGGAGTGGGTATATCATCTTCCTTCTATAAAATTCGATTATGGGAAATCATTTATCCTTTCTAAGAATTAAGGTTTCTTGCCAATTTGTACTTAGTTTTTGCGTTTTTGCCTTTGGTATAATGGTAAAAGTTATCCTCATGTGACCTTGAGGTCACAGGTTCAAGGTGTACAATCAACCTCTTGCAAAATGCAAGATAAGACTACCTATAGGCCCTTGTGGTTTGCCCCTTCTCCAGACTCTGCATACGTGGGAGCGGGACTGCCTCTTTTCTTTTTTCTTGCGTTTTTGCCAAAATATTCATACATTTTAACATTTTGCTAATTTGCCATTATGTTTTCCAAAACTTTGCTAACATGTCATTCTGCTAATGTTCCACCGTCAGTTTTTATAAAATGATGGAAATACCCGTCTTCTCCTATTTAAACCATGAAAACAGAGTCGTCTGTGGTAGAACAACGACCTACGTTGAAACCCTCTAACCAGTCTCCAGGCTTGCTCTGCCCAGGCTCCGCCCATGCTGAGGCACGCCTCCCACCCGCGCTCAGTGGAGAATTTCCTCCACATTTGGGCAGCTGCCTATCAACTGAGCTGATCAACCTTTCTCACAACTCTCTCCAAGGCCACTTATCAGCATCTCTGGGAAATCTGCTAAGCATCCAATCCTTGATCTCTCATCGAATCATATTTCTGGAGAGATTCCCCCGTCCCTGCAAAATTGTGACACCCTAATTCACCTAAGTTTCTCATTTAACAACTAACCAGGTCATTCTACAAGGAGAAGCGGATTACACTCTCGCGGACTCTTAATTATGCTTGTTAGCATTCTGCCCATATTGCTTTTTCTGTTTACAATTTGTGTTGTGGTCGGATTCAAAATGATCAGAAGATCAGACTTTAGGAGGACAAATGGGAATTTAAAGAAGTCAACTATGGCTTTAAAATCAAGTCACCAAAGAGTCACTAATAGAGAATGTGACACCTCGGGTTTTCCAAATCGTTTTCCATATGTATATGAAAATAATAATAGTTTATTGATAGAAAATAGATGGAATCCCAGAACTTAAAACTCAAAATTTAAAACTTTTCATAGCGTCAAGAAAAATACCAATGAAGAAAACCCCGAGGGTCATTTCACCTCAAAAACTACACTGAATTAACAGAACCAAAAGTAAACCTTTTGTAATATCCACCCACTGGCGACGATTTTCTGGTGATAGACACTCCTGGCAACCGACTAACGCGGCGGGTCCTCACCTAGCTCCAACTAGCTGGACCAAGGTAAGCTCGCCCCACTCTTTCCTATATATTTGTTTTCCAAGTTTATCATCTGGTAAAAAAATTAGGCGTTACTGTTGCCCTAGGAAAAAGTCGATATAACAATGTCAGATGAGGATCTAGACCGTTCATCTTGAGCATGATGATGTAAGGAACCGACCCATGAAATTTCGTGCTGATCGGACGGTTAGGGAAACTAGAAAACTCAAAAAATAGTATGATTGTAGTTTTTGAAAACGAGATAAAAATCATAAAAAAAATGATAGATTTAAGAGGGATTTGTGAAAATGAAGGGTGAAAATGAAATTTACGCGAAAAACTGAACACATAGGTGTAAAAATCATGAAAAACGGAGCACTTGAGGTCGCCGGCAATGGTGAACTAGTCCAGTTGTCGTCTCCGGCAACGGTGACCGAAACGGGAAGAGAATGCATGGACGAGAGAGCGCCACGCGGTGCGACTCGCGCGTGCCACGCATAGGGCACGTGGTGTGACTTGCACACGCCCGCCACGCGCCGTATAGCAAGCCTGTTTTCTCATTTTTGAGGGTTTTGACCCTTTATTCCTTTAAAACGTGATTTTAGAAGCTACAGAGGTTCAAATCATGATCCGAAAGAGGCGTTGTGATTGTCTCAACAAGGCGAACCTAGATTTAAGATAAAAATCTAGTTTGGAGTAACTTTTTAATAACAAAACTACTAAATGCTATTAGATGATTCAGATCAAGCTGATCAATAGATGATCATGCTTTAGATTTTGGTTATATGCGTTAATCATAACATGATTTATAGCATGACAGATACATTAGGATATACACCTTGATATTGGTTACGTGTTTGTTTGAGAATATTGCGATACTGAGGTAGGTGATTTCATTCACAATTTTTCCATAATTCTCAAATTGTGATTTGAGTTTTTGAGGCATGTGATTTATGCCTTACCATATGCATGAGATTGATTTCAGCATATAGCTTCTCATATGCGTGCTATCTTTCTGGCGATTATTGTATGCACTGTTCTCGATATCTTTCGTAATAGTCACTTGATTGTTGGTCTTCATGTGTAACACCCCGGATTTTCAAGACATTTTTTTTTTTTTGCATTTTAATTAAGAGCATTTGGGATCCCATAAGAAAAGATTTTATTCAACATTTTACTAAACCTATCTTAAAAACTCCGGGTGTTAGTTTTCCTTTCTCAAAATGACGTACATGTAATGTAAACATAAATAAATAATTCGCGTATAAATCAACGTCAAATAAATAGGCGCCTTTATTTTAAATCAAATAAACGTCCAAAAGACAATAATAATATGGCCCAGGGTCTATCCATCATAACATCCCATATAAATGTCCAACATATGTCCAAAGATCTAAATCACATCCCAATATAAAATATGTAGTCCATAATAAAAATCCAAATGATAATCCTGTTTAATGACTCACATCACTGTCTAATACTATAGAAAAATGGTCTTCAGCAGCTCTCACGGCTTCTCAACGGCCTTGCCTTTCCTGTTATCGCGCTCGAGATCTAAGGCATTGCAAAACAAAGCAATGCCTCAGTAAGCTATCACTTGTGTAGGTACATAGACAATTAATGTAATAAATACAAGAAATAATGAACAATACTGATGAAAAATCTAACATTTATGAAGATAGTGATATCATAATGCCATGTTCAATAAGTGCCAATTTATTCCATATGCTTAAACATGAAATTCATGGAGTTAAAACATGACATGAATCAATAAAATGGAGCATACATCCGTAATAAGGGCACCCTAAGGTAATGGGCCTCACCACATCGCACTAACATCCCTGATTAGGAGTACACGTAGTCAACCTCTGAGTGTCGTCACACCTGTGCATATCATCCATAACCATGCTCATCATACATGCACACATAATAAGAATATGGGCCATCATGCCGCGGTGGCAACCTCCATGGGTATCAACCACCGCCGCTCCCGTCGACACCATAACGGGAGACTTAGTGTCCGTCCCCATGGAAAGGCTCGACCGGTAGTGTGGACTATCCATGTTACCAAACCCCTACCGAATGCCATCTATGGGCGTGTATCTATCATATCACAAACTCATCACATCATAATCTCGGAAGGTGGGTGGCGGCCACTATCCCTCCTAAGCATGACGCCCACCGGCGAGAGCACCCGTCATCAAATATAAAACACGAAAATCATATGTATATGCTAAAACTCAAGAGCACTTATAGCTTGCAATCCCCAAGACATGCCCCTCATCTTGGGGTTAGCCTATAAAAGGACCAGCTAATAAGCCTCTATTCTCATTTCCATGTAAATCTATGTATTTTCTATATATACAATAAGAAATAAAACTCTAATTAAGCATAACTAATTAACATCATACTTGTAAAAGCATTTTAAATAAGTTTATTCAGTAAAAGATTTCAATTTGGAATAACCATCCTGTATGCAATGTCGCATGAAATCCACGGTAAATAATAATTGCATTTTAAAACACAATCACACATGATGCTATGTTTAAACATGGTTCAAATATCAAGGCAAAACATTAGTTGTCGTCACCTACCTCAGTGTGAGACCACTAGCTTGCTAATAACTCCCTTTAACTGGTATATTCACGTGCACCTATACATGTCACATCACTATTTTAAAATTTTTCTAAAGAAAAAGTTGTCATTTCTAAGTTTTTAAGTTAAAACTAGGTCCGCATAGTCAATACGGTCACAACGCCTCTTCCGGATCGTGATTTAGACCTCTCTAGCTCCCAAAAATCAAGTTTTAGTGAAAACTACCCTCAAATGGGGCCTGCCGGACCACCACAAGGTGGTTTAAACCGGCGGCACCCTTTTCCGCCGGTTTACACCGACGTACACTGGCGCACGAAGACGCACGCCGACGTAGACGCCTAACGGAACGCGCGCTGTGCGTCTTCGGTCCCACCGCGACAGCCAACCGAGGCCGTCCCGTACGCGCGCGGTGCCGCGCACGCGTGCGACGACGACGTCATATGACGTCGTCCTCGGTGCGTCTCCGAGTGCGTCCTGGCGTCAGCGCCAGGGCGCCGACGCCGGAG
Organism: Warburgia ugandensis; assembly: GCA_035236585.1. Lineage (NCBI taxonomy): Eukaryota > Viridiplantae > Streptophyta > Magnoliopsida > Canellales > Canellaceae > Warburgia > Warburgia ugandensis. Next base: position 74,540,528 of record CP141128.1, on the reverse strand, counting down.
AAGATGACCGAATTTCGGTCGCCTCCGGTGGAGCTACAGAGCTCCGTTTTGCGTGATTTTTGCGACATTTTCTTCAGAATTCTCTCTAGAATCCATTTATGCCCTTCTTTTGCACTAATTTTTCCAAAACCCATGGTTTTTAAACGATTTTTCCCAAGTTCCTAAAATCATCCCTAGGTACTGGTTTTTGAGTTTTCTGGAGAATTCCACCGTTGGATCACTCCCAAATTTAAAGGGTATGCTCTTGGGTCTCGTATTCACTAGTTTGACGGTGCGATTTTCAAACGGACAAGGTTTGATCCGTGAAATCACGCTCCAACAGTAGCGTGCACAAAGCCCCCAAAAATCTGATTTTTTTCCTAATTTTTAAATACTTTCCTAATTAATTTTCTAATTAATAAATACAGAAAAAACACGGATTTGAGGCTTACCTTGTGCCTGGTCGGGGTTGCTCGTGTTGCCGAGGCTCCACTCGCCGAAAAATTCAAGTTTAGCAGGGCTAGGGTTTTGCGTAGCATTCAGGGAAAACACTCAAAGTGGAGCGTTTTGGCTCCTAGAGGAGCATAGATATAGGGTTTTAAAGTCTTGGGGAAGAGAAACTCTTCCCCACACGTCTCTTCCCACGTCTCTCCGGCGATTTCGCCGGACTGGTAGAGACGTGTGTAGACAGGGGTGTCGTTATTAATTTGGACCCCTGTGTAACACGTTTCTGTCAAAAGACCAATTTGCCCTTACAACTTTGACGGCTCATAACTCCCTCGTTTGAGCTCCGTTTTTCGCGTTCTTGGTGGCGTTGGATTCGTATTGACGAGCACTTTCTAATTATTATGTTTTCAGGAAAAAATTTCATCCATAAATTTTTATTTTAATTTATTTAATAATTTCCTATTTTATCTTAAAAATTAAGGATATTACATCATGACACGTGGGAGTCGCTCTGACTTGATATTTGAGACTATTGATCATGTGGTAGGATGCGATTTTTCACCCCGTGAGTGCCTGAGTGCCCGTGAGGGTGAAAGGGTGAAAGCGGGTGTGCAACGCGACTTTTCATGAGTGTCTGAGTGCCTGTGAGGGTGAAAGGGTGAAAGTGAAAGTGGTACGCGTCATTCTCGTGAGTGCCTGAGCGCCCGTGAGGGTGCAAGGGTGAAAAAGTGAAAGTAGATGGTACAGAGAGCTAACCCCACATTGCTGTGAGTGTATTTGAGACACTCATAGAGCTTGACCGTGTATGATGTTTGATACTTTTGATATGCATTCATGTGTTTCTAGATTTTCTTAGATTGTGCATGTCTTGATATCATGGTTGGTGATATCTTATTTATTTCATGGACTTGGTATGTCCTTCATTGCGTGATTTAAAGCTTTATATTATGTTTGATCATCTTATGATCTTTATGTCTTGCGCCATGTGATTTGTTTTTATTGAGTTTCTTTTAGATGTATATCACTACACAAGCATAGCTTGTTGAGGCATTACTTTGATTTGCAATGCCTCAGATATAGAGAGTGACAATAGGTTGACTCGCTAACAGAGCAGGTAAAAGTGATGGCAGCTTCCAGTGAAGCACAGACGATGTTCAGAGATGACCAGGTTTGCTCAAGACCTTACTTTGGGTTTTGAGTATAGACTGTACTTTAATTAAAAATATAATGTGACCTAGATGTCAGAATGTGGATTTATGTTAAATGTGATGGCTGTATGGAGGGAACCTGGGTATTTGGTAGTGGCTATATTTTCTTATCCATTGTTGGAGTGTATTTTATTGAAAACAACATTTGGTTGTGGATGGGTGTGGAGACTGAATCTCTCTTATGATATGTATTATACATTGTTTATCAGGTGATTTTGTATTGCACTGGTCATGTACAATGGTCCAAATTACAGAGGAAAGTTTGTCGGATTTTCGGTAGAAATGGTATTTCATTTCACTGTTAAATCCATAATTTTGTGGTTATATGACTCCTCCGATTTTGGAAGAAATGCTTTCGCTTAAATTATGTTTTGGTCATTTTAAAAATCAAAGTTTTTTTTCTTTTACAAGGATCCCGACTATTTTGAAAACTATTATTGTATTGTGTAATAAAAACCCAGGGTGTCACACCTTTTGAGCATGCTCACAATTTAAAACCACGGTGAAATTTTACAACTATAAAGATACATGATAGTGTAAGTTCCAAAGCTCCAGGGTTTGTCCAAGATCACCACGTCATCCATGTATAAGCATATGAACACTATATAGTGATATGGGTCTAATCTATTAATATATACAACAGCTAGGTAGAATTTCAAATATCTATTACCAGTCCAACAATGTACACTACTCTGTCTCCAAATCTGACAATATCTGGTCCTTAAGGCCCCTGTCCAGCTCTACTCTAGTCCGCTTGCTTCCCTTTCTGACTATCGCGCTCTGATTCTGAGGCATTACAAAACAAAGCAATGCCTCAGCAAGCCATGCTTGTGTAGGTGATATACATCCAAAGTAAACTCAATAAAAACAAATCACATAGCGCAAGGCATAAAGATTGTAAGATGGTCAAACATAATATAAAGCCTTAAATTACATGATGAAGGACATACCAAGTCCATGAAATAAGTAAGATATCATCAAGCATGATATCAGGACATATAGAATCCTAGAAAATCTAGAAATACATGAATGCATGTCAAAAGTAGCAAACATCATACACGACAATATGGGGTCAGCTCTCTGTACCAGCTGCTTTCACCCTTTCACCCTCACGGGCACTCAGGCACTCACGAAAACGATGCGTTCCACTTTCGCTTTCACCCTGTTACCCTTGTACCCTTACGGGCACTCAGGCACTCGCGAAGTGAAGAAATGCATCCTACCACGGGAGCAATAGTCTCAAACATCAAGACAGAGCCACTCCCACATGTCAAAAATACCAATAATCAAGGGAATATCACGAAATATATTAGAAACAGTACATGCAATAACCACCCGAAAGATAGCATGCACATGAGAAACTACATGCTGAAATTAATATCATGCATATGGTAAGGTATAAATCATATGCTTCAAAAACTCAAATCACCAAGTCATCATTTGAGAATTATGAAAATTTTGTGAATGAAATCACCTACCTCGATATCGCAATATCCCAAACAAACGCGTAAACGATATCAAGGTGTCCACCCTAATGTACCTGTCACGCCATAAATCATTATTAATTGTTAGGCCTCTCATTTTCTCCATGATCCCTAAATTTTCTATTCTGTTTAGTAAACCACAGTAATCTTTGTGATCGCATGTCAATCTAACGGTCTGATCATTCTTTGATCAACACCTCTCAAGAGACTGCTCAAATCAATCATCAGAATCATTGTTTCTTAACAATTCAATAGGGCATATTCTTCTAATCTCATAATCATTTCATGTTTAATGTATACAACCAAAATCTAAAGCCTGATCATCCATTAATCGGCTTAATCTAAGTCATTGTATAGTGCTTAGTAGTTTGGCTATTAAAATGCTGCTCCAAACTAGATTTTTGTCTTAAATCTGAGTCCGCCTTGTTGAGACGATCACAACGCCTCTTTTGGATCGTGATTTGGACCTCTATAACTCCTAAAATCACGTTTTTTTATGAATAAAGGGTCCCCTCAAAATCAAGAAAAAGGGCCCGCTGCATGTGCGGCACGTGCCGTCTGCACACGTGTGCACTGCACGTCTGGAACCGGCGCGCATGGATTGTGTGTCTGTAGACACGCTTTGTGCGTGGCGGGGGGAAAACAGCGCGCGTTCGTAGCAGCGCGCTTGTCACCCCACATGGCACTCCTAGGCTCGCTTGTTTTCTTCCCGGTGCGGGTCGCCGTTGCTGGGAATGACGACCGGACTGGTTCGCCATCGTCGGCGACCCCACGTGCTCTGTTTTTTGTGATTTTTATACCTATGTGTTTAGTTTTCGCTTACATTTCATTTTCACAAATCCCTCCTAAATCTGTCTTTTTTTCACGATTTTTATTGCATTTTTGTACACTCCTATCATAATGTTTTTGGGGTTTTTCGGCGTCTCTTGCCGTCTGATCGCCATGAAATTTCATGGGTCCGTTCCTTACATCATCACGCTCAAGATAAATGGTCCAGATCCTCATCTGACGCTGTTAAATCGATTTTTTTCCAGGGCAACAGTAACACATAATTTTTACTGGATGATAAACTTGGAAAGAAGTATACAGGAACGAGTGGGGTGAGCCTACCTTGGTCCGGCTAGTCGGAGGTTGAGAGCCCGCCGCGTTCGTCTAGTTGGCAGGAATGCTTGTTGCCAGAAGTTCATCGCCAGTGGCTTAGTAACGGGAATAAAGAAGAGGGGGAGGGAAGTGCATTTGAGGCACTCCCCCCTCTTAATTTTTACCGATATACATCATTTTTTCATTTATTATTATTATTATTATTATTATTATTATTATTATTATTATTATTATTATTTCTAAAATCAATTTTTCTAATATTTAAAATAGTAAATGTTACAAAGAACTCGTAGAAGCTCCGGGAATTGGTTATCATCATTGCATGCAAGTTTCCTTGATCAAATGTGTAATTGTGGAACGATGCCTTCAGTAAATTATTTTACAATTGTTCAATACATCATCTTCCTTAGAACTATCAATCTTAGGAGTAATTAAGCATTCCCTCACTTTCACCCAATTTGGTTTTTCAAAGGAACCAGATGATGGTGATATGGTATGAACTCTCAAGAAGTGTGGTTCTGCATGTTTGGGAGAGAGAACTGGAATTCCAGACTCCCTGGGTAGATGAGAGACCATAAGAGTGGAACCACCTGGAAAGCATTATGCCCTCCGAATGTCAGCTTTGATTGGTAGCCTTCGAGCTCTACCTTTTGTGTCAATCTCTGCTATTGATACAAAACCCTGCATACCAACTCCATTAAGATGAAATTCAAGAAGGAACTGCTGAATCAAACTGGCAGCTTCGGACGTGTCTACAAAGGAGTGTTGCAAGATGGTACCGTAGTGGCTGTGAAAGTTCTGAAGTTGCAAATTGGAAATTAGACAGAGCTTTAGCAGAGAATGCCAGATTTTGAAGCAAATTTAGGAATCTGATGAGAATCAAGACTTCAAGGCTTTGGTTCTTCCATTTATGGCTAATGGGAGCCCAGAGAGCCATCTCTACCCATAGACACAAAGTTCTTGCTCGTTGGTGTTGACTTTGATGGAAGGAGTGAATATCTGCAGCGACATACCTGGTCGGAGCAACGGCGGAGCCTGGGCAGAACCCTCACAGTCCGTCCTTCTTCAACAATCGTGGGTCTATTTTCAGGGTATTGTCTAAACAGGGAGACCAAGGGGGGATTTTTGTCATTTTATAAAATATAAGGTTGGATATTTTAGCAAAAACGCAAAAACTGAGTGGCAAATCCACAAAAATCCCAACGAGTTATTACATTCAAGGGCAACAATAAATGATTTCAACGGAGTTACAGCAGAACATTTCTGATTTCCGAGGAGAGAAACGTGGCATCTTCACATCCAACTGAATTACATAAAGTTCTGGTTTGGAGAGACAGATGTAGAGATAGAGAGAGATGGTAGCTGGTGGGCTTCTGTGCATCTCGGGGGTTTCTCACAAGCCATTGCAGCATCCAACGTGCATAGCTTGTACTCAGTTGCAATGGAAGAAGAGCTTGGTCGGCAGATCAAACATAACCAAAATCCGCTATCTGGGGCATCAACTGAAACCACCAAAGGGAGGAATTAGCAGCAGGAGAAGTCTTAGTCATGTTGGTTGCAAGGCTCAAAAGGACGCAAATCAGCCTCTTGAAAACAACAACAAACGAACCCAGCAGATTATTCTCTGGACCATGGAAGGAGTCTACATTCTCTGGCTTTTCCTCCTTCCTTATGCTCCGGTACCTACCTGTGTGATTCATTGCTTTTCCTTACGTTGATGATTGTATGTATTCATTTCTTCTGGGTGATTGAAGTTTCTGTTTCTTTCTTCTAAAATTTGCCAAATTCTCCGCTGCGTAGTAGGACTTATTTTGGTGGGTTCATGGTAGCTTTCTTCTTCTGTTAATTAGCATGTTGGAACATCTAGTGTCCTGCAATTGGTACCTCTGTTTCTCTTAAAGGTTCCAGGATTCTAGTACTCTCTATAATCTTGGAGCCTCTTTAAACATTGTCGCCTCATACCCACATAAGACGCAATTCTCTAGCAGAAGATGTTCGAACCAAAATTGGGGAAATAGTCAGTTCATATTCTGAGAGATTGAGGTAGGCCATCTGGGTTTAGTTAGCAGTGGGTGTTGTCTACAGTATGAATAGGTTTGGGTACAAGAGTAGTCTTTGCCTTGCTATAAATCATGAAGTTCTTCGGTGGTTAGTGGATTAGACCTTTTAAAAAAAGGGAAAAAGAAAAGAGTAAGTGGGTTAGATATTGAAAAATGCTGTTAGATATGAAAACCTCCTGTGGAAGTATTACGTCTCCTATACTAGATGTGGCTTACTAGTTTCTGCAGTCGGTTCTTCCAAGATGGCCGGATTAGTTGCAGTCACTTCTGCTAATGCAGGGATAATTATTTCATGGAGCAGAAGTTTCTTTACCATGCGTTGGATATGTTGCATTTAACTAAAAATCACGAAGGTATCTTTTTCCTTGGTAAGAACCAAGCACATTCTATGCATTTTTATATGTTAGAATTGATATGAAATGGTTCTCATGAATTAGATTCTTCCATCTGGGACACTAGAAGTGAGAACTCATCGATTAAACTTTCATTTATAGCTGAAAACATGATGAGCAGAACATGTCTTCATTTTGTTGTTTAACTTGCAAAATATTGTTAATCTATAGTCTCTAGGCTCAATCTTTCTTGGTGAGAAAGCTTCATATGTTAAAGTTCATTGAACATGGCTTATCATTTATTGGAATAAAGTGACACAAAAATTGATATCCATCGGTTATTCTGGTCTATGATACAGGGTGACCCAGTATGGGCGATCAAACATGAAACAGTAAATGATCTCTTGGGCCTTTCCCTCAACTTCTTCTTTGTCTTGCCCCTGTTAAACTCTGGTAAGTTAAAGACTTCCGACTTCTGTCCCTAGTTGGCTTGGTTATCTTTTTACTGGAACCAACCTCAATTATATGCATGAAGAACAAAGGTTATTCTTACCCCCGGTAATATATTTTCCACTGTCCAAAAACAAAACCGACAATGGAATGGGCATTTTCATTATCGATGGCTGTGTATCAGAGTGTGTGTGCCTGATTCTCAAAAAAAAAGATAATAAAGGATTAGAAAGAGCATGCATGGATTAAATGTTCGTATTTAAGAAACTTATATAGTTTCTGACAGAAGACAAAATGGAACCGATGTGAGCTAAGGCCTTCTAGTAAGGTACAAGAAGGGCCTCTCCTGTGCTCAGTCATGGGTTCATGAGTTTGGGGTTATCCATAAAATCACTGCTTGCCTACCCCCCCCCCCCAAAAAAAAAAGGAGAGAGAAAAACTGGAACCGTCGTATAATATTTGGGCATTACCAGTAGAAACAGTAAGTTTAGGTCCTAGATCCTATCAACCTCAAAGAAGCCCTTCCATTTATTTGTTGTCAAACATTGTGAGATCCCCAAACGTGTCTGCTGAAATACCAAGCAACTTAATCTGGTCTTCATTGCTCTGACTGAATTGACAAAAGCTACCACTTAAAGACTATTGATAGTTTCTAAATCAAATTGAAATGTGTTGTAAACAGTTATCATCTTCCCCATGTAATAGTGTAATACAATCAGCATATGTAATTGAATCCGCCATAGAACTCATAATTTTGTCTAATATACATCATTTGTGGTCTAAGAGTTACTTGGGTTGGCACTAGTATAAAGTATGAGATACACTCTTCTGATGTTCAGTCAGTTCTTTGTTATTTCACAGGTTCATTCCAGTTTTCAATTAATAGCTTTTTGGTATTTACAATTGACCACTTGTAAATAGTCATTGTCCTGGATGAATATCTGATTCGAAATTTAGCTCCATTATGAGATGTTCTCTAATACATTTATGTGGTTTCATGCTTTACTATCTTTGATTTTTGCTTGTTGACATCTTTTGATAGTGCTTATGTATTTTTTGTCAGAGTAGTTGGGATTCATGTAATTGAAGGCCCAGTACTTCATCCAGTAAGTCCACACTAAGGCTTTTGCATTTCTTCCTTTTTTTCCACAAGATGCTGCTGTTTTCTTGCAACTCTTTGGTTAGGCACTTCTTACGATCATTGATTTTATTCATCAGATGTCAGAAGCACTCTTCAATTTTGTCATCGGTTGGACGTTCATGTTTGCTCCATTGCTATTCACGGACTGTAGGAGAGACAGATATAAAGGATCATTGGACATATTGTGGGGCTTCCAGATGTTCCTCACAAACAGTATGCTGACCCTTATACTCCACTTCTTGGCACCATTCTTGCTACACCAGTTCATTTGCTTACTGTTTGTTTTCTCATTGATTTCGTTCCTCTTGTTTCTCTGTTATTCTTGCAGCATTTCTAATACCTTACATGGCAATCCGGCTTAATGACAATGACCCGCAGTATAATCCTCCAAGGCTGTCTAAATTGGGCGTAGTGATGACCAATGGTGCACCCATTGTGGGATTAATTGGTGCAGGGGTCTGTCTCCTCTCAGCATGGTGGGCTGTTTTCGGCCGTGAGGATGGTGGTTTTGGGACATTGACAAATAGATTGGAGTTCTTAACAGGGTACCTTGGATCAGAGAGACTAGCATATGCCTTTATATGGGACATCGTCCTCTATGCCATTTTCCAGCCTTGGTTGGTTGGTGAAAACCTGCAAAATGTAAAGGAAAGCAAGGTAGGACTAGTGAACTATTTAAGATTCGTTCCTGTTGTCGGCTTAGTTGCCTACCTTTGGTGTCTGGATTATGATAGAGGGATTTAATGAAAAGTATGTCTAGTACCGTTGAAGTTACTGAGAATTTATAGTTTTTGTTGAGAAATCCATTGTTGCGGATGTCGTATCTGTACTGATCTGGAATAGATCTGAATGGGATAATCACACACACACAGCACAAGAAAATTTTAACGTGGTTCGGTTAGATTGACCTACATCCACGGAAGAGAGATAAACTGACACTATTGAATGGAATTACAGTAGAGGAGGAGGATCAAAAATAGATCCTCACTCTGCTCAACTCTATCTCTCTGTTTCACTCTCAGATATACTAATTCTCTCACAAATCGACTCTGATCTATATCTTACACCCTTGTTCAGCAGTGATCGGATCTCTTTTATTTATAAGGAGTAGGTGATCCGATTATCAAGATTCGCAGCGCAGCAGATCTTGACAAATTCACAGATTCTGCTTGCCAATTTTGACTGGTCATTCGGTGTCTATTTTTAATTTTTGTGTTTTGACTTTATAGATGTCATGGTTATGAACCCATCAGTTTTGATGTGGCCTAGGATTCGGATTCGTGGGAACCTTTTTTATACTTGGAACGGAAGAGAACTCAAAAAAGAACAGTGATGATTATACGCAGTAGACAGTTTATCTGCTTTCTGAAATGATTTTCTTGGAAAATTATCTGACTAATACCAACTATTTGAACTTTGCCTTTCTCGAACCTCAAACACCACCAAATCGAGGATCAAGCAGAGATCAAACCTCATCTTGCTTTCACTCATTGTAGCTGGTCCATTTGTTCAAAAATTCTCATGCACTGGATCCTCGTAAGCCATCGGATTAGTTGCCTGGAAATGCAGTGATAAACATAGTCGCACACGCCAAGAGGTGAACGTCTATCATGTCATGATTAGGACATCCGACATGCTAAAATAATATTCAACGCAGTGGATCCCACCACATAATCTGTTCCTACGTACACCTGCCACTTGTAAGATGGATGTATTGGGGAGCAGCAACTGCATTGGCACTTCAATATTTTCCCCACCCCTATTTCACCGTCTTGTGAAGGATTCTTCAGTGTCCAAATGTTTTCTAAATTGCCATGGAATTTTCACAGCAAACAATGACTCTAACGTCAAATCTTAGAAAAAGTCCGGTTCTACCAATAATAGACGGTGAAATAGTCACAATCAGCCGTCCAAGAACTCGATTTTTGCCCCTTGGATGAGATTCGAAGTAAAACCCATGCTTAAATTCTTCATGTATCCACAGAGATGAAGCTGGAATAAGAATCCCAGAGAGATGGGGTTATGGTGGGTTTTGTGCGGTGGCGTTGGGTTTGCTTTCTTGACGATGATTGTCGCTTTCTTACATGATTTCTGATGGAAGCCCAGCAAGATGTTTGCAAAGCTTAAGGAGCAGGGCTTTGACGGGCCTCCATACAGGGTTCCAGGCCTTGGTAATGGATTGGAAATTGCCAAGCTTATGCGCAAGGCTCGCACCAAATCTCTTTCTCTTTCCAACGACATCCTCCCGATCGCCTTTGCCTATTACCACCTCTGGTCTAAGATCTACGGTAAGCAAAAGAAAAAACATTATTCACATTTTGAATTTGAATGCTGTGTATGTATTTCTTTCGCAACTTGCACCAAGGAGGAGCCTTTGTACCTTTAAGCTCCAAATAGTGACAAATTGGTCCTGATCAGTAACGAGGACGTAGCTGGTCCAACATCAAGGGGCATATTTTTTTATCAAGTGGACCACGATATAATCTGAAGGGTAGTTTTGGCAGAATGGTAGAGTTGTCGTTGTGTGACCTTGAGGTCATGGGTTCAGGGCATGGAAATAGTCACTTGCAAAATGCAAAATAAGGCTTTGTACTATTGACCCTTGTGGTCCGCCCTTTCTCCGAACCCCACATGTACACGAGCTTTGTGCACCGTGGTTACCCCTTTGGATCATTGATCTAGTGGTTCACCAAACATTACATCGGATCCTTATCTGATACTGATCAGAGGAACCCTTTCCATGGAATCACTTCTGAAAGTCAACACAACGTTGTTTAATACTGCCTGTTAAACAATTGTTTAATGCACATTAACCATTGCAAAGACGTAAGCTCATGTTCTGGTTCGGAAGGACACCTGTCTTATGCGTGGACGATGCGACCTTGGCGAGGAAGGTGATGATGAACAAGCATGGAGATTTTGAGGTGATGCAATTGCCTGATGTTGTAAGGGAGGTCATTAAAAATGGATTGGTAGATATTGATGGGCACAACTGGATGCGGCACCGTAAGATCGCCAATCCTGCCTTTGGAGTCGACAACTTGAAGGTGCAGAATTCCCCAAAATTTACTCAGAACCTGTGAATTACTATAGAACAATGATACTAGTCCTACTATGTGATTTCTGGTATCCGCACATATATTTAGTAGTTCATGGTCAAGTGTAATCTGCCCAAAACTCAGGAGAACGGAAGATCCTTGCTATCTCATGGGTGGATCGCAAATGGATGACCATCAAAGGAAAAAGAGATTAGAGCAATACGTGGCTGAAGGGAGCTTTGGTGCAACTGTAGAGTTGTCATCACATGACCTTCAGGTCACAGGTTCAAGGCATGGAAACAGGCAAGGTAAAGCTGCGTACTATTGACCCTTGTGGGCTGCTCTTTGCCCAGACCTCGCATACGTGGAAGCTTTGTGCAGTGGGGCTGCTCTTTTTTAGTTTTTTTAGCAATGCGTGGCTGAAAGCGAAACATGTTTTCACTGTTTTTCTTTTATTGGGGTAGGGTAGGGAAACGTCCCGGTTCTTATGAAGCAATGTGAGAGTGAGCGAGACATGTTTAAATACAATTAGAGCTGGTACTGATAGATTAATTAGGCAGATGAATTATCCGGTAGGCTGCGACCTCATTGTAATACAAGAACGCGACCCACTTTTCCATATTATTGATTCCGCTGTCTGATCCTGCACCTTGGGTCTCCAATGATCCAAATATCATGCTGATTGGGAGTTGGAACTTTGACAACCACCTATGTGGATTCCTAGTACTGGAATACGGTAAAATAATGGAATCAAATGAAGCCAACCGATATCCAAAGAAATTGTATGAGACGTACGTTAGACGTGCCTGAATATCTAACAATGGGGTTCAGTTCTACTAGAATATCACTCTAATAAGCTATTAAGCTTGCTTTTAAAATTCATGAGTAAACAAGAAATTACTTTCTGGTTGAAGGACATGGCGAGCTGCATCAACGAGAAAGCGAGCTGCATCAACGAGAAAGCAAGTAGCATGATGCAGAGATGGATGGATCGGAGTACGGCCACCATCGACGCTTTTAAAGAATACAAGCTTTACACTGCCAGTGTGATTGGTGCAATAGCGTTTGGCAGCAATCCAGGAGTGGCAAAGCATGCAACAGATCTGCACGATGAACAGGTTGCTCTAGGAATGGAGGAATATTAGTTCATCCCGGGCTACAGGTCTTTGCTTTTCCTTCAGAGTTAGCTAGAGAGATTTTTTCCTAACGAAAATGGTAATTACACTTAATCTCCTCTATTTTGTTAAGATAACTCTTTCATGAACTCAATATACAGGTTTCTGCCAACCAAGAGAAAATAGAGAAGGCTGCAATTAGAGACCGAGATAAGAAAATGCCTGCGGGAGATGATAGAGGCAAGAAGGGTTGGAGGGATGAAAGGAAAGGAAAGGAAAGGATTTCTTGGGTTTCATGTTGGACGCCAATGAAAAGGCGAGTGTAAATGAAGGGATCTCCATTGAAGAGATAATAGACGAGTGCAAGACTTTCTTCTTCTCTGCCCATGAAACAACTGTAGTTATGTTGGGTTGGACCACTTTCTTGTTAGCAACAAACCCACAATGGCAAGAGAAGGCTCGAACTGAGGTGATCTCGCTTTTTGGGAAAGATGGACTACCCAACTGGATAGACATTAACAAGCTCAAAACAGTAATTTCCAACCATACACTGCTTCCATCAATCAATTTTCACAAAATGACACTCACTAAATTGAGATGAATGGTTTTTGAGTTTGTTGCAGCTTGGAGTGATATTCAACAAGTCACTAAGGCTATACTCACCTGGGAGTAATTAGAAAAGGCCTTGAGAGTGCAAAGTTGGGAGCATGTACCTTCCTAAAGGAACCCAACTCAGCCTGCTTCTGCAAGAGAGGAGAAATGTTATCTGATCAGATACACACCAACCCTAGCATTATATATATATGATTCTCACTTATATGGATATGACCAAATGTGGTTCACCCTAACAAATGCGCTATACCTGGAGAAGCGTACAGAGGGACATTTGTAATATTATATACCGTGTCTCAGTTGAATTTCGTGCTTTTATAACCATATATAGAAGCCTTAAGTGCAACCTATGCATCACCACTTCCAAGTGCTGTTATAATGCAATAAATACCGCTAATGGTGGTCTGATAAGGTTTGCAATGGTACGTATGGTGGACGCAACAGAGAATGAGTTAAAGCAACCAATCCTAACCTTCAAGAAGATGCAAGCATTTGCTTTTTATCGGCGTTGCTAGTGTTGCCCTCTTGGATTTCCAAGATTTCAACTCTACGATTGATCTTCTCTTTATCTTTGTTGCCACCTGTGCTGGATCTGTTTCTTCCCTATCAAATGTGTATCCGGCTCTTCAACAGCCAAGGACGAACGAGAAGAAGAACAACTGTAGAGCAAGTCTTTGCTCTGATATTATTTTGATGGGATCAGATCTAATTACGTTCGATCAACCTTGCTCTAATACCACCTTGTTGGAGTAAGATCTGTCAACCAATGCAGATCTAACCACCAAGATCTTTAAATATGTGAAAGCACGAACACACACATGGTTCGGCCAAACTCGGTCTACATCCACGGGAGAGAAAAAAACACTTTCAAAATCTGATCAGATTACATCTCTCACTCACACACAGGAAAAGCCATTGATAAGGAAGGGGGGTTGAGACCTTTCGATTCTTGGATCGATTATGCCGATTATGTTCCTTAACTTTTTGTTATGGAATCTGGTTCTTGTTGTGGTTGTGGGGGAACAAATCAAAGCCAATGTTTGTTCTTTCACAAGGAATTGCTTTCTCTTTACTTTTACACAGAGAGATGCAAAAATCCAATTCTGGTCCCCGGGACAACTTCGTCTTTGTTCTCGACTAAATTCTTATGGTAGAAGAATCTCAATTGTCTACATACATGGTGTGCCTTACCCCTGATGATCATGACCTAGTATATGATCGCTAGTTACTGCTTTGCTCATTTCTTATCTAATCATCCGTTTGAACGTAACGTTTGCGTACTTGGAAATGGTTGAATGTGCCTTGAACATTAGGAAAATACTCTACAGTAGGAGAAAAGGACAGGTTTTTGGGATGCCACATAGCTGGGCCCTAGATTTGGTATCGGATTTATTCATCTTGTTCAGACGATTTTAGATTAGCCAGAGACCAAAATCATTGTATGATTTGAGTTATGTCATTTTGGATATTCAAACCATAAGCATTGATTATTTTACAGAAAAATTAGTAGCTAGAACATCCACTGGCTAAGAGTTTTTGTAGGTAGCCTAAATAGAGCAGACCAAACAAGTTGAACGAATTAGTCCAAAGGCAAGGCCTAGCCAAGTGCAGCCTTTCCCCATCTTACTAGGACTCTAAACAGTACGGGACCAGTGAAATTTCTGTTAATAACTAGGGATGGCAATGGGTTGGTCAATTAAGGGGGCTGAGAGTTAGAGTTAGGGGCAGAATATTTATGACCTGATTGTTGTGAGTGTAGAGCTTGTTGGCTTGATCCTATTGTGCCCATATTGATTATGTTGTGCCACAAACTAGGGGTGTAGTGGGTGGCACACCTTCGTTGGGGGTGTGTAGACAAAGCCTCTTGTCCGAAAAAAATAAGCGGGTTTCTATTATGGGGGCAATTTTGTCTTTTGGTAGCATGTATATGTATTCAAACAACCCTAGGGTTAAGGGTAAAGAAATCTTCTGTATCTTTAGGCAGCTACTTTCTCGCCTTGAAGATAGTAAAACTTGTGTGAGCCTATGGATATACTTCAATTCAAAGGAAACCACATAAATTTGTGTGTTCCTCCTTGTTTTTTCATCCTTGTTATTGCATCTCCGCAACACCCAGCAATACTAAGGTAGAAAAAACTATGAACTAAGGAGGGCTAGGGTTAGTGGTGAAGAAATAGGGTACTCAAGCAATTTATATAATTTATTTCAAATGATAAAAATATCCTCATATAAATTTTTCTAAAATACAAATATAAGAGTATTATGGTAATTATCATCATACAATAACAAGCTTGACCAAAACTCCAAAGCCTTCATATAGAAGTAATCATTATTATTTGAATGGTGGACACAAGCACTTATACAATTTGTGTACAAATACATTGCGATGTTGGTCTGGAAAATATTTTTGGACATTATAGGATGACATTATGATATAAGTTTGAAAATTGCTCTTGAATGTTATAACAAGCTAAGATCAATTAGGAAACCCAGCCTAAACAACCCGTAAGGGACAGAGCTAGAAGTAGAAAAAATTTCATAAGAGTAGGTTTGGTTCAGGGCAAGAGAAAAAACTAAGGTAAAGGTTAGGGTGATAAAATCTGGCCCAACTTAACCCTTGCCATCCTACATCCAACAAGTCCCATCATTGGGGAAGAGCTGGACAAGTTCCAGTGCGTTTCCAAAAGTCAATAAAATCAACCCTATAAAATATGTCTTTCGGGAAGAAACAAGGAATAAGAGCATGGAAATGGTACCAGCACATGCTTGTTCTACTACTAATGGCAGCTCTTCTTCATGAAAGTTTGATGAGATCTAGAAAGAGGAGGTGATAGTACGTAGTTGCTCTTATAAACCAAAAGCTAGAAACATTCCCAACAGAAATAATAATAATAATTAAAATGAAAAATGAAAAATAAAAGAAAAAGAAAAAGAAAAAAACAACAATTGATTGTCTTATCATTTCTTCAAGTGGCCTGATTGGCAAGGTAGCTCTTTTAAGGCCAGCCAATCTGATTATATAAACCGTGCATAAAACGGATTCTATTTAAACGTTGGTTATAAGAGTTGGCTTAATTTTTGAATAGGTATCTGTCTTATACAAACAAAAGATGGTTGATACTCCAAATTTGCGTTTTGGGTGAGGTCATAATACCCGCAGATCATTCTGTCTCCAAAATCTGTTGTTAAAGAGGGGAACTAGCTTGGTAGATCTTATCGTAGCCGGTCTCAATTTTTTAGTATTAATATATATGCATCGTAAGAAGGGGAGTCTTGGCACAAAGGTAAAAGTTGTCGTCATGTGACCTTGAGGTCACAGGTTCAAGGCATAGAAACAGCCTCCTGCAAAAATGCAAGGTAAGACTACGTATTGTAAACTCTTTTGGTCAGTCTCTTCCTTGGACCCTGCAAAGGCGGGAGCTTCGTGCAAACGGATGTAAATACAGATAATAAGCCACCAATACCATCATGAACAACCATTCAGTGACAAAATGCCATGATATACAGCAAATCAGCATTTCTTTAACAGTAATATTCATCGCATTAGACCCCGCATTTAGGACTAATTAATATCAATTACAAGGAGGGAGAAAAATCAGCATTTTCTTGCCAGATTTTCCACGCTGACACCGGGATCGTAGTGCAGCAACTTGCCTTGTCGTTCTTTTAACAGCAGCAGCTCTACTGGTGAGTATCACCTTCTTGTCCAATACATCCACCACCATGGACTCGGTTTCCGCTAATCACAAACCAAGTCAGGATAGTACCAGCTTTCAACACCGACAACATAAACTAAGAGATTCTCTCCCTAAAAGCTGGGAAAAGAAAACCTGACATTGATTAGATTTTTTACCGTCCAATTTGGAGATGACACTGGATACGCGCTTCTGGCATTCGTCGCATCCCATGTCTGCATTTAGAACAATCACTTGAACCTGCTCTCAACCACACAACAAAAGACCCAATCAACCCAATTCTATATATACATATATATACATAATTGCATATAAGCGTGTTAGAGGAATCCAGAGAGCACCAACAATTGGCAAGCTTAAAGATTCAACAGATGCTAGGCTGGTAAGGGAGAGCGTCGGGTTCTTAGGTGTTTTGCTCCGAAGGCTGATCAGCTTCTTCCTTGCCCGTTCGATAAGCGACATGGCTTCATTTGTTCTCTTCCGGAGGCTAAGCCTGTAGATCTGCAGACGTTTATTTTATATTGAGGAGGAGATTAAGAAAGTGATCTTGGAACTAAAAGAGTGATGAGAAGTCCCATCCTTTGAGTTGCTGATGTTGTTAAATGAAGTAATGGTCCGAGAATTAGAAGATAAATTTCCATGAGAAAGTCGGTTTTGCTGTATTTTTCATGCCTCACATTTTCTGGCACCCATTTTCTACATCTCTATAATTGTAAAGAGGTGCCTTACAAGATCCAATTCCTCTCCACTGGTGCTTTTTAACTTTATCTCTGAAAACAACACTTGGTCCCACTTACCATGACGTAATCACATGTAATCGATCTCTTCTATTGTCAGTTGCAGCACCGAATTCAATGTAAAGCAATGGGTGGACTATCAGACAGATGGAGACGATAGAGTGGGATCCGACGTCTAGAAGGTTAGACTCACGACTGCCAACCATTGGATCAACAACCAGTAGATAAACGCGCTTATTTGCAGAATTTGGTATATGTGAGAACTCTTTTTACTTTTTCGTTAAACTTGGGTGTAGCATAACAAGCCTGTTTCACAGATGACAACGAGAGGTTCTGAAATGGCATTACAAAAGATGAAATTATTCTTCTTTTGATGGGTCCTAATCATGTCATTATTTGTGACAAATACTATCAGGTCCCGGCCTTTGTTATACTGTTCTTCTGTACACTTCTACAACAAGAAATTGGAAAGGTATCATCTGATCAGGGCTTCTTTATGAGATCTCCTTGCTTCCACCAATGATAACCTTCCCCATTGCGCAAGAAAGAACGGTGGACCTAAGAGAGGAGAGCAATTACTAGATAAGCAAGGGAAGATTATTATCAGTTTCCAACATTTTTTTATCATTTTCTCCAAATTATTACAGTAATATTTAAGCAACAGAAGTGGGTGTGTTTGTCCAACTTTTTACTCAATTCCAGTTTTAAAACATTCCTTGTATTTAGTTGATTGATGTCTGAAGTGCCTTTTCCAGTCTTTGGCAGCCATAATTGGTGTTTTTGACCCACCAAACCCTTTTCCAGCTCCTCATATAAGGTTAGAATATTTTCTACTATTTTTTTGGGGTCAGATTTTCTAACTCTAAGGATCTGTTTTTGGGCTTCTGCCCGTTTAATCTAGACTTAAACTAAATTTTGTCTCCTTTTTCTTCATTTGAAGGATATTAATCGAGTTGAAATTTTGAAACCATTTGAAGTGGTGCAACTTTTTGGCGCTACTAATCCAGACCTTTATTTTGGTTTTTGTGTAACTTTATCCGAGGGGATCATCTTTTTGATGACCATTGTCCCAAAAATACATACTGGCATTGTTTTCTCTAAACTAATATTTAGTTGTGAAATAGGCTATAACAAATTTAACGATAATCAAAACAGCAAAGAAAATGAAAGACAGTATCATCCAATGTAATTGATTATTGAGGCATAGCCCATCCACGGCAAAGGAAAGTTAAGATGAATGGTTTAGAAAACTAACAAGGTGAACTGGTATGGATGAGGTCATGGGTTTAAGGCGTGAAAATAGCCTCTTGCAAAATGCAAAATAAGGTTATGTACTATTAACCTTTGTGGTTTGCCCCTTCTCCAAACCCCACATATGTGGAAGCTTCGTGCACCCGGACTGCCCTTTTTTTTTTGCTTATCCATTGCTAAGCTCTCATATCATACGATTTATGTAATTCATTATTAAGACACAAACTAAGAATTCTATTTGACTCAGTTCTTTAGAAAGTTCAAGAATTCAAACACCAACTCGCGGGAGTCAACTAGGTTTATTCCTAGCTGAGTTTCTCAGATTATGCATTTTGACCTATGTGAGCGACACCAGAAACTCCTTTAGACTTTCCTGAGTTAATGAATCAGATGGTCTACATTTTATCTTTTAACCAAGTTCTCGTCCAGCTCTTTAAGAATGAATCCAAACTTAGTTAAGAAGTAACAAATCAAAGAACACGGAGAGGAGAACCGACTCTATCTCTGTCGTTTTTGTGTTATAATTGCTGTCCTTTTTTCCTAACTCCTAATTAGAATAAGGTTTTGATGATGATGATGACGATGAATTATCATCCTTTCTTACAACAAACTTAGATAGTGAAAGAGAGAGAAGGGCACAAAGGCAGAGGTAGCCCATTGCAGCTACCTCGTGAAACCGTGGTAGTGCACCTCCCTCCTAGGAGAGGGGCTTAGTAGTAGTATGGTATCAAAACTCAAAATGCAAAATGCATACATTACGTGGATTTCTCCACAAGAGTTGACACGGCTTCCCATAGGCAAATTTTACTTTTAGTTTTTATTTTCTTTTCTTTTAGAAGTAACCTGTTTTGTATGAAAAAAGAAAATTCTAAAACTCGGAAGAAGCTGCCGAGTCACGTGTGCAAAATGTGGACCAGTCCAAATTGCTTTGACTTGGCCACTCTGTGTTTGATGCAGAGTTTTTCCATAACATGAGTAGTAGAACTGAGGACGACTGTGTTGATATTTGCATGATTAAAAGGCCCATCTTTGTTTGGTTTTTAATGTCTATATGATTGACTCTATCTTGAATCCCCACAAGAGTTAAAGGTCACATAGACAAGATCATCCTCACAATCTGATTGAATGTAACTTTGATTGTTTGATTTTTTTTTATTTTTTAACTCTAAAGTCTTAAGTTCCTCATATTGAGGCAAAATACTGAAATTCTTTAGTGTTTGTGAGCTTGCAATAGGGCTTACGACAGTTAAGAGCTCTTTATCAATATGAGGGCAGCCTTGGTGCACGAAGCTCCCTCGTATGTGAGGTTCAGGGAAGGGGCGAACTACAAGGATCAATAGTAGACAGCCTTACCTTGCATTTTGCAAGAGGCTGTTTTCACGCCTTGAACCCGTGATCTCAAAGTCACACGAAGACAACTCTACCGTTGCGCATGGCTCACCTTCGGACTCTTTATCAATATGATAAATTTGATAATGGGTTTGCTTTTCCAATGTTTAGTGTGTTTGGCTGGTAGCTCAAAGTCTAGCCTGCTCAGTCAATTCTAAAGGTCCGGTGGTGGGCTTCTTTCTGTCGAATCTAGACTCCAAATGCTTGATCCTTCTGGCATATTGTAGCCCAAATACCACATCAATAATGTTTGGCTCTCATATCATGCGATTCTTTACCTATTATTCATTATTAACGAGTAATATAGACCAGACTTCTATCCAACTCATTGTTCAAAACATTCAGAGGCAAACACCAACTTGCTTGAGTTATAAGTAGGTTCTGTTTTAGCTGAGTTTCTCACATTCTGCATTTTGATCAACTAAGTCACTGCAAACTTCTTTTAACTTTCTTGTTGGGGTAGTTTCTAAAGTTAATGGGATTAGACCCACACATCTCCTGTGTGGAAGGGATTAGACAAGAAGAGATGGTCTATTTAATGCTCAGGACTAACAGTCCCGCATTGCCTCTTCAAAAGAGAGGCACATTAGGAGGCATCATTTCTGGAGTTACTGAACCCGCTTTCTGTTTCACTTGCCAAGTTTTCGCCCAAGTATTTAAAGTTAATCTTCCCACGCTGGCCGCATTAAAGTACACTTAGTTTCTTGCCAACAAATTAAAGAACAAGATCATAGAAACCAACTGTATCTCTTTCATGTCTGTTTTGCTTCAGTCATTAAGAGACAGAGAGAGAGAAGCTCTCGCATATGCAGGCTCTGGGGTCAATAGTATGCAACCTTATCTTACATTTTTGCAAGAAGCTGTTTCCATGCCTTAAACCTGTGACCACAAGGGTCAATAGTGCAGCGCCACAACAAATGCAAAATACCAGCTTCAAATATATAACAACTGTTATGACTAAAACCAACCATAACAAGTCACAGGCACCTCCCCCATTCCTCACAATGGCTTCTCCTCTTCTTTCTCTCCTGGTTTCATCTCTCTGCTACTCTTGTTTCTCACTAGTGTCCCACAATGCCCTCTTCCGATGCATCTGACATAGTTAATTGTGGCTCTCTGCCACTTCTGCTTACACCCTGCACGCCATTTGCGCAGGGATCCATGGCTTCCCCTGTGAAATCATGGTGCATCAATCTTGTTGATCTCTACAACGAGCAACCAAATTGCCTTTGTGTGTTGCTGAAAAATGCCAGTTCTTTCCCCGTTAACAAGAAATTGGCACTGCAGCTGCCATCCTTTTGCTACCTGACTATGAGCACGTATGCCTGTTGAGGTAAAGTTTTCCCCTCTTACAAGACATGTGATTGATCTTATTCCTAATGTGAATTAATCAAATGGAAACTACAATGGAATTTTGAATGGTATGGTGATCAAAATTATTCATATGCTGGATCTCTTCTCAGACTGAACCGTCCATTTTAGCCTAGAAAATAAGAGAGATGAGGATCAGATAATAAAAATAGAGTACATTGCTACCTGATAAGAACTCCCACTTTTGCGTGGGAAAACCACCGAAATCCATCTGAAACTCCACTTCACAGGCCCTAGATTAGATCTCTAATCACCCAAGAGACCATGCTGATCAGATAATCCTAACATCCAACTAGATTTGCGTGGCTGTGGACCGTTGGTTCACATTTAATCACTAACATGGGTCCGTATGGTGATTGTGACCGTCCATCTAAAAGGAAAATTTCGAACAATAGAGCTATCCGAAGCACCCGATTACAGTCACCATCCAATTGGACGGGTTATAATAATGTTTTGAGAACATGTTCGCCTCCGATTTCTATTCATTGTAAAACTTCTATTGCTGATCTAAGCTGTTCGTAATATTAACAATGGCATAAATAGACTAAAAAAGAAATTTCATGTCCGTCAAATGGTTGCAACTCATCAGTTTTTAAGTTAAAATTACGAACATCCAATTTATTTTATTTTATTTCCAAAAGCCAAAACCAGCGGTAAGGTTATCCAAACCATTGATTTCTTATGATTTACTTATTTTTGGAACTTTGAATATAATGAATGACCTAGATATACTAAAAAAGTCATACTTTGAAATGAAAAAAAAGGTGTGTTGGCCTTCCGGACTGGTATACATTTCTGAAGCAGCATGTTCCATAAAATCGTCATACGGAGAATCGCAGAAAATAATTTCTCGTTTTGAAATTTGGAGAAAGAAATTGCTAGGAAAGGTAACAGGTGAAAGCCAGAGATGACCCACGAGCGGAAGGGCCAAGTGCAAAAACGCGAGGCTAAAGAGAGTTGTTATAGTCTCTTACCAAAGCGAAGGAAATTATTTGCATAAAAAAGAGTCCATTGGGAAAATCGTTTCACGCCTTTAGATTGAATTCCACCAAAAGAGTAAAAAATGCAAGAGCTTTACATCTTCAATGTAATTTATTTACTTTGAAGGTGTCAAACACATTTGCCATCACTTTCCTGCCCAACCAAACAGCAGCTAAGCTTCTTCACCAAATGGGATGTGCCGAAGCAACCACAAATTTAGACCATAATAAAGCGCATTTGCTCCAAGTGGCAATCGACACAACGATTAGACTTCAGCTTCATGACAAGAATGGTAAAGCTAGCACCGTCGTCAGTATTCAGAACAATCGACAATCTCCGTGGTTCCCTAGGAGCCACGACTCGTATATATTAAGGTGTTTAAAACAGATGCTTCCACCGTCGACGATAATCATGAAATAAATTATTGCTCATGTTTCAAAAAGTAACGCTAAAGAAAATATACAATAACCTATTTTCGGAGACTTTCATCCTACACCGGAAGTAAAAAACAATAAACTATTTTGTAAGCTTTCAAGATGCGCTACCAAGTCAAAACTCCGCCCCGGACTGGTTTACGGCCGGGAGAAGCTGGAAGCTTCCGGATGCACAACGTTAAATATACACAGCATCATGATACATGTCATGGCACGGCATCGGCATCGGCATCGGCATCGGCATCGGCTACAAGATGAGGATGAAATAGTCGTCGACGAATCTGAACCCTCCGTGTTGTTCTGGTACAATTTCTCTCGCACAGCGCCAACGTCTGGATGAGCATGTCCCAAGTTGAAGCCATTGCCACGCACCGCCAAAGATTTCTAAAAAATCCTCGACCTTCATTAATCTACTGTTGGGTTAAAGTGACGGTCACCTAGACATGACCAAGCTGGAAAGCGGTGGCATTGATGAGGGGAAAAGAGAATTGCCTTCGAATTTGCAGATCTCGTGATCGACTTTCAACGAGTCTGGAATCAAAAATCGATTGCAAGGAGAAGATTCGTCTTCCTCGCGGCTGCTGCTGCTGCTACCGCTTCCATCAAACTGTCTCTTAAAATACGAACCACCTTTGCCCAAGCTCTCCCTGCATCGCCTGCGTTTCTTTGACGAATTCCATTTCAATTGAGCAAGCGAATCATCTTTTGCGAGGTTGGATACTCCCGATTCTTCAACTCTTCCGGCAGGAGATTCTGCACTAGGAACACTCTTACACATGGCCCTACCTTCGTCCAGAAAGCAGTTCACAGGCGTGCTATTTTCAGGCTGCGTATCCGAGACCCCTACCTGGGATTTATGACCAACATCACCGGATTTACCCGCTTGCTCGGACAATATCAAATGTACAAGCTCTGGCCTGCCATTTAGGTTACTCCATCTGTTGCATACCCAATCTTGAGAGCGTCTCAAGTTGCTGCGTTCAACGATTGACATCCGCGCTTCGCCTGCATGGAAGTTGCATAGACATATTAGGTTTCAGCTAATACAAGATTCTTCAATCGAAAAGAAGATTATATCTTGGATCTAAACATATATGAGATGTTTTTCGCATAAAGAACACACACGAAGAAGCAGTCTTCCCCAAGGCATCTCAAATGCATTTAATCATTTCTCTAGGTTGCACTTTCACTGTTCGTAACCCTCTGGAATAGATGATCGGTACACTTGTTAATACCTGGGAAATAGACCTGGAGATTGTCCTCTGATTCTTTTCGAACAACAATCCCTTCCCACCAGCCATCAAAACACCATGCGTCTACAGCAGTCCCAAGATCAAACCTGCCTGATTCACTATTTTCTAGAGGTTGGGGTCGAACAGTTGTCCTTCCATGCAGCCTGATGCCAAACTTATCAGGGTTGGCTACTCTGGAAGCAAGAACCCATTCCTACAACAAAAACAATAATATAATTATTATCTAATATATAAAACCTTTAGGCATGATACGCTACAGCAACATAAATAACATTTACCTCTAAATTGCCAGTATCGTCTGCATCTCTGATGTCATGATAACGAACCTTCACCTTGTTCCGGTGCCTCTTGAGAACTGCGGCACGGAACCAGCATCCCCTCATTCCACTATCCTGAGAGAGCACTTCAACATGACAGCCAACAGATAGCTGTGGCTGAAGCTTCTGCCTTATCATTTGCATTTTTGTCGAACATGTAGCCTCATTTACAACAGGCCTTTCAGGCCCATTGCCAACAGGTAACCTATTTGAATTTTCAACAATAGTAACTGTCTCTCGGGAATCCAGTTTGCTCTGCCGATCAGAATCCCCATTTTTGAGACCATGCTTTCTTCTGGGTCTACATTGCAGGGTGCTGGAAATACCATTTATTTCCAAATTGAAACCATTAACAGAAACAGGTTTCAAACTATTTCCCTGAGAAGATGTGTACATGTTCCTGAGCATCTTCTGGTTCCAGTAACCTTTGACCTGAGTAATGTCGAATGGCTTGATGTCATTGTTGTCGAACATTCTGTGGCACAAATATAGGTCCCTTGCCTCATTCATGAACTTCTCAAAATGCTGCGGACTGAGGACTGTAGCCAGTCCATCTATGCATTCAACACTGAGATCTTGAAGACAAAGAGAAAAGAAAATCTCTCTGTCATTAAATTTGGGAGGCAAAACAATACCAACCTCATCAATGTTGTGAAACCATCGTACCACAACCATATTGTTAGCTTTCGAGTCCTCATATAAGTCCTCCAAATATGCAACAAGTCTCTTATTCTCTTCAGCCATAACATATACAAAGTCATGAACCTGATAAAACAACAGAGGTAAAAAATAAGACAAGGATAATAGCAAGGAAAAAAATAAAAAAGATATCAATTGTTCTCCCATTATTTCTTACTAATGAGAGAGAATTAAAAAAAAAAAAAACACAGTTACAATCAGAACAGAACTCACTGAAATTGTAATGCCATTGCGGCAAAATGATTGATAATGCTTTCGACGCTTCCTGCATGTCCACGCAGATCCTACCCATGAAAATTCTTTGGAATGTTGCTGTTTCATTTTCCTTGACAAAAGTCCCTGAAGAAGAAAATCCCAAAAATATATAAAATAATTAAATAATAAAAATATAAGGTAAGGAAATGAAATGAATGGTAGCTGACATTTAATCATCTAAATGAAATGTAAGAAATTCTGTGATTGATTAACTTTGCTACCTTAGAAGCTGATATCTCCACAGGGCAAGGATATTCATCATCCAAAAATTGACCAACACAAAGAGTTGAACCACGAAGAGAATCTGTATAAAGATCATAGTATTTCAGGACCAAATATTATACACCCAGAAAATATGAAACTGTAAGAATATCAAGCATTTGACACAAAAAATATACAACTAAGTTAAACCCCCGGCAAATTAAAGGAGACATAGAGAACGCCAGATCAATAGTCGTAACGACCACTTTTCCAAATAATACAACTCAACTGGTAAATTGGACAATTAAAGAAAATATGTGTGGCTATGCATGATTAGATACAAAAAAGATAACCATAAAAAACATCCATCATCCAACAGTGTGTCCACATAGGATCTTTACCCAGCAGGTGGGGCATGAATCTTGCAACCATAGTGATGAAACTGCACGACCAAACTAGGCAGCTGATCTACGGGGCGGGCAGTTAGGGAAATATGCAGTTCAACTTTCAGACAGAACCATATAAAAGCTAGCAATATCAAACTGGCATGGTTATGAAGATATGAAATGACCAGTCAAGCGTGAACAAAAAACAAAGCCGCACCGAGATTAAATAACATCCACAAAGATTATAGCATGTAAAGCCAAGATAGCATCCCAATTGAATATATATGAAGAGTACAGCACATGTTTCCTAGAAATCAGATCTAAGGACCAGTGACCATGTCTTCAGTGCAGGACGAGGCAGCATATGCCACCAGAATATACAGGGAGGGAAACATTACAAAGAGAAAGGGCGGAAAATGAGGGGAGAAATCTTTGACACAAACTGAAGAACAGTCTTGAAAAAATTATTTTCTTGAATTGTATCAGCAACGAGAGGGTTGAGAGAGCTCATCGGCGCAACTTGCAACCCATTAGGATAAATTAGTTTTTCAAGAATAACGCACACAAAGCAAATCAAAGACGAAAGAAGAATAATTTCATCTTTCAACAAATACTCCATTAACAAAAGTAAAGACAGAGTAAAGGAAACATGTTCACATGACTGCAGTATCTGTATTGCCAGCAACCGATCTAAAGCGACGCAAAGATTACAGAACTTCCTGTATTCTACCCGTCGAAATACCGAATCAGAGAAGAAAATTTCTCCTCGAGGACTAAATGTCTTAACAAAAGAAGCATCGCAGCCAAGGCTCGACATTTTTCCAAAGAAAGAAGGATTTTTTTGAAAAAAAACGCTGCCAAGGCTTATAATCTCTTCTAAAGAAAGAAGGATCTTTCTTAAGAAAAGCATTGCAACGGAACCGACGGCGAAGGCTCATGACGCTTTCCGAAGAAAGAAGACTCTTTTGAAGGAAAACCATTGCAGGAGAAGCCACAAGATCTAGGTTAAGAGAAAACAAAAAGAAGAAGATCATGTAATATCTGTACCACACAAACCACCCCGAAACCGTAATGAATTCCAGAGAGCCATCCAAAACCGATGGCCACAGGCTAAGCTCCGTTTCCACATCGATTTCTAGCCAAACTTCCCCTCCAATCAAAGAGAAAAGCGTAACCACGGGGCAAAGAAGGGTAACAAAACGAGATCCGTCTATAGAAACCCTAAATCAATAACAGAGGACCTATTTTCCGAAACACAATCAAAAAGGAAGAGCAAAACAAAGGGAAAGCACGAGCCTTTCGTGGAGAAGCCCAGAAGGAAAGCACATTGCAAACAGAAACGGCATGTAAACAAGAAAGAAAGAGCTGGAAACCGCAGATCTACATACCTGTGACAAGGGATGAAAGCCAGTCAACGACTTCTCTCCGCGATCGCCATTTCATGCCAGAAGAATGCCTGAGAGAGCGAAGAAAATGGCTGGGCACGGCGTAAGACATGTGGCGGAGGCTCTTCTCTCTTCCAACGACGGCGAGATGGGAGCTGCCGTCCGATCCCTTGAGGTAATAATGCACCAGTCGCCTCCCTTTCTCGTTGGAGACAAAAACCTCTTCCCAATCCAAAAATGCCTTCGTTTCCATCGCATCCGTTTCCAAACCCTAGCCCTAATTTCTTCTCTGGGGGGAATAAATGCAGAAGAAAGAGAGAGTAAGAAGGAGAGGAGGTGGAGAGGGCGAGAAAGAAACGAGGATAGAAGAATGACAGATTAAAGTCAATTTGAAAGCGTGAGGCCTCTCTCTCTCTCTCTCTCCCGATTTGTGCGTGCTTAGGGTTACGAAATTGGATAGAGATCAACGGCAAGGATTTCATCCACGCCCTTAACGCCAGGAAAACTGCCTCGAAGGTGCGGGGATTCTTATGCCTGAGAAGTGCCTCTCAAATGACCCTTCGACATGCCAGAAATTACGGAATGGCCTTTTCTCTCCACCCCTCCGTCCCTCCCCGTCGTTTCTGCCGACGGAATTTGTCCTGGACGTTTTGTTTCTTTATACGGGTAAGGATGTCCGTTTCCTTCAAGATGCTTTTGTATGAAAGCGAGTTACTGCTTTTGGGTGGTGGGGATGTTGGTACCTCAACAACTGGGTTTAACTCAGTCAGATGTCAGCTCTTCTGGGAGGATAGTTGATCTGTGGGAAGACAACATATGGGCTGCTGGCATTACGAAATGGCTTATAGGTGTGGTAAGGATGGCAGGAATAGGCAACTGGAATGGCGCAGGTATCTTTGATTCATCAGTCTATTGGTGATACCAGGCATCATGAGTCAAAGTGCTTCAAGCATAATTACAGTAAAATGATACAAATTAGCCCTTAAGCCAGGGGACATGTGGGCCTGTTTTAGTAGGAAAAAATTGATTTATGTGGAAAAGCATTTATGAGGACATCAATTTCCATTTTCACCAATTAAATAGATTGGTAGAGTTTGTCAGATAATCACTATAAAGAGTACTCGCTCAAGAGGAGTACCTGGAAAAGCATTTACATAAAACATTTGTTTTTAGAAGCTGCTTATCATGGCTTAGATAGGACTGAACAAGAAATTTAATACCTAAATGATGTTTTTAGCCTATATTTACAAGGTTCTGACCATTTTTTTACTACTTTTATCAAAGACCCAAAACAAGTGATTAGGATTGTCTAGATGCATTGATTTGGTGCTCTTAAAATGATGCAAGATTTAGATAATAAAAAAAAATGTTTTTACATCTATAAGACAAGCGTGTGTACTTCTTACACTCCTCTTGATTGTGTATTCTTACCAAATTCTTATCAAATTATTATACCTATTTTGAGAATTAAAGTTTAGACAATTGTAAGAGTAGCAAGATTCTATTAACCATATTTTGTTTCATTGGAAGTATCAGTGCTATAATTTCTGTATTTGATGTAACCATCTAACTTCTTTTAACTCCTTGCTTTATGTATAGAGCCTACCATGAAGTTGGTGTATCATTAGTCCCTAGAAGTAATCACTTAAAACACTTTAGTCTTTAAAGTTTTTTAAAAATAGTTTAGTCCCTAGAATTATTGTTTTCGTTGCACTGTTGGCCTTCCGTCAACTTAACTTGATGGAAGTCTATTTCAACGTCCACCTGTTAATATTTTATTATTTTTAACATTTTCTTGTAAAAAAAATTCAAGAGAATGAGGGAAAAGGGCTGAAGTTGTCCACCAAATTTGAGGAGGAAGAAGAAGAAGGGCATCGTCCCCACCTCTCTCTCTCTCCAAATTCTAGCAAAGAAGGTTTGGGCCTTTTCTTTTTCTCTCTCTTTGTTGCAAATGTGAAATAAGTTTCAACCTTTGTTCTCTCTCTCACTTAGCTACACATCTGACAAAGAGGGGTCTTCTTCTTCTTCTTCTTCTTCTTCTTCTTCTTCTCTCCACTACAAATTATAGTGAAGATGGGTTTGGAAGCTCTCTCTCCTATCTCCTCACCATTACAAATTCTAATGAAAAAGGGTTTTGACTTTTTCCCTCTCTTCACTACAAATTTCAACATGAAGAAGGGTGTTGCTGCTTTTCTTTTCTTGAATTCATTTAATAAAATAAATAAATAATTTTAAAGTATTAAAAATACATTTAAATGAATAAGAAGTAGATCCAAATCGAAGGATTAACAGTGCAACAAAAGCAATAGTTTAAAAAACTTTAAGAAACAAAGTATTTGAGTGATTAGTTCAAGGGATTAAACTGTAGCATTCTCAATCCTTTTAATTTAGTTAAAGAAAACTTAAAGACCTTCCAAATACTCTTGAATGATATTAAAGCCATTGTTTCCTTATGCTAGCTTAGCTCATCCATATGGCCATTAGATGACAAAAAATGAGTCACCTTCAATGATAAAAGGTTGAATCTTCATGTGTCTCTAATGGCATTAGAGATAGCATCAATGGTAGCTTGATAAGAGTTCTTACACTGAATTGGCTAAGAATATGATATAATAGAAGTCCCTTCACTATTTTATTTTATTTTCCTTTTTTTTAAGGCAAGCTAGGTTTTATAAATAATCCATAACAAAAGAGCATTTGAACATCTGACCCAAGCATGTAAAAGGCCCTTCTAGTGCCATTGCAATAGAAGGTTTTAGCTCTCCCTTCATCATTTCTAGTAATGGCTCCACAACATAAAGGTCCTGGATCTCCAACAGAGGAGGAAACATCAAAATTAAGTAAAATGTTTAGAGGAGGAACCCAAGTAGGAGAGATGACAATCTTGTATAAGGACATTGAAAGATAGCACTCCTAAATAGAAATTTAGTTTGAAATGGGGATGTCCTGAAATTCTTTGACAATAACTTGGAATGGATGGCTTTATTGAAGAGTAAGAAGATGGCAGTTGATTTCCTTGTTGTCCTAAAAATTTGAATGATTTTGGCTCCCATGTCAAACCAAACAAGCAAAATTAAGTGTAGTTGACATTTGAGTTTCTCCATTTCTTGCTTACCAAACAAGCTCGGGGACATATCGTTAGATAATAATGAATCATAGCTAACAAACAATAATTAGAGACAAATTGCATCTAATTATCTTATCTCTTCTACGACATTAGTAAAACATAGATAAAAATTATCCAAGATCATGGGATGATTGAAAGAAACTTATCTATGTACTACAACTGTTAAAAGTGCTAGTGTTTTCAATTAGTCAGAATAGGATTAGATTTGCCCCATTTCACTATCTTGACTATTGGGAATCCCACTCAGTTCAGATCCTAACAACCAATTCTTCAAATTTTGCGATTGATGTTCAAATACTTATTCATTCATAATTGGATTCAATTTTGGATAGTCTCATATATAATACATAGATAAAACTACTTACTATCATAAAAACAAGTGCCACATGAATGCTAAGTAACCAAATGACAGATATCCAACCACCTAGCTATACACAAGAAAAAAGGAAGTACGAAACTTTAGTAAAGAGTTTACTCTGAAATGAAACTAGAAAGTCAAGTCCTGCAGGTAGGAGAACCTAGATGAATTGAAACATGATTTGCTTAGTTCTTTTACTAATTTTATGATATTAGTATAATAAGGTCTTGAATAAAATTTTTAGGGCATTTAAACAAGATGTGTTGAATTTTGGGCAATCAAATGCTTTTTAGGCACTTGTTCATGTGCCAACCAAATAAAAGTCGAATCATAAAAGCAAAGATCAAATTCGTCCAAATATATTGAATTAAGTGTTCAAATAGTAACCAAATCTAGTTAGATTATTCATATTGGTTAGACCGTCCTAACCATTTGACACCCTTAAAAAGCAAGGGACGCCATTACCTTTCAAAAAAAAAAACAAAATGGGAACAATGCCAATGATGTTTCATGGATAATATTTTTTTTTATGATACGTTGTCTTCTACTAAACATGCATTAACAGGACTATACTTTGTCGATAATTACATTATGGTAAACAAGATGACCAAATAGCAGGGGTGAATAAGAGCAGACTTGGGAAACAGTGTCACGTATTCATAATGGTAACTTCCCCACGTTACAACTGAGAAGGTGTTCAAGGCCAATTGCCATTTAGAAAATAGAGAACACAAATATGAAAACTCTCATTAATGTTTAACGTACAATGTGTCATGCTTATAATTAATTTTAGGCATACACCATTTTAATTGCGCAAAAAACTTCCAGCCTAGTGTCACAAGAATGACCTTTCTGTGTACCTAAGGTTTGAGGTGCTCACAGGCTTGCATGTACAACATTAAAAAAGAAGAAGAAGAAGAAAAACCCCATTTAGTAGTTAACATGTTGTGAGAGAGAGAGAGTGTGTGTGTGGGGGGGGGGGGGGGGGGGAGAGGCAAAGGAAGATTCAAATTCAAAGAGGATACCCACACTAAAAAAGTTATGTTAACCCAACTTCAATCATGGGTGCAGTGAGAGGTGAGTAGTAGCAAAGTAAGATTCTTAACTCATTTTACTTTGTGCAAGTGTGGTGTAGTAGCACAAAAGTGAGCTCTCAATCGAGAAGGTCACGAGTTTGAGGCTCCTAAAAGGGGATGTGTGAGTGAGTGTGTGAGTACACTATTTTCAAAATAAAAATAAAAAAAATAAATTCAGCTAATAGTGAATAAAAAGAAAACAAAAATTATCAAAGGATCCTTTAGATTTATTTTTTAAGAAAGAAGATAGTTTAGATTCATTGGCCTAAAATTGGGCCAAAGTGAAGCCATTTAAGAATGGCAATCTGCTGATATTTTTGAATCATAATTTCACGAAAGATCTAAATCTTGTGCAAATAAAGTATTCATATTTGTACCAAAGCATTCTAACTAAGCACAGTGGCATAAGTAGTCTCTCACTTGGTTCATAGCTGTTCACGGGTCTTGTGTGTCTACCGTTGAGAAAACAGAAAAGGATTAATGTTTGTTGTTTAGAGGAATGCTAAACCAAAGCACTTGGAGTCACAGTGGTCTAAAGTCTTGTATAAGAGGGTCTAACTTTAGATGACCTACCTGGTTCATCTAATTTCCTTCAATTTGGATGTCTTCTACTCCAAAAATCGTGTAGATTGGATGACTCTAGTACCTACAAAATTATTCATTTAATAGACGGTTAAAATTTTGTAAGCAATAATCCATACTCAATAACCAAAAATATGATTTTGTAAATTGTCAAAAATATCTCATTTTTTGTTCACAATATATTCAAAGGAGACCCAATTGGATAAATGATTTAGATCATCTAAAGATAAGCCCATTGGTACAATAACTAAGAGCACTTTGAGTCCAAACTTTGGTTTGGCATTCTACTTAGCTTAAAGGTTTTATGCTATCAAACCTCATCATTAAAGAAAGTTTTAAATCATGATATTATGCTAGACTATGGACTAAAGGGCAGCCCCGATGCACGAAGCTCTCACCTATGCGGGATTCGGGGAAGGGGCGGACCACAAGGGCCTATAATTGGCAGCCTTACCTTGCATTTTGCAAGAGGCTGATTCCACGCCTTAAACTTGTAACCTCAAGATCACATGACGACAACTTTTAGCCAAGGCTCCCCTTCCTGCTAGACTATAGACTATCAAACTTAAACATTGGCATAAACGCTATGGAGCATGTGGTGAGTTCCATCATTTCCAGAAACTTAAAGGCCGTAGACTAAACTAATGTGGCATTCCACCAAAGGTAACTGAATTTTCTTAAATAAATCCAGCAACAAGTGGTGGTTGATCCATGCAAACTTCCGAATGGACCCAAGGTTAAACTGCAGCATCAGTAGCTGAATCAAACCCTCATTCTTGGACTAGTCAATATTCCCTTCAAAACATGAAAGTCCATCGTCAACAGTACTAAGCCATGCCAATCGGAATAATCCGGCATGATTCATTAAACAGGATTACACAGGGATGCTGCCCAAAGTCTGTTATGGTAAACAAAAATGTAAGTAATGGTTGCCTATCCAGGCCTAAGTTACAGGCTTGCAGATATAGAGATGAATGGTTCAGATCACCAATTTATGGATCCACATACATAACTCTACCTCCTGATCAATATGTAAGCAAGGCAAACAGGATGTGTTTCATCAACATACGAGCATTGCTAAACCAGAGCTCTCCAACTTTTTAGCATTATGGGGTCAACATATAAATGATCCTCCTAGTTCATCTAATTGTTTGGGCTTTAGATATTTGCTAGTCTAAAATCCCAAATTGTGTAACCTTGGTACATGAAGCTTCCGCATATGCGATGTCTAGAGAAGGGGGGATATAAGGGTCAGTAGTATGCAGCCTTACCTTATATTTTGCAAGAGGCTATTTTTACTCCTTAAACCCATGACCTCGAGTTCATAGGACGACAACTCTACCATTGCTCCAAATCTCCCCTTCTAAAATCCCTGATTGACATATAAGAAAATTTTGTTTCTTAGCTTGTGAACTTTGAACTTAAAGTTTTTATGCGTTCATTAAAAAACTCTTTGAATATGATGTATCTTAAAGTCAGAATAATTAGATAAACTGAAAAGATCATGTATAGATCCCATCGTACAAAAAGTTGGAGCAGTTTGCCTCTGAGTGTTTATCAGCACTTTAATTTAGCATTCTTCGAAACAAAAATGAGCAGAGCTTTCATTGAACTGCTTTCAACCGTGGCCATCAGCGAGGGCTATAGCCATTGCTTATTATGAGACGAGTAAGATCACATAACGATGCCACGTGTACGGTCAATATCACTCTCCTTAAGCAAGGCATTTCCCTATCTAGGAGAACCGGACAGTGGGGAAGAATAAAGGGACAAAAATGGCAAAATATGAAAAAAGAAGGGTGAATGTGGAAATTCAATTTCTTATTGGAAGAAGTACAAGAAACAAGCGCAGATGACGTAATCCATCGGAAATGGGTAGGGCAAGCGCCGGACCTTTACTTGATATTTGGGTGGCCAAGGAATCTTTTCCGAAGTGATCCTCACCGTTGATGCTGAATGATCCGACAAGTCATCAACCATCCATTTCACGTGACATATTCTCCCACGTGCGCACCACTAGTAACTATTATTATAATTTAAGTAGAATAAATAATTATAGATGATAAAAATAGCAAAACACTAAAGGCCAAGCAAAAGGAGGTAGATATTCTCTCCGGTTGGCTTTGCACTTTGGACTGATTTGCAAGTGGACTTATTAATTTGTTTTGTTTGCAAGTTGTCTTTAACATCAATTTTGTTCATAGTAAGTCTCTCTTGATAGAAATTATGATTTGTAAAGGGGAGCCTCGGCACAACGGTAAAAGTTATCATCATGTGACCTTGAGGTCACGGATTCAAGGCGTGGAATCAGCCTCTTGTAAAATGCAAGGTAAGGCTGCCTACTATAGGCCCTTGTGGTCCACCCCTTCCCCAGACCCTGCATAGGTGGGAGCTTCATGTACCGAGGCTGTCCTTTTTATGCAGTTTAGTCATTTCAATTGCCCCCTCTTCTTACATGAAAAATATTCGCAATTCTAGTACTAACTTTTGCGAAGAGGCTACCAAATTGTCACTTGTCTTCTTTACTGCAAGAGAAAAAAAAAAGAGTAACATGATGCATGAAGCTTCTGCATATGAAGAGTCCGCAGGCATTCCTCCGCCTTGTAGCAAACAATCCTATAAGGAAAGAAAATTCTACATGAATAACAATCCTACGAGGAAAATGAACTTGTTGTTTTCCAAAAAATAGAGAAAAATGCTCAGACCATCTAATGGATAATTTTTGGGGCAAGGGCAATCTAAGACATAGGCTTAAAGATGATTAGTTAAGATAATTGGAATCTTAGCCCAAGTAAGTCATAAGTCTAGGATTATGCATTATTAGCACAAGCTTCTAAACAACTGAACTAACAGGCCAATTGCATTCTCCGTTGATGCTAAGCTACATAGGTTTTAAGTCTAATAGTTTGGAAGGGACGGACCATAAGGGTCAATAGTACGCAACCTTACCTAGAATTTTGCAAGAGACTGTTTCCATGCTTTGAACTCTTGACCTCAAGGTCATATGACGACTCTACCGTTGCGCCAGAGCTCCCCTTCTTGATCTTGTCGTCAAAAGAAAAGAAGAATAAGTTGGTCCACAACCTGGTAGTAATATACGCCAGATGGTTGCAACTTTTGTTACCACCCCTCCACTGTCAGATGCACAAAACTCATCTACTAAACCCTCTCGTCCTAACTCTAGGATTTGTGGCTACTGTTCCATTCCATTATTCACCCTCCCTCTTTGCTTTAATAAAAGCTTCTGTAAGAGCCAACTATGTCAGTAATTAGCAGAAAAAAACCCCAAAAGGCCTCCCCTCAAGTTGCTGCTGTAATGGCGGAAAACCTTTGTCAGCTTTAGCGTCCACTTGCAGTTCTTATATATTTTTCCATTAATATGCGGAGGGACCACGAGACTATCAATTTCTGCATTTGCAGAGCTGTGAAAGTGCAGTGAATGGGGGCGTCTACCTTGGGTTCAACAAGGCGGACCATTACAGCAGATGGCTGTTTTTTCTCTCATGCGGGTCCCATACCCTAAAGCCTATCACATCATGTCCAGAATACAGGGATGACTTCTGAGTGAAGATCTTTTCCCATCCTTTGAAGTCATATCTTCATGCTTGTTGTGTAAGAGAAGGACATTAAATTTATAGGAAAGTGCTTTCTTCTGGCCCCATATATTGGGCTTGGGGCATTATAGTTGAAATCCACCCTTTGCTTGGATGATTCCCCAGTTTGGCTTGTGATCAGATGGTCCAAGAGTATAGCATGCCCAAAAACACGTGGTACCATGTTATAAATGTTGCACGAATTGGTGATCTTGCAATAGGTGTCCAGCAATTAACACCTTCCTGGCCATAGTGGTTCAAGGAATGGTCAATGCTCCATATTAGGTGAGCAAATCCTTAAGACTTTTGATGCCAGAAGCAAGGACCGCCACAAGTGATTAGTCTTGTAAAATATCTTGGACGAGGCATTGGAATTGGCTCATGTTTTGAGAGTATAATGACAGTGATGTATGTATTACTGTCTCATCCTCCAGTCCTTCACATCTGGTCAATCACTTGATGATTTATGTGGTGGTGGTTGTTCCGTGAGCTTCTGTGGACTTTAATCGCTCTGTTTTCAGTCTCTTTGTTTGGGCAAGGCGAATTTCTTGTTTTCTTGCTTCTTGACACTGGCTGGCCTAGTGTTACCAATAGCAATTCTAGTCTAGCAAGATTGATTTGCTTTGCCGCAACTTTATATACAAAAAAATTGCACTGATAGTGGTTCTCAAATCAAAGGTTAGCCAGATTTTAGCAAAAAAAACCCCAAAGCGCTGCTGATACAGGGTATTGATACTTTGCTTCTCTAGCCATTTGTTTAGTTGTGTCTTGGGCGTTGGCGTCCTTCTCAGTCAGCAACTTCTGTGAGTTCCTTTCGTATTGCCAATAAAACTCTACCAATCAGCAAAAAAGGGTAAGCCAAATAGCAAGCAGATGGACTGGTGGTCATGTCGTCGAAGCGCAGGCTGTTGCATATCCACATGGCTAGGGTGGCTCCAAAACGGGCTTCCTGGTAAAGACGTGACAGACACGAGCCTTGCTGCTTTTCCTCTGCTTTGATAGGCCAGTTTAAGGTCCAATATGATGAAAGGCCCAACCACATGGACAAGTTTGAAATGCAAATCTCAGTTCGCAGATGAAAAGTCATACAGCTTGACTGGAGCCCGTTTGACACTCGAATATTTGTAGTTGTTGTAGATTAGTTTGTCCATGAATAAACTCCCAAGCTTTTGCAGTTATTTTTTCTGTTTGAATAGTTTTATCCTTTCGCCAAAAAAATTAAGTATAATTTCATCCATGTTCTAGGACTCAAGTCTGTCTAAAAAGGATAGCCCTGGTGCACGAAGCTCCTGCCTACGTGAAGTCTGGGGAAGGGGCGGACCACAAGGACCTAAAGTACACAGACTTATCTTACATTTTGCAAGAGGTTGTTTCCATGCCTTGAACCCATATCAAACTGCTGCAGATGGACTGTAACGTTCATCTTCGGCCCGCATGGGGAGGAATACCCCAAGATTTGATCAATGTTGTCTTCTTCTAACTTTCTGAGAGTCCATTCTACACACCAGCATAGGAGTGACTGGGATCATACAGGGAGGAGATTTTGGTGCAAGTATCTAATATCCCCGCCATATTGAACGCTAAAAGACAGGAAAATTGATAGGCAGAAACCTAGAGTACATCTCGAGAAGTGCGAACACAACTCCATGAACAGGGATTCAACATGAAACGGAGCAATAAAAGTTTGCTACTGATAAATTTTAGTAGATCACCAGAAAGATGGTAAGTGGGACTCTGCTTGACCCTGCCATCCTTAAGTGCTCGAAGGGATATGTGGAGCTCACCGATGCCAATTGGCAAGAAAACAACAAAGAATGAAATACAGCACAAATGAATGAATTTTCACGCTATTAAGAATACCCTGAATTTAGAAATTTTGTTGTGTAATTAAGGTGTTCATTTAGAAACTACACTTGTCAATATGTAAACGGTAAATTACGAGCTGAGAAAGAGGTGGGCAAAAGAAAATACAACACACTTACCATACAAATATTTTCAAACAGATGGGAGCCTCGGATCAGGCTCCATATCAGCCATGAGCACTTAAGCTCGTACTTGTGAAGCCATTTTCGAAACCTGAGGGCAATGAAGAAGGTTACTCCAGACTGGGTGCCTCCTCAGTTGGGTTAGCCTCAAAAATGTCTGAATTGGATGCATCCGGCTCCTCAAGCAATTCTCGGGATTGAACTGATTCTTTATAAACAGGAGTCTGCTTAAAATCTGTCGCCCCTTCATTGTATGTGGCAACAGCAATCCCACATGCAATCAACTGGAAGAAATATGAACTGTGTTAGTCTTATATCCAGTTTGTAAAATTTCTCCTTTCATGCACCAAAGTCTTTTAGGGCGGTGGCACAAGGAGTTATCTCTTATCTAAGTGACCAGGGTCCGAGATTGCGTGTGTGCGTGTGTAACATTGTCCAAAGGAGAAAAAAAAAAAAAAGGTCTCCTTTCATACAAAGGAATCAAATTTTTGCACAGGGTGTCCATGTAAAGATATTTGAAGCCTGGAAAATCAAGAGAAAACAATATCTTATCAACTGGGAGAATATGTTAATTTTACTAAGAAAGTTCATATGAAGGAGATTATCTTGTAGAGCAGACAAGCTCCAGCCCACATCTGGATGCCACATTATCATTACCTTGAACCATTCAATGAAGAGGAACTAACTTTTATGGTTTTGTGTGCAAAAGATCAAAATGTTATGCACACAGATCATTACTCTCGCAGAGGTGCAAAGGAAGACACATGGACAGAGTGCACAATCACCATCCCAAAGTTATACGTTAGAACGTTAGCATCATTCAGTGAGATTGATTTATGG
Source organism: Warburgia ugandensis (assembly GCA_035236585.1). Taxonomy (NCBI): domain Eukaryota; kingdom Viridiplantae; phylum Streptophyta; class Magnoliopsida; order Canellales; family Canellaceae; genus Warburgia; species Warburgia ugandensis. Next base: position 74,501,646 of record CP141128.1, on the reverse strand, counting down.
ATCATTGGCCATTATGTTTGGTTCACCACATGGCCTGTTCAGATCTACCAATGTGGGCAATGTATTTCGCAGGAGCAAGTCTCATTTATTCCTTACTTGATTGTCATCTAATTCCCAAGGACATCAATGTGAGGAAGTAACCAAAGAAAGGGTTGCAATGGGCTTCCAGATTTACAAACACCCAAACAATAAGCAGTACGACAACTGTAGCAACTTCTATGGTGCCATATGCTGCATTTCAACCTCATGGTTCTGACACATCGTGGCTGCATCAAGCCTATGGTCACACCGTCCTTCCCAACTATAGATGTAAACAATTTTCATTCACTTTTTACTCATCAGTCCCATTTACCCGTAAACTTGAAATTCTTGTCCTGCAGACTAGCAGCTTTCTTCTTCACACTGTACGTATAGCTGAAGAAACAACTCATGAATAGAAAGCAGGGTAATGCCAAGACTAGAAGCACTGTAAGGACAAAAAGCAAAGTATTTGCCTGGATACTGCTTCTGAATGCTCATGAAGAAAATAAAAGATTCAACCTCCCATCAGTAGGCCAACGGTGAGCCTGGCATGCCATTTTAGAGAAAAACCACCATCTACATACTATTTCAGCATTCAATTCTAGTTGCCAATGCAGTTTATGATTTGAAAATGCAGTACATGGAATAGACACTCAAGATGTTCATCAACTTTTCCCCTAAAAAAGTTGTGAAATTGTGCACTCATCATACCACTTTCCAAGGTTCAAAATTTCTCAGTTTCCTCAAACTGATTTCTACTATTATATCTAGGTACAGCATATACAAAGTCTTGATGCACCATGAGATTGGCTTTTCTGTTCTCAAACTTAATATTAGAGTAGCAATTCAACACTAGAATAGTACAACTCTGGCTAATAGTCTTTTGAGACATGAATACCATGATAAAGGAATAAACGTCATCCAATTCACAATTTTCATTTGCCATGTTTTGTTGACATTTTCTTTTTTCAACTTCAACAGTATTTTCATGGTTGAAGTCTTCCAGACACCTTTGATCTGATCAGTTTAGCTTTTGGCCAGACCACTGATACGCATTTGATCACTTCTTTACACAGTATATTGCCATCATTAGACAAATTTGGATCAATGCCTTTGACATTAAAGTATCATGAGTTTCTGGTCATCAATCATGAGTAGCAAATCATGACAAACAGCGCAAAGATCTTATGACAAACTCCTATGCAGCTGTCTTCACTGTTGAAAGGCAGTACTCTAATTCTCTTATCATTAACTCAAGGAATGGTAAAACACAGTTGGAGCTACTTATCAAGGCTGAATACTTGCCCCCTCCACCTTGTCCTGCTCTCCCAAATGGTTATCTTTAACAATCATTAATTCCCAAATTTCCTGCTCAGCATGAATATCTTCTCCAAATGCGACAAGGATGATGTGAAGGGGAGCCTTTGGTGCAACAGTAGAGTTGTCCTCGTATGACTTGGAGGTCACAGGTTAGAGGCATGGAAACAGCCTCTTGAAAAAATGTAAGGTAAGGCTGCATACTATAGACCCTCTGCGGTCAGCCCCTTATGCAACAACTATGATGTCTTCTTGGAAGTCCAAGGGATTCATATTTTGAGATCCATGTGCTGTTGAATCATTGAGAGTTAACCAGTATGTAATCATTCACAATGAACCAACTACATTTTGTTATCACTAGCTCAAAAAAGAATGTGGACCAACAACTGAATCAGGTGTGCCATTGAAAGCCCTTTGGGAAATGATAAGAAAAAAGATAATCATGTCAAGCTTCAAAATTCAAGCTTTCACTTCCTCAACTTCTAGCCAGGGACAAGCTCACATCCCTCCATATCTATATCCAATAAAGAGCTTCCATATGCCAGGAGCCAGGATTCTAACATATGAACATAACCTAGAATTTTGATTAGAAGCATAAACTCATCTTTCAAAGCACAAGCTCAAGATTCATAACTGTATGACCCCGCTTAACAAATCCATAAACACCTTCAGGATCAAACACTCAACAGTCCCATTTGGTGCCAAATTAAATGATGTCAAATGGAAAGCTGCCCTCTAGACAGCTACATGGCCACTATTTAGCAATGAATAATAAGGTAAGGGACACCCAGACACTCAAGAATTGCAAGTCCTTCTTACTGGGTTTATAAGTGAAAGTAGTTGCTGATGACAGCTGGCACCATGACCATCACAAAATTTAACTAAAAGGCATCTCCAACTTCGTCCACCCTCTTCTCTTTGGCTTGTACGCAAGCAACGAGAGCATGAATCTCATCATAATGGCAGGATAAGACGAGAACCATGAAGCCCTTTCAGTCATGTTGGTGCAGTTCCACCTGGTAACAAGTTGAGGATGAGAGCAGCAACTTGTGCATACTTAGTTGCAATCCTAAGTATTTATTCAAATAAAAACTAAGGGCATGTTCAGAATATTTTATTGAATTACGATCAGATCATCTCTTGAGCCGCAGAGCTCTATACTGATTTGTATCCAGGAGCTCTATGAAGGCCGCATTTTTGTCCACCGTTGTGTTGTTTGCTATGGTCAATTTGGGTGATCGAACAAACAGCATTTCGTGCGAGCACAGTTTGTGTGTAAACTACAGGTAAAGCCTTAGTTTAAAGCAATTTAGAAACAGAAGAAATCTATCTATAGATAAGTAGATGAAGGACAACAAGGAGTAGACGAGAGAAAGAGAAATAACCGCAAAAACGATCCCAAAAGCCCACTGGTACTGAACGAAGAAGCCAAGAGCATTCCACTGAGGCCCCTCCCAGAAGTCGGGTTTGTCTCCAGGCAGCTCCGGCAGGACATACCCATCGTCGATAGAATCTTCTGCTCCATCTTCTAGAGGCGTTTTGACCACTTCTTCTTGAGGAGTAGTGGTGGGAAGATTGGTCTTCTTGTTTCGGCCCTCGAGCCTACTAGTTCGTGAAGAAACCCTTCTGGCTCGAGCTACGTGTGTGGTCGGCCGAGAAGAACAGAGACGAGCCGGATTTTCCCGGTTAAGAGCGAGATTGGTCGGAGTTCTGCAGAGACCGCCGGTGATGGAGAGTGCCATGGTTGTTCGGGAACACTGTGGAGATGGGTTTCGGGAAGGTTAAAGGCAGAAGTAGGCGGCCATATGCCAAAACGGTATGGAGGCGATAATACTGTAATCCGCGTCACGCTCTCAGGATAATGGATTTTTCAACTCGAGAAATTTTTTACCTACGAACCCGTTTTCATACTTCCATAAACGAATACGGATAAACGGATCGCTGTGACTCTATCCGTCACCGACAAGTTCAATCGAATTGAAACAATAATTCCAATCCACTCTGCATTCACACCAGGGATTTGCAGATAATCCATACTAATATAAGTGAAAAAATAAGTTTTTGAATAATTTTTAACCAGAAATTTGCAAATAAATTACCCTAATAAATTGAAGAAGCTAATTTTCCCACACCCCTTCGTACTATGCTATATTATCTTTTGGGATTTTATGGTAAATGTACATGTGCAGTACTTTTTTGAATAATCAAACTGTTCATCTTAAGCATTTTGCCAAAGACGAACAATGTCTTAAAATTCACATTTTTAAATAATCTGAATATTTATTTATTTATTTTATTAATATTAGTATATTTTTATTCATTGATTTTAGAACTAGAAAAAAAGGCAATAGTACAATCATGTCCTGTATAAACTTTTTATTTAGAACTCGCCTATTCTAAAACAACTCAGAAGAATGATTGAGATTATCTCGAAAGTTGAACCCCTTAGTTAAAAGTATTATAAAATTTCAAAAGAGTGTAGCATTATTAATCAATCCTAAATGCATCACATGTTATGAATAATTTTACAATAAGCATATTCTCATTCTAAGTGTTATTTATTATTATAGTCACAGATAAGTCCGTACGGGTCATGAATTTAACGAATTGGTCATCTCTCATTATATGAATCTAAATTTTCAAATCCAGATCTACTTAATTTGACAAATAAACGGGTACCCGCAAATTACATTCCGTATTTCCGTCTCTAAACTGCTACAATAGCAGAAACCGGCGTATAATTCGTCTTGATTTGTTTAGTCAATTTCCCTGGCAGCGTCTTCCACCGACTGCCTGCGGTTGCCAACTAGCCATTGAACTAGCATGAGATTTAGTGGCCGTCGTCCTGCTATGGTTGACATCCAAGCATCTTACCCTAGGAAAAAGTACACATCCTATTTTTCATATTGTGGTGAAATTTTGTTCCATAAATCTAATCTATTCATCATATTTAAAACGCTTAGATAGGTCAGGGATTAACATGTTAAAAGAAGTAACTATTTTTTTTTTACTTAATTTTTTCAAAGGCCCAAAACAAGTAACTAGAATCATTCAAATGCAGTAATTTCGGTTGAAATGCCATCAATAACGTGATGAATGGTTTAGATCTAAAAAGAAAAGGAAAAAATCAGCATGTATAAAAAAAGAAAGGGCGTGAACTTACTCCTATTGTTTATGTTTTAAATAGACGGTATTAAAAATTTGACAGTGAGTTAATTTGGGACTTGAGACGGTTAGATTAAAAAGGTGGGTCTTCTTGTACTTTTACCACAAAATCCGGTGACGATCAAGCAATTTTCAAAAGAAAATCCCTGTAAAATCTTCCCAATCACTGCTACATCTAGATGGGGCAGACTAGCATCAACAAAATCATCAAACCATAGACTGATAGACAGCCAACCATCGATCAGAAAATTGAAGAAAGAGGGCCGTTGCATTAGAAATACAAGGGAGCCGTAAATCTCAGCTCATTGGCAGCCCAGTGCACGAAGCTCCTGCTTATGCGGGTTGGGAAAAGGGAAAGGGTCGGGTCACAATAGCCTAAAGTAAACAACCTTATCTTGCATTTCTGCAAGAGGCTGATTTCACATCTTGAACCCGTTACCTCAAGGTCACATGCTCCTTCCTAACTCAAATTGGTAGCCGGCAGAGCTCACGCAATTCATGCATGTTATGTTTAGGAAGAAAAAACAGGAAACTCCAGTTTGAAGAAATAAATAAGCCCACTTACATATACTTCTCAGTGGAAACATGAACACCCAACTTCCTATCGATCGCTTTACCTAAAAAAACTAGAGCACATTCACGGGTCAGCGGCTGCAACTACGAGCACATCTTTTTTTAATGGTTGATGTCCAGCATGAGTGGTTGGAGAACTATATGTGATTGTGCGAATCTGTATTTTCTCTCCATCCTTTCTATGCATTAAGAAGATACGTGCACTTCTTTTTTTCTTTTTTTTAAAAGCAAAGACATGCACATAATTATGGTCATCTTGAAGCTTATTTCACATTATAAAAAGAGCAGTTTAGATGCATGAAGCTTCCGTGTATGCAGGCTCCAGGAAAGGGATGGACTACAAGGGTCAATAGTATGCAGTATTTTGCAAGAGGCTGTTTTCATGCCTTGAACCAATGACCTCAAAGTCACACGACCACAACTCCAGAGTTGCAGCAAGGCTGCCCTTCTTATTTCACTTCATCAAGTTCATAAATGGTAGGAGTTGCTTATTAACAAGTTTCATGAGGTAGGCATGTACGTACTTTATTTATGGCAATCCCTACACTTTATGGTCACTTGTCTCATACACAGTGAACTACGCCTCTGGTCTAACCTATTGAATGGAAAAATGATACTTGAGAGGAGAACCTTGATCGTAACAATCATTGCAACAGTGCGTAGATATCCTCAGAAAGGAAACCATCTGTTGTCTGTCCTTTTAAATCATTCATTTGATCGTCTTTGTTGAGATAAAACGTAACTGTGGTTGCATTAAAGGAAGAAATTTAGCATACGTTACATACTCGTTTAAGGAGCAAAATCAACACACAAACATTGCCATTGACTGTAGTATAACTGCAGACATTTGCCTTCATTGCAAACCTTGTAAAATCTATATAAGAACTCTCAATTGTAAATACAAAGACAAGAAAAGAATAACTTCTGACACTGCTCGTCATTTCTTCAGCAAGGACATATTCGAGGTGGTCCATCCAAGTTGATCCCCTGAATAAGAATCTCCCAACAAGCCCTAGCCTCCCTCCTTACCCTTCTTGCTCTTCTTCTCAATGTTAAACGCAAGAGCACTTGGAAGGGTCGAAGCTGTTACCTGCTGGGTACAATGGCAGACGCCACTGCAGAAGCTACTTTTATTTGTAAGAATGGATGGTTACACTTTACAACTCAAAAAGAACTGGCTAGGATAATGTAATGCATGAGTTTGTGGTGCATGACCCATCTGGGCACTGTCATGCAATTCGTCTTCGCGTATACGTATCTAAGTGTGTGTGTGTGTGTGTAATTTCACTTTGTGTCCTTGTGAAACCAAACCCTTTTTCTCTCTGAGTTCACGAAATCCATGGCGATTACCCACGAGAATGGCAAGAAAGACAGTTCCTCACTTTTATCAGAAAAGGAAGCATTCATCAGCAGAAAAAAGCAACCAATACATAAATGCAATAATCAAGGATTCTCAAACAACAATCAAGCTAATAGATTAGGTCAATGAAGACTCAAATATGATTTACCCGTAGCTCTCTCTCTCTCGATTGCTACCGTTAAACCTTGTTTGGATCTTCTTTCCCCTTACTTTCACCTTCGTTCGAGAATCATTCACTGTTGCATTTATTACGTACTTGCCTTTACCAGCCAACTCAACTCGATCAGCCAACAAGTACCAAAAGTCAAGCGACCCAACAGAAAACTAATCTTCACCCTCTCTCTTTCCTCCATCTCCAATCTTCTAGCTTTTAATTCTCTGCAAAATGTTCCTGGTTCATCTGCTAATCAAGGCTCTTTTCTTCTTGGGGCCTCTTCTTCTCTCTGTAGCTGTGCTTGCTGTAGCTATCTGGGCCATGAAGTCGAACGACATTGAGCAGCAGGCGAATGAACAGGCCGAGATCATGGGTCAGTGGTTGTCTGAGTCCTCGCATCAGTCCGAGCAAGTACCCGCGTTGCTGCCTCTAGTTCAAGAACTCGATTATGGCTGACCATATCCTTTTTCATCATCCATTAATTTCTCCTTTGGAAGTTCCCGCATCTGCGGGTTCTAGGGAAGGAGCAGACCACAAGGGTCAATAGTACACAGCCTTATCTTGAATTTTGCAAGAGGCTATTTGCACATCTTGAACCCATGACCTCAAAGTCACACGACAAGTCTGCCGTTGCACCAAGGATCCCTTCCATTAATTTCTGCTTTCTATTGTTATGTATTCCGTTTATTATGTCTTTTCGTTTTCATTTTTCTTCGTATTTTAGTTGTTTATATTTTATCTAGCGTAAATAGGCAAAATGAAAATGCTCCAAAGGGACTGCAAGTAAGATTGGTATATATGGTATTGGCACATAATAAAGGTTTGGCCTAAAGCCTACAAGGATTGCATGTTCTCCTTCTGTTCCATGTGAGAATGATATCTGCAATGTCTTCATTTTGCTTAACTGTTTTGTTGGTTGACAGTGTTTAGGTGAAATTGCAGTCTTAACGGCTAATAAGTAGAGCCTAATTATAACTTGCAAGATGAGTGTCATTATCAACAACTGCTGAAGTAATTATGGGGACGTAGATAACACCAACTGATGCAACTGTTTCGATCGTTGATCTTAGGACCAAAGGACGTTTTCTAAGTTGTTATAAGCCCTAGACTAACTTGATTTTACTAGTGAAATTCTGTTCTTTATGAGGCTGTTTAATTCATTGTAAACGGGGATTACCATTCGATAAAAAAGAAAAGAAAAAAATTGTAAACGGGGACACCAATCCTTAGATTGTGTTATCTATAGATAGTGATTTTCTGCTAGAAATATGCGGAAAATAATGCATTTGGAAATGCAACCTAGGTAGGTCCCCTATTTGGGTGATCTTACCCTTTCACTTTGTTTGGCCTGCACAATTTAAGCTACCTACAAATTCATGCTCATCGATGGTCCTAGCTGCTAGCTTTATTAGTTAAAAGTTCTAGTTGACATGATTAATCAATTTGGGACAAATGCTGATGATTAGTAAATTCAAACCAAAATAGCTGGGCTCATCCAATGATCATGAATTTTGATTTCTAGCCAATCTGAGTTGGGCAAACATGATAAGTGAATCAGATCATCCAAAACCCATCAAAGTTCAATTTCAAAGATGTATCATTTTGCTTTCTCTTAAAACATAGATAATTATTTAAAATGAAAAAAAAATTGAAGGTATTAAACTTTTATAGCCATTTTATCTTTGCTTGTTTAAATTTAGGAAGAGTCTAGGTAGGTGTACTTGCCCAAACAAGTTCATTCTCTCTTTTCCATGTATGATTATTTATTTTTCTTATATATATATGTATATGTTTTTCATATAAAAAATAGGTGATCCATTTGAAATCAAAGCATTTGAATGATCCTAAAAGCATAGGCTAAAAGCATCAAGTGAACATGAAATTTGATCTCTAGGCTACCTAACACATTTTAAACATGATGAATGGATTAGATTTATAGAACAAAGTTTCACCGTACATGAAAAATAGGATTTGGACTTCTAATGCTCAAGAGTGTGTACGCCTACCATGACTTATTTAGGAATATTATCCATATGTTAGTGTTGCCAATGGCAAAGGATATATAAAATCATATTGATCCACTAGATAGCTTATTCAGGTTTTGTTATTCCCATGCCAATCTATAGCTTCTACCGGGCCTGCGCTCACTTGGTTGCTCTTATCAGTCATATTGGCAATTTAAGTATCCTATCATAAGTTTAAGTTAGTTATTTGGAATAGCTGTAGTAATGTTGAGATGGGTAGGAAAATGAGGTACTAGAGCCAGAGGCTCCTAATATGATATTTGGATTTTTGGGGAACCAAAGTCATGCAATTGTCCCTCCGTTAGGCTTTAAATCACTTTCACTAATGCAGGGCATCAAAATTAGCATTTTAGAGTTATCTTCACCAAATTTATTCTTTATAGAGATTAGACTTAGATGGTTTGAATATGTCCAAAGGAGACAGAAAACACCAACAATTAGAAGGAGTGAAGCAATGCAAGTAGAAAGTTCTAAAAGGTCAAGAGAAAGGCCCAAAAGAACATGGATAGAAGTGGTAAAAAAATATTTAAAATTTTTGAGACTAAATGAAGTCATGGTACTTAATAAAGAGGAATAAAGGAATAAGATGCATTGGTCGACCCCTAATCAAGATAAAGTCTTGATGATGATAATGATAAGCTTCACATTTATAATAAGTAAATTAATAGTTAACTAATGAACGAGTTAATTCACCTCAACTTGTTTTGACATGGTATCAACATAGTTCTAACTGTTGGGGCCCATAGTTCCCACTAGGTAAAAAATGTAACTTCAAGAAAGTAAATAAATTGTAGTAAATAAGAACATCAAAATTTTATATGAAAAATCCTCCAAAAAGGAGGTAAAAACTACAAGGCCCACCAAGCATAATCTCTACAATAACAAAAAAGTGTTACAAAGAATTATAGTATCAAATTTTATATAAATGCTTTGAAACACTCACAAATGAGAGAAGTACAAATACACAACTGGATAAATAACAAGACTAAAAAAATTTACCCTCGCGACTTCCTGCACTCGCACGGTATGAAAATACCTTTTACAAAACACATACCCCAAAATGCTCAGTATATATGCAGCTTCCTTTTTAGCTGCTCTCTCACCCCGACTTCTCACTCCACTTGACCTATGCTTAAGAACGTCGCTGAATTTATAGAGATTTTCTGAGCCATTTGTCAATACCCACTGCCTACCCATGTTGACACTCATGATGGCTAGTTGGTTTTGACGAAAAGCACAGAAAAAAATTACAGCCGCCGAATTATTGGTTGCTACACAACCCACTTTCATTGACAATAAAATGGAAAAGGATACGTAAAAAGCAAAGAGATAAATGTCTCTTTCAACAGAGGTCAAAGTTGATGGGCCCTGGACCCATCACTAACTTCTATTTTTACTCATGAGTCTAGTAGAAAGCCTCAAGTTGAGTAGTATCTCTACCAAATTGATCCCTCTGCAAATATAAAACCTGTTTTTGCATTAAAATTATTTATAATTCTCCAACATGCAAATATAACTAATAAAAAACAAAGACATACCATTCTTTTCTTGTATATAGCAAATGTGACACAAACTCCAAAATGTTTGGATAAACCTAGCCCTTCCTTCTTTGAAACCTGATTCTCCCATCCATTTTTCATTTCTCTTCCCATGCAGGAGTGCCCTCTAACTGATTGGTTGGCACATTTAAGCATTCTAGTGACATTCATTCAGGACATGCTCCTTTGGTCCCCACTCCTAATTTAACTTTTACCTCCTTTTGAGTTTTTTCCATCGTGGAAGAGAATTGCCTCTTTTTACCCTCTTCTATATATAATTTTCACCAACTATATTCCTCTAAAGAAGTTACTTCAAACATCCAAGTTTAGAATGTTGATATAAGAGGAGTTGTGCGAGGAGCTGCTAAGATAGATACAACATGAGCTTTTTATGAAGATCCATAGTAATGTTGGCAAAGTTGAGCCTCCCGTCACACAAATTCCAATTCACTGTCAGGATGATAACCCAAGCATTATTTGGATATTGTATTTGATTAGTATGATATATTATGAGATATTTGATTTCATATTACCCTATGCAAAATATTGACTTTGATATTATTCTGTTAAATGTTGGTGATTATGACTTGTTTGATGCCAATATCATTGCAAAGTTATTTTATATGTTTTTAAGAAAATATTCCATCTCTAAAGGAGTATCAATGACAAATTAGTGACAAAGTCCATCACTAAATTCTTACATGACAATTTTAGGGATGGATATTTTCTATCCCTTTTTTTTATAGAAATCAATTTTTTTTAGTATATATTATTAACAAATTTTTATATCATTAAGTTATTTTTTATAAAATAAAAATTAGTTTAAAATAAATTAGTTACCAACAAATCTGCTACTATATTTTGTCATTAAACTTTTTTATGATAGAATTTGGTCTAAATTTCAATGACAAATTTGTTCTAATTAGTAGTGATGGATCTCACTAAACCATTAGTGACAAGGGTATTAATGAGAAAGATTTTGGTCACTGAAAGTCTTCAATGATAGATTTCTAACTTACAATGACAGAAAATCCTTCATTGTTCCTGTTCTTTCGCAGTATGTGCAACAACAAAAAAAACCAAGAACATTCCTTTCCCTAAAAAAGGACTGCCAAATAAGTAAAGGTGTCAAACTTAGCCCATGGAACTACAAAGGCCTAGGGTAGCCTATGGTTATCTTTGAAATCAAAATAATCAACTGTGTCCCTCACAAGCTAACTTGACCATAACTTAGAGATTAAATCTTGACTACAATTATTAGGGGAGATCCATATGAGCTATCTATTAAAATTTCATGAGTTTTGCAAAATTGTCATTCTATTAGTTTTCTATCTTCCTTCCCTATTAAGAATTTCGAAAAAAAAACTGACAAGGAAGGATGATGAAAAACTAACATAATTGTAATTTTGCAAAGCTCATGAAAATTTAATGACTAATTTGCAAAACTAAAAAAATGTTGAATTGCCAAAAAAAAAAAAAACCCTAACATGAAATATACCCTCATGTTATGCAGGCGAGCCTTTGAAAGACAATCTGAAATATACCATTAGAATTTTCTTTTATCAAATTTTCAGCAGGGCCCTCAAGTTGTGTAGGTTGCCACTACTCCACTGAAACTCGCCATAGGATTTCTGAAAGTCGGTGGCCAGCAGACTTGATTCCGCTACCACTGGGAAAAGCGCACTCAGACATCTTGGTAGGTGCTCTTTGTTCAGACAATATCCCCAAGGCAAAAGCTCATCTGTGTCTCCTCTCCATAGTCATTCTTGCCCCTAGGCCCCTAGTCATGATCAGGATATTAACTGCGACGGATTTTAAAAGCCCACAAGTTGCTCTGAAGAACCTTTAGAACAAACAAAAAAGGGAAAAAGAAGAAGAAGCAAGAAAGTATTTTTAATGTCATGACTGATGGGCGAACATTTGGTGAAAGCATGGTGTCAAAACTCACCAACTTGGCTCAGAACTCCGAATTGGAGCTGGTATTCTCCCTGCTTTAAAGCTTTGTCAACTCCTTTCAGCAAAGTCTGATTAAGTCCCGATATTGAGTTTTGCTAAACAGAGTAAATTGCAGGTGATCACAGATTCAATGCGTGAAAATAACTCTTGCAAATAATGCAAAGTAAGGCTGACACTTGTGGTCCGCCCCTTCCTCGAAATCCACATACGTGAAAACTTTGTGCATCGGGCTGTCCTTTAATTACCTGAAGGCGATCACTAATGAAAAGGCTATACTTTTAGTAACTTGATAAGTAAGAGTTTTAATTTATTTAAGGCAAAATGCAGAATCTAGTGAAAAGTGGCCTAATGCAAAAGGCTGTAGTCTACACAAGACCAAGATTAAGGCATTTTGCTGAGGAAACAGGGCTCCCATTAATGGTGAAACTTAACCATGACAGAATCGAAGCTGTACCTGGTACATATACTGTTGAAGACTGCTTAGACATCCAAATGCAACTAAATTTTTTGTCCGTAAATTACAAATAGAGCTGCAAATGCGTAAACGTACAAGTTCCATTCATTTAATCAGTGCTTCAAAAGACCCCCAATGGCAGATCATTGCTGTAAATCCCCATGCCATATATATAGTGGACCATGATGAGGCGACCTACAGTTTGGTGGTCCCAAGAAGAACTTGCACCCAATGCCACAAGATTAAGGCCTGCGAAGGACAATCAAACCCTTAACTTCTCTTTGTTAAATATAAGCCAAAATATGCCCACTAGATCAAAAGGCTAGGATCATCTAATCAAACAGATCTTCCATTCCATATTATACATGCAATCAACAGTCTTTATGGAAGTGAGTTTGTAGACGTCATGTATTTAGGAAGATCCAGCTACCCGTCTGTTGCGACCAGACAAAGGTAGCTGTTTCTATAAATGGATTTGTAGCTCCAACATTCAATGTCGATGATTGCGCCACCAAATAGATCTTGTTGCCCACCAATTGTTGATCATTTCACCGTCCAAGATGCCCAAATTTGCCCAATCGGCCGTGTTAGGCCACATGATAGACGGCTAGGACCACATGATCGTACAGTTTCCCTACACAACTAACTATAGTGAAACCTAGTAACAAACAGGATCATCTAGTTGGCAAGTCCAGAAGCGAGGCGCAACCACTGCCCATTTACGTTGATTGTGGCAGTCTTGTTTGTTGGCCTCACCACCCACAAATGTAAAACTGGAACGGCGACCAAAATGTTACCAGTTTTAACGTACTAGCTAGCGGGGCCCAAGTTTTCGAGTGTTCCAACCATTCATTTACTAGTCCTCAGATTGGATAAGCCAGACTCCAAAATCTCATGCCTGTTCAATTCATTTACTAGTCCTCGTTTTAAGCTGTCCTTAGGAGGAAAGTCTTGGCCCAATGGTAGAGTTCTTGTCATGGGACCTTGAGATCAGGTTTGAGGGAGTGAAAACAGCCTATTGCAAAATGCAAGATAAGACTGAGTAGTATTAACTCTTGTGATCTACTCCTTCCCTGGATCCTACTTATGGAGAGCTTCGTGTACTGGAGCTACCTTTTTTATTTTAAGCTGTCCTTAATAGAAAAACTTATGGGGCATGGCCATTCTGTGGCGGGACCAAGAAGATGAATGTTTTGGATCTGCAAAAACCTTGAGAGCTACTTGTACTGTGTCAATCTTGTGTGTTTGGTTGGTAGGCCGTCATAAGACATAATCTCGACGATTGGAATACGGTGCCAGATAACGGCTAAGTCAAGCTAATGCCATTGATGTAACGTGCACAACTGCTCTCTCTCTCCCTCTCAGTTGGGTAAACGGCAAACCGTAGTCATTAGCAAAGTCATAGAAATATTCATATAACAAGGATTTCTTTGAAAAACTTGGTCATATTTGGGGAAGTCAATAAGTAAACGACTGTCATATCAGACGTAAAAGCTGTAATGAACAGGAAAGGGACACCTACTCCTCGCATAATTCAGATCAGGTTCCTCGTAGTCGATTCCAGATTAGACTTTTCTTTGGTCTCTTAAAGCTTAAATGACGAGAAAGTTATTATAACAACCCCCCTCTCCTTCTCCCCATGTCGGGGTTGGGAGTAGCTTGCATTGCCAACCTCTTGAGAGGCAAGCAAGCCCAAGGAGTTGGGTCCCCCCAAAATCAAAGAGGTTCTTTCATGGATTTAATCCTGCATACTCTAAAGCAACACTCAAATTGTGGAAAGAAGTGTTGATACTGTGGATGATGGAAAGCTGAAAGCCAAGATCAGCAAAAGAAAACAATAACAAAATAGTGAACAAGTGATTTGGAGGGAGAAGCATGTGATTGGAAAAGGTAACTTGCATGTCCAAAAGAAGCTAGGAGGCCCAGTAGCAACTGCTGTTGCCAGTATCAGGGATTACTTGGAGTAGCAATAAAGCTTTTGGCTTCGATCTGCTGAATCAAAATGGAAAAGAGAAGAAGAATATGAGGTGTGGGTTTTTAACCATAAAGACAATTGACACTCTAGGGATTTCCAGCAGGAAGATATGGCTTCCTTTTCTCAGCTTCTCTACCTGCTTCTCTTTGTCTTCATCTATTTCTTCTTCTTTTCCAACTTCCAGCTGATGGATGGTACTTCGGACCATAAAGAAAACACAGCAGCAAATGTTGGTGATGGCTTGTTGCAACTTTCTTGGGTGGAGGAGAATGGTGATGGAAGAGAGACTCTAGTTAAAAAGGTCTCAGGAGAGGATGATATGGGAGAAATGAGGACTTTGATAGTAGAGAAATTCCGGGTTTTGCTTGGAATGGAGAGCTCCAACACAGGAACACCAACAAGTGCTCGTGTGGAAGAGGAAGTTTCACCTGCTCCAGCGCCCATTGAAGCAAAAGAGCCTGTTCCACCAGCTCCTGCTCCATCATTTCCTATACACGTACATTCCCATTCTCGGGCACCTCACTTGATACAGATTCCTCCACCACACAATTTGGCCGTCAGGAGAAGAGATAAGCCCAAGGCTAGAAGTAGAAGAATTGTCATTGCAGTTCTTGTATCCATTGGAGCAACCTTTGCTGCTATTGTTGCTCTAGTAGTCATACTGGTTTGGCATAGATTTGGAAGAACTCGAAGGAAGAGACCTACAAGGACAGTGCAGGTGTATGGCATTTGTGGTGGATCAGGGAGATCCAAGCTCTCCAATCCATTAAATCCTATCAACAAGGTGAGTTTTGATCCACGGCCAGAGCTTTTTTATCTGAATACGTTAGGACCACTGGCAGAGCTTCCTTGCAGTAAACAAAATTGTGAAACTATGGATGTGTTATGGAATGAGGACACTCCAAACACATTGTTACACGATGCCGGTGAATCCAGTAGAGAGCCAGCAAGATCTGAACCTGATCGTGTTAATTGTTCTTTGCCCGACATAATTCAGTCATCAGATGATGAATCCTTCCATTCCATTTGTGATTCTCATAGTTCAAACAGGCAACCTTCCGATGTTTCAGAAGGCCATTTCAGTACCCATTCTGCCAATTGCTCTCCACTATATGCCTCAGAAACATGTCCCTCACCAAGTAACAGTTTGGCAGTCTCAACTCTTTCCTTCCCACCAAAATCACCAACTCCACCAGAAACATGGGATTCCGCTCCTGTCTCTCTGAATCTGCAATCTCCTTCATGTTTTCCTAACAGTTTGAAACGAACAAAACCAACAGCTCTGAGCTTTTCTTCATGTAGTCAGGAAAGATTACCCAACTCGCCACCTGTTTCTTCACTTTCCCATCCTGATCCAACAATGCTTGTAGTTGATGATCCAAGTATTTCTCAGGCAGCAACTCCACCAGCAACAGCAGATTTTGTTCCTCTGTCTCCTTCAAGTGTGCAGCCCCCTCCTTCAAGTGCATCTTCTCTTGCACAAATGCCAGTAGTGGCCCCGGATTCAAACAACGCAAATTCAATGGCCCAAATATCCTCCATGGGGACAAATTCAGACTCCTCTAGCTCAATGAGAACCCGATCAACACCTGTGCCTCCACTGCAAAAACCAAATGAGTCACTTTCCTCACCTCCAGGAGTACCTCCCCAACCTGTAAAAGTGGCTAGTCCTGGAAGTACTCCTCCCCCACCTCCATGTCCCCCACTACCACCCCCATTTATAAAAGTAGGTAGCTCCATTAAGCCACCGCCACCACCGCCATGTCAAGCTACAGCCATAGGCAAAAATGGATCTCCTCTGCCAAAACTGAAACCACTGCATTGGGACAAAGTCAGAGCTGCCCCTGATAGTTCCATGGTATGGGACAAACTGAGATCAAGCTCATTCGAGTAAGTAAACTCTTCCTTGACTACCTAGTATTTCAAGTTAAGAAATGGATATTCACCTTTACTTTTGACCTGCTTCTCTTGGCTCTGATGAGATTTGATGATTCCTGACACAAACAGATTGGATGAGGAAATGATTGAATCTCTCTTTGGGTACAACCTGCAAACTTCAACAAAAAATGAGGATGTTAAGAGTAAGATCCCATCTCCAAGCAAGCATGTACTTGACACAAAGAGACTGCAGAATATAACGATTCTATCTAAAGCATTGAATGCAACTACTGAGCAGATCTGTGCTGCCCTGATGCAAGGTGAATTTTATATGGGAAACTGAGACATGCAATTATCTCGAATCCTCTTATATCTTGTTTCCAAATGTTCTAACTGCCGATGCTCCTTTTTTTTTTCCAAAAAAAAACAAGGAAATGGATTGTGCATCCAACAGTTAGAAGCACTGACGAAGATGTTTCCCACAAAGGAAGAAGAAGAGAAGCTGTCAAACTATCAAGGAGATACCAATGAACTAGGATCTGCAGAGAAATTCGTGAAGGCAATGCTGAATATACCATTTGCCTTCCAGAGAATTGAGGCCATGCTGTACAGAGAAACTTTCGAAGATGAAGTGATCCATCTAAGGAAGTCCTTTGCAATGTTAGAGGTAACTACTAAGAAATCTTCTAACGACAACTAATGAACATGAGCTAATCTTGATATTGTCTTCATTAGGCTGCCTGCAAGGAGCTGAGATCCAGCCGTCTGTTCTTAAAATTGCTAGAAGCCGTGCTAAAAACAGGAAACAGAATGAATGTTGGAACAATTCGAGGAGGGGCCAGAGCTTTCAAACTTGATGCTCTGCTTAAACTTTCAGATGTAAAAGCTACAGATGGAAAGACCACATTACTTCATTTTGTCGTTCAAGAAATGATCCGCTCGGAAGGTGTAAGAGTGTCAGAGATGGCCGTAGAGAAGAACAGTCAGAACATTAAGCACAAGACTGTAGAAGAGAGAGAAGAGGATTATAGAATAATGGATTTGGATCTTGTTTCTGGACTGAGCAATGAACTGTGCAATGTGAAGAAAACTGCCACCATTGACTTGGACGTTTTAGCAAGCTCAGTCTCGAACCTCTCAGATGGGATGGTTAAGCTGCAACATCTAGTAGAAGAGAATTTGTCACCAGGAGACGGAAGTTTTGCTCACTCAATGAAATTCTTCCTGACTCATGCTGGGTGGCAGATCAAGGAGTTGGCGGAAAATGAAGGTCGAGTCCTATTACATGTCAGAGAAATTACAGAATATTTTCATGGAAATGTAGGCAAAGATGAACCAAACCCACTTCGGATCTTTGTAATTGTCAGAGATTTCTTGGGTATGCTAGATAAAGTTTGTAAAGAGGTCAGAAGCTCGAAGCCCCACAATGTTCCAAATGCCAACATCTTCTTCCGATAAATGAGATGATTTGTCATGATTCATAGTTGCAGAAGGACAAGTTACTTTGCTTGTACTTTATCTTGTCATTTATTCACTTTCTTACGGTTTTTTGGGGAGCTTCAAGCCAGTTCCAGTGGGCATTCAAATCGTCATGCATTAGATACAGACATCCAACATTCAAAAAGAAAAGATATCACATTGTGATTGTTCAATGTAACTGCACATAACTTTTAACAAATGCAAAGGAAGAAAGGAAGATGAGCTTCTTCCATTACTAAGATTTGCATAGCATGGTACACCATTCACAAGAAAACCCAACCGTGAATTACGGAATGGGATTGATTCCATGTCACACTATAGATTTGGCTATAATTACCACAAACATTCCTGTAACCAATTTTATAAAGAGTACTGGACACCTGCAAGCAAGTTTAGTTGAAAGAATGACCACAAAAGCAGACCCAAGCTTGATTACACGGCGGTTTTTCCCTTCAGTAAAAACGGTATTTCAGCTCATAGGAACCAGGATGATGATACGCAAGACTTGCATGGCCAAGACGACCCACTATCTTGATCGAAATTCCAAAAATTCCTCGTTTAAAGTGAAATTCAAGCAAAAAGCCTAAACGAAGAGACCCATAAAGCGATGTGGCTTAAATCCTCCGCCAAAACCCCGAGCAGTGCATGTGACAACCTGCAAACCATGAAACGGCTCTACTTTCAAAATGCGGCAGAGAGATTAGAAGGATGAGAGATCCAAAATAACATCCCCCCTAGGTCCCCATAGAAAAGGGCCTATTCTTCCATTGACGTCTCTCACAGAACCATTCTAAATTGCTTGTCCAGACAACAGTGCTGCTTTATGGAGATTTTTTATTTTTTTATTTTATCAACAAGCAAACTCTATAAGAGAGGCCAGTACTGCTTTGTGGAGATTGTAACTTGATTCTTTCACAATCAGATTTAGCTCGACTCCAAATGTGTCATTGTTCAAATATATGAGTTGATCTCTGATACTGCAGAGCAAGAATATTGGTATGCCAAGGACTTTATTTGGTTTTCTCAGTTCACTCTGTGAAAGTTTATGGTACATCATAGTTCCGTTACCCAGTATACAGTATAAGCAGAACACGCTTGAATAAGATTAGCCACTTCTGCTTTACAACTATTATAGAACTGCTAATTATTTCAAACATCATCGCTATACAAACTGCATTTTATTTTCCTCTCTCCTCCTATCAACTTTGGCCTCATAAAGCATAGGCAAACCTTGCCAATCCTAAATTCCATCTGCATTTTTCTGATCACCTGCTATCACCTAATTCTCTCGCTTCAACCCCACAGATGTTATATCAGGACATTGTGCTTTGCTTGATATTTCTGTTTCTAAATTCAGCTTTGCAAAATACTTGAATCTTCTGTTGCTTATAATGCAAATACTGTTCTACTGGAAATATAAACTGATTACTTTGCCTTGATGTTAATATATACTACTGAAACTTATGACAAGCATGGCATACATATAAAAAGGCCTCCGCTTACTGTAAAATCATGACAAGCATGAATTCGATATGCAAAGGCCTCTTTATTTTTGTTAGAAGCATTCTTATGCGAGCAACACGGTCATTTTAGTTAGGAATGGTGGCTAACGGACCTTCTCCGACTCTGATCATTTAGATTATTTACATAGTCGACCACTTAAATCTGCAGTTATATGATTTGATTCTCTCAGATGTTTAGAGTGTATCAGGAGATGCATGTAACATTCAAAAAAAATCAGGTAATGCGTAAATGTCAATCTATTCCTAAATCAATGGGTTACAAAACCAGGGAAAGGAAAAGAAAGACACGGTATCAATCAGGCGTCAAGGAAATATCCTCCCACAGTAGGCAAGGTTTCCCAATGGTCATGCAATTCATCCCATTCAAATCTTTAACTACAAGCTGAACCTTTGCAATTACATAATTTGATTTGCTAAGATGTTCCACAAATGCTCAAAAGTAGAACTTGATCAGGGAATGTACAAATTTCAAGTTATTCCTCTACAAAGTACTGAAAAGTCACAAGCAAAATCAATGGTTACAGAACAATGAAGTAAACATCCCCTTAAAGTAGGAGAGGTTTCCCAAGTCGTTATGCAAATCATTGTGCTCTTTTTAACAAAACTGAATCTCTATCTTTTCAAGCTGTTTATCTACAATTCATCGTTGGTATCGTCCATGTCTTCCGAAGAGGAACTTGAAGCACCTCCACTCTTCTCATAGACCTGTTTTATGATTGGATTGCAAACAGCTTCTAATTCCTTCAACTTCTCCTCATAGTCATCCTTCTCTGCAGTCTGGTTGTCATCCAGCCACTCCAAAGCTTCCTTCAAGGCATTCTCCACCTTCTCCTTATCGTCTGACTCAATCTTGTCCGAAAGCTTGTCCTTTTCAGTGATGGTACTCTTCATGTTGTATATATAAGTCTCCAGCTTGTTCCTTGCATCAATTCTCTCTCTCACCTTCTTATCCTCTTCTGCAAACTCCTCCGCCTCTTTCACCATCCTATCAATCTCCTCCTGGCTGAGACGCCCTTTGTCATTAGTGATTGTGATCGACTCCGCCTTCTTCACAGCCTTATCTTCCGCTCTCACATGGAGGATGCCATTTGCATCGACTTCAAATGTAACCTCAATTTGCGGTACCCCCCTGTAACAAAAACATGGGTAAGCTTGTTTCTTCAATGTCATATCCTCCTTTAACCCTACGTAGTTAAATAAAAGGTTGAACTCATGGAGTTATTACCTTGGAGCTGGGGGAATGCCAGATAGGTCAAATCTCCCAAGCTCACGGCAGTCCTTTGTCAAACTCCTCTCACCCTCATATACCTGAAATTTCGAGAGGCTTTCAGTGATACCCCATATAGAAACAGTAAACAAATTTTCAAGCATCATTGCATTTGCATTTCTATATACCTTGATTGACACCGTAGTTTGCTGGTCTTGGTAGGTTGTGAAGATCTGAGACTTCTTGGTTGGAATTACAGTGTTCCTTGGGATCAATTTGGTCATGACGCCACCAGCCGTTTCAATTCCCAAACTTAATGGTGCAACATCCAGCAAAAGAATGTCTAGAAACAGAAATTCAATAAGAAAACTGCAATCTAATTGAAAACTTCTTCTACTGAAAAAATAATTATACACTTACCTTTTGTCTCCTCTCCTCCTTCTCCACTGAGAATGCCACCCTGAACAGCAGCACCATATGCCACAGCCTCATCTGGGTTCACTCCCTTATTAGGTTCCTTTCCATCAAACATCTCCTTCAACAGCTGCTGCACTTTCGGAATCCTTGTACTCCCTCCAACAAGCACAATCTCATGAATGTCGGTCTTCTTCAATTGAGCATCCTCCAAAGCTTTCTTCACAGGCCCCATCGTCTTCTTGAACAGATCCATGTTCAGTTCTTCAAACCTTGCCCTTGTCAATGGCTCCGAGAAATCAATCCCCTCAAATAGAGATTCAATCTCAACTCGAACTTGGTGCTGACTACTCAGTGCACGTTTTGCTCTCTCACATTCCCTCCTAAGCTTCCCAAGTGCCCTGTTATCCTTACTGATATCTTTGTTATATTTCTTCTTTATCAACTTAATGAAATAGTCCATAACCCTCTGATCAAAATCCTCCCCTCCGAGATGGGTGTCTCCACTAGTAGCCAAGACTTCGAAAACTCCATTATCAATTGTCAAAATGCTGACATCGAAAGTTCCTCCACCAAGATCATACACCAAAATGTTCTTCTCTCCTCCTTTTTTGTCCAAACCATATGCAATTGCTGCAGCTGTTGGCTCGTTTATGATCCGAGCTACATTAAGCCCGGCAATATGGCCAGCATCTTTGGTCGCCTGTCTTTGTGCATCATTGAAATAAGCTGCAAAAGACAAGAAAACAAGCCCAGGTTTATCATCAGAAACCGCAAGAAGAGGAGGAAAAAGGAGTATAACAAAATTCATCATTGAGCTTGCCATTTTACCAGGAACTGTAATGACAGCATCCTTGATTTTCTTTCCAAGGTAGGCTTCGGCAGTCTCTTTCATCTTTGTCAATATCATTGCACTAATTTCTTCAGGACTGAAGACTTTAACCTCTCCATCTCTGATCTTTACTTGGACATAAGGCTTGCCGTCTTTGTTCACAATTTTGTAAGGCAAGAACTTGATATCCCTTTGCACCTCCTTGTCATTATACCTGAAATTTCCATTTTATCAAGACCCCGTCAGAAAATCGACGCTACCCAGCTCCCATTTTTTTCAGATTTTGAGAGGGAAAATATGAAGTTCTTCGAATTATGGAGAAGAAAATACAACCCAATTAGCCAGTCATCAAATTCTTCAAATTACAAAAGAAAAGTAAGCAATTTTCTTAACCCATAACAACAGAATGCAGGTCTTACTTACAATCTCCCGATGAGACGTTTAATGTCGAAAATGGTGCGCTCAGGGTTGAGTGCCGCTTGATTCTTCGCAGCCTCACCAATGAGACGCTCTGTATCCGTAAATGCAACCCAGGAAGGAGTAATCCGATTGCCTTGGTCATTCGCTATGATCTCAACGTGTCCGTTCTTATAAACCCCGACGCAAGAATACGTCGTTCCCAGATCAATTCCGATCACCGTACCGAGCTTCTGAGATTCGTCGGCAGCATTTACTAACAGATATCCTATTATCAACACCAACAACAAAAACACTAAGAAAAAAACACCAGAAACAGAGTTGCCGGTGAAAATTGAACAGTAAAACAAAAGCCTGAAAAGATTGGAACAAACCAGCAACTAGGAGAACTAGAATTGAAATTGAAAATGGTCGTAGTCTGCCAATTAACCCCATTTCTTCTTCTCTGAGAGGTTGATTTTCGTTCTTCTTCTTCTTCTTCGAAGTATTGTTGATTGCTGAATGAACGAATTAGCTCGGATAGTGGAGAATTTCTTACTGAATTTATAGCACGGGCAACGTTGCGACGAGGCTCTAGAGTGTTCCCCCCAATCATGTTGCTCCACGTTATGAAAGCTCTTTTTTTACCGCCCACGTGGGAGGCCGACACGTCATCAACTTCTTACATTTTGCGCTTGCGTTGCGTAAAGTGTCCCGAAAGTTCTTGCCTAGTACAGAAGGGGCGTCCCGTTCAAACTTGGTTGGGTTTTGGACCGAAAAAATGTGCATTCATCGGTCCCAAACCAAACACTGGGGTTTACCCAATCGGTCCCGGACCACCGTGGCAGTGGCTCGTGAATAATCTAGAGGCCGTCCATTGAGGATCTGTCATATAGTAGCAAAGTGGTGGAATAAATTCAAGTTATTCTACTTATCAACCTAGGAGAGAAAGCCTTGCGCAAAGGTAAAAGTTGTCATTATGTAATTTTGAGGTCATAGGTTCAAGGCGTGAAAATAACCTCTTACAAAATACAAGGTAAGACTGTGTACTTTAGGAGCTTGTGGTCCATCCCTTCCCCAGACCCAACATAGGCGAGAGCTGGCCTACCCTTTTACTTTCAATGTTATACATTTATTGGATGTTCGATAAGCATGGATTTTACACACCAATACACTGATAGTGTCTGAAATTCTTGAGTTCTCCAATGAAGTAAGCTTGTTGATTTTATATGAGCTATGAGTTAGACTCTATACTTACACCACCACTGGAGGACGAACAACCCATCTAGAGTATATTATTCACTTTGCTAATAATATTTAAGAAAAATATTATAAATGCCTCCCGTGGTTTGGGCCATTTCAATTACACACTTGTAGTTTAATTCCAATGAATTAGTCCCTTGACATTCAACCCGTTTTTGAATTCCACACTTTCATTAGGTAATTTCCATTAAGATGGATGGAAAATCAGATGATATATTATTGACTTTATTTTTATGAAATCTCAAATTACCCTTCCCTCCTTTAACAAACCCTAAATTAAATAAACAATGAATCATCCAAAAACTAGACTAAGTAGAAAAGAAAGTGTTGAAGTAGGAAGCAAGATGCAAAAAACAAAAAGAAGAATAAAAAATATTGATTAGACCACCACTTTGTTCCTTCTTCTTTCCCATCTTAGATGGTTTCCTCTCACAAGAATTAGCAACTACTTATTAATAGCATTTTTGTTACATAAACTTAGATCCTCTCTTATAAAACCAAATCTAGAGGAGGTATCGTGGATTCAAATTTTGGAGAGAAAATTATAGGAGAAGAGAATGGAGGAAAGCAAAAAGAGATTTTTTTCAAGGTACTAGGAAAAACATAAGGTATATAAGGGAGGGTAAATTCATTCTTTACCCACAAAAAATAACAAGAACCATAGGGTGTAATTGAGATTAGCACTAACCAGAAGAGGTGTTTATAATATTTTCCCCACTATTTATTCATTGCGATCATGAATATCATGAATGGAATCCCCATAGAATTCAATTCCCTAGTATCCTCTTCAAGAACATAGGTTATGGGATTCTTGTCTTTTGTTATTTGTAGGTAAAATTTCTTGTCATCATCATGTAGAACTTAAAGTCAAGTGGAACCCTTAACAAACCACCATAAGTTCTTGCAATGACGTATCCAAAACCACGAAATAGAATAAAAATAAACTAAATGCAAGGAAACACAAAGACAAATAAAGAAAAAATATGTGGTTTGGAAGAACTACTTACATCCATAGGGAGAGGAAAAGAAGAAAAGGAAAAGAAGAAATCTGCTAGCTTCACAAGCGTGAACCTAACCTCTTTCCTCTTCCTTTCTTTACTTCTCAAAAACCCAAGAGCACACCTTGAAGCCCTCATTTTGTTTTTCCTATTTTTTACCCTTAGAAGAGGAAAACCCTTTCAAGAGAAACTCAAAATGAAGCACACCCAATACACACCTACACATCCCACTTTAGTAGCCCTTAGAAGAAAGTAACTTAAAGTCTCTCTCCCTTGGCTTTAGTTGTGGGTCTCTTTATGATGTGAGGCTCTCTTATAAACTATTATGTAAAGGATGCAAGACACCCCATGCTCAACGGTCTCTACTTTGTCTTAGATCCTTTCAAGCAACAAAAAAAATTCTCCAACTGAATATGAGTTTTCTCTATTCATCATCTCCTCTCCTTACGATCTTCTAAGTCCAAGCAATGCCTGAATTTGTCCACTTTAACTGGCTTTGTAAAGATGTCCCTTACAAGTTTCTTCATGGAAACCTTTTTTAACCTTCCCTTTTGCTAATTATCATTTTCTTTATCTCTAATTGCCTCCTCATATGACCATGGACTTGTCACTCCTATCGTTAGATTGTAGGAAACTATATGATCATCTCGATACCTCAATGGTACTTGTTTCCAGCATTTTTCCTTTCATTTGGCAATAGAGTATGGTTCTTCTAAAGTTACCTTCTTGCATTGTATTATGTGGATTATCAACAATTCTTTCATGATGAGATTCTGCAGCTAATTTCTCCTCATCCACATACGACTCAACCTTAAGAGTAGTAGTCTTCTAATATTCTTCCTCACAAGTGTATTGGTAAGATTTTCTAAACATGGCACTCTCATCAAATATTGGATCTTTACTGACAATCTTTTTTCAAGAGTTGGGTCCCATAACTTATACCCTTTAACTCCTTTCTCATGCCCCAAAATTATCCAAGACTTTGACCTTGGATCTAGTTTGGTACATTGTCCCTCTTGTATATGAACATTTGCAGGACATCCAAATATTTACAATGAAGAATAACCAACTAGTTTTCCTATCCAAACTTCCTTTAGTATCTTAAATTCTATTGAAATGGAATGAGACCTATTTATTAAATAATAAGTCATATCAACTACTTCCGCCCAAAATTCCTTTCGCAACCTTGCAAAGAGCCTTATGCATCTTGCCCTTTCTAGAAATGTCTTATTCATCATCTTAACTATCTCATTTTGCTATGCAATACTCGGTTAGTGAAATGTCAGATAAACTCTTCTTTATAGAATTCTTTAAATTCATGTGACGAGAATTTACCACCATTGTCGAACCTTAAAGCCTTCACTTGCTTTCCTAATTATTTTTCATATCCTTCTTCCAAAGCTTAACTTTTGTGAATACTTATGACTTTTCTTTCATGAAGTAAACCATAACTCTGTACAAGAAATCATCTATAAAAGAGATTTAAAAAAAAACTATGCACTACCTTTAGAAATCATCAGAGATAGGCCCCACATATCAACATGAATATAATAGAATAATCCTTTATTGCTATGAGTAAAGACCTTAGAGCTCATCCTACATTTTGTTTCAAACATGCAAAACTTACAAAAGCCAAGTATGCATGTATATAACTCCTTGACTACACCCCAACCTCATGTGCCATGGAGTAGTATCATCTATGTCACTATCATGAGAAGATGTGATCGATGCATTTCCTATAATTGTTTCACTAATCAATTGATACAAAATTCCTTTCTTCTTTTCCTTCATAACCACCATTGTGCCCTGTCTTACCTTCATGATTCCATCGTTTATCCCAATAGTATAAATGATTAAATCCAAGACACTCAATAATATCAAATTTGTTCTTAGTTCTAAAACATACCTCAAATCCTTTAACATATTAAAGACCCCATCAAACATCTTTAATTTTATCATTCCCACTCTTATGATCTTATAGGTAGAATTGTTACCCATCATCATATTCCCAACATTACAAACATTCTAGGAAATAATCAAAGATTTATTTGGATTCATATGGTAAGAACACCTATAATAAAAAAGCCAACTATGTGGAGAAAAAACATCTAAGGAGAGGGTGAGGACACCTCCTTCATCTTTGGTGTTGGACATTGCACTTACTTCTTCGATTTGTCAGCATGCTTCTTTAGTGACTCATTTCTCTTAGTATGATCTCTCTTTATGTGACCTTTCTTTGTACAAAAACAATATTATACTTTCTTACTTTTGGACTTTTATTGGAATTTCTCCTCTTCTTAACCATGTTCTATTGAACTTCCCCTTCTTTTCTCCGAACTACTTTCACATAAGCCTTCATCACTTTCTTCCTATCTTGGTTTTATCATTAGATAACAATAGGGAAATTCCAATTCATAGGGCCTTCCAATACAATCAAATAGATTGTCACAAGGGCACCATATTCTAGGAACCTCTTTTATGTCCAAAGTGTTTTTCTCATACAAGATAGTAATCTTTAAATGTTTGTAAAAAAACAAGTGATGTGAGTAGGAGGAACTCTTTATCTTCTTTGTCCAACTTCATCTCAATACTAAGAAACTCACTAACAATCTTATTAAAAGCATTAAGATGCTCTAGTAAAAATATACCTTACATTTGTAACCCATATAATTTTTGTTTCAAGCATAACTTGTTCGTTGAGCTCTTTCTCATGCATAACTTCTCCAATTTTAATCATAATTTAAGAGCCGAATCCTCGTACAAAATATTATACATCACTTCATCTCCCAAGTATAACCGTATTGTACTTACCACTTATAGTTCAAATCCTCTTATTCTTCATCACTCATTGTTGTCGGCTTCTGTCTTGCCATGCAATGCCTTATGAAGTCCTTGTTGCACTAAGAGGTCTTTAATTTACTCTTCTTTGCCATAACCTAAAATATCTAATGCCCATAAAATTTGTCTACCTCAAACTTAGTGTTTGAGACCTTAGACATTTTTCTTCAATTTGTAGCTTGAATCTCTAAAACGAATTTCACCAAATACCTATTGTGCATAACCCAATGCATTGATATCAAATGTAGAACTTAAAGCCAAGCGAAGGCCTTAATAGATCACCATAAGCACATAAAAGGATGCATAAAGAACCATCAAATTGAAGTATAATGCATGACATGCAAGGGAATACAAAGACAAAATAAAGGCACAAGCATATATGTGGTTTAGGAAAATTGGATACACCTAGAGGGAGAGAAAAAGGAGAAATTCATTATAAGAGAATAACTTTACAAACATAAGCTTAACTAGGTTCTTATTCCCTTCTTGTCTTCTCCAAAACCCAAAAGCACATCTTGAAGCCCTCTTCTTGTTGTCTCTCTTTTCTATCTTCACAAGAAAAGCCCAAAAAGAAGCATGCCCAATACACACCTTTGTATCCTACTCTAAAACCTAGGGCCCACTTATAAAATATTAAGTAAAGGCTGCAAGATGCTTATGAATCTAGGAACTTTTGCTTGCATTGTCTTATTTGATCTACGTACCAAATTGATCAAATTCGAGATTATGTAGGATTGTAAATGAAAGATCCTTTTTGGCTCTCTCTTCAGCCCTATGTCTATTATCCCTAGGAGGTCTTCCTCCACTAGTAGGTTTTTCCATAAAACTTCATCTATTCTGGTGTGAGTGGCAGGCAGGCCTACATTTCTTGGTTTGAATAAGACTACTTACGAGTATTCTTTCTATCTACTATTATCTAAAAATAATCAAGTCATTAATGACTGAATGATAGACCATGTAAAGGAATTCTAACCCATGTCCTTAAAATAGAGTTTAACCCTGTTAGATATCTAAACTAATATACCCATAGTGAGAAACACTTACTAGGACCATGAACCTTCTTTGTTGGAGATTATTAAAAGAAAACATTAGCACGATCAATACCCATAAATTAATTTAGTTAATGCAATATGACTTAATAAGAACATGTCAAGTGGATAGTTTTGTCTTTGTACATGTTTCAATTCTAGATGTGAAGTTGAAATGAAACATTTAAACAAAAGGCCCTAGCCTGATTAAATAATTGAAGACACGTTGAATTTTGGGAGTTGTTTCAATATTAGAAAGATACTTTTGTTTTAGATGTTATGTTTGAATCATCAAGTTTTATTTTTTTTAAGGATAGTTTAATATCTATGAATTTTAGTCTTAAGGTTTTTACATTATATCCCTTTTTAATCATTGATAATAAACAAACTTTACTATTAGCAATGGCATCAATCACCAATAAAGATCTATTAGAATGACACTTTTAGAAACAAAGGAAATATCCGTTGGTAAAAATATTCTCGACTATTCTCATGCCTATTCTCAAAATGCCCTTTTGACTTTCTCAAAATACCCTCCCATTTACTCCCAAAATACCCTTATGTGTCATTTCCACTTCTTCAGCATAAATATATTTTATAGCTATGATATTTCATATTATTACACACACACACACATATTGGTCATTTTATCTGCTTATTTCCATTACCTATGGTATATATTACATACAATTCCAACCTCTCTCTCTCTCTCTCTGGAAAGAAAGTGGGATAGAACCCCTGTAATGACTCAAAATTTTAAGATATTCTTGTCAAATAAGAGTAACCTTCCTTCAATTATAATTGATCATAGTGTTTGCAATTTTTGCAATTTTTATATCTTATTTATTTTTAAAAATAATTATATTGGATGGGTGGATAAATGTTCTATCTAATTTAAAATACATGAAGTGAGAATTTGATGAAAATATCTCAAAAAATAGATATTGCTTGAAAATGGAATCCAACGACTCAAAGAACACTAAAAAAGGAGTTCGTGTGAAAAGTTATGAGGTTTGGAAGATGAAAGGTATTTCAGTAATTAAAAGTAAAAAAAAAAACGCAGAAACACATGGGGCTATTTTGTTAACGGCACCCCCATTACGTCATAACTGTGTCATCCATGCGTCATCACCCGCCACATAGCCGTCCATGTTTGTGCCGAAAAACTGATAAGCGCCAACCTTCTAAGGTCTTCTTCCTCTGCGGCACCGGGAAAAATGGAGATGCCGCCCTTCACCTCTATAAATCTCCCCTACCCCTCCTCCCATCGCATCTCTCTCCCTCCATTCTAACAATCTCCAGCATCTAGGGTTCCTGAGATGTAGAAGACCTCACGCCACGGGGAAAACCCAGATCTCCTCTCTCTTTGGTCACCTAGGTAAGCCCCTTTCCCTCTATTCTTCTTTATTTTTGGCGAGTTTCCTTCAGATGTAAGCCGGATCTGTCATCACCTGGCCGGCAATATGCTGGTGAAAACAGATCCATCAAATTTGCTGAGGATCATCTTCGGGGCAACTTAGATGGATGATCTGAGCCCCCTGATGAAACTAGGGTACCCCAAAACCCTAAGATCCATAAAGATAGGAAAATTCTAGGCGATCTCTGGCATTGATCAGGACCGAGATGAACGGACAGTCTAGATTGGACTGTTCTGTCCTGGTCCACTTGATCTGCTACGAGGACGCACTGCATGAAGCATGCCCAAGAATTGCTCATGTAGGAGCACCCTTGTGTGTGCGCATGCGTGTGAGAGGTGTTTCAGTTTGGACATAACACTGTAGTGTCCTAGGAATAGTGATGTGCAGGACTTGCCTTGTCCCTATTGATCTAAAACACAAATTCTTAAATTTTAGGAGCTATACAACTCCGATTAACAATCCGAAAGGTCCGTTAGAATTGTATCAATGATGTAGACCTAATTATGCAATAAAATCTAGGATTAGAAAATGATTTTATTTGCTTATGGCCTAAAAACCCTAAAAATTTCATAGATCTGCTAAATCAAAGATAATCTGAACCTAATAAGTGGTCTATTGGATAACTTAGAAACTTTAGATATCCAATTCAACCCGGAATTAAGGATAATCACCCTTAGATCATATATTCGACCATTTATGGATGGGATCGGAGTCTAGATCGATGATCTAGGACATTAATCTATGAACCTGATTAATGATTGGAAAATAATAGTTAGATTCTTATGTACAGGATATCATAAAGACCTTGAAGAAGATGCATGATTTAAACTAAAGGAGGATATGAATTAAGTGACATCTTTCGAAGTAGGTAGTCTGATATTACTAAGTTTTCAAATGCATTCTAAAATCTAATTGATTTACTTGACTTTATTACCTTGTTTAGTATGCTTTTTGAGATATGATATTCTTATAACGAGCATGCGAATTGTCTTCATGATTTATGATCTTAAATGTGATTGCTTGCATTGAACAGATTTTATGTATGCATTGCTCACATGTTTTGAAACTAATTGCATAAATTGCATGATTTACGATGATTGATATTTGAATTATATGTATATACCTTTTTGGGGCTAATGAGCCTGGTGGGCACTATGCTGAGGGGTTGTTTATGTACAGGGTTGGCCTCCCGACTTCTAACCATCAAAGGTGGTAAGTATCACTACCAAAAGTGGCATTGTCTCTTTCCCAACTATTGTGGTAAATAGGAACGACCACTGGAGGTGTTCATAACACCATTTCCGAGGACATATCCATAGTCGTCGTGGAGGCTATGGTGGGCTAGTCTATGGATACCAAAGACACACCATTTCAGAATAGGTTATGGTCGTAAGCATACTTGACCCTATGGTTTCGGTTTTGATATCGATATGCATATTGCATTGAAATGGTCGTAGACGAATACTCGTAACCAGTCGGCTTGAAGTGTTCGCCGAGATACCCACATGCATGATATCTATTGTGGGATTGAGATACTATCATCTGATTTGATCGATTACTACTTTAAGATTTTTACTAATTATTGCTATTTTACATATTATTGATTTTGAGTAGTTGGATTGATGTGTTCACAGAAATTCTAGTGCATGGATTGATTGACTGCTACTATTTTCCTAATGTTTATATTGCTAATTAATGGATTCGATAAAAGTTTCATGGTTTGGAAATGTGTAAATGAGTTTTATATTTTATGCATAAACACCCATGGTTATACAAAACGAAATTGCATGATCTTATTACTTCTCTTGAAATTACACCTATTGCATGCTGTGTTTTCAAATTAGTAGTATCAGGTCACCTACTGAGTATGATGAATACTAAATCCATTATTTTTTAGATCAGACAGAGTACGTTTAAAAGAAACTTTAGAAATTGGAAATTGATTAGTACTACAGTCAAGTGAGCGAAGGTAAGGCTAAGTGAGGATATAGTTGTACCAAATTTCATACTGAGTGATCCTTTTAGTATTTGATGTAAAATTGACTGTAAGTGATTATTTGTAACTTGGGTTGTGATTAATAATCTTGGGAATAATTACTATTCATTTTTATATTTTGTCCAAAAGCTGCCATGGCATGGTTCATTTATCAATGATGACAAATTATCTGTTTATTGAGATTAATTAATGACACTAGGGTTTTTCGTGAAAAAGTTTTAAATAAAATTTTTTTTGTATTGCATTCATTTCAAAAAATTATTTTAAAATTTGAGATTGATCTTGCAAGTGAAAGCTTATTATTTTAAAATTGCATTAAAAAACCTAGGTTGTCATAACCCCCCAATTTTTGCTCTTTTTTTGGGAAATGCAAGATGTTCATATGATTTATCCTCATCTTGATAACTTATGTAACAAAAGTTAGATGTCCTATTTGTTTTGGTACTTATACTTCTTTTTCTATAGCTATATGTGGGCCTCATCTTTTAATGATCCAACACATTCATCTTCTTTCAAGTGTGTTTAGATGAGCTATTACCTAAAAAGGTGTCTCTAAAAGGCACATATGGGCTTTATTTTTTAGTAGTCCAACCTATTCATCTTCTTTCAAGTGTCTTTAGATGAACTATAGCCCAAAAATGTCTCCAAGGCAGAAATGGGTCTCCTTTTTTAGCAGTCCAATCCATTCATCTTCTTTCGAGTGTCTTTGGATAAGTTATGATCCAAAATTATATCCCTAACAAGCATAAATTGATATCAATTTTTAATAATCCAAGCCATTCATATTCTTTCAAGTGTCTTAAGATAAACTATGACTCAAAAAATGTAAGGTCATGAAGATGCAAATAGATGACATTTTTATGTTATAGCTTGTCTAAGGCACTTCAAAGAAAATAAATACTGTGGTCATTAAAACATAGAGCTTGTGTACATTGAAGAGGAAGCGTCAACATCACAATATATTGAGATTACAATATTTATTGTAGAGAGTTATTAAAAGAAAATGCAAGAGGTTGTCAGATGTTAATCAAAATTTATAGTTTAAGTAAAAAAGAGAGGGATTGATTTGCAAAGGGTTTTCTAAAGGTTTGGTTTTTATATAATCCAAAAGTTAAAGTGGCTTACAGTATAAATTCGATGATTAAAAAGGGGTGTCACATAAAAATCCCTTTAATCTTTAAGGGTTTAGAATCTAGAGAAGTCCTGAATTGGGCATATGTTGCAACTAAAGCACCTAATATCTCCATATGTGTGGTATCACCTAAAAACATATGTTTAACCTAAGAAATGCAAAGAAAGAGATGAGGCAAGAGTCTATAGGGAACTCTAGAAGTGTCTTTTTGAATCATTGCAGATCAACGTAGAAGATAGAAACCATAAGCAAAAATACCCTTTGCCGATCTTCTATGAGTGTCTTTGACCAACTTTGAGGGTAGGATCTAGGCATAATTTGTAGTAGAGTTAAAATGATAAACTTCTAAAATGCAAGCAAATAAAGAAATGGAAATTAAAAGTCATTTTATAACTTCTCATCATGGACTGCTTCTATACTTTATAATATAGTTTAGAATAAGCAAATTGGGTCTGTAACACTTTTCAACCATACTTCTCCAATACAATATAGATTAAGCAAATAGGGTTTTTTTAAGTCCTTATATTCTATACTTCTCCTTGGGACATAAGCAACTTCCCTTCGAACCTTTTTTCTTTATGCTAGCAAATATTGTTGAATTATTTAATTACTCATATTTTTATCATGCTTTATTGGTTCAATAAGTGGGCTATTAAAGAATTTGGTTGTTTTATTAGTTGAATGAGTGGCCTCAAAGATTTTTGCACCATCCTTAAAATCTCTCTCTCCTTAACTAAATATAGACTCTCTCTTTCTTCTTTCAACTAGTCTTAACTAAATGAGTGAGTTCAAATGGTATTCTTGGGCACAACTCAAGCAAGTTTTTAGTTAATTACTTAACCTTAGTGGTTTCAAAAACTACATCATATGGGTGGAAGTGCCAAAATGCCCTTTGGATGTGTGGTGTTGTAGGGAATTAAATTTGTGTGTGTGTGTGTCATTTGCATTGTAATTCTTTGCTCATGCAAAAAAGAAGAAAAAGACTAACATGGGTTACGCAATGTGAAGATTACCTTAGCTTGCCAAGTTATATACCTTATATGGCAAGCTATATGAATGTGGTCCAAAGACATAAAAGACAAAAATTACAGCTCAACAAAGTATATAAATAAGTTAATTATGATGCAATCATTTGACGGGAGACTAATTGAAGTGGTGGTTGCTACAAGAATGGAATATTCCTAAGCTTTTGCTTCTAAAAGAATTTGAACTAATTGCTGTTCAGCGGAGCCACATTTCTTTCTTCTTCTTTTTTTGGACGAGGTACAACTTTACTATTCAAGTGCATTTCCTTTTAGGTACAAAGAAAATTTATTTTCAAGCAACACATGATGTTCCCATAAGTGCCCCTACTTCCAATGGTATTATAATTCCAATTCTTATCACTGAATTTCCTTTTTTGGCTAACCAGTTACTAAGCACTATTCTCTATTCTATAAAGAAGGTAGATATATAGGCCACTTGTTTGTGGGCCTGCTCATACATATATATAAGCCTATAATTGCACCTTATGTGGGTATCATAAACTTGTAACTATAATTGTGGGTCCACCATATGTACATAATCCCTATAAGTGTACTTGTTTGTATGGCCATTCATGCATACATAAACCTATAATTATACATGTGTGGGCAGGCACACATACACACACACACACACATGCATAAACCTATAATTATACATCTAAGGGCCCATTAATACATATGTAAATCTATAATTATATCTTGCGTGGGCTGATCCAAACCCCATAAGACCTATAATTATACCTTGTGTGGGCTTATCCATACATGCATAAACCTATAATTATACTTGGTGTAAGCCCATTCATATTACATAAACCTACCATTATGCTTGTGGGGTCATTCATACATTAACCTGTAATTATGCCTATATGGGCCCATTTGTCCATAAATAAAATGTAATTATATACTTGCATGCACTTATCTATATACACACATGTTAAAAATGTTTTCCCTACGAAGTCATAATATAACATTTAGTGTAATGTTTCATTGATTATTTTAATAAATGAATTCACTTTATGAAATCATGGTATCCCAATACACATAATAGAGTATTAAGGACATAAGTTAGTCATGAGTTGATAGCATGTTTAAAGAGTTATGAGATGACCTCTAGAACCTTAGGTAATATAATAAAAATTTCATGACAAGATGATTAATAATCATAGTTGAGGAGAAATGAAATACTAGTTCTTCCTAAACCTTAAATAATCCTTAAGTAAGAATTGGAATAGGAAATCCCATTCTATAACACTTATTGAATGTGATGTTGCCGGTGGATGGAAATGATCAATGCTCAAGTCATTGTGGGTAGGGACTTTAAATATATATTAAGGTATGTCAAAGTCTTTTGCACATGAGATGACCTTGATTATAATAAATATATATAATGTTACTCAATGAACTCGACTATAAATATCTATAGACTCAAGAAATGTATATGTCCAAGTGAGATTCCATATTTTATCTTTGGTGCATTACATGAAGAAGTCTATTTATGATTGATTATGAGTGCATTGGGACCTTTATTAACTTATAAAGAATATATGATGTCTAACATCATACCCACTCTTTTATGGAGAAAGATATTCAATATAGATGATTTAGTTAATAAACTTAGAAAACCCAAGGCCTCGGTGATGATTGATAAAATGATTATCAAATTGAATGTGTTATATGTACTTGAAGTAGGATACTTTTATAAAGTATTTTTTAAATGCATTTTGAAGTTCATGTGATAAACTTAGGGGCAAATATGTTCACACACCCTAGTCACATGCTAGTTGGAGTCAAATTAGAGCATAAAGTTTCGCAATTGAGAATGGCTTCTAGAGTTCTTCTCTATATAATTAACACCATGGAGAGAATAATTGTTAAGGAAAAAAAGGTAAACCAACACCCCCCCCCCCCCTCCAAACTTGAAGCTTGCCAACATTTACAATCTATAACATGTATCTTCCCAATATGCATCTATAAGCTACTTTCAATTTGAATAACTCCATTAATGAATGCTAGATTAGTAAGCTCCTATTTTCATGCAATTGGAGATCCAAGGAGTGCCAATGTTGGTGCCTCTTCTTTCTTTTTTCCTCTTTGAAAAGGGAGTGGATTGGAACCCTTGAGGTACAACCCAAGTTTCTCTTCTTTTTCCGTGTGAACAGCGAGTTGATTAGAACCCTCTTTTTAGCTGTGAGTGGAATCGCTGGGTGCAGCCCAACTTTCTTTGACCTAAAATAACACGCGGGACCAAGGGCGTGTATTGGAGCAAAGAGGGAGAGGATAGAGGAAAACGGCCCCATTCAAGTTTTGCTTCCGCTAGTAAAAGGGCAACCGCAAATCCGACCCGGAATCTCTCTCCTCGGCTGCTCGTGGGGTTAGAGCAGAACAATCCACATCAGAAAGAAACCCTATTCATTTGTCTCCGGAAAATACCCTAACCCTAATCTTCTTCATACCACCGGCGTTTTAACGCCATGGCCAGCGATGAACCGGCTTCCCGCAGGAAGCATCGCAGGTCTCCAGATGAAGGAACTGACGAGGGTTCGAAGCGTCGGAAGCATCATCACAGTCACCATCGCCACCATAAAAGCCATCGGCACCGCAGCAAGCGTGAAAAGCATGAGGAAGATGGCGATCTCCCTGTTCCCGTTGCTGTCGCAAATTTGGCATCTCAACCGGATGACGATAAAGAAGAAGGAGAGATTCTCGAAGAAGGAGAAGTGGCAGAATATTATGGCGGAGTTGGAGATGGATCCAAGAAGAAACATGATTCTGACGTTGAATCTGGTGAAATTAAGCCAGATGAAGGCGAAGATGATCGATTGGTTAGTTTCATTATGGATCCAATTTATCCTTTTAAATTTTGAGTTGAAATTGTATGCTTTTGGTAGGGCATTAGTAGGGTTTTTGTTCAATCGTTTGCAGTTGTCCCTTTTTTACCTTCTCACATGACAATTCTTAAACGGTAGTCTTTTCTTGTCACGGTCTTGTACTGTCCGTAAAGAGAATTGGTAGCACTATATGATGGCTATACTTTTTTCTGCCTTTTGCGCCTTGTTTATGAAGTAAGAATTATGTAGTATCGTGCATGTGGAAAAAGCTAATTGGAATCCTTGTTTCTGAAGAAGAAGCATGATTCTGTTCCGTTTCTGAAGTAAGAACAATGTATGAAGCTAACGGAAATCCTTTGCTTTTCTAGAACGCATTATATGGTTACGTTTCTCATGTGATCATTTTGGTTTGTTGTTCCAGACTATACATGGTGAAGGAGATGCTTCTCGGCATAAAGGTTCAAAAGAGTTTAAACTCAATCTGCCAGTGAATGACGGTATAGATGAAGACATAGAGAACAGGAATGAGGATATCACATTGAATTCATCCCTGGATGCAGGAAATGACAAAGTGAAGGATGGGAAGCTGAATCCTCCTAATGATTTTGTTGTGGATGGAACTGAACGGTTTGATAATGAAGGACGGGAATCACCTCTGAAAGATGGGAGCTTGAAGAATCACCAAGCTGAGGTCGACGAATCACGAAAAGAGATTTGTATTGATGTGCTTAATGTTGAATTTAAATCTTCTAGGTCTAGGAAAGAAATGCAGATATCTCTGGATGATAGTGTGTACAATAAGTCTGGCCCCTCTGATGCCAGTGATGTTGGTATCAATGGAGGACTAGGGCGTAAATTGAACAAAGGGGATTTGAGGCGTGCTGGATCTGAATCTCCTTTAGAAGGAAAAAGATTGGAAAAGATTCACAAGGATGTTGGATCAAGGAAAAGACACACAAAGTCAATATCTCCGGTTGCGAGAGAAATTTTGAACTCATTGAAGCAGAGGGAAAAAGGTGAACATGGTGGTGCAGCTGATACCTCTAGGAATGTTGAAAAAGCCTCTGAGAGGAACAAGTCAAGGAAACATTCTGATTTAATAGATGGCAATAGATATAGTTTGACGGATAAAGACAGATCAGTGTCGCCTCAAAATTTGAGAGACAAGTACAAAACAGGGCGTTCTCCATCTTATGATAGAAATCGTGGTGAGGCACATAATAGGAACCATTCAAGATCCTGTGATGCGAGAGAGAGGATCTCTTTGTCCACAGATGATGCAATGCAGAATGGCTTTCAGCAAACAGCTCATTCTTGGGAACACAATGCCAAATCTTACGCAGATGACTGTGATCGGAAAAAATCATCTCATTCAAGAGAGAGCACAAAAACTGTTTTAGACCGCGAAAGGGTTGCTAGATATGATGAGGAGGACCAGCATCACAGTAGAGGTAGGCTAAGAGATATGGAGATAGATAGGGCCATACATTGGCAAAGAGAAAGTAGTTATAGTCGACATGGTGGGCGTGGAGATAGGCACAGCAGTCGGGACAGGGACAGAGATAGGGATAGGGATATATACAAGGAAAGAGCAGGGGGTACTAGTTATAGTCTAGGCAGTGGGCGGGAGGACCGGCATAGTAGCAGGGACAGGGAGAAGGAGAGGAATATGGAGAGGGACAGAGAGAGGGAGAAGGGGAGGGATAGAAACAGAGAGAAAGAAAGGGAAAAGGAGCATGAGAGCAGTAGGGATAAGGAGAGGGTTAGAGATAGAGATAGGGAGTCAGACAGGATTAGCAGTCGCGATAGGTATAAGGACTCCAGGCATTCAAGATATGATGAAGTGGAGCGCAACAGGGGCAAAACAAGACCAAATGGATCCTCAAATACAGAACCTGATTTAGGGAACAAGAACGATAAACCAACAAGGTAAATGCTGGTTATACTGGATCATATTGTGTATTGGACAAAGCATCACAGCTGTAATTTTCTTTTGACGTGTTTATTTTTATTTTTAATTTATTCTGTCAGAGAGGAAGATGGACAAGAAGATTATCTTGAGCAAATTGAGTTGAAACTTTCAGAACAGGAGGAAGAAGATATTGACAGAATAAAGGAGGAGAGCAGAAAAAGAAGAGAAGCCATCCTAGAAAAATATAAACAGCAGCAATCAAAGATACAGGTTGAAGCTCGTTCTGACGATGATGGAAAAGGTAGTTTCCATTGCCATTATGCAGTAGTTTTTTTGGGTGAAATTTGGAACGTGTTGTCCATCCATGCTTTTGCTTGTGGTGTTTAGTCTTTGTTGCACCAGCTCACTTCATTTTGATATTGCAGCAGATAAGGCATCTGCGGTTGCTGACAAGCCAGATGAGCAGTCTTCTTCTCAGAAAGCAATCGTTAATGCTGTAAGTCAGGTGACCTCAGAAGGACTTGAGAATAGGCGTGATTTAACAGATATGTTTATTGCTGATTCATCATTCTCAGTGGGGAAATCTCCTATTCCAAATGGAACTGTAGCTACTGAGAAGAACCCAGGTGCTGGAGGGCTTGGGGACGGGATTCCAAAGGTTTGCAAATTATCTCTCAAGACTAGGATATTTTCTTCTAATTGCCGTCTTCAGAAGGTGGACATGTCATTATTTGCCTTGAAATCAGAATGCTCATACATGTGCATCAGATTGTATCTCTTAAATGGACTGGATCGAAAGTAGATTTCTTTACCAAAGTCCAAAATGAAATGAGATGTTGTTGCAGCATCTAGATTAGGTGTTTATCAGTCATGCTTCAGATGTCACCAATTGACTTAGCCGGTCCATTCATAAGCTGCTGCATTTGATTTTATTATGTTATGGTAATCCAAAGGTTTGTATATATTCTAATGCTCGGTAGCATGTAATTCATCAATTTTGTAGAGTGAGAAATCAGAAGATATGTTCTGTGATGATATATTTGGAGAATCACCAGCTGGAGTTCCTAAATCGGTAAGTTCCAGTTTTTAATCATTCTTACTATTATCGTTCCTGTTTGGTAGTAGCTTTTTCTGTGTGAGTTCTGTGTTTGAAGGTAAAATTTTAGGCGGTTAGTGCTGGGTTTGTCTTTCCTCATTTCTTATTATTTATACGGCATGTTAACCACCTACCTGTTCCTAGCTTCCATTATATCATCATCATCATTATTATTATTATTATCACTTTAGCTGAATCTTTTAGAAAAGGCAAGCTCTAGACATAATATGATAAGTTAGAGGGAGGAGAAATCTGAACAGTGACAACGGAGTGGTCCATTAACATCCTATCAATGTGCATATTGGTAAACTTTCAAAATCTGTCTTGAATTTTGTCAATTGGGTAGCAAAACCTCCAGTGATGATTTAGCATGATGTTCAAGTGAGCTCCTACGCTTAATGTAATAGTCATAAATTCCATATACTAGAACTTATTTTTAAGGGCCTATAGTACGCAGCCTTACCTTGCATTTTGCAAGAGGCTGTCTCCATGCCTTGAACCCGTGACCTCAAGGTCACACGGCGACAACTTTTACTGTTGCGCCAAGGCCCTTGTGGTCCGCGCCTTCCCTGGCCACCCCCCCGCATTGGCGGGAGCTTTCTGCACGGGGGCTGCCCTTTTAGAACTTATTAATCTATTAAATGTACTAAACATCCAGCATATATGTAATTGTTCCTGAACATAGTATACTTAAAAATTTGGATGCATTGATAAAAATGTTATTATAGTATAGGAAATTGCATTTCATCTAATAAATAGATCAATACTCTTTTGTAAATTTCCATGGTACATGTGCTTCCAGGTTCCAGCACTTCTGATAATTGTGGCTGCTAAGGATTTAGTTGTTAGCTTCCTGTCTGAGGGGCTTGTGGCTAATGATTGGTCATGTTATTCACAGACCTCTTTGACCATATTAAATGTTCTCTTCAGATCATGTACTTATTACCAAATGGTTCTGTGGTCTAAATGGTTAGAACGTTGGACTCTGCATTCAAAGCCCAAGTCCATATTGAGCTAAGGCCTTCTACCATTGTGGCGCTAGAAGGGCTTCCTGTTAGTTCATGGGTTCAAGGCGTTCATGGGTTATGGTTATCTGTAAAACCCAGCTTGCCAAGCAGAAAAAATGAGAAAGATGTTCTTGATGTCCTTCTTGCTCTCTCTGTGCATCTCTCTCCCTGAATCTGTCCGTGTCTGTCTCTTTTTATTTTTTATTTAGTGAAATACAATTATTTCGGGTTGGACCTTCTTTCTTCATCTTACGTAACTATACAACACATGCATTACTTCTGTTCATATGCTCTTGAACATGTTATACTATGTGGATTTATAAGTCTATGTAAATTGCATAATGTACTATCTTACAAACACACAAATTACTTCTGTTCATCTCTCTTGAATATGTTACAATGTGAGATGACTTAATTATGGGGCAGTTGAGAGAGCAATGGTGTTTGTAATACTCAGTAGGTTTTTGGTTGTTATAATTTTTGTCTGTTACTGACATTTGTTGTCATTGCTTGGCTTTTACAGGGCAAAGGGGATGGTTTGCATGTTGAAAGGAGTGGACTTCATGACAATTGGGATGATGCA
The DNA here is from genome assembly GCA_035236585.1 of Warburgia ugandensis. Classification (NCBI taxonomy): domain Eukaryota; kingdom Viridiplantae; phylum Streptophyta; class Magnoliopsida; order Canellales; family Canellaceae; genus Warburgia; species Warburgia ugandensis. The sequence continues at coordinate 74,460,256 of CP141128.1, read as the reverse complement.
GAAGGTTACTACAGTAAGTGTTGATTGATTATTCTCCATCATCCATGCTTTGCTTTCTATTTTCTCAATTGGAGAAGCACTAGGTGCTATTCTATTCTGGCATTGGCTTTTCGTGGTGTCCATGATACCCTAGTGTAGTATTTGTACCACACTTTTTAATTCGTCAGATCTGGTTGCACATTTCTTTTGACACAGGTTACCGTTTTGGAGAATTGCTTGATGGTCGTTATGAAGTTATTGCAGCCCATGGGAAAGGTGTTTTTTCAACTGTTGTTCGTGCAAAGGATCTTAAGGCTGGAAAGTGTGATCCTGAAGAAATAGCTATAAAGATCATACGCAATAATGATACCATGTCAGTTACTTTCTTACCCTGTAGCTTCTGGGCCAACTTTGTTTTGTTTCTTGGATTCTTGATTTTATTCTCTGCAATTTAAATGATTTTGTTTTCTTCTCTTTTCTATCAAAGGTACAAGGCAGGCATGGAAGAGCTGATCATATTGAAGAAGCTAGCAGGTGCTGATCCTGAAGATAAACGTCATTGTGTTAGGTTTATCTCAAGCTTCAAGTACCGGAATCATCTTTGTTTAGTTTTTGAATCTCTTCATATGAATCTCCGTGAGGTTTTGAAGAAGTTTGGTCGTAACATTGGTCTTAAATTAACTGCTGTGAGGGCCTATGCGAAGCAGCTTTTTATTGCATTGAAGCATCTTAGGAACTGTGGAGTTCTCCACTGTGATATAAAGCCGGATAATATGCTGGTATGTATTGGTTGAATTATTCATAGTTGAAGTGGCTGATGGGTCATGAGCCTGCACTCTGCAGCGTAACGGTCTTTAGTTGTTTCCTCAAGTTTTACATTGCCTTTGTTTATCTTCCATTTATTTGTTAGGCTTGAAGAATATTTGATTGCTCACTTTACCTTTGTTCCTTCAGGTAAATGAAGCAAAAAATGTACTTAAGCTTTGTGATTTTGGCAATGCTATGTTTGCTGGTAAAAATGAGATCACTCCGTACCTAGTTAGCCGCTTCTATCGTGCGCCTGAAATAAGTAAGGCTTGGTTCATTCTCTTTCTGTATTTGCTGCTTGAAGTTTTTCATGGAATTCGTTGCTTGACTATGCCATGTAGTGACTAAGTTGTTCTGTTTGCAGTTCTTGGTTTACCATATGATCATCCCATGGATATATGGTCAGTGGGTTGCTGTTTATACGAGCTTTACTCAGGGAAAGTCCTTTTCCCAGGTCCATCAAACAATGACATGCTAAGGCTTCATATGGAGCTAAAAGGCTCTTTTCCAAAGAAGATGCTCCGGAAGGTAAGACTAGCTATACTTTCATTTGGGAGAAGAAAATGAATTCCAGTCCTTGTCCTTCTATGTTAGAGTGGGGTTTAATCTTATGAAATGTAGTGGTTGTTTCTATAGCTTTAATTGCATATGAACCTGGTTATAAATCTAACTTGCTATTGCCAACATGGTCTACGGGCATATTGTTATAACTCTACACAATGTAATATCATTCTACTAGTTTTGCATTTCCGAAAGACATTTGCGGCCATTCTTATAACTAATCTGAACGTGTCACAACCTTTGTATGATCAAGCACCAACTATGCCATTTCTTACAGCCTTTTGTTGCTCTTGTTATAGGGAGCATTTACTGATCAGCATTTCGATCAAGATTTGAATTTTCATGCAACAGAGGAGGATCCTGTTACTAAAAAGGTGAGCATTTAGTTTCCAGTTACTTATCCATTTCACCTTGTCAAAACTTAGTTTCTGTCTATTAATATAGTGCTTGCATGAGTCTGAGACATCAGACATGCTATGGATATTAACATTTGTCTGATCTGTTTTTCAGACCGTGAAGAGATTGCTTCTCAATATAAAAGCAAAAGATATTGGTTCATTAATTTCAAGCTCCCCTGGGGAGGACCCCAAGATGTTAGCTAATTTCAAAGATCTTCTGGAGAGAATATTCGTGTTAGATCCAGAGAAGAGGATGACAGTATCCCAAGCACTGAGTCATCCCTTCATCACGGGCAAGTGAATAAAGATGCTGACTTTGACTCCAGAATGCTATTGGGCTAGATGCATGTACATTATGATCTTTTTTTTATTCAACTGATCTAATCATTGGACTTATCTGTCTTTCATCTACAACGTTGTGGACCAAAAGCACCTGATGCTGAGTTCTTGGCGTGGATGAAGCACAAAACAGATGTTGGGTTGGGAGGCCTTCCTGGCTTATCAGTGGGATATGTTCTGTTTCTATTGTAAGACAACTCGCCAAAGGCGTTTCATCTCTTGTAAATCATTATTGATGGTGGAGTTTATGAACATTCATAAAAATTTCTTGCTTTTGGATTTCATTTGTCTGAACTTTGTTTGCAGACATTTAAGGCAAATTTTGTTTGTTTTATGATTGTAGTGCAAATCTTAATTCTTAAACTCACTGTGAGGTTGAGACATCCATTGGTTTCAGACTTTTGGAAAAGAAAAATATGGCTAGGCTAGAAGCAGTGTCTTACGTTTTGGATATTTCATTTCTGCCCATCTTGTTGAAATTGTGTTGGGCTGATTAAGCGGTCCAATTTTGGTCTGACTTGCTAAGTGATTGCTATGTTGCCTTTCATTTTGGTTTCTTTCCTTTCTTACCTTGTCCTTTAATTTATGAAATGTTGTTTCCTTGGATCCTGGAGAGTCTAATTCTGTCTTTCGTTCAGGGTTTCTTCCAGTGCTATGAGGCAACCAATTCACTGCTTTAGATGCTAGAAGGCAGCCAGAAGAAGGTACCCTGGTTTGTTTGCTGGGTAGCTTACTGTTTGACACTTTGACTCGCTAAACTTGATGATATGTTCTAACTGGAAGATAATAGTATATGACACATATACTTGCTTATATGTTTTGAGTGAATGTTGTATGTTTTCATGGCAAGAATATTACTGATACTTTGCTGCAGATCAACTGTTTGTAATAATTCCATGCAACACTCAGATTTTAACCAGTAAATAATGATGAATAATAGATTACATCATGCATCTTTCTCTTTCCCTGAATGCTAATTAGAATCTTAATTTGTATATATTTGCTATCCTAATTATAAATGAGCGTGACATCTGATCCATTTTTTGATGGTTGTGGAGGCTTTTCTGCACTGGAGATGGATGACTGTGGCCTTTACAATGGAGATTATACTTGGTGAGTCATTCTTATTATCTTATATTGATAATTTTTGTGATCTCATAGATGATGTACTTTTTACTCTATTCTTTCTTGCTTTGTTCCCAAATAGAATTGGATAAATTTTGACAGGGCATTTGTCTTTTGTTAGGTCAAGTTGCTATTTTTGAAGATAATCTGTAAGTGCCGTGACTCCAAACTTACTTCACCCCTTCCCTACTTTAGCTGATCTGCATTATCTGTTTCTTATTGGTCCTGAGAATCTTTATGAAGTTACAGTGACCTATTAAGTTGACAGCTTCCTTGTCCTTAGAAGCTTTAGCTACTTCTGCAGATATCATCTTTTTAATTTTGGAATGATCCTTAGTATTTGACCTGTAATCATTTGCTAGTGATTTGCAACTTCTCGCTGAAGTAGCTTATCTTATTCCTGAGCAGAGAAGAGCAGAGATCTCTTTTATGTAACTCTTAGTACCGTAGAAATCCAAGTGTGTGTGTGTGTGTGTGTGTGTGTGTGTGTGTTTGAGAGAACGATAGCTTCTTCCTATTACTGGTACTGTAGCAAACTGATCCCTTCTAGGATTCAAATCTACAACTCATTTAGCAGTTCAATCAGAAATGATTGAGTAGTGCACAACTCTGTGAGCAGTTCAATGCAGAGGGCCAAATGCATGCATGGAACCAAGTTACCTCTAAAGAAGATCAGATTGAAAGAAATCACAGATCATCGTTTTATCCATCTCTTCCTTGTTAATATCATCATATCCATGTCCCCAATATGTGCTTTCCTGCCTCTATGTTTGAGTACTGATAGTGATGCAACCAATGTTCATGAAAGAGTACATTGTTTCTGCTCAGATGGTCCAGGTTAACATAGTGCAGATTGGGATCCAACAACTGGACAAAGAAGAGGTTGAGACATTGTGCTTATGTCAAAAGCAGGTCCAGGAGCTAAAAATAGTGAAAATTTACAAAACAGTCCTTAATGATTTTTGAGATTTTTAAATAATTTGTATGTCAATCTTAAGCAGGTCCTTCTTGGCCTTGTAGAAGGATGACATTGATAGTTTATTGCTTTTCTGGTAAAAGCTTGGAAGTTATTATTTTGAAAACCTTTCTGCTTGAGGAAGTATTCTGGTTGGAGTAGCAAGTTGTAATGCAGAAGGAATCTTATAGTTTTAGAAAATGGTTTTCCTGTTTTCCTTGGATAAAAGCAACAATTGCCATTTTGATTATGCGTTTTCTAAAATAGAAATTAGGCTTGTGTAGATTTATCTAAGGTCTGGAATTGGTCATATACAATGGATAATATTAAACTAGGGTTTTAAAGTGTGTAGGTATATGTCTGAACTTTTGATGTACATTTCCAGGTGTATTGAGTAATATTCACTAATTTGTTATGGTTTCTAAAGTCAGTGGTTATGTATTCAAATTAATGTTATTTTGTTTCTGCTAGCATCATTTGGGAAACATATATTGGATTCTTTTAGTGGTTTTTCAATTTTGTATCAAGGTTCTTTTTTTTTTTTGCACTGGCAAAGTCTAATTCTTCAATCAAAATGGTAGAAAGGCAATTTCAATGAGAAAATGTTTCAAGGACAGCTGATATTGGTGAAGGATTTTCAATTTGTGAAGATAGGTCAGTTGTAGCCAATTCTTGAAGAGTCAGACACTAGATTGACTTATATCAGTTGTGGATTCATAACAAGAGAACAAGGAACATATGTGATGATCTAGGAAAGTTGAATGATTCTTGAAACTGGTTTGTTTTCTTGGGCTTAGAACTTTCTAAGATCAGTTTGTTCATGTGCAATGATAAGATTGATGACCTATAAATGCTGGTGGTAATATAGGAACTGCTTTGTAGATTGTGTGATATAGTTTTGTACATGGAAAATGACCCATAACATGTATTACGAACTGAGATCAAGTCATAGAAATTTATCCATTATAGTCTGGTGATCTGTAGTGTGCCACATCATTTTCCTGGGCTTAGAACTTTCTAAGATCAGTTTGTTCATGTGTAATGATAAGATTGATGGCCTACATATGCTGGTGGCAATATAGGAACTACTTTGTAGACTGTGTTATATAGGTTTTGTACATGGAAAATGGCCCATAACATGTAGCACGAACCTAGATCAAGTGATAGAAAATTATCCATTATACTTTGATGATTAATATAAGGGGAGCCTTGGCGCAATAGTTGAGTTGTTGCCCTGTGACTTGGAGGTGATGGGTTTAAGGTGTGGAAACAATCTCTTACAAAAATGCAAGATAAGGCTGGATATCATAGACCCTTTGTGGCCTGCCTCTTTGCCGGACCCCGATATGCGGGAGCTTTGTGCACCGCCTTGCCCTTTTTATTCTGATGATTAATCGTGGTACACATTTTTCGGTGCACAAGACGTGTGAGAATAGACCATTTGTTGATATAGAAAGTTCCCTTATAAACTCTAAGATCATCTTAAGGAGTGATTTGATCTTAAATCTTTCAAGTAAAAGTACCTTCTTATGATCTTCCTAAAAACATCATTTCAAGGGAGATGCTGGACAAATTACTAGTGGAAGAAGTAGGCATTCTGATACATCACCAATATATCATACCTATTCTAGAAGAAGAAGGCAGCTACTGCAGAAAGAGGGATGTTACACGAGTCTGTTGGTAGATGATTGGGGGGAATCAGGTTGTTATACGGATAACAAGAAGGTGGTAACACGGTTAAGGAGGGTGTGTGTGTGTGAAAAAGGGAATGAAAAGGAAGCAGAGAGGGAGGAGGGGTGTACACGGAAAGTAAGGGCTCCAAGGATTGGAGAGTGGGAGAGAACTGGGCAGGACCTATGTTCTTGGCCTTCCTATTTTTTTTTCTAAGTTTCCTTTGTAATTGAGATGCCAAGTGCATACTGTAGTCGAATTCATCACATCAATGAACTCTATCTTGGAATTCTCTTCTTTACTGGTATTGTAGCAGAAGTTCAGACTAGTAACTCCATCAATGGTATTAGAGCTTCGTCCGCTCATGGGGGTATGGTAATGACTCGATTTGAAAAGATGGAGACTATGGAGAAGGAAGTAGAAAACATACGAGTAGAGGTCAGGAGCATGAAAGATGAGGTTGGTCGGCTACAAACTAGTGTGACGGCTATCGAAGAGTATTTGTTGGAAATCCGGAGTTGGATGCTGCAAAGGGAAGAGGGAGTTGAAACCTTAGCTAGTCAGATTGTGAAGGGAAAACCTAGGACAACCGAAATATGTGAATCATCGAGAGGAGGAAATAATGAGCTGCTAGCGACGTCGGACAACCAAAGGACTGACCTTCACCCATGGAAGCTAGATCTTTCGGTTTTTGATGGAAAAGACCCATACGGTTGGTTGTGTAGGGCGGAGCACTACTTTCAGCTCAACTGACTCACCTACGGCGAGAGAGTGACGGCGGCATTGGTTTGTCTAGAGGGAGAAGCCCTCCACTGGTGTTCTCTAGATAGTCTCCCGTACTCTGATTCGATCGTGGCTCTTGTTTCGGACCGCCCTCCAGAGATTCCGACCATCATAGTCCGACGACGACTATGAGGCGCTAATAGCACTGTGGTAAGGATCCTCCATCATCGACTATTACCGGGAGTTCGAGCTGATGTCGGGCCCTTTGGTGGATCTACCAGACGATCTGCTAAAAGGGGCTTTCCTCAACGGGCTGCGGGAGGACCTTAAGGTTGAGGTGAAGATGTTCCGGCCCGCCTCCTTAATTGGGCTTATGGATTTGGCTCAGAAGGTAGAGTTGAAAAATACGGCCCTCGATTGAGTGAGAGACCATGGAAATAGAAGTGGATTTGGGCTCAAGTTGCCGGGGGTCCACGGGTCTTCACTAAAGAGCCCAGTTTTTGAATTTGGCCAACAGGGGCAAATCCTAAATTTCCTTCCCTAAACCCTAACCAGATCACCGGAAATGATGAAGGAAACAAGGATTAGGGGAGAACAGTTCACCTGTGCTGTCGAGCCTTCCCCGGGCTGGCTCGATTCTTTTCAGTGACTATCTGAACGGGAGCTCCAGCAGAAACGGGCCCTTGGATTGTGTTTCCGGTGTGACGAGAAGTATTCACTGGGACACCAATGCAAAAATCATCAATTACAGGTGCTAATATTGGCGGCGGAGGAAGATGAATCTGATTTCTCAGAAACACCGACGCTAGATGAAGCTGCTCCGCACGAAGAGGCGACCTGATTGGAGCTCTCGATGCAAGTGATCGTCGGGATTTTAGTCGCTTATGTCATGAAGCTGAGAGGATATTTGGGTCATTGAGAGGTGGTAGTTCTGGTTGGCACTGGGGCGTCACACAACTTTATTGCTCGGAAGCTAGTCGCTGAGTTGCAGATGTCAGTGACTAACACCAAACCCTTCAGCGTTCAGGTAGGGGATGGACACTGTGTCAGGGGAGATGGAGTTTGTTGGGATTTGGTTCTGCTTCTTCCGGGGTTAGTGATCTAGAACCATTTCAACCTTTTCGACCTGAGTGGAACTGATCTTGTCCTCGAAATGGCATGGCTACAAACCCTTGGATAGGTTTCAGCCAATTACCGTGAGCTTACTATGCAATTCTCGGTGCAGGGCAGGTGCGTAACCATCAGGGGTGATCCCTCTTTGTCGAGATCGTCGTTTTCCCTCAAATCATTGCAGTGTCTCATGCCCAGCATTGGCAAGAGTTATGTGATTGAATACCAGGGGCTACAAATTGATAAGGAGCCGCAGATACCCATGAGTCATTGGCACAGTACTCTCATATCTTCGACCAACCACTGAAGTTATTGATCAGTTGCACGCATGATCACGTCATTCGGGTCCATGACAATGTCCCACCCCCTAATATTTGGCCTTATCGGTACCCCACTAAAAAAAAACGAGATTGATTGAATCGTCAAAGAATTATGGGAAGCTGGCATTATTCAATCTAGCACATGTCCCTACTCAAGCCCGGTATTGTTGTTTAAGAAGAAGGATGGAGGTTGGCATTTCTGCGTTGACTATCGGGCCTTAAACAAGATCACCATCCTCGATAAATTTCCCATACCGACGATCGATGAATTACTGGATGAGTTGGGAGGAGCCACTATCTTCTCCAAGTAAATTTGTATCAAGGAAGAAGACGTTGCTAAAACCGCGTTTAGGACACATGAAGGTCATTATGAATTTTTGGTCATGCCTTTTGGCTTGACGAATGCCCCATCTACCTTCCAATATCTTATGAACGACATCTTCTGTCAGCATCTCCGTAAGTTTGTTCTTTTTTTATTTTATTTTTTATAACATATTGGTTTATAGTGCTGATATAGATCTACATTTGGAGCACTTAACCACCGTCCTACAAATTTTGGGATCTCATAAACTAGTTGTTAATAAAAAGTAATGTTGTTTTGCCTAACCTGAACTTGAGTACCTAGGCCATGTGATATCGGCAGGAGGGGTGGCAGCTGAAAACTCTAAGGTAGAATGCATGCTTAGCTGGCCTGCTCCACAAGATGTTAGAGCATTACTGGGATTTTTGGGCCACACGGGTTATTACCGCAAATTCGTTAGAAACTATGGAATAATAGTGGCGCCACTTACCAACCTACTTAAGAAGGACGGCTTCAAATGGACCCCTGAGGCACAAGTAGCATTCGATGAGTTAAAAAAGGCCACAACTTCTGTTCCGGTGCTAGCCATTCCTAACTTCAGTAAGTCGTTTGTTCTGGAAATGGATGGTTCGGTCAAGGGAATTAAGGCTGTCCTCATGCAAGAAGGGCAACCCATTGCCTTCTTCAGTCAAGCTCTTGCTCCCCGCACCCAGTCCAAGTCAGTATATGAGAGGGAGCTCATGGCAGTGGTGCTGGCAATACAGAAGTGGCATCACTACCTCTTGGGCAGGCAATTCACTATCCGAACAGATCAAAGACGCCTTCAGTTCCTACTGGATCAACGGGTACTTAACAATGAATAGCAGAAATGGCTAATCAAACTAATTGTGTTTGATTTCGAAATCCAATACAAGCCAGGAAATTAGATCAGAGTTGCGGACGCTCTTTCTCGGAAGGCTGATGTTGGCACTCCTGGCGATTCCTCCAAGCCCCAAGATGTTTCCCTAGCAAGTTCAGCATGCAATCTGATGGCCCTCTCTATTGCCTAGTGCCACGGATTTTCAGGACTGGAAGAGGAGATCCAACAGGACGAGAGCCTCAGATCTATACTGCAGGACCATCTAGTCAATCCAAGCAGTCATAAAGGATTTTCATTGAGAAATGGATGTTTACTGTTCCATGGTAGGTTGGTCATTCCAAAGACTCTCAATGAATTCCACTCAACCTCAGTTAGTGGACATTCAGGATTCTTTCGTACATTCAAGAGGTTATCCAATATTGTATTTTGGAATGGAGTGAGGAGGGACGTCCAGAAGTTTGTGGCTCCTTGCGATGTATGTCAAAGAAATAAATATCAAGTGCTGAAACCCGGGGGACTTCTTCAGCCTCATACCTATTCCGGATCAAGTTTGGGATGACCTGTCCATGGACTTTATTAGGGGCCTACCCAAATCTCAAGGGGTGGATACAATTCTTGTGGTGGTGGACTACCTCTCTAAATAAAGTCATTTCCTGGCCTTAGGACATCCGTTTTCTGCTCAAGAGGTTGCCACACTCTTTGCTAAAGAGATCGTCCGATTGCACGGGTGTCCCCGTTCAATAATAGTTGATAGGGATTGCCTCTTTATTAGTCAATTTTGGACAGAGTTATTCAAGCTAGCAGGAATTGTGCTAAAGATGAGCACTGCCTATCATCCGCAAACTGATGGGCAAACTGAAGTGGTCAATCGTTGCGTGGAGACCTATTTACATTGCTTCACTTCAAATCAACCTAAGCAGTGGCCCTGATGGATACCCTGGGTTGAATTCTGGTATAACACTACCTTTTAGAGTGCTGTTGGAATGTCCCCATTCAAGGCCTCTTACGGAAGGAAACCACCCACTTTACTACACCTCTCTGATGAAGGTTCTGTGGTGGAGACAATAAATCAACAACTCCGGGATAGGAATGTTATCTTACAATAATTAAAAGATAACTTACTGGTCGCTCAAGCTAGAATGAAATCTCAAGCAGACAAAAAACATCGGGATGTTCAGTTTAAAGTTGTGGAACTAGTCTTTCTCAAGTTACAACCTTTTAAGTTCGAGAAGCTGGCAAAGAGACCGAATGAGAAGCTAAGCCCCAGGTTCTATGGCCCATACCCAGTGCTGGAACGCATGGGAGAAGTCTCATATCGTTTGGATTTACCACCCACTGCCCGAATCCATCATGTTTTCCATGTTTCCCAACTCAAATAGTCCTTGTCAAACTCCGCCCACGCTCAGCCCCTACCTTCTGGTTTGACAGAGGCATTGGAACACGTCGTTCAACCTGAAGCTATAAAAAATATCAGTCTTGTTGAATGGTCAGAAGGAAGTCTTGGTAAAGTGGAAGCATCTCTACCTGAATGTGACAATACTTGGGACCTCTATACTATTTAGATACTTAATTTCCCTCCTTCCACCTTGAAGACAAGGTGAAACTACTACGGGAGGGTGATGTTACATCACCAATATGTCATACCTATTCTAGGAGAAGAAGGCAGTTACTGCAGAAAGAGGGATGTTACACGAGTTTGTTGGTAGATGATTGAGGGGAACCAGGTTGTTATACAGATAACAGGGGGGGGGTTGAAAAAGGGAATGAAAAGGAAGCAGAGAGGGAGAAGGAGGGGAGAGGGGTGTACATGGGAAGTAAGGGCTCCAGGGATTGAAAAGGAAGCAGAGAGGGAGAAGGAGGGGAGAGGGGTGTACATGGGAAGTAAGGGCTCCAGGGATTGGAGAGGGGGAGAGAACTGGGCAGGACCTATGTTCTAGGCCTTCCTATTTTTTTCTAAGTTTCCTTTGTAATTGAGTTGCCAAGTGCATACTGTAGTTGAATTCATCACATCAATGAACTCTATCTTGGAATTCTCATCTTTACTGGTATTGTAGCAAAAGTTCAGACCAGTAGCTCCATCACATTCCAATCGTACAAGAAGGAACATTTTGTGAAGAGTGGTAAGGAAAATTGTTACCAATAGTTATTTAACACTAGCGGAAGCATCTTCTGTATTGTTCTGTGGGACAATGGCAATATGATCATTGACGATTGTAGGCTGCTTGTCGTATTTGCTAAGCCGCTGTTTTTAGTCTTTTATCCTTTCTGTTTTCTTGATGAACTTATTTCACCATCTAAAAAAGGTGATCCACATGCAGCTAATAGTGATTAGTGTAAAAATTTCTACCTTGTATGGTATATCTCAATAATGCACAAAAAGAATATGTGGTGACTCTAATTATGAAGGATGAAGAGAAAAAGTTGTTCTTTATCAATGAATGAGGATTTTGAAACCAATGTCTCTTAAAGGGAAGGGTTATAATTTTCTAGACTTATGAAAGCTCTATTGTTGGGAAGGAGAACAATGGGTTGGGGAGTTCATATAATGCAGTGAAAAGTAAAAATCAGTATGTTTTGGATTGTAGGGATATTTCTCAGACAAAAACATGTCCCAGATGCCCATTTTTCCACTTCTCGAAAATAGGAGTATTTAGGTTGATATCAAATCTGAAAGTGATTTTAGGTCATTGTTAGAATAAAATTATAATTAGGTGTTTCTGGCCTTTGTTATAAACTAATGTATTTTCGTGATGTTGATGAATAGTTACATGGTTTCTATAATGATGTTTGGGTTTAGTCCTGCTTTTACGAAATTTATTATGATTGTATCTGTCCCTGTAGCAAAGAATTTATTGAGTCTTTTGTTTTCTTGCTTTACTCTGTGTTCAGTTTGCTACCTTAATGGCTGAGCTCTGCGTCTTTGTTGACCTACTATGGTTAAATGGTTTTAGCTTGTAATTCTGTGTCATTATTGAAGTTTTTTGCCTCTTTCATAGTACATATTATTGTTGTATCCTTCCTGATTTGGTTATAATTTCACATGTACATGGGTGCCACTAATATCCTTACTCTCCAATTTCTATATCTATTTGACCATTTGCTATCCTTAAACCATTCGCTGGACCTTCCTAATGTAACAAGTCTCCAATCTGTACCGAGATTTCTGTATACCAGTATGAAAATGGTAAATTAGATGAAAACCTAAATGAAAGGCATAAGGGGGTATTCATTCCTCTCCAGTCTGTACCCTCTCAACCATTGACCATCACGAGGTTCTGTGCTAGATGTTCTTCCACTGCATTAAGCATGCTGAGGAAGCAGGTACATTCTGATGCTTATAGAAAGTTTCATTTGTGTTCCACATCAATATCTAAGTTGTCAATTTGTAGTAATTTGTTCTCAGTGATGCCCCTGAAATATCATTCAGTGGTAAAAAGAAAAACGAAAAGCTCTGTAAACTAAAACTTTGCAAGTTACTTTTGTGTTGTCGACATTGCTTATATCCCCACTGCTTACCCCCGCAAGGTAACAATTGTAGAGTAATTGGTTGTCATCAATGTGATACCCATATTAACTGCTGTAGTATTTAAGGTAGAATTTCCAATATTTAGTTGCTTACTCAAAGTCCGGTTTTCATGTCAGAATTCCCTTTTGGGAGCTTCAGTAGATTCCTCAAAATTATCCAATATTCTTGCCTTTGTACATCATCATCATCAGCAAAGCCTTAATCTGATTAGGGTCTGCTTCTTGCCTTTGTATATACATTTTTAAATTCATGCCTTTTGAGCTTCCGACTAGATTTCTTGATTTACGTTGTACATGGTTAATCAGTATGTTTTATGGCTGAGCACTTTTGCATAGTTGCTGGAATCATGCTACTGAAGATGGTAGTGTAACTTGCAAACTCGCTTCAAATTTGGCCAAGTGGGACGTTTTATTCAACTATTGTGAAAAATGTACCCAGCAAGGCTTAAACTTACAACCTCGTGTACATAAAATCCAATTGCTACTACTAGACCTCAGAATCACTTGATGCTGAAGTGTGACAGACAGTAAATTCTGTATATCTTAAAACGTATACCAGCTTGAGTTATCCACATCATCCGACCTTTCCCTTGTGGTATGTAACCATTTGTTCCTTGGAGAAATGCATTATATGTTAGTTGGATCATGCATGGCACTTTCATGGGCGTGGGTGCCTCCGAAGTAAGAAACGAGACATTTACTGAATTCCCCCTAGTTACTAGGGAGTCTATTTCTGGATGAAGATCCCATTTATCGGCCACGTATACTTACACAAGTGGTTGAGCCAGAGAAGAGAATAGACAATGCAGGTCATTAAGTGGGAGTTTGCTTTAAGGCATTCATTTCCCATCCTGTCTGTATCTGTGCTTATTATACACTTCTTGCTTGATGTTCATAGTCCATATTGACAAATATCTGTCTTCAGGAATTTTTCAGGGATAGTGTTTTTATTGGGTAACATTGAATCTTGATGACTTTCCAACTATGGAATCAGAAAGGATGAGGCTGGGGCATTAATTGGTTGAAAATAGTAAAAGAACTTCGATCTTCTATTTTTGTTGCTTGTTAATTGTGGGTGTTCTATTTTGCACCTTCTCTCACCTACGTAGCTGTCAATTTTGGGTGTTCTAAGGAGCATCTTTAAATATTTGACTTCATCTGTAATCCGTGTGTGTGGAAGAGAAAAAACTAAGTAGCATCTTTAAATATTTGAGGTCCATCCAAAGTCCAAACAGCGATTCTTCCTGCTTGGGCACCTCTCTTTTCAGATGAACGCTTTGAACAGGTGGGCTGGAGGAGAGCGAGGATTACCAACAACTGGTTGTTTTGTAGAATCTCTCTCTCTCTCTCTCTCTCTCTCTCTCTCTCTCTCTCTCTCTCTCTCTCTCTCTCTCTCTCTGCATGCATAGGTGTTCCTTTCGTTCTTTTATTCTTTATTTCTTTCTAAGAGTGCTGGTTGCGAGTATGTGAGCCAACGTGTGTGTGTGGAGAGTAAGACTTGAGAGGTGGTAGTGCAAATAAGGTGAGAAAGTGATGGATAAGAGTGGGGGCATAAATTTTCTACATTACTAATTAGCTTGAAAGATTAGGATCATGCTGAGAATGGTAAAGATAATTCATGCTTCATGGATTGTTCACTTCTTTGTGTTCTTGCAACAAAAGATCGAGGAAGCTTGGCCAAGGGGACTGCCAAGTGATATCATCGTGTAATTTTGCATAGATGATATCTGTCCTTAGTGAAAGGTCAAATAATTTAGTGAAGCTCGAACGGATGGGTGGGTAGTTGATATGGAATGTAGGTTCTTGCAATTTTCTGTTTGTGCGGCTAACTCACACTTTGAGAATGCTTCCTCAAAGACTGTCAATTATTAGTTCAAACCTTGATTTGGTGTCTGCCTTATTTGACATTCGAGGCATATAATAGCCAATAATTACAGTCCATTTTACCTTGATTTGCAATTTGATATCCTCACCTTAAACAGGCAATTTTTTAAGGGTAGAAAAGTCATTAGAGGTAGTTTAGTTCCTATGTTTTGATGTGAACAGCACTGACTTGTATGTATGCCCGTTGAGATAGTTGAAGTGCATATCCAGGAAGTCAGTAATGGTTGTGACTCCTTTGGCTGATCTTGGATTAAGATACTGGTAGGTGTGTTTTGTTTAACCTAGAAAAGTGTTCTTCCAAGAATAGGATTCCGAGTTTAGTTTATATTTGGTGATCTCACCTTCCAGTTCAGTTAATGCTTTCAGATGCCGGTCAATACCAGTTTATCACTTCTAGATTGTTTACATTATATGTTATAGTCTGAAGGCTGAGTGCTAGCAAGTTATTTCCATGATTGAAATGGGTTCATATTATTTAGAAATGGTTTATATCCTATGTAAAGTTATTCTCAGGGTGAATGCAGAAGATGTGAACAGCCAGACTTCATCGCTTCTTGGTATTTTACATGATTTGAAATGGTCCGAAGGATGGCTGCCAAGCAGGTTATATACATGGGATAAAATGGGTTCATGTTATTATCTAGAGCTGGTTTAGAACCAATATACAACTATTCTTTGGGTGAATGCAGAAGATATGAACAGCACAGACTTGTCCATCTATCTGCTAAGGCAGTTGATGTGCATCTCCAGAGAAGGTAATGGTTGTGATTTCTTTGGCTAACGTTGGATTAAAAGATGCTGATAGGCGTGGTTTGTTGTGGTGAGAAAACATTGTTGTGCTAACCAGATTACTCATGTGACCTTTATTTATATCGGTTACACTCAACTTCCAGTTACAGTTATTTTTACAGATGTCAGTCTAGACGTGATGATCACTTCCAAGTTTATTTACATAACTTCTTGTAGTCTGAAGGCTAACTTCCCAGCTTCCAATCCACTGCATTCCATCAATTTCGTGACTGAGCTGATTTCCCTGTTTTCCCAAGAAGATGACATGTTATGATGCAACCAACATTATGATATTTTTTGCAGTCCTCTTATGTTGGATTGCTTTTCTTGGCACATTTGCCTTGTTGATCATGATTCATTTCATTAAGATATATGGTGATAGTTAATGCATTTCTCTTGATCTCCATGTACCCTAATCCGTTAAGGGTTCTCCTGTGCTTTCTGGATTATAGGCTTCTGTTGCATGCTTGCCCTCAGGCACTTTTATTTTATTTGTAATCTTTTCTGAAAATTAGTTGACTATAATAATGCAATTACTATAACAGACCATTTATCCCAGTAAACCATTTCCCATGTATATAACCTTACCGGATAAATTTGTTATGTACCACCCTGGATAGCTTGTGGCTACATTATGTTGTTGTACTCAGAACTGTCTAAGTTCATTTGTTGAACACAGACCAGCATACCATTTGTTTGAGGTCATATCCAATTTGCATGTACACATTCGTGAGATAAATTTTTTAACTCCAGGAATGGACAGTCAAAGTTTAGCCTGCTTATTAGTTGATGATCTCTTGTTAAATGTTATCTGGGTATAATTATAGGAGGAATGCTTTGTCAGGTGATCAGTGCAGTCTGGATTAATGTAATTTGAGAACTATAGTGTCAGCTCCATTTTAGAAGTTGCCATTGTTTTTCTTTTCTTTCGTTTTTTTTTCATTTATGGCATTTGAGAAGCTTGTTGTATCATGGTTTTTTTTTGTTTTTTTCCGAAGAATAAAAAACGTTGTTTACCCAGAGTAGCGGTTGCACGTTCTCCAAATTTGAATCATGAAAATGGCTTCAAGCCTGTTTTACGAGTGTTAATGAAAGTTGAAAACGTGGCAAATTCAACCATTCTGATATTATTTGAACTTTATTATCTTCATCTTTCCTCTGACTTAGATCGAAAGGAAAATTCAAGAGTTAAATGGCGGCTTCTCTTAATTTTTCAAGGGGTTGTACTAGGAGCACTCAATTTTGGACGAGCAACTGCCTGGTGTAGCCAATGGCAGGTGTCGACCAAAATTCTGAAAAATAAAAAAAAACTGATTTATTTCTGATTCTTGTAAACTTCTCGACCTTTATCCGAGATGGCGTGGACTTAGATGTAACCAAAACGAGAAGAATGCGAGATTGAATGCCGGTTGTGAGATTGAAGTGCCCGAGTTCGTCAACCTCACTATCACCCGTAAACATAGGCCGGACATCTGTATCAGGATGCAATATGCGGTTACAGAGCTCGCGGGATCTACCGAGGGACAAGCTGAATCGTAGGTGTTTATAGATGACGATGAATACATAGAGATGTAATCGCGAAATGGGCAATCAACATCTGTCGAGTTCTATGCAACTTTGAGTCAAAAGAACGTGAATGTATTGCCACAAGACACGGGGAAAGTTTGCCTTGAAGCAGGAACTGAAGATCGACATGGTAACAGTTCTGGGATTGGAAGGAATTGGAGGAGCCTTGCAGTTGAAGTTGATGGGAAGACCCTTTCAGTTTCTACTTCAAATTTTAGTGAAAGTTCTTAAAAGCCATGTCGATAAGAACCATCTTTGGAGTTTTGGATCCATGGGAAAGGAATGGAAACTGAGACTTGGGTTTTGTTTGTTGGGTGAGATTGAATGTGGAATTTTGTTTTTGGGTGGTTTGACTGAGAGAAAAAGGGCCCCCATTAACTTTCTCTGGTTCGAGGAATAGAATAAAATAGGGGGAAAGAGTGTAGTCTGCCATTCTAGCACTGGTGACATGGATCAGTCATGTATGGGCAAGACGGATTGCTTAGTCTGCCATTTTAGAAGTGTTGTTCTTTGTCGAGCTTGTCCGAAGTCAGATGTGGAGAAGAAATGGACGAGACGAGAAACAATGAGTAGATAAGATGTTCAGGAAGGAACTTAGTTTGAAAGATTAAGCAAACCCCTCTTCGATTTTGTTAATTTTTGGACCCACGCCATTAGGAAAAAGTGTCCTCCGCGTTGGTTAAGTGCACCACATCAGCGCTTCAGCTGGGACAAGGCGACGTTCTCAAGGGCTAGTAACGTCTAGAGTGCAGTTGAAACACGTACTTAAATTGTGGGGTGTAATTGAATCAATTTGAAGTTTAGGGTAAAAGTTTGGAGCTTTCCATACAAATTTTCCTTAAAACTATGTGCCAGTATTTATACAATGGGAAGGTTTGATGTCCGTGGGCCGTGGTCCACCCGCCCACAGTTGAAAAGCCAGCTTGTCTGCTGCTATCAGTGTAGAAAAGTAATTAAGTAGCGTGAATTTGCCCCTCACGGGCTCCCTTTTACCCTTTCCTTGATGCAAGCCATTTATCGGATTTGTTCTTTCTCAAGATGGACACCTCCACAGTAGGCCTCCATCAGTTGAAATGTTGATGATAAAAAGCGATTTCTGTTTCCAATGTTATGATGCATATGAGATTATATGATGAAATGCCTGAATGTAATGGACGATCTTGCTCATATTTTCCAATGAAATATGCCTGCCTTGGACTTATAATAAATTGTGCGATGTACTTTTGGATAAACAATTGGGGATGGTTTACATTCCCTGTGGTTAAGCAATGGGTAACTCTGCACCTTCTCTTTTATCTTGATTCATATTTCGAATTATGGTTCTTTTTTCTCAATCTTCTAGCTATAATTTTGAGGATACATGCACCTCTGGCTCCAATATTAACATGAGAGAGAGAGAGAGAGAGAGAGAGAGAGAGAGAGAGAGAGAGGCAAATGTCAGTCGAAAGAAAAAGGAATGGTAGCACTTTTTTTGTATTTTTGGCCTCATTGTTTTGGTATTTCTGAAATATGAGTGTGTAACTTGTTATAATTGATTCTATTGATAGTAAAGAGACTGGTCTGTCATCTCGATCAAGATGGTTCTTCCTCGTTAGATATTCATTTTAGTATCTAAAGCATAATATAATCAAAAAAATATTTGAATTATGATTCATACCTACTATTCAAACCTCATGACCAGACTCCAAAATATTTTCAAATAAAAAGATATTTTGAAAGAACATCATGGCATAACGTCAAAGTGAAGTAAGGGCTTAAAAGATATAATGGAATATTATAAGGTATTGCTTTAAAGGGATTCATCATTCTAGAGGAAGTAGACTACTCAATAATTTTTTATTTCACATATGTTGTAATTGAATAATTAGTAAGTTATTTACAAAAAAAAGGTAAAAACGGGTATAAAAATTCATATGCATGCTATATATAATGAAAAACCGTGTATTAGCCGACAAATTGACTAAATTTAGGTGGAAAGTAATTTGAAAATAAGCAGAAGGGTGCTGTAGGAATAAGTGGAAGGGAATGCTGGAAATAATAAACCACGGTGGCAATATCCAAAAATATCATGATCTAGAAAGATATGAAAAAAGGAATAATTTTTGCGGATTGATTGTGAATGAATGAAATTCAATTTTTA
This sequence comes from Warburgia ugandensis, assembly GCA_035236585.1. Lineage (NCBI taxonomy): Eukaryota > Viridiplantae > Streptophyta > Magnoliopsida > Canellales > Canellaceae > Warburgia > Warburgia ugandensis. The sequence continues at coordinate 74,441,204 of CP141128.1, read as the reverse complement.
CCGGCGGAATCGTACAGCCACTAAAGGTTTAAATCTGCTGTTGAAATGAAATGCACCTCTACACAGCTCATTCCTCTTATAACTCATCTAGATGGGAGGGCATGAGATATATATATATATATATATATATATATATATATATAAAAGTGATTTTAGCAACGAGTTGTAGGTATAAAGTGTAAGTGACATTTGATTAGATGAGAAAAGGTTTTTAACTATCATTTCCTCAAACTTTTTTTGCTTTCTACTTTTTTTTTAGCTAATCAAATATCACCTGCTCCTTGCACTTTCATTAAATAGCTGAAATTGAAATTAGCACATCTCACAAAATATCTTTCTCATTTTCGCTTTCTTCAATTAACTCAAACGTCCAATTTTATTGTAACCTTGGCGTGTCTTAAGAGTAGTTCTAGTTTTTATATTTTAAGTAGAATCTGGTTAGCCGTAAAAATCCTTTTCTAGCAAAGTTGTCGATAAATAGCTAAATGGTGGTTAATTTTAGGGACTTGATGCAAATTACTTTCAAATGTCTTAACCTGCAAGCAAGTAAGGGATTCTTGATTACTAATTGGTGCATAATTGATTGAACTTTTTGGCAAAAATCCCTTTAATCAAATACTCCATTGGCTATTCTAAAGAAAAGAAGATAATATTTTGTTTTGGGAATTTTTCGTGTATTTTCTAACCTCGAGAGTTCTAAACATAAAGGACTTAGAGATACCCAATAGATGTGAGCCTTTGTATCTGAGATGTGGCAAAGCAGACGGCGTCTTGAATTGCTCAAATTTTTAAAAAACCCGCGATCCAAATTTTGATCGCATACGATACATCCGTGATGCGATCGATTGTATCATATAATTGAAAGAAATTGCACTCCTATATTAGAAAAGAGTCTCGTTAAAAGTTTACGCCCAAGAATATGGAAATAATTTGCATTACCTTTTTTTAATTCTTTTTTTGAAAGATCTAAGCAATTTATTATGCATGTAGTAAAAAAAATTAGATAGCTCCTGAGAGGTCAATGAGTCATTATGATCTTAACCACTTGCTTTGTTGGTTTAAAATTTTTAATAAAAATTGATACTCATAATTTTCAGCTAAAAAAATACAGAGGCAATGGCTCACGTGTTTAGCTTATCTAAGCCATTCTGAGCACGGTGAACGGCTTAGATGTAAACGATTATTATTTTTATGCACGAGAAAATGTAATGTTGATAAGTGAGAGTCATTGGAATGGCAGCTGGCTAAAATGCATGTGGAACCCAATATTTTGATGATCTCAACCATCACGAATTTTATCTGATAAAAATAGAGCCAATTAGGCTTCTCCATCAATGGACTGGGATTAACTACTGATAATTTAAGGATCAACGGCAGGGAGAAGAACTCGTGATGACGTGTAACTTACTCAATCATTAGGATATGAAGGGGAGCCTTGGCGCAACGGTAAAAGTTGTCGTTATGTGACCTTGAGGTTACGGGTACAAGGCGTGAAAACTGCCTCTTGCAAAATGCAAAGTAAGGCTACATATTTTAGGCCCTTGTAGTCCGCCCATTCCTCGAACCTCATAAAGGTGGGAGCTTCGTGCACGCGCGCCAAAGAAATGAAAAGAGTGATAGTTTGGTAAATTCAGGACCAAAATTGGGGCACCTTAGTAAGAAAATGAAATTTGTTTTGTTTTTTAGGCGGAGGGAATTGAGAGCTTTCCCATTCTAAATCTCTCAAATTTCCCGCTTGTTCTTCCCCTGGACCGACGATCCATCCCCGAATGGCGCCCAAACCAGATAGCGTTGAAGGTAATTCACGATGATCTCTTTCTCTCTCTCCCTGTGTTTTTTCTGGTAAATTGTCGTAATCCGATAGGTATCCTGTAAAATTCTCCATCTTTTCCAGACATTTTGTACCTGCCTGAGGCTTTTTGTCTGACTTACAATCGGAATTCGAATACCTATTTGTTGAATCTGCTTCACATCGAGCTAGTATTTGTAAAGAATGATCAGTTTTCATGGTAATTACGCTCACTTTGATTTGCTTGTTGCTGATTTGTAGGCATTGTTCTCAACTTCGTGAACCAGGTGAGTGTTAGCAACCGTTAACTGGTTCTGCCCTTAAACATGTTATCCTTAGATTCTGGTCTTATTTTGTTTTTGTTGTTTCTGGCATTTTAATGTCTTGCTTAGCTAGTGCTTTTGTTCTACCAAGACATTCACTCTCTGCTAGTTACTCCATCACGATCATGCGAAGTGGATAAGTTGTCTTCAAATGACGTTTGATGCCTGAAAGCACGGAGAGATTTGGAAGTTTGAATTGCCACATTTGATCCTAATGCACGAGATTCTATATTACTCTTTATTTACTTAAGGATTGGTTTCCCTCTCCATCTCGTAGTCAGTAATTATATGATTAGTATGTATGCATATTTCTGTAAATGCGGATCCTAGAAAAATCAGCGTTCCTCAAACTATAGATCATAAGGTCTTCTATCTGTTCGACTAAGTGCTTGGTGTCTAACTCTTTCCTTCAGTGTTTTTCAGTGTGTGCTTGGAGGTAAAATTTTTCTAGCTATGTGTTTGTATACTCCCACGATTACTAGCAGAGGTGGATTAACATGTTATTACATAGTATAGAGAGGGAACTTCTGCAGTCTAACTCCCTTCTATGGGGAAACAGCTTTCCTAATTTGATAGAATTGGTTTGTAATATTTCTCTGCGACTGTTTTTAAAGTGCACGAGACCTGATCCCTCTTTGAGGGGGGTGAACAAATAACCTAGATAACTAGATTTTTATGAATCCAATTTGATGATTGCTTCGTCACTTTATAGAAAATACCAACTATATTAGCTTATTTTATCACTTTTCCGGCAAACAAACATGTTGTTCCAAATTTAGAGATACTATGTGCAAGTTCGATTAGGATCATTTGATTTTAGTTGGAGCTATTATCTTAACTCTGCCTTAATGTCTGTTCAACTTGAATGACTTCAATTGGCCAATGTTATTGCATTGGAATTGAACTTAGTCATCTATATGCCACCTTTGGACATATAATAAGCAAGAAGGATTTAAACAATGGGGAGGTCCCAGATCAGTTCAATGAATTCTGCATAATTGCTTTCTAATATACAACCATAATCAAAGTTCTACCTCCGAAACCTGCACATTGACAGATTTCATATTAATCTGCAGGGAGTGGTCTTAGCAGTGGACAGATAGATATATGCAATTTCAGATGACTTTTAGTTTTTTTGTTCTTATGCATATTTGTAAGCTTGGAGTAACTCAAAACGTGATACAGAAGAATTGTATATGAAATCAAAAAGTAACTTAAATAGTATTTACCAGAGCTGGTTATCCTGGTTGTATATGAAATCCATCTTCACATGATAGTTGATGCTGATAAACGTTAAGCAACAACCATTCAAATCCTCTTCAGTGTTTAACATGTTATACGAAATTCCTGGAATATTTTAGTTAATACAATCAATGTAATAGAGCTAGAAGAAAGCATGATATGATTGCATCTTCAACGTATGAATATTTACTGGCAACTTCTCCAGCCTTAGCAGTAACAGTAGAGTTAGAAATTGATAGTTTGAGCTGTATTCTTCTGGAAGATAACTACAAACCTCACCGTACATTATAAAAAAGAACTATGAACCCAGTTAAGTTGTAGTTACTGTTAGCCTTATTATGCTTAGAGTTTGTGCTCTCCAAATTCCGTCTAGGCTTCCATTTTGATCTCTTTCTATAATAAAAAATTGTATCAGATAATCTGCTTGAAGAGCCTCCTTACTCCAGCAAAGGAGGGAGCTCGACTTCTGTGATGTTCTTTTCACTTTATTTGCTGATTGATTTTTTCCTTTGCATAATTCCATATCGAATTAATAGTTTTATCCTTCTCCAGCAAAATAGACCATTGAATGCGCAAAATGCTGCTGATGCATTGCAAAAGTTTAATCTAAAAAAGACTGCAGTCCAGAAAGCTTTGGATGTATTATCTGATAGCGGACAGATTTCTTTCAAGGAGTATGGCAAACAGAAGATCTACATGGCTAGACAAGATCAATTTAACATTCCAAATAGTGAAGAGCTTGATCAGATGAAGAGGGAAAATAGTAAACTCCAAGAGGAGTTGAAAGATCAAAAGAAGGCAATAAGTGAGGTTGAGGCAGGTATGGACTTTTTTACCATTTGCTCTGCACTGATAGTGGAAGGGATCTTATGATACCCATCCAACCTAGATGGTTGGATTCTGGCTCTACCATTTAAGAAGGCTTGAATTTTAACACCTGGATTTGTCTGACTATCGTTGCTATTATTGCAGAAATTCGAGCATTGCAGTCAAACTTGACACTCGAGCAAATACGAACCAAAGAAGCCAACCTAAAAACTGAGGTAATCCATATTGACATATCTGAGGCTCTTAGCCCCTGATTAGCAAGGGTTATATAATCTGGTTAATGTGATTGTGCCTGATTATTCCATATACGAAACCTAGAATTGTTGCATAAACCAGATTACATGAGCTTATGCTAATCGGGCCCTTAGTGATAAACCGATTCTACGTATGGCACTTCGGAGCAGATAAGACGAATTCAAACCCTTTTGATCCTTCATCAGGTCAGGGAAATGGAAGAAAAGCTGACCAAATTGCGTGAAGGAATTGCTTTGGTAAAACCAGAGGACAAAAAATTAATAGAAGAAACGTACACGGAAAAGATAAGTCTGTGGAGAAGGCGTATGAGAATTTTCAAAGACTTATGGGATGCTATAACTGAAAATTTACCCAAGGACCTCAAAGAATTCAAGGTATTTTTAATGAGCCAGAGCCATAATGTTTTCCATTTGCCTATATATAGATTGATTATGAATAAATTTTTGTGGGATCTTCTGGCAGGAGGAACTTGGAGTTGAATATGATGAAGATATTGGGGTGAATTTTCAGTCGCTCTGTGAACTGTTGCCACAGGGAACGAAGCGAAAGAGGAGCCAATGATTTCTTCTGCTCTGCTGTTTTCCGTTGGGGATATGGGCTAAGGTTTGTCTTGCACATCTGCTGCCAAGCAACTTAAGCCAACTTCACCCTCCTTATGTCAATCTTCTGTTAGATAAGGGTTGTTACCGCTACGGCCAACCCATCCACAGAAGATGTATAAATTGTCTACAATTTAGCAGCTTGTATATCTCAATATTGGAATCAAGTTCGCATATTAAATCAAGATGGTATAAGATAAAGGGCCATATACAACCTGCAAAAGCAAGGTCTTGCAAAAAGAGCTTCATATTATGAACAAAGATATCACTCCATTTATACACAGCACCCTACTTGGGTCATATTCTCGCTGAAATTGACAATCCTCCGAAGTCTATAGACTGACTTTACATACTAGTATTCAATTTCGAAACCTGACGGCACATATAGGCTACAAACAATGAATTTTTCCCTCACACTTTTCACTACTTGAACCCTTTTCTGGTTCTCACAGAAACAGGCCTCTTCTCTATGTTTGAACGCTGCATGTTCAATTTCTCTGCATAATCCAAGTTTGCAGTTTCCAGTTTAGATCTTTCTCCAGCATAATATGTCTCAGGTTTATATTCAAATCTCGATCCCAATCCCACCTTACCAAACTGGTCGTGAAGTGGATTTACTGAATCAGCTTGATATCTTACTGGCCTTTGCTTTTGCTGTGGAAAATGGAGCGTGACACCATCATCGTTACCTCCCTCATCTGGAGCTGCATTGAACCCTGTGGTTTTTTCAAATTCATAACCACTTCTTCCCCTAGAATTTGGCAGTGTACTTGTTGCTGGACGTGAATAAGTTGCTTCCGTGTGTCTCGATGCCCCTTCAAAATTAAATTCACTGCGCCTGAGTGGGATCCTCCCCCTTTCTTCATCAGTCTCTTCATCACTCTCATCAAAATGTATTGCCTCAGATGTCTTCTTCGACTCTGGTTTATTTGGCAATACCTTTGTCTCCTCCAGAGTGACTCCAACTGATTCAATGCTTGAAGCAGAGGAGGATCTTCCCAACTCTAGTGGGTGATTATTACCGTGCTTTACTGGCACTTCTTCATTTTCTGATTCAGAATCAGAATTTTGAACAGCGTGGATATTATCCAATCCACCTGCAGAGGAAGCGACCTCCACTGTCCCTGCAGTCCTAGTAGGAGTTTCTCTAAAGCCGGATTTAAATCTTCTGTCAGATGTATTTCTCCATCCAGGGCTTCGACTACCCTGATCATCTGATCCTTTATCTACGGATTCAGATCTTGAAAGTTCCACAGCAGCTCTTGCTGCTGCTGCTGCATAAGCAGCTGACTCAAACGCAGCTTGCGCTGCAGTGGCTACATCGGCGTACTTCTTCCTTGCTTTCATTGATCCAGAGAATTGCTCGTCCTTGTCCAATTCTGCCGCCAAATCGTTAGAATCTTCATTGTGATTAGTTCTGATTGAACTTTCTGCAATCTCTCCCACATCCGCTGCTTTGTTAGGCTTTTGCTGAATCTTGTTCTCGCTCAGGTTGGATTCAGCCTGCAATCATAGATTAGAAACCATAAAGGCAATTTTCAACTGAAAAAAGTTAAAGCAGTCAAATAAGACCACAGAAGTTCACCGCAACAGCAGCAGAAAGTTCCTCGAGCTCTAGTTTAACTCCATTCTCGTAAGCGATTTCTTTCAGCACCTTCATTCTGGTCTCTAAACTCGGCTGTTTGGTCGACATCTTCTGTATCATCTACTCACCCAAGAGAGAACTTTATGATTCTGATATAACAGATATACTTAAGAAAATGCAGTAGAGCCAGATAATAAGAATACCTTAGGATTCACCCCGCAACTATTTCGCAATTCCACAGCAGAAGCAGCGAAGTCCTTCCCATACCTTGCCGTTAAAATCCAACGAATCTCTTGCAACTCCGGTGTCTCGCCGATTCTTGAAGCGGCGAAAATCATGCTTGATATTGCCTCCTTTAGTTCGTAAGGACAATCTCTACAGACAGATGATCAGTCAATGCAACAGTCAGTAGCCAGCTACACAACCACGGCAATCAGAAAACTCACTTCTGGTTCTGGATGAGCAGAGCTCGTTCAGTCAAGAGATGGCAGTAGCCTTCAATCATAACAAACACGTCCAACATGTTCTGGTCCTTGATCACATGCTCGACCTGAAGATATTCGGAACAGAAGTAAGAAATACATTCGTTGTGCTTCTCCATTTCATTCTAACTACAGCCTACAGGCGTAAAGAAATTACCCGGAGAAGAGCTCTTTCTTGCTGACCCACTTTTAAGAGTTCGCCAACGTCATTTCTTGCCTGAGAACATCGAACTTGGCGCTGGTTTTTGAGGACGGCCATTCGAGAAAGGGCCAGCCCGAGAAGGGTCTTGAACTTGCCGGTCTTGAAGGTTCTTCCAAGCAGAATATCCAGCCTTCTGCCCATGCTTTCTCGCTGAACCAGCAGCAGAAGCAGAAATGAGAACGGAATTACTGAATGCACCGGCTTGGTTTTTCAGTAGGCGTTATATATGATAGTGTTGCTCTCTACTCTTCAACGCTTGGGGATTACTTCTGGACTAAGACTTCGTAGGCATAGTGGAGGGAGAGCCTCTTCCTTTACGCGGTGCACTTGTGCCGTCCAGTCCCGTGATCTGCGCACGCGGCCAAATTTTCCTTGGAGTTTGTTTGTGTTGCCTCCTGACCCGAGTCAGGAAGCTTCTTCGGTGGCTTGGTCAGAACAAAGATGAGAAATCTGCGCCATTGTTCAGTCTAGAGATCACCAAATGTAGGGTCTGCTCTCTAAAGGTTTCTACCTGCCGTCCTTTCCAGGCTGTTTGTTTCTTTGCCATTTTTCTGCGCAGTCTCTTTACAGATTCAGACCAGAAATTTTGTGGCACCTGCTTCAAAATGTGGGGCACAAAACTGCATGGCTTGCATGCCAATCCACACTGTTCTTCAGGAGGGGGATCCAACGGATGCTGGCACTATTTCTGAAATTTCACATAATCCAACAGTCCAATGCTTCTTATTGACCGAGATTTGTTATCATTGATCAAATGGATTCCACCATTTTACACTTTAGAATAGTAACTCGGATTGGGAGAAAGTTTGTTAGATGGCCGATCTTAAATTCCAATTTAAATGATTGAATTCAAAAGTGCATACACCATATGAATGCTCCAGGCATGTCGGGCCACCCCCTTGACTATGTGCCTCTTTCACCTCTGTACTCCATTTGGGTTGGTGCTAAAGTCTTTGCCACGAGAAAACCCTACCCAAATCTTCTCGTGTTCACAATGTATGGTTAAAATCTTAAAACCGAACGAGGCCATTTTCTGCCAGATTGATGGATTAGATCGTGTCAACATGACAAATGTGGGCTCCAAAAAGTGTACTTCTGACCAATTGGCGAGACTATTTTCTGCAAGTGCACTTTTCCAAATGGTAGCCCAAATTGTGTACTTCCTCCTTGACCCAGAAAGCAGAAAGTGCATTGTTTGATGATTGGACTTGTAAAATGCTGAAGATGTACGCTCACGTTAGGGAAGAGTAACATCTTCAATCAACTGTTAGCCGGCCCACATTCAGGCTATTCAAATAGTTTTGCTAACCCTTGTGAGAGTCCATGTATTCCTAATTTTGAATCTTTCCATTGGAGGGACCCTTATAGTCGTTTCTAGAAAAGAAGCACATAAAAAAACTGTTACAAAATTACTATCTTAATAAAATAATAATCTGAACGTTAGTAGAATCTATAAAAAAAAAATTTAATCCCAATTTACTTTAACTAAAATCTACTCTCATCATTGCTAGCAAGAGGACTGAATGGTAGAGATAAGGGAATAGTTTTTTATATAATTGACGATACCATTCAGTATTTGGAATGAAAGTGAAACTTTTGGACGTTAGTTTATATTATTCCAGCAATTGGGTCATTTTACATCACAGTAATTCAATAGTGAAAAGGGCCCTTTGTTCATTTTCCTGTGCATTTTACTATGGGTCTTTGGACGCTTTCTTGTTTTAGGGGGTAACAGACTACCTGTCAGCATTCCAATTTTCCAAGAAATTTCCTCGGACTTGGCTTCCGAAAGAAGAAATGTCAGTGTTGAAGAAGGAGGTTGGATAAAGGCTGGACAATCTCGTACGGTTGTCGTAACGTGGGTTTGTCAAAAGTGGATTCCCACGTCCTCCTCAAAGAGGACTCACTGGTGGTCTTGCTTGACCAGCTGACTCGGACAGAACTCGGACGAGTTGGTACGAAAAATGTTGTTTAATGACACTCTTTAACCTGCTAAAGTAGATACCATGAAATTGTATGAGGAGAACTCTTACGTTATTCCTTCATTTTTGCCCCTGAAAATTACACTCTTACAGACAAAAATAGCAACCTCGAAGTAGTGACCTACTAGAGGGGGAGGCTCCTTCTGTGTCAGACAATTCTAGCTCTTTGATGGGTGGAACAATATTCTAAAACTTGTAGTTCTCAACTTTTCTCAACCGTCAGTACCTTTGAGGGAGCTTATCTAAGGTGAGACTCGGACGGCGGATAATTTGGATCACTGAACAGATTGGCTTTATGTACTTGTGCTGGCAAGAATTCATCCGCAGAGCTTATATGTGCAGGCATCGTAGAAGAGCTCCTATACAATCTGTATATTCAGTTGACAAATGTGAAGTATATAGTATGTAATGGCAATGTTCTAAGGTATGTAAACCTTTTCTAATATGTTTACAGTAAATCAAATGCATAATCGGAAGCAAAGTTAAGGATTAGGAATTTACCTCCAGCCATTGCAGTTGATCTGTAGCAGTTTAAGGAATCTTCTGATTTAGCAGACAATGTGTGATGATGGCAAATCGAGATCGAGAGCGGGAGCAACTGCTTGAATCAGGGAACCCCTTTTTATAAACTTAAAGATGGTTGATAACAGTTATCCTTCCATCAAGGATGACTGCTATGAGCAGTTGCCACAAGGTTTACATTATATTTTTTAATGTTAGAATGTTATAGACCACATGAATTCTAACAAGGTAATCCAGTGAAATCTCAAATTCCAGATAGCTATCAATCATTAACAAGATCAGCCAAAAAGGGCAGCCCCGGTGCATGAAGCTCTCGCATATGCAGGGTTTGGGGAAGGGGCAAACCACAAGAATCAATAATACACAGCTTTACTTCGCATTTTACAAGAGGCTGTTTTCATATCTTGAACTCATGACCTAAAGGTCCCATGATGACAACCATTGCGCTTTACTGCAAAAAAACATTTTTGTCCTATGAATCCCTCGAATTCCGTAGTTGAGCCAACCCGGGGGCACTATCCATCCATGGGCATGTACTTTCTTTCTTTCTTTTTTGTGGAACGGGCTTGTACAGTTTGCAAGAAATATATATATGTGTGTGTGTGGTAATTGATAGAAATGGAAAACAATTTTCACGGTTCCCATGATTTCAACTATTTGGTTTGACATTCCAGCTGCAATTCAATCATCACTGCGGGCAAATCCTTTCCCTATTAAAATATGAATCTCCTTTGCATGGCAAGTAAGAAAGTGTGGAAAGTGGGCTTGAACCTGGGTGTTGATGCCACAAAGCTGGGTGTGCCTTACTAATGGGGGGCTTCAACCCAGATGGCTAAGCCCCTCCATTATTAGTCCTTCCCTGGTCCTGCCAGTCTTGGGTCACCTCCTCTGATTAGGCACCTTATTTGAGGAGTAAACCATCAAGGTATGCTGATATTAGCCTAATTCAGACATCCTGCCAGTCATCCCTATAGCGATATGATATCCAGTCAGTCCCTTTTTTTTTTCTTTCTGATGGGTGAGAGTGGCTAAATCTCTTTCTCCATACATGTGAAGAATGAACCCCAACTAGGTAAGCCACGAGTCTCCTTTCCCATCCAGTAATAGAAATAACCATTTTCTCTATCCCATTAACAAGCAGAGAGAAAATGCATCTTGATTATCCCACCGTGACGAAGATCTAGAGATTGCGCTTTTAGTCTTGGAGTTCAAATGGAGACATTTATTTGAAGGTGGAATCGTGGGTTTGTGTTTGAAAGCATTGATAAATGGACAAAGGGCCACTTCCAATTTCATGCTTTTACTTGCTATATCCCCTCTCAAAACCATGGTCTTAAAAGGTAATTTGCAACCTCACTCAACTAGTGTAGAGAATAAAAGCCCAAAGGTTGGGTGTAAGTAGTAAAAAGGCCACTAAACGCAAGGCAAAATACCATGAATAAGAAAAAGTGAAATAATGATGGGTCTGGCAAATTGGTGAATCAGATATGACTAGGAAAGCTTAGTAAGAACTAATGGTCATGTAACTAGTGAAAGCTGCAGCAGCTCCTTTATAAACTAATCCATGCTCCCTTTCTTATTCTCCTAGCTAAACTGATACAGATCTAGCTTTAGCTATTCCCCATTCTATTCAACCATATTATACAGATACAGATCTAGGAACTTAGTTGTTGTCAAGTGAACCTTGGCACAACGGTAGAGTTGTTGTTGTGTGACCTCGAGGTCACGGGTTCAAAGTGTAGCAACAGCCTCTTGCAAAATACAAAGTATGTCTACGTACTATTGACCCCTATGGTCCATCTCTTTCCTGGACCTTGTATATGCGAAAGCTTCATGCACCGAAACTGCCCTTTTAGAAATGGGAACTTAGTATTCTAGATTTGCAAACCTTAGTATTGATAAATGATAAATTTATAGAAAACCGGTGATGTGTTATTCTTTTTCCCCTTGAATGTTGAACACACATGCACCCATGAGTCCCTCGAACCCTAGCTAGGCCCAAGCTTTGGATAATTTGATGCTTCTAGCTACTTTGTTTTTTAGTTGAAATTCTAACGGTCATGATCCAAAACTCAAGACCCACCGCTAATAGCATCCAATGATCATGAATTTACTGAGTCCGAATATTATCTCTCTCTCGATAATATTCGGACTCAGTTTTCCATACTGATTTTTGAGATCCTCATTGTGTAACAAAATTCATGATCATTGGATGCTGTTAGCTATGGGTCATGGAGCCTTGGTGCAACGGTAAAAATTGTTGTCATGTGACCTTGAGGTCACGGGTTCAAGGCGTGGAAACAGTTTCTTGCAAAAATGTAAGGTAAGGCTGCCTACTAATAGGGTCTTGTGGTTCGCCCCTTCTCTAGACCTCTCATAAGCAAAAGCTTTATGCACCAGGACTGCCCTTTTATGCCCATTTGATCAGTATATATTACACACAGAAACATTAAAAGAAAAGGTTAGAATAAACGTGAAATAACCAAAGACCGTTTCTTTCTTCCAGTGGTAGCTAATATATCAACATATGGATTGGTAGAAGGGGAATTAGGTTACCGACTAATGCATGTGGGCTACGAGCCCTGCAAAAATTAGTGTCAAAATCTTTTCTTCTGGAAAACCCTAAAGAGGCCTTTTTGACTATGCTACATCAAAGTTAGAATCACCAATGACAGTCGGACCAAAAGGAAGGGACCAGATGGACGGCCGATGATAAAGGTGTATGCACCACTTATATGATCCAAGATTTCAGGACTGAAGTGGACATATATCAATAACATAAAATCGAATAATTAGAACACTAATATTAAGTTAATAGAAAATTAAGACAATATATTTAGAAATTGTCCTCCATCTTTGTTTTTCTCCATTTTTTCTTCTCAAATCTACCCTACACTTAAGTTTCCAGTTGAAGAGGAGCCTTGGTGCAATGATAAAGTTGTTGTTGTGGGATCTTGAGGTCACGGGTTCAAAGCATAAAAACAACCTCTTGCAAAAATATAAAATAAGGTTGCATACTATAGACCCTTATAGTCCAGCCCTTTCCCATACCCCACATAGGTGGGAGCTTCGTACACCAGGACTGCCCTTACTTTAAGTTTCCAGTTCTCTCCCTAGCACGTGCGTGCTGTGCTCGTAACAAAACAGATTACATTGGTTACTTAAGCCAGGTGCTGTTGATCCAAACCATCACATTCCTGACCCTGACCCAGAGAGGCCATACCCCATTTCACTGTCCATTTGACAACGAATGATGGGATCATCCAATTCTTGAGATCTATTAAGACAGGGCCCTCCAAGATGACCAGTCTTGGTCCGGTCTACTCTCAAACAGTGTAACAATTCCTTCTTTTTGTGAATCAATATGAGCCACCGCACATTTGGAAGTTCATATCTTCTAGATTGAATTCTTACTGTTACTTTGTAGAAGAAAAAACTTTATTAGTTATTAAAATTTTATGGGGTCTACTTAATATAGATGTACACTGTAGCTTGTCAAGCTTCGTGTACTAAACTGATGAAGGATCTTAAATATGAATGTTCAGAAGCTTCAAGTTTATAGTTTTTAAGCTGTACGTTGGTGGTTGTGAATATTGTGAATCTTCAAGTTTGCAGCTTCCAAATTATGCTATAATTTTTGGTTCTGAACGTTGTGAAGACCCAAATCCATAGCTGCTATTTAAGTTTTACAGATCAGACATATTCCTAGCATGAAGGGGAGCCTGGGCGCAATGGTAAAAGTTGTCGTCATACAAGGTAAGGCTGCCTACTTTAGGCCATTGTGGCCCGCCCCTTTCCTGAACCCCGCATAAGTGGAAGCTTCGTGCACCGGAGCTGCCTTTTTACCTATTCCTAGTGTCAAGCTTCATATGAGCACTTTTGTCGAGCTACATATTTTTACCTTTTACTAGTGTCATGCTTCATATGAGCACTTTTGTCGAGCTACATATTTTATGGTCCATTATGTACTCTCTCTCTCTCTCTCTCTCTCTCTCTCTCTCTCTCTCTCAATCATATATTGTCTCCATTACAAATCTTCGTATGGCTTTATAAACAATTTGGATTCCAAAAAATAAGAGCTCCACGTGTATTTGAGCTAAGCCTTAGACATTGTATACATTTAGATAATCTAGATGCATCCTTATAAGAAATTGATTACTTATTGTGCCTTGTGTCACGGACTTACATTGCAAAGCCTGTGACTAAGGCTTGCAGGCTTCATGTAAGGCTTATTTAGAGCATGAACATGGTCTAAGGGACTTAAAACAGTTGCTAAAGATCCATGGAGGAGGGCCTGATTCTAGAAGGCTTGGGTTCTAGAAGAGTTCATGTAAATATCTAGAAAGAGGGAAAGTTAAGGAGTTTTCTAGAGAAAGTTCTAGAGTAATCCTTAACCATTGGATTGTAGACATTTGTAATAATCCGGACCATCCATTGAGGAGGTGGATGGGTAAGAACAAGTATAAATAGGTGTAAGCTCCTCATTTGTAATTAGCTCAAAGCTCAACTTAGGTTAGTTCAACTCAGTTAAGGTCAATACATTGGGAGGTTTCCTTTCTGAGTTTTCTTGAGTTCCTCTCATTGCATTAGTGGGTGAGTGAGTGAAAGCCTTAACAAGTGAGAGTTTTGGGGGTTGAAGGCTGAACTTAGCCTTGGTACCTTGAGTGCATTACAAGACTAAGTGCCACACGAGAGTCTGAAAATCTCAGCCCGTGACACTTGGCATTGATTTAAAATACCTAAATCATTGGATCATTACAAGTGACGGTAGAGGTTGTTTGATTTGTGAAATTAAATCTTAATTATAAACCCACTTTTATAGAAATTAATTTTATATGAATCAATTTGTTAAATGGTATATTTTTACTTTTCATTTGCAATTGTCACTCTGTATATTGTCACCTGTATATTGTGATCATAAAGCCATTGTATAATTATGCAAGTGTGGGTTATACGTCGTTATACTTATTTCAATCCTTTATCAGGTACAATAGCCCTTGTTTAAATGAGCCTATTGCTTATTGAGCCCATTAAGTTGGGCTCATTGTATATTTACTTATTATTTTTCTGAGTTAGCCCAACATCATTGTACTGGTAAAAATATATTTTATTTACATTTGAGCATTACAAAAATACAAAAATCTATGGATACAACAAAAGACAAATATTCACAACTAGGCAAGCTATATGAATGTCACCAAGACACATGCAAAAGTTGATTCTAATTGGTCAACGTCTGTAAAATTTGCAGCTTGGCAAGCAATAATGTATATTGATTTGGGTAAACTGTTCTTTAATTCTGTGAGTTTGCAGTATTTTTTTTATATATTTTTTTTGTAGTAATGGTAAAAGTTTTCATCATGTGACCTTGAGGTTACAAGTTCAAGGCATGAAAATAATCTCTTGTAAAATACAAAGTAAGACTATGTACTTTAAACCCTTGTAGTCTGTCCCTTCCCCAGACTCCACATAGACGAGAACTTCGTGCACCAGGGTGTAAAGGGGCCGCCCCTTTTATATGCTAGTTCCTGCATCTACTTTAAATCTCCCAACTAGAAAAAGTGCCGACTTAAACTTTAGACCGAGGAAACATAGGGCATCCATTGTGATCGTAAGTCTGACAGCCCTATAACTAGATCCCTCTTTTTAGTGGAGGGTTGGGAATCTACTTTTGATAGTTCGTTGGCGTGGACCATCTGTTTGTTGGGATCAATATCTTTCAGTCCGAGGGTGGATTCGGCCAGCGTCCTCAAAATCACCAACCTAGCCAAGGGATAGGACGTGTCTGGAATGGGAATAACAGACCACGATAAAGTTATTCCTATATTGTGATTTTTCTCCTGCTATTTGAAAATCACTATCCAGGAATGCCTTAATCCCCGGTTTTCTATTCTCATGCCAAACAGATGATTGTAAGGAGCCATATCAACGTTGAAAAGAGCTGCAGAACTGGTGTGTAAGGGAGTGGATGTGGAGTTTCCATTGTGTTATACGCGAAGCGGTTAAAGAGCGAGGAAAGAGCCATCAAGAGTCAAGAATGAGAGAAGAAATGATTTTCCTGTTGCATTCATGTTATGACTTAAATTCATCAAAATGTCCTTGTGGTTATACTTTAAAATATGAGACCAAAGGCATTTTAGTCAATGCATTTTCAGCTAGGAAAATGCTCGCCCCTACCCTCACTCTAACAGCCATTCAGGTCACAGATTATTGGCCTTAATCCAGTTCGGGTTAAAAATTTCCTATCCCCACAAAAATTCCTACCCACTTGTCATCCCTATATACTGCCACCACTTGATTGGAAAGTGCTTCCCTGCAGAAATGTACTTCTCAAGAAAGCCATTTCTTGAAGGAGAACTTTGGCGCAACATTAGAGTTGTCATCGTGTGACCTTGAAGTTATGGGTTTGAGGAGTCAAAACAGCCTCTTGCAAATAAATGCAAGGTAAGGCTGCCTACGATGGGCCTTTTGTGATTTGCCCCTTCCCCAGACCGAGCATACACAGGAGCTTCATGCCCCAGGCTGCCCTTTTTTAGTAAAGCCATTTCCTTTTCCACCACCTACTTAATTCCATAAAATTGAGACTTCATGTTTTAAGGAGAAGTGGATTTGCGTGAAAATGATGGTTTGATTTCCATGTCAAACCAAACAATGGAAATCATGGAAAGCGGAAAGTGTTAATCACTTCCATCGGTATTTCCTGCAAACCAAACAAGCTCTTACTGTTTACCAAAAGAAGAAAGGGCCCTTAGTGATGCAGAATCCTTTCTACTTGATATTTGCCGGTTCAACATATAAAGGGCAGCAGCGGTGCACGAAGCTCTCGCCTATACAGGGTCTGGGGAAGGGGCGGATCACAAGGGTCCAACATATCCTATCCTTAAATGGCATAGCTTTCAACAAATTCTAAGGCACTTGAAGGTCCAAGATAACGTTTGGTAAGAAAGTATCTATCAGTTTGGGATGTCCCTGTAATTACCTTTTAATGAGTCGAAGAAATGAAAGATTTGGCATAAAATGTTTCTACATTACTGCAAAGCCAAGTCTCTCAGCCGCCGGCAATAGGTCCCGTACAGAAACCTCTCCATCTAGGATTACATCAAGTGGGAAAAATGACCAAGCAACATCTTACCATAATAGATTACAATGTTAGGCTGTCTGGGTTCTCGACGATCTTTGCAAATGTCTGCAGAAAAGCTGCCAAGTCAGCACCATAGACTATTCGATGATCAGCAGTAACGTTCACCTGGGAAAGGTTGAGAAGATTAGAGAGTATCTTTTCCTCAGTATCCATCAAGGAAAAAGCTTTGTGCATTAACAGGAGAACTAAATGAATATGTTACGCCTCTCCACTTGAAACTAACTTCCGGAGGCATAATTTACATGTTCCCAAGATCAACTCTTTTAATTTGATAAAAAAAAAGGAGAATTCTGAACAATAACTTAGGAAACATGTAAAACTAGCCGAGGCAATATGAAAATTTTATAGAAATAAATTTGCCAACTTCTGGAATGATATTTGGGGTAACTTCAGAATAAAGATACAGAGACACACAATAACCCCCATCTGGCTCCATGGAGTTGCTTGTCCTTCTCATTATCATTACTCTCAAATTGAGGTTTCACTTGCACAGTCAATTATTTCCATTTCCTGCCTTCATTTTGTGGATTCCTTTACTTCCAGGACATTCATGATGCACCGCTTACTTTCCATGGACTTAAACTGAGCCGGCAGACTAGACAGAAGTAGTACAATTTTAGTTTTATAAACAAGAAACCTGATGAATTTACCACACTTGGCTGGACTAACTTGGTTATCAGCTAAATTTATTCTCTACTAGCTTTTCTGCCTGCACTAGTGGGTAACAAGCCACTTGGCTGGACTGTCTAAAATATGGTTAACTCTTGTACAATTTTCACCAAGGCCACCAGCGCAGCATCAAGGAAAAGATACTTCTACAATATGTCTAGCTCTTTAAGATTTTCCACTTTGAAGAGAATGATTTATACAGTTGCTATTTGTTCGTGGTTTGAAGTTGTCGTCGTGTGACCTTGAGGTCACGGGTTCAAGGCGTGGAAACAGCCTCTTGCAAATGCAAGGTAAGGCTGTGTACTTTAGGCCCTTGTGGCCTGCCCCTTCCCCAGACCCTGCATAGGCGGGAGCTTCGTGCACTGGGGCTGCCCTTCTTATTTGTTCGTGGTTTGAATTTGGCCTAACTACACCAAGTCACGAAGCTTCCCATAACTAACTCGCTGCAACTACAAGGTTATTCAAAGAAGACCTCTACAAAAATCTGAGCCTGAAACTCAAGCAATTTGCCATCTTCCAGTGAACACATATTCTGATAAATAGGAAATTCACCATGTCTCCAAACTAGTTCTCCATAAGTAGACTAAGAACGTAAAGGCAAACTTTATAGCTAAATTACATCTTCACCCTGAAGTCAAAGGACCAACTAGTAAATGTTGTCACCAAGGCAACTGGGTTTGGAAGGTAACTTGAGCATGAAAACATCTATCAAGAAGTTGAGTATTAGTACCGATACTGATCAGTATCAATATTAATTACAAAATTTTTTGGGTTTTTTTTAAGGATCCGTAGATCTTCTGTGAATTCTTCTGCATTATCCTTTCTTGTTCTTCCAAGCGGATATTGTTCAAACATGGAATCACCAACCATGTTCTAGTTATTTATGAGTCATCTATGGATGTTATAGTTACTAATCAAGCATTCACTTAGTGTCTTTATGCTGGACAATGCCTCATCATGTTTTTGACGAATTTGGATAAATCTTATCTTCCTAGGAGATCTTCTTCTAAACTCTAGTTTAACTGGCAAGATTCTAGCAGGTCTTCTGCTGCAACCCGGGAAACATAAATGCAAAAGAATTGCCTGGACAGAATATCAAATTATGGTTGGGTGGATGAGGAAGGATCTGTGGCTGTGGTGGAATTGGATGCTGTGTGCTGTTAGAGGAGTGGATGGTTCATCGTCATCATCAAGACCTTATCGCAATTAGGGGTCAGTCACATGAATCTTCTTCCTCCATTTCCCTCTATTAAGTGTCATGACTTCATTTAGTCCTAAAGTTTTTAAATCTTTTCTCACTACTTCCAACCATGTTATTTTGGGCCTTCCTCTTGCCCTTTTAGAACTTTCGACTTGGATCGCGTCACTCCTAACCAGTGCCCTTTTTGGTCTATTTTGGACATGTCTAAACCATCTAATTCTAATTTCCCTCATCATATAACTTATAGGTGCTACTCCTAAGTTTTTTCCAATGATTTCATTTCTAATTCTATCCTTTCTTGTCATAGCACTCATCCATCTCAAAATTTGCATTTTGGCAATGCACATCCATGTACATATTGCTCCTTAGCTGCTCTAATTCATAAAGCATGGTCAGCCTTACAGCTATCCTATATAATTTTCCCTTCGGTTTGAGTGGCACTCGCTAATCACACAAAACTCCATAGGGCATCTTTATTTATTCCAACTTGCTTGGATTCTCAGGGTAACCTCCCTCTTAATTTCTCCACTCTCATGAATAATCAATCCCAAGTATTAGAGTGTTCTTTTAGAGGCCTTCTTGGTTATCAATCCTTATTAGTACTCCACTCTTGCTTCTCTCCTTGCTAAAATTGCATTCCATATACTCTGTCTTAATTAGGCTAATTTTAAATTCTTTGGATTCTAATACATCTCTCCAAAACTCCAACAGTGTTTTTACACCCTCCCTTGTCATATTAATCAAAACTATATTATCTACAAATAACATGCACCATGAAATCTCATACAAATGTTTTGTTAACTCATTCATAACCAATGTAAAAAGGCACAGGCTCAATGCCAATCCTTGGTGTAATCCTATAGTGATAGGAAAATCGCTAGTCTATTTGTCCTTGGTCCTAATGTTTGTTACGCTCCTTCATACATTTCCTTAATTATGTTTATATACGCCCATTAAACCCCCTTCTCACCTGACACCCACTATATTAGCTCTCCAGGGACCCTATCATAAGCTTTTTCCAAGTCAATAAAGACCATGTGGAGGTCCTTCCTCATCTTCCTATATTTCTCTATCAATTGTCTAATCAAGAAAATAGCTTTCATGATAGACCTTCTAGGTATAAAACCAAACTGGTTCTCTAATACACTCGTCTCATGTCGTAGCCTCTTCTCAATAATTCTTTCAAAAAGTTTCATGGTATGGCTCATAAGTTTGATCCCTCAAAAACTAGTGCAACTCTATATGTCTCTTTTGTTCTTATAAATTGGTACAATAGATTTCCACCTCCATTCATGGCATTTTCTTTAATTTACAATCTTGTTAAACAACTTTTTCAACCAAACTACTCTAGTATTTCTCATATGCTTCCAAACCTCTATTAGTATACCATTGGGCCCAGGGGCCTTTCCTGATTTCATCTTTTTCAAGGATTCTTTCACTTCAAGTATTCTAATCCTACGATCATATTTATAATGTCCAACATTACTTCGGTTTACAATACTTCTAATTTTTAAATATGACTTATTCTAAGTTTCTAATTAGTTGCATGTCATTATGTTGCATGCTGACATTGTTTTTGTTGTATGTATAAGGCAGTCCAATGCATGAAGCTACCTCGTATGCTTACTTTGTTTTTGTTATATGTCTAATTTTAACTTTCTAATTACTTGTTAGTAAGTTAGTAGTAGATTATTAGTTGTTGCATGCTTGAGGACTTATTTGGTTCTCCTTGACTTCTTACAACTTGGTATACTAGCTTCAACGAGAGGTTGTGGTTGCTACAAAATTAACATTAGTTACCCGGCCTTGCTTTCATTTAAATTCAATACTACTGCTGTGCTATTCAATATGGATGTTTCATTTTGAAGTGAAAAATGTCATCATTTGAGCATCATTTGGTTGAAGAAGAGATATTTGAGGCATATGGGGAAGGAGCTGGAAATGAAGGTGCTGATGGAGTGGATCCCTTAGTATCGTGCAATTGGGATAGATTGAAGATGGCTTATTCTTTACAGGCCCTAGTGTCAAAATTCAAGAAGAATAGGGTTGGAATGGGAGGGAAAGATAAGATGAAGTGTCAGTTGAGTAATGATACATTCCGTGGAACTTACAATCAAGTTCGTGGACATTTATTGGGAGTGAAGAATACTGGAGTGGTTCATTGTAGCAAGTTGAAGAACAATAAAGAAAAGCAAGCCAGAGTTGAAAGGATAGCAAAGAAGATGCATGAACTTTCAGTTTTGGGTAAGAGGGAAAGAGCAAATATATTAAAAAAAATCAATTACCGGATCAAGTTCTACTCCATTAATTGGAGCTAAAGGGAGTAGACTCAACAAATGTTTGAAAACAAATACAATGGAGATGTTGATCTTTTGGTGTTTATGTTCTTTGCAATGAATGAGATTCCATTCAATCTGTTGAGGCGTCCACAATGGAAAGAAATGGTGG
This sequence comes from Warburgia ugandensis, assembly GCA_035236585.1. Classification (NCBI taxonomy): domain Eukaryota; kingdom Viridiplantae; phylum Streptophyta; class Magnoliopsida; order Canellales; family Canellaceae; genus Warburgia; species Warburgia ugandensis. The sequence goes on along the minus strand of CP141128.1, from coordinate 74,419,936 downwards.
AAGGCATAAGCAGGTGACCTGGATATATTCCTCCTGGTTTTGAGAAGGTTAGGACATGTTGCTTAATAAGGATTGTGATAGGGTTACGGGGGAGATGGAGGTTTTTAGAGATACATGGGATGAGGGTGGAGTGTCCATCATCTCTGATGGGTGGACAAATTGCAAGAATCAACATTTACTATTTTTTTACGCATGGGCTTGCGTTCTTGTGTGCCAAGGATTATTCGAGAAGGCGAGGGACATAGTCAGGTGACAATGTTGGAAAGTTTCTATTGAAGGCAATAGAGGATACTAGCCCCTCTAGAATTGTCACTATTTGCACAGACAATGCAGCTGTATGTAAGAATGATGTTGATTATGTTACTACCTACCATAAGCACATATTTTTGTTATCATGTGTAGTACATACCTTAAATCTTATTTTCAAAGAGTGCAAGAGCTTTTGATTGCATGGAGGAGACAAACACCACTTGTAAGAATGTGGTGAAGTATATATTCTGTCATTCAATGTCTCTCCTTATATTTAGAAACAAGTCGAGGTTGGGATTGCTAAAGGTCTATAAGACTAGATTTGCAACGCATTACATAAAACTCAACAAACTTGTTGATGTGACGAGTGACCTTTAGGTTTGCATGTATGAAAAATCCTATGATGAATGGATGGCAACTTAAAAAGATGTAATAATGAAAGAGGTGCCAAGGTGAAGAGTGCACTTCTTGATGAAGAATTTGGGAAGAGGGTAGATAAGTGTTTGGCCATAACGCATCCCATCTATGGGATGATCATGCTTAATGATCAAGAGGGCCCTCTAATAGAGGGTGTGTATGAGGGCATGGACTCCATGCTAGGGGAGATCAAAAGGGCAGCCCTGGTGCACAAAACTCCCGCCTATGCGGGGTCCGGGGAAGGGGCGGACCACAAGGCCCTATAGTAGGCAGCCTTACCTTGCATTTTGCAAGAGGTTGATTCCATGCCTTAGAACCCGTGACCTCAAGGTCATATGACGACAACTTTTACTGTTGCACCAAGGCTATGCTAGGAGAGATATTGGATGTATTAAAGGATGATAAGGCGACTAAGGAAAAGGCAAAATCCATTGCATCATCTAGGTGCCAAAAGATGAATGTTTCTCTTCACGCATTGGCACATGCATCAACGCTGAAGTATTATGAGGAGAAGCGCCTCACCAAAGATGCATTAGGAGCGAAAGCAAGAATTGCCTCATGTAAGTAGTTATTTGTTTTTTAAGTTTCATAAGTTTATATAAATTGTAACATGCTTATGATTTTATTAGTAATGTTTCATTTCTTGTAGACAAAGATAGAGGAGTGGAAGATGGCTCAAGCTGCACTTTACAAAATAGTGCAAAGCACTTCATTGGCTGCTAAAATAAGACAGCAACTTGAGAACATCGTTACGAATTTTGCAAGATATGGTAGTAAAGAAGCAAGAATGGATGCTAGGAACCTTAAGACTATGGAATGGTGGGCTTTACATGGGTTGTATCCTTCAGAGTTGCAAAATGTGCCCAAAGTGTTCTTGCTTAAGCCATCAGCACATTATCGCCTAAGAAAGTATGGAGTACTGACAGTTCTATTCACTCTGTCAAGCCAACAAGTTGAACCAATCTAGTGCTCATAAGTTGGTGTATATTCAATCTAACCTTTGGCTTCTCTCTAGGTAATAATTATATTTTTTAGTTATTGATCCACGGTTGCTTTGAATTCTTTGGAGGATAGACTAATTGAATGATTTGATGAAACAAATTTGTGGTCTGCCCTTCCCCGCACCCTACATACGAGGGAGCTTCTTGCATTGGGCCGCCCTTTTTTAGGCAAGAAGAAAGTTATAAGGATCACCCACACAAGAAATGAGAAATTAATCTCGAGATAGTGGACATTGTCGAGGATCTTGAACATTTGGAAGATTTAAGATGGGAAGGCTTGATGATAAACCCCCTCTTTCCCTCGTTTGCTCCTTTCAATCTCACTTCAGGTGATCATGATATTCCTATTCCCATGTCATCATTTACAAGGACATCGACGATTGGGCTTGAAGGCACAAGTGAAGAAGAAAAAGAGCAATGGCTTTCCCCTCCACCTCCATATCTCAGTCAAAGATCCCAAGTACAACAAAGTTTCAATACATTTGGGCATCATCAATCTAAGGGTGAAGGAAATAGTTCCGATCCAACAAGGAAAGGCAGGGATATAGTTCAAGCTTTTAAGGCATGATGGCTTTTGAAGTAATTTAGTCATGAAGTTTGATTTAAAAGTGAAATGAAACGAATGACTGATTGTTTCTTGCTTTGAATATATCATTCACGTGAATTTTAAATTATGTTTCTCATGGATTCCTATAATTTCTTGCTGTGAATCTTTATTTTATTTTTTTGTTCTATCAAGATTCTAGTTATGCGTCTTACTTAAAAAGAGTGTTTCTATTAGCCTATTTTTCATTCTCATTTATTTTTAGATTTTTTTCAAAATTTAGTATTTTTAAAAAAAATTGCAGCTTCCTAAAAGTATGGGTCGAATCCACTTCCCAAACTGGTGAACTTGAGTTGGCTTTCCTGTTCTTGTGAGGAGAGTCATGCAATAGCGCCCATTCTCATCCTCATGAAAGCAAGGGTATATGAACCACTACTTACAAGCAGAACCAGAAACATGAACCTCCATGAGTCCTCTAGTCCTAATCCACACTTTTTATCCATTGCCACGCAATGCTCTGAGAAAAGAAGCAATTTTGTGACACTCATCCATTAACCAATTTGTTCATGTGAAGGTATCTCCTTATTAAAAGCCTTCATGGAAGCTACTTCAGTGGTCCTAAGAGAGCGAAAAAAGCTAAAGCTAATGCAACTAGAGATAACTTTCATGCCCTAGAGATAAAGCGGACACAGGACTTGGTCATGTTAACTATAGGAGAACAACCTTTACGTTATCAGTGGATATACGCAATACATATAAGAATAGACATGGAGGGGATTGAATTGCAAAAGCTGCTCTATTTGCAGAGCTAAACACAGTCGGCATCAATATCTTAGTGTCTGTCAATTTACATAGATACATTGAATGACAACTGACATTTGGTCCTCATTTGAGTTTTACCCTTCCAATTCTCTATGATGGATGTGAATTGGCTGAGTCTTTTGGCAGTTGGGCAAGCCAGGCCAAGTTGAGTCCTGCCAACTAGGAAAATGAGTCGCCTGTAGACTCAAGAAAACCACCTATGGTCTGGATCAATCTCTTAAGACCCGGTTTCAGAGCTCCGAACTGCTCTCCTAAAGATTGGATTTAAGGAGCTATGGCATAATGGCAGACTCTCCAGTGGTAGGTCGTAGGCTCGAGGCTGCTTTGTAGAGAGGTGTGCGCGCGCCTAACTTTAAGAAAAAACAGGGCTTACAAGGAATTCTGTAAATAATATACTTTTTGTAAAACTTGAGGCAAGAAGGAAGTGGTATAGTGCTTGACTACATGCACAACATATTGGATGCGGGTGATAATAACAAAGAAAGCTGAAATAGTATCAGTAGAAGGTAATTGAACATTATAGACCTTGTCCAGTGAAACTCCACCAATGCCGGTCCCAAGCCCGAATAAAAAAGGAGGAGGGTCTTGCGTTAGGTGCTAGCCGGCAAGGGGAAAGTTGAAGATGATTCTATTATTTCTTTCTTACAAATGAATATGCATTTGTATATTAGTTTGTGAGGAAGAAATGAAAATCAGCTCCAGCTTTTTAAAAGATGGCAACCCTTGTGTTAGGTAGCCAGCTGGCAAGGGGGAAGTTGAAGATGATTCTATTATTTCTTTCTTACAAATAAATATGCATTTGTATATTAGTTTGTGAGGAAGAAATGAAAATCATCTTCAACTTCTTAAAATATGGTCACCCTTACGTCAGGTAGCCAACCAGCAAGGGTGAAGCTAAAGATGATTTTAATGAAAATCATCTTCAGCTTTTTAAAAACTATGGCAACCCCAACATGACATGAATTGAAAAATGACATTTGCTCAAGCTAGGCCGTTCCCCATAAGCGACGCGCTGCATCGGATCTCGGATGCGGTGAAAAATAGGCAAGGGTTGCTAGGGCGTTCTCCCAAAAGCGACACGCTATATCGGATCCCGGGCGTAGTGAAAAATGGGCAAGGGCTACAAGATCGTCCCCTCGGAAGGGATGCGCTGCATCAGAACCCAGGTGCAGTGAAAAGTGGACATGGGTTCATACCATGGAGGTCAAGAAAGGCGATAGTAAATAGGGTATCTCCAAAACATAAGATTCGTATAGCTACATGGAATATAGGGAAATTGACAAGTAAGAGTTTTGAGTTAGTAGACACGATGAAACGTAGGAGAGTCAACATCGCTTGTATCCAAGAAACCAAGTGGAAAGGGGTTAAAGCTAGATAAATAGATGGGTATAAATTATGGTACGTAGGAAAGGAAAATAATAGAAATGGCGTAGGAATAATAGTGGATAAGGAATTAAAGGATAAAGTTGTGGTCGTTAAAAGACTCAGTGATAGAATAATAATAATAATAAAAATGATTCTAAGAGGGCAGATTATAAATATTATAAGTGCATATGTACCACAAATAGGGTTACAAGATATAATTAAGAGACAGTTTTGGGAAGATATAGAGGGAATCATGCAAGAAATTCCCAACACTGAGGGGATATTTATAGGAGCAGACTTAAATGGCCATGTAGGAAAAGATAAAGAAGGATATGATAGCATACACGGAAGGTATGGTATAAGCGAACGAAACGAGATGGGGGAAAATATCCTCGATTTTGCTTTGTCATATAACCTATCCATTGCAAATACACTCTTTAAGAAGAGGGATGAACACTTAATAACCTTTAAAAGTGGACTTCATAAAAGCTAAATAGACTTTTTTCTACTTAGGAACAATGAACGATCTATATTGAAGGATTGTAAGGTGATACCAGGTGAGAGTTTAACCTCACCACATAGGTTAATAGTTATGGATATTCATATCAAAAGATGGAGTAAAAGAACTGAACTTAATACACATCCAAAAACTAAGTGGTAGAACTTAAAAGGAGAGAAAATAACCTCATTCAAAAATAAGTTGATGGTAGAAGGAAATTGGAACTATGAAACAGAAGTAAATACCATGTTGACTAATATGCCTAAGTCCATTAAGAAAGTGGCAAAAGATGTCTTAGGAGTATCTAAAGGTAAAAAGATATTAACAAAGGAAACATGGTGGTGGAATGAAACAGTGCAAAAAGCTATTAAAGAAAAACGAATGCGTTTTAAAGCATGGCAGAAGATTAGAAATAATGAAAACTATGAACAATATAAGAATGCTAAAAACGTTGCTAAGAAAATAGTGAGGCTAAACTTAAAGCATATGATGAGCTCTATAATAGACTAGGAACAAGAGAATGTGAGAAAGATGTGTTTAAACTTGCAAAAGTAAGAGAACAGAAGGGTAAGGACTTAGAGCATGTTAGGTGCATTAGAAGCAATGATAAAAAAGTATTAGTCAAAGACGATGAGATCAAACAAAGGTGGGAAATATACTTTCAAAAATTGTTAAATGACAATGGCCCTGAAAATATAGGGATTGAAAATACTATAAATCTAAATAACACTGGATATTATAGATATGAACGTAGGATTAGAATACTTGAAGTAAAAGAGGCCTTGAGAAAGATGAAATTAGGAAAGGCCATGGGGCCTGATGGTATACCAATAGAGGTTTGGAAGCATATGGGAGATGTTGGGGTAGTTTGGTTGACCAAATTGTTTAACAAGATCATAAAATCAAAGAAAATGCCTGATGAGTAGAGGAAAAGCTCTATTGTACCAATCTATAAGAATAAAGGAGACATTCAGAGCTGCACTAATTATCGAAAGATCAAACTTATGAGCCACACCATGAAACTTTTTGAAAGAGTGATTGAGAAGAGGCTACGGCATGAAACAAGTGTATCGGAGAATCAGTTTGGTTTCATGCCTGGGAGGTCTACCATGGAAGCTATTTTCTTATTAAGACAATTAGTAGAGAAATATGGGGAGAGGAGAAAAGACCTGCACATGGTCTTTATTGACTTAGAGAAAGCTTATGATAGAGTCCCTAGAGACTTAATATGGAGGGTGTTGGGTGGTAAAGGGGTTTCTCAGTATGAGGGAGCAGTAACAAATGTTAAGACCACTAGTGGCGTGACTAGTGATTTTCTTGTCACTGTCGGATTGCACCAAGGATCAACATTGAGTCCATACCTTTTCACATTAGTTATGGATGAGTTAACAAAACATCTGCATGAGGAGATTCCCTGGTGCATGCTATTTGTAGGCGATACAGTCCTACTTGATGAGACAAGGGAGGGTGTAAACATAAAGATAGAGTTATGGAGATAAGCATTAGAATCGGAAGGATTTAAAATTAGCCGAACTAAGACAGAATATATGGAATGTAATTTTAGCAAGGAGAGTAGGAGTGGAACACCAGTCAAGATTGATAACCAAGAGGTCCCCATGAGAGACCACTTTCAATACTTAGGATCAGTGATCCATGAGAGTGGAGAGATTGAGAGGGAGGTTACCCAGAGAATCCAAGCGGGTTGGAACAAATGGAGATGTGCATCGGGTGTTTTATGTGATCGGCGGGTGCCACTCAAACTAAAGGGAAAATTCTATAGGATGGCTATAAAGCCGGTCATGCTCTATGGATCAGAGTATTGGACAGTTAAGGAACATCATGCTCATAGGATGAGTGTTGCAGAAATGAAGATGTTGAGATGGATGAGTGGTAAGACAAGAAAGGATAGAATTAGAAATGAAAATATTAGAGGAAATTTAGGGATAGCACCAATAGGTAACAAGATGAGGGAGATTAGACTTAGATGGTTTGGACATGTTCAAAGGAAACCAACAACGGCACCAGTTAGAAGGAGTGAGGTAATACAAGTTGAAGGTTCTAAAAGGGCAAGGGGAAGGCCCAAAAGAATGTGGATAGAAGTGGTGAGGAAAGACTTAAAAACTTTGGGACTAAATGAAACAATGGTATTTAATAGAGTGGAATGGAGGAATAAGATTCATGTGGCCGACCCGTAATTGGGATAAGGTCTTGATGATGATGATGATAAGACCTTGCCCAGTGAGATATTTGTAGTGATTGAGATCAGATCATCTCAAGTTTTCCTTGTCACCAAGTATACTGCTGAAGACGGGTAATAATGGTGCAATAAATCTGTGGAATTTAACCACAGAATATCAACTGATGCCTCTGTACTAGGTCCATGTTAGGAGATACTAGGAAAGCTGATTCACATAAACATCACTCAACGTACAGTTGGTGTTACCAGCCAGTTTAGACACACTTCTAGAACACCTCTTATGGAAGAAGTCCAGTCAATTCTCAGATACCTAAGTCGCAAACAGGGCATGGCATTTTGCATAAGAATGATGTGCATCTGTAAACATCTCAGCATGCACAAACTCAAGTAAGTTGAACTCAAGATAAGGGATCTACATCGAGATAGTATAGATTTGTGGGCAGAAACTTGGTTAACTGGAAAAGTAAGAACCATCATATTGTCATTGACTCTAGTTCAAACAGCTAGTTGTAAGGCAATGACTATCAGTGAATTGATTTGGGTGAAAAGTTACTTGATGATATGGTTCTAAAGATAAAGCAACCTACACATATATTGCAACAAGCAGCTACTGCATTCAAAGGCTCCAATCTTGCATTTCAGAGCAGAGCATGCTGAGGCAGACTCTAATTTTATAGAGATAAAGTGAGCCTAACAAGATAACTGGCTTGAGGGGAGCATCTAGGCATGCATCTTAAGTTGTATGACATCATGGCATCTATTCTCTTTTTATTGTCGGTTTTTTTATTAACCTTTCTAAGCTATCATTCTATTTTGTGGCACTTACATATGCTACTAAATATAAAAGATGCCTTCTTAGAGATCCCATGTGACCTAGAGGTCACAGGTTCAAGGTGTGGAATCAACCTCTTGCAAAAATGCAAGGTAAGGCTGCATACTAAAGACCCTTTCTGCTTTGCCACTTTCCTGGACCCCACACATGCGGGAGCTTCGTGCACCGGACTGCCCTTCTCAAACATCATCTCACAAGTTCCAAAATCTCTCCTTTCTTCTATTCTACTCTCTGTCTTTCTCAATACCTTTGCTTCCTTTCTTTACAATTAAATGGACACAGCTGAACTTAGAATCATATTCCTGGAAGTCACTTCTTGTTTTCAAATCAAAAGCTTGGGGTCACGAAATAAAATATGCAAATAAGACACAAAAATATGAAACCATCCTTACCAGCATTTTACTCTTCACGCCGAAAAATCCATCAGCATCAGTTACAACTGTTGGCTTTGATGCGCCTACAGCCATAATAGCCCCCTGAAAGAAAAAGCAAAGAAAAGCAGCTTAAAATCATGCAAAAACTTAGGAAGTTTATTGAGGCAAGACATTAGAGAGACAACTTACTTGGCCTGGAGGAAGGATCGCATCAAATCTGTCCACTCCAAACATGCCCAGATTGGACAAAGTAAATGTCCCTACATAACAACAACAACAACAACTCAGCTTTCCTTGGCCATGAAAAAGAACAAAAACCAATAAGTTCTCAACCAAACCTCATGATCAAAGTTTAATACCAGAATTATACTCATTAGGCTGAAGCTGTTTTGATCGAGCTTTGCGTATCAGCTCTTTCCATTTCTGTGACAGCAGATAAATGTCCGACTGCCCCAACAAACAAAAAGATTTCAGATAAGACTAAAGCAAATCCAAAATCACGAAAACAAATAACACAAATCTAATTACAGTCTCTACTGAAATGTACAGATTTACGGACCTTATCAGCATCCGGAAGAACAGGAGTAATAAGCCCACCATCAATCGCAACAGCCACCGCAATATTTATACTGCTGTTATATGTAAAACTCTTCCCGTCCTTGCAACTTGCATTAACAACGGGATATTGTGCCAATGCCATTGCAGCAGCCTTCGCCAACAGCACAGTCATGGTCACCCCCTTTGGCTTCACCTGAATACAGAAACGACACCTGAAGCTATCGTCTTTTCCATAAATCTTCAAAATTTTCAATTGAAAAACAATGGAAGAGGAAAGTCATGGATCAGAGAGAAGAACTTGCCTTCTCACAGAGTGCATCAAGCGCATCCGTCACAATAGGATATCCAACACGGAATGTAGGTACAGAAAGACTTTTCACCATGTTTTTGGATACCGCAGCTTGCATAGTCGTGAAAGGAACAACAGTGGAACCGGGAATTGGAGGAACTGGAGCAGCAGCTTTAGGAGCTGAAGGAGCAGAAACTGGAGAAGCAGCAGTTTTCACAGAAGGTACATTGGCATCAGTACTCTTGGAAGGCGCAATTCCAGCCGCAGACTCGATATCGCCTGGTGTAATCCGGCCAAATGGCCCCGTTCCCACAACCGATGCAATGTCTATCTTGTGCTGCTTGGCGAGTTTATTCGCGTAAGGCGTGGCGACTATTTTCCTCGGTCCTTCTTGAATTGCTGCCGGCTCGGGAGGAGCGCTTGACGCAGCGGAAGGAGGGGCTGGAGATGCGGCAGAAGGCGGGGGAGAAGGAGGAGCGGCAGATGAAGAAGGGAAATTTGAGGAAGAAGCTTTTGCTTTCGCCTTGGCTTCTGCAATTTCTTCTTCGGACTCGGCAAGGAGACCGATCGGAGCGCCCACGGGAGCCGTTTCGCCTTCGGGGACCACAATTGCTGCGAGGATGCCATCGTAGAAGGTTTCGACGTCCATATCGGCTTTATCAGACTCTACAACGACAACGCTTTCGCCTTTGGAGAGAACATCGCCTTCTGATTTCACCCATGAGACGATTTTGCCTTCTGTCATGGTGGAGCTGAGAGCGGGCATGAATATCTCGCGGATCTTGGCGCGGACGGTCGGGATCTTGCGGGATGGACGGGGAGGGAGGGATGAGTGGCGTGGAGGCCATGGGAGGCGCTTGGTGGAGAGGGAAGAGGAGAAGGAGATTTTAGTGGGGGTGGAGGAGGAAGCAGTGGGAAGAAGAGAAGAAGCCATTGATGATGGATATGAAGGGAACTTCTTCTTCTTCTTCAGCCTTTGTTTCAGACGAATCAGAAATGTCTGAAGAAGAAGGGAAATAAGAGGGGAAGGGGGCGGAGAAGTCGAGAGGAGAGTTGGCTGAGGATGTCAACGTTAACATCGCCCGATTGGAAGGGTCACGCACCAGAGCGGTGGCGGCAACGAAATTTGCAAAATCTAAACATTTAGCAATCGTCCGGCTAGGATAAAAAAGGGAAAGATGGGCAATAAACTTAGAGTGTTTATTTAATTGCACATGTTTGGCGTTTCTGATATATCATGGCATATCTAAAAAATGTGCCTTATTTAACTGCGATATATTTGGCATATGTGAGATAGCAGGTTTATTTAACTATAATATCTTTGGCATATGTGAGATATCGTGTTTATTTAATCATGTTATCTTTGGCATATCTGAGATATCTATTTTATTTAACTATATTATGTTGAGCATATCTTACATATCAATCTTATTTAATATTGGATCTTTGGCATTTTGGAGATATGCCAAATGCCTTACGTAGTGTATAAACTCGTCCATTTTAGAGCGAGAAAAATCAATTTCAAACCAGCATTTTTTAATGAGAGAAAATGAACTGGGTCGTTGGTGGTGAAGGGTTTTGGGTTCTTGCGTTGAATGTCTAGGGCAAGGAAGAGGTTTTGGGTTGTCCGGTGAAGGGTTTTCGGTTCTCCGATGAATGTCTATGGCGACGAAGAGGTTTTGCCTTCTACGGTGAAGGGTTTTGGGTTCTCCGGTGAATGTCTAGGGCAACGAAGACAGAGTTCTTCGTCTCTGCATGAACAGAGACGAAATCGTCGGTTTATTGATTGAGAGTGAGGGGGGTTTGCCGTCCAATTTGAAGGGCAAGAGAGAAGGGGATTGCTCATCAATCCATAGTGTTCTTTTTTTATTTTTTGTTGTTAGGCGACAGAGAGGTTGTTCGTCTAAGGCAAGAGAGGGGTTTGTCAGTTTTTCGTTTCTGAAAACCCTAGATTTGCTTGGGCGCAAAGCCCAATTTGCTTTTTCCCTGCAATCTCGTCTTCTCTCTCTCTCTCTCTCTCCAAGGTATGTTTTTTCTACTGTGAAACGTCGTTTCTTGTGGAATGATTTAAATGTTGTTCTTGTTCTGGGATTTGTTGTGCATTTCACCATTTGTGTTCAAATTGAAGGGTAAACCCCACTTCTTGTTCTCCTTGCTCTCTCCCTTCGATCCCACTTCATACAGAGAAAATTTGAAGAATTCAAAGCCTCTCTCTGCAAGTCATCGGCTTCGCTCTAGTAAAATGTCATTGCATTTTCGGATTTTCCAATTCGCGTTTTGATTTTCATTTCGGATTTCTCCTTGAATCAATGGCTATATTTGGTAGCTTTTCGTGTTACATTTTGTTCAGTTTCATTTTTGGGTAAGTGAATGTTGGAGTTATGGTTGCTGGTTTTTGATTTTGATTTTTAGTTTGTCAATTTGGATCTTTAGTTGATTTTGAGCTTATTTTTTTGTTTCTTCTGGTTATTGGAAATTTTCCTTTTATGTTTTGTTGGTATAGTCTACTCCCTTTTCTTCTTCTTCTTCCAATTTTCGCTTTTGTCTTTGTTGTAGTTTTTGAATTATTTGGAAATGCATTGGATTGGGTTTGGAAATGATGTTATCTGGCTCTTTGGAGAGTGGTTTCTTTGACCGATTGCAGGTTTTGGTTGATGAATAAATGGGTTTTATTCCCCTAAGAGTTTTGTTTGAAGGAGCGTACATTGATTTGCAATTCTTTCTATTCTTTAAAATGTTTGTGGTTTGTATATTGTTAAGAAATTAGCCATGATCTTTCTCATCCATGCATAATATCATGAAAAATAAATACAATTTTTTTACTGCTACTGAGCTTCAAAGCTTGAGGGAAAGATGCTTGTACTATGTTGTTTGTTCTTGCTTTTAGTTGTCTTTGTTGAAGACAGAGAGGTAACTGATAGTGTTGTTTGCAGTTTTACTGAAAAGGTTAATCCATGCTGTTGTTAGAATCCATTGATCAGGTGGATTATATGGTGCTTGAGTGTACCCATTGGACGGCATGTGTCCCAAGAGGCATATGGAGATGATGTATACATATATGCTCAGTGTATACAATTGTTGTTCGCTTCTACCTTTATGCCTCAGCCCTTAAATTTCCTGAGGCCCAACCTTGTTATGGGCACTATTTCCTTTAGGCCTAATTTCTGAACATTTAGGTTCATTGCTAATGTTTGTTTTTCTTGGGTCTATATAAGCCATATTGGACCTCTATAGGCCATTGCTAATGTTTGTTATTCTTGCTTTTAGTTGTCTTTGTTGAAGACAAAGAGCTAACTGATAGTGTTGTTTGCAGTTTTGGTTAAAAGGTTAATCCGTGCTATTGTTAGAATCCATTGATCAGGTGGATTATTCGGTGGCCCACCAGATAATTTGATCACTCTATGTTTGCACATGTTATATCTGCAGCTATGTAATCAGTTATGTAATCAGTCTTCATTTATTTTCATGTTTGTATTGCTTTATTGATATTCTCATTAAACATATGATAGGCTCCATAATTGTTCTGTTGTATCTGCAAGATGGAGTTCTGTTGTATTTATTTTATATGTTCTTCTCCTATTAGGAATGAATTCTGTCTCAGAATAAAAATGTTCTGTTGCGCATTTATTTTCTTGTATTTATTGCTTCAGCCATGTTCTCGTTGAGCATTTAACTATCTAACTATGAGATGTTGGAAGTAAGAAGTGTAAACATTTATACCCTTGATGATTGCAAATTTTATATTTTTATTTCGTCTGAACACGTTGTCAATACAGTTTCCTACTTTAAAGCACAATTGATAAGCATCATGTAGAAAAATAGTAAACAATTAAGTTTTAAAAATTATAGCTGTAGAGTCGTTTTTGGTAGAATCCATAGGGAAGAAGCAGAGGTGGCTGTCATGCATACATTGATACTTCAAATATATTATGTTTATACATCCTCTTATTGGTATGTAATATTAGAGACATTTTTCAGATGCCGCACAAAAGAAAAGAGAGAGTCCCTGTGACACCTAGTCTTGTTCATGGCGAACATATGGACAGTGTGTCTGAAAGCATTAGTGATGGAGACAAGGGAACATATAATAAATGGACCAAGGAACAAGAGGACTTTATCCTCGAAACACTTTATGATGAAATCATAGAGAGGAGAATCATCGCAACAGGGAGTATGCCAAAGGGCGTGGTGATTAGGGAATTGTTGGTTCTCTTCAAAAAGCAATTTGGAGTTGAATTAACCATGAAGCAATTGAATACCAAAATACGACTTTTCAAAAGCAAGTACATGACACTTGCAAAGTTAAGGAATGGAGACTCATGATTAGGGTGGGATGTAGAGAGAAATTGCTTCCTTGCAACTCCAGAGGTCATGAACACCAACCTCCAGGTAATGCAACACACCATTTCTATAATAATATACGTTATCTTTACAATGTCATTTACAAATGTTTGTGTATGTACAGTCAAATCCGGAAGCACAATGCTTATTTGGGAGGAATTTATGGAACTATGAGCACCTGGAGACGGTGTTTGGGGGGAGCATTGCCACCGGAGAATTTTCCTCAGGGATTAATAATTCTGTAGAAGATGAAGGACTATGTGAATCGAGAATGGTTGGCAGTCAATATACACCCCTAGTTGAGGAAGTATATAGACCACACATGTCAAATGTGGATGTTGATGCATTTTACCCCCAGGGCCCATATTATGGGGAGGAAGCTGAAGGGGATACTAATGGATTGCACATGCAATCTCAATTAGAAAACCTTCCACAACGCCCTATACGCCAAGATACCTCCACAACCTCAACCTCATCCTCAATTCCCTCCTCTAAGACTGTTACTCCACGGCGTGCGAGGAGAAAAGGGAAGCAAGCTGGTCAATCATCATCCTGAACATGCAATGATCCTCCTCCATTCATTGATCCTTCCATTATATCAAGGTTAGAATGACTTGCAGGCATAGACAACTCTTCGTGGATGACTGCATTGGATTCTTTGGAAGGTCTGATCGAGATGAAGAAGGTTAAGGCATATAGTATTCTCCAAAAAACGGACATAGGCTTCAGGGAGGGTTTCGCTCGTTGGTCGCAGGATAGACAACTCTTGTATGTTAGGATGCACCTGTAGGTGTTTGCTGTTTGCAAAGAAACTATTTTAGTTGAATATATTTGATGTGTATTTATATTGGACCTCTATAGGCCATATTTATTATGGTTAGACATATACATTGAGGCTTTGAATATTTAATTATTTGAAGGGTTATTGTGCTGCCTTAATATGATTTGAACATTTAATTCTATATGGATAATGTTGTAATATGCATATTACAATTTAAATTTTTTATGGTTGTAAAAGTTGATTATTAGGCGTAATGCCTCTCATGTGTACACTGTGCACTGGCTCAACAAACAATTGAGACTTTGCCAAAATTTCCTTTTATGATAATTCAAGTTTCATGTGCGATAATATAAGGCAATGGCAAAAGAGGGACAACGCAGCGCTACATGTAACGAAGAAGTAATTTGTGAAGTGAATAATGTGGTTAGCATGGCCACATCACACATACTAAGACATGTTATACAATTTGAGGAGGATGCTACACTGCATGTGCGAAGGCCGCGTCCGATGCGCACCCATAAAAGTACTCGAGGTTACGAGGAATTTTAGTTAGTTTATGAAGAAACTAGGCCGAGATTCCAAAAATTGTATAGAATGCATCAGTTCCAGTTTAGTAAGTTGGTTAATATTTTCCAAAATACTTGGCTCTTATCTAATACCTGCTAGGTGACAGTGGAGGAGATGGTGGCAACATTTTTAATGATTGTCGGACAAGACTCAAGGTATGAACCAGCCGCGAAAAGTCTATTTAGGTCCACTTACACCATTAGTACCAACTTCCATAAAGTTCTTCGTGCAATCTTACAGTTGTACAGTCGCCTTATGGCTCCGCATGCAACGGAGGACCACCCAGAGATTTCAAACAATTACCATAAAGACAATCATTTCACAGTAACTATATCTGTATTTTGTAGTCTTCAATACAATAGATTGGGACATTGAAGACATAACATTCAATATGTCACATACTATTGACAGGGTTGCATTGGAGCTACAGATGGGACACTGATACCTGTTAGGGTTTATGGCTTGGGTCCATGTGAATCGTCAGAGTGGCGTACCAGGAAAGGATTCATTGCACAAAATGTTCTTGCATGTTGCAAATTTGACATGCAGTTCACATACGTGCTTGCTAGCTTTACGGGGTCTACACATGACACTGTTGTGCTGAAAAAGGCTCTTACAAGATGAGGAGCACAGTTGACAATTCCTTAGGGTAAATCCATTATGTGTTTACATTTTAGATTATACCTTGATGCCTCGGTCCTTAATCGTTGATGCGCTTATGGTACAGGGAAATACTACTTAGTTGACGGTGGTTACGCAAATAGGCAACAATTTCTTACCTCGTATCGAAAGACTAGGTATCATCTAAAGGAGTTTGCCCAAGGAATGCAGCAACCACAAAATGCAGGGGAGTTATTCAACCTTCGACATGCACAGTTGCGGAACGTAATAGAAAGAACATTTGGTGTTCTAAAGGCTAGATTTCCCATTCTCAAGACTGCGCCTCCCTTTCCTATTATGACACAAGTTAATCTTGTCAAAGCATTATGTGCGCTGCATAATTTTATGCGCCAGGAACCCGTTGACGATCCGTGTTTGGCAAAGGAGATGGTAGACAATCCCGAGTCTCCAATCTCCAATGACAATGACAGCTGCGATTTCAACAGTGATTCAGAGGATGAAATTGTCACTGATGTAAACTTGGAGAGGGTGAATGCTGGTATGCATGTGCTGCATTAGGATGAGATGGAGCTGCAGGGCTTACAAACACTCATGATGAGCACAAACAATTCACAGAGCATGTCGATGCGCCCTACCCAGGAGGCTGCTCGACGAGATGCTGCTGCTTGGCGTGCTTCCATAGCACACAAACTGTGGTTTGATTATGTTCATAGAAATAACTAGTAGATGTGCGTTCATGTGCCAAAAAATGGTGTATTAAACTTTGTTTTAGGATGTATTACTTGACTGCTTGACTTAATTGATGCGTGAATGTTTATATGAATTGTATATATTGCTAATAGTGTAAAATATATGCACATGATATCTTATTACATGAATGGAGGAAAACCTGCACCCCTTATGTGCATGCGGCCGAGGGCCTATGTTGTTGCTCCAAGTACGATCGAAGCCCAATAGTGGCAAGTGGTACTTACGTTGTCCTGCAAACGAACAACATACAAGATAGTTTATGTGGCTTGATGAGTACATGCCAGTTGAGTTACCACCCTTACCACCAATTGGGACGACAATGCACCAACGGGAATGGTGGGATGGGGGATTCGATCAAAATGCAGTGTTGACGCCCACTATTGCATTACAAGATGGAGGCTGCGACCGTGTCTCCCTTGTATTTAATGCCCCCTTCTCATCATTTAATGTAGTAGCATATGTCCTTGTACTTGTAATTCTCATGCTTGTGATTGTGCCTTTGTTTATGTAAAGCTTATCTTTTAACTTTCATGCAATAACTTTTGCTTGTAGTCATCTAACTTCTAATTGCGATTTGCAACAATGTCTACATTTTGGTAATTTTTCTATCTCATGTAATGTATTTGAGTGTGTGTGACCGTATGAATGTTGATTGCTTCAATGCTATAAACTTCATATCAGGGTCTTTGTCATGGCTGAGAGAGGAAGTTGAATCCAAGTAAGGTGGTACTGTCTTTCTAGTTGAATACAAGTTTCTATTATTTCTTTAACCTTATGTCTTTGGAGCTAATGGATCGTTATTGAATTTATTTAGTTCAGCTAATTTCTCCGTGATTAAGCTCATTTAATGGCATATGTTTGGGATTTTCTGTAGACATTTTCAATGGCACACTTTTGAGAGGTCAATTAAGTGATGGAACATCTACAATGAACAGATGGATACCTGCAGTTCTCAACGAGTCGCTTTTGTGGTCAGAGACAATACAGTTGAGACAACTAAAACAAATGAAAGAAAAATAATTGTTTGGAAAAGTGAAAGAAAAAATGGGTTTTTCATTTCAACCTTTCATGAAATAAATTGATATATTCTTGGCAAATGCTAAATCCAAGATTGAGTATCTTAAACATAGTCAGGAGATAGGCTTGGTGGTCCACTTTACACTGCAAAGATCTCATGCATTCTCGGTTTTTCCTTCTGCAGTTGATTATGACTAGATTTGCAGTTGTTGTAGTCAACAGACTTGGTAGAACGCCCTTACTACTAGGAGGTGTTAGTGGCATGGTAAGTCTCTTGTTAGCTTTGGAGAAATTCAGAGATCTCTTCTTGGGATGCATGAAACTTGAAAGCAACAATCCAATATTTAGCCGGCAATACATTTCAAACACTAGGGCAAGGTCTGGAGTTTGAGATCTGGTGGCATTTAGCTTCATCCTCTCTTAAATATAGTCAAAGAAAAAGGGAGTGCAGGAATTTTCTTTGTTCTATCTGTGCTTATTTTGTAGCTCGTAAAGAAATATTAGACTAATGTGTTTGCCTTCTGACATGTAATTTCTCTGTTTCTACTGGCTTCATATTACACTTTTCTAGATGATGCTCCTGTGCTAGCTGTAGTTGCACTATTATTATATGTTGGGTGCTATCAGGTATTCAAGAAATTTCTCTGTTTTCTTTTCTTGCAAATTCTAGCTTTTATGTTCTGCAGACCATTTGTCCATCAGGTTTAGTTTGCAGCTTTCCCTATTTCATGTAATGCTTTAGGTATATATGTTAAAAGTGAATGTTTTCTGCACTTCTTTTGTAGTTATCATTTGGTCCCATTGGTTGGCTGATGATCTCAGAGATTTTCCCTCTATGTGTTAGAGGCAAGGGACTGAGTATTGTAGTGCTTGTAAACTTTGCATCAAATGCATTGGTGACCTTTGCTTTCTCCCCACTACGGGTATCCATCTCTTTACCTTTTTGCCTCTAGTAGCTATGCTTCTTGCGTTGTGTTGTCAAATGTCATACATAAAGCGTCATTAGTCTGCAAATATTATCAGTATCTGGTGAATTATATAATCTTGACATACTTATATGTCTCAAAGCCTTCACGTACTTGTACGCTGGGTGTGGTTTTAGATGGTGCTTTCGAATAACTAAATGTTACTTACCGTCATTTTTTGGAAGATGTAAGACAATTTGATCATCTCCTGTTGTTATTATCATGTTTTAATGGAAACTTTTATGCACTTTCTAAAACTCATAAAATGTGAAAATTTTAAAAACTTGTTTGGCCAGAAACCCTTCTTTTTGGCTTTCCATTTTACTTACGATATAAACCCTATGCTCTGTTTATTTTAATTAAGCAAAGGTTGCACTTCTATAAATTTTGATACTTACAGGTCAGTTTGGAGTATTTATATTCTTCAACTGTCCTATGACAAAATTTTCTTTTGGCACACTCTAGGTTTATCCTTAGTTCACTACTAATTGGGTCATTTCATTTTAAAGAAGCAGTGGCATTACACAAAAGTGGGTTCTTTTCTGCTACTCTGGTATCAGCTTGAAAAGAATGGAAGGAAGAAATTGCTTAAAAGGAACATATATCTACAGACGTATGTCCAAAAGGACTGGTCATATTATATCCTGTACTCAAACAATAATGAAATCTTTCGAGGATGTGTTGGAAAAATTTCTACAATTTTGCTTTCTTTTACCTTCCCTAATGCTAATCCTTAAACAATCACAATGTTCTTGATGGGATTACTCTACGCATTACAGCATCACTGGTTGCAGCTAAGCTAGTTTTGGACGCTACTTCTGCGAGTTACTAAGCTAGTTTTGGACGCTACTTCTGCGAGTTACTACATTTGTTTTATGTTTTATTTTGTGTGATTGCAAGCACTATTGGGAGCTGGAATTCTGTTTGCTGTTTTCGGGGTAATAACTGTATTATCTCTTCTTTTCATCTTCTTCGTCACACCAGAAACAAAGGGGCTTAGTCTTGAGGAAATTGAGGCCAAGATCCTCTAGCCTTTCACTCTCTTTCAGCAGTCTCAGTTTTTGCCTGTTGTAACTAAACTAATTCCTATAGCTTTCCATATAAATGATGCATAGGAAATGTCCATGCTCTTGAGATATTAGAACTGCTGTGAAGAAAATTCACCAAGAAAAGAAGCTCGATGTGCACGAAATGAACAGATTCGCATGGAAGATTACAAATGCAGAAATGCGTTGCACTCCCCATAATTTATTGTATTCATTGGACCATATGTTTGTCCAAATGTATTGGAAGTTTACAAATACATAGCTTTAGACCATTCATTTAGTTTGTACAAATGCAGTGGAATATTGGAATTATTGTATCATCCTTTTTTGGAAATGTTATCTTTGTTCTTGTTATGAAATTGAGTACTTGTTTAAATCAAACATTTAAATGGGATGTTTGTTCATTTCTTTCTTGGAGCAAGCTCTCTCTCTCTCTCTCTCTCTCTCTCTCTCTCTCTCTCTCTCTCTCTCTCTCTCTCTCTCTCTCTCTGAGTTCACCGTTCAAAATGATGTTTTCTTTGAATACTAGTTATATCTTTACATTTGATTAGATAGGTGGGATAACCACAAAGATCATCAAAGAATGGCCTATGCTAATATATTTTCAACTCAGCCTCTCCAAATTAGGAATTGGTTTAGTATCAGTTTGTTAAGTAAATAAAATTAAAAAGATCAACTAAGAAAGAGTGCCTTTTGTATACTTTGAATGCTTGTAAAATTAATTAAATATGCACTTACATGTGGGACTATCGTATCCAATGATCCAAATCATTCACGCAAAGGATGAAATTTATTCACCATGCTTTGGGATGTCAAATGGATGGCTTAAAAAGTTAAAAATATCTTTGTGATACTTGTGGACCATGACCTACCCAAACCAGGATCAAAAGATGACGTGTGTTATGCACAGTGCACATTGATGTAAGAAATCATTTTTTAACTTTAGCACCCTCAATGAGAATTTTTGCACATCTTCATAACATTTAAGAGTGGCCTTTCAGGTTAAAACATTCTTCTAGATTTCCTCTAAAGAACAAGAGTGTGTCATATGAGTATTTACATGATACATGTAAGGTCCATTAGCAGAGACTTTGACATGTAAGTCACATATATATTTCAGATATCACCAAAGATATCACTAGAAATATCACCAGAGATATCACAGAACAAATGCCACATATCTCAGATATCACACAAGATATCACAGAACATATGACACATATCTTAGATATCACAGAAGATATTGCAAGAGATATCACAGGAGATGTGCCAACAAAAACGTCAAACATATGCCGTTAAATAAACACCCCTTAGTGTGGAAATTCACTTATTCTTTTCATAGTACTAATGACATGGAGAATTGATCCTTAGGAGGTCCAGCAACCTTCCTTGAAGAATGTAGTTAAAGATATAATTCAAGAGTTCGTATCCATGTTAAGAAGGGAAGCCTTGCAGTAATGGTAAAAGTTGTCATCGTGTAACCTTGAGGTCACGAGGTCAAGGCGTGGAAACGGCCTCTTGCAAATGCAAGGTAAGGCTGTGTACTTTAGGCCCTTGTGGTCCACCCCTTCCCCAGACCCTGCATAGGCGGGGGCTTCGTGCACTGGGGTTGCCCTTAGTTCCTATCCATGTTAAGAGAAATGAGTGCGAAGATACTTCTCTTATACATTGATTAGAAGGTAATAAGGTTGCTATTTACAACAAAAGAAGAAGTGAATATAACAAGGGAATGAGTATATTATTTACACAAATCACATAAACTCATTCAAAAACGCATCATAACTGAGCAGCTTGAAAACATTAAGAAACATTAAAATTTTCATAAGTCAACCACTAAATTAATTACAACAATCACCAATTACATCTTCATACCAAATTGCATAACAAAATTTACATAAAAATGATGTTATAGAGCTTAGCATCGTCACTCAATAACTTTTACACCCAAAATGAAGATTACACTCAAACTCCCAAAATTACAACTTCCCCACTTAAAATTTCGGAACCACCATCATTATAATAATAAAAAGCAAGCGAATGATGTTATAGATCTTAGCACCATTACCCTTTTTATGCTTTGAAAAGCTCCTATCAAAACATCTCCTACTATATCATCATTGATCTCTTCTTCTACATGTCTTCCAATCCGAAGTTTGTGTCCATGTACTTCAATCAAGCTAGCTTCAGCTATGGGTTCATCCACCCCGCTCATGTCATCAACCAGGTACCCATAGAGTTGACGGAGTATCTCAAGCTAGAGACAAAACCAGTTGAGATTCGGGATCGTAAGAATAAGAAGCTGCGAAACAAGGACATACTCTTAGTCAAAGTTTTGTGGAGAAATGCGCACATGGAAGAAGAGACTTGGGAACCGGAGTCAGAAATGCGAGAAAAGTACCCCGAGATCTTTTGACAGTATATAGTAGAATTTCGGGGGTGAAATTCCCCTAAGGGGAGAATAATGTAATGACTCCAATTTTGTAATATTGAAATTCCAAGTTTAGCAACAAAAAGATCAGTTTTTGAAGATAAGGGCATTTTAGTCATTTCACTATTCACCTTGACTGAACCTAGGAATTTGGTCCTAAAAATGATTCCAATTGATGCGTCTTGAAAAAAGGAAGCCAACGAGACAAAAATCACCCAAAACGGAGTTAAAATGAGCAAATTATGGCCCTTTGAAGTTCAGGGGCAAAATTGTAAATTTTACAAAAAAGGTTTAACCTGCAAAACACAGGGGCCCGTTTTGATACGGGCACCCCTTCATCTTCAACCTCTAGAGGGTTCTAGAACGGTGGTGATTGGAGGAGAAATCACGGCCATTCTGGAGGTTTCTCCACCGCCATTCAAAGGCGGTGAGAGCCCCCTCCAGAGCCCTCTCTTAGCTCTATAAATAGAGCTCTTGGGCGCCTCTAATGGCAGCCCAAAACGTTGAAGAAAACCAGTCGTGGAGCAGTGACCTAGAGGGGAAAAACAAGGAGAAAAACCCAGCAACGAGTTAGGTATGTCCCAGATCGCTTAAAACCCATCTCCATCATAGTTCCAAGGTCAATTCCCCTAAGTTTTTGCATGAAAAACCATGCAAAACGGAGCCCAGGAGAGCCACCAAGGACCCAGGGACGTTCCCTACGCCGCACTGGTTCGACAGGGGTCGAACCAGGGTTTCCTGAGGATGCCCCAGTCCCCCAGATGACGAAATGTTCCAGTCGGAACGTCCCACGTCGTCTCCGTTTGAAAAACCAAACGGGCGTATCCAGGGACGCACCCGCAAAAGAGAGAGATGGGCAAGAAGTTCTGCGCGTTTGCAGACGCGCCCGCTGAGGCGTACGCCGCAGACGCGCATCGCGCTAACAATACGCCATTTTCTTCGTTCCTTAAGGAAGCTGGGGCGCACGACGTAAACGCGCAGCGCCCTAGCATTCCATTATTTTATTTTATTTTTAAGACTCTTATGTATGTACGACACTAAAATGCTTATAACTTGAGATCTATAGCTCCGATTGAGGTACCGCAAAAGGAGTTGTGTCCGTGTCGACGACACGGACACATCCAAACTATAAAATCTCTAATCAAGGCCCAATCAAAGGTGGGCATGACCCTTAGAATAGGATGGTGGCGCGTGGCCACTAGAACTTTAGAAAACTGAGGATACCAAGGCCCAATTAGGACCTTAGGACACCCATAGGCATAGGGATGGACCCCTAATGCCTAAGTAATAAGACCAATTACTCTAAAACCCATAAAAGATAGGCTAAACTAGCCTTGATTCCCCAAACCATGATCAGGAGCGTTCGAGGATAAAAGGGTTAGCGCGACCTAGCCCAGTAGGTGCTTTATCACTATTAGATTCTTTTAAAAGAACAATTATTATTTTGAGAACATATGTTTTAAATATATGACTTGTTTAGCATGACTTAATTCAGCATGCATGATAAATGCTTTGTACATAGACATGTTTTGTAAAATGATTGCATATACATTATGAACATATATGTTTTGCAAACAAGTGCATACATTGCATGATTTAAGTATTTGCAAAGATTGCATGTCCTTGAGGGTTGCCAAAAGACGCTGAAGTGCCGAGGGCCAGGCAGTTGTGAGGGACCCAAAGAGGACAGGTTTTGAAAAGAGATTTTGGCTTATTTGATCTTATGTGATTTGGGCTAGTAAGCCCATGGGTGCTATGCTGAGGGGTCTGGGTTGGCCACTCGGCCTCTACCACTATTAGGTGGATGGGTACCATGCTCAAAAAGAGGCAAGTCCCTACGTCGACTGCATGTGGTACAGGGGGCTACCACTAGTGTCACAGCACTGGGTCGACGTGTCGTAGGCCCTGTGGAGGCTATGACCGAGTGTCCTCAGGTACCTGGGGACCACACGGCGAGGAGGTCGTGGGCATAGTGGACCCTATGGTTTGATGATTTATGTGCATTGCATATAGCATGATACGAGGTTGGTCGACCATACCATACTAGAAATCCATGAGTTGGATTCCATGAAGCATCTTATGCATATCATGATGTTATGATACATATGTATATGATACTTTCGATTTTGGATTATATGATCCTTTAAGTCGTTAGTATTTCAGTTTAACAATGGATTTTAATATCGATGTTGCGCTTGAGTATTCAAACATACACATGTTTTGAATGAGCATATGATTTTAAAACATCTCATGCATTATAAAACTAGTAGTGATAAGCTCCTACTGAGTATAGTATATACTCACCCAATCCTCAACATTTTTTTAGACACCAAGTAAATACTTAAGAGCCAAGGTACGCTTGAGCTAGGAACCATCAAGACTAAGTACAAGTAAGTAAAACCCCTACCTTATCTTTCAATGTTGCTTGATTGTAGTTACACTCTAATAGCTGGGGCTGTGACTAACACTTTCTTGGGAATAATATTGATTTAAACTTTGCCATGGCTAAATAATTTGAGAATGTGTTTTGACACTCGGGGTTTTTATGAAAGACTATTTTCCAAACGAAAAAGATTTTCATGCATTTCATACTTACAAAATAAGAGATCTCGCCTTTTTATCAAAATTGTATCATATAAAAACCCCGGGTCGTCACAATTGGTATCAAAGCACGGTTTAACGTTACTCACAGCCCAGTTATGAGAAGAATAACTTATAATCAAGTTTCATCCATGAAAGAGTAAGGGGTAATAGGATAACACAAACTAAGATTTGGTGAATTGCCCTGTGATTACATATGCCTAGGAAGAAAGGAAGTAATGCTCCAAGACCTGAAGCCCCACCAGTGGACTCCACTAGGTCGGGCAACGGGATGGCTGAGTTATTCCAACAATTCTTACAGAATATGGGACAATACATGAATAGTCAAAGCCAAACTCCTACCCCCCGAGATCCTTCCCCTGATAAGGCAATAGATAGGACTGAGGTTCAGTTAGAAAGGTTTCAAAAACTAGCTCCCTCATTCATAGGAGAAGATGAAGCATCTACAGCTGAAAAATGGTTAATCGATATTGAAAAGATATTTAAGGCCATGAACATAGCTGAAGAAAGAAAAGTACCCATGTCCACATTTGTGTTTAGGGGAGAGGCTACCTTTTGGTGGGAAACAGCGGAAAGAACTTATTTTGATCAGCAAGAAACAATAGGATCGGAAGAGTTTAAAAAGGTCTTTAATGACAAATATTATCCTAAACACATAAGGAAACAGAAGGAAAAGGAATTTATGGACTTAGAACAAGGAAATATGACCGTCCAACAGTATGAAAGTAGATTCATCAGCCTTCGAAGATTTGCACCACGTGCTTGTGCTGATGAGGAAGATGCAGCAGAAAGATTCGTAGATGGACTCAACTCAGGACTCGTGAACGTAGTTCTAGGTTTCCAACCTTCCACAGTAGCCAAAGCCGTAGAGATGGCCTCCCTATACGAAAAAGATTATCAAAGGAACCAGGCAATAAGAGAAACTAAGAACATCAACACCATGAGGAACAAAGGAAAGAGACCCTTTCAGTCATCTAGACCTAGGCCACCTTTCAAGAAGCTGTTTGAAAACAAAGGAAGAAGACCAGACTGGAAGGCATGCCCTAGGTGTAATAGAAATCATCCAGGCAAACCATGTCCCACTTTCAACATCACTTGCTATAGTTGTGGAGAATTAGGGCATTTTTCTAGTAACTGTCCAAAAAGGAAAGTACAAGAGCGTAAAGAAGATCAAGTTCCAAAAAGCCAAGGAAGTGTCTTTGCCCTCACTTCCAATCAAGCCCAAGCTTCAAATGCAGTTGTTGAAGGTATTCTTTCTATCTCTGATACACCTGCTAAAGTTCTATTTGATACAGGCTCCACTCATTTTTTCATATCCCGGGAATTTGCATCATCCTTGGACATTATACCACAGGACCTAGACTTCACTCTAGAAGTCATGACTCCTGTAGGCCAGGCACTTCCCACCTATTCTTATCTCCAGGATGTCCCCATTTTGATTAAGGACCATTTGTTACATGCCAATCTTATCCACTTAGATATGAATGACTTCGACATCATCCTAGGTATGGACTGGCTAGCCTTTCATCAAGCCTTTGTTGATTGCCGTCAGAAACATGTCACTTTTACCCTACCTAATGGAGAGACTTTCACCTTCCAAGGAAGAAAGGATTATTCTGGAGCATGTGTTATTTCTGCCATGAAAGAAGTTAAGCACATTGCTCAAGGATGCCCCTTCTTCTTACCCAAGATTGAATCCGTCGAGAATCCCCAACCAAAGCTAGAGGATGTTGAGGTAGTCCGAGAATTTCCTGATGTATTCCCTGAGGACTTACCAAGTTTACCTCCACCAAGGGAAATTGAGTTCATCATTGACCTTATACCCGGTACTTCCCCCATTTCCAAAGCTCCTTACCGAATGGCTCCTGCAGAACTAAGAGAACTGAAGACCCAGTTATATGAACTACTTGACAAAGGGTTCATACGACCTAGCGTATCTCCGTGGGGAGCTCCAGTCCTTTTTGTTAAGAAAAAGGATGGCTCCATGAGATTGTGCATAGACTATCGAATGCTGAATAGGGTCACCATTAAAAATAAGTACCCTCTTCCCCGAATTGATGATCTTTTCGATCAACTTCAGTCAGCTAGAGTCTTCTCCAAGATTGATCTACGATCAGGGTACCATCAACTTCGAGTTAGAGAAGAAGATATCCCCAAGACAGCCTTCAGGACTCAATACGACCATTATGAATTCAGAGTAATGTTCTTTGGTTTGACTAATGCTCCAGCCGCGTTTATGGACCTTATGAATAGGGTGTTCAAGGAGTACTTAGATAAATTCATCATAGTGTTTGTGGATGATATCTTAATATATTCTGAAACTCCTGAAGACCATATGGAACATCTAAGGATAACATTAAGCACCCTACGAGCACACAAGTTATATGCAAAATTCAGTAAGTGTGAGTTTTGGCTGGAAAAGGTTAATTTCTTAGGACACATTATTTCTCAAGATGGCATAGCAGTTGATCCCACTAAGGTTGAATTAGTACAGAACTGGGAAAGACCTAAGACAGTCACAGAAATAAGAAGCTTCTTAGGACTTGCCGGATATTACAGGAGATTCATCGAAGGTTTTTCACAAATGGCTTTACCTCTAACTAAGCTGACCAGGAAAGACACAAGATTTAAATGGACAGATAAATGTGAGGAAAGCTTCCAAGAACTAAAAAGAAGGTTGACTACCGCACCTGTCCTTACCTTACCTTCAGGAAGTAGCGGATTTGAGATATACAGCGATGCCTCGCAACAAGGACTAGGCTGCGTACTTATGCAACATGGGAAAGTAATTGCTTATGCTTCTCAACAACTCAAGAAGCATGAAGTCAATTACCCAACCCATGACTTGGAATTAGCGGCCATAGTCTTTGCCCTGCGAATATGGAGACATTATTTATATGGGGAAAAGTTTGAAGTGTTTACAGATCATAAGAGTCTTAAATATATCTTTTCCCAACAAGACTTAAACATGCGACAAAGAAGATGGATGGAACACTTAAAAGACTATGACTTCTCCATTCATTATCACGCTGGAAAAGCTAATGTGGTAGCTGATGCATTAAGCAGAAAAACCCAAGGGATGTGTACAAGTTCATTAACTAAGAGATGGAAGCTATTACAAGAAGTAATCACATGGAAACCAGACATAAGTAAGCACAAGATCATTATGGCAGGTCTAACCATAAAGTCAGCTGTTAATGAAAAGGTAAAACAAAAACAGGAAGGGGATCCAGATATACAAGCTTCCATAGGAAAACCAGGGTTTACAAAAAGGGAAGATGGTAGAGTTTACATGCAAGGAAGATTAGTGGTACCGGCTAATGAAGAGATAAGACAAGAAATCTTAAAAGAGGCTCACAGGTCTAAGTATACTATACACCCAAGAGGGACTAAGATGTATCAAGACTTAAAGAAACAATATTGGTGGGATGGTATGAAAAGAGACATAGGGCAATTTGTGGCAAAGTGTTTAACATGTCGACAAGTAAAGGCTGAACATCAAAGACTTGTGGGATTGTTACAACCCCTTGAGTTACCCGAATGGAAATGGGACCATATTACAATGGACTTCATCGTAGGGCTACCCAAGACCTCTAAGGGTCATGACATGATCTGGGTAATTGTTGATAGATTAACTAAGACAGCCCATTTCCTTCCTATACGTCATGCCCAATCCACAGATAGCCTATCCCAGCTATACATCAAAGAGATAGTAAGTCTACATGGTATACCCCTTAGTATCACTTCAGATAGGGATAGCCGCTTCACTTCGCAACTCTGGAAGTCTGTCCAAAAATCCTTAGGATCTTCCTTGAACTATAGCACAACCTTCCATCCACAGACCGATGGACAGTCAGAGCGCACAATCCAGATAGTCGAAGATATGTTGCGAACTTGTGCCCTTGATTGGAAGCAGAGCTGGGATGAAAACCTATCGCTAGTCAAGTTTGCGTACAACAATAGCTTTTAGTCAAGCATTGGCATGGCTCCATACGAGGCGCTCTATGGGAGACCCTGTCAATCACCCACCAGTTGGAGTGAAGTCGAAGAGTCCATGGTGCTCCAGTCCGAGCTGGTGGAGCAATGTCCCCAGAAGGTCAAACTCATAAGAAGACGCCTCCTCACAGCTCAAAGCCGCCAAAAGAGCTATGCTGATCGAAGGAGGAGACCATTGGAATTTGACATAGGAGAGCACGTTTTCCTGAAGATATCTCCCATTAAAGGAGTTATAAGGTTTGGTATCAAAGGCAAGCTTAGTCCACGTTACATAGGACCTTTTGAAATCCTGGAGAAAGTGGGAAAAGTGGCCTACAGGATTGCACTACCCCCTCAGCTATCCGAAGTACATAACGTATTCCATGTATCTATGCTAAGGAGGTACGTGCTTGACCCCGCTCATGTCATCAACCAGGTACCCATAGAGTTGACGGATGATCTCAAGCTAGAGACAAGACTAGTTGAGATCCGGGATCGTAAGAATAAGAAGCTGTGGAACAAGGACATACCCTTAGTCAAAGTTTTGTGGAGAAATGCGCACATGGAAGAAGAGACTTGGGAACCGGAGTCAGAAATGCGAGAAAAGTACCCCAAGATCTTTTGACTGTATATAGTAGAATTTCGGGGGTGAAATTCCCCTAAGGGGGTAAGAATGTAATGACTCCAATTTTGTAATATTGAAATTCCAAGTTTAGCAATGAAAAGATTAGTTTTTGAAGATAAGGGCATTTTAGTCATTTCACTATTCACCTTGATTGACCCTAGGAATTTGGTCCTAAAAATGGTTCCAATTGATGCGTCTTGGAAAAAGGAAGCCAACGAGACTAAAATCACCTAAAATGGAGTTAAAATGAGCAAGTTATGGCCCTTTGAAGTTCAGGGGCAAAACTGTAAATTTTACAAAAACGGTTTAACCTGCAAAACACAGGGGCCCGTTTTGATACGGGCACCCCTTCATCTTCAACCTTTAGAGGGTTCTAGAACGGAGGTGATTGGAGGAGAAATCACTGCCATTCTGGAGGTTTCTCTACTGCCATTCAAAGGCGGTGAGAGCCCCCTCTAGAGCTCTCTCTTAGCTCTATAAATA
The DNA here is from genome assembly GCA_035236585.1 of Warburgia ugandensis. Taxonomy (NCBI): domain Eukaryota; kingdom Viridiplantae; phylum Streptophyta; class Magnoliopsida; order Canellales; family Canellaceae; genus Warburgia; species Warburgia ugandensis. The sequence goes on along the minus strand of CP141128.1, from coordinate 74,390,589 downwards.
GAGCTCTTGGGCGCCTCTAATGGCAGCCCAAAACATTGAAGAAAACTACTCGTGGAGCAGTGATCTAGAGGGAAAAAACAAGGAGAAAAACCCAGCAACGAGTCAGGTATGTCCGAGATCGCTCAAAACCCATCTCCACCATAGTTCCAAGGTCAATTTCCTTAAGTTTTTGCATGAAAAACCATGCAAAACGGAGCTCAGGAGAGCCACCAAGGACCTAGGGACGTTCCCTAGGCCGTACTGGTTCGACAGGGGTCAAACTAGGGTGTCCTGAGGACGCCCTAGTCCCCCAGACGACGAAACGTTCTAGTCGGAACGTCCCACGTCGTCTCCGTTTGAAAAACCAAACGGGTGCGTCCAGGGACGCGCCCGCAAAAGAGAGAGACGGGCAGGAAGTTCTGCGCATTTGCAGACGCGCCCGCTAAGGCGTACGACGTAGATGCGCAGCGCGCTAACGATACGCCATTTTCTTCATTCCTTAAGGAAGCTGGGGCACACGATGCAGACGCGCAGCGCCCTAGCATTCCGTTATTTTATTTTATTTTTAAGACTCCTATGTACGTATGACACTAAAACACTTATAACTTGAGATCTAGAGCTCCGATTGAGGCGCCGCAAAAGGCGTTGTGTCCGTGTCGACGACACGGACACATATAAAGTATAAAATCTCTGATCAAGGCCCAATCAAAGGTGGGCATGACCCTTAGAATAGGATGGTGGCGCTTGGCCACTAGAACTTTGGAGAACTGAGGATACCAAGGCCCAATTAGGACCATAGGACACCCATAGGCATAGGGATGGACCCCTAATGCCTAAGTAATAAGATCAATTACACTAAAACCCATAAAAGATAGGCTAAACTAGCCTTGATTCCCCAAACCATGATCAGGAGCGTCCGAGGACAAAAGGGTTAGCGCGACCTAGCCAAGTAGGTGCTTTATCACTATTAGATTCTTTTAAAAGAACTATTATTGTTTTGAGAACATATGTTTTAAATATATGACTTGTTTAGCATGACTTAATTCAGCATGCATGATAAATGCTTTGTACATAGACATGTTTTGTAAAATGATTGCATATACATTATGCACATATATGTTTTGCAAACAAGTGCATACATTGCATGATTTAAGTACTTGCAAAGATTGCATGTCCTTGAGGGTTGCAAAGAGACACTGGAGTGCCGAGGGCCAGGCAGTTGTGAGGGACCCAAAGAGGACATGTTTTGAAAAGAGGTTTTGGCTTATTTGATCTTATGTGATTTGGGCTAGTAAGCCCATGGGTGCTATGTCGAGGGGTCTGGGTTGGCCACTCGGCCTCTACCACTATTAGGTGGATGGGTACCATGCTCAAAAAGAGGCAAGTCCCTATATCGACTGCATGTGGTACGGGGGGCTACCACTGGTGTCACGACATTGGGTCGACGTGTCATAGGCCCCATGGAGGCTATGACCGAGTGTCCTCAGGTACCCGAGGACCACACGGCGAGGAGGTCATGGGCATAATGGACCCTATGGTTTGATGATTTATGTGCATTGCATATAGCACGATACGAGGTTGGTTGACCATACCATACTAGAGATCCATGAGTTGGATTCCATGAAGCATCTTATGCATATCATGATGTTATGATACATATGTATATGATACTTTCGATTTTGGATTATATGATCCTTTAAGTCGTTAGTATTTTAGTTTAACAATGGATTTTATATTGCGCTTGAGTATTCAAACATACACATGTTTTGAATGAGCATATGATTTTAAAACATCTCATGCATTATAAAACTAGTAGTGATAGGCTCCTACTGAGTATAGTATATACTCACCCAATCCTCAACATTTTTTCAGACACCAAGTAAATACTTAAGAGCCAAGGTACGCTTGTACTAGGAACCATCCAAACTAAGTACAAGTAAGTAAAACCCCTACCTTATCTTTCAATGTTACTTGATTGTAGTTACACTCTAATAGCTGGGGCTGTGACTAACACTTTCTTGGGAATAATATTGATTTAAACTTTGCCATGGCTAAATAATTTGAGAATGTGTTTTGACACTCGGGGCTTTTATGAAAGACTGTTTTCCAAACGAAAAAGATTTTCATGCATTTCATACTTACAAAACAAGAGATATCGCCTTTTTATCAAAATTGCATCATATAAAAACCCGGGTCGTCACACTATTTTACTCCTTTCTTCCCTCTCTCTCAATTCTAGCCTAATGGGACCCATTTTAGTCTTTTTACTTTGGCTTTCTCTCCAACCCTTCTATAGCTCTCTCCCTTAAGCCCACTTACTCTCTCTCTCTCTCTCCCTAATGTCCTCTTCCGACCTTTCCACTTAACAACTTTCCCCTAACTTCCTTTGCACTTAACCTTCTAGAGTGCCTCTAAACCCTCTCTAGTTTTGAAAAGGAAATATGAGGATAATATATAAAATAAAGTGAAAACACTACCATTATCCCTATAGAAAACCTCCATGTCATTCTCGTGAGAGTTCAAGCCTTTAGAAAAGGTGATGCCCCTGTGTCATTCTCCTAAGAGCTCGCTTGCTTACTTAAAAGAATAAAAAAAGGAAAGAGAAGAAAAAACAAAATAAGTGGGACATAGTCTCTACTTAGAACACTTGTTTTCTAAAAAATAGTCAATCAATCGATTGAAGTCTCAACACTTGCTTTCCTAGAAATGGTCAAGCAGAACTCGATTGATGTCTCGGGCACCACATTCCTATAAATGGTCAAGTAGGTCCAATTTGATGTCTCAAGCACTTGCTTTTCTAGAAATGGTCAAGTAGATCAAGATTGATGTATTGTGCAGTTACTTTCAAGAGTTGATCAAGCGGTCCTCAATTGATATTTCAAGCACTTGCTTTCCCAAAAATGGACAATTAGGTCCCAATTGATGTATTGACACTTAATCTTCTAGTCCCACTTAAAGCTAGTGTCGATTCATAATTGGGCACTTGCTTCTCTAGTATTGCTCATGCTTAGGGTGCTTGATTCTCTAATATCACTTAAAGTAGGCCTTTTTCTAATACCACTTAAAGTGGGCCCTAATTCATACTCAGGGCACTTACTTCTCTACTTCCATTTAAAGTAGGGTATGAATCCTACCAAAGATGTTTACCCTTTTAAGAACAACATAAACTAGGCCTCGATTAATAGTTTCTTTTGCTCATTATCTACCCCATTATAGTAAAACACAAATGCGCCCTATAGCTTAAGAATTATGAACTTAGTCAAAATCTTATAGTCTAAAAAGACTTTGAAATCCCATCAAACATCCTACAGCCAAAGATTCCCAAGACTTCTAAAATACGGTGAATTCTCACAACCTAAGATTTTAGTGACCTTTGAGCCTTGATACAACTAGAAAGTCCAACAATCGAAGAGTCCCACAAATATTGGACTCTAGCTAAATAGGCCTAATAGCTCAAGGAGTCCCACAAATATTGGACTCTCATCGAACAAGAAGGCTTGAAGAGTTTCACAAATATAAAACTCTACCTAAATAGCTCCCCAGCTTAAAGAATCCTATAAATATTGGACTTTAGTAAAATGAGACTTGTAGCTCAAAGAATCCCACAAATAAAGGACTTTAGCTAAATGAGTCGCACGGCTAGAAGAGTCTTAAAAATCAAGGAATCTAGCTAAATGGGTCCTACAATTTAAAGAGTCTAAAAAATTAAGGACTCTAGCTACACGGACCTCACAGCTCTAAAAGTCACACAAAATGACTCTAACTAAATAGGCCCCACAAGTTGAAGAACTTCGCAAATATGAGACTTGCCAAATATGCCTTGTTAGTTAGAAGTGTCTTATGAGTTGAAGACTCTTGACAAATGCGCCCCATAGCTCAATAAGTCCTAAAAATTGAAGACATTGGCTAAGCAAGCCTAGCAATTGAAAGAGTCATAGAAATTAGGGACTAGTTAAATAGGCCCTGTCAGCTCAAAGAGTCTAAAAAATTAAGGATTCTGACTAGACAGGTCCCATTGACCAAAAAGGCCTCAAAACAACAAATGATTTTATCCAGAGGGATTTCATCAACTTAAAAGCTCTAAACAGGAAAAAATCCTAATTTTACATCAATTATCAACTTATTTGAAAGAGGCACGCAACTCAAATAGAGTTATGCCTCATGTCCTCTTAATGTTGATTGGTCAATGACAATACATGCATTCTCCTCTATATTGAACTATTAAAGGGATACAAAATCTATGCCTAACATTGTTTCACATTTTCTAGATACAAATAAAAGGATATTGTTATGCCCTTAAGGCTATGATAACACTACCATGCCTAAACAAATAAAAAGGAATATGTCAATGCTACATCTAACAATAGAGAGAGAGGTTCCAAAATTCTATCAAGTTTGAGCGATATTTTGGAAGATACATATAACTCATCAATTGTGGACTTGCCTTTTGTTTGAAAAAGACATGCAATGACTTTACTAAAAACTGGTCACTAGCAATACTTACATTCTCCTCTACTATTTACTGACTAAAGGGCACAAAAATCTCTATCCAATGCTATTACAAATCTCTTACATAAAAAGGACATTGCTATGCACTTGAGGCAATGATAATGTTACCTACGACTTAAACCATCAAACAGTGAACATATTAACACTACACTTAATATTAGAAAGAGAGGTTTCAAAGGCTATACACTCTTATTAAGTTTATATGATACTTTGAAAAAATATGCCAATATTAGTTACTAACTAGCTCATGTTGTAAAACTAAGTTAACAACCTAATCACATTGTAAATTTGAATCAAATTAGCATTTGAAAATAATTGAAACCATAGATAATAATACCTTAGTTATACCCAGCTAACCTCTAATGAAGGGTGTTTTCTTTGTAAGTATGCATATGTCATATAATCAATGATTGACTGTATCTATTCAATATTCAAAGGTTGTTTATAAGTATCCAATAGACAAAAAAATATTATTAACGGCTGCAGTTAATTGCAATGTAAATGCAATACTTGTTGTAATTGGAGGAATATATCCACAATCACTCGATAAATACAAAAATCCTTTTCTTTTGGGAGAAATTGACATTCTTATTTTCTTTTGTGTGATTACACGGACAAATGCAAAAATCATGAGTAGACAAATTTTAAATTGATGTTCAAATCTATCACATGTTATTCTCTCTCTGCTTTTGAAACCTCCATTGTTTGATAGGTGAGGCACTCTATTTTCCCTTGCCAGATTATCTTGGCTTGGTCAATTTGGAAGAATCGTACAGAGCTAGTGCACTCTTTGATCTCTTAAAAAATTGACAAAATATGAAACTCAAATTTGACTTTATCCTAAGAACTAGCAAGATTGGGTCAAGGTTCTAACTTTATTCCATCAGTCCCAAAGTGATTTCCTTAACAGGTGTCCCCTGGCCAGCTTAAAGCTAAAAATCAATAATGCTATCTAGGACACTGGATTGAGTTCAACTTCGACGGCACCATCAGGAAACATGGTGTTTGCATTTAGTGTTACACGGAGACGTAAAACAAACAATTCTGCAGAATGGTTTGCACTTATTTACGGCCTTAACAATATGTATAATGTTCAGGTGGAGAGTGACCCTGTGTTTGTAATCAAATTATTCATATATCTTCTTCTTCTTCTTCTTCTTCTGATGATGATGATACCAGAGGAGGAGATGACACCTCAATGGGAGATTGGAGAATGCAAGGAAATCATGCTGCGGATTGTCTTGCAAACTACGAAGTTGAAAATTATGGAACTTTTTGGTGGACAAATGATGTCACTGATTTTGTAAATTCTACTGTGCTGGGCGATGCTTCGGATACTATTCATGTTTATCTGTATGAATCTATGGATGAGATCACTCGGTGTGGCCTTGTTTGGAAGCGGAAAATCCCCATGAATATTTGCTGCAAAATGGGATGTTGTTTGATTCACCTTACTGATCGCCGCATGTTGTTTTCTGTTCTGGTCACGGTGTCACAAATTGTTGGTCCACTTTTGCTTGGGCATCAGCCCGTGGGACCCGTCGTTGATCGTCAAGACTGACTCCGACAGCGATCGTCCATCAAGTCGGACTCATTTAAGAATTCGCCCATCCTGCAGGAGACGCTCTCGCTCGGTGATTTTTGCTTACTGTTCTGGGTGCTTGAGGCAGGATTTCATGGGATACGTCCAAGAAGCCAGAGAAAACCATGTAAAGAAGAAAGTGGAAGAAGGTGAGCTCCTACGAAATCTAACGCCTCTAAAACCCTCCAACACTTCTTCTTGGTTTTTCGTCTTTCTGTCAATTCCAACGGTTTTGTAATCCTACCAAAAGAAAAAGGAAAAAAAAACCTAGGCAAGTTCGTATGTCAGGTACTGTTCTTTTTTTGCATTTGGCGGATTAAATCAAATTAGCAGCATGAAAATGTACGAGATTTCAAGTCCATTAAGAAGCTTGAATGATTAATTTCAATGCCCAGCAGGCAGATTTCTCCTCGAACCATCAAATTTGTGAGGAATCGCGCTTAACCTGTTTCTCAGGGCAATAATCATACTTCATTTGCAAGGGTGATTATTTCTGGCACTGTCAATTAGCGGATAACCTATACTTTTGATGGTTAAAACATGCCACAGGAACATCATTATCCACTGTTCGCAAATATTTCAGGAATATGATTGACACTGTGCTCAGTCAGCGTGCTTCACAAAGTCTAGGGCAACTCGATGTAGTAAACACATTCGAGTTGATCATTTTTGCAAGTTAAGGCAGCATGTTCCGCAAATTAGACCAGGATATAGCTGACTTGTAGCAGACTCTGTATGTTTACTATGAAATAAGGAAGACTATGTGTCAAGGACACGCGAGCACTATAAAAATGGGTGCAGACCCGTTTCTTAATCATCATAAGAGAAGTTTCATCACGCCATTTTCCTGTGCTTCTGCTTTGTTGTGGTGCATCATATTCAGTTTGCTTACTCCTTTAATCACTACGTCGTGGTTAGAATTTAATTTTAACTCCCGACTAGCTATCTTTGCCATGGTTCTTAAAGTCTACTTTTAAGTTTCAACTCTAAAGTGCCTTTCCAATTTCTAGTATTTTTGTTTTGGAATTTTTTGATACTACTGATTGATATAGTTTGTACATTGCATCTGATATATACATATTACAATATATTTTTCTGAAAGTTAGTTTACTAGCTTCCTCTCATCTCTAACTTTTCTATGGCGCACAGACTTGAACATCACCTACTTCATGCATGTTACATTCCTATAGTTGTGACATGTGTTTAAAAATTTTCATTTCCAGGTAAAACCAAGCTAACTTGGCTTAGTTAGTGATTGATGCTTGCAATCTTACATTGACTCATGCAGGTTCTATGAGATTTTGCTAGAGTCTGTAGTGCCAAAAGGAGCTGACTTGAGCAATTCGGTTATAGTCTATAACAGTGTCTAGGAAGTGGTTATAATATTCAAGCTTCTAGATGTCAGGTGTTCCCCAGTCTGTTGGGATCTTCACCCATGTTCTTGTTCCTGCTATTGAAAGGAGATAAAAGAAATTCTGATTTTGAAGTCAACTTTTTATTACATGTCAAGCTGTTGTTTATCATGTGGAAATTGATAATGGAAAATTTTGCTAATACTGGATTCCAAAATGCTTTTATGATATATGTATCTTGGAATGCCAGTTCACAGCTTATACCTTAACTGAAAATGATACAGAAGTCAACATCCATAATCTAAAAAAATTACTAATTGCTTGGTTGTTTTAATCGCTACTAAGCTCAGTTTGACATAAATATCTTTCTGAAACTGGTAAACTTTCATCATTGGCGAGAAGCTTAATTGCTTATTACTTTCAGTCTCATTACTTGGGTTTGGAAACAATAGTTATGTCATTCCACAAAAGAAAATATTATTATGTTACAGAGTTTCAACTTTTATCAGGACTTTATGGCGCATAAGGTTAATCTGCTAAGGACTTGTCATCTCTGTTCCTTTAAAGTGTGTGTGTGTGTCTGGCAAGTTAATTTTATGACTCTTATATCTATCCTTTGGCTTATAGAATACTCATTGCATTTAATTGTTGACTCTCCAGCTTTACGCAGCAAGATGAAGCAACAGGCACTTAAAGAATGTGATCACTACACTTCAAAGTATGCTGAATGCGCTGTAGGAAGAACTATATCTGTTGTTTGGCAATGCCGGAAACAAGCAAAAGAGTTGAATGATTGTCTTCATCAATAGTAAGTATGCAGTTTTACTTTTAATTTACATTTAATCTTGTTTCCGACCTTACACTACTGGATCTGTACTATATGTTTTCTGAGTTAATGTAGTTGAGGAGTTATAAATAACCTAATCCTTTATCTCTTTCCCAAATTTACATAATTTGATTGACACCTTCTGTATCAGAATTCACTGATTTTCTGAAACCTGTAACTTCTCCTTCTTATGCATGGTTTTTCAGTTGTAAACTGGTTTGAAGTGTGCCTGAAACTAGAGGAAGTGTACACTAGGATCTGTTACTTTTTGAGATGTCATAATGGTCATCAGTCCTGGCATTAGCACCTCAGGCAGAACATTCATGCAACTTGATTTTAAGAGATTTCTTTCTTGGGCATTGTATTTCCTGGTGTCCTGCAAGAATATGTTAGCAGGATAGTTAGTAAATGATAGCCAACTAATCCTTGCCTTCTTTTAGAGAAATTAAATCAATGGAGACCATAATGTTTCAGCACAAATATGTCCTTAATTTAGTGTTTGAGGCATTATACTAATTGGTAATGCTAACTAAACAATGTAGTTCCTACGTAGTCACAGGCGTGACTACTTGCTAGGTGCAAAAAGGCGCAGCCTTGCGACTCGACTAAGGCCAGGCACAGCGGGTTTAAGGCGCAGTGCGCCTAGGAGGGCGACTTGCTGCGCCTTGCGCTTTTTGCGCCTCCGACCCCAGGTGCGTGACTTGCTGCGCCTTCCCCTCTCTTCTTCTTCTTCTTTTTCTTCCCAGGCTTTCTTTTGTCTTCTTGCTACCATCCTCATCTTCCATTGACAATTGAAGGTTTCTTGAAATGATTAAAGGTAAGAAATTACATATTTTTGTTAGGTACTATGTAGTTGCAGGCGCGACTAGTTGCTAGACGCAAAAAGGTATAGGCTTGCGACTCGATTTTAAGTAGGCACAAGTGACTAGTCGTGCGCCCCCGTTTCCATGCTCCTTGCATTGATATTTGACACTTTTTCAATTGCAACTGGAGCTACAACCTTCAGATGGTGCATACCGTCCCTGGACCCAGCCGCTAGGGGGCTTTGCCCCCTTGGACCCCCACGGGGCTGCTGCCCCGGATCCCTCTCCTCGGGGGCGCTACCCCCAAACCCCCATTTGTTTTTGTAACAAATGTATAAATGAGACCATTATAATGCTTAAAACAACTGATCCATAAAAACATTGTTTTCATATTTTGCATATTTCTTTTCATTTTTCTTAAGTTTTGTTTCCATGACCTTCTTACTTTTCTATATTTCTTACTTTAGTACTCTTATTTATTTTATTTTTTTGTTCTATTTGTTTGCAGGGTCCCTCTTATGATTGTTTGATTTGTTTTCATTCCACTCTAATAGATTCCTATACATTCCTGTATGTTTTTTGAACTTAATTATATCTGATTGTTTGGTTTAACTTTAGGTTGTTGTTGTTCACATGTTGATTTATTACCTAAGAATTCTATTTCACTCATTTGATAAATATTCATTCATATATTTATATTTCTATGTTTTTTATATTTTATATTTTATTTTTTTGCAAAATTTTAGATTTATTCTTTTTTAAAATATTTAAAATCCTTAATTTTGTGCCTTGACACCTATGTGCACGACTAAGCACGCCTAGTCCCTCTGGGCACAAGGCACACCCCTTGCACCTGCGACTACATAGCATAGTTCAAAGTTGACTTGGTTCCAAGTTCAGCCAGGTCAATTCAAATCAATGAGTCAATGGGTTTGGACTGAATGTTTTGTGAATTTGTATTTTGCTTTCTGTCCTTGAGTATGCGAAGAAATATTGAAGACTTGTAGTAACTATGAGGGACAAAATATAACTGAAAGTGGAAGTTAATCTGAGGAAATGTGTTTCAAATAAGCCAAAAAAGGAGCAAAAGAGGATAGAGATTAAAATTACTTATGCATAGGAATGAACAATAAAGGGAAGGATAATGCTGGTGAAAGCAAGAGTTGAATATAGCCTGATTTAGGGTAAAAGACTGGAGAATTTCTTTTCGGCAAATCTATGGTGCTAACCATGATAGCCCACCTCTACTCTTACCAAATCCCAGTTAGAATCTTAGCCTACTCTTAGTTCCAGCAAAGTTTTCAAAGTCTGAAATCGTCTCTCCAGTATATTTGCTATCTTCTTTGGTTGGTGATAATGTCCAGTTAGAGATTCTTAAAGGGTGATCAACAATTTATGTGCCTGTATCTAGGACAGATGTTCATTGACCATGCCTGTATCTGGATATATTCACCTAATTACGGTCTAGGTAAGCTTAGTGACACCAAAAAGAAGGTTCTTCTGCCTCTTTTTGCTTCTCTTTGGTGATAAGATTTTTAAGCTCCCACTTGATTTTCACAATCAAGAAACATTTTTCCTGAAGAGGTTGTTTATATTTTCCTCTCTTGATATCAGCAAAAGTCTGCATATGGAGTTTGTAATGAATGTTAATGTCCTGGAAACAACCAAAGCAAAAATCAACAACTTTAGTACCATGCAAATTAACTTAGAGGAAGCACGAAATATGAAAGATCAAGAGAAAGAACACCATATTCTCTCCAAATGCACCTTGAATCTGCAAGACAAACCTCTACTTCATTTTTGAATCAACAAGAAGGAAAGAGAATGTAATTTATTTCTTCAAAGATGATAACATCCATAGTTCCATCACAAAGAAATAGCATATATGGAATGCTAATCCAATTCTTCACTAACTACTTTAATGGGAAAGTAGCATAAGTTGCTAGACTTAAATGGAAGCTAGGAAAGTATAGAGAAAAGGATGGAGGGAAACTAGTGGGTCCTACGGTGATTTTGGGTTTTTGTAAAATTTGTTCACCACTGTCCATCAGAAATCCTTTCAATTGCCTTACATAAAGACAAAACTCATTGTCATTAGTGTTTCTTCTAAATATCCATCCAATACCCGCTCCTTCCTTCATGGTACTCTCTAGTGCGACCACTTGATCCTAACTAAGATATAGAGAGTGCCTTAACTTCTGCTACACAAATTTTCCAAGTGCAGTCTACTTTCCAAACATGAATCTATTGGGTCTGACTTAATTCAAGCCTAGTTGACTATATACTCCAGTCGAATTTCAATTAGCATGCTGGCTCGACTTGGATCTGTTAAGTCAAATTTGACTTTGCCAAGTCTTGAATCAGCTTGATGATTCCTGTACTATGTTTAACAAAATACAATTACTAACTTTTTCCATCAATCAGGCTTGAGTTTGCAGTTACTTGAATTTATTGGGTTAGTTCTGTCCATCTTGTATGTGCCAGTCCTTGACTTTGAAGTTTGAACTTGCAGTATTAGCACAAGTATCTTATGTCTAGTTGCTTGCTTCTGTCCATCTTTGTACTTGTTTTGCACTTCCAATTTGGAAGAATTTAGGATCCTTGGTCTCTCTCTCTCTCATGTAACTGTTGCATAGTAAATGGTCATCTACATGTGTGCCTGTTGCTCAACATAGAGCATAATTGCTTTCAGCAAGTGAAACACGATTTTGTACTTCTTTTGCATGTCATTTGTGTACATTAGCGTTTAAGACAAGCTATTCATCTGTTTGAGAAAAGAAGATCTTTGGATCCGGAGGCTAGATCAGGATGCATAATGTAATCCCCAAGGTAAAGAAAGGCTAGTCAAGTCCACTTGCCATGCCTTCTTATTTGCATCATAATTACCTGAGAAAATGGCGTAGGACTTAGCCACTTGGAGTTTTAGAAGTAGCATGATAATTTTAGAGCTAAGATTCAAAATTTGTTAGTGATGCAAATGTTACATCCTCTTTTCTGTTCTTGGCAGTACCAATGACTCTGTCCTGGAAGAAATGAAGAAAAGCTACATGATTGAACAGGAGAGGAAGGTAGCTGAGAATATTTAACCTCATTCCTTCCAGTTTCACTTTCCATTTATGGAGGTAGAAACCCTTACAATCTATTAATGGTAATATATGAACTTGAACATATTTTTTGTTAGTTATATTAACTGTAGAAGAAAAAAATTGTTTTCTTACATTGAGCTTTTATCAGAATGATATTCAAAGAGGCTGTTTTTTTCATTTTCATGCCATGTTCTAAAATACTAGCGTCACCATGATTGAGTTCCACTGCCCCTTATATATATATATATAAGGCTTCACTGTAGCCCCCTCTTTTAGCTTGAGTTTCTGCAAGCTCATTAGCTTACCTGGGATGTAAAGGAAAGAAAAGTTATTGCACTTAAACTTACAGCCAGTGCTCAATCCTCTCCACCAGAAAAATTTATTCCAGTAAGCATCAGATTCAGTAGCCACTATAACTTTTTTCAATTCTTTTGTCATCTCATCTGGAACAAACTTCAAGAGACTGCATTCTGGTGGCTTCTTCAATCCCCTATCTTGCATCAATCTTCTGACCTCAACTGCACTACCCACTTTTATGCAGCTCAAGCATGTTAGACAGAGATGTAGCAGCTGACATTTGCAGCTTCTAAGAGAAATAGATTTTCAGCAACAGATTTTCCCATCTCAAGATTGCCATGCTCTTTGCAAGCACTTAAGATAGATCCCAGACACAACTTGCTGGTTGACTAGGAATCTGTTTGAGGAACACATGAGCCTCATGGAGCCTTCCAGCTTGACCAAGCATATCAACCATGCTGGCATGGTGTTCAGTATTTGGTACTATGCAAAATTCCTCATGCCTGCAGATGTGATGCTGTAATCCCTCATCAACAAGCTGATAATAGACTGATGAAAGTGCTTTTAATTGCCACTACCCATGATTTGCACATCTCAGAAAACAGTTTCAATTGCTTTTTACCATACCTATGATTCCTAAATGCCAAAATCATTGAGTTCCAACATGCAACAGATCTCTTGTCTGAATTCTGGAATATTCTAACAGCAACATCCAGTCGTCCACATTTACTATACATGTCTCCAAGTGCTGCAGATATAAAAGCATTCTGGTTATGGTCAAGGCGAAGAACATGACCATTGATTTCCCGACCACGTCTAACAGCTCCTAATGGCGTACAAGCGGATAGAATACTAACAATTGTAATCTTGTTTAGTTCGGATTTCATTTGATGAAAGAGTTCCAAGGCTCTTCTCGCATCTTTGTTCTGTGCAAATCCAGAGGTCATAGAATTCCGTGAGTATAGATTTCTGCAATTACTGGTATGAAATAATGATTCTGCACTCTGAATATGCCTGCATTTACAATACAAGGTTAGTAATGCATTTTTCACACCAAGATCTGATTCCATCAATGCCATACGAGCTAGCCCATAGATTTTCTTCCCATAGAAGACCAATTCAAGATTTCCACGTGCTCATAGAATGCTTGCCAGTGTGATGTACCCTGGATTGACAACTGATAAGTGCTGCATTTGGTTAAAAGCTTCTAGAGCTTTCCTGTAGTAGCCATTTTGTGTACAACCTATTATGATAGTGTTCCAGGAGACCACATCTGCCACAACTGAAACACGCTGAAACAATGAGAGAGAAGCTTCCATGTTTCCACAGTTTTAAGTACATGAACATAACGGCATTAAGAGCTGAAATATCCTGTGAAAATCCGGATTTAAGCATCCAACAGGGAATTGATTTCCCAAAGTGGAGTTCTTCTGGAGAGTGACAAGAGGGGAGGATGGCTAAGAGAGTCGATAAGCTGCATTCCAAACCTGAGTGAAGCAAATCACAGAATAAAACCCTAGGCTCTGTTATGTATCCATTGTTTGTGTATCTAGCAATAACTGTGTTCCATGAAATCAGATCTTTGTCAGCCATGGCCTCATATAGGACATCTGTATAACTTAGCAATCACTTTTAAAGTACATGTCCAACGGGCTGTTTGTTACTGACAAATCTAATATGAAGTTTCTCTGTATTGAAAGCCCATGAATGGATTTTCCTTGCTGCAGCAGGCTAAATTCAGCGCAGAGAGGAAGCATGGATACCATGGTAACCGAATCTGGTTTAAATGCCTCAGTTAACTGCATTTTGGTGAAGAAGATCAGTGGCTTCCACCACTTCTCCTCCCATTGCAAGTCCACTAATCAAGTTCCAATAGACTGGATCCTTATAAATCAGCCTCTGAAAAACATTATTTGCAACACGGATGTGTTCAAATTGTGAGTAGAATGAAATGGGGCATTAGCAACAGAAAGATGGAGATGCTCGTCATAACACAATTTAGTCCTCATCCACGAACAGATTTACCAAACCCAAGTTTCCCCTAAACAAGAACACGCTGAGATGATTCACGAGAGCCTCATGGCATCAGCTTGGATGCCCGAAAAACCCATTTTCCTGAAATACCTCGGGGATTTATCAGGCTGGCAATTATGAAGATACACAACCATCATTGAGTTCCTAGTTGCAACATCTTTAAATTTCGTTCTCACTAATATAGACTCTGCAGAGCTCAAATCACTGCATTTTGCATAATGTCGATGAAAGCATTAGTCAGAAGAAAATTTGAATCCGTTGGCCCTTTAAGCTTATGGCATGCAGACTCGACCTAATTCTACACAATTCAAACGGGATAGAGCTGACAGAACGGTAAATAAAATAGTTGAATCCAACTCCCATAAATCAGCTATCATTTGCCTGAATGGTGTACCTGCAGCTTCTAAACACCGACCATAAACACGTGCGCTAATCCTGGAATTCCAACAAGCCACATCTTTGCTAGTGATTTCATCAAAGAGACATCAAGAAGAGCCCAAATCGTGGGCCTTTGCATACATCGTGGGGAAAGATGAGGCAACACGGATGTCAGCAAGAGCATCAATTTTCAGGGCTAAAGAGTGAAGGGTGCAAATACCATGATTATTGGTTTCTGTTGAGAAGCCCACTGGCTAGATAAAGGATGGAATACTGGGTTTTGTCATCTTTTTGAGGCATTTGGTCGAAATGCTTGCTTGCACAGGGTTCTAATGTCTGGTTCTAGTGATTTATGATCCCAAAGGACGATTTGATGCAAAAGACATTGGCCTTCTGAATTGCACTGATGGCAGTGAAGAGTTGATGATTTTGGGTGCCTTCCACAGTCGCCTGCCTGGTCTTGTTAACTCGTTAGAAATTTGAAAATTTGATTGGGGAGTCTAATTTACTTTCCAACTTCCTAGATCCGGATTTCTTTCTTTGTGCAAGTGAAGAACTATGAAGGAAACCATTCTCTGTGTCTACTAGACCTATCCACTATTCCATCCCCTAATCATGGGATGGAGGTGTCGACCAACCTCAAACCCGTGATCTAGCGTCAATGGGAGAGGTGCCTTTCTAAACCAACCACTAGGCTACTATAGGCCTTTTAGCTCTGAAATTCGGAATTTACTTCCCAAATATTTCTCTGATCTGTGGTAACCAAGCATGTCCTACTCTCCGAAGAGCCTGTTTGGTTGGCTGGAAATGGACGAAAATTGGTTTCCATGAAGAAAGGCATTTTAATTGCAAAGCATTTTATTACACCTTCAGATTGAATTCGACCAGAGACCCAAAAGTTCTGTGCCATGGATGATTTTCGGGTCGTTAGTGGAATTCATTTTGAGGGTGTAAAACACTTGCCTTGCAGAATTTCTTATTCCGTTGAAAATAATTTTGGTTCGTTTTCCTGCAATAAGTGTCGTCATGTGACCTTGAAGTCATGGGTAAGGCGTGGAAACAGCCTCTTGCAAAATGCAAGGTAAGGCTGTGTACTTTAGGCCCTTGTGGTCCGCCTGAGGTTCGTGCACTGGGACTGCCCCCTTTCCTGCAATAAGTGTCAACGCTTTTGTCCACGTTGGTTGTCATTCTAAGGTTTTTCGTGCATCAGTATAGGACAGATGCCTATGAGATTGAACCATGCTGGATCCTGTTGGCACTGATCAATGTGTTATTTGGACCATCTTTCCTGTAGCATTCCGATGGACGGTTAGAGATGCAAGGGCCGTAACTGCATTGAGTGGGGAAGATTGCGCTTATCATATCTTTAGAATTCAATTCGTGGGGTTCTCTGTTTTGCTGCTCACATGACAGTAACTACACCAAATAAACGATTTGGCTAAAGGTTATGTGGAATGAAAACGATGGATTCATCTCCACAACAGTGATAAGAGCTCTTAATCTGTTATTATCATGTATAAAATCAGTGTTGGGTACTTCAGGAATGAATTCAACTGGGTTGATATTGAGCTTGTAGTTTTGGTAAAGAGTTCAGTGAGCTTATATCGTAGCCCGTCTACAGTTGGACTGACTGGATCCAATTCTTACCCTTCACATTGGCCACATGATTGACATGTGCAACCCACGCTATCAGATGGGCACCACCATTGCGATCTAGCGGTGTGATTGATGGATAACATATGGTGAAATTCTTGGACGATCAGTGGAGCCGTTTCTTGAACCTTATCAACTCATCCAAGATTTGAATAAACGAATTCCATGGGGCTAATTCACACGAAAGCTCTTCCTAAGGCAATTTTCATCTAAATGGTAAGACGAAAGAATTCCATTTGGCAAATGTACCCGAACATCTAAGATAAGAATCAATGAATTCCAAATTAACCCAACCTCTTTCTTTTCATTCTTATCATCTAAGATAAGAATCAATTAATTCCAAATAGCAAATTTAAGGTAAACCTTCCGTTCTCTTTTATCAGGAGAGCTAAGAATCAATTCCATCCAGCAAATTTACTTAAAGTCCTCTTTTTCTTTGCTCAGTAAAATTGATCTTCCGGGCCATTGTCTAGAGCCCTGCAAGTCCCATTGATTATAAGTTCGCTTATCTTATCCTCATGTGAGCAGGTAAAGCTGTAGATAACGTTGCAACTTGATCATGTCAGATTGACCATATTCGATCCGAATCCTGACTGGTCAGCAAGGTCAAGCACCGCTGGTTGATCCGAAAACTTCCTCCCCCCAAGTAGAACGATATCTGCATTGATCTTCATCATCGATGACCAGTCAACTGATACGTTCGATTCTCGGACGTGTGGCATATGTCCACCGTTCAACTTGCTCTAGCAAGTGGTCGATCTTGATGAGTACAGCTGATGCTCATCTTTACTTCCACTGATACCCCGGGCTGGCCTTTGGTTTTTCAGCACTGGATAAGGGAACTGCTTTGAATCTTAAAGTATTCTGTCTTTTGGCAGAGAGATAGCAAGTCTCTTTTGTTGACCGAAGCTCTCCATGTTATTCGCTTTCCATGTAGCTTTTATTGGTAGGCTACGGGAATCTTGTAAGATTACAGCATGTAGTTGTATGTGTCATCATATGGAATGGCCTGGGAGTCCATTTTAGAACTGACATCAATTGCTTGCACTGGAGCTCCCACGTCCAAGGAAAACTGAGGGCTTGACTATATTGAATATGGATATGGCTTTATTGGTTTGTGCCAAAATCCAAGTAGGAAGAGTTGATCCCCACTCTGACTCGGTCCTGCTGCTCCGATCAAATTCTATATAGGATTTGGAGATTTTCTTTTGTCCTCCAAAGAGGGAAATATCAAGATCCCCAAACGACTCTGCTAAGATGTGATCTAAAAGTTTGTTCATAAGAGATGGCTTGACGACATGACTAGCGTATGGACGTCCTAGCTGTGTAGATGGGAGAAAAGCACCTCACCAAATCGCTGTTCATGACAACAGAAACAGATAAGACTGATTGGATGTGAGTGAAGGGAAAAGGGAAGCAACACTAGTTTGTAACAGTAATATAACAATATCATGAAAGGACCCAAATTCAATCTGCATACACTTTGACTCTAGACAATGTCATAAATGAATGCAAATAACTAAACCTGCTTCAAAATCATATATCTTTCAGACTAAGACGCCTGCTTTTTAAGGGCTCATGAAAGGATCAAGAGAACCTTCGGAAGTGCATAATGGGAGGTTGGTAGTCCTAATGTATCCCCATTTTTTGCATGACGAGGGCCAAACGTTAGGATGGTCTTACTCATTTGTTTGATTTCTCTGACTTTGAATGACTATTAATTCAAGGGATTTTTGCAAAAATGCCATTACATTTTGGCACTTCTGCAAAAAAATCAAACAATTTTTTAATTTTAGAAATTTGCCATTAAGTTTTTAAGAACTTTGCAAAATTGACATTATGTTAGTTTTCCATCGTTTTTCTCTATTAGTTTTTATTAAATGCCAATATTACCCTTGTCTCTTTTGGTAGTCCCTATTTTGGCACATTTTTCGGTGCGCTGTGCCCCCCTTGTCGGTGCTACCCGATTGATAGCGAGCAGATGTCCCTTGCCAACACTACTGATCGGAATGACAAGATCCCTCACCCCACACCGTCATCATCCCTCCCTCCTCAATCATTGGTGCCGCAGCCCTATGTGCCCACATCGTTGTCACTACACAAATATTGACTATTTGATTAGTCACCATTAAATTTCAGGCTAGAAACATCGGATCAACAATCATATGTTATCAATAAGTTCCTCATCCCTAAATTTACATAGAATGAATCAAAATTTCTAATCCAGAAATGAGACAGATCAGACGATCTTGGCCATCCAATCAGTCACCATCAAAATAGTGACTTTGTGATGTTAGATTGATAACCAGACGCGACCATGATATTCCTTGACCTTTATTTTGCTTAAAAAGGAAGAAAGATTTCATCCTAGAACATTGATCCATTGGATTAGAACATGTAAAATGAGACCTGACAATTAAATAAGTATGGAATTTAGAATCTAAACCATATAAATTGATCTTAATAATAGAGATGACAATTTGTGGATGAGGATGTCAATCCAATGGCTCTGGACCATTAGATTACAACCAAATGCATGAATTAGTACCAATATTATTACCTTATGTTATTCGATGAAATTTGACTATGTAATGAGTTGAGAATTTAAGATAAGTTCACCATTAAATGGTTGGAACATGGAATTACAAATATGGATCATTGATTTATAATCAACGGCTTAAATTTGGTAATCCAGGGCTTAATACAAGTTGAATCAACGAACCATGGATGGAAACATAGATCAATAGCCTAAACGACTGAGATTGTGCGATTTTGGTGGTCGCTTAGTGATGAATTACTAAAATCTAGCTGTTTCATGATTAATAGATGATCTGGATTACCATATCATGGTTAAAAGACTCTTTTGTAATTATTAGCTTATGATTCGATATTGACAATAAACTTTAGAATATCGACAGGTTGATTAATTTGACTGATAAGTCTAGTTGAAGAAGAGACATTGTTGAACTGAGAATTTCACCTAAGAGGTGATAGTTTTAATATCGATGTGTTTTTCTGTAAAACATGAAAAACTGTTGATAATTATTCCATTATGTTTGAAAATAGAGATTCATGAGATTTTTGATTTTATACGGTTGAGCATACTTGTATATCATGCAAAATATTAGTTCTAGAACCGCACGTTGATTTATTTTATGTTTCAAAACTTGTTATATGAAAATTTATTTGAAAATACATGGACTTTATGATTTATGAAATGACGAGGGGTGTGGTATCCTCAAACTCAACCCTTATGAAGGTTATTTTTACATAGCTATATTGTACCATGTATTTTGATTTGATTGATTTTACTGGTACATGGATTTCTATGATTTTATATATTATATCGGTATATGATGATGCCTAATATTATTATATTATGAAGGGCATATGAGGGCTAAGGACTGATTATCTCCCCTTTGAAACTTTATATATGAGATACCTAGTTGAAAAAGCTTGAATCTAAGTTACAATGACATCATGAACAATGTCACAACCTAAGGCATTGTGTATCCATTGCTCTCATGGTGTAGGGAGTCTATTCGCTTGGTATTGGCGTGATAGTTATGGACTTGACTTGGTCTTGTCCATTGTACATAAGGTCTATTATTTTGAGGTGTATCTATAGTGCCATAGCGCAACTACATGGCACCCTGAAACTTTAGGTCTATAATGAGTATTCATGGCCAACGGCAAATAGCTAGATTTTAAGTGATTCTAAACTTATGAGACCTCGAGGAGGTCCTCATAGTATTGTCTATATATGCTTATTGAGATATAATAATTGTATTTAAGCATTTCATGATTTAATGCTTTTCGCCTATCGATTTTTACGATGATTTATTATCTAGTTTGGATGAGTATATTTATGAGATGATTCATGATATGAGTTATGAATGATTATTCATATCTTGTAAAATACCTTCCAAAGGTTATTATTGTCCTTGAAATAACATGCATGAATATTGAAATTGATAAAATTAAAATGATGTGGCATGAAATTGATTTGCAAAGTATATTTGAGATATCAGAGATTTATTGTACTACCCTTCATATATCACATTTTACAGAACTGTATAATATGGGACTGGGAACTTCTTTTGGATTAAACTATATAAACTTCATATTTTAACGATGAAACTGCTTACAAAAGTGCAATCTTGCTGTTTATAATGTCTCATGTTTGAAGAAATAAGACACAGGAGCAGAAGGTTGCGCTCAAGACCTCAAGAGAAGGACATAGTAGGTAGATCAAACAAGTAATACTTTGATTTGTCATGACTTTGGTTATATAGACATGTAGATATGTAAATTGGAAATTATTGCTGTGTGGCTGTGATTGAATTGATCCTAATCTTGCACCCCTTTTTCATTTCAGTTACAATTTGATTTTTATATACATTTAAATATCGTATGAATGGATGGAGGCAGAGTCTAATTTATTATTGATTTGATTTAAATTATGTTTATCAAGGACTTCACATTGCATGCATGAAATGCATAAGTCTAAAAAATATAAGAGACTATCATATTTTTAGTAGAAATGTAACTCTCATTTCTCTAAAAATCCTTATTTTTAGAAAGGAAAAATGGCACTTGGGATTTTAAAAAGTCTTCTTATAAAAATTGTTTTCTATTATTTGTCTTCTAAATAGTTTTCCAAACTTGGAGCCCCACATTTGTATAATATTTTACAAAAAAGTCGTATAAAAGCTCAGGTTGTCACAATAGGTCATTCTTAAAATTATGAACATCTTATCTAATAAAAAAGTTCTACCTTACATGGAAAATGGGCATGTGTATCTTCCTCTCCTCTTGAGTGTTTACACTTACCAAGACTCCTGTAAATAACAATCTAATTCAACTCCCAAAAAAACAACTTTAAAGATTCTAGAATCAACTAATGATTGCAATTTTTTACAAATGTTCAAAGCTAGATCAATCAGAAGACCAAGTCAGATTAGATCCAATTGATGAATGGGTTGGATCATCCAAAAGTGGGCCCCATTCATACAAAAAGTTGTCCCTTTTTAAGGAGGCACACAACCTATACTCAACATTTTCTTATTTATATCAGTATATGAGAAAAGCCCTCCCTTGTACTTTCGATGAATAGTTAGTTTTTATTTGAGTCTCAAACGTCCTAAGGAGTAAACACTATTTTTTTCTAATCATGGTGATTATGTTCTGTTAAGCCATTCATTATGTTTGGAATGATTATATAGGCTAAAAATCCATTTTTGTAACAATTGAATGCTTTTAGCCTATGTTTCTTTGGGTCATAAATCAAGACCATTCATTTCTATTTTATTTTTCAAAGACTCAAAAAAAGTGGCTAGCATGGTCCAAATGCAATGATTTTTTGCATGTTATTTAGTCTATGTATGTTGTACATGATGAGATCTAAGATCTTCCAAAAAAATGCTCTAGGGGTAGCATCTACTCCTTAGGATGCTTAAGAGCACCTATACCTACTAAACATTTTTTTTTTGGTGAAAGGGTAGTTAAATTGAATAGCTGACACTTACAACAATTGCTCATCCTCATTGGAAAAGAAACATTGAAAAAGGATAATATCCTTTTGTATTTTCTCTCTTTTTTACAACATTGAATTATGAAAGCAAACTACTTAAAACCTATTATCCTAATTTCTAAATCTATTTGAAATTTCTCCAATAAGGAGAAAGTGCCATTTAAACCTCTAACCACACATAGCAAGGAGAGGTGCTTGTTTTTGACAACCAACTCCATTGGACGACTTGTTGAAAGAAGAAACAAAAGGAAACTACTTGCCAAAAAAGAACAGAGAGAACAAAATGAAATTCTACCTTTTATAATTATCAAGTAATTTGTCTCTTCATTGTTGTCTCTCGTCTTACGTGGTAACTTGCCTTTCCCTCTTTCTCTCATTTCTTGTCTTTGCCCCATTTTTGGCTCACATAATTGTGCTTGTATTATTTTTCAAGCTAGCATGTAAAAATAGATGCCTTTCAAAAGTATTAAGGTAGTCTTGAACCATCTATTTAATAGGAATACAATGTCGGTATCACATTCCTAAATATGCAGTCAAAAGATTAACCAACTCATAACTTTCATTGAGAAGAAGGATTGTGGAATCTAACTACCCAAGATTAAACCTGCCATGATTGACTTAAGACAAAAGGCTTGAAGCCTAACACATCATTAAGATAAGTAGTTAATACCAAAAAGAAAAAAGAAAAAAAAAAGGTTAGGCCGTTTATAAAAGGAGCTAAAATTCACATGTCCCTTTTGATACTAATGTCACACCCTCTTTTGGAGTTTTATCATATTTTTGTTTAAGAGGTTCAGTTTCATGATAATCTCAACCTTTTATCTTAACTGTTTTTCATAGATAAGTTCTAACTCAAAAATCAAATACATTAGATTGTATTATTGCTTTTTTGAGTTCTAAAATCAACTATATCAAAAACAGCTCAAAAAAAATAATTTTCATATCATTTAAAATATGTAATTTTTGAGACTTGGCCTATCAATAACAAAATGCTTAAGATTGGTTTAATTACTCAAAAAAGTGGATCATACATGTACTTGTATTATAAAACCCCAAAAGAGGGTGTGACATTAGTACCAAAGGATGTGGAAATATCAGCTCCCTTAATAAAAAGTCAAATTACTGCTTTGCCCACTTGGTGTGCTTCTCTATGCTTGTGGCCAGCCATTCTAAGTTCCAGGTTGGGTCAGATAAGACTCGAGCAAATCGGCTGGTCACTTTCTGAGTTATGATAGGGGCCGAGAAGCAAACGAGTCAAGCCAAGGTACAAAGGAGAAGAGCTGATCCTCTAGCTGCTCCGCTGCATGGATCTCTCCATTTCAATCCCAAAGAAGCTTGGTCAAGAAAGGAGAGAATATAAAGAACGAATGTTTCTAAGAATAAAGATGGCCATCCATGTGTACTTGGATCTTTAGGGACATCCCTCCATTTTCAAAGTTTTTCTGTCTTAAAATGTTCTTTTCCAAAAGGAGCTCCGACAAGTCTCTAGTCATCAAGTCTTTGGGTGGCCCTAAACATGGTCTTGGGTTTTAGTCGTAGGAAATGATTCCACGCAAATATACTCGGATTCCGATGCAGTTGACTCTAATCGATGTTCACAATTCCCTGAGGCGGTGAAGGAAGTGGGTATGATTTGTGTCCACCATTGTAAAAAAGGGTTGGATCAAGTGCACTTGGCAACAATCTGTGAACAGATCAACAACATAAGGCCGCACATGGCGGATCTTCGTTGTGTGTTTTGCAAATAATGGTGTCCACATCGTAGACTTGCGCTCTTCTAGGAGAGCAACAATTTACTTTCTTCTTTCTTCTAGTTAGGCGCAGATGTAGATTATGTTGACTGAAGTTCCTTGAAATACATACATGCTTTCCAGCTTTTGGGACTGAGTACGTAACCCCGCTATTGAAACCCCACCTACTGATGATGTGAACCATTCAACTTCTTTACGCTCTCCTAAATATGCTACCTGCAAAAATACTCTGGTCCATTGGTTTCTTCTAGCTATTAGTTCTCTCTAGTTTTCTCAGTCTAAAAGTCAAATAATTATAATTAAAATAATTTTTAACTTTGATAACTAATAATTAGAAGCATCCAATGAAAATGAATTTTTGTGGATGGCCTAAATTGGGAAACTTGAAGAACATGAAAGGTCAGATCTTCCTACAGGTGAGGCCTACAGAGAGAGGGAGGGGGGTTAAGAGTGGGTCCAAAGTCAGTCTTCATAGCATTTCTATAGCTGCAGCACGACACCAATTAAATATGAAGCAATTTTTTGGGGCATGTTTTCCTCGCCTTTTACACAAGGAGGCGTGGCGTTTTAGTCTCCATGGAGTAGGCGCCATTTGAAACAAGCACCACAACGACCGACTCATGAGAGATGACTAAGCTTACATCAGGTAAAAGTTATTTGAATTAATTGTGGAAGACTATGGATGTGCGGCCTACCACCGTCACACGACCAGTCGAGGAAATGTGCCCGAATTCCCTCTTGACCACTTGTCCAGGTGAGATGAACTCATCTCGCTCTTCAACTTTTGTCTTGGCCTTATCCTTGTTTCTCTCAATATAAGGAGAGATCAATGGAGATTGTACCCATAGAGGGAGTAGTTCTGAGTGTAAGAATAACAAACTTCTTGTGTTCTTCAGCTATTATATGAGAAGGACAAGAATGGGCGTATCTCTAGCTGATCCTGGATTCAGCGGCCACTTAGAGAACAACATTAACCAACGTGGGGTTGTAGTGGAAGAGATTGAAGGACTGATTAGAGTTTACAAAGATGGCCACGTTGAAAGACCACCCATCGTACCGAATGTGCCGTGTACCTACTGTCCAGAGTCCGATGTGGCTTGTAGAGATGTTTCCATCGACAACTTCAAAGGAGTATGGGCAAGATTCTACGTGCCAAAACAGCAATCTAAGCTGCCGCTGCTCATTTACTTCCATGGTGGAGGATTTTGTGTTGCATCGGCAGCTTGGAGATGTTATCACGATTTTCTTTCTTGTTTGGCTTCCAAGACTAATTGCTTGATCATGTCAGTGAATTACAGACTTGCACCAGAGAATCGACTTCCAGCTGCCTATGATGATGGCATTAATGCTGTGAAGTGGGTGCGGGAGCGATCACTCAATGGCTCTGATGATCAAACTTGGTGGTCTAGCTGTTGTGATTTCTCAAAGGTGTTCCTAGCGGGCGATAGTGCCGGAGCCTGCCTGGCATACAACATAGCCACAAGGAGCGGTTCCCCTAGTGTTTCTGAATCCATCATCTTAAAGCCGCTGTGTCTCAGAGGGATTATTTTGATACAGCCCTTCTTTGGTGGCGAGGCGCGAACCTCATCGGAGAAGTGTTCAGTGCAGCCCCATAACAGTGCCCTTAGTTTGAAGGCTTCGGATGTCTATTGGCGATTAGCCCTGCCAATCGGGTCGAACCGTAATCATCCTTTGTGCAATCCTTTGTCTAAGGGGTGCACCAAGTTTGAGGATCTTAGTCTTCCCCCAGTGTTTGTGGGCATTTCGGAGATGGATATATTGAAGGATAGGAATTTGGATTTCTGTACAGCCATGAAAAGAGCAGGGAAGAGGGTGGAACATGCGATGTACACCGGGGTAGGGCACGCCTTTCAAATCCTTCATAACTCTCCGTCTTCAAAACCTCGAACTAATGAGATGATATCACATATCAAGGCCTTCATTAAGCAATAGTAATCAAATTTCTGATGCTGCAACTGTAATTATGTGATTAGTTAGAGAGGCTTATCATTGTCGCAAAAAAGATGTATGTACTGTTAGGAAAAGTTCTAACCCAAAACCATTTAATGTACCCGTAATCACCATCCATTTCTTTTTCATAGACTGCTTGTAGATATAATGTTAAGATCATTCTCTTCCTTTTCATACACCAGCTGACAGCAATGGTTCTTCAAGAATGTTTCAGCTACAGTTGGTAGAATCTTTCAGAAAAAGAACAGAGAAAATACAGTTTGTAGTTTGTACTGAAATTAAGGCAGATTTTTAAACATGGGAATCTGCGCTCTGATAGCCCCAGTGGACATTACCGATGTTTGGGTGATTCAGAAGCATGGCAGAAGATGCACTAGCAAAGGAATCTCATCCATTGCATTCAACGAGCTTAAAAATTAGATCAGCACAGTTGGGGCTTGTTCTTATACCGAAGGACAGTTAATTCTGGGTTAGCTCTTAGAGCGGTAGTTTAACATTTGATACTAATAAGGATATAAACATTGTTGGCCTACTTCCAGTCGGCATAAGCTTTTAGGTTGAATGATAATTTAATATGGTATCAGAACCTTATTAACCGTGAGATCATAAGTTCCTGAGACCTGTATTTATCAAATCTACGGGAAAAGGCCAAAAAAAAAAGAGCCTTACACGTGGTATAAATAGTACTTGCCTATTTCTTATCAGCTTAAGCTTTTACATTAAATGGTAGTCCAACAGATACTAGCAGTCACTCTCCCGTGACACTTAAGGTAATATTGTTTCATTTTCTTCTGATAAACTACAGTAGCGAAATTAGCTTGAAAGGCCTCAACGATATCATTTTTGTTGGTTCCATTATCAAACAGGAGTGGAATACTGGTTATTTTCCACCTTGGAAGGAAGTGACTATATCTGGCCGTTGCCGCAGAAGAATTGGAAGCCTGGAAGTGCTGGTCCCGATTTCCCCAGCCTCGTATGCTAGATTCTCAAGCACTATATGTTCAATTAGGGAGTAAATAGTTGCGGTCGTAACTGGTTATCTTCTACATCAAGTTTTATACATGCCATGATCCATAGATCTCCATTGGATGATGTGCGGTTACCCGCTGATCTGTTAAGATTTTTCTATTTTTTCTTCTCCCCAAACTTTTGAGCCGTTTGTTTATCACGACAGAATAGCAGTAGTTACGATCAGCAGATGGAGAGGCCTATCTTAGATTGAGAGATGAGGGTTAGATCACCAGTTACGGGATTGACAGCCTACTTTTAATGTGCACAACCTTGACGATTAATCTACATAAAAGAACACAATAGGATAACTCATTAAAGTTTTGACTGCTAGGAAACACAGTTGATGGACTTGACAGCCCTCATCATTGTATCATGAAAAACCAATGTTTCAAATCTGGACTCCAGGTCACACCGAAAAGATCTCCTTCAGTTGAAACAGGTATGATTCCAGTGCAAACTGAGTTGAATGGTTTTCTCGTTCGAGATCCTAGCTCTTTGGAGGTATTAGCAACATTACTAGACCACCAGATCTAGTATTCCGACCCTAAATGTACTGGCTTTGCTAATTTGGACTGGTGACACAAATCATGGACAATCCAGTTTCAACGGGGCTGAAGTTGCTAGTTCAATCTGCTTTCATGAACGCTTATCAAGGAAGCCACTTCTAGTTTATGTACTTGCAGTAAGCAGTACCTAACAGCGTCAAGTTATGGGAACTGTATTTCCTTACTGTTCCCACAAGTATAAATTTATGTTTCCATTCTTAAAGATGTTTCTCTTTCCTTTCTTAATAAAGCGCTTCCAACATTCATAATAATGGTAATGACCTCCTACCATCAAGCCACCATCGGAAGAAAAATGAATGAAGTCAACCCATCAGATATCAGTCTGCAGCGACAATTGTTTTCCTCAACGCGGACATCAAATGTTCTCCTGACTTCTTTTTCATCAAGAACTAATTACAGCTTGATTCCACAGATTGCATAGCCAAGCAAACCACTCACTAAGAAATGTCCAAGGACTACCAGGAATTGAGTGGCTCAAGAGCTCCAATTGGTGGAGTGAAACCCACGATCTTTAGTACATGTAGCCTCTAATGCTATTAGTAAAGCAGGAGGGAGGAGTGCTCAGTTGGTTCCATATCATTCTTTCCGTCTCTTATCATCACTTGGCCATTTGACTAAGCCGATTCCACACCTATCCGACCAAACTGCCAGTTTCAAATCGTGATTTCCACGATTGTTCAATGGTGGAAACGGAGAAAAAGGGAGAGAGTGGCAGACAACTAACTCAACCAAAGCAAGTTTGGCTTAATTGCCGAGCTTCCTGGACCCAGTTTCTGGGGAGAAGACAAGCTAATGAAAAGGACTGGAAGCTCTTCCTTCGCGTTGAAGTACAAATTAATCGCGGTTTGGCTCACTGTTCCGATCACCGAAACCTGTACTAGCAAATAGAAATTGGTGTTTCATATATGGCTAGCAAAAGTGAGGCCAACTGAGGAACTACATGATTGTGTTTGCACGTCTAAGAACAGTGGGGTTCGTGCTTGATCGCTGCTGAAAATATGTGGGGTTTTACCAAAAAAAGAACAGAGACTACATGTGGGTGTCCAGATGTCGGTGATCCAAACCGGTGATCTTCTGCCTACGACTTCAGAAATCTGAGAAAGATTTTCATGGAATTCTACGATTCATGGGGAAAAAACAAAAACAGACTAAAATGCTGGCGGATACTAATAAGCTGGACGGTGAAAATCATCAAATGGAGAAGACTCTTCTTGAGGCTTGAGATGCCGCAAATCATCAAGATCCCATGTATACGTTTACTTGGCATGCGTTACACGTATAGACACCGGTATTATTTTTCATAGGAAGAACACGAACAAGCAAGATAAACAGGCTGATCTTTGAGCCACTGACATAGGACCACTTGAGTAAGAGTTGCCTAAAACTTTGAGGGCGAAACCCAATAAATATCAGAGACCAAGAAAGAAAGATCACAATTAAAATGAAAATGGGAAGAGAATGAGAGATGGAATGATAGAAAATTCTAACCTCTGTGTTGAAGACTTTTAGCAACAAGGAATATACAATGCACAACAACCCAAGTGAATGCTCTGAATTTAGGAGATGCAGAGAGGGACCAAATATCTTTCAGATCAAATAATTGGTTGTTATCCAAGGAAAGGAGTTTATAAAAGGACTTGGTAGTGGAATGACGTGTCTGTATCTCCAAATTCTTGTGTCCTTTTTGTTTAAGAAGAGCATGGTTTACTAGAGTTGTCCCATTAGTTGTTCAAGCTGATCCTATTACCAAACAACAAGAGGTTCATTGAACTGAATCTCCCACTTCACTTCACCCCACAAACTTAATAATGGTCTGCAACCATAACATTAACTCTTTGAGCTGCTTGGTAAATAGCTAGCAAGTGGTTCATGATTGGATTGTAATCGTTCCATTTATCTCTCTAGAAATCCATTCTTTTCTCTGACCATATATATTGTGTTTTGCTGCACCTTATCATAGAATGTGATAATATTTCTCCATGCAACAGAGGCCTTGTTGCTCACCTTAGAAGGAAACAAACTATTTTTTCTCATATCCATACCTAGCTGCCAATACATGCCTCCAAAGACTTTGGTTTTTCCCCAAACCTCCAGCACCACATTCCAAGCATTGCTTTGTTGAAATTTTCTATATTTATAATTCCCATCCCTCCTCTCCTTTGACTTGCAAACCTTCTCCGACCTAATAAGATGTTTTTTTTTTCTTTCTTCCCTTCGGCATTGTCATTCCACAAGAGTTGACTGTGAATTCTCCCAATCTTCTTTCTAACCTCCACTGGATTTTGAACATAGACATGAAATAAACATGTAAACTTGCCAATGATGCTTTTGTAAGTTTTATCCTGCCTCCAAAACATAGATAACTTTTCTTTCAGGTAGCTAATTTCTTCTACATCTTCGTAATACTACCCCGCTGTCACTTCTTGATAGTTTCAGTAATTATAAGCAACCCAAGGTATGTAAAAGGAAGCTCTTCAATCTTACAACTCTAAACAGACAGCAAACTTAATTGAGTTCCTCCTGATCGACATTAGCTCCACAAATAGCTGACTTCTCCCAATTGATTTATTTATCAGATCCCCATTGAAATGCTTCAATTTACATTATAATGTTTGATATTTGGTTTTTACATGGTTGACAAAAAAGGTGTCATTTGCATACAAAAAATGACATATAGAAAGCCCTTCTTTCCCAATGATTGCTCCTCTAAACATATTAGCATCCACAACTTTGTACATCATTCTAGAGAAAAGCTCCCCTATAAAGGTGAAGAGTAGAGGTGATAGCGAGTCACCTTGTTTAAGTCTTCTCTCCAAATTGAAATAACCGTTTGGGGACCCATTAACAAGGAGTAAAGCCACAAGTTTTGTAGCATTGCTTTGATCCAACTAATAAACGTTGGCCAATACCATTCTTTCCATCAAATAAAAAGGAATTGACCGATCAACTTGATCATAAGCGTTCTGCAAGTCTAGCTTTGAAAAAAAAAAAATTTCCCTTAAGGAATCAGCAACTTCTTGAGAGATAAGTATCCCATCAAGTATCTGCCTATATTTGATGGATGCAAATTGAGAACTTGAGAAAATATGATCCACAAGTCTCCCAATCCTATTACGAAGCGTTTTTAAAATGATTTTTGAAATTTCGGTTATCAAATAGATAGGTTGGAAATCAGGTACACCAATAGACTCCTCTTTCTTAGGGATAAAAGAAAAGGGCCACCCGGTGCACTAAGCTCCTGTGTTTATGGGTTCAGCGAAAGGGCAGACCCAAAGGGTCTATAGTACTCATCTTTACCTGATAATATATGCGAATCCAACTCCTTGAATATCTAATGCATGTTCAAGTAGGTCATGGGTAATAACTTCCCAACATGTGTGAGATAACTTGAGATTAAACCCATCAGACCCTGGTGCCTTATTAGAACTGCATTGATTCAGTCTTGTTCAAGTTGTTCAAGATTAAATGGTGCATCAAGTGACTAAGCACCAACTTGAGAAACTGAGTAAAAAAGAATAGCTGAAGGTAGTGGTCTTTCCTGCTGTGGCTTCTTGAAAATTCGTGAATAGTATTGCACCAAAGCTTTTTATATGCATATGGGCCTTCAATACATCTTCCACCATCAAATAAGCAAGATATGTGATTCTTCTTGGATCTGTAGTTTGCCATCATACGAAAGAATCTTGTGTCATAGGCCCCTTCTTTCAGCCAAGTCATGTTTTTGCATTCTTGGGTGGGAAAGGTAAGCCTGCACAAGATCTGTGATGAATTTTATTTGGACTAAAGAAGCAATGCACCAACTCTCATCAAAGCTCACCGTACTTGCACAAGCCATGTGCTAGCAATCTGCCTTGTCCCGAACTGCCGATCAATACTCACTACTCGGCTTCATCATGGCCGGCTAAGTGGCGACAGTGTGAGTTTTAAGGAAATACTTTAAAATAACCCTTGAAGGATCTAGAATTAGTCAGACCACTGTTCAAAGGTTTTGATCAACCTATATATGTACATCGTGTGACTTTGAAGTCACGGCTTCAAGGTGTAGAAACAATCTCTTAAAAAATGCAAGGTAAGATTGTATAATATTGACTCTTGTGGTCCACCCTTTACCTGGACCCCACGTATGCGAGAGCTTCTTGCACTGGGGCTGTCCTTTATATATGTACGTGCACACAAAAGGTGAAAAGAAGAATAGAACGCTCAATCTATGTACTTTTATTTTCAAATTGATTATAAAATAAAAAATTTTAAATGGGCTGTATCCCCAGTCACCCCTAAAATGATCTTAATCCTAGGGTTGACAAGGGCTACAATGTTTACACTGTACATGAAAAGAACTAAGCCAATAGTCCCACGTTTAGCGAGAAGGTCTCCATCTGATAGAGCTATTAGGGCCTGCACAACCGCGATGGGCCAAGCAGTTAGGTTCCTTTTTCAGTTGGATCATTACTCAGCAGTTTGGTTCATGTTCTCACGTTGGGCGTTGCATCCCTTTCAGGTCTATGCTTTCCTAGTTCGTAGACGGAAAAATCATGTTTCAAACCCCGAAGTTTGAGTGAATTTTTCAGAAAAATCACCACTTCGTTGAGTTGTTAGATACATCCTGGACTTGCACTTATTTTGCAAATAAAGTATGTAACGTTAAAAAGGTTCACTCTGTTAACTGCATTTCGATGTGGCATGCGACAATTGACTTGCTAATGTTTCATTTGAACATTAAAAAGAAAAGGTGAAAGTAAAAAAAAAAGTCAAACATTAGCAGGTTGGCATGATCTACTCCGCTTTTTTCTTGATCTGATCGGCCCAAACTGCCAATTTCCGTCTGAACCTGTGACCTCAAGGTCACACAATTACAAAGGGCAGACTACAAGGGTGGCCAATATCAAACCTACAAAATATAAGGATTACCTAATTAAAGTGACAGTTTTTTCCTCAGCCAACATGCATGATTTGGCAGATACTGCACAATGCATTACGAACTCGAGCTAGGCTTAAATGGTTGCAAAATAACGAGCAAAAATGCCCAATATGTAGAAACCAAGAAGAAACAGGGGTAAACCTGGTCGATGTAGTTGTGAAAAAATGTGGCGAGTTCACTTGGCCTACCGTGTCCAACCGGATACCAGTGCACAAGCATTGAAAGTTTGGTTACATACAGGCCCTCCAAGATTTCCAATGTCCTACTTGCAGCTGCATATGTGATTCGGGAGGTCTGGAATATGTCGAGTGATTCATCAGAATACACCCATAGACAGGCAGAGTGTTGCGAATGATTGGTGCAGGAGAGTACAGGAAGTCTGTAACGTCTCCAACCAACGGACCAACTGTCTATCTTACAGAAAGGGAGCTTAAAATTTCAGAAGGGGTCAATAGTATGAGAAGGGACAGACAACAAGGGTCAATAGTACATATATTGTGAATCAAACTGCGTGTGGCGGACTACTAGGCAGCTATAAGGGCATCTTTACAGCAAACTTGTCGGACTCTGGAACCATGAACCAACTAGCCTTTTGCACCTATCACTTACGAAAGATGCTATGGGAGCTTTCGTACAAGACATGTAATTAGTCTTTTGTGGTTAACGAATGTGTATCACAAAATATATATAAGGATGCCCGGCCATGATGGGTTGTCCCACATTCTCGTTCATCAAACAACGCCCCAGTTACTGGTCCTTACCGCTGAGAAGGGTCAAGAGAAGGGAGTTCTAAGAGGTCAGGCATGAACTGAAATCGATTAAACATGAAACAAGGTAGATTTGGGATCACTTTCACAAGTTTCACTGTAAATTAGGACAACAATCAGCATCTCAGGCAGACGTCCCAAATGTGTATATTACAGACACAGATTATACATAAGATTGACATTAAGTGTTGCCAATAGCACCCTAAGAGAATAAGATACCGGCAAGACCAGATAATGGTGCAGCACGGGAAGCTCCTGTAGCAGCGTTACTTGAGTTATTCTACTTGGAATACTTTTGGGAACTTAGACAGAAAGGAGCTTCGGTTGAGAACATCTTAAGGAATGTCAAAGGAATCAATCAAACAACAATAATACTCCTATGCACCTCAAATATGCACAACAGAACCGCCAATGCTTATCCCGCATGTTTCCTTTATCCAATATGCACAACAGAAGCACCACTACTTATCCGAATGTTTTCTTTCGTTCTCAAACTTTGAATTCACCGAAATAACCCAATTTCGGGATCAAATATCCTACATACGCCTCCACAGGAAAACCAACAAATGTTGACAGGACATGGCAGTTGATCTGTCCCCCACAAACCAGCCCCCTCTTGGTAGCCCTCATCACAATCCTGTTAATATCTGACAACGGTTTGCAGTCGGTTTTTTATATGGTCATACGTATGGCAGATGAAGACACTAACATTGAGCTACTGGCACCTCTCTCTATCTTAGCCCTTTCCCCCGTTTAATTCCCAGGTCTCAAGATGACAATTCTGAGCGAACTCTCCATCCAAAATCAACAACCTCTTATTCTCTCCTACAGCTTTTCTATTGCTGCTCTTGGACCTCTCACTCGCCAGTGTGACCTATCAGATCTTCGCTGGTCAAAGCTGCACAAAATAATTTAAAAAAAATTCATTCGACACTGCCAATCAATTACAAGATCCTTATGGTGTGGATGAAGACAATCTCCAAATCTCAAGCCTCAGATAGGCACGGCATTGAGAGTCCAAAAGAGAAGCAGGACATGACAACAGGAGGACATATGCTTGAGATTTGCAGGTCACTGTTACCCACCACATCACTACCTTTCTTGGGCCAAGAGCAAAGGAACTGGTGAGGCCGGTGCCACAGAGAGAAGGGTATTCCAATCTTTCTAAGAAATTCGTCACATATTCTCAACTATCCAATTGCTATAGACATGACTCCACATGTATTCTGTCCCGAACACAGTGTGGTTCTAGCAACTCCTGAACAAATGGATGCTTGGTAAGAAAAGATTTCTGGGACTTTACCATTTTGGTAAGAGACAACATATGCTGGAAGGTTCCTCCTCCAACCAACAACACTACACTGGCAGTGAGATTGGAATGCAAGGGAGAGGGATCTTCTCAAATCTTCACACCATCAGTGAAAAGATTGAGAAGAATCAAGAGCTTCTATATGCTTCAAAACCTGCATTAAAGAGATGAGGTCTAGATTGACATGAAGGTGATTCATGAAACAAGTACAACCATCTATTCATGACTCATCAAACTAGAGGCTTAGTAGTGTCACATAAGATAGTGAATATCAATTACACAAGCAGCAATATATGTAAGTGTACCTCTTCCTTTTCAAGTTTACTTCTTTCTTTCTATCATTTCAACAATCAAGTGTCTACCAAATCATCCCTGGTCGTCAATAAAAATGTAACTGCTAATAACAATCCTAGTCATGCTCGAATATCAATAAATTGTCAGAAATAACAAAGAGCATCACTACAAATAAGAGAAGAAACAAAGGGTTGAGAAGAAAGGAGGGTTTGGGTTAGGTGAGGAGGGGGGTCTGGGTGGGCGCAGGTATGGGATGGCCAGAAAAGGGAAAGGAGAAAACAAATGAAGGAGTGAAAAGGAGAGGAAAAGATAAATAAATAAGGGACGAGGATTAATATCTATTTCTCAACCAGTAACTAGCAAACAGCCACTAACCCATATCATTTGCCTTCTTGTCATATCCATGAAGAGGGTTAATATCTATTGCTCACTCACTGTTCTCCAAGATGAAGTTAGCAAAACTCCAAGGGTCATGATTGATCTCACCATAATGGTGAATCATCTATACTAGAATAAGCAAAGCCCAGAGAGAAGACCACAGTGGGAAAGGAAGAATATGATCATATCAGATGCCAGCCAGTTGTTGAATGTCCCCTAAAGCAAAAATCAAAAGTCAAAGGGGAGTTATTTGGGGCCAAAATATATCTTGCAGCAATCCTATCATTTGTCAGGAAGTTAATCTCCTTGCATTTTGTTAAGCACATTATCAAACAAGATGATGCAAAGCTCCTTCCACAAAGAAGCTGGGAAATACCCAATGTCCACAATCACAATTGGGTCTAGCGGCCCCACCAAAGATCTTTTATTAGGTCTATTCCAGATGTCTCAACGAATTGCAAAATCAGTATCGAAAGGTTTCCTTTGTTACAGCAAGATTTTTCAGGGCTTCAAAGACTTCAATTGTTAGCAATGTTTTATGTATAGATCAACATACTCTTATATTTAGTTAATGTAGTGAAGCCAAGTTCAGACTCCACAGGAGACCTCCTTCATTCTCTGTTTTCTGGCTTCTCTATCACTATTACAAACTCACTGCCAAAGGCAATAAAAGGTGAAAGAGGCAGGAACTTTTCCTTCTTCTGGAATGCATTTCCACCTCTTTTAATGTTTCTTCTTTTTCCTCCATTTATTAGCTTCCTCTTCTTGTTTTTGCTTTGTCATTATCTGTTGCACAGAAGGACAGTAGTTGGAATCCATCATAGCTGTTAAATTCTGGCCAATTCATAGGAAAATATACATACAATTCTTCAAAATACTGTCATCAGACCTTTGTGTCACAACTTCACTTGCAACCACAAAAAGAATGTGTGATAATCTGGTCCTAACTCCTAAGCACTCAACTTAAGCCTTCAGATTCCAATTATTAACTAAAGCACATAACGATCACACTAGACAACTAGATCAACCTATTAACCATCAATATGATAAATGCTCCCATACTCATCCTTTTCCTTTTCCATTATACATGCTATTGCTTAAAATAAGTGTTTTGGTCATGCACGAGCTATGTTAAGTTCTTACAGATTATTATAATAATGATACTGCTAGAGACATCAAGAATACAATAGTACTCAAATTCATATTTTTCTTGGTTTGAGATGATCTCCAACAACTTAGTAGAGCAACTAGTCTATCTTCGTCAAGTGATATATTAGAGAGTATGCATTTCTTGTAATTTTCTTTTATTGACTGGTGGTAGAATTAGCTTAGAAAGGCTGCCTTGTTATGTCATCTCATTTTTTTATCCATTTGAAATGTTAGGGTGAATTTAAAATCTCTGACCCCCAGTAAAGCATATGCTTGAGGGCATCATCCTTAGCTCGATCTAGAATTCCTAGAAATCATTCAGAACATTTCTCCACTTTTCTTTTTCATCTCTTATGAGTCCCCTTTTCTTCCTTTCATCTATCATCTCATTACAAATGTTAACTCTATCTTCCTCGTCCTGAAATCCACATGCACAAGTTTCTTTTCTTTTCCAAGATTCGTCGTTCTCTACTTCTATTCTTTTGTTTTCCTCTGTTTCTGTTTCATCTTTCCTAAGTACCAAAACAGATACTTTAACCAACATCACTTTTTTTCTCAGGATCTTTCCATCTTAAACTAAATCTGAAATAGATACATGGAAGCAACTGGAAAAAAGTATCTGTGCAGCTTCATTCCTTTCTTTGAGACTTTGATAAATGTAGCTGACCTCAAATATGTGCATGCTCATCTTCTCGTTTGCTATCCAGGACAAGAGGTATAAATGAAACTATAATCAAGTAACAAGGTGTCAAGGAAAAGTTTCACAGCAAATGTGAGACATGACAGATTGACACTTACCATTTGAAGAAATTTGTTTCCAAAGAACTTTGAGAACCTCACACTGGATTACAAACAATAAACCTGAGATAATGGTTTTTTGCTAGAAGTCTCTATTCAAACTTATAAGTTACTGCTGCAAATCTATAAATGTGACAACTCTCATATACAGTGTCAACCCGACAAATGCTTTTGTCTTGACTATAATGGAATTTTGATCCACAAGGAGGCAGGCTTAAATTAACACAGAGATGACCCCAAAACTCATTTATCAACAGCACTGTCTACTGCATTATCTCTATACGAAATATGGGTAGGGAAAATATCCAATCCAAGAGAGGGACGGAGACCATGAGACAAATTGGAAGTCTCGTAGTGCGACGACCCGGGTTTCATATGATGCAAATTTCATAAAAAGGCGAGATCTCTTGCTTTAGAAATATGAAATGCATGAAAATCTTTTGTTTTGGAAAGCAATCTTTCGTATAAAACCCCAAGTGTCAAAACACATTTTCAAATCATATAGCCATAGCATAGTTTTAAATCAACTCTATTCCTAAGAAAGTGTTAGTCACAGCCCCAGCTACAGAGAGTAACTATAATCAAGTAACATTCACTAAAAGAAAAGGTAGGGGTTTACTTACTTGTACTTAATTTGGATGTTCTCTGTCACGGGTGTATCCTGTCCTTAAGTGTTTACTTGTATATGAAAAATGTTAAGGATTGGGTGAGTATACACGATGCCTACGACCTCAGCGCCGTGTGGTCCCCGGGTACCGAGGGACTCTCGGTCATAGCCTCCACGGGGCATATGACACTTCGACGGGTGCTGTGACACCTCCAATGGTAGTCCTCGTTTACCACAACAATTGAAGTGAAGACAAGCCCTTTTTGCGTGGTACCCTTTCCACCTATAGTGGTAGAGGCTAGGAGGCCACCCCGAACCTCTCAACATAGCACCCACGAGCTTACTAGTCCAAATCATATACTATCAAGTAGGCAAGAATCTTTCTTTTTTTTTCAAAACATGTCTATGCATGTATCATGCAAACAAGAATCCTTTTTCAAAACATGTCTATGCATATAACACATGTCTTGGCAATATATGAGCAATGTATTTTTCATATGCATGCTAAGTTAATTTATGAAATCAATTCATGCTAAACAGGTCATGTGCATAAGGATGTAACATAAGTTTATATATGGTCAAAAGATTTCGGGGTACTTTTCTCGCATTTCTGACTCCGGTTCCCAAGTCTCTTCTTCCATGTGCGCATTTCTTCACAAAACTTTGACTAAGTGTATGTCTTTGTTCCGCAGCTTCTTACCCTTACGATCCAGAATCTCAATTGGTCTCGTCTCCAGCTTGAGATCCTCCGTCAACTCCATGGGTACCTAGGTGATGACATGAGCAAGGTCAGGCACGTACCTCCTTAGCATAGATATATGGAATACGTTATGCACTTCAGATAGCTGAGGAGGTAGTGCGATCCTGTAGGCCACTTTTCCCACTTTCTCCAAGATTTCAAAAGGTCTTATGTCTCCTTTAGTGGGAGATATCTTCAGGAAAACGTGCTCTCCTATGTCGAATTATAATGGTCTCCTCCTTTGATCAACATAGCCCTTTTGCCGGCTTTGAGCTGTAAGGAGGCGTTTCTTTATGAGTTTGACCTTCTCTGCGCATTGCTCCACCAACTCGGACTGTAGCACCCTAGACTCTCCAACTTCACTCCAACTGGTGGGTGATCGACAGGGTCTCCCATAGAGCGCCTCGTACGGAGCCATGCCAATGCTCGACTGAAAGTTGTTGTTGTACACGAACTCCACTAGCGGCAGGTTTTCATCCCAGCTCTGCTTCCAATAGAGGGCACAAGCTGGCAGCATATCTTCGACTATCTGGATCGTGCACTCTGACTGTCCATCGGTCTGTTGATGGAAGGCTGTGCTAAAGTTCAAGGAATATCCTAAGGATTTTTGGATGGACTTCCAGAGTTGTGAAGTGAAGCGGCTATCCCTATTTGAAGTGATACTAAGGGGTATGCCATGTAAACTTACTATCTCTTTGATATATAGCTAAGATAGGCTGTCAGTGGATTGGGTATGGCGTATAGGAAGGAAATGGGCTGTCTTAGTCAATCTATCAACAATTACCCAGATCATGTCATGACCCTTAGAGGTCCTGGGTAACCCTACGATAAAGTCCATGGTAATGTGATCCCATTTCCATTCGGATAACTCAAGGGGTTGTAACAATCTCGTAGGTCTTTGATGTTCGGCACTTGTTAACATGTTAGACACTTTGCCACAAATTCCCCTATGTCTCTTTTCATACCATCCCACCAATATTGTCTCTTTAAGTCTTGATATATCTTAGTTCCTCCCGGGTGTAGAGTATACTTAGACCGATGAGCCTCTTTTAAGATTTCTTGTCTTAATTCTTCATTAGTCGGTACCACTAATCTTCCTTGCATGTAAACGCTACCATCTTCCCCTTTAGTAAACCCTGGTTTTTCTATTAAAGCTTGTATGTCCAGATCCCCTTGCTGTGCTTGCTTAACCTTTTCATTAACAGCCGACTTTATCGTTAGACCTGCCATAATGATCTTGCGCTTACTTATGTCTGGTTTCCATGTTATTACTTCTTGTAATAGCTTCCATCTCTTAGTAAATAAACTTGCATACATCCCTTGGGTTTTCCTACTTAATGCATCAGCTACCACATTAGCTTTTCCAGGGTGATAATGAATGGAGAAGTCATAGACTTTTAAGTATTCCATCCATCTTCTTTGTCGCATGGGTTCTTTTTAAACCCCTACCTTATCTTTTAGTGAATGTTACTTGATTATAGTTACTCTTTGTAGCTGGGGCTGTGACTAACACTTTCTTGGGAATAGAGTTGATTTAAAACTATGCCATGGCTATATGATTTGAAAATGTGTTTTGACACTCGGAGTTTTATACGAAAGATTGCTTTCCAAAACAAAAGATTTTCATGCATTTCATATTTCTAAAGCATGAGATCTCGCTTTTTTATGAAATTTGCATCATATGAAACCCGGGTCGTGACAGTTGGTATCAGAGCCCGGTTTGATGTTACAGCCCAGTTATGAAGAGAATAACTTATAATCAAGTTTCATCCATGAAAGATTAAGGGGTAATATGGTAACACATACTAAGGTCTTGTGAATTACCTTGTGATTTACAGATGCCTAGAAAGAAAGTAAGCGATGCTCCAAGACTTGAAGCCCCACCAGTGGACTCCACTGGGTCGGGCAATGGGATGGCTGAATTATTCCAACAATTCCTACAGCATATGGAACAATACATGAGTAATCAACAAACCCAAACACCTACCACACAAGATCCTTCCCCTGATAAAGCAATAGATAGGACTGCGGTTCAGTTAGAAAGGTTTCAGAAATTAGCTCCCTCATTTATAAGAGAAGATGAAGCATCTACAGATGAAAAATGGTTAATTGATATTGAAAAGATATTTAAAGCCATGAACATAGCTGAAGAAAGAAAGGTACCCGTGGCCACGTTTGTGTTTAGGGGAGAGGCTACCTTTTAGTGGGAAATAGCGGAAAGGACTTATTTTGACCAGCAAGAAACAATAGGATGGGAAGAATTTAAAAAGGTCTTTAATGGCAAATATTATCCTAAACACGTAAGAAAACAAAAGGAAAAAGAATTTATGGACTTAGGAAACATGACTGTCCAACAATATGTAAATAAATTCCTCAGCCTCCGAAGATTTGCACCACATGCTTGTGCTGATGAGGAAGACGCGGCGGAAAGATTTGTAGATGGGCTCAACCCAGGACTCAGGAACTTTCCAACCTTCCACCATAGCCAAAGTCGTAGAGATGGCTTCCCTATATAAAAATGATTATCAAAGGAATCAAGTGATAAAGGAAACTAAGAACACCAACACCATGAGAAATAAAGGAAAGA
Source organism: Warburgia ugandensis (assembly GCA_035236585.1). Taxonomy (NCBI): domain Eukaryota; kingdom Viridiplantae; phylum Streptophyta; class Magnoliopsida; order Canellales; family Canellaceae; genus Warburgia; species Warburgia ugandensis. The sequence goes on along the minus strand of CP141128.1, from coordinate 74,349,712 downwards.
GACCATTTCAGTCATCTGGACCCAGGCTACCTTTCAAGAAGCCGTTTGAAAACAAAGGAAGAAGACCAGACTAGAAGACATGCCCTAGGTGTAATAGGAATCATTCAGGCAAACCATGTCCCACTTTCAACATCACTTGCTATACTTGTGGAGAATTAGGACACCTTGCTAGGAATTGTCCTAAAAGGAAAGTTGAAGAGCGTAAAAAAGATCAGGTTCCAAAGAGCCAAGGACGTGTCTTTGCCCTCACTTCCAGTCAAGCCCAGGCTTCAAATGCAGTAGTTGAAGGTATTCTTTCTATCTATGATACACCTGCTAAAGTTCCATTCGATACAGGCTCCACTCATTCTTTCATATCCCGAGAGTTTGCATCAACCTTGGACATTATACCACGGGACCTGGACTTCACTCTAGAAGTCATGACTCTTATAGGCCAGGCACTTCCCACCTATTCTTATCTCCAGGATGTCCCCGTTTTGGTCAAAGATCATTTGCTATATGCCAATCTTAGTCACTTAGATATGAATGACTTTGACGCCATCCTAGGTATGGACTAGCTAGCCCTTCATCAAGCCTTTGTTGATTGCCGCCAGAAACATGTCACTTTTACCCTACCTAATGGAGACACTTTCACCCTCCAAGGAAGAAAGGATTATTCTAGAGCTTGTTATTTCTGCCATGAAAGCAATTAAGCACATTGCTTAGGGATGTCCCTTCTTCTTGGCCAAGATTGAATTTGTCGAGAGTCCCCAACCAAAGCTAGAGGATGTCGAGGTAGTCTAAGAATTTTCTGACGTATTCCCTGAGGACTTATAGAATTTCGGGGCAAAATTTCCCTAAATGGGTAAGAATGTAATGACTCCATTTTTGTAACCTTAAAATCCCATGTTGGTAATGAAAAGTTCACTTTTTGAGATAAGGGTATTTTGGTCATTTCACTGTTCACCCCGACTAGACCCAGAAATTTGGTCCTTAGAATGGTACCCTTAGGTGCGTCTCGGAAAAAGGAATCCAACAAGACCAGAATCACCCAAAGCGGAGTTAAAATGAGCAAGTTATGGCCCTTTGAAGTTCGAGGGCAAAATTGTAATTAAATTTAAAACGAATTGGCTTGAGAAAACAGGGACCCGTTTTGATACAGGCACCCCCTTCTTCCCAAATATACTGCATCACCGACATTCTAGAATATTAGTGTGCAGGGGAAAATCACCGCCGTTCCAGAGGTTTCTCCACCGCCATTCCATGGCAGTGGAAACCCCCTCCAGAACCCTCCTTAAGCTCTATAAATGGAGCTCTTGGGCGCCTCCAATGGCAGCTCAAAACCTGGGAAAAAACCAGTCTTGGAGTTGCAAGTAAGAGGAGAAACCGTGAAAAATACCCAGCCACAAACCAGGTACGCCTTAAACAACTCCAAACCCATCTCCCCCTCAGTCTTAGGTTGAATGTCCCTAAGCTTTTGCACAAGAAACCGTGCAAAACTGAGCTCTAAGGAGCCACAACAGACTTAGGGCAGGTGCATAGGGTGTTCTGGTTCGACAGGGTCGAACCAGGGCGTCCTGAGGACGCCTAGGCCACCACAGAACCAAAACGCACCCAGTGCGTTAAAGGGAAACCAACGGGCGCGTCCGTGGAAGCGCCCGCAAAAGAGAAAAGGGGCGGAGGCCCGTGTGTCAGCGGACGCATTAGAGTCCCAGCGCCCACCTCGTGTGGGCTTGCGACGGTGACGCCACGCGTTCCGCGTAAGCAGAACGCGTCGCTTGATGACGCCCAGGAGCGTGCGACCGCACGTGCGGGCCGGTCGCCGCTCGACCGAGACGCAAGTGCGTCCCGAGAGCGGTGACGCAAGGCCCCTTTTGGGCCTTCTATGTATTCTTAACACTAAAATACTCATAACTTGAGTTCTAGGACTCCTATTGAGGCGCCGCGAGAGGCGTTGTGTCCGTATCGACGGCGCAAACACACCCAAACCATAAAATACCTGATCAAGCCCCTATCTAAGGCTGGCATGACCCTTAAACCATGATAGTAGCGCGGGGCTACTAAACCTTTGCAAACCTGACTATACCAAGGCCCAGTTAGGGACCTTAGGCATGGGAATGAACTCTTAATGCCTAAGTAGTGAGGTAAATTGTTCTAAACTAATATTTTTCTCCTAAACCATATCTAGGAACGTACGAAGACAAGGGGACTAGTGCAATCAAACCAAGTAGGTGTCCTATCGCTACTAGACTTTTAAAAAGAACCCATGACACTTTGAGAATGCATGTTTTGAATCATGGTTGCTTTTCTAATGCATGTTTTAAGTTTTTAAGTTACATGTCCTGTCTTTATGCGTATATCATATAAACTTATGTTACATCCTTATACACATGACCTGTTTAGCATGAATTGATTTTATAAATGAACTTAGCATGCATATGAAAAATACATTGCGCATATATTGCCAAGACATGTGTTACATGGATAGACATGTTTTGAAAAAGGATTCTTGTCTGCATGATACATGCATAGACATGTTTTGAAAAAAAAAAAAAAAAGATTCTTGCCTGCTTGATAGTATATGATTTGGGCCAGTAAGCTCATGGGCGCTATGCCGAGAGGTTCAGGGTGGCCTCCCAGCCTCTACCACTATAGGTGGAAAGGGTACTACGCCAAAAAGGCTTGTCTTCACTTCGATTGTTGTGGTAAACGAGGACTACCACTAGAAGTGTCATGGCACCCGTCGAAGTGTCATATGCCCCGCGGAGGCTATGACCGAGAGTCCAAGAGAAATTGAGTTTACCATTGACCTTATACCTGGTACTTCCCCTATTTCCAAAGCTCCTTACCGAATGGCTCTTGTAGAACTAAAAGAATTGAAGACCCAGTTACAGGAACTACTTGTCAAAGGGTTCATACGGCCTAGCGTATCTCCGTGGGGAGCTCTAGTCCTTTTTGTTAAGAAAAAGGATGGCTCCATGAGATTGTGCGTAGACTATCGGATGCTAAATAAGGTCACCATTAAAGAATAAGTACCCCCTTCCCCGAATTGATGATCTTTTCGATCAACTTCAGTCAGCCAGAGTCTTCTCTAAGATTGATCTACGATCCGGCTACCATCAACTTCGAGTTAGAGAAGAAGATATCCCCAAGACAGCCTTCAGGACTCAATACGGCCATTATGAATTCAGAGTGATGTCCTTTGGTTTAACTAATGCTTCAGCCGCGTTTATGGACCTCATGAATAGGGTGTTCAAGGAGTACTTAGACAAATTCATCATAGTGTTTGTGGATGATATCTTGATATATTCAGAAACTCTTGAAGACCATAAGGAACATCTAAGGATAACATTAAACACCCTATGAGCACACAAGTTATATGCAAAATTCAGCAAGTGTGAGTTTTGGTTGGAAAAGGTTAATTTCTTAGGACACATTATTTCTCAAGATGGCATAGTAGTCGACCCCGCTAAGGTTGAATCAGTACAGAAATGGGAAAGACCTACGACAGTCACAGAAATAAGAACCTTCTTAGGACTTGCCAGATATTACAGGAGATTCATCGAGGGTTTTTCATGAATTGCTTTACCTTTAACTAAGCTGACCAAGAAAGACACAAGATTTGAATGGACTGATAAATGTGAGGAAAGCTTCCAAGAACTAAAGAGAAGGTTAACTACAGCACCTGTCCTTACCTTACCTTCAAGAAGTGGTGGATTTGAGATATACAACGATGCCTCGCAACAAAGACTAGGCTGCGTACTTATGCAACATGGGAAGGTAATTGCTTATGCTTCTCAGCAACTCAAGAAGCATGAAGTCAATTACCCGACCCATGACTTGGAATTAGCGGCCATAGTCTTTGCCTTGCGAATATGGAGACATTATCTATATGGGGAAAAGTTTGAAGTTTTCACAGATCATAAGAGTCTTAAATATATCTCAAGCCCCTATCTAAGGTAGGGCATCATGGGTTCTTTTTAAACGTCTAGTAGCGATAAGACACCTACCTGGTTTGATCGCGCTAGTCCCCTTGTCCTCGTACGTTCCTAGACATGGTTTAGGGAAAAAATGTTAGCTTTGCCTATTTCTATAGATTCTAGAACAGTTTACCTCACTACTTAGGCATTAAGGGTTCATTCCCATGCCTAAGGGCCTCCTAAGGTCCCTAACTGGGCCTTGGTATAGTCAGGTTTGCAAACGTTTAGTGGCCCCGCGCCACTATCATGGTTTAAGGGTCATGTCAGCCTTAGATAGGGGTTTGATCAAGTATTTTACAGTTTGGGTGTGTCTGCACCATCGATATAGACATAACGCCTCTCACTGCGCCTCAATCGGAGTCCTAGAACTTAAGTTATGGGTATTTTAGTGTTAAAAATACATAGAAGGCCCAAAACGGGCCCTGCGTCACTGCTCCTGGGATGCACGTGCGTTCCGGTCGAGCGGCGACCGGCCCGCACGTGAGGTCGCATGCTCCCGGGAGTCATCAGGCTGCGCGTTCCGCTTACACGAGGCAGGATCCTGGGACGCTAACGCGTCCCAAGTCAACGACGCGCTCCCCACAGGGTGCATCCGCCGACACACAGGGCCTCTGCCCCTTTTGTCATTTGCGGGCGCGTCCATCGGTTTCCCTTTAACGCACTGGGTGCGTTTTGGTTCTGTGGTGACGTGGGTGTCCTCGGGACGCCCTGGTTTGACCCTGTCGAACCAGAACGCCCCAGGCACCTGCCCTGGGTCTATTATGGCTCCCTAGAGCTCCGTTTTGCATGGTTTCTCATGCAAAAACTTATGGACATTCAACCTAAGACTGAGGAGGAGATGAGTTTGGAGTTGTTTAAAGCGTACCTGGTTCATGGCTGAGTATTTTTCACGGTTTCTCCTCTTGCCTGCAACTCTAAGACTGGTTTTTCCTCGGGTTTTGGGTTGCCATTGGAGGCGCCCAAGAGCTCCATTTATAGAGCTTAAGGAGGGTTCTGGAGGGGGGTTTCCACCGCCATGGAATGGGGGTGGAGAAACCTTCAGAATGGCGGTGGAGAAACCTCCAGAATGGCGGTGGTTTCCCCCCTGCACACCGACATTCTAGAATGTCGGTGATGCTGTATGTTTGAGAAGAAGGGGGTGCCCGTATCAAAACGGGTCCCTGTTTTCTCAAGCCAATTCGTTTTAAATTTAATTACAATTTTGTCATTGAACAGTGAAATGACCAAAATACCCTTATCTCAAAAAGTGAACTTTTCATTACCAGCATGGGATTTCAAGGTTACAAAAATGGAGTCATTACACGTAGGTTTCTGATGCTAAACACCACATTCATTGGTTTGTTCGTATGTTCACATGATTGCAAGAGAAACACACTTAGACTAACCATAAAAAGAAAAGAAAAGAAAAGGTAATCACTAAAAAGGTGAACGGGAATTTTTAACAGACCATCTCGTTACTCAAACATGTGCGCAGAGAAGAAGATATAGATTAAAGAGACTGTAGAGTTTCTGTATCGAGCTCTTCTTTACATATGATCTAGGATACATGCTAATTCCATCCAAACTACCCAATAAATCCACCAGAAGATCTGCATCTGACATCCTCCCCCAAAGAATGTTCTAGAAAACAAGGCCCGGAGCTTCTCGCAATTTCATATTAACAACCTCCCACCTGCCAATCAATAAGTTTAAGCGTATAAGATAAGCAAAGTGCTGCATTTCCACACCAAACGCATCCCAAAAGCTAACTCTATCTCCGAAAATCATCTTATATACGCATTACTGTTAGAATCTTCTGCCAAATCCCAGAAGACAGACGGAACCCTAAGCGTCTATCCAGTAGCAGAATTCATGTGCTCAGATTAGAAAAAAAGCAATGAGATTTCAAAAAGGGGCATATAACATCAAGAACACATACAAATATCTGGAATGACTCTAGTTCTTGTATTATTCTTCCATTTAACAAGTCTCGCAAGCGTAATTGTATATTGCCCGCAGCTTAGATACTGAATAGCATTACAGAACAAAATACCAATCTCCCATATCCAAAACGTGGTAGCACTCATTGCAAGAAGGACAGTCGAGAAGCATGGAATACAGCAAGAGGAAGAGTTTGTAAAAGGAAGATCAAGCTCAAGAAATTAAAATCCGCCACCAACAAACCTAGGCATCCGAAAGAGACGACTTATTTCTTGTATCGGGCAACCTCCCCTTCGTTGGGGAAGAACCCCATGAGGCGACCCGCGGAGTTCTGGTACGCGTACATAAAACCCCCCATGAGGCCGATCAAACCGCCGGTTACCATCGATGGCCCTCTGATATTAGGTTTGATCCCTGAAATTGATCAAAGTTCAATACGGAAGAAGTGAAGAAGAAAGAAACCCTAGATCAGATCAGATGCAGAGAGAAAGAGAAGAGAATTACCAGAGAGATATCCGACGGTGACGGAGACACCGGTAATAGTAGCAAATCGTAAGTAGTCAAGACTGTTGAAGTTGGCGACAGTCTTAGTGAAAGGAGGGTTCCGATCAACCACTGGATATTCCGGCTTTGCTGAAGCTGTGATGTCTGTATTCATCCTCCCTCTTCTTCTTCTTCTTCTTCTTCCTCTCTCTCTCTCTCTCTCGTACAGAGTGTGAGAAATGATGATGATGAAAGAGGGACTTTCTTTGTCATGGACGCCCCTTTATTAGAATATCCGAATAATTGGAAATTTTTTGGGAAAAAAATTCACAAGTTTTTATTTTTTTCAATTTAAAGCGAATTTAAGGAAATTAATGTGAAATTATCTGATAAAACTCAAACACCACAAATAATTTACCAGATTCTCAAATATTAATTATGTAACTAGTTAAAATTCAAATAAAACTTAAACTCATATATAAAAAATACTTTTTTTGTCAAAATTTTCATGAACACTTGCTTATTTAAATATTTGCCTAGCCGATTTATTTATGAATCTGAAGTTTGTGACTATTCATTCAATTAGTAACAAAACCCATTAGAAAAAGTAGGAATGATAGCCTGTTGGGTCAAGCTAAATTTTTAGCCACCCACACCCTAACTCTAATAAAGGGGAGCTGTCACCATGTCATGGTGACCTTGAGGTCATAGGTTCAAGGCATAAAAATAACCTCTCGCAAAAATGAGAGGTTAGACTCTTGTGGTCCACCCCTTTCCCGGACCTTGCATAGGCGGAAACTTTGTGCACCGCTTTTTACCCTAACTCTAATGCATTTTATCCTTCCTTCATGTCAAGTCACCAATTTCTACCTACAATGTCATTTAGATTAAATTTTTCAGTCTATGACCCAAATTTTTTGGATTAGTTCAGGTTGGTACCCAAAAAGACACCTAATCCAAATCCCGCAAACCATGTCAAGGTAAAAATAAATAAATAAAATAAAGAGATTAAAAAAATAAAACCCTAAGCAGAGAGTATTCTATAGTTAAACTATTATTCTGAGATGGAATTTTAGGGGAAAACTATTGAATTATTATGGGAGAGTTTAGGTTGGGGTTCTTCTTCGATTGCCTACACCATGACACGCATTGGTGTCATGTCCACTCCTGGCAAGACTGGGATCCCAATTTTCTTACCCCAACCTTGACTCATTAGAGGTCATTTGGGGTTGTGTTCATAAAAAACGCTGCATGTTACACCCTTAGGAAAAAGAATGATCCTAATAAACATGGGCCATAAGTTTAATAAGCTGTTTTATAAGTTTTGTATAGGTCTTCCAATAGTAATGGATGAGATCAAACACTATCCATTGATAAGTTTGCCTGAGAATTGTTATTCTCATGCCAAGCAGGGACTGTACCTTTTTTTTTGTTTTGGAATTGATATGCGTTCACCCTTTTTAGTAGCCTCATGCCAAACCTTGCTGTTTAATGAGGTTGAGCTAGCTAGGCATGTTTTTTTTAAACATTGGCATCGTTGGATAAACACTCACACTTGCATGCAGACACCATTGAGTAGCTTCGAACTTGTAACATGTTGTGTTAGAGTTACTGCATCAAACCCAAGACAATCTAGAAGTCCATTTCATTTCAAAGGTGGCATTGAATTCTTCATTGACTTGGTTAAAAGAAGTGGAAAGTAGAGAGATAAAGAAGGAAATAACATTTCTTCTTATCAGAAAAATATAATATTAAATCAAGTTCCAAGGCGAAATGGAAGATGCAGAGAGGAGTTTCCTTTTCAGATCGTCATTTTCTTTGAAAGACTGATTTTGTAGGAAAAAAAAATGCACAAGATGCATCTTAATGTTCAGAATGAAAGCTCCTCAAAGAACTTCCCATGAAGCTTAACCGAGCAGACTCCGGTGAGTTTCTAATTGAAATTTTTTTTGCATTGACTTGACTGACTGCTCTTCCTAAGTTGTTCTTATTCTACCACAGCCGAGTCAAAATACTATTGAGTTTTATGTTCCGTGAATTGTATTTCAAATAAACTAATTGTATTTCAAATAAACCGTATGCATTTGACACACACACACACACCTTGTTTGGGTATACAAGTAGGAATTGTTTGAAAATAAATTCGAGCGGCTTGAAGGAATGTAGGTAAAAAAAAATTATTGAACAAAAGATTAGAAACCTGAATGGCCCAGAACGATAACAACAATTCTGAGTCAAGTAAAATGAGTATTATTCAGAAGGAAGTAGGAATGTGGATTAAACATGATAGCAAAAGTGAGAATGGATGTCTTGTTTTGTTTTCAAAGAGTTTTATGTTGTCAGAATGAGGGTTGAGGAAGAGTAAGACTAGGAAGATGGTCTAGATGAGCAGACGACTTCGTGCATGGGAAGAAAACAACCTGTTTAAAGGTTTTGTCTCTTCGGTTTCTATAGTATTAAGAAGGATGCTAGATCTCTGAGATTCATTTGAGATTTTTTTTTCTTTTATTTAAGTCAGAAGAAAACCCATTGATGTTTTTCTCTGTCTAGATTGACCATTTTGTGTGCTACATTAGCAAAAGAATTTATCTGGTCCTCCAAAAGTAAATGAATGGCCAGATTATATAAGGAGTGATACAACATAAAAAGGGCAGCCTAGTGCACTAACCTCCCGCGAATATTAGGTCTCAAACTCCAATACAACTTGTTGTATCAAATAATCCTGTGTGTGTGTGATGTCTTGGGTTTTTATAAATAGATTTTCTAAATATTTTTGAAAATCTTATCAAGATCAATCCTTATTTATTTTTTTAAACTCTACATATAATAATAAAATTTGACTACTTCTTCAAGCCCAAGTACGTCAAATAAAACTCCACAATATATTTCAAAGTAATAGTTCAACTTTTTCAGCCAGTCAAAACCTAGTAGTCACAGCCCAAATGCTACTAAGCTAAATCACAATTTCAAATGCTACAATTTATTACAAATTGACTAAAGTCTTTAAATAAAGTAAAAATGTTCCTAATCTTCATACTTTGAAACTCCAAGTTCACTCAATTTCCTACAAGTTAATCTCAAGCTTTTTCTTCTGCCTTTCACTTGTAGGGTGGTTTGGTGAGTAATATAAATTACCCAGTAGAAAATCTAAAACTAGCCAAAAACTACGAAAAGCATGCTTTGCAAGTTTTTAGACTTAAAAGTGTATACGTGTAATATTAAAATTGCCATCGTAAAATTGCCACATCTCAATTATTATCAAATAGTTATAATAACAATCAAAATAACATAATATTAGATAACACAATTTATATCCAAGGCATTTCATAAAAAAAATTAAAAATCCAGATATAGATATTGAAATATGAAAAAGAAGTACTATTCTAGAAAAAGAAGATCCTTCAACAAGAACGAAAAGAGGATTATCAATATAATCTAACGACGAGGTTAACATAGAAAGTGGGGACAGAATGAAACGGCCATAAGAAAGGTGCTTACTATCTGTTCTTGATTCAACACATTTCCACTATAGTGTCCGAGTAGATACTATGATTTCCTGCAAGACCAGAAGGGACGGGGATAGCTGCAAGCCAACTTGCGGGGGGAGCTTTGAGAAGGGGGATTCCTCATAGATATTTCTTTTTCGTTATGTATAACTCTCCTTCTGGGTACTATCAGGTTGGGTGAAAATAATGACCTTGTATTCTATTTGAGGCAAATTCAATCTATATTCATTGAATGATTAATTCAAAAATCAATTCATTCAAAAATTATTCCATAGCTGAGTGCACTTATTGTCTTGTCAGTGGCACTAATCAATATTCTTGAGAACAACTGACATGTTAGGCCATGTCCAGACAAAACAGAAAGGTTGACTATGCTCACAGTAAAACCTAAGTCTTGACCTGCACTTGTCAGTGGCACTAATCAATATTCTTGAGAACAACTGACATGTTAGGCCATGTCCAGACAAAACAGAAAGGTTGACTATGCTCACAGTAAAACCTAAGTCTTGACCTGCACTTGTCAGTGGGTACTACACTGACTACATGGGATAGTTGGATCAATCATATACAAGGTAGTCCTCCCATATAACTTACCCTTGTCAAATAAGCCTACCATAGGCTAGTACCTATTCAGAAGTCAGCAGCCAACTGACTTCCTAGCATGTGAACCATGGAATTTCACATGAATTCCTAGAATGTGTCATATTAACTATATTACCATATACTGGCTGTGCCAATTTTAATGGTGTAGCATAGGGTGCTAGTATTACATTTATCACTAATTATTACACATGCTATGCTATTTTTTTTATTTTGTATTATCCAATGTCATGTACCTAAATGTTATACATTGATGTGTGTCTATCATTGCAATCCTGCAAAGGTAACAACCAATGTTTACTTTTGGTAATTTATCACACAACATGATATATCATATTTTAAATTATCTTATATGTGAGCATTATCCAGCATAATGAAAACTTTAGCAATGTTTGACACACAACAATCTATTTTGTTCAGCACGTCATGCGTTTAAACATTGGTAGGTACTCTGTCTATGAAATGTATAATGTGTCATAAATTAAATTTTTTTACTAGGCTATTTAGTTTTATGCTTTTAGTTGCTAGATAAATCGTTTGAAGTAATGTGCATGATTACTATCAAATGATTAGATATCGTACTCATGGTCCATATTGGGTTACTTAGTTCCTTGCATCTGATCACTATTAGATTGATCAGTGGCTTGTACGTGGTCAGTGCTAGATCTTTTGGTGCCTTGCGCCTAATCAAAATCAATGCGCCACACAATAATAGATCAAGTGGTGTGAAATATGACAATCAAGTCTAGTGCATGGTGCAGCCTATGAGTCCAGTGCGCCACATAGCTCCAAACTATTAAGTGCATGGTGCGGCTTGCTTATTTTGGTTTTTGCCATGTTCTTACAGGTTGTTGGGGCCCATTAACAATGCGCCACACACACTTACAAATTGTTAAGCGCATGATGAAATGAATGGCACAATTATCATACATAAGGTGTAAGAAATTTTATCTTATTTGTTGTATTATGCAATTTCATTTCTAAGGAGCCATGCATCTAAATTTTACTTGGTGTAAGGTGTAATCCAGTACAATACGATACTATCAGCCCAAAGTCCCAATTAGATTAAAATTCATCACATTAGATCTAATCGCGAACTCTTTTTGCAAACTAAATTTTAAATTCAAATAATCAAAATTTAAATGGTCCAATCATAGCTATGACCTTCATTTCTGAAACACTTGAATCATCAGAAAACATGTAATGCCAAGCTGGTTACATCATGTACATAATCACCATCCAATGACCATGCACCAAATTTTAACTTGGTGCTTGGTGTGACTGGTATAATCAAGTACATTCATTATCAAGCATGACTAGCGCATGGTATTTGGACTAAATATACATATATTCTATTGCAATTTGCGCATGAGCAATTACTCAATTGCTACCCTATCTAACTATTTTTAATAAAATCAAAATCTGTTTTGAGTCATTGCATAACATAATTATGTGTCATTTAACAAATTAAAAATAAAAATAAAAATTTTCAATCTAAACATATATCCATGGATCATGCACAACTATTCAAATAAAGATATCTAATCTAAACATTTACCACAAGATTATCATCTAGAAATTTATCAAGCATATATGCATTTAAATTTCAAGGAAATTTCATTCCAAAAACAATTGACAAAGATCAGTATTTTTTTATTTTTTTTTCAAAAGAAAATCATGGTCTAGATCTAGATTCCCTACCTCAAAATGTGGTTTCCTTCAACGCAAATCCTTTTACTTCTAATTGATTTGACGAAAACTCCAGATCTATGTTTTTCTTCCAATCTTCTCTTCCTTTTTCTTTCCTTTTCTCTTTTCTTTCTGTCTCATGCACTCCCCTTTTTTTTCACTCCAAATATTTCACATTTTATAACCCTTCTTTCTATTTTTCTTTGTTTCCTTTATAGATACTTTTCTTGTAATACTTTTCTCAATTGATTACATGTTTGTTTATTTATTATCAACCATTGAATTATCATCCCATGGTTCAGATATATAAATCTTCTCTATTGGTCTCATTCATTTCACCATTCAATATTTTTACATGTTTTGTCCATATAGAAACCACCCTTCACCATGTAAGTTTCCTTATATGACTTATCCACATGTAAAATTGGTAATAATTAAATAATAAATATATAATATAATATAAAACATGATTTTTGTCTTAAAAATTGTCAAAAAGGTTACTTGAAGTCTAGACCTCACCTTAACAACTTGTACTTGGGATTGCTTAGCTACTCTTAGCTTGGGTTATTAAGTCTTACCAACTAAAGTTTTACTATCACTTATATTCTAATTACACATAATTTATTTAATGAGTTATAATTTAAAAAAATTGTTTAAGCTTCATTTCAACTTGTTTTTACACCACAATATTCAACAATTGATTTTAAATTTTTTATAATTTATAAATATAACATTTCTTTATTTCTCAAAAATGTGGGCCATTACACACACACACACACACACACACACTCTCTCTCTCTCTCTCTCTCTTCTCAAACCTAGAATTTTTACAAAAAATGGCTGAATTGCAACTTCATCTCTCATTTTGTACTTTGCTGGATCAGCATAATAGCTATACTTATTTGTAGCTTTCAATTTTCCATCTATTATATTGATAAAGTTGTTCTTACTAACCTACATGGCTATTTTCTCTAAAGACAAAGACTTTAGCAAATGAGAGCTTGTTTCATTAGATTTGTAGTGCAAGTTTGAAAATAACTTTTGATTTTTGAAGCTTTGAGAAGGAATAAGGGACTAAAATAGGGAACTTTTGTAGATCTAAAGCAAGCCAGCTAGAAAGCTCCAACTAATAAATTTTGGTTCATAAACACAATTAGAGAAAATGCTTTATGAAAAACAATTATTTCTTGCAAGTAGTAATGGAAGCTATATTTAGCTCGAACAATCATACTAGTACCCTAAAAGGTATCTTACACTTTCATCATTCCACCTGAGTAGGGATGAGATAGCTGAGCCTTAACATGCTAGAAGAGTAGAAAGAAAAATAGGAATGATCCCATTGATCTATGAATTTGTATTTATTCGGTCTTCCATTCCCTAAAAAATCCTTTGGCAAATAATCATGTTTGAAAAAGGCAAGCACTTTAATCTCCTCAAAGCCCTATACCAATATCATGGTGCATTAGACCTTACCCTTTCTCATATGTATTTATAACAACATAATAAAATAAGGGAAACAAAAATGTAGAACTCTAGGATATGTTTTCTCACTTTGATTTTGGGAAGAGAGAGAGAGAGAGAGAGAGAGAGAGAGAGAGAGAGAGAGAGAGAGAGAGAGAGAGAGAGAGAGAGAGAGAGAGAGAGCATCGTTTAGTAGGGCAGCTTTGTTTGTCATTTCACAACGGTTGCAATTGCAAGAAGAAGATAAATAAGAGGAGAAGAAATTAGAAAAAGTCGTATTTTTATCTCTCTTGTTTATTGTATAAAAATAGAGAAATTGAATTGTAAATTATATTACCATCATAGTTTTTTGACTCATTAAATGTTGGGATTGTCATATATTTATTAAAGAGGTGTAAGGTATCAATCCTCTTATTTTTTAGTAAATGTGCTTGTTCTCTCTTTTTTATTTTTTAGTTTTTTGGTGAATTTATACGTTTTATCTTTGTATACCATGTTATACTTTTAATTTTTATTCTATATTATTAAATTTTAGGGTTTTTCTCAAAAATTCCTTAATAGAGAAAGTATTGACTTATTCCTCATTAATTATCAATTAATGTCTAATAAGTATGATTTGAGAGTTTTTTTGCTAAGAGGTCCTGGCTATCATCTTTTGTCTACTAGAAATGATATCGCACACAATTGTATATGATTAGTGCCACTCCCACATTTGGCTTATAGATGGACCCCACTTCTTAAATGATCTTAGCTGCTCATATGAACCATCTTTCTACACATGGACTATTTCTACAAGATTACACCCTTTTAGCGATCACACTTTGGATGATCCAAAAGTTCCATTAGTTTTTGTTAACTATTTTGCATTTCGTAAATTATGAAACTTAGAATAAGCAAAGATAACAGAATGTAGGATCATTAAAAGCATGTGATCTTTGGGACATAGCTCATCTATGACATGACCAATAAGGTGAACATTTCAGGTTACCAAATAATTTTTAAGTGTGTGAGAATGTCATTTCACATCCTAAAATGGAGAAATCCGCTAACATTTTATCGGTTTAAAACCTACTGTTCTGGAGTAAAACCTAAAATCCAACTCATCAATGGATTTGTTGGCTTTCAGGAAGTATAAATAGTTGTGCCAAATCTTTTGAGCATTTTGTGGAGATAAATTGGTCATTTAAGAGACGACAGTAGATGGAATATAACCATAAGAACTTGGAAAAAATCTTAAAAATCGTACTTGTTGGCCATTAATTGATATTTTATGACCAATAAGCCAACACTTCCTCCGTTAAGGAATTTTAGGCAAAAAGCCCTAAATTTATATGATTTATGATCATCTACACTTCTTTGCTCGTCTCCTGTTTCAATGTCTGTACTCTCTCTCTCTCTCTCTCTCTCTCTCTCTCTCTCTCTCTCTCTCTCTCTCTCTCTCTCTCTCTCTCTCTCTGTGCATATATATATATATATATATATAGGCGTCAATTTTTGGCTTGTGACCCCATGTGACCTGTGACTTGCACTCATTTAACTCAAGTTACTAACTCATGACCACTTGAAAATTAACCCATACCCGCCCCACCCATGTAAAATTATGGGCTAGATCGACCTGTTTCAATCTTATTTGTGCCATTATATTATCCCTTACTATGAAAAATCATGTTAATGTGATGATCCTGGCTATTAATTTTTATAGTTTTATATCTCAATGGTTATGATATAAACTACAACAGAAAATAATTCTAGGAGTATCCAATAGGGTTAATATATATGTAATGTAAGAGATTGTAAATAATATGAATAGACTAGATCTTCAGAAATTATGCCTAACATGAGGACTCATGATTGATAATACTTAAATCACAGAATGAAATCTTTGGTTCTTCTTTTCTTTATAGAATAAGTTAGCTATTTGCTAGAGCAGGTTATTGGGCTTTGTTCTAGTTTTACATCTATTACCCCAAGGTACTTGAGTCCCAGCAAGTACTAGTGTACATGCTCTTGTGGAGAGGAAGGGCTACATCTATTTTATCATGCAACAAATTTTTTTTTTGAAGATATAAGCCATTGATAATATTAGAAAAGTCTTAGATAAGTTAGAACTCAAATTTCATGCTGATCAATTTATTGTAGCCAGAACAAAAGGTTAAGATCATAGAAACGTATTGAGTTTGCATGGTTTACCTGTTGTTAGGATTTTGGATACGATAAATTGCTTAGGTCTACCAAAATGAAGGTATTTAATAACTATTGATTACTTTTTACTAAAGTTACCCACCCACGAACCTATCTGTCTTAAACGGGTTAGGTGCGAGTAGACATTTTATGACCTACGGGCGAAGTAGATAATGCGACTTGCGCCTGTTTGAATCACAACTCGTGATGACCTGCCCGACCGCTCGTTAATACCTCTATGTGAGAGAGTAATCTTTGCCTATTTGCCCCGGGACTCCACGATTTATTTGTACCCTTCCACAAAACCATGTGAACCACCTCTCTCTCTCTCTCTCTCTCTCTTTCTCTCTCTCTCTCTCTCTCTCTCTCTCTCCATTAGACGAGAGCTGCACTATCCTCTCTTACACTAAAAGGCTAAGGTGAGAAGTGAGATCGTAGGAAGGAACAGAGAGAGCAACACATGAGAGACCATTGCAACCACATTGTGGAGAGAGATGGTCGTGCCAAACACTTACATATATTTTGGCTGTTTGTAACAAAAATCCTGTAGTTTAGTAATCTGTTTAAGTCCTCTCGAGGTCAGTTAACATGCTCTCTCTTAACTCTGTCTTCGTATGATAGACCCTTATGGTCTGCCCCTTTCCCAGATTCCTCATAGGCGAGAGCTTCGTGCACCTGAGCTGCCCTTTTTTTCAACAAAGCCGCGTCTGTGGCATTACTAGAACCATAAGAGTGACAAAAGACCGAAATAAACACGCTTATTGAATGTCATTTACATGCATTGATTTCCAATGACCACACCGAAGGATGCGTACTTTGACCAAACTGTAGGAAGTCTATGACACTATAAACTCTCATTGTTTACGAAACTGATGTCTAGATCCCTCCGGTTTAGATACTCCTCTTTCTACGCGGGTAAGACCCATATCACATACGCATCGTTAGAAGAAACACAGGCGAATCTTCTTTATAAATAAAAGTTGGAGAACCGTATTGGCTTGGAGGCAAGCATAGCGACGAACCTTAGCCAGAGTGTGAAACCAATTCACCTTCACCAAAATCTGACCCGTTCACCTAACCTTGATGCCCAACTATAACGCCTTTCTTTTAGCGCCTCTACCTCCTTATATTTAGAGTCCAGTCCAGCCCGCCCCTTGTTATCAACTCTCTCTCTCACATATAGACATGGACTGCTGCAATATGGATGCTTATTATCAAGAAAATGAAGACGACATATTTGCAGATATCAGAAGGCAAATTTTGCTCTTGACTATGGATGAAGAAGAAGAAGATGTCGAACAGAAATCTCCGACTATTATCAACAAAAGCCCACCACCATTGACTCTCCAGGCAAAACTCAACTTCACACTTGTTCTTTCATGGATTCAGAAAATAGCTTTATCCAATAATTTTGCGCTAATTTTGTCATTGGTATGTAACAGTTAGGCTGCTCTGGTGGTTGGACAAAGAACGTCAAGTGTGGGAGTCCTCTTATGCCTGCAGACTGGGATTTAACTCCATCAATATTCAAAGGAAACGACTCAAACAATGTAAGGATTTTGCAGATTCTTTATATTATAAGCAACGTTTCTTACTGAGTTTACTTGGTCGGCATCATTTCAACCTGTTCATCTGGTCGGTTTGTTCACGTAGATGCCATACAGTATAATTACGCGAAACTCTTGAGCATGCGTTCAATGGATACTTCCCGACTGCATGGGGCCACAATTTTCAGCTGCCCACCTGGTCATTGATTGATTTTGAGAGTACTTACGGGGAGGAATTCTACTTCAGGGTCCAGTTTTAGATATGTACTACAAGAAATTTCATCCACGGGAAGGTCCAAACCTCCTGATTTCTGAAAGCTTCCTTTACTGCTGAGTTTCTAAAACTGAACAGTGCCTGTCTACGACTCCAAAAGATAATGAATGATCCCGATAACCACAATTTGGGAGCCACCCGTACTTTTTCCTGCCCCACTTAGACTCGTACAGTTGGATTTATCTCTCACATACAAACGCACACAAGCAATCCCATGAAAGTTTTCTTGCAATGGAAACATGTGCAGGGCGGGCCATTGGGAGTGTTTGGTTTGAAGAGCAGAGGAACTGGGGTGTTCATTCCAAATGTCCAAAAGAAGAAGCCTAGAAGATCCAGAGGCGGTTCGTACATTTTAATTGTCATGATCAGCAAACCAAAACTTAATCAGTTTACTCATCTTTTGTTTATATAACTTGCAGGTAAGAAGAAACGGCAATGGCTAGCAAGTGAACCCCACACGGAACTCTCTACAAGAAATTAGTAGTACTCTATGCTGCACAGAAGAACCCTCGTTAGGGAACATATACACAAAAATTCATGCACGAAAGGAATAATGCCCGCTCTATATTTGCTCTATATCTTGAGAGAATCATGTGACGTGAAGAACAATATCAAGTGATAAATTTGGCTGTAAATAGATCCAGAATGATTTGTTGTATAGTTTTGCCCGGAAATAAGTTCTCATTCTTAGGAGCTTACCCTCTTAAGTTTTCATGATTTCTTTTAATTCCGTGTCATAAGTGTTCAGGTTGTGGTTGCTAGGTTCTCAGCAAAAACATCTTTGAATCATAACACGGTGGTACTACCATGCCTCCCCATGAGCTGCTCAAAACCAATTTTTATTGTCTTAAGAAACGGTTTGAATCATCCCACAAAACCGTCTTTGCCTTTTTGTATTAATGATGATTGCCAACCTCCCGGTTCTCTCTTCTTAATGTCACCAGAATTCCACTTTTTGTACTTTCTGAATAATCCAAACCCTTCATTGAATTGAACTTGATTTTATATTGACCAAAACCCTCATGGTCCTCCTCTGGTTGCAAATGGAACGTGTAAAACAGGAGAACTCTCTCCACATAGCACCGTCCATTTTGCAGCCGAAAGAGGCCCATGAAAGTAGGCTTATGAATTTGGCTTTTGGTCACTAAAACATCAAGATGAGGCCCAGTTCACATAACTAATTGTATCTTTGAAGAAGTACAAAAAAGTGGACCAACTCCAATACTCCGGAGAGCACTGTATACTTCCTCCTCTCTGTAGGGGTATAAACGATCCAATTTTAATTCGTTTTCATGGAAAACCAGAATTGTACCAATATGTTTTGCATTTCTTGATACCATACCATGGCCGAGTTTAGTTCCTGGCATACAAACCGTTCATATAGCATTGGTTCCAGTCTTGCTCTTAAGTATTTGGCAATTCTAACACACAAAGGATAAAAAATGCAAAAGACAAATAACTAAAATGTCGAAAGTTTCCTTATGCATTTTATTATTTCTTTAATTCTTTATATAGCAGGTAATATGTATTTGTTGTTGCAAACTTCAAGTGGTTTTTATTGTTTCGGACTTTGCTTTCCTCTTTTTACAATTGTAACTATGCCTATTTTAAAATTCATATTTACAAATAAGCCACAATGAGTATTTGTGAGTAATCTTTGTATTAAATGCTAACCAAAAACTAAAAGAAATTAAATAATAAAATAATAACTAATTAGTAAAAAAATGTATTAGATTTACATTACAATGTGACCCTCTAATACACTAAAGTTTAAATTAATATTATACCGGCATTGATGTATACTAATTAATATTTTGCAGTTCTATGTTCTAGTTACCAATAAGATTCCTTTCTCTAAAATAAAAACCAATACACTGGTTAGTTTTTTTGGTTCTTAATATACCATTTATACTCCTATTATTTATAGATGGTCTTACCTCTCTCTAGCATGGATATGGTAACACAAACTAAAGACTACAAATTTGGGTAAAGGTTATCTACGGATTAAAGGCTACTACCTATGGATTATCTGATTGAAAAAATATTTTTTTATAGGACTATATAACACGTACATAGTTATTAAATTATATATATATTATTAATAAGGGACATATTAGTATTTTCATTTATTTGTATTATAAAAATAGATAAAATTTATATGTGCTACAAAGCAGAATTTAATAAATGTGAATGTAATTGTCAGAAAGTAGGACTCAATGCTAGAAAGTAGAAACTTTAGTTATCATGCCAAGATTGGCTCTTCTTATAATTAATGGCTTAAAATATAGCCACACCACAGCCCAATAGCTGCAGCTCAATATTTGTAGAAGGATTGACTTGTGTTGTTTTTCCTTTTGCTTCTCTTTGCTATTCGAATGGTACGGATAATATGCTCCTGACAATATGAATAATCCCCTATCAAACCAAACCAAATAGAATGGATACGGAAAGTTTTAAAAATATTTAAACTACTATCGAAAATCCTATTCAAGCCAATGAAAATCATTGGAGTGAATATGGAATGATGATATATCCATTGGCTGCCTTAGGTTTGGGCGATCTCATCATCTAGCCCTTCCTAGATAGACCCACCAGGCGATCGCTGAACAATGGATAACGTGCACATAAGGATGAGAGTATTAAAATAGAGGTTGGACAGTTTATAACAATGAATTTTGTCCAAATCTGAAAGTCTGAGCAACGAAGCTACGAAAGCAGACTTCTAGGGCACAAGGGCAGAGTATCACCTTTGACTGGACCACTCATGCAGTTCCCTTGGTCTGGGTGTTTGATTTGAGCACAATATGGGTTCAAAAATTACGACCCTGACAACAAAATGGCCAAGTTTCTAGTTGGATGTCTTTATGCCTTTACTACCAAAAAGAGTTTTGGCGGGGCCAGAAGATGCATGGTAAACGTGCTTGGGAGACAATGTGAAACCAACAGGCAATTTTTACATTTTGCAGACGACCATAAAATTTAGAGATAAAAAGGCTACACTGGGTGTACAAAGCTCGCGAGGTCTAGAGAAGGGGCAGACCAAGAGTCAATAGCATTTTGCAAGAGATTATTTTCATGCCTTAAACCCGTAACATCAAGATCATGAGACGACAACTCTACCGTTTCTTAGATAGACAATTGACATACATGCAGGCCCCGTTCTGAATTCTGATATTGGCAGTGGCCCAACGACCGAACTACACAAATAAACAAGAGACTGGATGTGTGTTTCTTTCTGAAAATAGAAACCATTTCTCCTGCACTTCGACGACCTCTTTCACCTTCCCATGCCACCAATCAAAGCATTTTCACTGTAGTACCAAGTCCCAAGCTGCCAGCATGACGAACATACCTTCTGAAAACAAATAACTTGCTGATGCCCTTTCAAACGTCAAAATCAGCTACCGTACGCGGCAGTTTTTACACCATGCTTTTGTGATTTATTTTTTCATTTTTCCATTTTGGTGAACATGCGTTTGTGATTTACGCAGGCAGAGAGTTAGTATGCACCCTTACAACACCAATCTTCCAAGAGTTGCTCTTAGATGCGGTCTTGCCTTGCAATATCTCCAGTATGAACCACATTCCAATGGGATAGGATAAACTGCTTCAGTCCTTTGGACGTGGCAACCATAACGAGCTAAGGGCCCGCAGGCGCGAGAAGTAGTCGCTGATAGCAAGCAGGGTCCAGGCTGCTTGCCGAGTAGTCAAACTACGAAGCATTTGTTGCAGTGTCTGTTGCCTCAGAAGATCGGCCTGGTAACCGGAAAACACAAGCTTCATTTTCGTGATTGTAGAGTTCATATATTATGAGACCATGCTTTTCCACGAAAAGAGTGAACTGTTAAAAAGACAAGTCCACTCGAATAATTATACAAACCATTTGTTTGCTGGGCTCTCTATGGATGAGTCATGCATCGAAGTACAACCCATGTGAATATTACGAGCCTCTTGAGTTTCTTGTTTTCGAATTCATCAGAGAGAGTAACAAGAATCAAACTAAACATGATTTTGGGTTCCTGTCCAGCAAAGCAATGGCTTTGACTATTGAACAGGAGGATTCCAGTGAGTTTTCTCGGCTGCTCATAATATTCAACAGAAAGGGCAACTCATGATATAAACGTGTTGTTATATGGCATGCAGTTTGCCAAAGATCAGATATTTACCTGCCGGATAAAGTTTTCGAGGGCACCCAACTGGCCTATTGCCGCTGCCATTTGACCCATATAATTTGCAACGTCACAGGTACCTGCAGTGCTGAGAGATCCAGCAGAAAGTGTTTCAGAAAGAGACTGTTGTAAAACTTCCATTCCTTGTGATAAGGCATCTTCAGCCTGTTGACAGGACTGCTGTAGATTACATATTCCCATCAACTGTTGATCTGTCAAGGGCCCAAGTTGGTTCGCAAGTAACTGCAATTCATGGTGTAACAATCAAATCATTTGAACTAAACTCGTCTAACCAGTTCAGGCAAAGGAGTAAACATGCCACAATCAAATACCTTAAGAAGTTCAGAGGAACGGAACCCTCCCAACCACATGAAACATCTCTCTGCAGGAGTCTTCCACATCCCTGACAGTGTGGAATACATCAGATTTTGTGGCAACGCTTTTGAGCCTGAAGATCTCATTGTATTGTGCCATCACAGCATTGACAAGAAGGCATAGTTCAGCGTCCCCCACATGAGAATTCACAGCTGATCTGAGACCATTAATCTGTCTTTGATGCTCATCAAGCCACCTTGCGTACTCCATATCAAATGCCAATACTCCTGAAATTTAATTGAAATCGTTTAAAAATACTTCTGCTTGAACTTGCCAAACATAATTCCCCTCAAGAACCTCCACCTTAGAATCTGGCTGCAGATACATATACAAAGTTTCCACCTACCTCTAACTTGTATTTCCATGATCATTGAATAAAAATCCACAGCCAGATTTGAGAAGAACTCATATAATGCATTTAATGTTTAAGAGATCACCTCTCTGATGACACAGACAAATAACTGACACTAATGATTAAAGTTTCATTTTTATCCAAGGAGAATTTACTGATGTCTTTCTCGTAATCATAAGTACCATGATGTTCCAGACATGAAAGACCAGCTGAATACTTACGACCCAGAAATGGAGGCTGAAACTCATCTGCCGCCAGACAAGATATACTTATCCTCTCCTGCATAACTTCGAGTTCTAGCATGAAAACTTTTAGATTAAGCCAATAAATGAACTGTGAAGAAATAAGTACTAAAAATCCTGAGAGCATTTAAGCAATCAGAATTGATTCGCCATGTAGCACAACATGAAGAACATATATCATGAAGGTCTCAACTTCACCAGTGGACAACAAGTCAAGGGGGTTAATTGAAAAACTGTGTCTACAAAGGGCTGAGGCATTCTGAATCATGTTACTGGTTGCTAAACTAAGGGAAGCCTGACGTAATCATGTAGAGAATTCTTGTTTGTACTTTATAAAAGGTTGGCACCGTCATCTGTGCCACATTAATTATTCCATGGCACCATGAAGTGCCTCAATTGCCCAGACCAAGCACGCTGGTTAGTGGGTGGCAAGGATGTGCCTTACAGGCTCAAAATTAGCCGTTAAGGTTAGAGAAAGATGGAGAATCATGTTTTTAAAAAAAATAAAAGAACAGAAAGATAATGGAAGAGTCTACATATGCTAGAAGCTGTAATTGATAGCTGCAAAGAATAACTGAATCTGATTGAGGAACCAAGGTAGGCTGACTCATGGTGTCCATTTGAGAATAGAAAGATAATGGAGGAGTCTTCGTATGCTAGAAGCTGTAATTGATAGCTGCAAAGAATAACTGAATCTGATTGAGGAAACAAGGTAGGCTGCCTCGTGGTGTCCATTTGTGCCAGAGGCTTGATATATTGAGGGACATGCAATCTCAAACATGTGTAACAGAAGTGGCAGATAAGCAGTAGCACAAGCATTTCAAGAAATGAGGCTAAGTTTGGTGTGGACAAGATTGGTAGTTCTCAGCAAAATGTTTCTCCATCTAAATGAGAGAAACTGACGCTAATTTGATACATTTTAAGCCCACCCACCTAACAGATTTTTCCCAGCTTCTTATACTTGATTGCTTGTCAATCTCTATGCAAAACCAAAGAATTATCATCATCGTTAGGACCTTATAACGATTAGGGATCGTTCATATGAATCTCGTTCCTCCATTTTCCTCTACTAAGTGTCATGACTTCATTTAGTTCCAACGGCTTTAAATCTTTTCTCACCACTTCTATCTACATTCTTTTGGGCCTTCCCCTTGTCCTTTTAGAAACTTCAAATTGGATCTCACTCCTTCTAACTAGTGCCCTTTTTGGTCTACGTTGGACACGTTCAAACCATCCAAGTCTAATATCCCTCATCTTGTTGCCTATTTGGTGTTGCTCCTAAGTTTCCTCTAATATTTTCATTTCTAATTCTATCCTTTCTTGTCTTACCATTCATCCATCTCAACATCCGCATTTTGGCAACACGCATCCTATGTACATGTTGTTCCTTAACTGCCTAACACTCTGATCCATAGAACATGGCCGGCCTTACAACCATCCTATATAATTTTCCTTTCAGTTTGAGTGGCACCCTTGGAGGTAACACAAAACTCTAGAGGCACATTTCCATTTGTTCCAACCTGCTTGGATTATCTGGGTAACCTCCCTCTCAATCTCTCCACTCTCATGAATTATCAATCCCAAGTATCAGAAGTGTTCTTTTAGGACTTATTGGTTATCAATCTTTACTAATGCTCCATTCCCTCTCCTCTCCTTGCAAAATTTGCATTCCATATATTGCCTTGATTCGACTAATTTTAAATCCTTTATATTCTAATGCATCTCCCCATAACTCTAGATTTGTGTTTACACCCTCTTTTGTCTCATCAATCAAAACTATATCATCTGCAAATAACATGCATCATGGGATCTCCTCGTGCATATGTTTTGTTAACTCATCCATAACTAAGGTGAAAAGGTATGGGCACAATGACAATCCTTTGTGCAATCCTATAGGGATAGGAAAATCACTGATCTCTCAACTAGTGGTCTTAATGTTTGTTACCGCTCCCTCACACATATCCTTAATTATGTCTATATAACCCCGTGAAACCCCTTTCTTGCCCAACACCTATCATATTAACTCTAGGGACCCTAAGCTTTTTCTAAGTCAATGAATACTATGTAGAGGTCCTTCATCATATCCTTATACTTCTCTATCAATTGTCTAAGCAAGCAAATGGTAGACCTCCCAAGCATGAAACCAAATTGGTTCTCCTATACACTTGTCTCATGCCATAGCCTCTTCTCCATTACTCTTTCAAAAAAGTTTCATGGTATGACTCATAAGTTTGATCCCTCAATAATTAGTACATCTTTGTATGTCTCCTTTATTCTTGTAAATTAGTATAATAGAGCTCTTCCTCCATTCATCCGGCATCTTCTTTGAATTCACAATCTTGTTGAACAATTTTGTCAATCAAACCACCCAAGTATCTCCCATAGACTTTCAAACCTCTATTGGTGTACCATCAAGCCTTAGAGCCTTTCCTGATTTCATCTTTTCAAGGCCTCTTTCACTTCAGGTATTCTAATCCTGCAGTCATATCTATAATGCTCAATATTATTTGGGTTTACGGTACTTTCAATCCTTATATTGTCAGGGTAATTGTCATTTTGAAATTTTTGCAAGTAACTTTCTGATCTTTGTTTGATCTCGTCGTCTTTAACTAGTATCCTTTAGCCATCACTTCTAATACACTTAATGTGGTCTAAGTCCTTGCCCTTCTTTCTCTTGCTTTTACGAGTTTAAACACATCATCCTCACCTTCTCTTATTCCGCATCTATCATAGAGATCATCATATGCCTTGAGTTTAGCTTTATTTACTACTCTCTTAGCAACCTTTTTAGCTTTCTTATATTGCTCAAAGTTTTCATTATTTTTAATCCTTTATCATGTTTTAAAACACACGTTTCTCTTTAATAACTTTTTACACTTTTTTACTCCACCACCTAGTTACATTTGTTGGTTCCTTTTACCTTTAAATACTCCTAGGACATCTTTTGCCACTTTCTTAATGGATATGACCATAGTAGTCCACATGGTGTTTACTTTTGTTTCATCGTTCCAGTTTCCTTCTACTATCAATTTGTTAATAAATGATGTTATCTGCTCTCCTTTTAAGTTCCACCACTTAGTTTTTGGACACCTATTTCATTTATGTTCTTTCATACTCTAATGTAGATATCCATAACCATTAATCTATGTTGTGAGGTTAGACTCTCACCTGGTATCACCTTACAATCCTTACAAATTGATCTTTCGACATTCCTAAACAAGAAAAAGTTTATATAGCTTTTATATGGTCTACTTTTAAAAGTTAGTAAGTGTTCATCCCTCTTTTTAAAGTATATGTTTGCTATAGCTAGGTTATATGCTAAGGTAAAACCGAGTATAACTTCTCCCATCTCATTTCTTTCTCCAATACCATACACCCTATCATATCCTTCTTTTTCTTTTCCCACATGACCATTAAAATCAGCACTTATAGATATCCTCTTTGTGTTGGGAATGTTTATATGACTCCATATCTTTGCAGAAATGTCTCTTGATTCTATCCTCCAGACCTACTTGTGGTGCGTATGCACTAATGATATTTATGATTTCTCTCTTAGAACAAGTTTTATCAGTACAATTTTATCACTAGTTCTTTTAAGGTCTACAACTTTTGTATTTTAATTCTTTATCTACTATTATCCCTAAACCATTTCTATTATTATCATTTCTTGCGTATTAGAGCCTATATCCATCAATTTCTCTAGTTTTAACCCCTTTCCACTTGTATCTTGGATATAAGAGGTATTGACTCTTCTATGTTTCATCGTATCCACTAACTCTAGACTCTTACATGTCAATGTGCCTTTATTCGATGTAGTGATACAAATCTTGTTCTCTTGACCTAACTTATTTACCCACACACTTCTGAATAGTGAGAGAACCCATGCATACTTCATATTACACCTCGGTTCTGATGCAGCGCGTCGCTTTTGAGGGAACACTCTAGCAGCCCTTGACTATTTTTCACTACACATAAGATCCAATGCAGTGCGTCGCTTCAAGGGGAACGTCCAAGCAGCCCTTGTCTATTTTCCACTGCATCCAAAATCCAATGCAGAACTTCGCTTACAAGGAATGCTCTAGCCTGACGGAATGTCATAAATCAATTCATGCATGGGTTTTGTCATGGCTTTTCCTTGCAGGCTAACACTTGACGCAAAACCCTCCTTTATCTAGGCTTGGGACTAGTTGCTATAAAACTATATAGAACTAAAACCACGCAAGCAGAGTTATGCAAAACCAAAGAATAGCAAAGAAAAAAAAAACTCTAAATAATGCTGAAAACTTCAAAAACATAGAAGGCCTATATCTAGGTAATTGTGAATTTGGAATGGTGAAATGAATAATTGAGAAGTACACATAAGTACAACAAATAAAAGCATCCAAGAAATAAAAGCTTTCCATACAACTATGAATCCAAGGAACTTTAGAAGTCCAAATTTGGATGATGTGACTCACATGCACACATTGCCACTTCTCCACCCCTTCATCTTTGGCCCCTTTTGTCTTACACATTGCATGATCAACATCAAGACATGCCCACTTCTAAACTTCCACCAACAGAATCAAAACAGACTTGCGCAGAGAACATGAAAACATCTAACTTGAAGAGCCTACTCTACCAAAACATAAGGACAATTTTTAAGACAATAGACCTTGTCAAAATAACTTAGTCTAGACTAATCACTAGTCATCAAAGAATGGTCTCCTAAAATTCATCTATAAATACTAAACTGTATAAAGGCTTATTAAATCCTTCGGATGTCCTGGATTGGGATGATAAATCTTTTAGCGTCCTGTTCATGCGGCTCTAAGAGCAGGTGGGTTCCTTGTGGTTTGCAGGCACTAAGTTCAGTCTTTAGACCTAAGTACAAATTTCCAACAAGTTGTTTACCAAAGTTACCATATTTTTCTAAGCATTGATCAATACAGTCCCACCAATCCTAGTTATCAAAAGATAGGATGCCCAAGGCAACTTTGGATATTGGCTCTAGTGAACAATAGTCACCTAGTTTGGTTCTTAAGTAAGAAATGACCCCATATAAAATCGCCAAGCATGAAAGAAAGCTAATAATTGATTTTTCTATGGTTATTAGTTGGTATTTCTTGTCACTAGAGAAGACTACCACCCCTATTCCATCATCAGAAACATCATTTGCAACTATTGCTACTCACAGAACATCTCTAGACATGGAAATATAATGTACCAAACATATGGCTTGAAAACTATCTTCTTATAACAAAATATCATCAGAGAAGGATAAGCAATCTTATTTTCTAATAAATTACAGGCACCAAGACCATATATTATCAATATCACATTCTTAATTATAGTCATCAAGATCAAGGTTAGACACTTAGACAAATATGCAGTCTCTGAAAGCTGCATACCATTTCCACCAACAGATTGGTTTTGATTCCCAGTTAATCCACTAGCAATGAAAATGCCCTGCACAAAATGGAATTAATCGACACAAAGCAAAAAATGGGGAAAAATACCAAACAAGTAAAACAATCATCTTTACAACTAGTTAGCAATGGCAACCAGGTTGATTTGGGCAAACTTTTTGCTGGCCTACCCCAAATCTAATGTGCTTTATCCTGCCCCAAGCCTAACTTACCTCGAGTCAAAGATTTTCTGCCCTAATGCAGCTCAGGTCAAAATTTTCCAGCCCCTGCCCTAATTAATAGGGTTGTTTCAGGTCAGGTCCCCGAAAAAACCTGACCCATACAAGCAACAACGAATGAGTTCTCTCTCTGTAGGTTTCTAGTGAAGATTCTAAAGATGATTGAGCTTTCTCTCTATAGTTTTTTGGCAAATTTTTAACATAAAACCTTAGAAAAAGAAAAGAAAAGGAGGCACACAAAATTATCTCATTAGTGAATCTCATGTAGGGATAGCACATTGGGCAAATTTTTGGTCTGCTCCGCTCTGCCAACCTTGGGTCAAATGATTTACTGGCCCCAGTGCAGTTGAAGTAAAAAACTCCCTGCACCTCCCCTAGCCAATAGAGTAATTTCAGGTAGGGTTCCACAAAACCCCAATGCATTGCCATCACTACAAGCAATAAAGACTAACCAAATGACAGAAACAAGATGATTTCCCTCTAACATACCTGCTGGCGTGCTTGCTGAAGCTCTTGTTTAAGCTGTCCCAGCTTTAAGCGGCTACTCTCTAGCTGCTGAACATGTGCCTATCCAAAAGAAATACCAATAGAAGAAATTCCAAGTGTATTACATAAACTGCACAGAACCTATGCGAGTATTACTAAAACAAAAATGAAAAACTACAAACAGAGAGCATAATCATATAAATGATGATTGGAATCATACATCAAGTTCTCCAGTTTGTCTGATTCAGGTCAGCTTAGTTATTGTGTCAGTAGTTTACAATTTAAATCGTATGAAGCAGTAATCAGATCATTGTACAAAGTAAAACAAGCTCTACGTAGTATACACAGCTATCCAGATAACCAATGAGCATATACTAAAATACCGGGAAATGGACCAAAAAATTCGGTAGTCTCACAACCAAGATGTGGTGGCTTCAAACCCACTTACCAGCCAGAGAAAAAAGAAGTTCACAGAAACCAGTTCACTATTCTTGATGTTTCACTGAAGATGCATATATTTCAAATTAACACAAGCTGAAATATGGATGAATTTGATGCCTATGCTCTGGAAGCTTGATTTGTTTCAGAGTGCTTGACCCTGAAATGGTCTGAAACCACATATTCATATTCATTTTAGAGACTAAAACTTCAACTGATTCTGAGAGGATAATTCCACCTTGTATCCCCTTCATTTTGTCATGCCTATTCATTTATGACGACCAAAATTAAAGGAAAGATAAGATTCTTTATTTGAACAAGATAAAATGAGAATGGGAGTCAAATTGATGAATCATACACATTAATAACAACATTTTACATCATGGATTCTCAATATGGAGCTTAAAAAAAATCTAGAGAAGGCTTCTTCATTTCTGTTCCTTCAGCATAATATTTTTCTCTTTTAAATAACAATTATGGTATTTCAAATTTTTGCTTTTTGATCGAACAAAAGAAAAGAACTTATAAGACATTGACAAAAAATAAAAACTGCAAGGATAAAAACTGGGCCTCAAGATTATCCCTAGGCAAAAGCTGGACATTAAGTCAATTTCAAGATCTATCATCATCATCAAAGCCTTATCCCAATTGGGGGTCAGCTATAATTTTAGGATCTATGATTTGTTAAAATGTGATGAGATTCTATACAAGGAAACTTAGCTTATGACTTGTATAAGCATTGGAACTAATATATAAACTGACTTGGTAGAACTGAGAAAAGGATCCTCTGCACAACCCAGAAGCATTTGGTTGAAGGTACTGCATTCATGTTTACACTAACTTAAACCAAAGCCCAGTTATCAATTATGTACTTTCTTGGAAAAACTAATGACTATCAAGATTCATAAACAACTAGAGAGCAGAAAAGGAAAGTTTATGTTCTGTTTCTTGATATCACTAAACAACTTTAAAGACATCAGCAAAGATATAGGAGATAGACACGGGAAACTGATGAAAGTGCCAGAGAGACTGAATACAAAGATGTGACTTCACCAGTAGGCATAACCAATGTTTTCAATATAATTTGAATATTTTAACTCATAATAACCATGAAATTTTCAAGTATTGATTGTTAACTTGAGCCCTCTAACCAAAACCCCAAAATGAAGCTCATTAGGTGCCAAAAGCATATCCAAGTAACAAAATCCTCTTACTTTCTTCCGTAAGCGACTCTTCCGTGCTGCTTCACGATTTTGAGCAAGTCTACGACGTGTCTGCAAAGAAGTTTATCAAAGAAAATCAAGATTGGTGGGAGTACAATCAACATATGCTTGTATCTCAAAAATGAATTCCACCAAGTTTTGAAACCTTCTGATCCCCTCTCTTGTCATGTGAACTATCCATAGAATCCAATGACCCAGGATTTACGTTCTGAGCACCTCTAACCTAAATGGAAAGAAAAACAACATTAGGACTTTTAATTCACTAAAAGCTTAAAGCGTATCAAAAAGAGAATGATGAAGCTTCCAACTTAAGAAATAAAAAACAATGACACCATAACAATAACAATTTATTCACAAAAAATAGTAAAAATAACAATGAATATCAAAGTGAACAAATACAAGACAACTGGCTACCATATGGCGGAACATATAACAATTCATATAGAAAAACATGACATAGAACTAACAGAGATCATCTTGTGGTAAATTATCAGACCAATGTGGCACAATTAAGACTTTAGAGATCAAATTGGTTCAAACCAAACTTAGTTAATGTTTTTAAGCTCTTTTTCATGTTGTTTCCTTTATCAAGGCTCTTAAAACTTGGTTTCTCTTGTGCAGCAAACTCTAGTGAAATTAAGATCATTCAAGGGAGAAATTTCTGTTCATCAACTTTTTATCATCCTTGCTTCTTGTCAGTTCTGTCCCTTGGCTATCAATAACACTCTACAATTCATCACTTTCATCCATCACCTCTTCTTTTTCACTACTCACGTACAATTCCTCATTTTAATTTTTCAAAAAAAGAAAAGAAAAGACATAAAGAGAAGACAAACTTTCTTCCTCATTTTTCGATCATATTAGAAGAGTGAGATCCTTTTCATTGCTCGCCATTTCTCTTTGGACCACTTTGTCACTAACTTGCATTGCAAGGCCTATGACCTGGGCCTACAGTCTCTAAGAAAGGCTTACTTAGATCGTAGACAAGGCCTGAAGGACTTAGGCCCGCTATTGAAGATCCATGGAACAAGGCCTGAATCTAGAAGGCCTGGTTTCTAGAGAATTCCTTGTAAATATCTAAAAAGAAGGAAGATTAGAGATTTATGTAGAGAGTTCTAGAATAATCCTCAACCATTAGATGGTTGACACTTGTAATAATCTGGACCATCCATTGAGGAGGTGGATGGAGGGGAACAACTATAAATAGGTGTAAGCTCCTAATTTGTAAGCATCTCTGTTTTGGTTAAACTCAATATAGTGGGAGAGTTTCCTTTCTGAGTTCCTCTCATTGCACTAGTAGATGAGTGAGTGTAGCTCTAGCAAGTGAGAGTGAGGGGTTAAAGGCTGACTTGTGCCAAGTAAGCGAGTTGTGCACAAGTGCCACACGGATTTAGCAAAGGTGAAATTGCTACCCTGTGACAGTTGGTATCAGAGCAGGTCGACGTGGGCGTTGCTTATCAAGTGTTGGGGAAAGCTCGTAGCAACATTATGGCAAGTGAGTCAAGAGAGACCACCATGCTAGTGGAGGTTCAGAAGAAGTCAAGAAGGGAGAAGTCCAGAGATCTATCAAGGGATTTGGCTTTGGATGCTTACCTCACTATGTTGGAGGAAAGATTCGGTAAGTTCGAGAAGACTCTTTTTTATTGCATGAACAAGTCTAATGCCTATGTGGACCTAAGGAGTTTTCTCCTAAAGTCAAGATCCCTGAACCTACAAGCTACAAGGGAACCCGTGATGCCA
This sequence comes from Warburgia ugandensis, assembly GCA_035236585.1. NCBI lineage: Eukaryota > Viridiplantae > Streptophyta > Magnoliopsida > Canellales > Canellaceae > Warburgia > Warburgia ugandensis. Next base: position 74,317,441 of record CP141128.1, on the reverse strand, counting down.
AGGACTTGGAGAATTTTCTATGGCAAATGGATCAATACTTTAAAGCTGCCAAGATTTCTGAATAGGCCATGAAGGTGGATGTGGCAATGATGTATCTTTGTGAAGATGTAATGCTCTGGTGGAGACGAAGGTATGCTGACGTAATTGATGGTCGTTGCACCATAGTCACATGGGAAGAGTTTAAAAGAGAGATCAAAGCCCAATTCTCCTCAGAAAATGTGGAATACCTGACCCGAAAGAATCTGAAGCGGCTCAGGCATACGGGGTCTATCTTTGAATATGTCAACCAATTCACCTCGTTGCTCCTGAATATCTCGAATATGAATGAGAAGGACAAGTTGTTGTTCTTCATGGATGGATTGCAACCTTGGGAAAAACAAGTGTTGCAAAGGAGGGGAGTGCAAGACTTGGCCATTGCACTCTCAAATGTAGAGAAACTAGTGGAATTTGACAAAAGGGCTGAAGGCACTAGAGAGGAGGAAAAGGGTAAGTCCAATGAAGGCCATGGTGAGGAGGACAATTCTAAAGGTTATAAGGAAGAAGGCAGGGAAGGTCGACATGACTCAAAGGGCAAAGGTAAGTTCCTTCCTTGACACTTAAGTTGCTTCATATGCGATCAAGAGCATCGGGCAGTAGACTGCCCAAAGAAGAAGACCCTTAATGCCTTGGTGATTGAAAGGGAGAACCACAAGGTAGTGGATGAGGATGAAGGGGAGAAGCCTAAGATGGGGGCACTTAGACTCCTCAATGCTTTGATGGGGCAGGCATCAAGAACCAAACCTGCCCTTGGAGGGAAAATTTTTATGTATGTTGATGTGTGCCTTAATCGCAAAGGCACACGAGCTATGGTGGACACGGGAGCTACTCACAACTTCACCTTAGAAGGGGAGGCTAAGAGATTAGGCCTCAAGATGAAAAAGGATGAGAGCAAGATCAAGGCAGTAAACTCTGAAGCAAAGTCCGTACTAGGAGTTGCTAGAGATGCACCTATCAAGGTGGGGGAGTGGCAAGGCACCATCACTTTGACTGTGGTGCCTTTGGACGATTACGAGGTTATCCTAGGAATGGATTTCCTCACCAAGGCTAGAGCAATCCCTATGCCACACCTTGGAATGTTGAGCTTCTTCGATGAGGAAACCCCCTCTGCAGTTCCAGTGTTGAAGGATGGAAAGGGGCAAAGGAAGATGCTATCTACCTTGCAACTAGTAGAGGGATCCACAATGAGTATGGAGTCGGCACAGCTAGACTTACGTCGTCTAGGTGCCATGAGGGTACTATGGTTTGAAGGGTCCAAGGAGAAACCAGTGGTTGACAAAGGTGTGCTACAACAGGGAAAATCCAAGAGGAACAAGACCAAGCAGAGACATGCGAGGACCAAGGGAGCTAATAGCTACTACACCAATGTGCAGGAGGCACAACATCGGAGGACAGCAAATCAGGAGCACAAGAGTGGCTAGATGCCAAGGTGCAAAGGGAAGGACATAGCAAAGCATCTCATGAAGGTAACAAGGCAACATGAGACATGCCCAATGGCCAAGAGTGCGACACCAGCTAAGATGTGTTGACGAGGGCCTCGACATTATCAGATGGGGGAGAATGTCATGGACTTGCATTGCAAGGCTCGTGGCTAGGGCCTATAGCCTCTAAGGAAGGCTTACTTAGATCGTGGACAAGGCCTGAATGACTTAGACTCACTGTTGAAGATCCATGGAACAAGGCCTGAATCTAGAAAGCCTGGTTTCTAGAGAATTCCTTGTAAATATCTAGAAAGAGGGAAGCTTAAAGATTTATGTAGAGAGTTCTAGAATAGTCCTCAACTATTAGATGGTTGACACTTGTAATAATCCAAACCATCCATTGAGGAGGCGGATGGAGGGGAACAACTATAAATAGGTGTAAGCTCCTCATTTGTAAGCATCTTAGTTTTGGTTAAACTCAATATAGTGGGACAGTTTCCTTTCTGAGTTCCTCTCATAGCACTAGTGGGTGAGTCAGTGTAGCCTTAGCAAGTGAGAGTGAGGGGTTGAAGGCTGACTTGTGCCAAGCAAGGGAGTTGTGCACAAGTGCCGCACAGGTTTGGCAAAGGTGAAATTGCTACCCTAGGACAACTTGCTCCATATATCTAGTCCTCTAGAAGCATTTGTGAAGAAGAAAGGTTGACAAGGTACATTTGAGACATGTAAGTCACCTACTATAAGAAAAATCTACCAAAAATAGACTAGGTAGTGAAAGATAAAAGCTTTATTGTCCAATTGAACACCAAAGTTACTGCAAAATCTAGATCAAGTACTTGCATTTTCCTATGGCAGGTACAAAAAAAGGAGTTATTGGATAACCACTTTTAAGCATGCAATTTAGAACTGAAGTTGAGACATGTCAAAAGGGTTCTTTTTCAACACACGATTACACTCTTAATATGCAAGTACCATTAATTCACTACAATCAACAAAAAGAGTTAGTAGCATATCTTAGCACATCAATGCTAACCCACCAAAATCATTTACAGTCAAAGCATTTTTGTTCTTCAGTATACCATGCAAATTGGAAAACAAGTTAAGGCATTTTTAAATGGTTATTCTTTTCTCAACATATGACTGCGCTTAAGATGAATGTAAAATTAGTTCAAACAAGAAACGAGGTCTATGAGAGCCTTGCCAAGGCAGTGTTGAGTACCATGTCTTACCATATCACAGCTAACCCCATGGAAGTGTCTGCTAATATGTTATTAGCATTTTCATTCTTCAATATAAGGTTTCTCCCCTTTCGAAGGCAACCCCATAATCTGCAACTCCAGCCTTTTTTCTTCTGATAAATGGTTTGATCTATTTCAACAACTCCCTTCTTTACATCCCATGACACACGTAAGTCTTATGATGCCAAGCTATATCCTCCTGATCACAATCACTTATAGGTGATCACTCCACATAAACAATCACTCATGCAGTACCAGAGTTTCTTGTCCATCAGCTACTCTACATCTTCCAAATATTATCCTATCCCTAGCTGAGACTAGAAGTTACATTTTTATTTCGCCTCACATCACTCATGTCACTATATATTAACTCTTTCTGTCTCCTTGTCAAGGATTTTCAATCAGGGAAGCAATTGTAGCAGCATACATCATGGTGATCACTCCATCAGGACATCACTTAATTAGGCAATATCAACAATAGATCTTTACAATGTCTGGTTTCTCAGGCATTTATCATTACTTCATTGAATAACCTTCATTTCTCCTTCCCACTCAACATTGTCCATTCATAACTAAGGAATTGTTCTTCTTTACGTGGTTACAGATTTGATATCATATTCCTGAATTTTTTCTAATTGAATGTGGATTTACTTCTTCAAATATAAATTCTTGCACACTCCCATGCTCTCAATTTAATGCCTAAACCAAGGTCCATAAAAAACATATGACACAAATACTCAATTAGGACAAGGGCGAATAACTCTTCAAAGCTTTTTCAAAAGAACAGCATCACCTCATCACAAGATACAACAATGTTTTCTATGTCACATACTACCTCCAAGAACTGTATGACAATGACGACAAATATCAGTGGGATAGAGGTGTTTCAGAAAACCACATACATTATGGACATCTACACTTTTTGATCAAGGAGATTTTCCCACACTTGCTATTTGATTGTTGCCCTCATCATCCATATTTTTACACAAAGAGATACATATGCCACTTACATATTCTGTTAACTACATCAAAAAATATGAAGAAGGGTAACACATTCCCAAGTGTTTGCAACTTTCTGCATTCCAATGCCTGACAACATTTAAGCAATAAATTAGTCAGCCACATCTACATGATCCCAAAGAAGAACGTATGCCAGCTGCAAACAGGTTGGAATATTAAAGGATTCTAGAATATTGCTTGGAAATGTTTCATAGTTATTGTGTGTCAGTTATTGGCTGCTTAGTCCTGAACAACATGAAATAATGGACAGTCTCTAGATCTACCACTGAGATGAGAACAGCGCCATGACTATAGAGGCAACATTTTCATGCGGATGAGACATCAACTTCATAAGCTACACCCATAATCAGATTCTCACAGCTTGTCATCTGACAATCAACATACAAGAGGACTATCACAAACTCTTGTCTACCATGCCACGATGAAACATATAAAGATCAGCCACCACTTTGTTCAGGAAAATGAAACTATATGTCACGTGATTTGAACATCCTCCTTCAGAGCCTAATAACAGAAGTTTCCTGAAAAAGAATATTTAGATAACAGCATATGGAGCTGCAACAACAAGCTGAGACCTTCCAAGGAACAAGTGAACTTGAAAGGGAGTTGCTACAACCCTCAACATTAACAGAGTTAGATGTGAAGAACCTGCAAATTCCTATTGATTGTTGCTTAGTTCAAGATTTTTGAACACATCAGAAGGAAGTTTTACGCCTAGACCAGATGGACTGCCACTTCAAGCACTTCCCCAGGATCAAGCCCAGAACCAGATGGATTTTGCATCAGATTTTTTCAAGTATTCTGGGAAATCCTGAAGATGATCTGCTGGACCTCATGGAGGCATTCTAGCAGAATCTTCATCTTGACTGATCTGTGGGTGTTATCTTCCTTGTAATTATTCGAAAAAAAGTGGGGGCTTCTCATTTGAAGGAATTCAGATCGATCAATCTGGTTTTAAGTGTTTATATGAATTTTACTAAAGTTCTTGCTCAAAGAATGAAGAAGGTCATAGGAACGGTAGTGTCCAATGGTCAGTTGGCTTTTGTAATTGGAAGGCAAATACTTGACGGGTTTCTTCATGCTCATGCGCGACTGCAATCCACGAGTAAGAGGCAACATATGCATGTTATTTGTAAGTTAGATATGGAAAAGGCCAATGATACGGAAGAACAGAGTGTGATTGATTATATCATGAAGAGAATGGGTTTTGGCAATGGATGGAGATGGTGGATTGGTAAGTGTTTATCCTCAGCTTGGTTTTCTATTCTTGTGAATGGGACTTCTAAAAGGTTCTTCCATGGTACTTGAGGCATCAAGCAAGGAGGCCCTTTGTCTCCTTAATTATTTCTTCTAGTTGCAGAGGTGTTTAACTGCACAATGAGCAAAGCAGAGGACAGGAATCTGATTTAGGATTTTAGACGGACTACAGATGGACCTATTGTGTCACACCTTCAATATGCAGATGATACCCTCCTTGCTTGGGAAGCTAGAGAAGAGGAATGTGCCAGCTTAAAGGCTGTGATCAGATGTTATGAAGCAGTTACAGGACAGAGTTAATCTTTCTAAGCCATCCATCACAGGAGTGAGAGTTGAGGAACAGAAAATTAATGAACTTGCTTTGTACTTTGCATGTGCACCGGAAGAACTTGCAACAACTTACTTGGAGCTGCCTCTTTGCTTTGGGAGACCACCTAAAAATCTGTGGGATTCAGTCATCAAGCAATTTCAAGTGAAGTTGGCATCACGGAAGAAGAATTATCTTTCACTTGGAGGATAACTCTCATTAAGTCAGTATCATCTAACTTACCAGCGCATTTTCTTTCTTTCTTTGTCCAATTTCACTGTGTAATATCCTTCACATAATTCAAAGATACTTCTTATTGTCTGATAATAAGGAAAAGAAAGGACTTGATTTGGTTAATTGGGACTTTGCATGCTCTCCTAATAAGTCTGGTGGGTTGGGTTTGAGGAGGATTTGACACTTCAAATTGGCCCTTCTGATGAAGTGGCTTTGGAGATTTGGGTCCTCCAATTCATGCTTATGGAAGGATATTCTTTGTGCAAAATATGGTTGCCAGTGGGATGCTTGGATGACTCGCATAGGGAAATCTTGAATGGATCATTTGTTCAGAAAAATGTTTTCACTCATTGAATTCTTCTTGAGGGACAATAAGTTCAAGCCATTTAGAGGTGATCAGATCAGTTTCTGGGAGCAAAACTGGTCTGCCTCTTCACCACTTAAAACAAGATTTTAGAAGAATCTATAATGCCTGCGCTTCAAAGACTGCATCAGTACAAGATATGTACATTTTTGTACAGGGATCTACAACTTGCTCCATTTCACTTTGAAGACAACTTCACAGGAGGGATCTCAGTCAATGGAATGAATTAGCAAGTTCTGATCAGACCAAGCTTAGAGGATAAGCTGGTGTGGATTTGGGAACCAGGTGGAAGATTCTCCGTTAAATTGCCTTCAAAATTTGTTTTGAAAAGGGTCAGGGAAGGAACTGATTTGGGAATCTAAGATATGGACGATCAATGCTCTGCCAAGAGTTATTGCATTCTCTTCAATGGCATTGCCGCAGAAGATACCACCACAGGATGTGCTTAAAAGAAAAGGGTGGAAGATTTCAAGTCGCTGCTTCCTTTGACTTATGGAAGAGGAGTCACTTCCTCTTGCATTGCTCATGTATGGGTTACTTGTGGACATAACACGGTTTCATCTGTTTAAGATTACATGGGTACAACCAAGATCTGTTGCTGACTTAATGAACAGGTGGGAATTGAGAAAGGTCAAAAGGAGTACCAAGATGGCATGGAAACGTTTTGGTTGGTGGTATTATGATTTGTTTGGGAGGAGAGAATTGATATTTAGAAGGCAAGGTTACGTCAAAAGAAAGAATTTGGGATCAACGTTTGTTTCTGGGTGGTGGCTTGCAAGGAATTCAAGGGAGTGTCAGTTTAGCAACCTGAAAAGAAGATGAGAGAACAGTTTACAAGTGCTGCTGTTCAAAAACAAGAGTAAACCCAGATGGTCTCCACTACCACAGTGTAGAAGGGCAGCCCAGTGCATGCACTCTCATGTATGTGGGGTCCGGAAAAGGACATACCACAAAGGGTCTATAGTACGCAGCCTTATCTTGCATTTTTGCAAAAGGCTCTTTCCATGCCTTGAACACGTGACCTCCAGGTCACACGACGACAACTCAACCATTGCTGCCAAGGCTCCCCTTCACCACCACAGGGTGCTTTGAAAATTAATCTTGATGGATCCTTGATGGCAAACCCCGGGCCAGCAGGGTTTGGCCTCGGGTTTGGGGGCATCGTCAGAACTTCAGAATATCTCAGACACAGCAGAAGAAGAGGTTTGGGCACTGCTTGAGGGTGTTACAATCTGAATGAGCTACCACTTGGGACAATCAATTGTGGAAGACTCCTCGTCTAACACCATTACATGGGCGCAAAAGAAGACAGAGTTTCCTTGAAGACTCAAAGAGCTCTTCACACGGATTTGGGAGTGGGATAGAGAACAAGCAGGTGCAATTCCAACATTTTAAAATAACAGCAAACACTTAAGCAGACCAATTAGCATGAGGTGGGTGGCCTGTACCAGCAGGATCATTCAAGGGCACACATTTTTTCAGCAATGAAATGATCCTGTCAACTCAGAGATTTCAGCTGGCTCAGTTTTGTTTGTCTTATGCGCTTGCTTTTGCTTTGTTGGCTAACCATCTCAAGCAGACTTTAGTTCTAAAGATGAATGGTTGTAACACTCTTTGATCCACCAGTGTAAGTAATTCTTCTCTTAACATACACAATAACATATGTATAAAGTGTTCTAATACAAAAGAATGCATGTAATGTGGTTCTCTACAATCCGGACACAAGTGTACAAGTAACAGCTCTCACTTGTAACTTCAGAGACATTGAGTTGACCTTCCCACACATCTCATAAGTCACATCCCAGAATTTTCTCTCCCTTCTCTTCTTATTCTTTTCATGTTGATAACTCTACTATTTCCAAGAACTTCATACACACAAGACTCTTTCAGCCACATTTTGTATCTACAGGTTTGGAGGGTCGAATTTAAACACTAAACAGAGGTAAATTTAATTCTAGAAATCTACTTTTCTACCAAAAGAAAAAATAATTTAGTGCTAGAAGAAAAAACTATGACTTCGTTAGACAACATGACTGGTAAGGACAGACGTTACAGGATAATATGAAGCATATTGAACCACTTTGACGCGATCATAGGAAGACTTGAACAAAGAATGTTGACAGATCGATTCAGAATCAAGAAACCAAATACAACTACAAACGCATTTAAATGAACCCGAAACTATTTGCTCATAAGAAGCAGAAACATCACCAGAATCCCTTGGTTTTTCTCGTCAGTGTCGACATCCGTGGAAGTACCTGTCCGCGGACTGGCATCTGCCTTGCCGGAGTCCCCCCAGTTCTCGAATTGCCCGCTCGACAAAGCACCTGCAATTGAAACCGTTTCTCTCCGGATTGGATGCCCACCGGATTCCATTCCCGTCGCTACCGGAGAAGTTATCTCCGACGAACTCACATTCTTCCAGAGCAAGCAAAGAAAGAAAAAAATAATAATTAAGAAGTCGGAATCCCCAAAAAAACCAAAATATGTACGAACAAGAAAATTTTGGAGGGAACAGTACCGTGTTTAAACCCCCGAACTGCAAAGCAGAGGAAGCATGAACAGCCACACCACTCGACGTGGAACTCAAAATTGGACCTTCGTCGGCTGGCCGAGCAAAAAGAAAAACAAAATCAGAGACGAAAATGCATTAACGATCAGAACAAGTAAAGAAACCTTACTTCGACCCAAATTGACAGCATCTTCGAGATGAAACCCGGCAGACCGTTCGAGTTCGTTCCGGTTACGGTCAGAGCTGCTGAAAACAGCAAACAACCAAGCAAAACCAACACAGTTTACGACCCAAGACGAAACAAACTCAAACCAGACGAAGAGAAAGGAAGAAAACGAGTACCCAAAGAAGGAAGAGTACATGGCGAAGAAGCAGCAGAGGAAGAGGAGGCGAAGCAATGCATTCCTAAGAGCTCGTTTGCAGACTCATCTTCAATCATCTCCCTCTTTACCCCATAGATAGATTAAAGGAAGAAGAAGAAGGAATCCCGTTCATCATCTGGTTTTTCTGCAATCCTCCTTCTCAAGCTAGCGAATCGGTGAGACTGCTGTCACTCTCGTCCTCGTTTTAAATATTTGTGCTGCTGCGGTTGGGGTGACTCGATTTTAGTTTCCCAAAGCCGTTCTGCTCTCCATCTGGGAAAAGCTTTGCTTAGAATAAACCTTTTACGGCCATTACAACCTCCCTAAATGCAGCCATTTATACGCTGCTGCCGTATGCAGACTGCAATCTTCCGCAGAGCAGTCTGCCGGCGTCCCATGACTTTCTCTTCTGACGACGGAATTCCGTGACAGACTCTCTCTCTCTCCCTCTCCCTCTCCAGTGATTTTATTTGGTTCTGTTTTGGCCTCTACTGGGCACAGGCATTCATGGTGGCGGCCGCTTTTGATGATAGGATCCGTTCATCTGACCGGGCGATCCTCCAAAATCTGAAAATTGTACTTTTAATGGTAATTTCAGACTTGCCCAAACGTTGTAATTTTTGTTTAAAAGTTGAAGTAATCAGATTACCAGGTCCGATCATTCAAAGATGGGTTCCATATGCAAAAGTGAGCTCGGAGAACCACCATGCAAAGGTCGCGCAACACAACATTAATCCTGGTTGATTATTTTTTTATTGATTGTGGAAAAGAAGCGTGTTCGATAAATGACGTAGACGTGACGTACAGATTGTGCCGTCACGTCTGTTGAAAAGGATGGTCGGGGGGATATCTTAACGCACGTCCAGGGATATTTTGGTCGAAGCTGGAAAGTTAATTTTCATGCCTTTCCTCGCTCTCTGTCGCCGGACCACCACAACTTTCTCTTTTTCGAGATTTTGACCTGCGTACCGGGCACCATCTTAGCCTGAGGTCCCGCGCGTGCACTTAAAATCGTGTCATAGACTTTATTGTGCTTGAATCCCAAGATGACCGGTTCAGAAATTTTTTAATTTGTGAAGGATCGTCGGAATTGAAATGTCTAGATTATCTTATTTATCATCATCATCAAAATCTTATTAAAAATAAGTTTTACTTGAAAAAATATACATTTGAATAAAAATAAAATCATAAAAACAATTGTTACTCCCCTAACGAAGAAAGTTATCTTAGATTTCTTGCTCATCCTTGTAATGCAAGTGAGTGGATCTTAAAATGACTATTGATAATCAACAGCCACACACATTGAGTTAAGCCTATTGTTAAAAGTATATTGGTCATATTAATTCTAATATTTCTCTTTTTAGATGTAGAGTCACACAAGAACTTAGGCTATTATACAAAATCCTATGAGTACCTGACCCTTATTTTCTAGGTCAACCGAATGAATCTTATTCCTCGATTCCCCTTCGTTAAGTGTCATTTAGGTTATCTTATGTATGAGATGAACAATTTGGATCACCGATCATTTGGACTCGACCTACATTTCGTTTTCTGCTTTTAAGAGCTTTTATAAGGTGTTTTTGAGGTGTGTGACAAAATATAGGAGGAAATGATCTTGGTCATCCAAACCATTCGTCATCTATCCCAAACAACGCTAAGCAAAGGCACCTATTTTTGAACGAGGAAGACTCACCTTGGGTAGATTTGACCTGTTCATGTTACTCCTCTTGCTTTGGGTGTCTCCCAACTAAAAATTGTGAAGTATGGATGATTCTAGCAATTTTTTTAGTGTTGAATGTAGAACTTTGTTCTATTAAAAGTTTGTCAGTTGATTTTTATGATGAATGATTAGAGCGGCTATTTAACCTATTAAACACCCAAAGCGAGAGAAATTTAATGAGCAAAAGTGGATGTTTTGAGTTGCTGCTTTGTTTTGACCTCTTTTGTTTTTTGTTTTGTTTTTTAAGACTTTGTTTGAGTTCTTTGTGTAGCATTCCTGACACTTCTAAATGTCATGCACAAATTGTTGAGATGCGCAATTGTGATGCCAAATGTTGAACTTTGCTACCAACAGTTGTGTGCAATAACGTAAAACAACACACATACAGAAAGAGAAACACAAATAGAAATTTACGTCATTCAGCCTAGTTTGGCCTACATCCACAAGAGGAGAGAGAAAATATTTCACTATAGAGAGAACATTACAGCCGAAGCCATTTTTAGCCTATGCCTTTGAACCCTATTTATAGATATTAGAGGAGGGCTAGATGTATTTAACATGAATACAAATTCTATCTTGATAAGCCTTATATGCTTATCTTCATCTTCTTATAATCCTAATCAAAATTAAATTGTTTGATTCTAATAGGCTTCTTTTCTTGATAGGAATCTTCTAGAGAATTCCTGCTTACATGAGGATGAACATCAGTAGGACATCAGCAATTCTCCCAAGAATCTTCTGGAGAATTCTTGCTTACATGAGGATGGACATCAACAATTCTCCCCCTCCATCCTCATGACATACTCCACTAGCTTGAGTTCATACCTGCTGTATTCTTATATAGCAGTAATTTCTCATAGGTTGCTACTTTAATTAATATATCTGCAGCTATTCTTTTGAAACATTAACTCATCATGAGTGAGTCAAATTTCTTGTACCACTGTCTTGATGCTTGCTTAAAGCCATAAAGACTTTTCTTTAACTTGCATACCAAATGATTCTTCTACTCAACTTCGAAACCCTCTGATTGTTCCATGTATATTTCTTCTTCTAGATTTGCATGTAGAAAAGTTGTCTTGACATGCATCTGTTCAAGCTCCAGGTTTTGTCTTACCACCAATACGAGTATAATCTTGATCGATGTCATCTTCACTACCAGTGAGAAGATCTCATCAAAGTCTATTCCTTTTATCTGCTCAAAGCCTTTGATGACCAATCGTGCTTTGAATTTGACTAGATTTCCATTACTTCCTCTTTTCACCTTGAAGACCCACTTATTCTTTAATGCTCTTTTCCCCTTAGGAAGTGCCACTAGCTCATAAGTCTGATTTTCTTTGATGAGCTAATTTCTTCTTGCATAGCTTGAGCCTATTTGCCTTTGTCTGCATGTGTCATGGCTTGCTGAAAATTCTCTGCCTCCCCCTCATCAATGAGCATAATATATTCTAATTCTGGATATTTTTTAGATGGAATCAGAATGCATCCTCTTGTTGACATCTTTGGCTGAGCTTCTACTTCTGGCTGAGGAGACAATTCATTATTTGATGTTCCAACATCTCTTGGTATAGGGGATTGATGCTCCCCCTACTCAAATTCCTCTACCATTGGTTCAGCTTTTGAGTCAACTTGTATGGGTGCTGAGTGTGGCACTAGATCTGGAGTATTGATGTCTTTAGCTTTCATTGGTTCTTCGTAGAATTGATTCTCTTGAAATATTACATCTATGCTTTGGATGATTATTCTCGTCTCAGGGTCTCACAATCTGTATCCTAATTCTTCATCTCCATACTTGATGAATATACAAGGTGTAGACTTCAAGTCTAGCTTTTGTCTCATCTCTTTGGACACATGTGCAAATGCTCTACACCCAAATACCCTCAGGTGTGAATAAGTCACCTTCTTACTGGTCCACTTTTGTTTTGGAACTTTGAAGTCTAGTGGTGCTGATGGTGACCTATTGATTAAGTAGCAGGCAGTCTTCACAGCTTCACCCTAGATTACCTTAGGTATCTTAGCCATACTAAGCATGCATCTTACTCTCTCTACAATGATTCGGTTCATTCTTTCAACTACTCCATTGTGTTGTAGGGTATGTAGAACTGTCTTCTTGTGTCAAATACCCCGTATTCTGCAGTATGTTCTAAACTCTTTTGAGGTATATTCTCCTCCATTGTCTGTTCTAATACACTTGACTTTCTTTCCAATTTGCTGCTCCACCATTGCGTGGAATCTTTTAAAGCATGCGAATACCTATTCTTTATTTTTTTACAAAATGTACTCATACCCTCCTAGATGCATCATCTATAAATGTTACAAAATATTTGTTCCCGCCCAGTGACTCTACTTTTATGAGACCATATATATTTGAGTACACCAAACTCAAGATTTTATTTCATTTATTGCTGGAAGACAAGAAAGCAACCCTATGTTGCTTGCCAAATAAACAGTAATTACATGGATTAAGAGTTTTACTTTTAGCCAGTTTGATGAGCTTCTTCTTTGCAAGTGTGAATAAACCTTTTTCTCCCATATGGCTGAGTCTTTTGTGCCAAAGGTTTGGTGAACCTTCATCCTCCACTACATTAAGACTATCTCTGGATGTTCTTGTGTTGGTCTTGTACAGAGTGTTGTATATGTGCCCTTTCATTACGAACATGACACCTTTCATCAATTTTCAGGTACTATTGCCAAAGTAGTTGATGTAGCCTTGTTTGTTAAGGGCTGGGACTAAGATCAGGTTTAGTCTAAGTTCTTGTCGTACCTCTTTGAGTACTACTGTGCAACCAATATTTGTCTTTATCAGCACATCACTGATCCCAATTATTCTTGAGGAGCTGTCATTTCTCATCTTAACAGTGCCAAAATCTCCTTCTTTGTAAGTGGTGAAGAAGTCTTTGTGAGGAGCAGCATGATAGGAAGCTGATGTATCTATCACCCATTCTGATTCACTCTTGATTACATGCAGGCATGATTCCTCCTTTATGGTAAGCACTGTTATGTCTTGTGCAATGGTGACTAGTGTCTCATCATTGTCCTTCTTTGGCTTGATATGTCCCATCCCCCTCTGGAGCTTTTGAGAATCTTTCTTCATGTGACCTAGAATGCCGTAGTAAAAACAATTGAACTATCCTATGAGTTGACTTTTTGATCTATTGCGAGTTTGTGATCTTCGCCTTTGTCTGCTCTTACTTTTCCCCTTGTGCTTATTTCTCCCAGAGTGCTTATTTTCTATAACCGGGGCATGTGCCTGGTCTATGACTGCTTCTTTTCTTCTGGCCTCCTGATTGAACATCACGCCTTTGACCATAGCCATGATCAACTTTCCTTCTAGAGCTGAGTTGCTCAATGAGATTACCAATGTCTCCCAGCTTTCAGGTAGTGAACTTAGTAGTAGTAGTACTTGTCATTCAGCTTCTAGTTGTAACGCCACTAATCCTAGCTGGTTTACCAAATTTGAAATTCACTGGTATGTTCAGCCTTTTCATTAGTAAGGCCTTGTTTTGAGCGATTTTAGCCTTATACAAATTTTCTAACTTTTTCCAGAGAAGATAGGCATTTTCTTCTTGAGCAACGTGGTGAAATACACTGTGATCAATCCACTGTCTGATTTGACCTATGATTTTCTTATTCATTTTTAATTAGTCTTTTTTAAAAACTTCGTCAGGTCTTTTTCCCTGATCATCTAAAGGGTTATGAAGATCTTTGCAGTATAAAAGATCTTCTATTCTAGGTCTCCACAGTGTATAATTAGTGGCATTTAATTTTATCATGGCTCCAGCCATGATATTTTCAGAACTAGTCTCCTCCATGGTTTCAAACTTTATTTCTACCTTTTCTGATTTTTTTTTCCTTTCCTTCTCTTCTTTCCTCTCTCGTGCGACAGTGACGATTTGATGCTTCTTGAGGTTGAGACAGCGTCTTGCTGCCTTTGATGCAATGATCTCTGGTGTGGATGTCTAATATAAATCCTTTCCAGCTGCGCAACGTAGTGGACGGGGAGATTAGAGCTCGACAAGAAGATCAGAGCTCACGGATAAGTCTCTACCCCCTCTCCCTTATTTCAAATTTGCTAATGGGGTTTCGGTCAGTTTTTCCATCAGCCAGCCAAAACCCTAATCTTCTTCCTTTGAGTTGGCTGTCATAGCCACTCTCCCTCTCTCTTTTTGTGTTTTTTCAACAAGAAATCTTACCAAGAATTATCTGATATAGATTCTCTGATCTGGATGGTGCAATCTGGGTCACGTGATCTGGGCTGTGCGATCTGGGTTGCGCGATCTGGGTTGCACGATCTGGGTCACGTGATTTGGGTTTTGCGATATGGACTACATGATCGATCTCTGATATATCGGGTTCGTTCTTTGAGCAGTCTAGGTCGTTCGATGGTTGAACGATCTAAACCCTCAAATCTAAGGTTTCCCTATGATCTAAGCTTCTGCTTGGGCTGGATCTGGACGGGCCTACCTCGGTTTGAATGTAACCTAGGCTTGGCTTAGATGGGCATAAACTAAAACTGGGCTACACCTGCTTAGGCCTGAACTGGGACCTGGGCCGCACCTAGCCTAAGTCTAGACTAAGTCTGGGCTACACTTGGCCTAGGTCTGGACTGCAACCTGGGCCACACCTAGCCTGGGTCTGGACTAGACTTGGGTCGAACCTGGCCCGAATTAGAACGCGATCTGCTTTCTACTCCAACACTCCTCCTGTGTTCATTGGCTCTGTTTCGGCAATCCTTAGTGTGAACCAAGCTCTGATACCACTTGTTGAGATGCGCAGCTGTGATGCCAAATGTTGAACTCTGCTACCAACAGTTGTGTGCAATAACGTGAAACAACACACGTACAGAAAGAGAAACACAAACAGAAATTTACGTGATTTGACCTAGTCTAGCCTACATCCACGAGAGGAGAGAGGAAACATTTCACTATAGAGAGAACACTACAACCGAAGCTATTTTTAGCCTATGCCTCTGAACCCTATTTATAGATATAAGAGGAGAGCTAGATGTATTCAACATGAATACAAACTCTATCTTGATAAGCCTTATCTGCTTATCTTTAACTTCTTAGAATCCTAATCAAAATTGAATTGTTTGATTCTAAGAGGCTTCTTTTCTTAACGGGAATCTTTTGGAGAATTTCTGCTTACATGAGGATAAACATCAACAGGACATCAATAATTCTCCCAGGAATCTTCTGGAAAATTCTTGCTTACATGAGGATGGACATAAGCACAAATGGCATTCAATTACCCTACTAATCCTAAAAAGAAGTAGAAAACTTAGTATTCACACTTTTTTCCTTGTAAAGAACATTTTTTCTAATTTATGCATCCTATTGCTCTGGCTTTGGGCAATGCTTGGATAGTCTATCATTCTATAAGACTGTTTTTGGTCATTCAATGTAGATGGTCATTTATACAAGAATGCTAAATCAAATTGCTTGTTAGCACTTACTTGTTCACGATAGGTTTACATATAGATGATCTACCTAGTTTCATCTAATTTCTTTGACTTTGAATGTTTTCCAATCCAAAATTTATGTAGATTGGAAGACTTTAACATCTAAAGAAATCTCTTTTCATCAACAACTAAAAACTTTCTAAATAATGGTCCATATTCAAAAAGGAAAAACATGATATTGTAACATGCCAATTTTCATGGTTTTGGATCAGGAGATGTTCAACTTTAAGTTGTCATAAATATGCATTCAAGTGCATTAGATATTTGGAGGTGGCCCTCCTGAATTTTATCCTATTTTGCATTGCAAATAGAATGACAAAGCAGGTTGCATTAAATTTCTTTTCTCCTACTTGAGCCTCAACAAAGGGGACCCTTGAGGCAACGATAGAGTTGTCATCATGTGACATTGAGGTCACGGGTTAAAGGCGTGGAAATAGCCTCTTGCAAAGTGTAAGATAATGCTACGTACTATTGACCCTTGTGGTCTGCCCTTTTTCTGGACACTATAAACACATGAGCTTCATGCATTGAGGCTGCCTTTTTACTTTAACCTCGACCTGTTGGAGATGTTGCTTGTATCTGACTTTAGCATGACGTACCAACCACGACTACCAAGAGTTAAGTGGTTGACATTTAACAATACGGCCCTCAAGTGGCGAATTTAGGTGCTTGCAGGGAGGGATTCCGCCCCAAAAGTCAAACCATGTCTGCCTAGCACAACCAGTTCCACCAACTAATTGCAACTGTTTGGCTTAGGATAACAACTAACAAATGTAATGCATTGCATTTTAGAACACTGACAAGATTAATTCTTTACCAGCTTTGTTTTACTGAGCATCCTCTATTTATTCCTCAATAGTTCTATTCCTATTGAAGTCTGTCATTCCCGAGAGATAAATGGGCTTGTCCATGCCTATCTTATAAGTTCATCTTCACTTCTTCTCTAAGACAGAAGAATATGTCCAGTGTCAAGGACATGTGATCCTAACATATTTAGAAGCGTATCCTAATCATCTCATCTTTTACAACAACCCTTATCTACATACGGTTGACCTTTCTTATTAGTTGCTCTTTATTGATTGGTATCCTATGATCCTAGGAAAGTTAGTAGCTCTTTCTAACCTTTCTGTAGTTGGTTTCTCAGTAAACTATATATACTATAGATGTATACTCATTCAATTGTCTGGTGAATACACATAAACTGTAGTTCAAACATATTTCATGGTATTAGAGCACTCTTTGCTCTAAAGAGTCTTCTTCTTTTGTCTTCATTCGATGTCTCTGCTAGCTCTCTCCATGTCTTCTCAATATTCAAAGTCCAACAAAGCCATCGCTGCAAATGTTGCACCCTATCTTACACTAAAACCATCTGCCAGCAACTAATTACTTTGGAAGGCGTAGTTCATGCCTCTCCCAGCCGGGTTTGCCTTGCTCGAGTACAGTGATCGATCCTTTCCTTCCTCACCAAAATCTGATCCTCAATATCCATTGTGGGTATGACAAGATAAAATTATACTCGATTGGATCATGTCGTCGTTAACTAAATCTATTGTCGTGCATGTAGTTAGTTCGGCTACTTATCATCAATCATGGTCCACTCTATTGAACCTATATGCACCGACTTCTTCAGCACAGGTCATGCGCTTGAAGGACGTCTTCCTTCCATGAAGAAAGTTTCTTAGATAATCACCGAATACATAGGTTCAGTTAGCTTGATTATGATCATATAACTGAGAGGGAACTTGTCACGTTAGAGGAGACTCCCTTTCGGCCACTGATTTGCCGCTTGCTGATGAAGTTCTTGTAATAGCCACGCTGCATGGTCTCAATCAAGATTATTGTGATCTTGCTATTGCTGTTCGGGCTAGATCTAATCCGATTTCCTTTGACAATGTCTGTGGCATTCTCCTAAGCCACAAGACATTTCTCAATGATGCTATGATGATGTTTCTGTCAATACGCTGTTCACATGGAAAAGTGAGCCCAACTTTTAATCAGAAAGTGGCGCCCAATGCTCTATTTGTGATCCAAAGTGGCGTTGGTCACTCCCAGAATACTACAACAGTGAAGTCCGATACTAATGGCACTGAACACTTTCAGTTTGCTTCAAAGCAATGTCCAACATCTGTGGCTGCGGACAGTCTCCATTGATCACAAGACAAGAGTCCATGATAAGATCAGAAGAGGCACAGAAGAGTCCAAGGAGAGTCCAAACATCCAAGTGGTTCAACTGAGGAAATTCAGTTGAGAAGGAGCCTAAGGTTAGCTCAACTAAAGTCTGAAAAGTAAGGGGAAGACACTAAACCAAAGCTGTTGGAAGCTCAAGAAAGGCTTTAGGAGGAGTTCAGATGGATGAAAAAGATCTAAACCAAGCAAAAGTGAAATTGAAAGCATTGAAAGAGCAGTAGAACAGCTAGACAATTAGTTAAGTTGGTTAGAAGATAGTTCAAAATTCGTTATGACAGTTGGCAGTCGGTTACACCAACTGTCACTTCCTAATTTAAGAGATGTAATTGGACCCAAACAAATGACCAATGTGTAAGCCAAATCAACTAAGTAGTTAAATCTGTTAGGTACTTAGTTATAGTCAGTTGGCAGTTGGGTAGTTAGTTATAGTCAGTTGGCAGTTAGGTAGTTATAACTTTGTACTGCTAGGACTGCTAATGCAGCAATGAATCTAAGTAGTTGTGATGTTTTAAGACATGAATGAACATGGAAGAAGTCTAGTTCAGCTAGTTCAAGGGTGATTTTCCATCTCAAAGTGAGGAAAACCATCATAACCCTTCAATTCTCTCATCCTATCATTCACTATCTTCTTTCATTTTTCATACCTTTCCTTACAAATCTACTGCAGCCTAGCTGCATACCTGTAAGATCTTCATTCCGTTCATCTTCAAACCTTCATCTAAATCCCAACTCACCTCCAAACCCATTAGCAAGTGTTCTTTGATAGGATCTAGTTCTATCAATTGGTGCTTTCATTGTCTTTCCACCTACAAATTCACTGATTTCTGTAGATTTCTCCTTCAAGAACCATTGCATTTCCCACCAATAATTCTTTTTCATTCAGGAGTCTTTTTCATTCATCATTCCATTACTCTACAAGCTAAATTCCCTTCATACATGCCTTTTTGTTCATCAAGATTCCATTTATAATTGTTTTCTTCTATTTTCATACCACGTCACTTAGATATCTCAATGACCAACCTTCTTCCTTTTCTTTACCTCTTCTTGATTCATCTCCTTGTTTAAAAGACTCCAATACCATCTATTCTGATAATCTCCATGGCTGAAAGAACAAGATTTAGCAGGTTGGAAGAACAATCAAAATGTGACGACTCGGGTTTCTCATGCATTTTTAAATGCAATATCTAATTCCTAGGGCGGAATGCATCCCTATTTGAAACCATTTTATAAAAAAGATGCAATGCAACGAAAAATCTTTTCATTTAAACTCATTTTGAAAACCTCGAGTGTCATTTGCTTTCACAAAAACCAAAGTAGTTTTTGAAAAATATTGTAATCATAAATGTCTTCCTAGGTCTATCCAGTCACAGCTCATAGCCCAACTGTAAATCAATACAGATACATGTCCAAAAGGTAGAGTGTTTACTTACATTCATGCTTGTCTTCTTATCGGTCACTTGATCGTTGCACTAACATGTTCCTTATGCTTCTTCTAATTATGTGTGGAGCTAATTTGGAAAAATAATATATTAGGGTGAGTATTTCTTATACTCAGTAGGTCATCTGATACTACTATTTTGAAAACACGGTATGCTTCATGCATGGTTCCAAGAGCTTTTTATGTAAAACATCAATGATTTATTTTGCATAAGCATGCATAGTTATGCATAAAACATAAGCTTATTGATGCGATTTCAATCATGGAATCCGTATACAAATCATGTCATATGAATACGACTAAAATAGAATTCAATAGGTCCATATACGAAGATTTCGACAAATGCGTCAAACTAGCGAGTTACATAGAATACTCATGAAAATCTTAAAATAGTCATCATTTAAACATATGCTAGTATCATGCACATGAGTCTCTGGGCGTACATGTCACCCCAACTAGTCATGAGTACTCATATATGACCATCTCAATGCTATATGCATATCAATCATACCGAAATCATAGGGTCACTATGCTCACGACCAGAACCACTCTGAATCATGTGTCTCCGGTATCTAGAGACCAGTCCACCATAGCCTCCACGACGACTATGGATATGTCCCCGAAAGGGTGCCGTGAACACCTCCAGTGGTCGTCCCTATTTACCATAGCAGTCAGGGAAGGGACAATGCCGTTTTTGGCAGTAATACCATCCACCTTTTTGGTGGTAAAGGCCGGGAGGCCAAACCCGTACCCCTCAACATAGTGCCCACCGTGGACTGCCTCATCCGACGATCTGCCACTAAAAACATATATATCCAAATCTCAAATCAACATAAATCATGCAATTTATGCATTTGTTTTCAAAGTATGCGAGCATGGCATAAACTCTACTCATGCTAGTGTCGCATTCAAAGTAACCCTGCCTAGAAGCCTGCCAGCTCTCTCTGGCCCGCCCTCATTAGCCAAGGCTACACTTCTCAAAACATGCTTGTATAAGAACATCATAAAACCATACTAAATGCAATGATAGGTTCAAATGCTTTAATGTTATAAATTATGCAGATAATTCCGTATGCTCGTATAAGAATATCATATTTCAAAAGCATCATAAAGGCAAGTAAATCACTTAGAGTTTGGGATGTATTTAAAACGTAGTAGTATCAGATTACCAACAATTTAAGTATATTTGAAAAAACATAGCAGCATCAGACCACCTACGTCGATGTTCCTTGAATTGCGTTCTTTACTTCTTGTCCCTGAATCATCTTGTGAAATCCTAGATGTTAATGGATCACAAGGATTCAAATATTATTTTCTATTCATTTACAGATCATTACTTAAATCTTTAGATTACGGCTATATCTCTATGATTTGTAGGTCCATAGGTCCTTGCCTAATACAGTGTCAGGCTAGATCTTATGTATGGAGCTACTATTCAATGGTTAGACCCTATAAGTTATCCTCTGATCCTAATTTTTATAGTCTCATTAGGTCCGCGTCATTCATACAGACGCGATAGTTCTTTTGGGTCATCAATTGGAGTCCTACAGCCTCCGTAATTGCATTTTTAGTGTCCCAAAATCACGAATAAGCCAATTTCATTCACGCGGGGCCTGAGCGTCATGGTTCCTAAGATGCTCACATGCCCTGGTCAAACTAGGACCCACGACCGCATGTCGTGTGTGCCCAAAGGCCGCACTAGGGACTGCATTCGCATGCGCATGCATGCCCAAGCGACACGTTATAAAGCGCGTCCTAGATGGCATCGCGCGGACGCGCCTTTGGCGTAGGCGAAATGCGCCTTGGCTCTCGGGCCGCTCGTGCATCCCGGTCGAACCAGGACTGTGGCTAGGACGCACCGAGGCCACGCCCATACACAGTCGCGCACGCTCGTGCACAATCGCGTGCTTGAGGTCAGTCCCACGGGCTCAGTCGGGGTGTGCATCACGCACCACGCCCCAGGACCGTCTCCTTCGTTGGTCTAGTTCTGGGTCCTACGATTTCCAACTGGGAAACACCAGATCTGGCCTGGATCTGACCTGGGGAAGGGGAAGGGAAGAGGAGGGGGAACCTGGGCGGTGTCTGGCTCGATGGGTTGGCAAACCCATCGAGTCTGGGTTTACTTCGTGCTTCCTAGTCAGAAAACACCCAGATCCGGCGTGGATCTAGACAGGGAAGAAGGGGAAACATAGGGGAGGTGTGAGGGGCTTACCTGGGTCGGTCTGGAGTGATGCCCATTGCTGGATGTGGGGTTTCTTCACGCTGAAACCCTAGTTGCCGGAATCCTCCCTTGAACCATCGGAGAAGGTGGAGGATAAAGGGATGGTTGAGGAGGAGGGAAAAGGGCTTTTTATAGCCTGCCCAAGGCGGTGCTTCCTATGGCGGTGCTGCCATTGTTGCCGCCTTACAGAGGCGATGGTGGAAACCTCTGGAAAAATCGGGAGAGAGGGCTGGAGAAGGAAGAAGACGAGGGGTGCCGTTATCAAAACGGCCCCCTCCATTTTTCATCCTTTTTCGTTTTACATATAAATTACACAATTGCCCCTAATCTTTAACTGACCGTAACTTCTTCATACGAACTCCGTTTTCGACGTTCTTTAAGGCGTTGGATTCCATTTTTCAAGTAGAATCTAATGGTACCAAGTTTTCTTACAAATTCATTTTTTAAATATTTTATTCAAAATAAAACATCCAGCTACCTCTTGAGACTAGTAAACATATATTAATTTTCAAAAGAGATAAGTTCCAGCATCAGTGGTAAGTGGTAAATGTTCTATTTGTTCTTCAAAAAAATGTCTTCAAAATTTGGGTCATTACACAAAATGTTCTTCAACAACTACGACAGAGTCTACAAGATCAGCAAATGGCACTACAAGGGCTAGAAAATGGGATTCAAGATTTGGATGAAAATTTAGAAACAAGGAAAATGGATTCCAATTGCAACCCATATACCACTCATACTATCCATATGAGTTTGCTAAATTGTCATTCAATCTTACAAGGCAAATCAAGTAAGAAGTCATGAATCTAGAACTCCCAATATTGCTTAAGGCAATGGTTTTAGCCAAGAAATAAGAAGGGAGAATGAGCAACTTGAAACAGTTACTAAGACCAACATGAAATAGACCATTATGTCAATTCTAACCCAATGTCTGGCACCAATGGTGTCAGACAATCTATATTGATCATAAGATAAGAGTCTACCATTGGTAGTGTCGAACATCCCCATTCACTTCAATGAATGGAGTTTGGCACTAGTGGTAGTAGACATGATTTTATTCAAGGTGATGTCAAATAAGGTGGCACCAGACAAGTCCCTTCCCAGATGATGGCACCGAACAAGTTTGTCTTCAAGTATGGGCATCAAACGTTCTCATTTCAACTCAAATGAAACTCGACAAATGAAGACTGTCAACATCATTCTCCTATTGATAGTAATGTGATTGAACCAGAAAATTTTACCACTTTATGTGTCTAGTATTACCCTATGTGATTACTAAAGCCATATAGTTGCAAGGGTACTCCCGTCTATACATCGTAATTAAGGTAATTACAATCTTAGTGTCTCAGCCTCATAAGCTGCCCAACATAACTATTTAGTACCCGAATCTATAAACAAGGGTCTCTTCTCTCCATTCGAACACATCGAGTGCATATTGAATTATAGAATCACCCTAGAGGTCTATTTTAAGAAGATTAGTTCTCTCTTCTATTCAAAAGGTGAGAAGCTCTTTAGCTTTTCTACTATTCCAAAGTGTTTAGGAGAGATATGAGCTTAGGATCAACTAAGTGGTTAGAGCTATATGCTCCTTAGTTTGACTTGTAGACTTGGAATTAAGTCTCTTAGGACAAGGTTATGACCGCTATTGTCTACCCCCCACTCCATATAACCCTTACTTGGGCCATCTAAATTATTGTACACTTATGGTGATGCTTATGGCTAACCATCATGAGTCCTAGATCACCCTGATCTTACCTATGATGTTGTTACCTAAGGGATTGACTACCTGGGCCTAGACCACCCAAGTCCAGGTTGACCATTGACTAAACACTAAGCCATGGTTCATTTTGACAGATTGTCCACATAACCAAATTTAGGATTAAGCCTTTATGCTTTATTAGGTATAAGTCATGGTCCCATAAGTTGTTTATGGTTAGCGTACGTATTGATCTTTTCCACATAGGCTTATGACTTAGCTATCTTGGGAGCCTTGTGCCACATTATCACTTGAACCTTTTATGGCTAGTCATGTCTTGCCTATGGCCCCTAATCGACCCCATGCTTCAATGAAGACCCTTTTCGAGGCTTAATCTAGCCTTAGGCCTATGGAATATAATCAAAGAATATGATAGACAATCTAAAATTATTGTCTTTTATTGTTGACATGTAATTAATAATCCAAAGGGTTGAAGACATGCACTCACTTTCACTTGATTAATTTAAAAAAAAACCCACCAATGGTGAAATTATCTTCTATATTATTTCCTTTATACTTTTGCTTATTTTCAATTGGATGAAATGAGCATTTACACTCATTTGACCACTAATAATGCATGATCCCAATTTAAAGCTTCAAATAACACTTCCAAAAATATCAACTTTGGAATGCTCCTAATGCCAATTGTTGGTGCAATAACTTCTAATGCTAATATTTTAGTTGCAATAAGAAGATCCATCCATTGGTGCAATACTCCTAATGCCAATTGTAGTGGCTGCAACTACAATGTCCCACCAATGCCTCCTCGACTCTCCACTCAACCACCTTAGCCTCATATGTCATCAAATATAGGCTTCATTCAACAACCAAGTTCATTTATGTTACCATATATGCATTATCAAAGTCACCTAGAGGCAGCATGCCCTCAAAGATTTAACCATGCATTTCTAGGTATCTCTCATCCATACTCAACAACTTACTCTTCACAAATAGCTTTTAGACTAGACTAATTAAAATCTTACTAGAAACATTTCTAACTTGACTCTTAATAGTGAGTATGAGGGTCCCAATCAAATCACCATAGACTATGGACAAGGTCTATCATTAACTATAGTGCCATCCAATCATGAATGTGGTATTTCATCTCACTAGACCACTAAGTACCCCACGTACTTAAGATGAACAATTGGGCTTTCGACATGCTTTAATAACATTATACTCGGATTATTTAGATTGTCAAACCAGCCAATTGACCAAAATCTTTTAAAGTAGCTAGCATGTGTAAAAGCAAGCATATTTTCTTTCATTATAATTATGGTTCTTAGATTAACTGCAACCAGATCTACCTAATCTACTATATATCAAAGATACTTAATAGATCTATCCCACTTATCAACATGTCATCTACAAATTATTACATCTTCTATTCCTTAAGAACTTGTTATACACATAAATATCTCCATCACATAATGAATCTCATTAGATACTACCACTTCTTTTACCTTCTCAAGTCACTATTTTGGAGCGTGTTTCAACTCTTACAATGACTTGAGTTCATTTTAGATTTTGTTTATAGATGTTTTCTAATTTAACAATCAAATGTTGATTAAACATTTTTCCTTGAATATTCTTTTGACATTGCATCAAAATCTTCCTAGTCATAGTCAATAACCCTAAGTTAGCAATTAGGTAATCAAATTTCTTATATGAAATTAGTATTCATCACTCTTGTCCTGTAGTAATCAATAATACCGGCTATCATCTTCCCTTTGGAAGTACCTATCTTCATCTACGTCAACATTAATAGAAAAAAAATATTGTGTCATGTTAAGCCAATTGTCTTTCAATAACCAAGTTTGTTTGAAGATTTCTTCTTCTACATACAATTTTCATTATTTACACAATTTTTTCTTGGTGAGGAGTTACAAAATTTAGAAACCCCCTTACAATTGGTTATCCAATATTCCACTTTTGTATTCTCATTTACCATCAATAATATAAGATATAATATCCTCTATTCTTAACATATAATTAAGTATAGCTCAAATTTTCTCTTCTAACAAACCTTAGAATCTTAACTAATCATCTAATAGACCTTGTGGCTCAATCAATCCTCAATCATATATCAATATTTTGATCAATTACAATCTAAATGCTCCCACTGGTAGCTTGTACCTTTGAAATTATTCACATTCCAATCCTCATATGCTTAAGCTAAATGTAGGCATGGAACCTAAGTTTGTGGAAACCAGAATCAAGATGCCTTCCACAACCTCATTTTCATATATAACACCCCTAATTTTTGTTAAGGAAATTAAATAAATATTGAAATTGAGAATTTCAATGAAAATCAGGTTGGAATATTAGGGTTATAAAAAATGAACTTCTCATAGAAGTGTAATTATGGTGTGAGACATACATAATTGAAGACATATTCAACGAACCCTTCAAAATGACTGTAAGCACGACAATTTCGGAATACGGATGAAAAATTTGTATTTTTCTTCATTTTTATGAATAAAAGGAAAAAATAATAATTTCACAAATAACTAAGACTTGTGACATCAAAATCTGGAATGTATTAAAAAATACGAATCCAACGCCACTAAGTACGCTCAATTTCGAGCTCGGGAGAATAATACGGATTTTTCTCCATAAAAGGACAATTTGGTTTTTTCACACATCTATGGGGCCCACAAGGGACCCACAAAGGGATCCAATGTCTAGAAAACAACCCATCATTAGTCAAACCACTACC
Source organism: Warburgia ugandensis (assembly GCA_035236585.1). Taxonomy (NCBI): domain Eukaryota; kingdom Viridiplantae; phylum Streptophyta; class Magnoliopsida; order Canellales; family Canellaceae; genus Warburgia; species Warburgia ugandensis. Next base: position 74,291,194 of record CP141128.1, on the reverse strand, counting down.
ACCTACTAGTGGAGAAGGAGGTGGTAGTGGGAATCCTAAGATATTTAAATATTCAAAAGAAATCAAAGTGATGATTTCAAGTAATCATGGAAAATTCAAAACACCTCTATAAATAGCTCATAAAAATCTCAAAATATTTTCCTAATGTTCCTCACGAGGTCCCCTAGCATGTCGCAAAATCCTAGATCCAAAAACGTTCCCCACCTTCCCAAATTTCTTTTCTTTCTCTCCTTCTCTCTTAAGCCCTATGGGTGTGTCCACAGACGCACCCAGCTCTCCAGACTTAGTGGAGCCATTGGGTGCGTCCACAGATGCGTCGTCCCCAATGGGACTGGGTTTCTGCCTGGAAACCCTATTTGAATTAGCCATCACTTTTGAACCGTTGAAACTTTATCTTCACCGTTGGATCTAGTAGGACAAGGGTGATCTACAAAAGCCCTTTGGTCCCACGATGATCCATATCCTAGATCTTCAAAAAAATCAAAATAAAATCCAACCCAGTACTATTTACCGTCTCTTGCAGTCTCTTCAAGTTATTCTGGCTGGTGAACAATGATCTTGCATCTTTGGGAGTCTTTATAATGTGGTTTTCTTCAAAAGCCCTAAGGTTTTACTCCTCCGGCAATGGCGACGAAGAATCAAGCTTTGTATATGTTTTCCGGCAGCTAGGATTTTATCTATGTTCTTTGGTTAGTTTTATCCTTTCTCTAGTGAACTTCTCCTCCCCAGACTTACTCAGGTAGGCCACTATCGCTCCCCTCTTCCAATTCCGGCTGGTATTTTGGGTTTTCCAGCATGAATGGGATCTCCCTGCCGTTGATCCGTCAGAGATGATAGATCCGGCTTGGATGGTTGAGATCCCATCCATCCACAGCTCAGATGTAACTTCTAAGTCATTGGATGGATTCTTGGGGCCCAAAAACCCCAGGATATGAAATCTGGGCATTTGATTTTAACAGATGGAGGAGATCCAACCATGGGTGATCCGACGGTCCATATTTGGACGTCTCGCCCATAGCCGGTCACCTCTGCCTAATAACCTGAAGTAGACAATAACGAGCATAGGCCGATGATCATCCCCGCACCCGTAAACCCAGATTTGATCTGGACCGTCCAATTTTGAACTAAAGACATAAATCTTTAATTCATATCTTGATATAGCTCTGATTTTAGATCTGAAATCTACTATGGATTCTTCGTATCTTCTGGAATCCATTGAACTTATTGTATATGGGTTTTAAATTGTATTTACATGTTCTATTTAATAAAATCAGTGCCATTGATCTTGGATCATGACCCAGATGACCCCAAACTGAAAATCTAAACTGGTGGATGTGTTCAGAAGGTCCCAAAATCTTAAAAAACATGATCACAGTAGAAATTTGGTGTCTATAGGTTAATCAACTAGAGAGCAATAGTAAGAGTGAAATTCAGTCCTTAAAACGGGCTGGAAGCTTTAAACCTCAATTATGATCTCAATTGAAATCCAAATTAAGATCCAAAAGTTTTGATGGATTCCTTGTGATAATTAGAATGTACTGAACTAATAAAATTACATTTTAGTCCATTAAATTTTCTGTAATAAAGTGGATAAGTATTGTGACGACCCGGGTTTTTCCATGCATTTTTAAATGAAAAATCTACATTCCTAAGGTGGGATCCCGATTTAAAAAAAACAGTGCAATGCAGCGGAAAAATCTTTTATTTGAAATCCAATTTGAAAACCCCAAGTGTCATTTGCTTTCACAACATCCAAGGTAGTTTTTGAAAAGCTTTAGAAATCATAAACATTTTTCCCCAGGTCTATCCAGTCATAGCACACAGCCCAACTGTAAATAAATACAAATACATGTCCAAAGGGTTGAGAATTTACTTACATGTATAATTGTTTCCTTTTTGATTCACTTGCTTGTAGCACTAACATAGATGTCCTCTACTCGTGGATGGAATCATCCTCGAAAATGTTAAGGATAGGGTGAGTATATACTATACACAGTAGGAGTCTATCACTACTAGTTTTATAATGCATGAGATGTTTTAAAATCATATGCTCTTTCAAATCATGTGCGAGTCTAAATACTCAAGTTCAATATTGATATTAAAAATCCGTTGTCAAACTGAAATACTAACGACTTAAGAATCTCACAAACCAAGTCGAAAGTATCATATATATATATCATAACATAATAACATGCATAAGATGCTTCATTAAATCCAACTCATGGATATCTATCATAGTATGGTCGACCAACCTTATATCATGCCATATGCAATGCACATAAATCCACGAAACCATAGGGTCCCACTATGCCCACGACCTCACCGCTGTGTGGTCCTCAGGTACCTAGGGACACAGGATCATATACCTCCACGGGGCATATGACACTTCGACCCAGTGTTGTGACACCAGTGGTAGCCCCCTGTACCACATGTAGTCGAAGCAGGGACATGCCCTTTTTGGGCGTGGTACCATCCATCTAATAGTGGTAGAGGCTGGGTGGCCAACCCACACCCCTCGGCATAGCACCCATGAGCTTACTAGCCCAAATCATGTACGATCAAATAAGCCAAAAAACCTCTGTTCAAAACCAGTCCTCTTTGGGTCCCTCACAACTGCCTGGCCCTTGGCACTCCAGCGTCTTTTGGCAACCCTTAAGGACATGCAATCTTTGCAAGTACTTAAATCATGCAATGTATGCACTTGTTTGCAAAACATATATGTGCATAATGTATATGCAATCATTTATAAAACATGTCTATGTACAAAACATTTATCACATGCATGCTGAATCAAGTCATGCTAAACAAGTCATATACTTAAAACATATGTTCTCAAAACAATAATAGATCTTTTAAAAGAATCTAATAGTGATAGAGCACCTACATGACTAGGTTGCGCTAACCCCTTTGTCCTTGGACGCTCCTGAACATGGTTTGGGGACTCAAGGTTAGTTTGGCCTATCTTTTATGGGTTTTAGAGTAATTGGTCTTATTACTTAGGCATTAGGGGTCCATCCCTATGCCTATGGGTGTCCTAAGGTCCTAATTGGGCCTTGGTATTATCAATTTTCCAAAGGTCTAGTGGCCACGCTCCACCATCCTATTCTAAGGGTCATGCCCACCTTTGATTGGGCCTTGATCAAGGATTTTATAGTTTGGATGTGTCCGCGTCGTCGACACGGACACAACACCTTTTGCGGCGCCTCAATTGGAGCTATAGATCTCAAGTTATAAGCGTTTTAGTGTCATACGTACATAAGAGTCTTAAAAATAAAAACACGGAATGCTAGGGCGCTGCGCGTCTGCGACGTGCGCCCCAGCTTCCTTCAAGGACGAAAAACCCGCAGCGTTAGCACATTGCGCGTCTACGGCGTGCACCTCAGTGGGCGCGTCTGCAGAAGAGCAGGGTTTTCCCGCCCGACTGCTTCTTTTGCGGGCGCGACGCGCCTGTTTGGTTTTTCAAACGAAGATGACGTGGGACGCTCCGACTGGAATGTCCTACTCGTTGGGGAACCAGGGCTTCCTCAGGACACCCTGGTTCAACCTTGTCGAACTAGTGTGGCCCAGGGAACGTCCCTGGGTCCTTGGTGGCTCTCCCGGGCTCCGTTTTGCATGGTTTTTCATGCAAAAACCTAGGGAAATTAATCTTGGAACTATGGTGGAGATGGGTTTTGAGGGATCTTGGGCGTACCTGGCTCGTTGCTGGGTTTTTCTCCTTGTTTTTCCCTCTAGGTCACTGCTCCTCAACGGGTTTTCTCCAACCTTTTGGGCTGCCATTAGAGGCGCCAAAGAGCTCTATTTATAGAGCTAAGAGAGGGTTCTGGAGGGGGCTCTCACTGCCTTTGAATGGCGGTGAAGAAACCTCCAGAATGGCGATGATTTCCCCTCCAATCACCGTCGTTCTAGAACTCTCTAGGAGGTGGAGGATGAAGGGTGCCCGTATCAAAACGGGCCCCTGTGTTTTGCAGTTAAATCTGTTTGTAAAAATTACAATTTTGCCCCTGTACTTCTAAGGGCCATAACTTGCTCATTTTAACTCCGTTTTTGGTGATTTTAACTTGTTGGATTCCTTTTTCCAAGACGCATCTAATGGTACTATTTTTAGGACCAAGTTTCTAGGTTTAGTCAAGGCGACTAGTGAAATGACCAAAATGCCCTTATCTTTAAAACTGAACTTTTCATGGGATTTTAATATTACAAAAATTGGGGTCATTACAAGTATACTAACATCCTTGATCTACAAGATCTAGGATGATCAGATCAATAAAAACTGGTTGGATGATGATATAATAATGTAATAAGATAAATAAGTAGGTTATATGTAATTTAATAGGCATATCTTGATAGATCTAGCCTTAAAAGTCATGAAATCTATAAAAATCAAGCAAAATCTCCTTGATCAAGTTGATCAAGAATAATTTTACAACATAAATGAGTTTTGATGAATATAATAAGTTAATATTATATGAATTTATGGAATGGATGATAAGGATTTGGGCTAAATCAAGATCTATGCTCTTAAATGGGATAAAGTAACTTAAGATCTCCTTGATCGGGTAGATCAAGGAAGATCAAATCAAGGGATGGGATATACATCAATGATTTAACAATGAAATTATATCAATAATAAATGTTGGATCTAAAATAAAATGAAGGATTAAGATCTAAACCCTAAAAAGAGAAAAAATGAATAAGGATCGATTAAGACCGTTGGATCATGATAAGTGTTTATAGCTTGTTAGATTTGAATTGATTTTCCATGCTTAGTAGAGTTAATTATAGAATTATTTATTTAATTATTCTTTTTATGCTTCATGTTTATGCTTTAATGCTTAAGTAATGGAAATTTCATTGAAATTATAATTAAATGAAATTAGAATGGAAGGACATTTACATGGAATGTATGACAAGGACTTAATGATAGTAAGGACCATAGTTAGTAGGATAATATAAGGAATAAATTCCTTGGTCCAAATTACGAGCATAATAAAACTCCATGAATGACATTTTAGTTCATAGATTTAATTAAAATCAATTAGAAAGAGTACTTAGAATTAAATGCTCATAGGAACCTTATGAAAGGTTGAGCTAGGGTCATTCTAGTAGATGATGAACATAATGGTTAAGGGGGTTCTCTAATAGAGCATCACTCTTCCCCTACCTTCCATTGATGTTTGTGAGGTCTAAACGCCTCCTTACCTGAGGATTGAAGTAACCATTTTATGTTCAACCATTCAACTCGTAAGCCTTTGCCAATTTGACATAAGAGGAGCTTCTAGACTTAGGATGAAACAAGCTACCCTCAACCAATAAAACATTAATTGGTTGAGCAATAATAATAAGAGCATAAAATGTAGTAAATCATCTAATCCTAATAAAAATTATAATCAAGATAAGGATGATCAAACAAGATCCACAGGATCTTGAATGATCAAAAACAATAAGAATACTAATGTAGTATTATATTACGTATGTATATGTAGAAATTATGTATGGGTATGTAGAAGAACATAGATAGAGAATCCAAACCCTTGATCAAATCTGATTCAATGAAAATTAGGATATCCCTCATAGGGATACATACTTGTATAGATGAATAACTTGATACATATGGTATGACAGATGTATGACTACAGACTAGGATGAGCAAGATGGAGGAATATCACATGGGATATACAAATCAAGACCTAATACAACATTGAGGTAGGTGGATACACAAAGATGTATTAGAGACTCATGTGTATACATACGTAATTTTCTGTCTAAAATTATAGACCTTCGTTATATAATTATGCTTAGTACCTTAGCATAGTCATGATCCAAAACATATGATCCAACTAAGTGATCCAACACATGTGATCCAACTAAGTGATCTAACCAAATGATCAAACTGAGTGATCCAACCTCATAATCTAATCCAATTGATCTAATTTGATGATCAAGTCTAATGAGGTAAAAGTAATGAGATATAAAGACTAAGGAAACCCTAAGAATAGGGTATGTAAAATATTTCAGCCTTAGTTAAACAGACACATTGTTTGATATGTACAATGTATTTTCCATACAAGTATGAAGAGTTGTGAATTTATTTTACACAAAGATAGAGATTGGGGATGCTATGCTAGGGAAGTTATAAGGGTTTGGCTACCCGCTTCTTGAAATTTATATGATGGATACCATGCCCAAAGAGAGGCTAAACATTGGGTGGGGCAGTAATGGGAAGGCTCCACTGTGACATCCATGGTCCACCCCATGAGGACATGGAGTTGATATTCCATAGTTGGTATCAGTGGAGGATTGCAGTCATTCGGGCGCGCTGTATGGATTGAGATTGACGCATAGTAGTCCTAATGTATTTTGCATTATTATACACATATGATAGGCATAATGTAATGCCATGGCATGATGAGATGCCAATACATGAGTTCCTAAAAATCCTCGTATAAAGATTGGCTAAATATTGATTTCCTAAGTGGAAGTATAGCCAGGGGAAGGAACAAGTTTTGAGTAATCTTCACTATATTAACCAATTTGTCATGTACTACATAAATAATGTATATACTCTATGTGGAGAATACTCATGAATGGATAACCATGATGAAATAATGACTGAGGTATGTATTCTTATATTGATGAAGTAGTATGTTTTTGTATCTCCTACCAAGCATAGCTTGCTGAGGTATTATAAATGTTTCTATGTTTATAATACCTCAGATACAAAGAAGGAGGGTTAGAAGCTCAATACTGTAAAAGACTTAAGAAGATGTTGATGAATAATCAATTAAGATACATCCTCTTGAAGATATGTATTTTATTTGAGGGAGTTGTATTGTATTGAGAGTTTTTAATATATGGTGACGTTTGCAAATCTTGGATTATGTAATTTGGATAGGTATCGTACTGATACCGGGCTGTACTGTGAACCACTGGATGAATTCTGGAAGTTTAATAAAATTATATTCCTTCAATGGAATTTTATTTTATACAAAAATTGTACTTATGTTATGTATGAAGTGGTGACTTGGGTTTTCAAAACAAGTTAAAAAAAAAAAAAAGAATTTCTGCTGTTTTGTTTTGCAAAAAATTTTTTTACTAAGGGGACACCCCCACCTTTGAAAAATGTATTACAAAATGTGTTTTAAAAACCCGGGTCATCACATCATATGCCTATGTCGAGCTTCTCTCCCTGCCTTTTTAAAGATAAAACAATTTGGATTCAACAATAACCCTTGAATAACTTTGCATATGTCATATTTCCATCACCATGTACTCATAATCTGAAACCTAAGTTTTAAGCCTAACTTAAGACTAATCACATCTTAGAGAGCATTTACTATGTGAGTAAAATAGGGTCATATCACTACTCTTTTGAGCCAGCCATCTTTTTAGCTTTTGTTGATTGATCTTTTATTCTAAAAGTCATGCAATTACCTATCCATCCTTCATTATCTTGCTCTGTAACCATTTTACAACCTTTTCAAACTTCTTGATTCAAACATCATTGAACTTGATCAACATTGAATGCAATTATAGAAACCAGAATTTTGTTACCAGCATGTATGTTCACAATCTCCATGGCCATTACCTTTCCAAAAGTGAATCTTAGGTTGATATCTTGTTGACCATCTATTGAGGGAATCTTGTTCCTCATGAATTGTGCATAACAATCCCCATTGTTTGTAGATATTTATCAGTTCTTCGCTTGTAGCCCAATAGTGTACCTTGTATACTAGTCTCAAATTACCAATTATATATGCATTCACAAATTATGTATTAACATCTAGTATCACCCATCTTGTTTTACCTTTTTTAGTAAAACTTTCTTTCTTGTCATAAGGCAATATTTTGATCTCAAAATAGATAAAAGAGATTCTTGATTTAAGATCCTCAGGAAGAATTGAATTTTTAGTTTCTTTTGAAGAAGTCATCCTTTTAATAGTTGAACAAGTAGCTTGTCCTTCATTTGAACCAATTTGAAGGAAACACATTTTCAAACAATCTCATATTGACACCTTCCACATGTCTAAAATGAAAATACCTCCATCATCATTGCGATGACATTTGAAATTGGTCATGAGACCATGTTCTAGCTTGGCATTTTCATCTCATTGAAATAAGTATACCAAAGAGTATGATAATTTCTTCTTTAAAATCCCAACGATCAACTCTCTCAGCCTATCGTAATATTTGACTACCTATCATATTTTTATTCTTAGAGGAACATCTTTCTCATCTAACCATAGAAATTTTGCTAATTTTTTGGTCTTCCATAATTGCTTGAAACTCATGAATTACACGTCTTGTCATTCAAGTTTATCCCACTAGAAACCTTCTTCTGAAGCTTCCTTCTCTGTGCATATCTTCATTTAGAGTGTCAAGTAACTCTCCTTAAGACTTGCTAAGTTAATAATATAGCTTGTCATCTTCTTCATTTAACTAGTCATAGTCAATTGTCCTTTAGATTTCTAATGCAGCTTTTCCTTTTAGCAAATTTGAGGAAAATGTAACTGCATAAGCAATTTGGCAATGGGTTGTCACATCTATAATTCAATGTTTTGGGTGAAAATTATCTTTAAACAAACCAACCATGGTGGATAACCATGTTAAAAGATTATGGGACAATGTAAATAGATGTGTGCTTTGATACTTTGATTCCAAACCAATACATCATCTCTTCCTTTTCTTTTTTCCTTTTCCTAATTCATTGGCCTTATTCTTATTCCATTGTGAATAAATTTTTGTCACCAAGTCAGCAAAAGGCAATCAGTTATGGAAGTGAAAATTACCTACAACACTTTGGTCAATTTGGAGGGAAAGAAATAAAAGAGTCTTTAAGGATACTGAAGCCTTGAAAGAGTTTATTGTTTTTTTTTTAAATTGTTTTATCTTGCATTAGGTAGCCACTTACCAAAGTTTTACGATTACTCGACTTCGAAAATAATGAGGAATTGGAATGTTATTATTGATCTTACAAATTTGAAGAAAAGCAAGCCTTGTAAACTTCCTCAATCGGGCTGGATAAAGTTGGATTTTGATGGATCTTGTGTGTGTGTGTGTGTGTGTGTGTGTGTGTGTGTGTGTGTGTGTGTGTGTGTGTGTGTGAAAAGTTTGAAAATCTACCAATTGTCATGGATGGATGGATGGTAAAAAAATTTCTGTAGCTTGGTGGTTTCAAATCTAGAGTTCATGAGGTGAAAATTCTATAATTCCATGGATGAAATCCAAGTGAGCTTGGGTAGTAGAAGGTTTTCAATATCTCACATTCCGCTTTTAGCCAATGAAGTAGATAATAATCTAGCAAAAGGTGCAGAAGCCAATGGGTTAAGAATGACAATCTATATGATGAGTCATTTTCTTATTCCAAGACAAAAATGCGATTAAATGATTTTTTATTTTTTATTTTACTGTCACTCTTTTAGACTATTAAGCAATAATTGGTTTAGGGAGATTCTGGCAATCAATAATGTCCAATGGACCTCTTTCTACTTCTGAATCTCTCTTACATGTCTTTCTTAGTTATGACGTTTTGTAATTTTTGCAATCTTCTAGGTCACTGACTAATGAAATTTTGCTAGTTCTAAAAAAAAAATGTACATCAAACATAATTGCTAAAACGTTTCCAAGATGAACCACAATCCATTAGAGTTGAGCATTTGGTTCAGGGAATTAGGAAGAAAACCTTTAGAAAGATATAACAAAAAGGAGATTTTGCACATGGAAGAAATCCGTGGAAGGATATCTTCCTCGAGTCATATATTGGTCTCTTCTATCATTCAGAACCAACAAAGCAAAGAGAGAGACAACCTCCATTTTTATAGCTGAATTGCCACAAGAATATAAATGCTACAATGTTGAAACAATTAATACTGAAACTCCACAGCTACCCTATAGTTTGATTCGTACGAGATATCATTGTAACTTGAAGCCCCTAGTTCATATTTCTTTGCATCGTGCGATAAGCAGCAATGAAAGGGAGCCTTGGCACAACGGTAAAAGTTGTCGTCATGTGATCTTGAGGTCATTGGTTCAAGGCGTGGAATCAGCCTTTTATAAAAATACAAGGTAAGGCTGCTTACTTTAGGCCATTGTGGCCCCCCCCTTCCCCGGACCCTGCATAGGCAGGAGCTTCATGCATAGGACTGCCTTTTTTGTGCAATAAGCAGCAATAAGACTTTCTGACGTATTTAAATCATATAAAATTAGATGTCTTTATTCTCCGCATAGCATTGGGGATTTTTTGATCCACATGGAACAATAATTGGTAAAAAAGGAGAAGACAATGCAAATGTCGATTTTCGTTCCATGGAGTTAATTGCTATACGGTGTTTTGGGGTCCCAATCACCATATCAATTTATACATGCCGAAAGTCCAAAAGCGCCTATAAAATTAGTAGTGATCCCCACTTCCATGAACCTAGACACTAGTTATGTGGCAGAGAGTGACGGTTCCCAGAGTTACAATCATCCAAGGGAGAAGACTTTCTCGTGGCAAATGGCAATGCATGGGCACGTCTAAGATTAGGGCCTCACGATGAGAGTTTTGGATCACAAACTATTTGGGCCCTGCATGTACTTTGTAAATTATTCTAGCTACATGGTCTCCATTCTATTATCCCCATTGTAAACTTAAAATATATGAGGGATGCTAGGTTGAAGGCTCTCAATGGACTTAATCAGAAGCCCCAACAGATGGTACTAAGGAGGCTAATCTTTGAATGATCAGACCTATTCATCTTATTGCTCCAAGTTTGGATGAGTAAAAAAAACCACAATAACTGGATGCTTCCATCTTTGTACAAAACAATATTTTTTTAGTTGAATTTTCTCCTTTGCTATACAAAAATTTTAACTATCCGTTTCATGTGATAAAAGTACAATTTTTAGGTTCTAGAATTATCTGATCCTCATGCTCTTTGATTTATTTGTCATCCAAAACTGGAGAAATAAGATGAATGGGTCATATCATTTAAAAATGGCCTCTTTAGTGTCAAATATTGGACACTTCTGCCTAAGGTGCATTTTAGGGCCCCCTGTATACTGGCATTAGGATTGATGCCACGACTAGTGAGCTCCCTGTATCCTGGCAAAGTGAACACCATTCAAAAATGGAATGTGCAATCCAATCTGGTGCAGGCGCCTCAACGAGTCCATACTGCCTCCAGCTTTCTACCGTAGGCGAAAGATAGCACACAAGGCAATAACTCGTAGATAATCCCACTGGTTGTACAAGCTATGCATCAAACCAAGTAAAAAGCAGTAAAACCAATATATAAGGATGAAAAAGGAGTAAATTATCCCATATTCATTATAGCATAATCAAGGTACACGATGGATATTGGTTGTCGTGTTCAACTGGTGCTTACTTGTGTGACCATTGTCCAAAGCCTCAGTAATCTGACCAAATGTCACACGGGAAGAACAATGTGGTGAGAGCTGGAACAGGAGAAAGGACAAAACAAAGTTTAGTTCGAGAGAGAGAGATGCACCGTTGGTGGGATCATTCCTGCAATCGAAAATTCCTGAAAGCCCCCGGAATTGGAGGATCCGGTTGAGGTGAGGGGATTGGGACACTGTTTATTTGCGCAGAAGACTGGCAACACCATCTCTTTGAAAATGAGAATGATGAGAACTGACACCCGTCTGAGCAAACTGGCTGTTTAAGCTTGAATTAGGAACCGGTGAATATTGAGGCTGCTGAAGATGTTGATCAGACCGGTACGGGTAGGGTGCAGGTTGGCCCCCACTGATTTGGTGATGTTGTTGAAGATTTTGAGACGTGTATGGACTGGTTGAAGGTGGAGTGTTATTGGGTTTAGGATCTGGCTGAAGAGGAGGTTGAGGTTGATGGATCTTTCCCTGCTGTCTTCCCATTGATTAGTAATGCTTCTAGACTTCTTGGATGCCCCTATTGTCCTTGGGAAGAATATGGGTGGTAGTAGGTAGACCTACTTAAGGATATAAATCATATACTTGCTGGAAATCCCAGTTCATTGGACCTTTCGGCTGTAATATATATGGACGAACAATAAACGGAAGTTCCACTGCATCTGTAACGTTCTAGTTTCATGATTTTTATTGGGTGATCAAGAAATGGAAAAGATTTGGCCTACGTCAAAGTCTCGTTTAATCAAAGGCCAAATGTTCATCTATGATGTTAGAATTTTGCTATATATATATGGCCAACGTAAGGATGGCAAGCCTTAGCAGATTTCTTCTGAATTAAGGTGAAGAAAATTGTGCTGGGACATGACGAATTGACGCGTGGGTTCCATGTTTAGTAATCCAATATAAATGTGCTAAACATGTTACATAAATTCCAGCCTCATAATCCTACCACATTCTAACGAATGCGACTTTATTACTATTTATTATGGACTTCACATATGTAGCTGTCCTTTCAGTTATGTCTTAGCGTCATCTAATTGATACATCAATTGTAAGCACAATTTAGCCAACGTTTACCTGTTCAGATATCTCTCAAACACTAAGTTAACCGTATTAACATATAACGAGAGTAGACTTTGGTAGGTACAGAGAAAAGCGACCTTGACTTGGATAGTCACGGTTGGCTTCTGCTAATATTGAAATTGCAAACCAAATAAGCACCAAAAGAAAGAAAATAGAAAAGAAATTCGAGTTGATCAGTTCGCCACCGAGACTTTTTCATTTAAAACTTGTGCAGTCCTTCGGTTTACAGAAAGCTTTCCCAGGCCAAAGATTTCTCTTTCCTTTCCTCGTTTTTTGTTTCTCAATTTTCAAATTGAAAGAACACAAGTTGGAGTAGAATAATAGATTTTGATCCAAAAGGCACAAGAAGGACATAATATATAAGACTTAAAATCATTCAACGAGACTTCCCTTAAATCAGATTTAAAAAGTACGTCCAACTTGTGGACTTTACCAACTGCTACAGAGCTGAAAACTATTTGTCTACTTCCAAGAGTTGGCATTCCGGCCTGGCCAACCAATTTTAGTCAACCGCGACCTCGCTGGCCAAGGAATGTATAGTTGCAGCTGCATGCAAGTAGGCTTCCATGGAAGAAATGCAGTTGAGAAATTTGAATAACAAGTATTTCAGACCTTTTTGACTTGATCTGGGGCTAGAAAGGAATGTGCTTTGCTATTTCCCGATATGGTAACATTTCTGTATGAAAAATATGCTTCTTCTGTTCTGCAGTGCGACCTGTAGATTAATTAGTGTAATATGATCATATTGGCAAAGGAGATATTATAGAGTTAAACTTATCCAGCGGGGCGTTTTCTGTCTTTTACAGTTCTGTTTCTCTTTTCAATCATACTGGTCTTGTACAACCTTTAGTCTGGTGAGCTCGATGATGAATGGGCGGCATCCTAGACCTAGACGAATGGGCGATCCTGATCTTTTACTTGCTGGACTTCTTAACGCGCAACTCGTTTATGGAAGATCCTTTCTTCTTGGAGTTTTTACATGAAACTCTCTATGAATCCTCTATTTTACACACCAATCCCCTTCACTAATTAAATTATATTGGATCCCTTCTTCTCGCACCCATAACAAGTAAGTTTGAGGGATAAGTTATTAAATAAACACAAGATACTCGTTTAATATTGACACCTCTCCCTCTAATAGACAAGATAATTCTATGCCTTTGTGTTGATATTTATACCCCTCTCAATTGTAAAAGAATATGTGGGACTACTTTTTAATCATTTAACCTATTCATCTTCTTCATAAGCTGTGACTCAAGTTAGGATGACCACATTTTACAATATCTAAACCATTCATATAAAAAGCTATATAAGATCTTGGGCCCTCATGTTAGAACATATAGCCTATGATTTGGATAGTTTAGATCTTCTAATATATTGGCCCAACTCTTACAAGACTATGGTTTGAATGGTTTGTGTGGTTGAAAATATAGGTCCAGCTCTTACATGGCCTATGATTTGAATGGTTTAGATGGTCTAAAGTTATATGCCTAAGTCTTACATGGTTTATTATTTGAATGGTTTAAGATTATCTAAAATGTAAGCCTAAGAGTTACATGGCTTGTAATTTGGACAGTTTAGATAACCCAGTGGACCCAACTTTCACATATGCAATGTTTGAATGGTTTTAGCTCTCACATGGCTTATGAGGTGCATGGTACAAATCTTCTAAAATATAGGCCCAATTCTTAGGTGTTGTATAGTTTAAATGGTTTGGATGTTTTAAAATGTGGATCCAAGTTTCACATGGCTTATGATGTGAATGATTCAAATCTTTCAAAATGTAGGCCCATCATGGCTTACGATGTGCATGGTTTAGATATACTAAATGTGAGCCCAACTTGAGTCATACCTAATAAAGAAGATGAAGGCATAGTTTAAAAATTGCGAATTATTTGAACTCTTCTAAGTAAACTTAACTTATTCTCTATTTGAGTCAACTTATCAGCCTACTCGATTTCCTCAAGCATTTTTTGAGTTATAGTGATTCCTTTCGAGTTTTCCAATGAGTCAAGTAGTTTCAAGTGGTTAGCTCACCTAATTGCACAGCAAATCTTCTTTGAAATATATCCAATAGCAAACATTTTACCCCAAACTAGTAGTTTTGAAAGTGAAACACAGCATCTACTATTCTAGATGTCCTTTATCCAAGCTTCCTAAAAGAAGATTGATTCACAAATTCAGGAGAAATAAACTAGGAACAAAAGTAAAAATGATAGAAGTGCAAAAACTATCATCCATTTTAGTGTTCTTCTATGACTTCTGAGTTTTGTTTTCTTCCACTTCTTTTTTTTATTTTCCTCATCTATTTTCCTTTGTTGAGGACATGAAAACATGGATAGGCATCCTTATGAGTATTTTGGTTTAGAATTTTAAGTACTAAAAGGAGGCAAAAGGGAAAGGGTAGACATGTTCCCCACACCCCTTGGTTTTTATAATGGTAGTCTTGATAAGTGTGCTATATTAGATGGCAAGGATGTGGGCAGAACAACGTCTTGCTTTTACCCCTAACAATTCAGCATGCATTATGTATACTAGCAGCTTGAGTTATGTACAAAGTAAGGCTAGCATTAGGTGGCCTCAATCATTCATAAATCAATGTCCAAAAGTCTCAATGAAATTAATAAATCCCATCTGTCTTGTGGTCTCTATTTTCTTATTATTATGTTAAATTTTATAATTATGTATGTGAGACCTTAAAGACATGCATGACATATCTAAGATAGGTGCCAAAAGATGGATGACTTAGATGGCCGAGTAGTTGGACAGCCTACTTAATAATTCAAGCTAGTTATGTTGTGGACCCTACTATGGAAGGACATGAAACAAAACTCAATCTAATTGGAAATTCTAAGCCCATAACTTTGTTGCTTTTACTAAGTGTTGGTATTATTCAATAAGAGATAAAAGTGGGTGGCATGTTTAAATTTATTTTTTTTATATTCAAAATCTTAATTTATATATGCTAGAGTATTTTCAAGTTTTTAAACTAAGGATGAAAGGGTTAGATGTTGAAAAGGTGTCATGCACACACACACACATATGTGAATTATGTTAGTAATGACAAGAATTTTGAGGACAAATTTGTAAAACTTAGTTTAATTGCAACTCACATCTAAAATAGTAGGTACAAAATCACAAACATACCCTTTCAAAAGGATTCAATTTTTAAATAGATACCCAATTTTCTTATGCTCTTCTCAACTGTGGGTGAACCAAGGAACAAGTCAAACCCTCTCTCCATGATCCTATGATTCCAAAAACTACTCTGGCAGATGAACTATTAGATTAGCTAGAGTATAAAACTCAATAAACCTATAGATTTTCAAGTCTTTGTTAGGTCTTAATAGCTAATTTTCTTAGATCTCATCAAGTTCAAATTTCTATGATTTTAGGGGTTTCAGGAATGTGGGTTTGGTTTTAAGGATGGTTGATCCAAGTGAAAGATTCTATTAAGGTAGTTAATTGAGAGTTTTTTATCTGCATTGGTGATATGCATTGTGGGTTTTCCTCCTACATATTTTCATGCTATTTTTGCGCCTCTAAAGATGCGAATCAAATAAAAAATTACTTCTTTCCTATGATTTTAGGTTTCTTTTCGGCAATAGTTTCTGTAAATCTAGGCATAGCTTCATTATATTTTGGTTCATATATCCATGGGACAAAAATATGCCCTCCATTTTTCTTGAGGGAATGGGTGGTAGCGAGCTTGTTCTAGTGAAGTGTATGTTTAATCAACTATTCAATGATTTTGTAGGGCACGAAGAAGACAATAGCTTGAAAGAGGTATTTATGATGCCATGATTTAGAAGAGAAACTCATAATGAAAAGAGAAAGCATCTGGTGGGCCCCCATGTGGTATGAAAGAAGGATGATATAATTGCAAACAACCAACTGGATAGAATTTGATCTTTTTATCATTTAACTTATTGCCATTACAAAAATGATTTAAATATTAGCACACACACGGGTGTAAGTATTAAAACAAAACATGTGATTGCCTTTATTTTCATTAGAGCATAGATATCAATATCAAAAGAATAACTTGTGTTTCTTTAGCACCTTGTCACTCAAATTATGCATTAAAAAAATAAGAAGGGGCTAACTTGTTATGGATATGTGAGAGGAGAGAGTACACTATAAGTTAATTAGTGAATGGAGCTGCATTGTAAAATGAAAGACCCCTAAGGGGTTTTCATGTAAAAATTACTTACTCGTTTGAAATCTTCTTTTTTTATAAGTCCACAAATTGCAAATTGGCTTCACATCAAGATGCATCTTTATAATCAAACTAAAATGAATGCCCAATTAACAAAAAA
The DNA here is from genome assembly GCA_035236585.1 of Warburgia ugandensis. NCBI lineage: Eukaryota > Viridiplantae > Streptophyta > Magnoliopsida > Canellales > Canellaceae > Warburgia > Warburgia ugandensis. The sequence continues at coordinate 74,274,407 of CP141128.1, read as the reverse complement.
TTGAAATTAAGTGACAATGTCCATTTAGTTAAGAAAGCCCTAATTAGGCCCTTTGGTGCACTAGTTAAGATATATCTAATTAGTGGGAATGGTTTTGTTTCTTTTATTTTGGTCTCCCTATTTTGGTAGTTGTCTTGATCTACTCTCCTCTATTTTGGCAGCCGTCGGTGATCTGCTATTACAACATGAAAGGGACCAATTTGGGGAATAGGACATAAAGGGGGCTCAACAAAGGCATGGGACATTAGTTTAAGAAATTGGCTTAATGCATTTTATTAGTCCTGAGGCTTTTGACATATTGGTTAGGTTTCTAACAAATGCAACTTGAGTTTGCTTGTGTGGCAATGTTCTTCTTCTTTTAGCTTTCATAGTTTTAATTTTTGTTCTTTATCATTCATTGCCAATACTGGGGAGTGTTCTCTTTCCTAATAAAATTTCAGTTCTAATAAAAAGGATTTTTTTTTTATAATGGAAAATTAATAAAAAGGATTTTCCCAATATTATACAATATGTTATTCCTATGATTCTATCATGACTAGTCATGAGCATGTGCACATGCAAATGTGAGATTAGAAGAATATATATATATATATTTATTTATTTAATATATAGCAAAATTTCACTTTTAATGGTGATAACCACATGATAAAATCCATTAGAACAATAAACATTTATGGCTAAGAAATATTTTTATTTTAGTGGTGGCATTATTTTGCCAATAAAAATCCTCCTTTTTATGCATATTTTTATTCTTTGAATACCCTTCAGACTATTTACAACAATGCCCTCCCATCTGTTTCTCAAAATACCCTTTTGTGTGTCTGCTTCGAGCACTTAAATATATGCTTCATGCACTTAAACATATAGAGAGTATAGAAAGACATAAATAGATGATATTTTATATCTATATATTATATATAAAGCAAACTTCCCACTTGGTAACTTTTTCGGTAGTCCATATGAGAGGTGTTTGCTTTGTATCTAGTATAGATAATCCAACAATATGCCATATGCAAGGAAATGATAGGATTGAACACCCATTTTATGCTTTTGGAAGTGTGAAAAAAGCATCAAATGGGTGTTCATGCTATTTGCGATGGGTTTTCTATCAGTTCTCCCATATGTGTGTGTATGTGCATAAATACATATGTATAAACTATTACTGTTCTCTTGATCCTTTTGGTGTCCAACAAGCCATTTTTGGAAGAGTAGGAAACTGCTTCATTATGGCACGATCTCATTCTAATAAAAAAAATGTGGTTACTTCTACATGCTAGCTCACATAAGATCTTTAGTAGCTCAAAAGCCACGAAATGAGCTCCCTTATCCAATTAAACAAAACTTCATCCTTCAATATAGACAGCCAAGAATATAAATAAGCAGATGATTCAAATTTGATAACCAAATCACATTTACATTGGCAGTATATATATTTTATAATTAGCATGACATCTAAGTAAGTCTCTTAGGACACAAAACAAGTTTATCACAGGGTCCTTGATCATTTGGAACTCATTGTATTACTGTTGAGGTCATGTCCTACTCAAGCACCTGTCTAGAACAGCAATCACTGAAAAGTTTTGAGTTATGAAACCATTTTAAAAGTTATTACAATAATTGCCTGCATTTGCTGATGTTGTGATCAGACTCGATAGTGCAGCTAAACTGGATGAACCAATTCTAATCCATTTCTAATAATTTTCTTGGTAATTACCCTTTGTCAAGTTACAGTTTCGGATGGTATCTAGTCCAATCAGGAACCCAAGGTCTGCCATGCAGGAAACTTCGTATTCACCATACAACTGTAAGTGTTGCACAGAATATCTTCCTTCCTATACTTACGGACCGCGTTATGTTTGGCAAAAGAAACTTAGAATTTAGACATGTCAAGAATAAGGAAACCTTTTAAATTTCTGGAGAATGCCATCAAATAGAAAAGTTAGAAATACGGAGAAATTAGCTGTTACATTTATTACTTAAAAGGTGAAATTCATTCGTTAACCATAAAAAAAATGGAAAAACCGAAATTCATCCCCTTCCAAGAAGAAGTATACAATCGATTTCACACATCCTTCACAAGTAAATATAAAAGTAAATAAGGAATACATTGGAAACTACTAAAACACATCTAATGAGAAGGAAAAATCAGATCATCCTGGTAATTCTCATGCCATCATCGTTTGATTAATTGGAGCCATCATGGAAGCCTGTTGTTGTTGGTTTTGATACTTGACAATGTTTCCCTGCCACCCTGCAAAAACAACACAGATTATATTCTCACTGATGGATCTTGTAATTACAGTAGACTGGTATATGATATTAAATAAAACAGTTGCTAATGGGAAAATTATTGTTTCTCCTTACAATTTTCATTCGGGGTGACAAGAAATAATCATTAAATAGGAAAGGAAAATGATGGATAATCAGAGTCTTTCGCTTTTTATGTATTTGGTACGAGTCCTCCTAATCCAGTTACATATCATAAGGAACAGAAAAAAATAAACAAGATGATGGTAAAATTGTCGCACTATGATTATTAACTATTCACTGGAGAGAGAATGCGGTGATTGGGCGTATATGGGCCCATTCAAAAGTTAGTTTGGTGGTCCGATCAGGTAATGTGGGGAGGTGATCCAGTGCGATTTGAGACACCGATGAAGTGGTTTAGGACTTGGATAACCAAACTCTGGATCCTATTACTATTTCAGCTACCCGTACGATTTTATGAAGTAAAACTCTTCCGAGCGCTGCATAATTTAGAGAGAGAGAGAGAGAGAGAGAGAGAGAGAGAGAGAGAGAGAGAGAGAGAGAGAGAGAGAGACCTATTTCAGGGTCGAGGCCCCTGTGCCGGAGTTCCCTGTACTCCTGACAGAGAGCACACCACTCGCAGAAACAGTGAGTCATCCAATCAGGGGCGGGGGTTTCCAGCAAATCATATTTCGCCCGGAGTTTAGTGCGGTACGTGCACGATATGAGGCATGGCATTGCGATACAGAAGGCTATCGTACCATAAAGGAGCCCGCTCGTGCCGCATGCTGCATATCAACAAGTTAAAGACTTGATTAGGCCATGGAGGAAGAAAGAATTAACTAATATTTGGCCATTTATATCAAGGACGGACTTTCAGATTAATGGTTTGATTAACAAACAAGCGGGCTCGTCTTGTGGATATTTGGTAGCTCAAGCTTTTCCTTGGCGAAATACAAGCATTCATAGTACAAGGCACTTACTTGTATTGCCGCTGTCGATAATCTCAGCAATCTGGCCGAACGTTACACACGGGAAAAAGGCCGTCACAAGAGCTGCCACAAACGATCAAACAGTGAAATTTGATGTACTTTTTATTCCAACAGATTCAACAAGTTTTGCAATTCACACAAAGAAAAGAAAAAATTCAACCAAAAGTGAAGCCATTTTACCATTAGTAGGATCGTCCATGCAATCGAAGAGCCCACTTGACCATAGAGCATTTGCAGCCGAGGCTGGCCTCTGCACTGGAAAACCCTGTGCCTGAACACCAGCACTAAACGGTTTGTGGGGTGATGGTGGCAGAGCCGGATATTGCTGTTGATTGGCAACTGCCGGTTGTGATGGCGGAAAATTCACTGGTTGCGGTGGAAACTGTTGTGGACTGGCGGGGGGGTATGTAGTTGCCTGAGGAGGGTAAACTGCATTGTTCTGGCCATTTGGTGGTGGATACTGGGGAGGTTGAGAAAGTGGCGACTGGAGCTGCTGCTGGTTGTAAGTGTTGTTTTGTTGCTGGAACTGCTGTTGGCTATAAGCGTTATTTTGAGCCTGGAACTGCAGGTTGTTGTAAGTGTTGTTTTGCGGCTGGAATTGTTGTTGATTGGCAGAGTCATTTACTGAATCGGACTCATGTGGAGCCTCGTAGGTGGACTGGTGATGCTCAGGGTTGATTGTTTCCTCATAGTGATCCTGGGGATGTTCCTGGCTGTAGGTCGAATCCACTTCAGTGTAGGAGTTGTATGGGACGTCTTGTGGTGGTGGCGGCGGCTCAGATACGGGCAACATTTGAGTTTGGTTGGGAGCATAAGAGGGAGAAGGGCCTGCTTGGCTACGTCCCATTCTCTCGTGTCCTTCTTTGCAAGATTGGTTTGAGCTATGCGAGAGTAGGTGAAGGGACCTTATAGAGAAGTGATAAGAGATGAAGAAGAGTAGAAAACGTTTACCCGCAATAGTTGACTTGACCATAGCTTAAAGCAGGCAGCTATCGTGCTCATTACTTGGCCTGGCTGGCGGCCCTCCAGTTGGGTTTGTGTGGTGGTGGTCAACGAAAAAAAATGTCTAGTTTTATGGAAGGCTAAACGGACAAGTGGGCTTAAGTGATCAAATCATTTCACCAGCTTGCCTCCGCTTTAGATTGGTCATTCTCATGACATGATTCTAGTGCTTAGGTGTGAAATTTCATTGCTCATAATTAGAAAGGAAAAGTGTTTAGGTATTGTCAGCCATGAGAAACTTTGCATCTTTGATGCACTACCCACTTTTCGGTCCATGATGATAGATGGGCTGCGGTAGATGAATGGTTCAGATTGCCCAATTCCAGCTAAGTACCCACATGCAGTTTAGCTAGTTTGAACGATTCTCTAGAAATTATTCAATATCTCTTTAAACCTGTTTTGTCAAGAAATCATTCCTAGAAAACAAAAGTTTCCTGTCAAGTTAAGGAAGAGAATTTTCAGAAAACACCCACTTGGTTAAGATTGTCAACACTGGCTGATAAAACACCCACTTGGTTAGAAGAGGGGACGCATTTCTGGTCGCTCTAAAAAGCTAGTTGTCATTTTCAATAATATCTACTCTGAGAGAACCATTCTGCTCGGCTAGTTGCCTTTTCTTACAAGTTCGATTATATTTTTCGAATTCCTATCTCATGGATGACAATTTTCACTTGGAAAGTATCAGCAAATGGTAGATAATTAACTTTTATGTGTCCCTAATCCCCGGCACGGCCAACTTGAAATAACGAGTCCCACTTGTATTTCATCAGTTGATATTTTTTAAGTGATAATATGCCCATCCCACATCTAGAAACTCATATTTTTCATGTGCCCCTAATATTATTTAAAATCTCCAAATCCAAAAATGTTCAAGGGCAGATTTACAAGATCTACTTTCCAAAGTTCACCCATGATCTATGAAGGCCATCGGCCTTCCTTATCACTGATAGATTATGACGTCCACTCTCCCACCGTGGGAAATGGGAGAGCAGCTCTTCTCCCAAGTCAAATGGAGGCAGCTGCCTTAGGCCGTCTTTCAGGTCATTGGCAAAGAATAATAAGAAGTTTTCATACACGGTATAGCTTTGTTGTATAAATTTAAACTATTTGTCATGTTTATAATCAATTAGCTAAGTTATAATTCAAATTTCATGTTCATTGGATGCTTTTAGACCATGTTTAGGAGCAGAAAAATAATGACTATTTATTTTTATTAATTTTTTTCAAAGGCCCAAAATAAGCACTCAGGATCATTCAAATGCATTGATTTCCCACTAGTTACCTACTTTTGGCACAAAGAACATAGTGAACAGCTTGATCTAGAAAAAATAAATAAATAATCATGATTTATGAAAAAAGGTCATAGACTTCTTCCCATGTTGAAGTGTGTATATACTTAATGTGACTCTTAAGTAAATCAACTTTTGTGAAATGATTGAAATTGAATAGTCATGCATGGAATTTACTGTTTTCTAGATTTGGAGCATTTGGATTTCAACTATAGTCTTTTTTTCTTTTTTTTTAAACATGTAAACTTTAGTCCTAGAATGAAAGTGAGAAAAAAAAATAAAAAAATGTATTCCTTATAGACGCTCTTTACTTTTTTCACATTGTTTTCAAGGCCTCCATCTTCAAATGATGCACCCAAGAGCAACCATGCATGTGCACAAGTGCGTCTGGGAGTGGGAAAGGGTGCTTGATTGCACACTTTGCACTTTATACAGGAGTTTTGAGCCACCCAATCTCTTTTTACTTTAAATGTAACCTTGACTAGGCCCAGGCCCAGCAGGATGAATGATTCATGGGCTGGAACGTGTGTGTTTGATCAGCCCATTGATAAGGAAAATTGGTTCGAGCTTTCCGTTAGGTTGCCGAGGGTGGTTTTTGAAGTGCCTTATGGATCAAGCTAGGCTACTTGATACCCAAGGGTTCACACTCTTATAAAGGGCATTCCTTAGTCATTCTTCTTTGCAACAACTCCTTTCTTTTCCCAAAACTTTCTATTTCCTTATTCTTCTAGAGTATGTCCAGTTATAGACAGTCTCTTTTTTTTTTTACCTCTTCTCTTTACTGTCTGTCCAATTATAAACATTCTCTATTCTCTAATGTGTTGGAGTTTAACAAGTCGTTATCTACTTTGGTTGATTAAGAGCCTACAAAGTTGGGAGGTATTTTCTTTAAGGATTCTTCTACTTGTAAAATTATCTTGTTATAAAACTGAAGCTAGAAAGATGAAACCTAAGAATAACTCTTTCTAGCACTCTAGTTTCTAGAATTTTTTAACTTGAGAAAATTTTTGAATGAGAGGGCGTAAAAGATGAACAATTTGGATCTCCCATGGCACAAGATCCGGGGGCAAGAGAGAGATAGAGAAAGAGATTGTCTTTCTCCTCAGTCTTGTCAAAAACTATCAGAAGAACTTGGTTATGTGAGTTCAGAGGTGGTATGTGCACGAAAATCTTATGTTGTGTTAGGATTTTGACAATCCAAACTTGTTGACATGGCATTCAAAGCCAAGCTATGGTGGCAGATCCTTAATGATGTAGAATCTTAGAGTCAAATTCATGAAAGATAAATACATCAACTATCAAAACTTTCTCAGTGCAAAGAAAAGAACTCCAGCTCGGCAATGTAGAAGGCAATCCTTATAGGCCAAGGGATGATAAAAAAGGGCCTACAATGGACGGTAGGATTCAGTAAAGACACTCTGACTTGGGTTGATCCGTGGTTAAACACTGAGTCTCTCCAAGAAAAACTTAACATCACACAACCTTCAAATATCTAAAGTAAGATCAGCGATCTTATATCGCCAATGGGACGTTGGAAGAGCGGAGATAGTAGACAGTGTAGCCCAGATATCGAAGCCAAAATCCTAAATATTCCACTACGCACCAAAATGACACTTGGAATTGGCGCCTTGAATCCAGCAGGAAATATCGGTGAACATGCTGCTCGAGCCCATGTTCGCAAGTAACAAGTACCTAATTTAGGGCTGGTGTACATGAAAATGTAGGCCACCAAGTGCCAACCAAAAGCATTTCTTTGGTTGGCTACTAAAGATAGACCATCCAGTCCTAATAACACTTGTGGGTAAGAAAATGCCAACACTACGTGTCCCTTGTCAACCAAGCAACAAAACAAATGCCCACATCTTGTTGCAATGTCGACAAATCCAACAGCTGGAGAAAAATAGCTCAAGTCAGAAGTATATATGAAGGACCCAGAAATTGAACATCAACCAATGCCAAGGTGGAGGCTATCAATTTCTGGCGTAGAGGGGAACAAAAAGAAAGAGCCAATTCATTAAATGTAATTGCACGTTCCTACATGGCATGGGCCATTGGGAAGGCAGAACAAGATGGAGCATAAAAATAAAACACTTACACACACAAACGCCAAAGGTAACCAACCAAGTGGCTACTAGTGAAAAATAAAAGACCTATTCATTGAGGATCAGACGGCCTCATTGAACGAATGGGATCAAAGATTGCTTAACCTTGCAACTTGCAGAATTATCCAGGTCAAATGGAGCCCACTATACGTTGATGTCATTAAACTTAATTTTTATTTGGCTTCCAAGTGCTACTGGGATTTGGCAGGCACGAGAAGCGTCCTAATGATTCCAACGAGACGTTTACATCAACTTGTAGCACCTTTTTGCATTCTCGAACAAACAATTTTGCTAAGTGGGAAGTGCTCAAATTGGTTTTCAATTTGGCCAATGATTTACGCAATCCCCACCTACATATTTCAGATTGACTCCCAAATTGTTTTGCAGGGGCTGCAAGAAGGTTATGCGGTGAGATGAGGAACGCAACATCTTAAAATTAAAGTTGACTTATACAATATAGAAATGCAATGAAACTTAAGTTCAGATGCACACTTATAGTAGTTTCTTAAAAATAGTTGAAGCCTACCAACAAGTGCAAGGGATAAGGTAGTTCTATATCTAATATTAGACCAAGCCAAACTCAATATGAGTAATAAATCCAATTTTTTATAATATTTGCATAATTTAAAGTGAAATTTTGAAAATGGAGTTGGAATTTAATATTCATAGAAAATCAACTTTTTATACAAATAAAATCAGGAGATGAGGCATGGATATTTGGAATGTACTCCAAAAATCAAGTCCATCAACGCTAAGTACTCTGGAATCGAAGTTCAGATGAAAAATCCTTATTTTTCTTAATTTTTAAATTTAAAATTTACTTTTGTGCGAGGTCCACAAAAGTTAGGTGAATTGTGTGACAGCTATTACAAGAAATCTAAAATGATAAAGCGGTAATAATGATGAATCCACTTTCAATTTAATAACAAAAGTGGAATAAATTATTAAAAAATAAAAATTAGCCTATAAATACTTTCCCAAAAATCCCATGAAAATTCCACTAAAATTCTCTCCTCTCCCTCTCCCTCTCCCTCTCCCTTTCCCTTTCTTCTTCTTCTTCTCCTCCTTCTCCTTCTCCTTCTCCCTCTTTTCCTTTCTTTTTTCTTTTCTTTTTCTTTTTCTTTTTCTTCTCTCTCCTCTCTTTCCAGTCCTCTTGAGTGTCCACACAAGCACCCGACAACAGATTCTCAGAAACAAGGTGGGGCAGACACACTATCTGCAATGAATTTAGGGTTTCTGTGCTATGGGAAAAACCCAGAGAAATTTGGAGATCTCACCATTATTCAGATGATATGAACCATTCAATTTATCAAAGACAGTTCATTTCATCTTTCCTTTAAGTTTTTTATAAATTTTCATGGCATCACTAGCATCATTCTCTACTATACATGTATTTCGATGCATCACGGGTTTTCCAACGTGTTTCTCTTTCTCCGGCATGTTTCTCTCTCTCCAACGCATTTCTTCTCTCTAGCTAGTCTAAATAGGTCCTCCTCATCCTCTTTCATTTCTCTCCTAAAATGTGGCAAAAATACCACACCGGATTGGTTTTTCCAACGAGGATTTGTTAAAAAAATTGATCCGACCAAATAAGGTTGGAACACCTTCAAAATGATCTTAAAAGGTTGATCTAAATAGTTAGATGGATTTAGAACACCTCAAAACCTCAAAAACATCTGTTATAGTAAAAAAATTAGAAATCTAGATAAAAAATCAAAGCAAAAACAGATTGAAAACGCACCCTGGATCCAGAATTCAGTTTGGACCGTTCAAATTAGCTGAAAACTTAAAAATGGAATTCAAGAGTCAATACAACTCCAAATTGAGATCGAAAAGTTCTATTAGAATCATATTTAGAGTAGAATCTACTGAGCTAATAAAATTCAAGATTTTAGTACTAATTTATGTTGATCTATAGCCAAAAATCGTGCTAATAAGGTTGGAACACCTTTAAAATGATCTTAAAATGTTGATTTGATTGGTTAGATGGATTCAAAACATTTCAAAACCTTAAAAAAATAAATGGATATCTTGTTCTAATATTAGAACAAAGACAGATTGGATTAGACCATTAAAAAATAGTAGAAACTTAAAAATGCAATTCAAAAGTCAATAAAACTCCAAATTGAAATTGAAAAGATCTGTTGAAATCTTATTGACAAGTAGAATCTATTGAACTCATAAAATTCAAGATTTGAGTACTATTTATGTTGATCCATAGCCAAAAACCCTACTAATACCTTTGATCAGCTAGATCAAAGATGATCAGACCATCTAATTTGAATGAATACATGTTATATTGATGAAATAATATAAATCAACGGATCAGATCTCTTAGAAATGAGAGAAATTATGATCTTAACCCTTGATTTGATCAAAATCCTAGATTTGAGAGATCTAGATTAGATCTAACCATTGGATCAACATAGGAACTTTTAATGTGTATTAAAATTATTGACATTGTTAAATTTTAGTACAATTGTATCAAATTTATGTTTAGATTGATTTGTTAAACTTAATCAATGATCAAATATAGCATAATATGTAATAACGGAAAATTAATTTTGAAAATTATTAAAAACTCAAAATCTGATTAATCTAAACTTAGATTTACATTTCTGTATACTTATAGCTTTATGATAAAGTAAAATTAATTATAGTAAGGGCATGCAGTAACTCTTATAAGATAAGGACATGATTTTATTACCAAATCCTTGGCCTATCTAGGAATCAATCAACATCCTTAAATATCATAATCAAGTTCTTGGATATAAAGTTAAAATTAAGTGAAAAATAAACTTAGGGTAACGATCTCATAGGACCCTTGTAACAAGATACAATCTATTGTCACTCTAGTGACTTCTAAACATCATGCTTATAGTGGGTGCCTTAAAATTCAAGTGATTTTTCCACGCCTTCTATTGACATTAGTTGAAATCTAAATGCATCCTAACATAAGGATTGTATTAACCACTTTTTGAGCATAACCTAGTTGATAAGCAGTAGTCAAACCTGAATATAAGGAGATGTCCAGCTTTAGGAAAAATGATCAATAAATTACTCAATCAGCAACATACTAAGGCTAGTTGTGCATCATTTTACTTAGGAAAATTAATTGGACTAACAAAGTAGTCAAGATCAAGAGGTATCAAGTGATCTAAACCATAAATTGTAAATCAAAGGCTAGAATTCAAGGATCAAGACACGCCTTTAAGTAAGATGATTATGATCAAGGAAGATCAAATGTAAGATCATGATTATCAAGGATAATCAAAGGAAGATCTAAGATTCATAGATCAAATCTAGAAAAATAAAATGGATCTTAGATCAAACTAAGATTAATGGAAACAAGAAGATAGAAGATCTAAACTATTGATTTTGATTAACAGTCATGAAGTGATGATGTATCAAAAAGATCAGAAATCTATAAAGATCAAGATCATCAACTTTAGAAATGATCAAAGATCAATGAGATGTATATGAAGAATTAGGATTAAAAAATAGTTCAAAGACTAAAATCTAGCAAATCAGAAGTCAATCCAACCATTAGATCAATTGTTATAACATAAGAAAAAATATCTGAAAGAGATAGATTAATCAAGATTAAGGAACACAAAGAAATCTAGACCCCTAAATGTTAATTAAGGATTAGAATAAAATGATCAAACAAATCCTAAAAGAGGATAAATATGATCAAAGAAAGACATACAAGATCATCTAAAATTATGATAATGAAGAGATAAAAAATGACATTATATGTATATATGAATTGATAGATACACAGTTTTCTACGCCAATCAAGATCGTTGATTATTGGAGATTATTGCATTCAAGGTAAGTAGACCCTTAAGAATGTATTTCTTTAAATTGCAAGATCTATGTTCGAAACATGATCTTATTTGAGGATATGAAAATATAGAATGATTATAAATTAGTAGGATTTAATTATTTAGAATGTCTAGTGATTTAATTAGAATGATATAATGATAATTATTTTAGAAGCATGTGTTGAATTACATTATTTGCTTAATTTAAGAAATTACACACTTGGTACCATCTACATTACATGTTTATCCCTAGACTTAAACATTATATCCTCAGTATATGAATATCAAATAAATGGACATGGATACCATTTAATTTAAATATTTATCCCTAAACTTAGATGGTAAAATTATATTCTTAGTATATAAATACCAAATTAATGAGGATGAGAATGTTATTTAGATTTTTATGGATAGGCAAATAGCCTGCTAATATTATCATTAATTTTCATACGGGCATGGAGGCATGTGGGTTTTGTTTTTGATAACGATAGGCTTGGAGATACTATGTTAGGAGAGTTGTAGGGTTTGACCACCCTCTCTTTGAAACTAATGATGATATGGATACCGTGCCCAAAGCGAGGCAAAAAGTCGGGTGGGGCAATTATGGGAAGACCACCATTGTGATAGCTTTGTTTCCCCCATATGAACATAGATATTACATATTTCACACTTGGTATCAATGGGTTACCTTGGTAGTTATCTAGGCACGTTGATATGGATTGGATTGCACATAGTAGTCCTTTATGTATTTTGCATTATGTTGTATGGTATGATGAGATGCCTTATGTCATGACATGATGTGATGCCTGCTATGAGCTCATTACTGATATTTCCCGTGAAGGGATATTTTCCAGTAAAGGCTAGATGATTATTTACCCCAATAAAGGATATGAATGATTATGGTCCCCATATATAAGGGGTATGGTTATTAAACATAATTATAGACCCCGTATGAAAGGGTTATGATTATTGAACATGATGATGAACCCCGTAAGTGAGGGGTATGGATATTGAACCCAGTATAGTCTAGGTGTGAATATTGTGGTATTGTTATTGAAGAAATTAACTATTTTTCACTGTTTTAATAGTCTACATATATATGATATGTTTATGAATTATTGGTGAATATGTTTATAAAAGATTTTACATGAGAAATTACATGATAGAGTTACTTTACAGAGTATAGTTCATGAAAATTAAATTACTTGATTCATATGGAATATGATGGATATGAATATTGGAATTATGAAAGAATTATTTGATTAAATATTATATTTTAAATTACATATGCTTCTTCGATCCCTTACCAAGTATAGCTTGCTGAGATATTGTAAATATTTGAATGTTTACAATATCTCATATATAGATAGACAGTAATAAATGGATATGATAGGGGAATATAGCAACCATACTATTGATCAAGGGTATATACTCGTATGAAAACTCTTGTATTATGTAGTTAGTTATTTGGATTTATAAACTTTGGACATTTGATGTAATAAATATAAAAGGCTATGTATGTAAACCACTGAATGGGTCCTGTTTTCAAGAAATAAATTTCTATTAATTAAATGAGTAGAAAAATATATTATAAATAAAATATGTATATATGATAAGAGACTGAAAGTGACATTCAAATTTTTATAAATGAATTTCAAAGAAAACATTTGTTGTTGTTTGAATCTTTAAAAATGTTCCCAATAAGGAGCTCCATCTTTTGAAAATAAACATAAAAAATTTGTTTTAAAAACCCAAGTTGTCTCAATATGTACCTCAACTGATTTGCATGATCAGAATTGGTCTGTACTTTAATCTCTTAAATTTGAGTGGCTTCAAACAATCTTATAAATCTATATTGCAAAGCCTAATAGATATGAAATATAGGCCAACACCCAAAAAATAATATGGATATGGACTACAAAATGTGTTCCTAGCAAATATCCAATAAATATCAAATAAGCTAAAGAGGATTCCTATGCAACAACTAGATGGCTTTTGACAAAAACTATGCTAGTTTGCCTCTTAATAATCTAAAAGTTCAATGGTTAGGATAACATCACGTCATTTCCTATCAGCCAATCCCTTCATCCGAGACTTAGTAGCACTCAAATTATCTTTTAGGTCCCCTAACATATAACTAGACCAATCCATAAGAACACTTATGTAAGTAGTGCTCAGCTTCTTTCTCATAGACTTATCCTTTTGCATATTCTTAACATATTCACCAATGTTCTCTTATTTTCCTACTCAACCCATGCACGTTTACAGCCCATTAAACCTCTAAAACCTAATACCAAAAAGAGAATAGAGTAATACACAAAGCTAGCAAACTTGAGAGAGAGAGAGAGCTATGGAGAAGAGAAGATTTGATGCAATGATGCACGGTCATTGTCTTGTTTGGCTCACAGTTTGACTTTGCCATTACAAATTCTGCCCGGGGTAAAGGTTGGACTTAAGGACTAAGTACCATTAGAAGTGTATTACTATCAATAAACAGCATCTATAAACCTTACTATCTATTAACAAAGTGCCTTTATAAGCAGATGAGGACAGACTTGATTTAACTTACCCAGTCTAAGCTTGAAGTTTGCGGCCTGATTGGATGGATTATTCCTTACGAATTTGCAAGGGATAATTGAACATGTATCTTTGCTGGCAGGCTTTATATATTCTAATATACCATTGTTTTTATTTGGGCAAAGTTTTTTGTCGTGAGTCACGGTCCATGTCAATTCAAACCAAAGTTGTATTGAACAAGTTTCTAGCCAATACATGGTTCTGTCCACGTCAACTGATAAATTGCAAACCTACTAGCTAGGACTCGAAATGTGTTAAAAGATGACTCGATAAACTATCCACAAGATTTTCACTACAAAAAACAAAAACAAAAAAAACTATCCACAAGATCAAATAACTCTCTGGAAGGACTCAACCTCTCTCCCTCCACAATCCCTCCCACCTCCGGTGTTGGAATTAATCTAAAAAGATGCATGGTTGTGTTGCTGCGCTTTGGCCATCAAGCAATCACGTTGGAGGGGATTCTGTACAGTGCCTCTTATGAGATGGAAATACGCTCTAATTTTAACTTGCAACATTTGTGCAACGGCAATTAAGAGCTAGACCATCCCTTCGCTATCATCCAAAAGCATCTACACAGTATGCCATTCTCAGTTGGTCTACGGTTTTAATCCTTAAAATTGGAATTGTCAGACTTGTTGCAGTTTGGTGTACAGCTCATCAAAAGCATGCCCACCAGACGAACGGTTTGGATAATTGAACAGAGCAGGCCCACTTTTACTGCCGGCTAATATTTCTCTTGTGATCAACAGATGGGCATCCATCGTATAACAGCCCCTTCATATCATTTTCCATAAAAATCTCAAAACCTTGCTAGCTGCCGCAACTATTGGCTGATCGAACTTACAAGCAATTTTCTTACATTGATCGATATCCTTATGGACCTCTAAAATAATCTTGGAAGCAGAGAGAAAAGAAAACTTTTCTCAGTCGTATTTATCTCCACAAGACATGGACCTAAATGATAGGCTTCAACATGATTCCTAGTAACTAAGTACACCTGAAATACTATTTGGTCAATGCCCGTTGAAGCAAGCTTATTATGTCATTTTTCAATAATGGGACACCTTTATCTGCACGAAAACTCTAGTTGATTGGATAAAGGATAGCTATCAAAACTTTGATATTCCGAATTCCAGCCCATCAATTGCAAGACCTCTGCGCTTAGTCCACAGTTTTATCGTTGACTTTGGCTGTCCTTTGTTAATAATTAGGTTTAGAGGCTTATATGGCCTAACGTGAGAGCAAAACATCTGTACTAAGAATTGATAGGTGCTGATTTAAAATATCAGTGCTGCCTTAAACGCTTGAACATGTTGAAAGAAATTGTAAAAAAAAATTGCAGTCGATGAACAGAGAGTTGAGCTAATCAAGACTACAGGCTCTCTTATTTAAGGCCTCACACCTCTTTCAAATCCCTCGCATCTATTGGCTTATTTTCTCTTCTTCATCAAAACAAGAGTTGTTCAAAGGAATTTGGTTTCTCTAGTTGTACAGACATGAATCCTGACGAGAAATCCTCTCCTAATGGTGTCGTTCTTGGGCAATGGTCGTCGGGTCTATGCGACTGTTTTTCTGATCCATCAACCTGTAAGCAATTTTTCACAAAATATATTTACGGTTTCCGTCGTCTTTCTTTTCTAGTTATTTTAGGAAGAAAACACAGTCTTCAAGATTTAGCTGGTATTGGTCTGTTTATTTGATAACAATCATATGAGTGCAAAATACAAAGGAACTGCCCATTGTAAGGAACAGCAGTGACCCTTGGTGTGGTGCTACGGAGAGAGTTGCACACTGGTCGGGTGCAACTCTTTTTTTATGGTAAGATGGTGCAAATCTTTTGCTATCATACAAAACCTTGGTAGTTACCATGCATGAATTGTCCATTCATCAATGTGGACCGTTCGTCTAGTAGACTCCCGAAAAATGGCAATAGTTAACAATAGCTTTCCAATGCTTCCAACTTTAACGTAGTTCTCTACTAACCAAATAGGCCACACATCCACAAGTAGCTTTTTGGCACGGGAACCTCAAGCCATTAAACTTATTTACGGATTATGATCTTATCCAGTGTGCTATTGGCAGTCATAAAACGTTAATGAGATATATATTCTAGAGAGTAGATAATTAAATAGCCCTATAGTATGGGCTTCTTCTTCTTAACAATCTTAATTAGTGATTCAAGGCTACCAATGCCGACAGCAGGCTATAGGATCACTGTCCAGGGATAGCTTTGTCCAAGATTTGTTATATATCTTCATGCCAAGCAGCCCATAAACAAAAATCTCTAAGGATCTTCTGGGTTAAGTCGATCATATTGTGACCTGTTGAGCTTGATCTTTGTTTTAGTTTAGTGGTCCTCCAGTTTCTAATTGGCGTTATGTGGACTTGAGACAGCTTTATTCTCTGCTCTGTTTGAATCTTCTTTCTCCATAATGAAACTTCATCTTTCAAAAAGTAAAAGGAAAAAACAAAAGGAAAAAAGACAGCCATGGATGAACTACTTTGATAGAAGATATCTTTCAGAAGATGTTCTTTGCTAACTATTTAACTGTTTCACTCTTTCAAAGGCTGTCTAACCTGGTGTTGCCCCTGCATCACTTTCGGGCGAATTGCTGAGATCGCCGACAAAGGAAGCACATGTAAGTAATCCCAGTTGCCCCACGACACTTACCTTAGAAAACCATCAGAGACGTCAGTTTCTAATACTTCTTCTTTTAACAGCATGCGCATTCGAGGGTTGCTTCTATTACTTCTTGTCATGTGCCGGGATTGCTTGCATCTACTCATGTGGCTTCAGACACAAGTTGAGATCACTATTTTCACTAGAAGAATCCCCCTGCGACGATTGCCTGGTCCACTGCTGTTGCATGAGCTGTGCTCTTTGCCAGGAGTACAGAGAGCTGAAGAATCGCGGTGTTGATCCTTCCATAGGTACACAACTGACCATTTCGCCCGTGGAAATCCTTTTGAAATTAACACGGAAAAAGCCAAAAGGCTTATAGTTCTACGCTCTAACTTTAACGGGAAGAAGAAAAAAACAGATGGTCCTTGATAGGCACTTTGGATCCTCTTAGACCAACTTTTCACATGGTGTCCGTACCGACATACAGAGATTTACATCCAGCTTAACATGCTTTTTGGTTTACCCAATTCCAAACCGCGAATCATGTGGCCACCGATTAATTAATAGGCCATGCATAAAAAATCCTCCTCTTTCGATGCTGTTGACCACTATAGTTCTGCAATGGAAAATAGCAGGTTGGCAAACTTTGTCCCATTAGGCATGCTAACTGCACACGCACACTTCCCCCTCGGCAACGTGGGCAAGTGCACAGCCAGCCTGCCCTTAATCGTGTTATTTACCGAAATTAGAAAAGGCTAGCTGCTTACTTGAGGAAAACCAAAATTTGCCTTAAGTGGAACTAATTTTATGAAGTTGTCTGTTCATCATGGGACTGCCAATCATATGGATTATCTCTTCATAATCTACACATCAACCACACTCCGTACGTGCACAACTATGCTATCGAAACTTATCGGCAGGTCAAAACTTGGACAGTTAAAGGAACTCGGTGTGAATCATGCGATTAACATGCCAACTTTCCTTCTCATCAGACTTACAAATTATAATACAGTACCTTGTTCACAAATATGTTTCTTACTCCATTTACAACATATTCAAGATTGGAAACTAACTTGAACTTAGCTGACTTTCGCTCTCTTCCGTCGGACTATCTCATTTGTCATGGCACTCTGTTATAATTAACATATGGTTTCTTTTCGTTTGCACGACAAGGTTGGCAAGCCAATGTGGAAAGGTGGAATCGTGGACAGACCGTGGCTCCGAAGTTTGCAAGCGGTATGAAACGTTAAGCGGCGCCAATGGAGCTTTGCACCCTTCCCTTATGAGTTTCTTGCGTGTGTATCGTATGTCATAAGAGCTGGCTTGTTGATCTGTGTTTTGAAAGGCCATTGGAGATGGTTTCTTGCGTGGCTTCATTATTTATGTTTATCTCAGTAAAGCAATGGGTATAGTTCTGTTGATGGAAGGTACTTTGAAATAAGCCAACGAAAGGGTTCAAGGAAAAATGTTATTATCTGTATGCTGAACTTTGTTTTATCGGTAGAATGATGTTTTCGGCTTTACTTGAAATGTAGATGTTGGTCTTTCTGTGTAGAATCTGAGCCAAGTCTTTCTATTCTAGACATATTATTTTGTAGTATACTATACAAGTATAAGATAATCCCAATGCGCACTTGGATTATTCCTCTCTCACACACACATGTAAGATGCTGATACTGTCACGAATATAGTCAAGTATTGGCAAGAACTTGGAGGGTAAAGGGATAATCTACTGTAGCCCTGAGAGTGTGTAAAATCATCTTCAGGCGAATGTACTCATGCTTTTAGTGATCTGAACCATCCATATTATCGGTTACATCTTACATAGTGTTAGTGGTTATTAAAATGAAATGAGCTGGTGCGAGATGACAAGATATAAGATCTAGCTTGTGATTTACCTGACCAACTTCGGCATGACATTAAGTGAGATGACTGAAAATTCAACTTGCATATAGCCGTGAGTTAAGATGAGATGATTTTCATCTCAAGTACCACTAAAGTGGTATGGTCCTTATCATCTCATATTATGTTAGATCATCTCATCTCAAGTACCACATAGCCCTTGTAATGTATATACAAAAGAAGTATGGAGCAATGACCCCACCTCTGGACGAGCAGATCCTTTCATCCGATTACATACGAACCCATTTTCTTCATGCGACCAAGACCATAGTCCCTGCAGATAATGTACTTCAATTCAAATGACCAAATGTCAGCGGAGATCCATTTACTTTTCATTTCAAAGCCATCATTTTCTGCTTTTGCACAAAACAGATGCTGTTGGATCTGTCCATTTGCCTATGTGAGGACAAGATTTGGCTGCTGCAAAGACTCGCATTCAACCTCTTTCTTTTGTTTGATTCTTTCAAAGCGGAAAATGTACGTACCTTTTGTCCCATTTCTTCCAAAATTACTCATCAACTATTCCAATGACCATTCAGCAGGACCAAAGTCATATGGAAACAGGTATTAACTCTTCACCTTAGGGTTGATCCCAAACTGATGATCACAGCAATAATCATGGAATGACAGAGTGAGCCAATCGAGTGGATCACAAATGAGCTAGCATCTTTCACAAAGATGATGGGAATGGATATTCAAGGCAAACCAAAGGAAATGATTGAACTGTTTCTAGAGATTGAATGCAATGACGAAATTCCGCAAATTGAACAGCCTCGAAGGAGGAATACTTCATCCCAAACAAGCAAGAGAGATGAAACGATTGAAGACTTCCATTAATTATTCTTCGAAAGCTGAAGGGGTTGTGGATGGATCCCTCACATCTGATCATTACTGGAATCCTTTCATTGAATGTTCATGGCCTTGGATCATTCGAAAATAGAGGCCATGTTAAGCAGGAAACTTTGAGCTTTAAATCTGATATCTTCTCTTTTCAGGAAACAAAATGTTGCAACTTCTTAGTTCCCAAGCTAAGGCAGATTGGCATTTCTAGAAGGCATGATTGGGATCATCTTGGGTTTCATGGTACGTCTAGTGGTATCATGATTGCATGGACTTCAGATCGATTTGTTTAAGAAGATCTGCATCGGGGTGAATTCTTCATCTTGGTCCAGCTGAGAGATTGCAAGACTTCCAAGTTGTTGATGATATTCGCAATCTATGGCCCTTGCGATCAGCAAAAGAGGTTGAGCTTTTGCGAAGAATTTCAGCTAATATGTAATTTGTCCGTGTTCTCTTGCTGTTATCTCGGAGACTTCAATGTTGTTCCCGGCCATTGGAGCAATCCAATGGCCAGCATTTTACTAATGACATGAACTGTTTTTCTCCCAATATTGATGACTTTCATTTTCATGATATTTCATTATTGGATGGTCGATTAACTTGGTACAATAATCAAGATGTACCATCATATGCGAGATTGGGCTGGGACCTTTTTTCTCACACTTGGATGACTGTTTTTCCTGAATTGCTGCAGGTGAAACTACCGAAACCAACTTCGGACCATTGCCTAATTGGTTTCATTAACGAGGAGGATCACCAGGGGCCTGATGCCATTTAAATTTGAGGAGGCATCGATGTCCATTGTGGGTTTCGATGAAATGGTGGCAAAATGGTAGAATGAGGTGCAACTCTTCAATAGAAATCTCCTGCTAATTTGTAAAAATCTTTAATGCCTGAAAACTAAGCTCACAAAATGGAGTATGTGCCAGAAGAAATGACATCTTACAGCAGCTGGGCATCTTTCAACAAGAGTAAGAAGATAACTCTATATCAGAGGCTGAGACGACCAAGCTAAATTAGCTCTATCGGGACTGAAATGTTTTATTTAGTTTGGAGGAAGAAAAAAATGGAGACAAAAATCAAGAGCTAAATGGGCCAAAGAAGGCGAATGGAACATCGGCTTCCATCACCAATACGCATCAAACAGAAGAAGAATCAATAATATCGGGGGACTCATCATTGATCGACGATGATCGACTGATAAAGAGGAAATCCACACTGAAATTAGTGATTTCTTCTCTCATCCTTGCATAGAAGAGAATCAAACGACTTGTCCAATTGATCAACTGGACATCGAAAAGATTACTGAAGTGGAGAGGCTTACCTCCAAATGCCATTTGAAGAAGATGAAAACTATAAGATCATAATGCATATGAGAAATGGTGGGGCGGTTGGACCAGATGGATTGTCTGTTTCCTTTTCCTAAAGGTTTTGTAGCAGCTAAGGCACGATATTATTAAGATGTTCCAAAATCTCTACGATGGAAAGAAGTTAATCAAGGCTGTTGGCACGATTCCTTTCTATTTCTTATCCCAAAGTCAAAAGGTGCAGAAGTCGATTGGGGATTACCGACACATAAGCCTAACCATAAGCTTGTATCGTATCGTCTCCAAGGTCCTCTTCGTCTGGCTCGAGAAGGTGTACTTCCTATCATTTCGAGTCAAGAATTTGCTTAACTTGGCCAAAGGCAGCTTCTAGTTGGCCCAGTGATCAAGAGTATCATAATCCTTGCGTGGATTAGAGGCAGAGATGCTATCTGTTGTAAAATCGATCTCTCTAAAGAATACGATAGAGCATCGTTGGAATCATTCACTTGGTTTTGGAACTCTTGAATTTTTCAATTGCCTGGAGGAAATGAATACAAGCATGCAACTCCTCGGCTTTTCAATCTATTCCGGTTAACAAAGTCCCTAAAGGCCTTTTTAAGAGTTCACGAGCGATTCGGCAGGGTGATGCTCTTGCACCTTTTCTTTTTAAGACCATGATGTATAAATTTTAAAGTAAACAAGATCTATTATAGGATAAGTACAAGGGTTGTCAAACCACAAGGACAGAATAGATTTTCTACAAACTAAAGAAGTTTTGCTTTTTGAAGTTAATATGAAACTAAAACTACAAAGAAAATATGTTTAAAAAATTGTTGACAAGGAGTAACTTAGGAATTATAAATCTACTATAAGAATAATTCTCATGCCTCTGATGTGTATGACTTGGTATTGTTTTCGACTATAAGCTAGAACATCTTTATAGAAGGAACAAATATTTTCATGACATGACCTATCTAAATTTGCATGAATTATTTAAAAATTATAGGCATAACTCATCTAATCCTAATATAACCTATCCATAAAAATATTCATTTGCACATAAAAACTATTTCATAGCCATCTATTCTAAACTACAAATATTAGAATTGAAGCAAAATAAAAACCTTAAACTCATTCCTTGGGAACCTCTTCTCATGAAATTGTCGTACATTGAACAATACGATTTTAACATAAAATATGAATGAGTGAATATAAAAACTTATATTTGGTTCCCTCCAATCCTTAAGCTTTGTTGTTTAGCCTTGCATAATGGCTGATCCACACAACACTTATATAACTCTCCATCGATCTTCTTCTAGGCATTTTTCTTCTCTTTGTTGAGTATATAAGAAGCAAGAATCCAACTTCCTTAAGATGGGGCATTTTCTAGCTTATATAGAGAGATTAGCCTTTTTGACTGGTGAAAATATTAGTTAAAAGGCAAATAAACTATCATCTCTTGAAGTTACTTGACTAAGAAGCATTATATCTCTTTTTCTTTGTTATCTTTAAAGTTACTTGTCCAATAAACAAGTTTTCCAAGTTGTGTGAAAAAATAGTCTCAAATCAAGACATTTTTTGCTTGTTCAAACCTTGGTTAAAGCTTAGTCAAGTTTTCCTATGTGAAAAAGAAGTGTTTTGCTTTAGGATAATAACTAAATAGCTAAGAGAAATGATAAGAAACTTGCTTAGGAAACTTTTCTAATTAGGAAATATCCATAATTAGAAACTTTATAAAACTAAAAAGTGGGGTTTATTTTGCATAGAAAGTCTCTTTACTAAATCTCTATCATTCAATGAACCCTTTGATCCTTATGGTCAGGTCTCAATCTTACAAATCCAATGGCTAAGACTAATCATGTAACAAAAACATATAAATTAACCATTTTAAAGCCAAAACTCAAATACATCATTCTTAAATAAATTAATCTTAATCTCTAACAAACTAAACTATCTAAACTCCTAATCCAAACTAAAAAATGTATAGAGAGAGGTATAACTTAATACATAAATAATAGTCACCATCACAAAGATCATAAGTAAATTAATCACCAAAGTAGTAAATGTTGGTTACTTGAGAGGAATTGCCTTCAACCATATGACACTAGATTTCTCACCTATTGTACGCCGATGATGTGCTTCTATTTTTGGATGCCAAATATGACCATGTGAGACTTTTTAGAATGATATTGAGATGTTTCTAAGCATGTTCAAGTCAGAGGATCAATTTGAGCTAGTCAATTGCATATACATTGAAAAACAATAGCCAAGTGGTGGACAACTTTGCTCATGCCTCGAAGTGAAAAGGAGGAGAATTTCCTTGCTCTTATTTAGGTCTTCTATGAAGCATGGGTAAACATCCAATTGAAGTTTGGGACCCTATGCTTGAAAGAATGGCAAGCAAATTGATTATTTGGAAGATGAAGTTACTGTCATTTGCCTGTAGGATTACATTAATAAAGGCAATGCTTGCCAATTTACCAATCTTCTTGCTTTCTTTATACATGTGCCTGCTAAAGTTGTTGACAAAGCTAAAAGCTTGCAATACAATCTCTTGTATGGGGTGATTACACGGACAAGAGAAAGCTACAGATGGTCAGTTAGCAAAGGGTGTGTTAAGCGAAGAAGCAAGATGGACTTGGCATAAAGAATTTAAGACATAAATGACGTGCTTCAGGAGAGATTGTTATGGAGATATAGAAAGAAACATAATCCAATTTGGAAAGAAAGTTATCAAAGCTGGATTTGGTGAGGGAGAGGATTCTTGGACACCTAAAATCAAGAGGTTTGATGGAAAACAAGGTCCTTGGGCCAATATGCTCAAGCTTGAACATGAAGTTGATGAGCATGTAAGATTTGGTTGGAAGAGAGGAACTAGGATCCTTTTTTGGCAAGACAAATAGGTCATGGAAGAGCCCCTCGGCTCACTTTCGCTGGAGCACATAACAAATCTCTTAAGAAGCCCTCTTTGTTAGCTGATTGCCTTCGGCTTGGCATATTAAGTATTTGAAATTTCTAAGGTCTCCATTTCTTGCCCTATTATAGTCATAAAAAGGATAGTAAAAGGGTCTATTTGTTTAGACCATAAATTATATGATCATGAGAGACCTGGAAATGAAGGCCTTAGATTTTCCATTAGAAATGAGTTTTGGTACCAAGAAGATCTAATTGAGGTCAAATAAGACGAATGTCTTAGATCAATGAAAAATACAAAATATTAGGCCCAAACTCCATTGTTCTTCAATACATATTAATGCATACATATGTATGGAACAATTTCTCAAGAGCTCTCTCTCTCTCTCTCTCTCTCTCTCTCTCTCTCTCTCTCTCTCTCTCTCTCTCTCTCTCTCAATTATATCATGTTCTTGGGAGGATCAAGAGGATAGAAAAGTGGCTTGCAAGCCTACTTTTTATATTTTTTAAAGATCCAAGCCGTTCATCTTATCTGTCCTAAAACAGATCCCCTAAGTGTGGCTTTCATCCAAGAAATTAGTTTTTATGTCATTTTTCCTGTAAAATGGATGGTTTCTACATGTTTATAATTTTTTCAACCAAAAGCCATCCATTTTACAAAAAAAAAGGTAGAAAAAACAATGTTCTTGGAGGGTTTATCTTGTATGAAAAGCCATCACACTCAAGATAGAGATTGGGGCAAATCAAATGAATATATTGAATCTTTGGAAGAATAAAAAAGGCTCTACAAGCCACTTTCTTGTCCACCTAACCCTCCCAAGAGCATCATGTAATTTCTCTCTCTCTCTCTCTCTCTCTCTCTCTCTCTCTCTCTCTCTCTCTCTCTCTCTCTCTCTCTCTCTCTCTCTCTCTCTCTCTCTCTCTCTCTCTCAAATTTCTTCTATACATACATATGTATTGAAGAAAAATAGTGTTTAGACCACTATTTTTGTATTTTTTTTTTTATTAATCTAAGACATTTATCTGATTTTGCTTAACTCATATGTCCTTGGTACTAAAAGTCACATTTATTAAGAATTTCTAAGGTCTTCATTTTTGGGCCTTTTATAGTTGTAAAATAGATCGTAAGAAGGTTTTTTAGTCTTACACCATCCATTATATTACCATAAGATGCTCAAAAATGAAGGTCATAGAGATTCACATTAGAAATAAATTATATTACCATAAATATCTAATTGAGGCAAATCAAATGAGCATCCTAGATCAATAAAAAAAAATGCAAAATAGAGGTTGACTATGTGACCAGCCTCATTATGGTTTAAATCATAGGTGTCATTTAAAGTGGGTGTTGGCCCCACTTGTTTTAGTTTCAAGTTGTAAAATGGACTGTGTAAAACATAAAAGTCCAGAAACATATTACACAATCCATTTTACATATTAAAATTTCTAAAAGAACAAATCTACTTTGGATGGCATTTTTGGCATGTAAGCCATCCATCCTAAGCTGAATCAGTTGGATGGTTTGGATCAATAAAAAAGCACGTAGGGCTAACACCCTCTTTACATGATGCCTATGATGCAACCACAATAAGATCGGTTACATCCTATAATTTCTCGCCTTTCTCTTTCTCTCTCTTCCAATTTTTTTTTAGAAAGTCTTTTCCTTCTAATTTTAACTCTTAAAAATCAGCTAATGTAATTTTATTTTTCCTAATTTTAGGTTTTCAACTTCCCTCTTCTCACTTATTCTCTTTGTCTTGCTTAGTTGTGTATAGAAAAAGTGCCACACTAGAGATATTGATACACCAAAAATCTTCTCCATTGTATGATTTTAAACATTCACTAGTTTTAAAGATTTAACGACTATTCTTGTCAAACTACTGAAGCATCCAATTTTCACTAAAAAACAGCAATAGTTAGCATAAGTAATGGATAAGATATATGTTCCTACACTTGCATTAATTTCAATCTGCCATAGTAGGCCATGCCCAAAAGTAAGACAATATAATATCTACATTGTGTATATCATATGAGGAAATATCATTGATCTACTAATGACATATGATGAAGTTATATTCTTTTGGATGCACTTATTTGCTCCCAAAATGACAAAACTGCCTTCAGAATGAGTATCTTGTGCTAATATAAGCAGCACTTTGTACTCATAACCTTTAATGTAAGCGATAAATTTGTCAAAAAGTTCCATAATAAAGAAATTATTGGCTTATATATCACTTATTGGCTAATAAACTTAACCTTTGATTTAATGAATTTTTGCCAAAAAGTCCCTAATAATTGTCAATTCACTAAATATCACTTATTAGCTAATAAGTACACGTTTTAAGATTTTATTTTTATTTTTTATTTACCAACATGTCCCTAAAGCCATATTCTATTTATTCCAATCTAAAAAAAGAGCTGCCCCGGTGCACGAAGCTCCCTCCTATGCAGCGTGACAACTTGGGTTTTTATAACACATTTTATAAAGACATGACCCTTAGTAGTAAAAAAAATTCGCAAAACAAAGCAGCAATAATTCTTTTCTTTAGAATTTATTTTATAAAACCCAAGTTACGACTTTATACGTAACCTAAGTAGAGTTTTGTACAAGATAAAATTTCATTGAAGGAATATACTTTTATTAAACTTCAAGATCCATCCAGTGGTTCACAGTACACAGCTCATTGTGTCCTTACAATATTTGTCCAAATACATAATCCAAATTACAAAGCTCTAAATACAATACAAGCTCTCAATACAATGTTTCAAGAAATATACCCTGATTACTTATTCTTCAATAGTTCTTCAAGTATTGAGCTCCTAAGTCTCCTTCTCTGTATCTAAGATATTGTAAACATTCAAACATTTATAATATCTCAGCAAGCTATGCTTGGTAGGGGAAAAAATGTAAGTTATTGACAGTATAATCTCAATATCCTATGATTCATTATATCATAAACACATTCATAGGCCACTATAATTTATATAGACATATTATTTCTTTGTCATTTGTGTTCATCTTTATACATGCATATTGTATATGGACAAATCCATTAAAATTGTAAAAATAGTCAATAATCATTTCCATACTAAGCTGATTAACTCCTTTCACTATAGAAGATTTGTATCTCAGCCAGTTACTATACTGGAATTTCCCTCTTGGAAAAAATACTGGTAATATACAATTACTTAGCATTTCATCATGCCATCCCTTAAGGCATTTCACTATGCCAATTTCATATGCATCATAATGCAAAATAATCAAGGATTACTATGCTTGTAGTCTGATCCATACAGTGCACCTAAATAACTGCTCTATAATTTGCTTATGCCATTATCAGTGGAAATTGCAATATCCATGTCCGTATGGGGGGACCATGGCTATCACAGTGGTGGCCCTTCCCATAATTACCCCATCAGACTTTCAGCCTTTCTTAGGCTTGGTATTCAATATCATCAAGTTTTGGAGAGCGGGTGGCCAAACCCTCGTAACTCTCTTAGCATAGCATCCCCAAGCATATGCTTGTTTAAAACAAAACCACAAGCCTCCATGCTTGTATGTAAAACAATACTTATACATATCAGACTATTTGTCTGTTTATCTAAGGCTAGAATATTTTCTCTTCCCTATTCACTTAGGGTTGTTTTCAATTCTTGACTTAACCATTTTATACTTAATTTTCTCATCATTTGGTTAGATTATATTTAATTTTAAGGTATTTACCACAATATATTAGTATTGTACATGTCAATACTTCAAAACATAAGATCATGTATTAAACATGTATCTTCATATAAAGGCATTCTTAAAATCCACCTACCTCAATAAGGTATTTTTACTCCTTGAAATTTGTCATAGTCATGATCAACATATATTTGTCAAATTATACGTATAATGCCATCTTTCTAGTCAAGGGCACATGCTACATGGTCTTTTAATTATCCTTATGTAGGATTATCTGAATCTTTCTTCCTTGAATCACATATAACCAAGGGTTCAGTATCTTCTATATAAGTACTATCTATATCATACGTAAATAATTTAATCTATATTGGTATTTCTTTTCCTTTATTGTTTTTTATCATTCAAGATCTCATCTTGTTTGATCATCCTTATCTTACTTACTATTTTTATCAGGGTTAGATAATTTACTCACCTTTCATGCTCTTATTATTATTATTCAACCAATTAATGTTTTACTAGATGAAGATAACTTACTTCAACATAAGTCTAGACTACTCCTCTTATTTCCAATTGGCTAAAGCTTACTAACTGAATGGGTGAACACAAAGTGACCTTAGCTCAACCTTTCATAAGGTTCCTATGAGCATGTTAACCCTAAGTATTCTTTCTAATTGATTTTAATTAAGTCCATTAACATTTAAAATGTCATTCATGGGGTTTATTATTCTCCTAGTTTAGACCAAGGATTTGATAATCCTTATACTATCCCACTAACTATAGCCCTTACTAATTAAGTCCAAGTAAAAAAATTCACTCTTATTTGTGTCATGAAACTTTACTTTCTCATTATATTTCACTTTTGGTGTTTTATGCTCTTTATCTCATAACTACTTTAACAAGTAAATCCACTAATAAAATTTAACTATAAATGAATTATAACTTTAAAGCATAAAACTACATAATTGAACAACCTATGATAATGGTACAAGGTACTTAAGATTACACTAGCATGATTTCTAACTAATGTACTTTCTCTAATAAACTCAAATTAAACAATCATGGACCTAATGTGACAACCCGGGTTTTTATATGATGCAATTTTGATAAAAAGACGAGATCTCTTGTTTTATAAGGATGAAATGCATGAAAATCTTTTTGTTTTGGAAAACAATCTTTCATAAAAACCCCGAGTGTCAAAACACATTCTCAAATTAGCTAGCCATGGCAAAGTTTAAATCAATATTATTTCCAAGAAAGTGTTAGTCACAGCCTCAGCTATTAGAGAGTAACTACAATCAAGTAACATTGAAAGATAAGGTAGAGGTTTACTTACTTGCGCTTAGTTTGGGTATCCTCTGTCACAAGCGTTCCTCACTCTTAAGTGTTTACTTGGTGTCTGAAAAAATGTTGAGGATTGGGTGAGTATATACTATACTCAGTAGGAGCCTATCACTACTAGTTTTATAATGCATGCGATGTTTAAAACCATGTGCTCTTTCAAAACATGTACATGTCTGAACACTCAAGTTCAATATATCAAAAACCATTGTCAAATTGAAACACTAACGACTTAAAGAATCTCACAAACCAAGTCGAAAGTATCATATATATCATAACATAATGATGTGCATAAGATGCTTAATTGAATCCAACTCATGGATATCTAGTACAGTATGGTCGATCAACCTCATATCATGCCATATGCAATGCAAATAAGTCCACAAAACCATAGGGTCCAACTATGCCCACGACCTCACTGCCGTGTGGTCCCCGGGTACTTAGGGACACAGCTTCATAGCCTCCACGGGGCATATAACACATCGACCCAGTGTCGTGACACCAATGGTAGCCCCCTATACCACATGCAGTCGACATAGGGACATGCCATTTTTGGTCGTGGTACCCAATCCACCTAGTAGTGGTAGAGGCTGGGAGGCCACCCCAACCTCTCGGCATAGCGCCCATGAGCTTACTAGCCCAAATCATATACGATCAAACAAGCAAAACATCTCTTTTTTTCAAAACCTATCCTCTTTAGGTCCCTCACAACTACCTGGCCCTCACAACTGCCTACCCAGTGTCATTTGGGCACTCTAGCGTTTTTTGGTGACCCTCAAGGACATGCAATTTTTCGATCACTCAATGTTCACAAATCATGCAATGTATGCAATAGTTTGCAAAACATATATATGCATAATGTATATGCAATTATTTACAAAACATGTCTATGCATAAAGCATTTATCACATGCATGCTAAATTAAGTCATGCTAAACAAGTCATATACTTAAAACATGTATTCTCAAAATAATAATAGTTCTTTTAAAAGAATCTAGTAGCGATAGAGCACCTACCTGGCTAGGTCGTGCTAACCCCTTTGTCCTTGTACGCTCCTGAACATGGTTTGGGGAATCAAGGTTAGTTTGGCCTATCTTTGATGGGTTTTTAGAGTGGTTGGTCTTATTACTTAGGAATTAAGTGTCCATCCCTATGCTTATGGGTGTCCTAAGGTCCTAATTGGGCTTTGTTATCATCAATTTTTCAAAGGTCTAGTGGCCACGCGCCACCATCCTATTCTAAGGGTCATTCTCACCTTTGATTGGGCCTTGATTAGGGATTTTATAGTTTAAGTATGTTCAAATCGTCGACGAAAACACAACGCCTTTTGCGGCACCTCAATCGGAGCTCTAGATCTCAAGTTATAAGCTTTTTAGTGTCACACGTACATAAGGACCTTAAGAGTGAAAAGGCAGAATGCTAGTGCGCTGCGCGTTAGTGGCATGCGCCCACCTTTTCTTAAGAAGCGAAAAATCCCGAATCACTAGTGCACTGAATGTTTGTAGACGCGCCGGATTTCTCGTCCATCTGTTCCTTTTGCGGGCGCGTTCCCGGACGTGCCCGTTTGGTTCTCTCAGACGCGGTCGACGCGTCTCATCTTGGTGGGACGTTCTGCTCGTTTGGGGGACTGGGCATCCTCAGGACACCCTGGTTCGACCCTGTCAAGCCAGTGCGGCCCAAGGAACGTCCCTGGGTCCTTGGCGACTCTCCAGGGCTCTATTTTGCATGATTCATGCAAAAACTTAGGGAAACTGAGCCTATGACTACTGTGAAGACGGGTTTTAAGGGATCTTGGGCATACTTGGCTTGTTGCTGGGTTTTTTTCCTCGTTTCCCCTCTAGGTTGCTTCTCCAAAACGGGTTTTCTTGAAGCTTTTGGGCTGCCATTAGAGGCACCCAAGAGCTCTATTTATAGAGCTATAAGAGGGTTCTGGAGGGGGCTCTCACTGCCCTTGAATGATGGTGGAGAAACCTCTAGAATGGCGATGATTTCTCCTCCAATCACCGCCGCTCTAGAACCTTCTAGGAGGTTGAAGATGAAGGGTGCCCGTATTAAAATGGGTCCATGTGTTATGTAGGCTAAATCCATTTTTTTGTAAAAATTACATTTTTGCCCCTAAACTTCAAAGGGCCATAACTTGCTCATTTTAACTCCATTTTAGGTGATTTTGACCTTGTTGGATTCCTTTTTCTAAGATGCACCTAATGGTACCATTTCGAGGATCAAATTTCTGGGTTCAGTTAAGGTGAATAGTGAAATGACCAAAATGCCCTTATCTTCAAAAACTAAACTTTTCATTGCTAACTTGGGATTTTAATATTACAAAATTGGACTCATTACATTCTTACCCCCCTTAGGGGAATTTCCCCCCTAAAATTCTACTATATATATAGTCAAAAGATCTCGGGATACTTTTCTTGCATTTCTAACTCCGGTTCCCAAGTCTCTTCTTCCATGTGCGCATTTCTCCACAAAACTTTGATTAAGGGTATGTCCTTGTTCCGCAGCTTCTTATTCTTAAGATCCCGGATCTCAACTGGTCTCGTCTCTAGCTTGAGATCCTCCGTCAACTCTATGGGTACCTGGTTGATGAAATGAGCGGGTTCAGGCATGTACCTCCTTAGCATAAATACATGGAATACGTTATGCACTTCAGATAACTGAGGGGATAGTGCGATCCTGTAGGCCACTTTTCCCACTTTCTCTAGGATTTCGAAAGGTCCTATGTAACGCGGACTAAGCTTGCCTTTGATACCGAACCGCATAACTCCTTTAGTGGGAGATATCTTCAGAAAAACGTGCTCTCCTATGTCGAATTCCAATGGTCTCCTCCTTCGATCAGCATAGCTCTTTTGGCAGTTTTGAGCTGTAAGGAGGCATCTTCTTATGAGTTTGACCTTCTCGGCACATTGCTCTACCAGCTCGGACTGGAGCACCTTGGACTCTCCAACTTCACTCCAACTGGTGGGTGATCGACAGGGTCTCCCATAGAGCGCCTCGCATGGAGCCATGCCAATGCTCGACTGAAAGCTATTGTTGTACGCAAACTCGACTAGCAATAGGTTTTCATCCCAGCTCTGCTTCCAATCGAGGGCACAAGTTCGCAACATATCTTCTACTATCTGGATTGTGCGCTCTGACTGTCCATTGGTCTGTGGATGGAAGGCTGTGCTATAGTTCAAGGAAGATCCTAAGGATTTTTGGATAGACTTCCAGAGTTGCGAAGTGAAGTAGGTATCCCTATCTGAAGTAATACTAAGGGGTATACCATGTAGACTTACTATCTCTTTGATGTATAGCTGAGATAGGCTGTCAGTGGATTGGGTATGACGTATAGGAAGGAAATGGGCTGTCTTAGTTAATCTATCAACAATTACTAGATCATGTCATGACCCTTAGAGGTCCTGGGTAGCCCTACGATGAAGTCCATTGTAATATGGTCCCATTTCCATTCAGGTAACTCAAGAGGTTGTAACAATCCCGCAGATGTTTGATGTTCAGCCTTTACTTGTTGACATGTTAGACACTTTGCCACAAACTCCCCTATGTCTCTTTTAATACCATCCCACCAATATTGTTTCTTTAAGTCTTGATACATCTTAGTTCCTCCTAGATGTATAGTATACTTAAACCGATGAGCCTCTTTTAAGATTTCTTGTCTTAACTCTTCATTAGCCAGTACCACTAACCTTCCTTGCATGTAAACGCTACCATCTTCCCTTTTTGTAAACCCTGGTTTTCCTATGAAAGCTTGTATATCCGGATCTCCTTTCTGTTCTTGTTTAACCTTTTCATTAACAGCCGACTTTATTGTTAGACCTGCCATAATGATCTTGTGCTTACTTATGTCTGGTTTCCATGTGATTACTTCTTGTAATAGCTTCCATCTCTTAGTTAATAAACTTGCACACATCCCTTGGGTTTTTCTACTAAGTGCATCAGCTACCACATTAGCTTTTCCAGGGTGATAATGAATGGAGAAGTCATAGTCTTTCAAATATTCCATCCATCTTCTTTGTCGCATGTTTAAGTCTTGTTGGGAAAAGATATATTTAAGACTCTTGTGATCTGTAAAAACTTCAAACTTTTCCCCATATAAATAATGTTTCCAGATTCACAAGGCAAAGACTATGGTCGCTAATTCCAAGTCATGGGTCGGGTAATTGACTTCATGCTTCTTGAGTTACCGAGAAGCATAAGCAATCACCTTCCCATGTTGCATAAGTACGCAACCTAGTCCTTGTTGCGAGGCATCGCTATATATCTCAAATCTGCCACTTCCTGAAGGTAAGGTAAGGACAGGTGCTGTAGTTAACCTTCTTTTTAGTTCCTGGAAGCTTTCCTCACATTTATCAGTCCATTCAAATCTTGTGTCTTTCTTGGTCAACTTAGTTAGAGGTAAAGCAATTTGTGAAAAACCCTCGATGAATCTCCTGTAATATCCGACAAGCCCTAAGAAGTTTCTTATTTCTGTGACTGTCTTAGGTCTTTCCCAGTTCTGTACTGATTCAACCTTAGTGGGGTCAACTGCTATGCCATCTTGAGAAATAATTTGTCCTCAGAAATTAACCTTTTCCAGCCAAAACTCACACTTACTGAATTTTGCATATAACTTGTGTGCTCGTAGGGTGCTTAATGTTATCCTTAGATGTTCCTTATGGTCTTCAGGAGTTTCAGAATATATTAAGATATCATCTACAAACACTATGATGAATTTATCTAAGTACTCCTTGAACACCCTATTCATGAGGTCCATAAACGCGGCTGGAGCATTAGTTAAACCAAAGGACATCACTTTGAATTCATAATGGTTGTATCGAGTCCTGAAGGCTGTCTTGGGGATATCTTCTTCTCTAACTCGAAGCTGATGGTATCCGGATCGCAGATCAATCTTAGAGAAGACTCTGGCTGACTGAAGTTGATCGAAAAGATCATCAATTCGGGGAGGGGGGTACTTATTTTTAATGGTGACCCTATTTAACATCCGATAGTCTGCGCACAATCTCATGGAGCCATCCTTTTTCTTAACAAAAAGGACTGGAGCTCCCCACAGAGATACACTAGGTCGTATGAACCCTTTGTCAAGTAGTTCCTGTAACTGGGTCTTCAGTTCTTTTAGTTCTGTAGGAGCTATTCAGTAAGGAGCTTTGGAAATGGGGGAGGTATCGAGTATAAGGTCAATGATAAACTCAATTTCCCTTGGTGGAGGTAGACCGGGTAAGTCCTTAAGGAATACGTCAAGAAATTCTCGGACTATCTCGACATCCTCTAACTTTGGTTGGGGACTCTCAACAGATTCAATCTTGGCTAAGAAGAAGGGGCATCCTTGAGCAATGTGCTTAACTACTTTCATGGCAGAAATAACACACGCCCAAGAATAATCCTTTCTTCCTTGGAGGGTGAAAGTATCTTCATTAAGTAGGGTAAAAGTGACACATTTCTGGTGGCAATCAACAAAGGCTTGATGAAAGCCTAGCCAATCCATACCTAGGATGATGTCGAAGTCATTCATATCTAAGTGAATGAAATTGGCATGTAGCAAATGATCCTTAATCAAAACGGGCACATCCTAGAGATAAGAATAGGTGGGGAGTGCTTGGCCTACAGGAGTCATGACTTCTAGAGTGAAGTCTAGGTCCTGTGGTATAATGTCCAAGGATGATGCAAATTCCCGGGATATGAAAGAATGAGTGGAGCCTGTATCAAATAGAACTTTAGCAAGTATATCATAGATAGAAAGAATACCTTCAACTACTGCATTTGAAGCATGGGCTTGACTGGAAGTGAGGGCAAAGACACGTCCTTGGCTTTTTGGAACTTGATCTCCTTTACGCTCTTCAACTTTCTTTTTAGAACAATCCCTAGCAAAATGTCCTGGTTCTCCACAAAGATAGCAAATGATGTTGAAAATGGGACATGTTTTGCCTAAATGACTCCTGTTACACTTAGGGCATGTTTTCTAGTCTAGTCTTCTTCATTTGTTTTGAAACGGCTTCTTGAACGGTGGCCTAGGTGCAGATGACTGAAATGGTCTCTTTCCTTTATTTCTCATGGTGTTGATGTTCTTAGTTTCTTTCATCGCCTGATTCCTTTGGTAATCTTTTTCTTATAGGGAGGCCATCTCTACTGCCTTGGCTACGGTGGAAGGTTGGAAACCTAGAACTCTGCTCCTGAGTCCTGGGTTGAGCCCATCTACAAATCTTTCTGCTGCATCTTCCTCATCAACACAGGCATGTGGTGCAAATCTTCGGAAGTTGATGAATCTATTTTCATATTGTTGGACAGTCATATTCCCTTGTTCTAAGTCCATAAATTCCTTTTCCTTTTGTTTTCTTACGTGTTTAGGATAATATTTTTCATTAAAGATCCTTTTAAACTCTTCCCATCATATTGTTTCTCACTGGTCAAAATAAGTCCTTTCTGCTGTTTCCCACCAAAAGGTAGCCTCTAACCTAAACACAAATGTGGCCATAGGTACTTTTATTTCTTCAGCTATGTTCATGGCTTTAAATATCTTTTCAATATCAATTAACCATTTTTCAGTTGTAGATGCTTCATCTTCTCCTGCGAATGAGGGAGCTAATTTCTGAAACCTTTCTAACTGGACCTCAGTCCTATCTATTACTTTATCAGGGGAAGGGTCTCGGGTGGTAGGAGTTTGGCTTTGACTATTCATGTATTGTCCCATATTCTGTAAGAATTGTTGGAATAACTCAGCCATCCCGTTGCCCAACCCAGTGGAGTCCACTGGTGGGGCTTCAGGTCTTGGAGCATTGCTTCCTTTCTTCCTAGGCATCTGTAATCACAAGGTAATTCACCAAATCTCAGTTTGTGTTATCCTATTACCCCTTACTCTTTCATGGATGAAACTTGATTATAAGTTATTCTCCTCATAACTAGGCTGTGAGTAACGTTAAACCGTGCTCTGATACCAACTGTGACGACCCTGGTTTTTATATGATGCAATTTTGATAAAAAGGCGAGATCTCTTGTTTTATAAGTATGAAATGCATGAAAATCTTTTTGTTTTGGAAAACAATCTTTCATAAAAACCCCGAGTGTCAAAACACATTCTCAAATTATCTAGCCATGGCAAAGTTTAAGAAAGTGTTAGTCACAGCCTCAGCTATTAGAGAGTAACTACAATCAAGTAACATTGAAAGATAAGGTAGAGGTTTACTTACTTGCGCTTAGTTTGGGTATCTTCTGTCACAAGCGTTCCTTGCTCTTAATGTTTACTTGGTGTCTAAAAAATGTTGAGGATTGAGTGAGTATATACTATACTCAGTAGGAGCTTATCACTACTAATTTTATAATGCATGCAATGTTTAAAACCATGTGCTCTTTCAAAACATGTACATGTTTGAACACTCAAGTTCAATATATCAAAAACCATTGTCAAATTGAAACATTAATGACTTAAAGAATCTCACAAACCAAGTTGAAAGTATCATATATATCATAACATAATGATGTGCATGAGATGCTTAATTGAATCCAACTCATGGATATCTAGTACGGTATGGTCGGCCAGCCTCATATCATGCCATATGCAATGCAAATAAGTCCACAAAACCATAGGGTCCAACTATGCCCACGACCTCACTGCCGTGTGGTCCCCGGGTACCTAGGGACAGAGCGTCATAGCCTCCACGGGGCATATGACACATCAACCCAGTGCTGTGACATTAGTGGTAGCCCCTTGTACCACATGCAGTTGACGTAGGGACATGCCCTTTTTGGGCATGGTACCCAATCCACCTAGTAGTGGTAGAGGCTGGGAGGCCACCCCAACCTCAAGGACATGCAATTTTTCAAGCACTCAATATTCACAAATCATGCAATGTATGCAATAGTTTGCAAAACATATCTATGCATAATGCATTTGCAATTATTTACAAAACATGTCTATGCATAAAGCATTTATCACATGCATGCTGAATTAAGTCATGCTCAACAAGTCATATACTTAAAACATGTATTCTCAAAACAATAATAGTTCTTTTAAAAGAATCTAGTAGCGATAGAGCACCTACCTGGCTAGGTCGCGCTAACCCTTTTGTCCTCGTATGCTCCTGAACATGGTTTGGGGAATCAAGATTAGTTTGGCCTATCTTTGATGGGTTTTTAGAGTAATTGGTCTTAATACTTAGGCATTAAGGGTCCATCCCTATGCCTATGGGTGTCCTAGGGTCCTAATTGGGCCTTAGTATCATCAGTTTTCTAAAGGTCTAACAGTTGCGCGCCACCATCCTATTCTAAGGGTCATGCCCACCTTTGATTGAGCATTGATTAGGGATTTTATAGTTTGGATGTGTCTGCATCGTTGACATAGACACAACGCCTTTTGCAGCGCCTCAATCGGAGCTCTAGATCTCAAGTTATAAGCTTTTTAGTGTCACACGTACATAAGGACCTTAAGAGTGAAAAAGTGAAATGCTAGCGCGCTGTGCGTCAGTGGCATGCGCCCACCTTTTCTTAAGGATCAGAAAATCCCAGATCACTAGCGCGCTGCGCGTCTGCAGACACACCGGATTTCCCTCCCATCTGTTCCTTTTGCGGGCGCGTCCGTTTGGTTCTCTCAGACGCGGTCGACGCGTCTCGTCCCGGTGGGACGTTCTGCTCGTTTGGGGGACCGAGGCATCCAGGGCTCTATTTTGCATAATTTTTCATGCAAAAACTTAGGGAAACTGAGCCTAGGACTATTGTAAAGACGGGTTTTGAGGGATCTTGGGCATACCTAGCTCGTTGCTGGGTTTTTTTCCTCATTTCCCCTTTAGGTTGCTTCTCCAAAACGGGTTTTCTTGAAGCTTTTGGGATGCCATTAAAGGCGCCCAAGAGCTCTATTTATAGAGCTATAAGAGGGTTCTGGAGGGGGCTCTCACCACCCTTGAATGGCGGTGGAGAAACCTCCAGAATGGTGGTGATTTCTCCTCCAATCACCGCTGTTCTAGAACCCTCTAGGAGGTTGAAGATGAAGGGTGCCCGTATCAAAACGAGCCCCTATGTTTTTGTAATATCCTTAATTTTTAGTATAAAATAGGAAATTATTAAATAAATTAAAATAAAAATTTATAGATGGAAATTTTTCCTGAAAACATAAGAATTAGAAAGTGCTCGTCAATACGAGTCCAACGCCACCAAGAACGCAAAAAAAGAGCTCAAACGAGGGAGTTATGAGCCATCGAAGTTGTAAGGGCATTTTGGTCTTTTGACAGAGACGTGTTACACAGGGGTCCAAATTGATAACGGCACCCCTGTCTTCCACACGTCTCTACTAGTCTGGCGAAATCGCCGAAGAGACGTGTGGGGAAGAGTTTCTCTTCCCCTAGGACTCTAAACCCTATATCTATTCTTCCCTAGGAGCCAAAACGCTCCACCTTGAGCGTTTCTCAAAGTTTTTAACTCAGAACCTTAGCCCTGCAAGATTTGAGTTTTCTGGCGAGTGGACCCCCGGCAACACGAGCAACCATGGCTAGGCGCAAGGTAAGCCTTAAAAATCTGTTTTCTTCGTATTTATTAAATAGAGAAAATAATTAGAAAACCATTTAAAAATTAGGAAAAAATCAGACTTTTTTGGGAACTCTATGCACGCTACTGTTGGAGCGTGATTTCACGGATCAAACATCATCCTTTTGGAAATCGCACTGTCCAACTAGTGCACAAGAGACTCAAGAGCAAACCCTTTAAATTTGGGAGAGATCCAATGGTAGGTTTCTCCAGAAAACCCAAAAACCAGTACCTAGGGATGCTTTTAGGAACTTGGGAAAAACCGTTTAAAAAACATGGTTTTTGGAGAAATCAATGCAAAAGGATGATAGAAATGAAAACTAAACAAAATTTTGAACAAAATAGCTCAAAAACCAAGTGATTTGAATACCTGTAGGGTCATCGGAGATGACCGGAAGCCAGTTGTCTTCTTAGGCGCCGGTTTCTGCGTAGCCGGTGTAAATCGGTGTAAACCGAGCTGCCCATGTAACCCAGTGTAAACTAGGTGCCGGTATAACCCAGTGTAAACCGGGGCTGCCGGTGTAACCCAGTGTACACTGGGCGCCGATGTAACCCGGTGTAAAGCAGGGCCGCTGGTGTAAACCAGTGCACCCGCCAAACACCCTATAAATTAATAAATATTAATTTATAAAGTATTTTCACTTAAAATTGATTTTTGGGAGCTAGAGGAGTCCAAATC
This sequence comes from Warburgia ugandensis, assembly GCA_035236585.1. Lineage (NCBI taxonomy): Eukaryota > Viridiplantae > Streptophyta > Magnoliopsida > Canellales > Canellaceae > Warburgia > Warburgia ugandensis. Next base: position 74,235,572 of record CP141128.1, on the reverse strand, counting down.
ACGATCTGAAAGATGCGTTGTGACCGTATTGACAACGCGGACCTAGTTCTAACTTAAAAACTTATAAATGACCACTTTTTATTTAGAAAAATTTTAAAATAGTAATGTGACATGTACAAGTGCACTTGAATATACCAGTTAAAGGGAGTTATTAGCAAGCTAGTTGTCTCACACTGAGGTAGGTGACGACAATTAATGCTTTGCTTGATTTTTAAACCATGTTTAAACATAGCATCATGTGTGATTGTGTTTTAAATTGCAATTATTATTTGTCATGGATTTCATGAGACTTTGAGTATAGTATGATTACTCCAAATTGAAATCTTTTATTGAATAAACTTATTTCAAATGCTTTTATAAGCATGATGTTAATTAGTTATGCTTAAATAGAGACTTATTTATTATTATATATATAGGAAGTGCATGGATTTATAGGGAAATAAGAACAGGGGCTTATTAACTGGTCCTCTTATAGGCTAACCCCAGGATGAGAGGCATGTCTTGGGGAATTCGAGCTATGAGTACCCTTGAATTTTAGCATCTACATATGATTTTCTTGTTTTATTTGATGATGGGTGCTCTCACCCGGTGGGCATCATGCTAGGAGGGATAGGGCCGGCCACCCACCTTCCGAGATTGTGATGTGATGATATTGTGATGTGATAGACACCTGCATATAAATGGAATTCAGTAGGGGTTTGGTAATATGGATAGTCTACACTACTGGTCTGAGCCTTTCCATGGGGACAGACGCTAAGTCTCCCATTATGGTGTCGACGGAGAGCGGCGGTGGTTGATACCCATGGAGGGTTGCCACTGCAGCATGATGACCCATATTCTTATTATGTGTGCATGTATGATGAGCATGGTTATGGATGGTATGCTTGGGTGTGACGACACTTAGAGGTTGACTACGAGTACTCTTGATCAGGGATGTTAGTGCGATGTGGTGGGACCCATTACCTTAGGGTGTCCTTATTATTATTATTATTGTATGCTCATTTACATTGATTTATGTCATGTTTTGACTCTGTGATATGCATGTTTTAGCATATGGAATAAATTGACATTTATTTGAACATGGCATTATGATATCACTATTTTCATAAATGTTAGACTTTTCATCAGAGCTGTTCATTATTTCTTTCATTTATTACATTAATTGTCTATGTACCTATACAAGCGATAGCTTCCTGAGGCATTGTTTTGTTTTGCAATGCCTTAGATCTCGAGCACGACACCAGGAAAGGAAAAGCTGTTGAGAAACCGTGAGAGCTGCTGAAGACTATTTTTCCTATAGTTTTAGACAGTGATGTGAGTCATTAAAATAAGATTATCATTTGGATTTAATTATGGACTGCATACTTTATGTTTTGGATTTGATTGAGGTGTTTGGACATATGCTGGACATTTATATGAGATGTTATGATGGATAGACCCTGGGTCATGTTATTATTGTGTTTTGGACATTTATTTGATTTAAAATAAAGGCACTGATTTATTTAACATTGATTGATATGCGTATTGTTTTATTTATATATATGCCATTTTGAGAAAGGAAAAATAACACCCGAAGTTTTAAGATATGTTGTAGCAAACGGTTAAATAAAAATTTTCTCATGGGATCCCAAATGCTCTTATTCAAATTCCATTATTATTATAAAAAAAATGTCTTAAAAATCCGGGGTGTTACAGTTTTGCAGGCTAAATCTGTTTTTTGTAAAAATTACATTTTTGCCCCTGAACTTCAAAGGGCCATAACTTGCTCATTTTAACTCCGTTTTAGGTTATTTTGATCTTGTTGGATTCCTTTTTCTGAGATGCACCTAATGGTACCATTTTTAGGATCAAATTTATGGGTTCAATCAAGGTGAATAGTGAAATGACCAAAATGCCCTTATCTTCAAAAACTGAACTTTTCATTGCTAACTTGGGATTTGAATATTACAAAATTGGAGTCATTACACCTAAGGTACCATATCATACTATAGTCTAATCTAACATGAAATCGTAGCATGGTCCTAAGTTATAATTGCATGAAATCATACCAACATGGTCCTAAGTTACAATTCATCATTCATAAATAATTTTATGGACATTTGAAATGAAGTTATACTAAAATAATCTATCATGGATCCTATATTCATGAAATAAATCAAATAAAATCAATGCATAACTCAAGCTAACCCATTTCTCATTATTAAAGCTTTTATTTATGAACCAACTATTAGATCTTAGGTCTTTTCCTTTTAATCAAGGATTTTAATTAATTTTAGGGCTTTTACTCCATTAAGGTCCAAGATCATATTCCTTAGTTTTTTGTCATATTCAATCCACGATTTCAATGGATTCCATCATAATAACATTCATTCAATCCATCCTAAGGATCTAATCATATTTGATCTCATTGAACAAGTGGGTTCCTTTGTATTTTTAGGATTTTTCTACCATAAAGGATAGATCCTTCAAATTATCTTAGATCTATCCAAATAAATCATGGATATCACTTGATTTCAACACTATATCATCAGTAAATTAGATCCCCAAGATCTGATCATCTCATATCTTGAAGATCATGGAAATTAGAAGCTTAATTCTTAAATACAGAAAGTTTCATAAAGAATTTTCTAAATTTCATGATTTCAAAGAAAATAGAAGTTATAAGCTTTTTATAGCATCTTTCTGATCTCAATTTGGAGTTCCGATGACCCCACAATTGAACTGTGAAGTTCATAGTCATTTTAACGATCCAGATTTGATCTAACAATTAGAACATGACAAAACTGACAAAACCAGTCATCTTGCCCTGTTTTACCAGTGACCACCAGTGGAAATGAGGAGGTGACCTATAGATGGTGAGACGATCCAAATCAGATCGTCAAATTACCATCTCCCCTTTCTCCATCAAATTGGGCCATCAAATCTTCACAAAATTGGCTTTTATTTCATACATAAGGGTTTTGGACCCTTCTGAATCTATTGGACAATCAAAATTTTCATCTGAGCCCTCCATGATGCAATTATGGAGGGTTTTTCATTGAAACTTGATTTTCTAAAAAATTAACAGAAAATCAAATTTAGTAAAATTAAAAATATCAAACACGACATAAAATGAATATGGGATAATATCCGCCTACTTGATTTGCTTAGAAATGAAGAATTGATGCCAAAATAAATAAATCATCGCCGTATGTCATAACTCACCAAATAAATCTTGATTTGTGTGTTCCCGCTGATTAAATCGTTGGATCTTGAAATTACTTTGTTGGCTTTGTAGATCAGAAAATTCAAAACAATATGGACAGTGAGATTTGCAAAATTTTATCTAGAACGGAGTGGCCAATTGAATTTAGGGTTCTTGTACTATTCTAAAAAGAGGAGAGAGAAAGAGGAAAATTGATGGAGGAGTTTTGCTCTGATTTTTCAGGGGATCTATGGAATTTTGTGGTAAAGTTTTAGAAATTTTTGTAGTATTTTTAGAGGTATTTATAGGCAGTTTTTGTAATTTTTTATTAATTTTTTATTTTAATCTAAATTCCACTTAAAATGTTAAAATGGGGAGTGAAAATTCCACTACCTCTACTAGGGCTAAGTGTTGGCTGATAGTTGACTTGCATCATTTCTGATCTTAGTCCTTACCTAACTTTTGTAGGTCCCACTAAAGAGTGAAATGACTGTTTTGCCCTTTTTATTTTCAAAATTGAAAAAAATGCACTATTTGTCCAAACTTAGAATTTAGTGTACTTAGAGTCATTTCGATCAGTTTTTTGAGTACATTCCAAATATTCATGTTTTAATTCTTGGTTGTGAGTGAAATTATCATTTTATCCTTTTGTTTAAAAAATTAGAAAAAATTTATTATAACTTGAAATTGAACGTACTTAATGTCATTTCAAATGGTTTTTCGAGTAAATTCAAAATATTCACATTTTAAATCACGGTTTAATCTCTTTTAAAAGAGAATTTCCAATAACCTAATATTTTAGCTTGAAATTTTTAAAAATTCAAACTTTATTAGTTTTTCTCAATAATTTACAAAAATCTAAGGTTATTACATGCAGGGTTCAGGGAAGTGGGGGACCACAAGGGCCTAAAGTACACAGCTTTCCCTTGCATTTTGCAAGAGACTATTTCCATGCCTTGAACCCGTGATCTCAAGGTCACACAATGACAACTTTTACAGTTGTGCCAAGGCTCCCCTTCATTCCATCTATTCTAGTCTGTCTATATCAATTAAATGACAATTTTAACCCCTATAACATGATATAACAACTCCACTTAACTGTTTTCTCTTCTTGATAAATTGAATCTCAAAGTTAAAATTGTGCCTGCTGCTGTCCTTCTATAATCCTAAAGAAAATGATATTGACACGCCCCCACAAGTCATTCCACATTCATTGTAGCCGTATTCTGTAGATGGGGCCGTGTCCGAGAATATTTGTCCTTCTATATTCCTGAAGGAAGTGATATTCACACTCTTCTTTGGGTTTTGTTGTAAAATGTAAGTGGGTCCGATATTTTTAATGATCCCAATCGTTTACATTAACCATCTTCCGTCGATGTGCCATGTCCAAGAATATATGTCCTTATATATTCCCACATGAAATGATATTTATACTCTTCTTTCGGTATTGTTGTAAAGTAAAATTGGGTCGTACATTTTTTAATGATCTCAATCGTTCATACAACCATCTTATATTAGATGGGCGACGTACAAAAATAGTACACACTTTGGATTACCTTGCTATTTATTTCTGGAGCTATTTGAGTACCATCAACTATAGCATTCAAAGCAGGCGAGATAAAAGAATGGTAAGATGATCATTAGGACATGGCTCATTTCGGCATGACCATTAACATGAATGGTTAAGGTTGTTGAAAAGTGGGCCTGTAATTGTAGCTGCCCCCTCTAGATTTACATTTACAATGCTTCCCAGCACTTCTCGCTCAACTCTGCTTTAGTTCTTATTTTTCAAGAAAGAGAAAACGGTTGTGTGAGATTGTTTCCCATTTTTTATGAATATATTTCTCATTTACTTAATATAGAAGGATGGATGTGGATTTACGGACTTCTTAGCAAAAAAAAAAAAAAAACTAAAAACTTTATACTTGCTAGCCAGTAACTTATATTTAATGACTAATAATCCAATACTCCTTTCATTAGAGACTTTTTGGTAAATTTTCCTGATTTAAATACCCTTTGTGCAAACCTCGCGAAGGAAGAAGCGAATCAATCAGAATGGAGACAAGGATGAGAGGTGAAAGAGAGATTTTTGCCCTTTTCCTAGAGCATTCTCAGCACCACACAGCTGTTTGTCCATCCAGTGCCCACCTTTATCATAAGAATTGTCAGGAAATCTTCTTCTTCGATCTCTCTTCGCAACACAATAAAGAAGTCTAACACTTTCTCTTGGCTTATGAGGGGTTTTTCTTCTTTTTAAAAGGTCAACCCTTTGTGACCTTCAAGAAAAATGTAAATTTTATTGACAAGGGGAGAAAAGCCCTTCCCATGGCCTTATAAATTGATCAAGGTGATCCTTGAGAAGAGACAATGACCGTAACAAAAAAGACGATACAATGTATCAATCATTTTCGTGACGACGAACTCTCAAAGAGTCAAGACAAACGCCTTCTTGAGCGAGATTATCCGCAAGAGAATGTGTGAAGCCTATCTCTTTGATGCCAATAGTCACCATAATTTTGACAAGGATGTGCCAAAAATGCCAAGAAGAAGACCAAGAGTTTTTCAACCAAGCAGTGACGATTAAAGAGTCGCCTTCAATCACTAAGGGAACCAATAGATGAGAGATGATTGGCCTCTATTCCATTAAAGTCAGTCCAACCAACTGGCCTAAATGATTGAAAACAGCCTCACCTGATTCTTTATTGTGTTGCGAAGAGAGATCGAAGTTTATCCCTTACACCTCCGACTTGTTGGATGGAAGAAGAAGATTTTAGCCTTTGTTCACCAACCCCCACTCAATAGCAAAATCTGTTGCATTGCTTTCTTCTAAGTTTATCCCTTACACCTCCGACTTGTAAAGATTTATTTTGTGGCGGGATAGTAGCTCACTAGCACCTTTGGAATTACCTTGATGTTTTTTCCTCGTTCATCATTGAAAGAGCCCATCAACATTGTGGCATTCGCGCATTAGAGGTGCAAAATAACTACCCTAGCATTTGGCATTTTGAAGCCATCATACAAATCAGATCCTAGTGCTTATCCTTTATTTTTGTTAAAAGCGTTTGCAACAAGAATGAATAAATATTCTGAGAAGAGATCTCCTTGTCTTACACCATGTGAGTTTTTGAAGAAACCTTTTGGTGATCCATTAATAATAATGAAAAAGCAAGCTGAATTTAGACATTTTTTCGTCCATTGTTGTCATTTTGTAATTCTTCTTATCAGATATTAAAGTAATGAGTGTTATTTCCTCTATGTCCACAGTTTATGTATGCAGGAGAGGTAATTTCAGCAAGAAGTTGAGGGTGTAAAGTACATATGACATTTAATTGGCCAGAAAAAAGTTTTCAACGGCCATTTCCTCTAACTTTTTCTGTTTTCTATTTTTTTTTAGCCAATCAAATATCACCTATTCCATGCATCTGTATAAAAAGGCTGAAATTAATACATCACATATATATATATCTTATTTTTATTTGAGTGAGGCAGGAAGTAAAAGACTCTTGGGTTAGAAAATTCGATTTTTACTTTTTTAGGTAATTTTGTTCTTCTTCAGAGCCGAAAGAGGTCGTCAATGGGATCGGAATTGGTCAAAGGGCACCCCCTTTATTATCCACCCATTTGATTGACAACATAAATGTGATTCCCATCTCACACGGCAAATCCTCAATGAGCCACGGACGATATTATGATTACGTCCTTTTTTCTTTGCAATTGAAAGTTAACACATACACATGGTTGTTACTAAAATAGTTGTACAATAGGCGTTTAAAATGGACCCCACGATAGATAAAAGATCTAACGGGTCATAACAAACAAGGCCATGCACAGTGGAGGTGGAATGAAAGGGAAACAAGTTCCAAATCCAGTGGTCCTTCCCATCTTTTCCTTGGGGGTCGGTTTCGTGTTAGACTAAACTCGTGGACAGCATTCATCGCAGCATACACGACAACCAGTGTGGGCATTCATAGCACCCAGCTGTTCCTGCTGATCCCAACAATGGGCTGAGCCGCTGAGTAGAATAAGCCTCAATTATTGCGTGCTCTGACCAATCTTTGCTCATTGAATGAGTTCTATATATTTGGTTTGATTTTACTTTTTGACGTACAAGCCCATGTTGAGTTACCTCGGATTCTCCAGCTGGTTTTGATTACAATAACTTCAACTAGATTAATGAGTTAAGGAAATAAGAATTCAGCCATGAATATGCCCAGAAAGGGGAAATTAATTAATTGCAGTTCTCGTAATGTGATGACAGGTTCCTTAACGTCCGAAAACGCTGTTTTACAAGGTTTTCCACTGGCCATGTTACGCGATCAAAAGAACATGTTAAGATTCTAAACTTATCTAATCCTTGTTTTTTAATAGCAATGATAATTCAGATGAACAGATTTGATCAACGATTTGTGGATCCATGGCACCACACAGCAAGCGGTACCCCGGCATTCCTCTTCATAAGATAGACGTTGACTTGGTTTAAAGCGTTAACGAGCCAGACGACAAAAGTTGCAGTCTTCTAAGTCTAAACTAAGAATCAAGCGTAAAGCCACGAATTGTTAATTCGCGGTGGCACCCCAAAAGACTAGGCCAGGTCAACTGCGTAGACCAACTACCCTCGGTGACCCACCGAGGTAGTTTCCACGCGGAGTGGGGGGAAGTCACCGGGAAGGACCCAACAGCGACGACGTCTTGATCTGACACAGTGGATACCCTTTATATCTTTATCTCATGCACTCCGCCCTTCAACCAGCAAATCCAATTCCTCTTCTTCCCCCCACTCTCTCTGTCTATCTTGCTCCGTAACCAAATTCTGATATTCCAAGCCAGAATCTCTCTCGTCCTCTCTCTCTCTCTCTCTCTCTAACCATGTATCCCTCCATAAATGAATATGAGAAATTCTCAACACAGGCATCACCAACAGCGCCACCGAAAGGATACGATAGCACTTCAGCTACCGGTATTCCTGTGAGTGGGACGAGTCAGTTCTACTCTAGCAGCGTTCCTACATCCCTGCAAATTGAATCCAAAACTCCAGTCTCATGGTCCAGCAGCCTTTGTGGCTGTTTTGACGACGTACCCAACTGTAAGTGCTCATTTTCAATCCATGCTTTTGTTGCTTTATTTCTACTTGGTCACTCCCACATCATCACAAGAGGTTCTCTGTCGCAGGTTGTCTCACATTCTGGTGCCCTTGCATTACGTTTGGTCGGATGGCAGAGATTATTGACAGGGGTTCCACTTGTAAGTCTGTAGAAACTGCATGATTTGGTTTAACTGAATTAAGAGTTTGAGATTGATTCCGCACTTGGGATTGTCTTATCTTTGCAGCATGTGCAACGGCAGGAGCTCTTTATACACTTTTGATGTTAGTAACCGGTTGTCATTGCTTCTATTCATGCCTCTACCGATCGAAATTGAGGAGCCAGTATACTTTGAAAGATCAGCCATGTAATGATTGCCTTGTTCACTGTTGCTGCGAGTCCTGTGCTTTATGTCAAGAATACAGAGAGCTCAAAAGCCGTGATTTTGACATGTCAATTGGTGCGCCTCTCTCTCTCTCTCTCTCTCTCTCTCTCTCTCTCTCTCTCTCTCTCTCTCTCTCTCTCTCTCTCTCTCTCTCTCTCTCTCTCTCTCTCTCTCTCTCTTTTGTTTTTGTTCCAACCGAACTGAATAATTCGAAATTTGATTGTCGTTGTTGGAATATGCAGGGTGGCATGGAAACTTGGAAAAACAGAGTCTTGGAGTAACCAACTTGCCTCCGGCACCAGAAGGAGGCATGACCCGTTAAAAAGTATGAGATTTCGATGCTTAGGCTTCCACTGTGCACTGTTTGATATTGCTGTCTCACTGTTTTATGTTATATATTATGGTGATGTTGTTATATGTTAAGTAGAGAAGAGGGATGTTTCCTTGCTCTTTATATATACTTTGTCAGAGATTGGCCAACAATAAGTGAAATGAATTCCTTTATACAATAATTTTGTGTGGCTCTCTCTCTCTCTCTCTCTCTCTCTCTCTCTCTCTCTCTCTCTCTCTCTCTCTCTATGTATGTATGTTTGTGTCTGTGCATGTGTGACTTTTCCTTATTCCACCGAGCATTTTTATGTTTCTTAAGGTCTTGTTGATTAAGGGAACATTAAGCGATTTATGGAATGTTAAGTATGCTTTCAGGGTCCAAGTCCTCATTTTCTTTGTTTCTTTACCCTTTTCTGACAATCAACAAATGCACGAATGAATACCACAAAACACGGTTTAAAGATTGAAAATAAAAGGAACTTCCCAGGCTCCCTGGGCACACTCAATGATGTTCCATAAGTCTCATCCTGATTAGACAACAGCAGAAATCACTAATCTATAATGCCTAAAAAGCCACATTGGTACAAGCATTGTCCAAAATTTTCTTTCCCAGTGGTTACTATGGATGGCTTAAATCTTTCAAAAACCGGATCGAATGGGAATAGCTCTCTCTCCAACGGATGAGATTATAATGCATAGCTCATTTATTTAACATTATGCCAAGATTGCGGATTGTTTAGATCTATCAAGAAGTGCTCCTGGAATCTCTCTCTCTCTCTCTCATGACATTTTTTATACATAGCCATATAAGGACAAGAATGTGGATGGTATATATTTTGCAAAAAGAGTGCGCCCATATGAGTATCTCCATCTCTCTCATGGATGAAATTTTGGGTGCATAGCACTCAAACATGGACCACAATTGTGAATGTTTGGTGCATCATGACACGGGAAGACGATTGTGTGAATGTTTAACGCAGCATGAAAGGTGATAAAATAAGGAAGAAGATCACCGTCTTCTACCTTGATACACCATCTTGAATTGAATTCTCAAGATAAGAAGTCATGAAACCATAAGATAATAAAGATACTCAAAGTTCCATTGAAAAGAAGATAAAACTTTAGAATAGTTTCAACTTACATAGAACACCTAGTAATAAATAGAAAACAAAGTTTTCAAACTAAAATAGAACTACTATAAAGTTGTTAAATCTAAAATAAGAAATCCTAACAAAATAAGAAAATCATTTATAGAGAAAATATAATAACTTGATCACTAAGCATCCTGCATCATTCTCTTCCATTTGAACAAAGTTCGTCTTCGAGTTGAGGACAACATCTACGGGAAAGCACTAATCACCATAACAATCATCTTTTTCTTTTCTTTCTTATGCTTTTTGTTTTTGTCATAACCAGTGGTCCGATGGCTACAAGCCCCTTCCAAAGTCATATGATTCCTGGTTCTTGTAAGTCACCTTTGATCCTTGCTATGAGACCTTTCGACAGTCATAAAATCTCTGATTCTTGCAATTTAGTTTTTGTCCTTGGAACATCATCCAAAAGAGCATAGTTTCTTGCTCCTTCATTGGCAGCCATGATTTGAGTGTAGTCATCACTTTGATACCAAATAACGTAACACCAAAAGTGAAAAAATAAATAAGGAAGAAGATCATTGTCTTCCTCTTCAATACACTAATTTACATCCACAAGATGAAGAAATCTTGAATTGATAAGACAATGACGACAATCAAAGTTCTATTAAAAAGATGATAAAACACTTACAATAGTTTCAACTTAATTGGAACAACTAGTACTAAATAAGAATCAAAGTTTCCAAATCAAAAGATCGTAATATAAAGTTGCTATGTCTAAAATAAGAAATGTTAACTAAATAACAAACTAAAATATGGAGAAAAGATAATTACTTGGTCACTATCTAATAAAAGTAACCCCCCCACCCTCTATCTCTTTAAGCAAAGATAATGGATTTTTAGATATTCAAAAAGTGGACCCATTAGATAGAAAATTTTTGAACTTGAACATGATCTATTGTGTAGGTTTTTAAGGAGAAACCATGTTCTATGGGTCCCTTCTGTATCCTTGAGGTCTAAGGAGAAAGGCACCTAAGTTTGATTAATGAACCATGCTCATGTAATCAGAGCATGATTGACGGCATAGATTCCTTACATGGGTTTCTAAGCATTACAAGGCTATTTTGGACTAGTTTCCATTGGCTGAGGTAGTTGGTTGGTTGTTAGACAAACTCAACAAAATTTTAACTATTCAAAAAATTAAGATTTTTTACTTAGAAAATCTTATATTTGGTGCATCTTAACATTTATACCCAAATTACTAATTAATTCAGAAAAAAAAAAACTATCAATTTAGTATGTCTTCACAATTGCACCTAAATTGCATATGTCATTAGACAGCTTCAATATCATCACCCCAATCATAGTGGAAGTATCTATAGAGCTAAATGCTCTAATCCTATGTAAGATATGTTTTAAATGGTTGATTTTTAAACACATAACTTTACCAAAATTTTCACAGAGTCTCATCTATTTTTTAGATCCAAGCATTTAACACATGCAATGCTGTTGGCTTGATAAATAGTATAACAGTTTTAAATGTTTATAGGAGACTTAGTCTCCACACAATTCACCCCAGTGAATTTATTAAAACTTATGCCTGCTAAATTGAAGTTCTAACTGAAACCCATGCGCACATTATTAACTTAAAAATATATAGAATATTAGAAACATATGCATAGAGTTGCTCATCAAATCATATAGTATAACTCATTTTCAGTGCCACACACATATAGCACATAATATGATAACATCAACTACTCGAGCTTTATTAGCCTTCCCTTTGTCAGCTTGACTAATACCTGAAATATAATAATATAAGCTACGAAGCCTAGCAAAGGAAAAAGAACTAAACTCATGCATATCCTACCATTCTTATTTAGCTTAGCTCAACTCCATATCTATGTCCAACCATGGAAAATTCATTTTTATTTTAACATATAATCAATAAAGTAATTGGCATGCATTATCAGATATACACATCATCATATGACCAGGAATACAACTTATTCCACAATTCAATTTGTAATGAAGTATAGCAATCATATACAACCACACATGAATGTGTTTCATTTAACCATTTCCTCGGCAATAATAGGCAAATGTGGCATCATCTCATTGATCAAGTAGTTATCTCCCTTAAGGTTTTTCATCTAAGGAGGCTCACTATGAATATCATACATAAACAACCAGACCCTCAATATTTACTATCTTGGGTGACTCCACCATGAATCCAAACTAAGCAGCCCTTTCTCTCAAGATTTATCATCTTGGGCAGCTCCACCATAATTCCAAAAGACCAGGCAACCCTCTCCCTCAAGGTTTACCATCTTAAGAAGCCCAATACCTGACAACTCATCCCTTAGTGCTTACCATCTTGATTGGCTCCATCGTAATCCTAAAGAACTAGGTAGCCTTTTCCTTCAGGGTTTACCATTTTGGAAGGCTCAATAACTGACAATTCATTCCTCAGGATTTACCATCTTATGAAGCTTCAACTTAATTGCAATCAACCAGGTAATCCTTTCCCTCAAGGTTTACAATCTTGGAATGTGTCATCATAGTCTATTAGGCAGCCCTCAAGGCTTACTATCTTGGGAATGATACATTGTATCACAATTAACTTCATCATAACAATTAAGCATGATTAATTAGAATCTCACCTGATAATTTTAACAAGTAATTGCATTTCATATTATCCATACAATCAATATGATAATCTATATGTTCTACGCATCCATAATCTTAATTATAAAGTGAACAAATAAAAAAGAATTTAAGGGTAAAGAAAGGTTTATGGTTCTTACCTATATTCAAGGTACAATTCACAATTCAATTACCAATGTCATTTAAATTGTACTCAAAACCTGAATTAAGAACACCAATTCTAAGTGAATTTTACAATTTTATGTAAATTACTATAATTTCTTCAAGATCTCTAATCACAATGTCATTGATCTAACCTCTGATATTTAGATTTATGATCAAGATACAATTGGTCACTATCTATTAAGATCAGCATCATTGGTATTTAATTGGTGATCCTGATTGAACACCTATAGAGGTTTCAATTTCCATCATTAAGGGTAAATTATTCAATAACTCAATGATTTTAACCATAATCCATGGTCTGATCACTTTTCCTAACCTTCCATCATTGCCAATCAAGTTTTGGACGATGGGATTCGACCTCATATTAATTATCTCATATTTGATCGGTCATTTTTATCACATTTCAGTACCAATGTGTAATTAGAGTTACAAATTATGTAGATTTGTCTTTAGATCATACTTTTAATGGTCGAATGCCAAGATCTAGGTTTTCCCTATGCACTCAATTTTTTTTTATATTATTTTAATGATCAGATAGTCTCTAATTGAAGAACCATTGTTGCGAATGAAAAGATTTTTTAAGAAATTGTCAAATTCCAAAATTTTCCATTTTCAGGGTCTCATCGAAAAAAAGTTGTCGTCACCAGAGAAGGCAATTAGATTTGGGTCATAGCCAGTAACATACACAATATGAATTTTTGTAATTTTTTTATAAAAACATTCTACTTATATGGATTTGAGTTTCTAGAGTTTTTCCTTCTAAAATTTTTACCAATATTTGTGTTTTTGGTCGAATTTTATCAAGGTTTTTAAAATTACCCAAACTACTATTTCATCAATTTTTGGCATCTTTACTTGATGGATCTTTGTGAAACTAAAGGGGTTTTACTTACAATCACATGAGGAACAAAATTAGTGGTTTAGATCATTGATCAAACACCATTCTATTGACTATGTTTACCAACAGTCGACTATTCCTATCAGTAAAAAATGGTGACAATAATATGAACCAAAAGGGAAAATAAGGGTGAAATTAAATGAAGAAAGGAGAGAGGACTTACATGTCTATTCCCATTTGTTGGCGTCGGCTTATGATCCGTCGCCAATGTTAGTTCCCATCGTTAGAGAGGGACAAAGATGAAAGAGGAAGGGGATTTCGTTGTCTATCCTGGCCAAGAAGGGAACTCTATGGGATTTTTCAGTCAATCAACACGGTTGGAACAAAGAACAAGAGATGGGGTGGGGGAGAAGCCACCAAGTGCTTTTCCCTATCTTCCCGTCACCAACATGTGGAAGTAAAGCTCCATGTAGTGAGTTAGACCCCTGCATGTCGAGCCACTCCATGCGGTAAGTTTGACTCCCACATGTCGAACCACTCTACATGACTCATCTAGGTCACTAAAGTTGAAGTAGGGGCTGCTGTTATCAATTTCAACCCCATTCTTTATTTGTAAATATTTTAGATTTTTGGGTCCTAGTCTCTATTTCACATATTCTCAGTGACATTGGAAAGCTCTCATGGAACACAATCCAATAATTAACCTTTTATGATTAGATTTTAATGTTTTAATTAATTTTATAATTACTTGTATTTTTAATTAAAAAAATAATTTGAAACAAAATTACTAGAAATTTGCTATGAATTTAAAATAGATAAGTTATTAAATTTGTAATAGGATACACAATATATAGGTTTTGAGGATTCAAAATTTACTTGAACTGAGTTCGATTCATGCCTAAACTCATGTGGGGACCACCTGCTCGATCCCACCTTGGTTGTCCTGTTTTACTAAATTTGAGAATATTAACAAGTTAATTACATAATTAACCCAATGTTTGGACATAGGTGTGACAGTTAGAGGTCATTGGATGGCCTTTTCCATTGTCTTACATCTCATGTCCTCTGTTTCCTTTCCTTTTCTTATGTCTCATGTTCTTTGTTTCCTTCTTCAAATGTTCTTCAATTTCTATATTCTTTTCCTTTCCCTATGTAAAAGGCAAAGAAAGAAAAACATACACACTTCTTAGAATTTCTCCTTTTTGAGAATTTGATTGACGCTTAGAGATCGTTCAAGCACCAGATTTTCTACTTTTGCAACTATTAGAAGCTTTAAAAGGAGAAAGTGCATGCTTTAGTAAAAGAATAGGTCAAAGATCTCTTCTTTATCTCCCCCATTCTAGAGTAAATAATGAACAAGAATAACTAGTATTTTCTCTTACCTTTCTTTCTTTCCAATTATTGCTTACATGTTTCATCAACTGTACCATCATTTGTTCTTGATAGAGAAATGTCTATCTAAGTTAGAACTTTCTTTCCAATTATTGCTTATATGTTTCACCAGTTGGATTTGTCAGATTCATCAAAATCAAAGAGATCTGGGTTAAATTGTAATTTTTAGATTTGGACGGCTCAGATTAATTTTTGGATTTCAGATAGAAGATCAGAGACATTAATTAGATCTATGGATGTCTTAAGAATGAAATTGTAAAATTAATTTGATTGGGTTAAACCTTAATTGATCGGGTTGGATTAAGCTATTCCTAGATAAGAAAAACATGGATAAAATAGAACGGGAATAAACAGGGACACATATGCAATTACTAAAAAAAAGGACATAAATGTAATTAAATTCAAAATAAAAGGGCAAAATCAGAATTAAGTGAAAAATCTGGTTTTTAAGAAAAACCAGGAAAAACCAACGAAGAAGAACCTGAGGAGGGAGAAGAGGGAAAGGGAAGAGGAGGAGATGGATGCAGGCGGAAAACCCCGATTCGGGTTTCCATCTCCAAACCGTCTGACGATAGAGAACGACGCCAAAGTAGAGGGAGAGGAGGAAGAGGGAAAGAAAAGAAAAGGAGGGAGAAGAAGAGAGGAGGGGAAATGGAAAGCAGTCCGACCAGTTGATGACGACGCCTATGCCGGTTGGAGAGAGAGAGAGAGAGAGAGAGAGAGAGAGAGAGAGAGAGAGAGAGAGAGAGAGAGAGAGAGAGAGAGAGAGAGAGAGAGAGAGAGAGAGAGAGAGAGAGAGAGAGAGAAGAAGAAGAAGAAGAAGAAGAAGAAGAAGAAGAAGAAGAAGAAGAAGAAGAAGGGGGAAAATGAAAGATAGAAGGGAGGAGAGAAGAGAGAGTGGGTGGGTGGGTGGGATGGGATGGGATGGGGAGAATGATGTGGTGAAGGGAAGAAGAGAACTTGGGAGAGAATAGAGGAGATAGGACAAGAATAGGAGAGAATGGGAAATGGTGAAGAATTGGGTGGTGGAAGAAGGAGAAGAGAGATGGAGAAAGAGGAGAAGGAGAAGGGCAGAAAGACATAAGAGAGAATGAGAATGAGGAGAGAAGAATAAGAAGTAGAAGAAGAAGAAGAAGAAGAAGAAAAAGAAGAGAACATGAGAGTGACAAAGAAAGAGGGGGGAATGGTGGATCTGCCTTGTATAGCCTAGCCAAGGGATAAAAGAGGAGAGAATAGAAATAGAAGAGAAAGAAGGGGAAGAGGAGAATAAAATGGAGTTGTGCGTGAGAGAGAATATATGAGAAGAGGAAGTTAGAACGTGGGTGAGAGGGAAAGGAAAGAGAGTAGAAGAGAAAAGAGAGTGGAGGGTGACGGTTTTACTTCTTTGTCTTTTATTCCTTTTTCCTTCCTAATTTGGGCTTCCTCATTTTACTTTGGAAACTCCTCCATAATTGTAAGTTGCCTTTTCCTTTTTTCCATGATTCCAAATTAAGCTCCATTGTCTTCTAGAAAACTATCCCATCTTTTTTTATGAGTGATCTGGCCCATCCAATCCTCTTTAGAATGATTTACACCATTTAACTTTTGATCTTAGCCATCCATGCGCATTTGGGTTGATCTGCAAAAGAAAAGACTAAATTAGAATCATCTAAATCGTAGCTCTAATGATCATCTGACTATTGATTTTGATAAATTAAGGTTTGGATGGTCAATTGAAGCTAAATTTAAAATCAAGCTAAATTTTGCAAATATGAATGGTTAGATGATCTAATTGAACACTAATTTTGGGGTATTTTGACCAAAATTGAACACTTAACACCAATGAGAGTGCTCAAACTAAATCCACCTCCACATAAGGGGATTCTAGTCACTTTAACAAATATGTTCAATGTTCTTTGGTTCTTTGTCAATTGATAAAACTTCTTAATTTGAAAATTCAAGATAATAAAAAGATGCATATTTAGATAATAATTGAGACATATGAGATGGATTTGTTATTTAGACTACCATTTGCTAACGTAAGCTAAGAAAAGGAAAGTTCAATGGTATAGATGTGACATGAACACCAAAAAATGTGGATGTGTTATGGAATGTGTGTTTCATAGTGGAATTCATGGATGCCATGGCTGTGGGTAGTACTTTTGCATGTACTAGCTTGAATAATACATGCAAAAGTGGTATGCCCCTCCTATGTATAAGCCACGCAAAAAGGATAATTATTTTATTAAGTCTTGTATAAGTTATCGGTGGAAAGGTGGTAAGCCCCTAGTGTGGATATTTTACAAATATATTATCCATGCAAAGGTAGTATGCCCCTCATGCGGATGATTTATGCAAAGGTAGTAACCATGTATAGCCCCTCGATAATATTTTATGTGAAAAATCCATGCAAAGAATAATTCACACAAAGTTGGCAACCATGCATATTTCCTAATAATATTTTATGTGGAAAATCCATACAAAAGGGAAATTCAATCAAAATTGGCAGCCATGCATAGCTCCTCGATAATATTTTACAAGAAAAATTCATACAAAGGATAATTCATATGAAGGTGGCAAACATGTACAATGCTCCTCCTTATAATATTTCATGGATTATCCATGAAAAGGTGGCCAGACTATCACATCCTGGTTTTCTAAAATCAATATTTATAAATTTTCTTTAATTTGAAAGTGAGTTAGAAAAGGGACAATGTATATAGATTTAAAAGCACCCCTCTTCCAATAGGATGTAATGAGTGAAAGCTTCTCATATAAATAAAATAGGAAAAAAATATCGTGAAATCATATTTCTATGCCACGTGACCTACTAGTCACAACATAAAATACTATTAAAACACACTTCCATTGATGGTCTTTACAATTTACAATGTATTAAAATATCGATCTTAAACTTACAGAACAAGCTACTAATTATGGTCTATAACAAAATTCAACTTCTAACATAAGCATATGCATCTTTGCTTATGTACATTAAAAGTGCTAAGCTAACCACTCATCTATAGAGGTGCCTTCTCTCCTGCTCTCCTCATCGACATATCTCGTAGAATGTTTGTAGGGGTAAGCATAAAATGCTCACCTTGGAACAAAGCTAATACTACTAGTCTTTCAAAACAGATTTGCAAGATAGACAATTGCATAGAAGCATGTGTAGATAAGTAATAAGAAGTACTAAGACATGCTCTAATTGAATTTGTAAAAGATATAATAATCAATCAACCTAATGAGTTCAGATTTAATTAGAGCACGTGTAATCAAAATTAGAGTAGGTATAATCACAAGCATATTTAAATTGAACAATAACATAAAATTCTAACATAATTAACATGATCCTCGCAAAAAAACCAAAAAAGTGCTCGAGTACAAACTATCAATTAAAACCTCGATTAGTAAATATTTGATAATAAAATGTATAATTAGAAATTCTTTGATGAGAAAAATAATAAAAATACTCGTACATGACATAAGGGGTGACAATTCAGTCTTATCACGAGGACACTCGCACACCAATCCTACCAATAGAAACCCCCATGCTGCTCAACTATCCTAGACCATCAACAAACACATCACACAATTTCTAATGCTCTTGGATAGGTCCAACTATCTTGGGCCATCAACAGACTCATATGCTCGTATGCACTACCATTACATCCAGGTAACTACCATCGACATACGTTTCTCATGGATACCATGTTGTAGTGTGCATTGATTCTCATGGCGATTAACTGACTATACCCAGAGTAGTCCCCATGCTAACTACCCTCATCCCAAGCTAAAACCCATCATTGAGCTGGTATCAATCACAGTCAAAGGGTAGGGGCCAGCTACAACCTCCAAGCATAGAGTCTCATAATATTGTTCATCGTCTCTTTTCTGAAAATTGATAATCTCCATACGAAAGGGCTTTAGTCTTCTGGATAAGCAAAAACTTTTTAGACAACTAGTCTCATATAGCAATGGAACCAACTTTTAAAGAATTCAACTATAAATTGGCTTTATCTTTCAATGAGAAGGGAAACAACCTAAGTCTAATAGAATCATCAAAAACATTTCAAAACTTGAATGTAGCAAAAATAGCAAGCAATTCCTTGATATATAGATATCGATCCTCTCTTTCTTGGCCATAAAATGTTGAGAGTAAGTGAATGACTCCAAGTTTAAGTTCAAAATAGTCTGCTTTGGTGGGTGATAAGGTGATGAATGATGGAGTATTTAGTTGAAGTGATGCATTGAAATCTCTATTAGCCTTGTGCTCCACTACTACTAGTGGATCTGCCATGGGATTAGGAATTTGATTTCTTACCCCATGCCTATGAGTACGTTCATTCTTAGGATCTAATGGTACTAACTTAGTATTTTGAGATCGATGACCTTGCATGCACTAAAATGAAAACCTATCTAAATGATGCAACTTAACTCTAAATGATGTGTGATCAGATAATCACCTAATGCTAGCAAGCTGATTTGATCATCTTTGGTAATATGTAAGGTGGTAACTTTTAGACCTAGATCTAGATAGCTCATTTTATCCAAGCTCGAGTATTGCTTACAAGTTGGATTCCACTCTGAAATGGTTAATACAATTCTCATGAAAGGAGGCATTGAGGCCTCAACAAACATCAATAAAAGATATGGAAAAATCGCTTAAATTATGCATACCCACTAACCACAATGCACAAAAGCCACTGAAGTGACTATAGATCTCCTCTTTCAAAAAGGATCCTACTAGCTCAAAACCCTAAGTCTCTTGCTACTTAATTTTAAATTAAGCTTTAAGGTATGGGATCACAAACATACAAGGAATTAAATTGATTACCTAAGTGGGCTACGGATCTGGTAATGAAATCCAGTCCTTATCTTATGAGGGTTCTTATGGGGCCCTTACTATCAATATGAACATCCATCATAAAGTAGTAAATGTGCAATTGAATTACAAAGAAAGGAAACTAATGCCTACCTATATGTTATCTAATAAAAGGTTCACACCTTAACAGACAAGACACTATAACTAGATAGCCTATACCTTAATTATAACCGAGCTCAAGCTATCCTTTGTTAAATAGCTACAAAAAAGTGCAACAAACTTAAATAAGATACAACTAGTATAACGTATGACCCTAATCTATATGAATTATACTACCAACCAATATGCAAATAACACTAGATGCAAATAATCTAAGAAAATAAAAGAGAGTGAAGGAAAGTTACAATGAGGTGTCCAACGAAGATTAAGTGTGGGCCACCATACCCCACACTTGCCTTGTATTATTACAACTCATCTAAAATTGAATAAACTGTAAATTACAATGGGGCCTCACTATAAATTCTCTCAAAATAGAAAATTCTAATCTAAGAAAGAAAGAAAATTAGAATTAAGTTGATGAAGCTTTGACCCACAGAATTGCCACCTCTCTTTTGCCAAATTTTCCCCTTGTAAAATCAAGGAAATATATCAATTTGGAAGAAATTAGCATAATATGCAAGAACGATTCAAAAATCCTTATCTAATGCAACATAAAACTATGACTAAAGATAAACAATCTAAATAAAGATCCGACCACAAATCCATTACAATTTCCCAACAATGACACCAAAAACTTGGTGTACCATTAAATTTACTCAAAAATGCATGAATCAAAGTAGTATTTGCTCACAAGAGAGGTCAATCCCATGAGGAATATCACTTAATTGAATTTTATTTAGATTACTTAGCCTAGCCAAAGTGATATAGGTTTTATTAAACTAGGAATTTAAACAATATGGAATGGAGAACATGCATACATTTAGAAACATGAACTAAAGGAAAGTTTTCAAAAATAAAGATTTTTAATAAAATTAGAAAATTTCCTAACTAACATGAATTTAGAAAAAAAGAAACTAATGCAAAACCAGAATGAATGATTCTAAGAAACTTTACTTTGAAAAACCTTGCCCAAAAATGAAAGTTTCCTAATCCTAAAACTTTTTTTAAAATTAAATTAAGAAACTATCTAAAGCTAAACTAAGATGCACCCAACTAACAATTAAAGCTAAACTATCATAAAATAAGGAAACAATAAACCACTTAAAGGCAAATCACCCAATCAACATGCACATGACCTGTGGAGTTGTGCGCATGGTTCATAAGTGAGAAAATGGCTAAAATGCATGAAATATAAGCTTGTTAACATGGGATCTAACCAAAATAGTAACTAAACTATCTGGAAAGATAAATGCGTTTGTGATACCCCGAGTTTTCATAAAAATAAAGTAACAATTTTCAAAATGTGTCAGGATCCTTGTTTTGAAACTTTGATTTTTAAATTGACCTAAAACAAAAACTCGAATAAAAAGCATTTATTTCAAAATCCCAGGAGTCATACAACTATAAAATCACATATTTAATGGTGGAATAATATCCCATTTCTACAAAAAATCCAATAGAGTCTCCTCTATAATTTAGACTATTGCATATCACACATAAGATACAAAACACCCCATAAATACAATACATGACATGACACTTGAGAGACTCAGTCTCCATGCCCATCCATCCAAATCAAATACTATATTCAATAAAAATATATACTCCAATGGTGGATAAGAAAATCAAGATATGACGACATTGCTCGGGTTCTATCCATACACAACCATTACATCCAATATGAATACTTATGCATACATCCAGGTCATAAAAATAAATCATACTAAACCTTATAGTTTCTAAAATATCTTCAATACTTTACTAAAACTACCATCGCTATTGCTTGCTCTATAAGAATGTCAAACCTGTAGCTACTCTATATATCTAAGGCATTGCAAACCACAGCAATGCCTCAACAAGATATTGCTTATGTAGGTGATCACATTTAATAAGAAATGCAATGTAATAGTGTACTGTAAGGGTATCGATATCATGGTAAATCTCATAAAGTAAAACATTTATATAATACGTTAAATCATCAAGCATCCATAGTGAATAACACATGAAAGATCATGAGTCTAAACAAAATAATGATAGTTAAAGCATGCTTTACCCTTGAATACAATGATGTCAAATCCAATCACCATGGCATGCAAGGCATGAGTAATGCATGGTCATGCAATCGTCAAAATTAAGTAAAGATTAGTCTCAACATCAAAATATGACTACATGTCATGATGAACAGGGCACTATACATAATCATGCCCTAAGAGTGTCCCACTATACTCATATTACTAGCAATGAGTACTCATTCCAAAACGTTGGTTCCTCACCTGAAGATAGCACACCAGGTAGCTCGCACAACCCATAGACCCACCCACATCTGGTTGCCCACATAGGCTTCACTGTAAGGGTATGTCATCACATTATGTATATACATATACATATAACATGCATGAGCACACAGAATAAGTGTATGGGCTACTGTGTTGTGGTGGCAACTACTCTAAGGTCTCAACCACTATCACTCGCTATCGACACCAAAACGAGAGACTACAGTCTGCCATGCATGGGAAATGATAAGACTTGCATGGGTGGCCTGCCCATAATTACCACAAACCTCATGCAGTTGCCCACATATCAGGCTAGCGTCTATCATCCATAAGTTTAGAGGGTAGGTGGCTAACCCTAGTACCCTCCTAGTATAGCACCCACCTGGCAGAAACACCCATCATAAAATAACAAAAGCACGATATAAACCATAAAAACTTCCATGTGTAATCAATCTCAATAAGCTCAAGTCAAAAGACATGATAATATATCATCAGTAATGCATCAAAACATTGATAAATCATTTAGATCAAGATGTCATAATATCAATCATTTATGATGAATGGTATTCTCATGAAAACATGATAGGGCATAAAACTCATGCTTCAAGGTTTCCAAATAATATGTCATAATCTATGAAATCAGGGAAATTACTAAATATAATCACCTACCTCAGACGATGTACTACTCGTCTATACCTCCCAATTCAGTTAGACTCAACTCTAACGCGGTCCACCACAATCCCATCACCTGGATACAAATCATGTTCATTCATACTCAAAATCCAATTTATCTAACTTGGATTCTTAATTACACAATATTATATTTTTATATCCCAATACATAATGTTTAAGACTGTTTAACAATTTTCAGTCATGAAATCTCACAGCAAGGCTCACCCTAAATAGCTAATAATTTAAATAATACTCAATCGAGCCCACTCATAACCATTTGATCCTTCTTCTTAATTATATCAATGCATATTTTAAAGCTTTTAGGCTTAGATCACATCTATCTTAGGTAATTTATTGCTTAAATCAACTAATCGGGCAATATTATATGAATTTCATATTCAATCCTGTCTAATTACATTTAAATCAACCCATCAATTGGTTAAGATAGTAACCTTACCTTATACAAGTCAATTAGAAATAATATCCAGTTGTTTGCTTGGTCGGATCATCCACCAATCGCCTCAATTATGTCTAATCTAAATTATCCATGCTGATCTAATCAAAATTCATCACCTAATCGCCCCAAATCAAGTAACAAATTAGTTCATTTAGCTAATAATCCAGTTGAATAATTTGAGTAGCATGGATCATTGAATTTGATCTAATTTCATACCTACATCTTAGCTGTTGATCAAAATTAGCTAAATCATCCCCATAAATGCTTTAGATCCAAAATATTTCATGTGTGTCTTAGTCTACACCTCACAAGGATCATAACATACTATTTAGATAAAAAAATAACTTCAGATCAGACGATGTGAAGTCCTATTAATGTTCTAATCAAATCGACAGTTGGATCTTTCCAGATCAACAATTGGGAAGATGGGTTTTATTCCTCATTTATAAGGATTGCGAGGGTACTCTCAAATCTCCAAGATCTTTCCTGGATTGGTTAGAATCAAAGTTTAAAGGTTCAACAAGGTTACTAAGTCAACTCAGTTGCCCCACCAAAAAAAAAAAAGTTAGGAGCGAGTTGACTCTACCCTAACTCATCTAAAATAGGGAAACATCAGGGAGATGGAAGATGGTTGCCAGTGATCATCATGCATCCTCTGCCTGGACCTGATAGAGATGGGGAGAAGAACAAAGGGAACTAGTCCCTTGCACGCTAGCTCACCCATGGCTTGGCCATGCTAGTGGAAGGGAAGGGCAAGCTAAGGGAAATAGTACCTTGTAGATCTAAGCATTCTAATATGCCTAAAAACTTGGCTATGCCGGCGAATGAGGAAGTCGCAGGGTAGATGGGAGAATAGTGGTGATCGAGTGGGTTCCATTCCGATCACCGCCCGATCAAGTCTAGATGAAGACAAAGGGAGATGGCCGATGACTGTCGAGTCATCGTTTGTCAGAACCCTACAGAGAGAGAAGAACATAGAAGGAATCAAGGAATTTGAGGTACGTCAGCCTGCCCAAGGGCTGGCTATGCCAGTGACAGTGTAGGGTGTATGCCTAGGGAAAAGGGTTTTACTTATCAAAAAAAGGGATCTAAGGAGGGAAATAGAAAGGGTGGTTTTCTAGGCACTAGTGCTGGTGATTCCCAATGCCACGAGCAGCATGCTGGAGCCAGGAAGAGGAAATTAGGTGAAAGGGGGGTAGGCATGGTCAGGGTTTCTCCCCCTCTTCTTCGGTGTCTCCTTGTAAAAATCCTCCACCTACCGCAAACCATAGCCAAGGAGATGGCCCGACCCGTGGCAACTAATAGTCCATGTGTCGTGCCCACTTTGCGCATGGTGTTGCACCTGTAATCCACAAAATGACAAAGTAGAAGGGTGTCATTATCAATTTTAACCCCCTTGAATTTGTAAAACTTTTGAATTTTTCCACCTCGATCTTCATTTTATGTAAAATTAGTGTTGTTAGAATTGTATCGACACTTACCTTCCAAATTTGATAGTCTCGAGTCTAAATTTTAAGTCTATAAAGAGGTCATTTTCATGAACTTAATTTCCATGGAATTAAATTCAAATTCCTTATCTCCATTAAAATTATAATTTAATGTATAGAAAATAACCCAAAATTGAGTGTCGTTATAGGGTTCCTAAGGAATTAATCAAATTAAGTGTGTAAACTCTTGGAAATTATTCATGAATCATGATAAGTAAAATTCCAAAAATATATTGCTCATGAAATTTAAATCAAATGAGGCATGGACTGTTATAGTGCATGTAATGCAAGCCATGAAAAATTATTATAAAATTATACATTTAATGAATTTCAAGTATGAAAATAGCCAAGAGAAAATTTGCATGAAACATAAACTTTATTGAATGGAATTTGGTACATGAATTGTGCACACATTCATAGTGAATAAAGTAGAAAATCATGTGCTATTCTAATTCCTAGAACTTGATTCAAAGCAAAGCTCAAACAAACTCCTACAATCTTAAACTAATATCTAATATCATGCATGTGAATCCCAAAAGAGAAATCAAGAAAGTAAGAGCATGAAGATTGGAAAGAAATCAACAAGAATTAGTCCTAAAACTAAGAGAGAAACAATGAAAAAATAAAGGAAAAACAAAGAGATTCAAAGCTACTTTTCTCTTAGATATCACTAGAATAGAAAAGATAACTTTGATCTTGAAGAATCAAGGAAAAAAAGTAAGAGAAGTGGAAGCAAGATAAAAGAGAAACAAATAGAAATTGTGTAGGAAACTTAAAAAATAAAGAAAGCAATAAACAAACAATGGAAGCAAGGCACCAGCCTGAAATTGAAGTACAAAACCAAAGAAATAAAGCAAGAAAAAAGTTGTAGAAGACAAGGAAAGGCAGCCAAGATGTTCAAGTCCAAAGCTTTAAGAATATCTCCAAGTTGATGAGCTTGATTCCTCTATTTGAATTGGGTGTGGAATTCTATGAAGCATTATAAAATTTTACTTTCTAATTTGATAAGATCCTATCCTAAGAAGAAAAAGGAGAATTAGACCTAGAACTCTAGGCAGGAAACTTAGGTGGTTAAATGGAGATTAAAAATTAGGAAGTAAGGTGAGGTGGGTAAGTTAGACTTTCTAAACATGAGAAAAGGAAGGGGGAGGCATGAAGCCTAGGATGGTGCATGTAATCCTTCTATTAAGATATATTACATGGTGAGATGAAAACAAAGTTGAAAAACATAAGAAAGACAAAGGAAAGGTGTAGGAAGTTGCAATAGTTGAGTGAGGAATGGAATTAGAAAGTGGAGTCGGTGGAATGGAGGAATAAGAAGTGGGAGGTGCCACTTTTCAAGGAAGGTGACGTGCAACTCCTTCCCTTTTAAATATGTGACATGATGGGTATGAAAGAGAGACAAAAGAGGAAGGAAAAGGGAGGGAAAGATAAGAAAATTTGACATGGTTCCTCTCTTAATTGGTACACCTATGCATGCATATATTATCATGTTGATTATCACCCAAATTTCTTTCTAATTATCCCTTGAAATTCACTATTTAGAATAGGATAATTGCTTTTAAATGTCCTCTAATCGTGTGACTCCATTTGGCATGACTCTCATGTGGCTGGGCAGCCCCTTTGATGGCTTAATTCTTGATGATTTAAGCGGTTAAGTCCCTGAACTTCAAGGCTTGAATGACTTGGCTTACTTAAGTTTTCATATTAGATTAGATAACTTCATGCATGGTCCCAATTCCCATGCAAAGGTGGTGAAACTGCATGGCTTTTTGCATGGGCCTATTTTAGTTACCTTTGAATCTTTGAATTGGCTTCTTGCTTGCCTTCAAATGATCTTGGACCTTGATTAAGCTTTTGAATGATGAAATTTAGGTCTTTGTCCCTCTTTTGATTTTGATCTTCAAATCTTATCTTTCTTGATCTTAACTGTTAGATCATTTTCTCAATGCCTCCAAAAAAGTAAAAATCCTAATTAAATCGTCAAGAATTATGAATATTTATATATTTACTCTAGATTAGCTCTTGAACCTATCAAATATCAAACTTTTGAATTATTAGGTTAGAAATGCATGTGCTATGAAATTTCAAAAAACCCTAGAATATTGCTTATAATCTATAACACATGAACTACTAATTGGGCACTTTTTATACCAAATTGATCACTAACCATTCTTTAGGTGCATGTATGCTATTTAGAATGTTTCTCTTAGCATGTAGTAGTAAAGCATTTAAGTACATGTGCAATGTCATTTGTTGCATTCCATACCACCTTACCTCTATGCTTATCATCCTTTAATTGATGCAGGTTGGTATTCTACGCATTTGTTATCAAATTATCAACTACATGAACTCATTCTCTATTACATTCCTAATATCAACGTTCTAAGTAAGAGTTTTTCCGTGGGAAGTTAGCTTATTATGTGCTTCTCTGTAATAGCCACTATTTTAAGAGGGGGGAGTGCCTAAAATGCACTTCCCTCCCCCTCCTCTTATTATCCCGTAACTGAGCCACCAGCGACGATTTCCTAGCAACCAGATGAACGCGGCGGGTTCCCACCCACCTCTGACCAGCCGAACCAAGGTAGACTCGCCCCACTCTTTCTATATAATTCTTTTCAAGTTTATTTAGACATTACTGTTGCCCTAGGAAAAAGTCAATGTAACGGTGTCAGATGAGGATCTGGACCGTTCATCTTGAGCGTGATGATGTAAAGAATCGACCCACGAAATTTCATGGCGATCGAATAGCTAGAGATGCCAAAAAAAACCCCCAAAAATAGTATGATTGGAGTTTTCAAAAACGCAATAAAAATCATGAAAAAATAATAGATTTAGGAGGGATTTGTGAAAATGGAGAGTGAAAATGAAATGTATGTGAAAAACTGGACACATAGGTGTAAAAATCACAAAAAATAGACCACCTCGGCGAACCAATCAGGTCGTCGTTTCCGGCAACGGCGTGTCATAATAAGAAGAAAACAAGTGGACGAGGGTGTGCCATGCTGAACGACGAGCACGTGCCACATGCAGGGCACATGGTGTGACTCGTGCATGCCACGCAGTGCGGCTCGAACGCGTAGCGATCCGAACGCGTGCCACACGTGCTGTTTCCCCCCCCACACGCAGAGCGCATCCACAGACGCACGATCCATGTGCGCTGGTTCCAGATGAGCGCCGCTTCCATAGACGCACATGCCGCACGTGCGACGGGTCCTTTTTCTTGTTCTTTTTCTTTTGTTTTTGACCCCTTATACATAAAAACGTGATTTTAGGAGCTACAGAGGTCCAAATCACGATATGAAAGAGGCGTTGTGATCATCTCAACAAGGCGGACCTAAATTTAAGACAAAAAATCTAGTTTAGAGTTGCTTTTTAATGGCCAAACTACTAAGCATTATTCAATGACTTAGATTAAGTCGATTAATGGATAATTAAGCTTTAGATTTTAGTTGTATATGTTAAATATGACATGATTATGAGATTAGAAGAACAGACCCTATTAAATTGTTAAGAAACAATGATCCCAATGATTGATCTGAGCAGTCCCTTGAGAGGTGTTGATCAAAGAATGATCAAACCGTCAGATCGACACGTGATCACAAAGATAACTATGGTTTACTAAATGAAATAGAAACTTTAGAGATTGTGGAGACAATAAGAGGTCTAACAATTAAAAATGATTTATGGCGTGACAAGTACATCAGGGCATACACCTTGATATTGTTTACATGTTGTTTGGGATATTGCAATACGAGGTAGGTGATTTCATTTATAATTTTTCCATGATGCTCAAATGATGATTTGGTGATTTGAGTTTTTGAGGCATGTGATTTATGCCTTACTATATTCATGAGATTGATTTCAGCATGTAGTTTCTCATGTGCATGTTATCTTTCGGGAGGTTCTTGCATGCACTATTTCTGATATATTTTTGTGATATTCACTTGCTTATTGGTAATTTGACATGTGAGAGTCGCTTTATCTTGGTGTTTGAGACTATTGATCCTGTGGTAGGATGCAATTATTCACCCCATGAGTGCCTGAGTGCCCGTGAGGGTGAAAGGGTGAAAGCGGGCATGCAACGCGACTTTTCGTGAGTGCCTGAGTGCCGTGAGGGTGAAAGGGTGAAAGCGAAAGTGGTACATGTCATTTTCGTGAGTGCCTAAGTGTACTTGAGACACTCATAGGGCTTGACTATGTATGATGTTTGATACTTTTGACATGCATTCACGTGTTTCCCAATTTTCTTGGATTGTGCATGTCCTGATATCATAGTTAATGATATCTCATTTATTTCATGGACTTGGTATGTCCTTCATCGGGCAATTTAAGGCTTTATATATATATATATGTTTGATCATCTTACGATCTTATGTCTTGCACCATGTGATTTGTTTTTATTGAGTTTACTTTGAATGTATATCACCTACACAAGCATAGCTTGCTGAGGCATTGCTTTGATTTGCAATGCCTCAAATACAGAGAGTGAAAATAGGTTGACGCGTTGACATAGCAGGTAAAAGTGATGGCAGCTTCTAGCGAAGCACGGATGATGTTTAGAGATGACCAGGTTTGCTCAAGACCTCACTTTAGGTTTTGCATGTGGACTATACTTTAATTAAAATTTTAATGTGACCTAGATGTTAGAATGTGGATTTATTGTTGGATGTGATGGCTGTATGGAGGGATCCTGGGTATTTGGTAGTGGCTATATTTTCTTATCCATTGTTAGAGTGTATTTATTGAAAACAACATTTGGTTGTGGATGGGTGTGGAGACTGAGTCTCCCTTATGATATGTATTATACATTATTTATCAGGTGATTTTGTATTGCACTGGTCATGTGCAATGGTCCAAATTACAAAGGAAACTCTGTCGGATTTTTGGTGGAAATGGTATTTCATTTCACTATTAAATCCATAGTTTTGTAGTTGTATGACTCCCCGGACTTTGAAAGAAATGCTTTTGTTTTAGTTTTTATTTTTGGTCACTTTAGAAATCAAAGTTTATAAAACAGGAATCCCGACTATTTTTGGAAATTATTACATATTGTGTAATGGAAAAAAACCCGGGGTGTCACATTCTCTTATGCCTAAAACATCATTGCATTCAAGTCAACATAACGAAGTTTAAACAATTATCATTTGCTACATAATTTCACATTTAAATCGACATTGAATTCTTGCAGGAAATTACATTGGTTTTTATCCCTCTTTTCCCTTAGAACAATACTACACATAGTCTTTCATGAGTTAAGCATGCATCACCCAACATCCCATAAATTTTCAAACAACAAAGTAAGGTAATGTTGATTTCTCTAGCTAGCCTTGGATGCCATTTTTCCTACAAAAATCTGCAGAAAATTGCATCAAGCCCTTCTCCATTTCACCTTGAAATTTCTAGTCACACAACCCCTCTAAGTGTAGCTACATCAACCACACCTAAGTACATTCAATGGTAACATAAAATAAAGCATACAACTTCAATTTTCCTAGGCTTTACTTAAGCAAAAACCAAACCAAACAGCACATGGAACCAGACATTCCATTCCCCTACCCAACAAGCTAGAAAAGAAATGGCCAATTCCAAGGCCAATGCCTTCAGAAGCTTCTTTCAAAATCCCTTCCAAATTGACATCATATACCTTCCTTCTATGTACATTGATTCACATAAGTCAAAGATCAAAATCCATGCATGGTTTCAAAGGTAAAAAGTTATGACTACCAACATGGCACACAAAACATGTGAAACTGAGTTTCACCAATTATCCAAAACTTGGATTTTTAGAGCATTCACAATATAAATGGCTTGAATCATTCAAAATGAACACATGGTAAATAATTAGAGGCAACCCAAGTGGGATTCCAATAAAATCCAACTGTAACATGTGTAGCATAGAAAATTGAGATTCATATATGATAGTTGAGATTCACTAATAATCCAAAACTTGAATTTACTAGGGTATAACAACATGCATAATGTTTTGTCGCTTGAACATTCAACAATGAACACGATAGGTAAATAAAGATAACGCAAGTGGTATTTCAAGTAAAATCTAAGTATAACCTATAGTGCATGGAAAGCTTAGATTCTTTGATAATCCAAAACTTGAATTTTCTTGGCATAACAACATGCATAATGCTTTTATGGCTTGAACATTCAACAATAAACACATAATAGGTAAATAAAGAGAACCCAAGTGGTATTTCAAGCAAAATCTAAGTATAACCTGTAGTACTTGGGAAAGATGAGATTCTTCAATAATTCAAAACTTGAATTTACTAGGGGTATAACAACATGCATAATGATTTGATGGCTTGGATCATTCAACAATAAGCATATAATAGATAATTATCGCAAATGGTATTTCAAACAAAAACTAAGCATAGCATGCAAGGCTTGAGAAATTGTGATTCATCAATAAACTGAATTTGGAATTTGCTGGAGCATAACAACATGTATACTACTTTGATGGCTTTGATCATTAGACAATGAGCATGTGGTAGCTAAATAAAGATAACCCAAGTAGAATTTAAAAAAAATAAAAAATAAAAAATCAAGCATAACATACAAGACTTGAGAAACTGAGATTTGCCGATACAGCTAGAACAAAAAATTTTGCACGCACACACATGCTTAAAATTTGATGGTTATACCAAGTAGTATTAATAATATTGAACTTAAAACCCCTACCTTACAAGGATCAAGAATCTCCAATGATTTTCCCCTAATTGGACTCCTTGCTAACCCCAAACAAATTGGATTTTACTGTGGAATTGAGCTCCTCTCTAGGGTGCATGATCTTCCAATAGGGCAATAGTCTCCTCCTAGCTCCAACCCTTCTTCTACCTTCAAAGATCCTCTTCCTTATTGATTCTAAAACCTTCCCTATAGCCTTTATCACTTGCCCTAACCTTTGAGCACCCAAAATAACTCAACTTCAAGGGAAGAGGCAAAGGGTTTTCAATGTTTGGAATTGCCTGCTGCCTGCTGCCTGTTGTCCATGACTCCCATGATTTTCCCTTCTTCTTGCTACCATCTTGTTCTCCTCCGTGTCAAAACCCTATTTATCCCTTCTTGATGATCCTTCTCAGCCCTCTTCCTATAATGCAATAGCCTTTAAGATCAATGGTTTTGGGGTTTTTGTCTCCAACTTACCTTCATTTTCCATGGCTGGAAATCTCCATCGTCCCAAGCTCCAAGGTTTCCAACTTCAACTCTCCTTTTAGTCAAAATGGTGTTACAAATATGCTGGGGGGGGAGGATGAAGATCCTCTATTTGGTTTTAAAACCCTCATTTACAGCCTAGGGAGGCACGACGGAAGCAAGCATGCCAACCTCAACTATGTGACTTCCCAACTCTACCCCCCACCCAAATTGGTTCATGTTTTAATCATTTGCATATAGACCCTCTTTTCTTATAGTTTGTTCTATGATACATAACTCCTTGCCTTTACTTTCCAATTCCTAACACCAATGTTCTTGCCAAAATTTCTAGTTGAATCCTCCACTCAATTAAAAAGTTTGTGTTCTCTTAACTACATTTTCTTAGAAGTTAAAATTGATTTACGTGTTGAACCCTTAAGAAATTAAGGTGGAAAAGAAAAGAAAATTGAAATATATATATATATATATATATCCCCCATTTTTTGTAACTTTCATGTATGTATTATAAGGAGTTTGCGTATTCATTGGTGTTATACACACCCTACCTAATGATTTGTACAATTAACAATGCATGTATAGGATGATAAACCTAATGGGCTTTACCTACGAGTAAGTTTTAATGTGATGATAATTCTAGCTTGACAGACACTAGCCACTAGCTAACCCTAAGTTGATGGGGTTTCTACCCATGCAGACCTACCGTAAAGAACTCTCAATAGATAAGGACTCTAGCTATAGACCCCATCAATACCTTTATACTGTATTGTATCCAAAACAGACATGCTAAGATTTTGATAAAGTCAAACCTAGAGCTCTCTTAATAATCAATTGGACAATGTTAGAGGCACGCCTTTCTCCTATAATATTAAATAGTTAAAGGAACACAAAAATCTATGCTAAGTGATGACCCGAGTTGTATGCACTCAATGTAATGACCCGAGTTGTAAAATGCTTGAAAATAAAGTCTTCATTTTTCAATTCATTGTGAAAGGCAGAGCTCTTATTTTCGTAAATATAATCTAACAGCAATCCAGCAGAGTTTCTTGTTTGTTGAATGTTACAAATTCAATGTGTGCAATGTGATAAACCTGATAAACATTCACTGAAAATAGATAGAGTAAGGCAGAAGAATTTAATTAAACATGCACAAATACCAAAGCATTAACTTTCATAAAGAAAAGGCTAGGCTCACTTCTGAGTCAACTACAAGACATTTAGTTTGTATAAATATGTCCAAGAACTGTCGGTCACAACCCAGTTACAATTTAAAACCAAATAATCCAAATAAACTCATAATTAACTAAGCATACACCATCAAATTATGATATCTTACTTTCTATATCCAAACCCAAGCTCTAAAAGTCCTTTACGCTTCTTGCTTTTCCTTTTTGCTACTACATAACATTGCTTTTCCTCTCAAAACCCAAACTTGAATTGGTTGGATCTTGATCCCATGTTATTAAACATTTTTAGCCAATGGATTAAGGTCTGGTCTCACAATTTTTTGTCTAAGATGATAATGTTCATTAATTTGTTACTATGTGCACCTCATACAAGTAAGATCTCATCAATCTGAGAGGAGAGTTCCTATATCAAATAATGATCTTGATGTTTTCTCCCTCTTATTGATCGTAGGATGGATGGTAGATGTGAGATTGTCCAAGATCTTAATCAGATTAGTTCGTTTACCCTCGATTCATTACTGTTAATAGTCAATCAAGACTTATGCAGTCTTTGATCCACACAACCAGTGAGAAGTGTGTTTAATTTAGTTCGAATATACTACATTTCATAATCGAGCAATAGTTGCAAAATGGACAACCGAGATTGTTTGATTAGTTTCATCCATAGATCGTGCAATCCCAGTCCAATTCGAGCAATTCTAAGGCTTGATCTCAATCCTTTTAAGCATGGATTGGTTTAGAACCTATATCTAATATGCATTCAAGTATATATACCCAACAAAACAGAATCAAAGTTGTGTTTTTCCAATCCTACCTTTTCATGTGATTCATAGCTGTCTATGGTCGTTGGAGAAGGTGGTTTGGTTGCCATTTAGTAGTGACAATCTTTCATTTCACCTTTCTTTGGTCCCTCCTGTAGTCGACACACCAAAACACTTCGAATTCCCTTTGTTCTTTATGGCTTTTGTAATTCCTAGGAATGGGAATACAATGGTGGAGACTGATCATCGATCAATTGTCATTTCATCGTTGTCCAAACCAGTGCAAATTGATGATTTGAGGGTTGCAAGTCGTCAAGAAAAATGACACAAAGACCTCCTCTCTCTCTCTCTCTCTCTCTCTCTCTCTCTCTCTCTCTCTCTCTCTCTCTCTCTCTCTGTGGGGGCTCCAAGATCAAAACATTCCCTCCCTTAAATTTTCAGTGATTATATATATTTTACTATTTTCTTATTAGGTCTAATAATATAATTTCTTACTTTTGGTTATCATTATGCACCATTGTGATAGGTTTGATCAATATTCATTTCAAATTCTACAAGTGGGGCCCACCCAGTAAAATTATTAAATTGCCTTTCACTCATCAAATTTTTGACTTTTTCATATGTACTAGGATTTTAGCATTCTTAGTGTTGTTGAATTCTTTTTTTAGTAGAATTTTAAAAATAAGGTTCCAACACTCAACCTAGTGTTTATAATTTTCTTAATTTTTTAAACGCTAAAAAGACTAAAAATTCTCAAAAATGTCATTCCATTTCATAATTATTTTTAAAAATTACATAAAATGAAATTGAAAATATGAGGTATTACACTTTAGGCTATGATAAAACTACTTATTACTAAATAATTAGAGAGAGAATATGTCAACATTACACATAATATTATATATTGAGGCTTCAAAGGTCATATACTCTCAATAAGTTCGTATAGTACTTTGGAAGACATGTTTACATTAATTATCAACTTTTAACATTTGAAGGGGACATGCTATGACTCCAATAGAATTAAACCTCATGCCTTCTAGATGTTAACCTATCAATTGCAACATGTGCATTATCTTCCAACATCGAATGGCTAAAGGGATGCAGAATTTTTGCCCAATGTTGTAAAACCTCCTACATGCACATATACAAAAGGATGCCTTTATATACTTGAAACTATCATAAAGTTACCTGCAGCTAAATGATTAGAGAGAGAAACTATTAATGCTAGACCTAGGCACTATCTAGAGAGGCATAAAGGGCACGCACTATTGTTGAGTCTAAGTGACACTTTGGATCATGCATACACCAATTATCGACTAATTCACATCATAAAGGTCAAAACCCTAATCACATTGTAAAACTAGTCCAAGCCAAAGTATGGAGATCATCATGCTTTGGTTTTCCTCCTTATGTTTGACTATGTTATGTAATCATAGACCATCTACATTAAGTTCAATAGTCAAAGATTGTGTGATGATGCAAGTTTTTGTACGCATTTTTAAATGCAAAACTAATTCTTAATGTGGGATTGATCCCTCTTTGAAAATAATTTTGTAAAAACAATGCAATGGAAGAATCTTTTTCTTTTAAATTCATTTTGAAAACACTAAGTATCATTTACCTTCAAGAACGCAAAATCATAGAATTTTTTTAGTTATAAAATTAAAATAAAAACACATATCCCAAATCTAGTAGTCAAGCTCACAGTCCAACTATAATAATTACATATACATGTCAAGAATGGATAAGTCATATACTTGCATTGTTTATATAGCCTATTGAACCTTTGCCTTCATCCAGGATTGGCATCTACCTCGAATTGTCTGCCTCAAGTCAAATTCTTCATAGTCTTGAGATATCACAAACAAATTTACAAATCTCAGCAAGCTAGTGCTTGTGTAGGTAGTTTTACATCTACTATACCAATTTTAAAATTCCAAATACAAACAATAGAATGATTAAATTAAAGACATGAAATATAATTTAAAACCAAATGTCAATCTCAGTATTGTAATTTCATGCTAAAATATTTGAGATAATATCAACATAAAACATGCACAACTTTGAATGTATGTTTTTCAAATGATCAAATCCGTATGGTAATCTCAAATAAAACATAACATCTAAATGTCATAAAATCACATATGTACATAACTTTTAAATTATGTAAAAGATCCATCAACTAACTTGATAAATCAAATGTTATAAGATCCTTAAAATATTAAAGTAGTCATCGAT
This sequence comes from Warburgia ugandensis, assembly GCA_035236585.1. Classification (NCBI taxonomy): domain Eukaryota; kingdom Viridiplantae; phylum Streptophyta; class Magnoliopsida; order Canellales; family Canellaceae; genus Warburgia; species Warburgia ugandensis. The sequence continues at coordinate 74,199,234 of CP141128.1, read as the reverse complement.
AAAACTATTGACAATTTCAAATAGACAATATCATCATATACATGTGCACCCTTGCAAACACATCAGCCTATTAGTCATGAGTACTCATCTAAAGACTGCCAACAAGCCCATCTACATGGGATCACAAAATAGAAATCTCATGAAACACTATGCTTATGACTAGATCACGAAATTGTGTATTTTTGTATCTAGAGATTAGCCATTGTAGCCTCCACAGTGACTATGAATACATCTTGAAAGGGTGCTATGACCATCTCTAGTACTTGTCCTACCACAACAATCAAGAAAAATAGGACCCTTTTTAGGCACAGATGAGTACCACCTTTGGTAGTTAGAGGCTAAGAGGCCAAAACCCGTACAACATCTTAGCATAGTGCCCACCAAGCTTATTAGCCTAAACAAACATATATGTATATGTATCCAAAACCAAATATTATTAAATCACATGATATCTATCACATGTAAAACTAATGCATTTTTTGTAAGTCATGTTAAAATATGGGATTGATGCATTTTAAGAATCATCCTTTTATTTTGAAAATATACAATTGCATATCATAAAATGAGCAATATTGTTTTCATTTTTAAGATAATAGCATCATGGATATGATGTAACAATTCTAATTTTTAAAACCTATTTTAAAGAATTATAAATTATTTTTGATGAATATAAATGGAAGAATCTTCATATTCAGGTTTCATTGAATGTATCTTTTGAAAGATATCAAATTGGACACCAATACATTCATAGTTGGATTATACTCAGAAAAATGATTCCAACGACACCAAGTTTACTAAAATCGGAGTTCGGATGAAGGAGATATGAATGTTTGAATATGAAGGGCATTTTGGTAAAAAAAAATACCAAAAACCATAAACAAAAGGGGGCCAAATTGATATTGGCACCCCCCCCCTTATGGGAACCCAATGCAGATGTTGGTCTACTCTTCGCAAAGCTTGACAGAACAAAAAAAGAAAAAAACGAAGAGGAGAAAACCTCGATGGAGAGGAGGAAGAAAAGGAGGAAAAGAGGAGAAGAGAGGAGCCAGCGCCAAAAAAACCTGGCATGCCGGTGGAGCAAGAAGAAGAAGAAGAAATGAGGGTTTTTTGGGTCATTGGATTCTAGGCTGTTGCCAGAGACGATGTTGGCTCGAATTAATGATCCATCCAATCATGTTGTCAAGCATGATGAGCCGAACAAAACCCCTAAGGTGATTAGGGAATCTGATGAGATCTGGAGCGTCAATCGAGGAGGAGACAGTACACGATAGGCTTAAAAACCCTACACGTGAAAGTGACGACCAATCCAACCCATCCAATAGTGGAAAACACACGAAAAAACATCTAGAAGATAAGATCTACAAAACCTAACTCTTAATTTTTGGTTTTTGGCTAAATTCATATAGTTTTTATGCTATATCTAAGTTTAAGGACGATCTAGCCATCCATTTTCTAATCAAAGCTCAGGGATAGGTAATTAAATACCTAATGTAGCTCAGATCACACAAAATTTGTCGATCTAGGATGAAAACCGATCAGACAATCTTAGTTGTCAGATTGGGTACTGTTTGCACAGTAACTTCTTGATGTTTGATTGATGATCATAAGCCACATATGTGTTTTAAAACATTGAATTAACTAATATACGAAAAAAATTAAAAGATCCAAATGGAAATTGATGAATAATCTGGATCGTCCGATCTATTACCATGAAAATAGTGACTAGCAACATCTGATCAATGATTACATAATACTAGTAAGTTTCTCATCCTTTAATATGATAGGATTAGTCAAAATTTTAAATAGTGGATCTGTGACATCAGATCGATGATCAGATGCCACTGATGAATCCTAGAACCTTGAATTAGCTAGAATGTGATTGGAATTATGAAATTTGGATAAAATTTATTGAATAATCTGAACCATTTGGTTAGATAGTAAGAGAAATAGGAACCTAGCGATGGTTGGTTGGTAATTAGACATCACCATTGCATTCCAAAACCTAAATTGACATAGGAAGAGATATTTTACTTATTCATTGGCTAACAAGGTTTAATAACATGTTGAGATCGAGATCCGACCACTTAATTTTGTAGTAAAACCCTAAATTTAGATATCTGTGACTTTTGACCAATGGTTCCAAACAAACCAAAGCCTTTTAATGGATTAGATTCTTCCCAAATGATTTTCAACGGTGTCCAGATCATGCACACTTCCATCCTAGGCAATTATCCTTGAAAGTTAGATCGTAATACTATATTTAAAAATCATTAAAAGAGAGATGAGGATAAGGATTAGACCTTGAAATCCTAAGTCAGTTTACCATGATTTATTAGATTAAACCTTTGGATCTAGAATTGTCTATCAATGGAGTTAAGTGAATAGTAAGTGCAAATCTAAAACTATGGATCATTAATTGGTAAATGGATGATGGATCTAAGACCTACCTAATCATGTATTCCTCTATGGAATAGATGGTCAGTGAAAAGTTAAGTTGTTTATGATGACTTAAACCATTAGACTTTGATTAAAACAAAATTCTTATGTACTTAATTATATATGATTCTACATTGACAAGATCTCTATAACATCAACAAAGGAGATTGACCTATAAGTCGAATTGAAGAAAAAACGTAGCCAAACTCAAAACTTCACCCAAGAGGTAGGTGGTTTTAACATCTATTTGCCATTAAGAGTTTAATTAATCAAATCATTTGCCTATCATGTTTTCTATTCAAGGTTACTTGATTATCATGAGAATTACATTACATCATATTACTTTGCTTTCAGCTTTAAAAGAATGCTATATTTGCAAATGCAGTGTGTGTGTTTGTGTGTATCTTTATAACTATGATGCATATTTTTATATGAAGAATGAAAGTAATGTTATTCCTTCTATTATGTGCAATTGCTTGTTTTTGAAAGAAATGATTTTACTTGAAATGCATCAATCCCATGTTTTGAGATGAGTTAAAAAATGCATGATTTAAGATAATTTAGGATTGAGATATGCCTTTGTTCAGGCTAATGAGCTCGGTGGTCACTATGTTGAGAGGTTTTACGGGTTTGGCGTCCCTGCCTTTAACCACCAAAGGTGGTAGGTATCCATGCCCAAAGTGGCATCATTTTTTTGGACTGCTATGGTACGAACAACCAGTGGAGGTGGTTATGGCACCCTTTTGAGACGTATCCATAGTTGTCATGGAGGTTGCGGTGGCTGTTCTTTAGATACCAGAGAGACATGATTCAGTGATCTAATTGTGAGCATAGTGTGCATAGGATTTCTATTTTGTGACCCACGTAGATGGGCTTGATGATGGTCTTTAGATGAGTACTCATGACCAACTAGTTGATGTGCTCGTTGGGTTGCATATGTGCACGTGATGACATTGTCAATTTGGGATTGCCGACGTTCGTGGTTTAACCGATGACCACTTTAATACTTTAAGGCTCTTATGGCATTGGAATTATCAATTTATCTACGTATCTTTCACATAGTTCTCAAGTTATGCTTACTTGTGATTTTCTAATATGTTTTGCAATTTACTTGAGATTACTATGATGATTCAATCATTTGGAAAAATACGTAGTTAAAGTGGTGCATGTTTTATATTGATATTATCTTAAATGTTTTAGCACGAAATTGTGAACTGAGATTGGCATGCGGCTTAAATCATGTATTTTATCCCTGACTTGATCGTTCTATGCTTTAAAAATTGCATGAAAAAGGATTTGAGATGCTGTTTAGAATTGCATGAAAAACTTAGTAAAATAGATGTGAAAACTGTCTACACAAGCACAAGCTTGTTGAGACATTGTAAACAATGTCTTAGGGTGAAGAAATAGAACAGGAGAAATGAAGCAAAGGGTTATGTTAGAGAGTTCAAGATGACAAATTAGGTATATCAATTAGGTTTGCATTATGATTAATTTAAATAGTAGACTGAAGTAACACTTCAATCTAATATGACTTTACTTTATGGATATGTAGACATGTAACTTGAAGTTGTGGTTGTGTGGCTATGACTGTGACTGAATTGATCCTAACAGGTATATTTTAAGTCGTGTATGTTTCTTTAGTTTTCATTTTTGTGATTTTCAAAACACTTAGTCAAGCTTGTAAATGTAATGAGATGGAGACAGAACCTCCCTTATTCTTGTTTTTATAAAAATTATGTTTATCATGTACTTCACAATGACATGCATTAAATGTTTAATGTCCGAAAAATAGAGGAAACTCTGCTGGATTTTTGATAGAAATGTAGCTCTCATTTTGTTGATAATCCTTTTTGAGAAAAGAAAAATGACACACGGGGTTTTTAAAAGAGTCTTTTCATGAAAAATGATTTTCGTTGTTTGTTTTCTAAATATCTAGGGCCCAACATTTAAAAAAGAATTACAATAATGTATTATAAAAACCCAAGTTGTTACATATGAAGGTATAAATAATTCACATGCCTTGTTTGTAAGTATTTGCATTCTTTAAAAGCCAAAATAATATAACATGATAAGATAACAATTTTATGAGAGGCTTGTAATTTCAAGTCAAAAGCATGATGACAAATAATCAATATAGTTTGATTATTTAAATTCCACATATTTTAATAAAACTGAAGTCATGCTCAAAATCCAAATGGAAAATAGATTTTAAAACTACCTACTTCTTATGGTGCTTTTCACAAATTCTCAAGCTTTTCACTTAGTTTTAGTCATGATCCATTGATGAGTCAATTTATCTATTCCTTAATATATACATCAAATGAAAATTTTGTTCTAATAAACCTACACAAACTTAGATATTTATTTTTAATTAAGATCTAATAGTCTAGATCATCTTGGATCATTGAACTGTTAAATTTCTATGATCTTTTCGTAGATACATCTTTAGATCTCACTGGACATTCTAAGCTTAGATTAAAGGTCAAGGTGTTAGATTAGTTTAGAAATCTAAATTCTAATATGAAACAAGAAGATTTAGTAAAAGTAGATCAAAATCAAAGGTTAGTTTTCCAAGTCCTAACTTGTTGCATGTGATTCCTTTCTTAGATCTTCACAAGATGATGGATTGTAGACAAATCGCCATGCTAAATTTGATCATGGTGGTCAATCCTTGCCTTCTCCAATTCTCCAACTAGCGTCAACCAATCATCGAATAATTAGAGGGGTTTTACTCCTCGAGGATAAAATGAATGGCTTATATCAAATGTTTTAGGCCATTGATCAAGGAAATGGGGTTCTTGATCTCACAATTTAAGCATTTGATCACTATCCAATGGAAAAGGGTCATATGCATCCTTATTCTAGGGTTTTTGGTTATGAATATATAATTAGATTAAGGTGAAGACTTGGGTCGATCATAAATTTAGGTATTTAATCACTAATCTATGGTGAGATTAATGTGTTGGGCTAGAACAATTACAGATCAGATAGCCTGGTGTTAAATCTAGGGCTATATATAATTGAAAGCTTAAAATTGATCATAGATCTACGTGCTAAGCATTTGATCAAAGGTCAGATAGTCTTGAAGTGGCAAATTGGTTATAAATATAGCGTTTAGTGATTAATCAATGATTGGATCATGATGAAAGGTTTGATCAGTCACAGATCAAGTGTTGGTGACTGATTAACAATTGGATCATATGGATGCTCACTGATTTGGTCACATATAAATGGCTAAATGATAATGGACAGTTAGATCAGCCATATATCAACACAATCATGAACATACATCACTATTAGTTTCATAGCACCATCAGATCTTCATCATGGTCAAATTGGTTGATGAGTTTTGCTCCTTGCATCACAAGGATCATAGTGAACATCTCGAATCTTTGATCTGAGTTTCCTCCCTCAACATTGAGAGTCCGTAAGCCACCCAATTTTCTATTGCAAGTGACAAAATGGGGAGCAAGAGGAGGAAATGGGCAGCGGGTGTTGGTGGATTAGTGTGTCCTGAGGGAGATATATAGGGAAAGGGACAAAGAGCATGTTGTGTCATGCTAGATTTAGAGAGTGCACTTGGTTAGGTGTGCTAGCAAGAGGAGAGCGAAGCAAAGGGAGAAGAGATGCAGTTTTCAGCTTAGGTGGCCAGTTCAGCTGTTGTTGGTTGAGCGAGAAAGAGGGGAAGAAGAGGAGAGAGGTAGAGTGGGATTAGCACTAGTGATAAAGGGACATCATCGATAGAGGTTGCTGGAGGGACCAAAGGGAGAAGGATAGAGATAGAGGGATAGAAGGAATAATGCTATGCTCGACGTGCTTGCCTACTCAAGCAGATGCGTCAGCTGCGCTATGCTAGAGGAAGAAGAAATAAGGGGAGCTATTGCCAAGGAAAGGTGAGAATAGGAAAGGAATGTGTGCATGGGTAGCTAATGACTATTTTGGTCAATGCCTAAAGCCCAGCTAGAGAGACAGAGGAAGATGGGTATGTGCTGGTCAAAGCAAGAGGAGGAAAATGGGAAAGGGAAGATGATTTTTTGGGTTTTCTAGTTGTCGAAAAATAGATTAGAGAAATAGGGGTGGTTTTGGATGTAGCAACCAAAGAAGAGAGTGGAGAGGGAGGAGAGAAAAGGCCATGTGACCTGTCTATACAGGGCATGTCAATTAGCTACTAATTAGGGAAAAGAAGAGGGCATGTCATTTATGACTTTAGCAGCCACAATTGAATGTCACATGGTTGTACAATTGGCGGCATCGGGTGCTAAAGGAGAATGGAAAAAAGGGAGAGAGCAGGCATTATCACCGGCAAGCCACAATCTTCGTATAGTCGACATGTGTGATAATCAAGGGCTACTTGTGAGTAGAAATTAGAGATGAGTAAGGGATCTTTGGCAAGCATGGAGGGAGTGGCTGACTCTTAACACTGCCTACCCACCATTCTCACGGGGATCGGATGTTATGATGGTGTGCACTGTTCATTGCTGCCTATCATCGCCTATGGGAAGGGAGAAAATCACATGATGTGATGCTTGACATGTCTATTGGTAGAGGAGCAGTGCCATTATAAAAATGTCCCCTCCTATTCTAACCCTTTTTATTTTAAAAACAAGTAAATTGGCCCACTAGTAAAATTACTAAAATGTCTCACTATTTCAAAATCTCATAACTTCTTCGTAGGAACTCTGATTTTAGTGTTATTAGTATCATATGATTCATTTTTTTTAGTATAATATAAATATTAAGAGTTCAACACTTTATTTGGATTTTATAAAAAGCTCATTCCTTGAAATTTCAAAACTAAAAGTTCCATTTTCTCCTTTCTTAGCAATAAAAAGTACATTGAATAAGCTTTTAAATTTTTAGGTTATTATAGATTGTCTATGTTTATTCAATTGTGAAAGAAATATAATTAATAGCATTTGTAACTATAATGTAAATGCAACACTTGATGTAGCTAGATAAATTGCATCCCACAATCACTTGATAAGTAGTGACAATAGAAAATTTCCTTTCTTGTGTGTTTTTCCCTTTATGTGAACACATCTAGAGCGAGCACCCTTAATGCCAACCATTTTTATTGTCATAATGGCCACCTTTGAATTATTAATAACAATTGTCCCCTTTTCTATCAAGGCTTAGATCTTATCTTTCAACACTTAGCAATCCTCCTGATTGTCTCCCAAGGACTAGTAATAGGCATGATACTTGGATCGCTTGTCTTTCTGATCTCTTAAGACCTACTCAAAGTGGGCAACTCTATTTGACTAAGCTATCTCAAGTCCATAAATAGTTGTCTAATGGCACCAATGTTGAAGTTATAACTTTTTACCTTCTTATCTTTGAATGATTTCAATAGAGGCTTAGATTAAGACTTCCCCCGTTCCCTTCTTCTACTGTCTTTTTCATCTTCATAACTATTTTATATAGGACAGCCATGACACTTAAGCAAGATAAGTGTTATTATTCTTGTAATTATTGTGCTCATTCCCTTGTGGCTATACTCTTATAGTGACCACTCTAGGTCTCCCTAAAGCTGAGCTTATATGATTTTTGAGACCATAGGTTGCCTTTATTAGGTCCTCCAAAGTAGGCATCAAGTTTTATAGTTGCAACCCAATGTTACAATGCACACTTGCAACACACATTCAAACACTTTCCTTCTTAATCAGGTCTTGAGGATAGCGTTGGCTGAGGCTTCTCCCGCATTGAGATGGACTACACTGACTCATGTTAATTAGCTTTGATAGGGTTACCTCCTTCCTCATGTAGTAGAAGTGTTGAATAAACATATTCTACAATTGTTTCTAGCTTGTGATTGATCTGAGTTCTAGTTAGTATACCAATTGAAAGCCTTGCTGCCCAACATATGATCAAATTGACTAATCATAAAGACCACGGCTTTGCATCATTACTAGTGGCAGCTACATAATTCATCAAATGCTCTTAGGACAACTGGTCCCATAAAACTCGATGATCTCAATTTTTCGCTATCCCTTGGGGAACGGAGGCTCATCAAACTTTGCCATGTATGACTTCTCACAAACCTTCATCTTATACTGATTCTTGATCGTGAGTTCTTGCAACCCATCTTCAATGAGTTGTTTTACAATTGCCAAAGTCAAAGCTGGTGGATCAATTGAGGAAGTGGCAATGATGTTGAATGTGGAATTAGCCTTCAAAGCCACAATCTCAACTTCCTTGTCAACCTATTTCTGCTAAAGGAGTTGTGTGAACTTGTGTATGCTGCAAAATCAATCTTACTATGGTTGGAACTAACTCCCTTGGTTCGATTTTTGGTGCTTGGACAACACCTTCCATGTCATAAATGGTTATCACTAAAGTGGAGACAACCTCCTTTAGGACTAAGAAGTCCCCTAGTTGAGGTTCTATTGATGAGGAACCCCTCTTCTGGGTAAAGCTTGCTCTCAATGCTTACTTCTCTGGCACCTTAGTTTGGCCTTACTAGAAGTCAAGGTCTTCCTCTCCACTTGAGGTGGAGTTGAGTCTTGTGGGTAATGATACGAACATGTTACTAATTAGAAAGCCATAAGCAAGAAAGTCATACACCATTGCATTACAATCATCTTTCCTGAAGAGGAAAGAAACATAGTCAATCTTAAGATGGAGGGAAAGGAATGTCCCATTGGGCATGCTAAAAACTTGTTTGCTCCACATTTTCACATTCATGCATATAATAACACAAGAAACCAAGAAGGCTAATTTTCATCAAGAGAAAGGGTTTTTTGTATTTTACTATTTATCAATTAATTGTGGGATACATTTCTCTAGTTACATCAAGTTTTACATTTACATTTGTAGTTATATGTGGCTATAAATTACATTCCTTTGATGACTAAATATATACAAACAATGTTTGACTATTGGATATGATAGATAGTCTTTGATTACATGACATATATGAACATATAAAGAAAATACCTTTGATTAGAGGTTGACTAAGTGTAACCAAAGTACAATTATCTATGGTTTCATTTATCTTCCAATGCTGGTTTGGATCTATATTACAACATGATTAGGTTATTAAGTTAGTCTTACAACATGATTAGGAAGATAATTGGTGCAAACATATCTTTTAAAGTATTATGTAGACTTGACAAAAGTGTGTGGCCTTTAAAGCCTCTGTGTTTTGGGGGGTTTATTTAATGGATATGTTTAGCATTTGTGAGATATCATGACATATCTAAGAAATGTAGCTTATTTAACCATGATATCTTTGGCATATGTGAGATATTAGGTTTATTTAACTACGATATCTTCAGCATATGTGAGATATCAGGTTTATTTAAATGCAGTATCTTCTACATATGTGATATATCAGGTTTATTTAACTGTAGTATGTTCTACATATGTGAGATATCAAGTTTATTTAACTACAATATCTTCAGCATGTATGAGATATCAGGTTTATTTAATTTTATCATACTTGACATGTTTAGTGTTATTAGAGGTAAGACAAATCCTATTTACAGTGTAAAATCTACTCCTTTCTAGAGAGAGAAAAATCAAATTAAAAACATGTTTTTTAGAGAGAGAAACAAGGCGTCATGTTTGTCAACCCCTCTCCCTGGTTTCTCTTTCATCAATCTCACTCACTCTCTCTCTCTCTCTCTCTCTCTCTCTACACCTCACCTCCTCTATCTACCAGATGTCGAACATCCCTGTCAAGCTGGCAAAACTACAGCAACTTTACCGCCCAGCCTTGCCAATTCTTCTCTCTATCGCTCTCCCATCCATCGACTGGCTGGCCCTTCAGGTGATGAATGAAAAGAAATTTGATGGTGAACAGGGAAGGAAACCCAAACCATTAGTATTCTTTGTACCATTCTTCGATCAATCATTGAGCATCCATCAACACAGAGTAAGGTTGGGAATGTGTCAAATCCCTCTGAGAGACATAAAGTTAGTATAAGGCTCATTCCCTTTTGACATTCAGGTGTTTCAACCAGAATTAAATCTCCAGTGGATTTGGTGTAGGCATGAAGTAGAATTATCCACTAGAATCTAGAGTCAACAAGAGCAACACATTCAATTGCACTCTCACCAAAATCTACAATTAAAGTATTGCTTTTCTAAATAGGATCATGAAGCACTTTGAAAATAGCAGGCATCGCTCCTCCTCTAAGCTTAAAACGACCTCTACTCTTTTCTCCCATCCTTATAGGTGGAGAGTCTTCAAAAGAATTTTTTTTAAAAACTATATCTGGCTCACCATTCATCAGAAAAGCCAGAGCACTTGGTACAAAATCACCAACAAAGACCTACATAAATAAGGAATCATATATTTGAACCAAGCGGAGATGTGCATCCTATGAGAGTGGAGAGATGGAGAGGGAGGTTACCTAGAGAATCCAAGCAAGTTGGAACAAATGGAGATGTGCATCGGGTGTTTTATGTGATTGGCGAGTGCCACTCAAACTAAAGGGAAAATTCTATAGGATGGTTATAAGGCCGGTCATGCTCTATGGATCAGAGTGTTGGGCAGTTAAGGAACATTATACTCAAAGGATGAGTGTCGCAGAAATGAGGATGTTGAGATGGATGAGTAGTAAGACAAGAAAGGATAGAATTAGAAATGAAAATATTAGAGGCAATTTAGGAATAACGCCAATAAGTAACAAGATGAGGGAGATTAGACTTAGATGGTTTGGACATGTTCAAAGGAGACCAACAACGGCACCAGTTAAAAGGAGTGAGGCAATACAAGTTGAAGGTTCTAAAAGGGCAAGGGGAAGGCCCAAAAGAACGTGGATAGAAGTGGTGAGAAAAGATTTAAAAACTTTGGGACTAAATGAAGCCATGGTATTTAATAGAGTGGAATGGAGGAATAAGATTCATATGGCCGACCCCTAATTGGGATAAGATCTTGATGATGATGATGATGATGATATATTTGAACCAGCTTCATCTAATATAACCCAACATCTCTTAGCAAAATCTTCTGATAACAAGGTCACTGAAACCAGTGAATGCACTATTAGCCACATGGATGGAAATGTTAATCCAAAACTACATATAATCCTAAGGTAAAGCACTAGTATAAAGAAGCCCCCTTAGGAAACAAGCATGCTTAATAATAAAATATTCAAAAGAAGAGAAGTCTTGCACACACCTAGTCATAATTAAGAACTTCCTTTGTCACATGGTCATAGGCAGCAATAGTCCCAACTGGTTGTCCTCGAAAAAACACCAAGGACGTCCTCAGTGTTTCCTAAGCCTCTGCAACCATGGGATGCAACTCGAAGGAGTCCTAGTCTTTGAAAATGGCGACACTTCTCTTCTTTATTTTTCTCGTCCCCTAGATGCCTAGTAAGCTTCTTTTCTTGTAAACCTTCACATTTGTTGTTTGCCTATTGTCTTACTCTCACAACGCTTTCATGTGATATTTATAAGCTTTCTCAATTGAATTTTCTATTTGTCACATACCCTTGTTGTTGTTCTTGGAGTTTGATTTTTACTTTTCCTCTTATTATTGATCTTTCACTCAATGTGAAGGAAATTCTATCAACAGAAGTGAGTGCAACTGTAAATTCTCAAAATTAGATTTTTGTTCTAGTGATTTCAGTGCAAAGATGAAGTGTGCAGCAAATGACTAAAGTGTGAACATTTAGCTTTGCCTGAAAAACTTCTATTAGGTTTTGCTCTCCACACTATCAAGAAACTATTATTACATCACAAAATAACAATCATAGACACACCGGCAATTAGCTTTGCTTAAGATTCTGTTAGCACGGTTGCAAACCCTAAAAAATCATGCTTTGTAGTTGTCCTGAGAAGGGAGCTGCATATGTACGCCCCCTTTTCAATTGGACACCTCTTGAATTTATAGAGGAGTAATCAAATCCAAAAGGAGATGGAGAAAAACTTGATGCTAGTAAGGGAGCTTGTTTTTGTTACAAGCACAATAAAGTAACAAATGAGTATATAATGCATATAGATAATAAATGTCTTGCGAATTTCCTTGATTCTTGATTTTGTTCTTGATGTAGTACAAATGAAATTTGTCCAATTAGATACACTTGAACTCACTAGTTTGCGTTATTTTTAGACTACATGTAATTGATGCACAACAATGATCCTCCTCATCAACTAGTTGATTTGGATGACAAATACCACGTTACTCTTGCATGCTTGAAAATTACCATGCTGTTGACCATGATCTCTAATGCGACACATGGAATCAAATGATCTTATTTGGTTGAAAGTTCCATACTTTGAGGGTCATTATTACATGATTGGTTGATGCATTAATTTTTATTAAAAATAATAACATATTTCTCATGACTTATTTCAGATATCACAGAACAAATTTCACGCATCCCAAATATCAAAGAACATATGACATATATCTCACATGTCATAGAAGATATCATCGAAGATATCGCAAGAGATATGCCAACAGAAATGCCAAACATATGCTGTTAGATAAGCCCCTTGGTGATAGGTGCAGTATGTATGTATGTATGTATGTATGTATGTATGTATGTATGTATGTATGTATGTATGTATGTATGTATGTATGTAGGAGATGCATAGTAACATTGGGTATAGTTTTTATGTCCCTTTAGCCATTGCATGTTTGGGGAGAATCCATGTCTTACCGTTGATTAGTTAACATCAAGAGGGCATGAGGTTAACTCTATTGAGCTCATAACGTGTCCTTTTAACTATAAAATATGTATAATTATGATTTTAACAATTTGGGGATTCTTAGTCTATAAAAACCCTTTAAGTCAAAATCCTTTATCATTTTAAGGCATTTTAGATTGGTAATAATTATTTGGTCATAAACCTCATTTTTGGGGACTCTATGAGCTGGTGAGGCTTGTTTATCTTAAGTCTTAAATTTGTAGGGCTCTTCTAATTATAAGGCCTACCTAGCTATTGCTATTGATTTTTGAGAATCTTTGAGCTTTTATGACCTATTTGGCTAGAGTCCTCATTTGTTATGACTTCTTAAGCTGCTGGTGTGACAACTCGGCTTTTAGGATGCAATTTTTATAATAAACAATGAGATTGATCTCTATTTTAAAATAATTTATGCAAAAGAATGCAGAGAATTTTTTTTTTCCTTTTTAAGTAAAATTATTGTATAAAAACCCTGAGCGTCATTAACAAATCATGGTGAACAAAAATGCATAAGGCCATGGCACATTTTAGGTAAAGCACAAAGATGAATACTTTCTATTCCCAAGATTCTTCATCACAGCCCAAGTCACAAATAAGCACTTATAACCAAGTTGACATCAAATACAAAAAGGGTTACTATGAACCTTACCTGTACTCTCTTGATTGTGGGCCTAAAGCTTTTTGATGTTCCTTCTAAGGGTACTTTGTTTAATCTGGAAAAAAGAAAATGATAAATTGGGTTGAGTATTTTATCATACTAAGTAGGTGCCCTGATACTACTATTTTGAAAACTTGATATGCAAGAGGAATTATGCTAAGTTTAGTCATATGGTCATACAGTTCTATTTTTGGGTAAACATCAGAGGGTATGCATAAACTATGAGATTTATAAATCAGCATAATGAAGAATATGAGGGGTGTGCATAGAAAATCAACTCGTGTATGCACCAAGCTCTCCAACATATCAAGCAGACGAATCAATGATAATAATAAATATGAAAAATCTTAAAATATTAATTAGACAAAGCAGAGAAAGACATTGCCATGACTATCATGTATATGGCCCTTTTAATAAATCAACCAAGCCAACTGGTCACAAGTACTTGTATACAACTATATCAATGCTATGCACATATCGATAAAACTGAAATCATAGGTCCAACTATGCTCATGATTAGCACTCAGCTAGAATTGTGTGTCCCTAGTATCTAGAGACCACCCATCATAGTCCTCCACGGCGACTATAGATATGTCCCTGAAAGGGTGCCGTGAACACCTCCAGTGGTCGTCCCTATTTACCACAGCAGTCAAAGAAGGGACAATGCCATTTTGGGAGCGATACTATCCACCTCTGGTGGTAGAGGTCGGGAGGCCAATCCCGTACATAACAACCTCTTAGCATAGTGCCCACTAGGCTCAATAGCCCAAGAAGCATATATATAGATAAATCCAAATCTCCATCATAGAAATCATGAAATTTATGTATTTATTTTCAACCATGCGAGGAATGCATAAAATCAGTTCATGCTAATATCGCATTCAAAGCCATAAAACATGAAGACAATTTCACATATTTGTATAAGAACGACATTATCTCAAAAGCATGCTTAATACGGTAATAAAGGCAAGCCAGAGTTTAAGATGCATTTAAAAACTTAGTAATATCAGACTACCTACCTTGAGTGTCGTTCCTTAGCTTTCACTTAACTCACATCCCTCTCCAATGAGAGTCCTAGCATACCTTGGCAAAGTCCTGAATATTATTTGAAAATAAGAATTCCAGTATTATTTCCTATTTCACAGATCAACGGCTAGATCTATACTATAGGTTATATATCTCTAATATGTGGGTTTCTAATGGTTAAGCCAGGTAATTTAGGGTTGATCTAGGTATATTGACCTCCTAATATATCCAATGGATCAATCTATGTGATTTGATCATCTTTGATCTTGTTGATCTACGAGATTTTCATAGTTTCTGGCTATAATCATACAAAAGAGTCCTCTTATCCTAAATTTTATAGTCTCATTGGATTCGCGTCATTTTTACGAATATAACAACTCTTTCATGTCGTCGATTAGAGTTATATAGCTTCCTTAATTGCAGTTTTAGTGTCGCTAATCCATGAACGAACTAGATTTGTCTGCACAGTTCCCAGGAAACGTGCATGTCCCAGTCGAACCGAGACCGTTTTCACACATGTGTGCAAGCCCGAGCGATGCTGTAGTGCGTCCTGGACTGCGTTGTGCGGACGCGTCCTTAGCGTAGCATGGCGCATCTCGGCTCTCAAGGCACCCCATGAGTCCTGGTCGAGCCAGGACCCGTGCCCCACATCGCGCTCCCCTGAAGGATGTGCCAGGGATTGTGCCCCGGGTCTGCATTGCTCACCACGCTCCTGGGACAGTAGGGTCAAGGGTTCTGAAATGAACCCTCTTTCCTTGACTGGTTCTCCAGCTGGGAAACACTAGATCTGGCCGAATTCTAGGGGAAAATGGAGAGGAAGAAGAGAGGGGGAAACCTTACTTGAGCAGCCGAAGAAGGTGCCCTCTTTCCGGTGTGCAGCTCCCTTTACGTGTGCTGGAATCCCAGGTCACCGAAAAAACCTGAAGAGGGGGAAAACCTAGTTTTTGGATGATTCCAGGGAAGAAATGGGGAAGAGGAAATAGGGAAATGGTCGGCCCAAAGTGAAGACTTAGGCCAGCACTAGAAATCGGAGAGGAATTCTAGAGATGGGTTTTCTAGTTTTGCTGGAAACCTTAGCTTGAGATAGTCGGAGATGGAGAAGAAGGGATGATCGAAGAGGAGGGGGAAAGGGCTTTTTAAAGAGGGTGAAGGCGGTGCGGCCATTTCTGCCTCCTCACAGAGGCAATGCTTATGCAGGTCAGTGGCTGGAGGTAGGGGACGACCTGGGTGCTGCTGTTAGTAAAATGGCCCCCCTGTGTTTTTGGGTCGTAATTGTTTTGTTGTCAAATTACAGATCTGCCTTCCATCTTTAAACACTTATAACTTCTTCATACGAACTTCGTTTTTAGTGTTATTTGAGGCGTTGGATTCCATTTTGAGTGTAAAATCTAATGGTACTGATATTTATCACAAATTCCTTTTTTTATATTTTTATTAATATTAAACATCTATAACATATATTAATTTTCAAAATAAACCATTTTTACAACAGAGCTTCAAAATTTGAGTCATTGTAGCTAAGCCTCGCTCTATGAGAGTCGTCATTTTCTGGGACTCTTAGATTATGGAACTTTTAGTTGTATTCAAACTCTAGGATCGCCAAAATTTTAGTTGATTTAGTTCTCTTATATCTCAAGACTTGTAACTAGTTAGGGACTTTTAAGGCCTTTCAACTTCAACCATTCACGAACTTATAGATTTTAGGATTTTTTATCATCTAAGGACTCTAATGTCTCTAGAATTTCAATTTTTTAGGGACTCTTAGGTTTTGGGACTTCTAATCATCCAAGGTCACCAATTCTTTGGAATTTTAGCCATTTAAGGACTGTTAGAACTCAAGACTTTTCATCATCCAAAACTCCAATGTTTCTGAAAGTTTCATCATTCTAGGTTTTTTAGGTCATAGTTGTAGTAAATCAAGAACTCTATTGTCACTATAATTACTATCATTCTAGAGTTCTTAGGTGGTAGGATGCGTTCTGAGAACTATAATATCACTATAAATCTTGTTGATTTAGAAATCTTAGTTCATAGGTCATGATTTGGACAAGGAGTCTTGAACTATAGGAGTTTGGTTTGCGTCAGGAGTCTCAAGATATGAGACTTTTTTACTGGAGTTAGAAGTTTGAAGCTATATGACCTTTACTAAGTCTAGGAGTTCAAGCTATAGGACTTTGAGTAGGTTTAGAAATCCTTAGACCATAGAATGTTGAATCGGTTCAAAAGTCTAATAGCTGAAGAACTTTGAATTAGGTTAAGAATTTTTAAACTATAGGACATTGAGTTGGTTGAAAGCGTCTAATAACTATAAGACTCTACATTATTTTAGAAGTCTTTAAGTCAAATGACTCAAAATGATTATTAAACACTAAGTAGGTTTAGGATTTTGATTAAGTTTAGAAAATAATTAAAAAGGAAAAAGAATCTGGCCATAGTTTTATGTGTCAATTGAGGCACATTGATTATTGAACTTAAGAGTCTCAGGATGTTAGAACTCTTGCGACATTAGAATTTATATTTATTTTAGAAGACTTGGAATAGTAAGATTCTGAATAAACTTAGAAATCTCTGAACAATCAGATCTAAAATTGATAAGAGTTTTGATATTTATAGGATCCCGTCAATGTTTTCTTTTCTTAGCTCCACTTTGATCAAAATGTTAGTGGAACTTTTTAGCTTAAATTTGATTAAAGAAACTTTTACATTCTAGGTGTTTTAGTAATTGTAGGAGTCTGAAGACTTTAAGAGTATTGCAATCGAGGTCTCTTGGTAGGATAAATTGGGTGCCCAGTCTAGGTGGCTAATGAGCCCCATCTTGCCAGTATTAGGTCCATCCTATGACTATGTCAAGAAGTTTTCTTTCTTTTTGGCATAAAAGAAGAAAAGTATGTGCCACATTTATGATGGGGGTCCCACTTAAATCAAAATGCTTGGGGGACTTTTCAACTCAAATTTGATTTAGGAAACTTTCAAATTTTAGAACATGTAGTCTGACTTATGGCACCCCGTGTTTTTTCATGAAAATTTTTCGCAATTATTTCAAAAGATGGTGCGCCTCTAACTTTTTAAAATACAAAAAAAACAATGAAAAGTTTTTCTTTGAAACTCATTTTTCCAAAAACTCGGATGTCACCTTCATGCTCACACTATACATATATATATATAGTTTTCTAAAAGATAGAACTTTATTTTTGAAAACAGGACCCATCCAGTGGTTCACTTATATAACCCCTATAACATGATATTAAATGTCCAATATCACAATTCAAATGACTAACTATACAATACAAAAGCTTTAAATAAAATGTATACCTGTGTGCAAAAGTATGGTTGCTGGATTCCTTTTGTTGTGTACATCTTCTCCTGTCTTTCTATATTTGAGATATTGTAAACATAAAACATTTACAATATCTCAGCAAGCTATGCTTGGTAGGGGAGTTTAAGAAGCATGTTAAATCTTAAGATACATTACTTATTCAATAGTAATTAGAATATTCATTTCCATAGCAATTAGGTTAAATTGAATTTACAATATGTTTCATATCTCAATGACCCATTTGTAAGCCAAATATCTACATGTTTTCATTATTATTAA
Source organism: Warburgia ugandensis (assembly GCA_035236585.1). Taxonomy (NCBI): domain Eukaryota; kingdom Viridiplantae; phylum Streptophyta; class Magnoliopsida; order Canellales; family Canellaceae; genus Warburgia; species Warburgia ugandensis. The sequence goes on along the minus strand of CP141128.1, from coordinate 74,180,872 downwards.
TAATTTCATTGATAAATCAGATATCTTTACTCTTTTTTTTTTCATCAAATAAATACTTTAATTCCATGAACCATACTCAGCATACAATTCTACCCATTCATTAACCCATATGAAAACATATATGAAACTACTCCCTCAATCATATTAATATAACAATAATACACATATATGAAGATTGTTAAAGGACACATAAGATTACGAATATAATCAACGTCACCTAATTTGCATTCCCAAATTATGCTGGGTTTCAGAATCATACTCCTCATCATGCGAGGTTCATAATTATCCAGCCACTAATGGTATATCAATATAATCCTCATGCCCTCACTATACGGGGTCCACAATCCTCCAGCTATTGCGAGGAAAACAATATAAGGCATATCATCATGCCATATCATATAAGGCGTCTCATAATGCCATCATATACACATGTCCCATGGGCAGCATGCACAATGTATATAATATTGTCCTCTTTGGGTCCCTTACAACTGCCTAACTAACGTCTCTTGGTAATCCTCAAGGATATGCACCATAGTGCACCAAATATAAGGACTACTATGCATGTAGTCAGAATCCATACAACGTGCCGGATAACTGCTCAATAATTCACCTATACCATCCTCGGTGGAAATCACAATATCCATGCTCGCATGGGGAGGACCATGGCTATCATAGTGGCGGCCTTCCCATGATTGCCCCACCCGACTTTTTGCAACGCATAGTGCATGGTATCCATAACATAATCAATTTCGGAGAGTGGGTGGCCAAACCCTCATAACTCTCCTAGCATAGCATACCCAGGCCTACGTCTGTCTAAAACAAAACTCGCAGGCCTCCATGCTGGGATGTAAAATAATCATAATAGCAGGCAATTCGCCTATTCATATATTTCATAACAAGAATAACATCCTCACTTATTTGATGATAACCCACCAAGGATATATCCTATAACCTAGACTCATACATCATCAATATTGACATGGTACCCATGTACTATAAACAAAATTTCACAATTCACATACATGATGTACAAGGCATAAGCATCAATTATAACATGCAATTCTCTTAATTAACATTATTTCAATTTAAAGCATATCGAATATCAATCATATAGTCAGAAATAAGATCATGTTAGAACATGCATCTTATAATTTAGACATGCTGTCTTAAATTTCCACCTACCTCGTGTGACGCATTCACCAGATTCCACTAGCTTTAATTGCACTCTTCTTCACGATCGACCCCTTATGCTTCAACTCATTGTATGCCTTCCTAACAAGCATTGATGTAAGGACCTCATTTAGGTAAGTTGAAAGCCTAGCAACACTAAGATGTGACCTACTAGATATCAATCAAAGTTTTTTTTACCCAGATACACAATGACAATAGACATGCACAAAATGACCAAGGCTGAAATAAGTAAAAGAATAGGACTGATCATCCACACCTGAGTTGCCATTTTAGCTAACTGGAGGGTATTTGGCATAATACTATTCAAAAGACCCCACAGAGTATCTTTGATGTCAGAAGCCTCCGCAATAATTCTATGCGCAATTGTCTCCAGCCAAAACCCCTCCACTGCCTTCAAAGAAGCCTAACTCCCTCTGCAACACCCTTCCAAACGCATCCACCCTGATCTTGTACTCCTAGTTCAGGGCCGCCTATTAAAGAAACAAAAGCCATCTTTGGGAAATCCGTACCCAGTTAATGCAGAAATCGTATTGTTCCAAGAAACACATCCCAAACAGACATTTTTTATTCGAACTCATGAGGAGCACAGGCAAATGGGTTTCCACGACTGGCTAACCAAAGGATGTATGGAAAGATGGTGACCCACGTTGGGGAAAGGATAAGCTGCCGGTGAAAGGCAGCCCAGGCGATCCAAGACGGTTCAAACATCCGCAAGATCGACTGCATTAGGCTGCATTGGAGAGAGAAGAACTAAGAAAGAGGGAAAAGGAGGAGTAAGGGGAGGATTTACCCAGCAGGAGAGGGTATGATCGGAGATGGAAGAGTAATCCGATCGGAGGGGGTTTTTGCATCTCATTTGGGGTTGCCGGGTTAGGGTTTTCAAGGCTGGAAGAACAAATCGTGAGATCTGTTCTTTCTCTCATCGGTGGGAGATCCAAGCAAGGGGAGCTCTCCGTGTCGATGGAAGATCCGACTAGGGTAGCCCTAGCTTTTGCCCTGGAGAGAGAGAGAGAGAGAGAGAGAGAGAGAGAGAGAGAGAGAGAGAGAGAGAGAGAGAGAGAGAGAGAGAGAGAGAGAGAGAGAGCAGACCTGACCTGACCTGACCTGACCTTTCGTCGGGTTTGCAACGTGAGGGGGGGTGCCAATATCAATTTGGCCCCCTCCTGTTAAATGGTGTTCTTTGTTTTTTTTTTTTTTTTTCTTTTAATTACCATATTGCCCTTGACTTCAAAGGTCCATCTTCTTCATACGGGCTCTGTTTTCAACGTTCTTTGGCTTGTTGGATTTCATTTTTCGAGCACTATCTAATGGTTTTATTAGTTCCAAATTATACTTCTATAAAAGGATAATAATATTTTGAGGTTGTTACAATCCGACTAGGACTCTATTGCTTTACAAGTTACAATAATCTTCGGAGTCCAAAGTCTTTAGGAGTGTCACAATTACATGTCTCTTGGTAGGAAAAAGTGGTTATCAGTATTGGTGGCTAATGAGGGCCATCTTGCCGCAATTAGGTCCATCCTAGGACTCCTCAAGAAAGAAGGACAGGCACCTAGTTTTATGTGTCGCTTGGGCCCTTCTTCATTTCCCTGAGGGAGTTTTTAGAAAAAAAAAAAAATCCTCCGTTGGAAGAACCATAGTAGAATGAATGGATTCTCGAGGGCATGGTAAGATCTACCATGAGAGGGATAATCTATCGGAATTTGACTTTAGTAAAAAACCCTCCTGGGCATGGCAATCCCAATTTGGAGGATTGGAGAGGAAGCTAAAGCTTAGAACGAATAGTCCTATCCATGATAGTGAAATACTTAAGACATAACAAAGAAGAAAAAGAAAGAAAGGAAACTAACTTACTTGAACTTTATGAAATTCTTTGAAAATGTCTCAATAATGTTTTGAAATCTCTCAACTTTTTATAGACTCTCCTTTCTCTCTCTTTGATTTTCTCTATATTCATTTTCTATCCCTACATTTGGATGGAAAGAGGGTATTTATAGATGTAAATTAGTAGGGAGTTACAGAAAGTTTAGGAAAATGGGAGAGTTGGTTAAGAAAGAGATCATGGGCGTGAAGTAGATAGATGAGAGTTTCAAATTGGCTAAACATTTCTAAGAATGCATAAATAAATAAATAAATGTGGGATGACAACAAAGAGATAGAAAAATATAGGATGGATGGGGAGTTGGATAGAAAATCTGAAAAATAAAGTGTAGTAGTAATTGGAATTATGGGCTTAGCAGGAGAATGAGTAGGAAAGAATGTGGGAGTTATAAGTGAGGAGGGGAATCTATGGAGGAGATGTAGGAGCTAGAAAACATGGAATGTACTTTAAAAAGTGAGAAGGAAAATCATGGGGATGAGAGAGAGAGAGAGAGAGAGAGAGAGAGAGAGAGAGAGAGAGAGAGAGAGAGAGAGAGAGAGAGAGAGTAATGAGTAGGGATTCTTGTAAGCTTTTTTCCAAGAATCCTAACTACAAGACGAATGCTAGGAGCCCCACATTATGATAGGGCAACCTTAAGCTCCTTCGAACTTGGACTTTAAAAAAAAAAGAAGGTTTTGAGGCCTCTTGTGTGGGTCCCATTTGCTTACATAGTTTCACATGCTTTGAAATGGAACTCTTTGTAGGATATATATTTATGTTCTAAGAAGCCTAGGATAGTGTGATTCCATACAACTATTTAGACCATAAAACAAGTAGCTCTTCCTTTCTTTACTTTCTTGAATCTTTTTTTGCCCAAAAATATTAAGAAATGAATAAGCTTAAGTGTATTAACATTTTTTTAATAAAGATAATAGAATCAAACTGAATGGATAATTTGCTATCTCCACCAAACCGAATAGAATGGATATAAAATGGATTATGAAAATGTGAACGAATGAAATTTATTGGAATGGATATAGAATGGTGGTATCCAAATTGTTGAGAGCCCTTTGTTGGAACTAAGGCAATATACAAGCAATCCAAGAGAAGCACACTGGAAAACTTTTTTAAGAGAGTAAATGCAGCATGCTAGACGTACTTTCCATTATGGATTGCACTACTAAATAGAATATGCTGTGGTAGAAGGCTATAGTGACGCAACTAAGAATTTGGACCTCGTAGATCAAAATCATTATATGTTTGGATCCTTGAATTGTGGAGCGATTTCGTAAAATTGAAGAAATAAATATGTATTACTCACTTAACTATGAAATATGAATTTATAGAATTAGCTTCCACCGTGAAGGAAGTAAAGTAGCTAGGATACCTATTAGTGGATGTAGTGAAGAAGGAGACAAACACATTACACATTTAACTATGGAATCTAAGTCATGGATTTATCTTTTGTTGAGGAGGAAGCAAAGTGGCTAAGAAACTTATTAGTAAACATACCTGCCTTTTTTTCAAAATAATTCAAAAGTTCTTGCAAATTTCAAATTCAAGGCAAATTACAAAATATTAATAAGAATTTACCTAATAAAACTCAAAATTTACACAAAATTTTAAATATTATTTGTTACTATAGTTACAAATTCAACTAAAAAGCTTAAATCCAATCAATTTTTTCCTTATTCTTTAAATATTTTTGTGAATGTTTGCCAATTTTTTTGAATATTTGCCTTGACAATTTATTCTGGTATCTAAACTCCAGAACCACACAAGCTTATAAGTTCATTAAAAATGCAAAAGGGCCAGCAAGCCAAACAATCTAATTAAAAGATCTGTACATTTGTCAATTGCTAAACCTCATCCATCAATCTAATAGACCTATACGTTCTTAACTATCAACCTCATCCATCCATCTTAGCCTTCTCTCTCTAACTCATGCACGCACTTTCGCATTTGACCTTTGTCAGACTACATAATAAGCTGCGAAAAATAGGCAAAACATTTCTCAGCGAAAATCTTCACTATGGAGTAACTTCTATCCATGGATAATACGTTACAGCCCTGGTGCCGTTGGCCATATAAGGGTAGCACGCGAGGGTGCCGATATCATCCGGAGTGGAGGGTTTCGTCGCCCCGTGCAAAAGTTTTGTAAACGGACCAACATCCTCACTCAGAAAGACACAGGCTTCTTGCATGCAAGCTTCCATGGCGAAGCTGCAGAGGGAGGGTCTTTCTCTCTCTAGATTCGGCGCTCTCGTTGCACAATTGGAATCGATAGTGGCTTCTGCTCGTCAGCAGCCTCCAGATGCTCTTCTCTGCTTCGACCTTCTTTCAGATCTTGTCTCCGTCCTCGATGAAGACCCTAAGGTTAGGAATTTCCTTCTTTTCTCACTTCTTCACCGATATCTCTAGATTTTATATTCATTCGAACCTCCGCAAGCCTACTGCTTGGTTTGCTTTCCCATCTGAAATAATCCCTTTTTTGCATCGTTGCTGTAGTGCTGATTGAAATTGTCGACTCGGCTGTTTGGTTTTTCGTTATGATCCTATGAATAACAACTCTGGCCAGTTACAATACAATGTAGTCTTCTTCGTAGCGATCCATTTCTTGCATCAATCCCTACTGTATTGATTGAAATTGTCGACTCGATGGCTTGGATTTTGTCATGATCCTTTGAATAACAACTTTGGCTAGTTAGAATGCAATGTAGTCTTGTTCATAGTCTAGTGAGTTTTCTTTAAGTTTATTGATCACAGCTGGTTGAGGGGATCGGTGGCAGACGTAGCATTTTGTTGTTTAGACAATTGAAGGACTTTCTTGCTTCACTTGCTCTGGTATCGGTCACAGTTGATGGATTGACTGTTCGGATTTTCCTCATGATCGTATGATCAACATATTTTTACTAATTACCGTACAATGGTGGCCTTGTTCGTAATCTAATTTGTTTATCTTAGGTTTCAGATCATAGGTGACTGAGAGACTCAGTGGTATCATTCTGTTGTTTAGATAAATTGAAGGACCTTCTTGGTTCAATTGCTATGGTGTGGTTGATTTCAATTAATGGATTGACAGTTTGAATTCTCATTGTGATCATTCTATAGGCATCATTTTACCAGTTACAGTAGTGAGTTCCTTTTCGGTTTTCTGATCAATCTGAGGGTGAGAGAACCTGTGTTAGTCGTATCATTTTGTTGTTTAGATGATTTTATGGACTTTCATGGTTCACTTGCTGCTATTTTCATCATAATTAATGCATTGGACTGTTCAGGCTCTCAAAGTCATTGCTTGATCAGTATCGTTTTATGATTGACTGCACAATGTAGCCTCATTTCTAGTGTAGGGAGCTCATTTCGCTTTACAGGTTACAGGAAGGCTGAGAGGACAGATGCTAGACATAGCATTTTGTGTAGCCAATTGAAGAGCTTTCTTGGTTAACATGATGTCATATCAATTTTAAGTTAGACTGGACCTTTTGATTCTCAGAAGCCCACAGGGACAGAGTTGATGCTCCCACATCCATAGCATGGGTAGTTGATGCAAGTGAATGATTTGAAATTTGAGTTATTTCACAGAATAATACTCATAGATATTGAGCTTGTAATGGTACCTTGCAATTCAAATTTATGGCTGAAGAATGAGCATGTAGTCTTGTTCATGGTGCAGTCTGTTTGTCTTAGGTTGATCAATAAAAAGGGCAACCCGGTGCATGAAGCTCCCACATATGTGGCGTCCAGGGAAAGTGTGGACCACAAGGATCTATAGTATACGGCCTTACCTTGCAGTTTGCAAGAGGCTGTTTCCACGCCTTGAACCCATGACCTTCAAGTCACACGGCGACAACTCAACCGTTGCGCCAAGGTTCCCCTTCCGTCTTAGGTTGATCAATGAAGAAGGGCGGCTTGGTGCATGAAGCTCCCACTTATGCAGGGTCCGGAGAAGGGACGGACCACAAGGGTCTATAGTACACAGTTTTAGGTTGATCAATGTGAGAGTAAAAGGATTGGTGGTAGACATAGCAAGTTTTCTTCAGATACTTGAAGATCTTGCCTAAATTGCTATCATTCCCATCAGAATTCATGGATTGGGCTTTTTGGATTTTCACCATGACCAAGATCTCCAGTCACTGTACAATGTAACCTTGTTCATGGTTGAGTCCATTTTTGTTTTCCAGATCACAGAAATCTGAGAGGATCATTTGGAGAGGTAGCATTTGGTTTGGGTTATTGTGGAGCTTCCTTACTTCATTTTTTTGTGATATCAATAGCAAGTGATGAACGTGGCTGCTCTGGGTTTTCATTGTGACTGTTATACCAGCATTTTTTTTTACCAGTTATGGTAATGATTTTGTCTTAGGTTTTCAGTGATCATCTGGTGGATTGAACTGTTTAAATTTTGATTGGTTGTTAAGTCAACATATTCTCTTCAGGTACTGCATGATTTAGGATTTTTCACACCATAATCAGTTTGTTTTGGGAGGGAAGCCTTGGCGCAAGTAAAGTTGTCGTTGTGTGACCTTGAGGTCACGGGTTCAGGGCGTGGAAACAGCCTCTTGCAAAAATACAAGGTAAGACTGCGTACTATAGACCCTTGTGGTCCGCCCCTTCTCCGGACCCCACATAGGCAGGAGCTTAGTGCACTGGGGCTGCCCTTTTAATCAGTTTGTTTGGGTTTCTGGATATCTGACAAGCAGAGAGGATCAGTGACAGATTTAATATTTTGTTGTTTTGATAATTGAAGGGTTTTCATTGCAGGAATCAGTTCTCCAGTGGCAAAGAAAGTGTGAGGATGCTCTCTTTTCTCTGCTTGTTCTTGGGGCCCGTCGCCCTGTACGACGTCTTGCCTCATCGGCAATGGCGAAAGTTATCTTGAAAGGTGATAGCATTTCAATATACTCGAGAGCTAGCAGTCTCCAAGGATGGCTGTCTGAGGGGAGAAGAAGTGATCCCCTTTCTTCTGCTGGTTGGTATTTTAATTTCTGGTGCATGCAGATTCTTCTTGTAATTACTTTGAGGGCATCAACCATGATTTTTCATATAAGCATCACTGACCACATTATATGTTGTCTTCCTGTGAATCATTTGTTTTGTTTGTTTTCTCAGACTGTTAGCTGGATTTATTCATATTTCTGCTTTGAGAGCTAAGGATATAATGCATTGGCATTTCTTGTTCAATTGCATGGTATTTCTATATTTTTCTTGATTTATCAATAGAGTTCACCTTCCATTTTCCTGAATGAAGGACTGCCAAAAATCTACTAGTGTCCTCCTTAGGCTGAATTATCACTTTAAAATGGCATGATCAGTCCTAAAGAAGTCAGACATTTTTCTATGAATGATACTTATTTAGTTTAAATAATTATGCTGCTGTCAAATGAAAAGAATAGAAGCAGGGTTCTTCAAGGTAAGGAAATACAGAAATGTGGTTAACCATTCTAGGTCGTCCATATTCATAGGGCTCTGAAAGGATGGTCAAGGCGGGTTTGGAATTTAGTTTGACTATGTCAAATGCTGCTATTTACATTTCTGTATTTATATTGTTAAAAGATATACTCTCATATTGAATAGTGATTGCTATAATTCTATGATTTTGTTTTGTCATAAGATGTGATTTACCTTGGGATTTTTCTGCATTTCTTTACTGTTGTTTGCTTCTTGTTGATTGTATTTGTAGGTACTGCATTGTGCTTGGGAGAATTGTACCGCTTATTTGGGCGAAGGATCACCTCAGGTTTGACTGAAACAACCAACATTGCAGCAAAGCTGATGAAGTTTCATGAGGTACCCATAGTTGAAGAACACTTATTGTTAGTCTCTTAGATTATTATCAAGTTCAGTGGCCTATGCTCTTTATTGTGGTTCATTTCTTTGTATTTAAGAAGGCTAGATCATGTTGTAATTTAAAACCCTGTACTTCACATAAATGATATCAGAAACTAGGTTAATCAAATTCAATTGTAGATGATGTTTTAGCTATTTGTGAATGTTTTCTTCACTCTTTGAGGTATTGAGCATTTCCTCTAGTTTTTGCAATAAGTAACCATAATTTTAAAAGTAAAACCATTACACTGAAACTAGAAACATGCTTGAGGAGTCAAAGATAATGGCAATTGAACTATAAAGTCCTCCCATATATGCTTCTATACCCTGAGAATGAAGTCTATACCATCCACATCATAAGCTATGAGTTACCCACATTTCTGGTTGCCTCCTATATGATATATTTGATGCATCCTGCAATTTTATGCATGCACTTCTTGTTCAGTTGTGTGAGTAGAGTTCTAAATGTCCTTGTATGATTTAGTACTTTGTTCTCTTTTGGTACATATGATTTAGTACTTGAATTTAGTTCAAAATATAGGGATCTGGAAATTCAAATCAATAGGACATTCCTGTGGAGTTAGTAGTATTATAGTTTTGTTGAGAATATGGGTTTGACTACTTGGATAGTACCATTAGGATGAATCCTAATGATAAACCTTAGGGTCTTATGCTCAAACACTATGTAGTTGCAAGTGCAAGGTGCACCTAGGCGCAAGGGGTGCGATTCATGCCTTGAGGACCAGGCAAGGTGACAAGGCGCAAAATTAAGTAAATTAAATATTTAAAAATATAAAATTCCAAAAATTCCAAAAAATAAGAAAACTATAAAGGTATGAATAAATACTTGTCAAATAAGTGAAATGGAATTCTTAAGCAATAAATCAACATGTCAACAACAACAACAACGTAAGGTTAAACTAAACAATTATACACAAAGAAGTAAGTTTAGAAACATAGAAATTCAATGATAGTGATGTTATCATAATATTAGCCTCTCTGCTAGTCCCTCAAGCTCTTGTGGCATTGCATCGTTGCCACCATCTTCCTGTAAATCTTGGAACAATAAACAATCAAACAACAGTTACATAAATAAATTAAAGCAAATGTTAGATTGTTAGAGTTAACTATTAAGACTTAAGAGTCATCTTCCTGCACCTCTTCATCATTAAGAAGATCAATATCGTCATCACAATCATCTCCGTAAGAGATATAAACATCTTCCTCCTTAGGATCCTCATTGATGTCATCGTCCTGCTCTTCTCCAATATCCTCCTCTGGTTCTGTTTGAAACTGAGAAATACTGCTCCCCCTCTGCCCCCTCCTTTGCCTCTAGTACTGCCTAGTAGATGGAGCATCACATTCACTTGATTCTTTAGCGAACTCAACATCTAACCGGGAGAGGTCATCACTTAGATGTACCAGATCATTCCCAACATCTTCTTGAACAATCCACTCATCACTTTCGTTGACCTCTCGTAACATAATAACATCTATAGCATTTTCAAACGATCCTCATGTCGTTGGCAAAGGCGCTGATTATATTGAATGTATATTAGATCGTTCAATGTCTTAGCATGCAACCTATTCCTCTTCTTTTTATGGATTTGAAAAAAAAAAAAAAAACTAGTAAATTTAGAAAATAATAAACATAAAGGTAATAACTAAATAACTAATAACTAATAAGTACTAAATTTTAGTATATGAGTAACTTACATCCTCAAAGACATTCCAGTTGTGCTCGTAAGGAGATGCACTGTATATATGAAAGAGGACCTTAATGGTGAATCTTTGAAGACGTGGGACTTCAGCCCTGAAGTTAATCCATCACTCACCTACAAAAGTTGAAGAAAATTAAAGTTAGAAAATAGACAAAATTAGAATAGTATAACAATAAAATTTAGAAGTTAAAACATAGAACAACATAAGACACTTATAAGGGGCTAGGTTTTTTCTCTTGCGTATTGCCAGGTCATTGCCAAACAAGCGTTTAGCATGTCTATAAGTAGATATCTCATCTACTGCCATGTCAGCCTCCTCTCCATCATATAGCCTATTGATGGCATGTATTAGACCATTCTTGATGTCACTGTTGCGATTAATTTCAATGTCATAGTTGTAGTTGAAGGATGGGTCGAGGTAATATTTAGCTGCATGCAAAGGCTGGTGAAGTTGAGAACTCCATCTATTGTTTATGATCTCCTCCAAATATGGGTCGCCTAATGATTATCCTCTGTTAGATTAGCTTGAATCTTTTGTTTGGCCCTGCTATGGCCTAGAAGATATATCCTATTGCCGGCTTCTTGTCACTGTCTAGCACCCTCAAAACCTCTACAAGTGGGGCCATGATCTTCAAACAAAAGAGGTATGGGACACAATTCTTTTAGCTCTTTTACCTTTAGGCCTTTTCGGCCATTTACTGTTGATCCACTCCGAACAGTGGAACATTGCCCTCAAATCTGTCTTCAAGTTCTGAATGCTTTCTAAACTCAAGAAGTTGGTGGCGAAGTGCATCATTGCAGCTCTGACCAAATCTTCTTTCTTCATAAATCTTTTCATAAGATGAAGGACATGTATGTGGCTATGAATAAACACAGTCATTGCCCTAGCTTCTAACACAATTTTTTTCACAATTGGCAATTTGCTGATGTTCTCTAACATCAGATTTATGCAATGTGCCGCACAAAAGGTCCAATATAAATGTGGCCTCCTCACCATCAGCTCTTTTCCTATAGCCACATAGTTGGAGGTATTGTTAGTTATGACCTAAAATAGCAAAGGTAAAATTATATAGGGTGAACTTGCATCATAAAACAAGTTAAATATTTAACACACACAGATCCATCAACAAATTTAAAAAAAACTGACTCAGTTGGACAATTCACCAAAAAGTCGACAAGGTTGCAACCCTTGCAGTCGGTCTACCATTTCAACATAATAGAGCATAAATGAAATTTCATGTAAGTCATTCAGTCACATTAGTGTTACCTTGAGAGGAGTGTACAAGGGTGCGAAAAAGAAAACTGAACACATACCTAATCCAATAAGCTCTATGGTGTTTTATGTATTCTTTTGTCTTCTCTACTTGCTTCTGAAGAAGACTCACCCTCAACTCGTGATACGATGGTGCCTTGAAATCTTAGTCACATAAGATTATAAGATTGTAAAAATAAGTAAAAGGCTAAAACAAGTAAAAAGGGCAGCCCTGGTGCATGAAGCTCCCGCCTATGCGGGGTTTGGGGAAGGGGCGAACCACAAGAGCCTATAGTAGGCAGCCTTACCTTGCATTTTGCAAGAGGCTGATTCCACGCCTTGAACCCGTGACCTCAAGGTCACATGACGACAACTTTTACTGTTGCGCCAAGGCTAAAACAAATATTAAACTATTAACTATTTAAAGTATAAGATAAGTTCCTAAACCATGTTGTGTAGTTGCCTCATACATGATCTGAAAAGAATGACAATGAGCAGCATTGAATGCATTACTATTTGCATAGAACCAAGAGGTGATTTAATCCCACTCTTGTCTCTGTTCATTGTCGTCTACTGCATGGGTGCCTTTCTCTTACCTTAGGCCTCGGGGTTGGGAGCAAAGAGACAGTCAATAAACCTCTTGTTGTTTGTTGCGTGGGTACCTTTTCCTTGCTCTTTTTGCTTCCAATGGAAATACCACCAGTCCTAGTACTATCAATCTCCTTTATTATTCTCTCTCTGTTCTCTTTCTTCTTCTTTGATTCATTCATATAATCTAATATCTTCTTTGATATGTTAGGAGTGACGGGAGAGCATTTTTTGCATTTTGTGACCGCTCATCAAATGTTGTTTCAATCTAAATATTCCCCAACCATACCTATTCCCACAAAGCTTGCACCAAACTAAATTTTTGTCACTTGGATCCTTTGCCTGTCAATATTCCCATCCTGGATCCGTTGATTTTGATGATGCATTGTTGGAACCCATTAATGAAGACATATTATAGTCTATGTCTTGTGGAATGGAAACCTAAGCTGAATCCTGTAAAATAAGTTAACAAACATAAGAAATTTAAAAAGTAAAAAACAGTTAAAAGAAACATAGATAATATGAAAAATATGTTGTGGATTTATCACTTTTTAGCATTAGAATGGAAACAATACACATTTGTTTATTTTCTTATATAAGAATGTAAAAAATAGACTATACTTCATGAATTTTAGAATCATTACAAGAAAGAAAATGGTTGTGTATTGAATTCATCATCAAGTCAAAAAGAAAAATTTGAAAAATATTACATATATAATCTTTTATCATATAAATAGATTAATTATGAGGGTAAAAACCATTCAATATCCCTGTTACAGATAAACGGAAGCTCAGAGATTCCTAATAATTACAACCCACCTAAACTTGAATCATTAAAGTAACAAAAGAAAAAAACCCAAAAAGTAAAAAAACATACAAATTATGAAAAGCATGATGTGGAATCATAATTTTTAGCATTAGTACTGAAATTAACAAAAAAAAGAGTAATTTATTTCAAGAATCTTAGAAGAAAATAACAAAAATGTAAAAAAAATACAAATTATGAAAAGTATGATGTGGAATTGTCATTTTTTAGTATTAGAATGATTTTTTAGCATTAGTACTGAAATTAACAAATAAACAGTGATGTTTTTCATGTTTTTTAGAAGAAAGTAACAAAAAGAAAAAGAAAAAAGAAAAGTAAATATAACATGCAAAATATGAAAACATCGATATAGGATTGTTGATTTTAGTATTATAATGGAAACGTTTACACATTTATTGCAAAAATGAACACAAACAAAAGAAACCCTACTGTATACTGTGTTTTACGGTTTTCACTGAAAAATGATGAAAAAAATGAAAAAGAGTTAAAAAAAAAAAATGAAGCAAGACCATGGAAATGTCACTTTTACCTAGATAATGCAAACCTATGGATGCATTCCACAAAAAATGAGAGAAAAAAATACTGATATATATTGTAATTTTCTATAAAAAATACAGGAAACTGAATAAACAGTAAATGCCACATTAAATCTATGAAAAGAAATGGAAATGATGGGATGGAGTTTTCATTTGTAGCATTAGAGTGTAGATATGTTGACATTTTAGACAAAAATCAAGCATTGATCATTAAAAATGAAAAAATAGTTCTGTTTTTACCGATTTTTTTGGAGAATGAATAATAGATAAATACCCAACAAAAATTTGAAATTTCTTACCTTTAATCACTTTAAGAAAGCTTCAATCGGGCCGACCCCTAATTGGGATAAGGTCTTGATGATGGCGAAGAAAGCTTCAATCGCCAATAGAAGATGAGGATGGTTGCAAGAATAAGAAAAGAAGCCTGGGAAGAAAAAGAAGAAGAAGAAAGGGATAATAAGGGTTTTAAATCACTTAAGGTGCCCCTGGAGTCGGAGGAGCAGAAAGCGCAAGGCGCAAGGCACAAAAAGTTGAGCGACTAGGCGTACCTAGTCGCACTGTGCCTTAAACCCATTGTGCCTGGCCTTAGTCGAGTGCATGGCTGTGCCTTTTTCGCCTAGCTACTAGTTGTGCCTGTGACTACATAGCTCAAACATTTATCTACTCTGAAGAATGTGATCTTGTGTACCATCACAAGACAACCCACATGGTTTCCTGTTCCACACTGAATTGACATTCCATCGATAGCATTAAGTTCACCAGTATAATGAACTGTTTAAGTTTTTTTCTTGGCAGAAAACCTAACATGCTTTCATTAATCTAGGAACTAGAATCATTCAATTGGTGGTTAATTCCATTGGTCATTGCTGGATATTTCTACTGATTTGGACATCAGGTCTTAGAAGGCCCTTGCATTTCAAACTATATCCTCATTCATAAGACATGGTTATTTTTAACTTGTGTTTTAAGCTCCATTTCTGCTATTCATACATGACATATTTGATAATAGGTGAGAATCTCACTATTTATGTGCTCCTTTATCTGTTGGCACCAGGGAGACCGCCATAAAAGCTATGTAATTCCATTTTCTGTGATCAAAGATGGGGTGTCTGACCTGCTTCCACATCTTCCCCTTATTTACTTGTTTCAAGTTTAACATCAATAACTGAAATGACAGGATTTTGTGAGGCAAGAAGCATTGCAAATGCTTCAAAATGCATTAGAAGGCTCAGGTGGTAGTGGTGCTTCTACGGCCTATTCAGAAGCATTCCGTATCATAATGCGAGTTGGTGTTGGGGATAAATCATTTATTGTCAGGCTAGCTGCAGCAAGATGTCTGAGGACGTTTGCTGGTATAGGTGGACCTGGATTAGGGGTTATGGAACTTGAAAATTCTGCTTCTTATTGTGTCAAGGTGGGTTTTCGTTTTCTCTTTTAAACTTGCACATTAGAATCTTGATCCCATCGTTGGCTGCTTTGCTTGGTAATCTGACATATCAGAAGATGCTACTTTTTTTATTCTCAAGTTGTTTTTGATAAGTAACTTTCTGTAGGCTCTTGAGGATCCCGTTTCATCAGTTCGGGATGCCTTTGCTGAAGCTTTGGGCGCCTTGCTTGCTCTGAGAATGAACCCAGAAGCAATGGTATATTCATTATCAAATTGCGATGGTTGCACATTGACATTTTGTTTCTTTGTAATTATAATTTTTTTTTATGTTCACTGTTACTAGGTACAGGCAAAAGGCAAAGTTAATTCTACTCCTGTAAGAAAACTGGAAGGTGGTTTGCAGAAGCATTTAATAGGCCCATTCATTAGAGGTAAAGCCTGACAACTTGTAGTCCTTAATTATGCCAAATCCTGAATTTGCACCACTTAATATGATTCTACGGAAAGTCTTTGGTGCTCAGAGAACACGGATTGTTAAGCATATATAGCTCTGTCGATTTGGTCAGTTGAAGATCACTTGTATTCTGCCAAACCTCTCTGATTGAATCTGCTGCTAATCAAGGACATTGTTGATGCAAGAGACGTCCTCAAACCGAGAAGAAAACTTCTATTCTGCCAAATCTCTCTGATTGATTGCTGCTCAAAATGGAAATTGTTGATGCAAGAGTAGTCAAACTAGCAAGAACAAAGAGAATGCACTCAGTTAATCAAAATCAAGGAGGAATTAGTTAAAGAGGAATGAAAACCACACCAATAAAAGGTATAGCCTGCTATGAACTATAATAAAGGACTATGTAATCCTAATCCATCCAATTTAAATGGGGCATTCGTCTGTTTACTGGAATGTTGATCTGCAGCGGAGGAAAATCCAAAACTTGTTCAAATCTTTAGTTATAAAAATATCATTGTTAGATCCAACTTGATGTCCAGCAGCACAATTGAAACTGAGTTGAATAAAAAACTGTAATCTCTGCTCTTAGTGTGGCTAAAGACATTGTACTCTTAAATGGTTTTTAAGTTAGATCATCTCGATCTAAGCTTGTAAGTTTTTCTCTAATTCAATGAATTCAACCATTCAAGAAAAGGAATACCATGTTAGTTTGGGTGCAGAGAAACTTCTGGATATGCTTCTGAAGAATAAAAATAATAATATATCATTATATGCAAGCACCACCATGCTCATCTATTTGCAATTCAAATCCATGGAGCACACAGCACACTGGATGGGCTCATCTCGATACCTACACAGGACCTGCATTAGTTAGATTTCTTGCTTTTGCTTCATGTGTGATGGTCGACGATTGCTGCATGCTCCACTTTATGAGCTTATAGCCATTTATCTCAATATTAAGATTGATGGTCACTTTATTGGAGAAAATTGAAGAGGATAAGTTTTTACATCAAATATACAGCTAAATAGCTCCACGGACCTGACATATCTAGGAGCGTCATGCACCAGGCTGCCCCTTTGTTAATACCGCTAAATTGCTGACTGTTTTAACGAAAGCATCAAAGACGATCATAGTAACTATTTGATTGACAGCGAAAATATGTGAGGAATATATTAGCTTGAGGCGTGTTTTGGGAAAGGACACTTTTGTAAGGATGTCTGTGTACCTCTTGTAATTTGTGGCTAGGAATACTTACAGGTAATAGTTATTCTATATGTTATAAACTTAGGGACAGTAGTCAATTCATTAGAAAATTATACACCCTTGTTGCATCAAATTCATGATTAAATTGCTGACAATTTCAGTAACTGCTCGAAGGAGATCAATATGACTGTTTGATTGCAGGGCTAAATATTTTTTGAGGATAGTGCTGTACTTGTAATTTGCCATTAGGGAGTGTCAGAAATAACAATTTCTCCATACAAGGATAGTTCCCTGATTGCTCTAATTTGTTTCTAGAGCTTATGGATGATAAATTTCTGTCATTTTGTGATATGGGTGGAAATTAGGTTTAGATCCTCCAACAAAGTCCTCTCTTGTTTCTTCCTTTTCTCATTTATTTTAAGAAGTAAAGTTTACTTGAGCATTAGACAATCAAGAAGAATGTGAAATACAAATAATAATTGCACTGAGAATGAATTTGGGCTGCTAATTCTGAGCATTTTCATTCTTGTCTCCTCTGATAATACAAAAACCAAGCACAGTTTCTTAATGCTCCTTTACAATCTTTTGAGAACTTTGCAAGTTAGACAGCTTCTTCACTACTTTTTCAAGTGTCACAGGCTCCATATGCTCTAATATGATTCTGTAGTTATATCTTAAGAGCATCATTGTGCAGATAGGTTTTACAC
The DNA here is from genome assembly GCA_035236585.1 of Warburgia ugandensis. Classification (NCBI taxonomy): domain Eukaryota; kingdom Viridiplantae; phylum Streptophyta; class Magnoliopsida; order Canellales; family Canellaceae; genus Warburgia; species Warburgia ugandensis. The sequence continues at coordinate 74,163,322 of CP141128.1, read as the reverse complement.
AAATTTTCCAACCACATGTGACAAGCATTCATAAGAGTTCTATCATGTCACCTCATTATCGCACAGTTCATCTCGTGGAGACAATTGAAAACATCAAGAGGTAATTGGAACTACATCTTTTTGCAAGTTTATAATCTCCAGATACACTTCCTTTTTCAGCCTTAATTTTCTCCTCGTCTTCTTAGAGACCATAATCTCACTGCTGCCTTCTTGTGTTATCCCTGTTGCCTTTCCTCTTTCTGCAACTTGAGTCACGAAGACATTCTGGATCAGCAGTTTTCATTGTTCTCCTGTATTGTTTTGACTGAGCCGAACTCCAGCAGTTTATGCTTACTGGTTCCATCTTTATGTCATAGCTGTCCCAGTACAGTTGTCATAATAAAATGTTTCATTATCCAAGTTTGATGCTAGTAGTAATTTCCAACTTGTAGATGTTTTGCCAAATTTGTTCTGCAAATAACCAAGATCACCCTGCTCTCACTTGACTTGCAATACTTCACTGCAATATATGATTTATCATATCTATGTGGTCGACTATTATTTTCTAAGTAATTTGCATGGAGAAAGTTTGCCATTTAAAAGGTCAGTGACACACAACTTCCTTTATTATGTGGAGTGTGTTGCCATTATAAATGCCTATCTGTTGCAATATTTTCTGTGAGCTGTTTATCTTGAAGACATTATTATGCATATATCCTAAGTTCATATTTCGCACATATAATTTATTAACTGCAAATGTCAATGTCACTAGTGAACACTAGTTTGCTGTTGGATATCCTTGGCATGTTCTGCATACCATGCTCAGGGCATGAAAGTTTTCTGGTTTTTGCATAGTTGGTCTCTCATTTAAACCTCAAGAGGGATTTGTTTCTTACTTGGCAAGGTTTATACTTATCATCATTTCTTTAAGTTGCAGCAAGTGGAGTACGCTTGAAGGATGTCCGCATTGGACTGACATTATCATGGGTTTTCATTTTACAGGTGGGTATGTGTTCATTTATTTGTCATTCTTATTTGGTGGATGATGTTTTCTTAGCTGCGATGATATCATACATTTCAATAGTGATACTTTTTCTATTAAAGTTTAAAAACTGTTAGAAACCAACATACTGGTCTTAGTATTATTTTGCAGCTATCACTATTTCTATCTAATTCAGGTGCAAGTATCTTCTTTGTGGTTTGACTGGTGGTTAGATCTTCTGAGTAAAGTTAAAGTGCTCGTGAATACTGAATTCCTTTGATATATGCTGCATTAATTTTATTATTTGAGTGTTTAGTTATAAGATCTCTGACTAGTGCATATGCAACTTTGGTATTATCCTTTCTTTTGTAAAGGTGAATATACATTTTGCTACTGTTCTCTATTGATTTGTTCATTTTCAATATCCTTATGGTCAAAACATGGAGCATGATGTTCTCGTCTATGTGTTAAATTTCCATTGTAGGCAACTCGTCTTAAATACCTCCTTCCAGATGGTGAACTTCAAAATTTCGCACTTCAGGCTATTGACATGCTTCATGGGGATTCTTTTATGGATACACATGCCCTGGTAATTTTCTTCTTGGATATGGCAGTGCTGATTTTAGTTGTGGTTTACAATATACTTCAGCAATAATGTTCTGGATGCAGAGAAGAAGTTTCTCTGGTCGTTTCTGGCTGCCAATTTCCTTAGATTTCAGGATTATTCTAAAAATTATTTATCTCATTGTTCAGTAGAGTTACTTTATGTCATTAGAGCAATGATATTAGTACCTGCTAGCAGTTTGAGAAATAATAATTTGTGCATGAAGGGGTGGATTAGTTGTATATTCTGTATCTATATTTAGTCTATTAGTACTCTTTATGCACAATGTTAGATTGCTACGCTTGAATCTTAGGATATTATTGTTTTTACATATTTACTTGCAATCCTGTGTAATGTCTTTCAATTCTTAAGAAGAAATGATAGATAGCATTCATTTCTCACTACTTTCATGTTGATTTTTTTTTTCTTCTTTTGTATATCAGATTTAGATTTTAGTAATTAGGAATTGAATTTGCTTAGATGTATCTTCCTTGTTTCTTGCAACATCTTTACTCTTTCCTCCTATTTTTAAGTGCCTTAATAGGGAAATGGCAGTTGGCGATGACATGAAGTAATGGGTGTCTTTTATAAAAGAAGGGCATGGACTTGAAAGTGTTTCTGGCTTCCTTAATAATAAAGTTAGAGATGTGACTTTGGAGAATCACAAGATACAATATTGCCTGTGAATGTGGAAAATATGGGCTGAATGTTCTCCCCTCGTAATTCTTATGAGTAACAAAGGTTGATGATACATGGGACTATCATAATATGACGAATGTGATATAATGCAGCTCAACAATGTGCAACAGAAAAGACTTATTCTTGTTGGTGAAACATATATGCATTGGCTGTGATTATAGTTTGGGAAGTGTAAAAAGAGATAGTGGCAAGGTTCAAAATTGCAACTTCGTGAGAAGATGACTAGACTTTGGTTCCAGTAGTGCAATGGAGAATGGACTAATTTTGTGCGGGAGAATGGATTAATTTTGTGCGAGATGCCTCTCATGAAAGGGGCTACAATATCAGTTAACATATTCTAGTCGATCTTGAACTGATGACAGCTAAATACCTAATGGTGGTGTTGGATATAGAGTTAAGAAGTGTGCCATATGGGTCAGGAGAAGTTGCTAAAAGTGATTCAGTTTCTTGGATTTTCTATTCAAGGAAAAGAGAGAGGTGAAGGAATTGTCTGCTTACTTGATAGAAGAAGTAGATTCTTTGCAAGTGAGCCTTAGCAGCTTGAAGCAAGAGGGCAATAGTAAACTCAGTAACATCACTTGAGTTTGGACTGTTGGGGGAGGGTGGTGCATCACTAAGCAGGGAGTGATTACAGGAAGGAGGGGAGAGGCCAAACAGATAATTGTTTCCTCATGAAGATTGTTATTGGAATATGAGTGCTTTAAAAATCCAAAGCACTGGGAATTGGTGAATGTAGCTGAAATGAAGAAGAAAAACCTTGGTTTTTGCACAGAGGAATTTTAGTATTGACCGGTATGTGATCCCCATGGAAGGCTTGATTGATAAATTTTGTATTTCTTTGTTGGTTTGACAAAGGGAAGATGGCTATAGGTGGATATTTACTTGGGTTTATGGGTGAAATGATGAAAGATCAAAGACATGTTTGGTACTAAGTGGGAGGGCACTTCTTGCACTGGGTGGAAAGAGTTGTCGTGCTTAGGAGGATATCTCAATAGTATTAGATTATGTGTGAGGAAAATGCATTACTATGCACTTGAGCATGGCAATATATGATGATTGATAAACTTTGGTTGATCTCCATCTTGTGATGGGGCAGTCCGCATATTTTAATCGGTGGCTGTCCATTTTATAACAGATTCTTTATTGTTCGAAATTTGTTAGCAAGGTTTCCCTATAAATGCTGTATATTTTGCTTTGTCATTGTTTAATAACTGCCCCCATGCTCAAGTGTTCGATGGTGTCTTGGGGATTGGTTTTGTTGCTCTCAGTTGGGTGGATCAAGGAGCTTAATATGGCTGAAAGAATCAAGAAGTAGTGTTGGAAGCTCCTTGTTTTGGTTTTGCCTCCAAACTGTTGCAGTGCTTAATAAATTCATTTCATCGTGAAACTTGACTGGATTATTGCTACTAAGGTGGATAGGTAGACAAGGAGAAATCTGTGGGAGTTTTATATATTTCAGGTTGCAAAGATACGGTGTCTCTTTCTAAGGATGAGGCACAAGAAAGGATTATTTGTAAGGAGGAGACTAGGAGTTAGATGCTTTGGTGTGATCATCTTGAATCCCTATGGGTGCTATTGTTTGCTGGTATACATATTCTTGATGGTGGACATATTTTTGGACATATTTTGCATAAAGGCATAGATCCACACCAAAGAGTGACAATGGATTGCTTCTTTGCAAATTGGGCATGTAGAAACTTTATGATAGGGTGTGGACCTCGACTACCTAATGAGTAGACTGGTCTTGAATTTGGTAGAAAAAGTGGCTTGTATTCCTATTTCTCTGTTCTTATAAGCTGTATGTTTTTTCAGGAGCTCCGGGGAATTTTGCATAAGGATTTCATGTCTCCTTTTCTCATAACAATTGTGTCTAGATGTCCACTAGGATGGTGATAAAGGCTTATGAGGTGTAGTCTTGTTGTAGTCCTAGAGTTAAATTGATGAACATGAATATTTGGCATCTTCAGTGAATAGATGATTTTATCAGTCTTTGTAGTGTTTCAAAGACATGAGTTGTTGACTAGAGGCAATTCTCTAATATTAGGAGGATGTTTTTGGATATCTACTTGTCTAAATCTGTGGTGGAGGTTAATGATGAAGAAGGATGATACTGAAGTTGGACAACACATGGAACAGGGATTAGCTGATTTGACGAGCTTATATGTGGTGCATTTTTGCATGGGTAGGATTGGCCTCGTAAAATCTGTCCAATCATTTTCTAATAGTAGTATTTTGCTATTTGTTTGTTTGCCAAAAGTTATTAAGCAGATGAGCTTGAAAGGACGTTCTCTGGAATGAAAGAAATGCAATGGAGTGATAGACCCAATCTGTCTATCATCTAATTAGTGGTGAAATCTTATCCAAGACCGAGAAGGATGGATTTCTGTAGAAAAACACTTCTGTGGGCAGTTAATGCAAGGGAAATAAGGCGAATGGGTTTGGCTGCTACAGTTAAAGAGATCTATTTTCTATTTTATGGAGTGTAATATCTTTCTTACAAATGCGAGTTGGGGGGGGGGGGGTGTTGTGTGGTAGTTGGAATAAACTATAAAGTAACACTGGGGAATGTTCTGTGGTCGAGTAATATGCATTTAATGGTTCCATCGACAGTCTGCATGCTGTCACCACTAACAGACATGCTGTGGAGGTGGATTATTATCTGCTGAATGGGGGCAGAATGTCTTCGTTCTTATTTTCTCTGGCAAAGTCTTCTTTGAGCAGGAGGTGTGGATGCTGGCTCACTTCTTTCAATGACCGAGTCATTCTATCTGTCTGCCAAGTGGGAACAGGGGAATCGAAGTATAATCACCTGTAACTTTTTAATGTTTGATCCTTCTGTCAGCATTTATCCCAAGACATTGGTATAGCTACTGTGCCAGCCAGATTGCTTGCTATTACTGCTCTCCTTGTGTTGTGGCATTCAGCGAGACTTTGCTTGTACAAGGTCTTTAGGGAAGATCTTTAATTTATCCTAGTTGAGTTGTCATCGTGAGTACTCAAATATGTTTTGAAGCTGGTCTGTTGATCATTTACTCATTCACCACTATGTTGAGATTCACCAAGGACCTTGATCTATCCATATTTTATTTGACAAGGATGATGTCTAGATTGATAGCCAACTTCAAGATATCTTAGGTCTCCTTCCTGGTTTGTACAAGAGAGAAACTGGTCTTGAATCTGTCCTTGATTGCCGGAATATGGATTTTGCAGGAAGAAGTGGAGCTGAAGAATCCTTTCTGGCAGTGGTCAAGTTTTTTGAGGTTTGGAAGACTCATCTTTATTCTTGTGTTACAATGAGCATGCTTCTTCAAGTTGTTGGCTGGTATTGCTGTCTCCAACCTCAGGAGGTCATCGATATTTGATCCTAATTCTGTTGGTGAAGGCTAGAAAGAAATGTCCATGGACGCTCCCAACATTGATGGATCGAACATCACAAGCCCTGAACTGGCTAAAGTGTTAGGAATAGGTTAGTTAGATAGGCTTGTTAGAGTGGTAGGAAAAGTTTATGGAGATGACCCTGGTGGACTTAATTGCTCTTGGTGGGTTGCAGTTAAGGATCTATAGGCAGAGATCCCTGCACTCGGACCAGTGGTTAAGTTTCTGATGTCTTCTTTTTATTGGTCGAAGGTGATTCCAGAAAGTTATACATGATGGAAAGGCATGATTTCTTGCTCGCTTGCTTGTTGATTCTGTTGAAATGATTGATGACCGTATTAAGGGACATTGAATCTCTTTTGTGTATCTCCATTCATCGTGTAACAGCGTGTGCGATCAAGGTTGATACAACTTTGTTTGTTGTACAGCTGGAAACTGTCCCACTTTTAGAGTTAGTGCCATTTCCTTTTCTCTTCTCATAAATATCCTTTCATTACTGAAAAGTCAGTTCCTCTGGTGCCCCTTAAAAACTCCTCTAGCTCCTAGTTATTTGTGTTCTTTTCTATTACTCATTTGGGAGAACTATGCTACTACACTTATTATTGTTGCTATATCTTTGGAAGAGTGAAAATTCCACCAATTTCCTTTATTTTTTTAATGCAAATCGTGGTACTTGATTTCTTTTTGTGCCTTGAGGCACAAAAAGAAACATATATTAGACAACAATGTGAAAATTACGTGAGTAAATATATTAGACAAATATGCATTTTTGCCTTAGACAAACCAGATACTGAAGGTGCACCAGATATTATTCCTGCTTTAGCATGTGTTGCATGCTCCAATATAGTTTCCTAACTCATAAATCTTTCCTTTTTGTTTTGAAGGCATGTGTGCTTTATATTCTTCGGGTAGGGGTAACTGACCAGATGAGTGAGCCTACTCAAAGGAACTTTTTGGTTCTTCTGGGGAGAAAGGTCTGAATACATGTCCCATCAAGCCTTAATCTTGAATGAATGTATGTGCCATAAGCTTATTGTTTGGTAATGTTTCTTTTTGTATGAAACTGAAAAGAGACTTCTGTGGTTTGCAGCTCGAGTCTCCTGATACTGGCCCTTGTATGGCTATTGCTGCATTACGTACCTCATCATATCTTTTGACAACCTTGGGAGAGGTGGGACACAATATTATGGTGCTACCTGCCCTGCAAATTCTCATTTCAGTATCTCTCACTGTGTTGATATTATATTGTTCACAATTGAATATAGAAAAATATGCTCTTCATGGAAATACATGAAGCTGCTGAACATGAAAGTAATTGTAAAGTGGTTGCGAAGAGCTTTATGTCTTTGGCAAAATTTGTTGCTTAACTGGAGTAATGTCATTGTTGAAAACAGAGGAAAAAGGTAAATACAAGGACATAAAGATACATCGTATCTTGGTATAGTGAAAGTATCTATTTTAACAAAATAAAGAGTGAGAGGGCAAGCATTACTGTATCCTACTGCAAGAAAAATTCTCCAAAGGAAAGCATATAACTGAAGGTGATGTTGGAAGACTAATTTGCAGATAGGTGCTTTACTATAAATCTGTTTGAACATAAATGAAACATCAATACATAGTGTAGCCTGCATAGAGAAAACGGTATTTCTTCCAAACAGGAAAATGAACTCACAGCATTTAGGAATCTCAAAAGATAAAAAGTAGATGTGGAACATTTAACATTTCTAGATTCCTCCCTTTTGTTCGAAAGCATTCAAAGAACAGATGATGAGTTGACTGGGATAACTTGGAAAATCTCTGAATTTTATGGTAATGCGAAACGAAAATAAACCCAGGGAAGCCCTTACCAAAAGACTAATGCTGGTGAAAATGACGAAGTAGTATATATTTTAACAAAAAGCAATTAACCTAGTCCTACTCGACATCTCTGTCAAGAATAATGTAAACCAAATGCACAGAGTTTGACTGATAACATGGGATGAAACGAAATAGGAGCTACAAGTATGTTACAATGCCTCCTTACTGGTATTCTTTTATGATTTTCCAACTCCCTTTATGGTGAGCTGTTGATGCTATGATTAGAACAAGCCTACAAGCATGAAATGAGATTGCAGAATTGCTTAAAATCTGGCAGAAAAATGACGTTGACTCTTGGAACTCTTGTTTAACAAACTGGAAAAGCTTATTTCAATAAATCATCCTCTCCCATTTAACTAGCCACTTAATCTCTCAACTTATTCCTAGACATCCTTTCAAGAAATACAATTGACCCATAAAAGGGCAGCCCAGTGCATGAAAAGCTCCCCCGTATGCAGGGTCCAGGGAAGCGGCTGACCACAAAGAAAAGAAAAGAAGGTGGCATTATATAATTGACCCATGTTGTTCATTTTCCTTGTTTGGAAAATTTTTCATATCCTCTCTATCATAGCATATAATGTACCTTCTTTTCTTTTTATTATTTGTAAGACATCCAATATATTGATATACATATTTGGATTTTTCTTGCATAATTACACATGCAAGGGCTATATTTGTTCTTGAAGCCTCAATTGCTTGTATAAATGATGAAGTCACCTCTCATTTGTTTCTGAAACTTTTTGGTCCTCCAAACCAAAACCATCAGAAAAGTTTTTTTTAATTTTTTTTTAAAGCTAGAAACCATCAAAATATTTCGGATACTATGAGCTCTCTCTTTTCACTGTGAAACATTAGAAGTTATTTATTTATTTATTTTAGTTTTTATTTTCTGGAGCTGCTTTGGTATTGGAAATGGTATTTTCAACCTTTGATGAACCTTAGAGGGAACTTAAAATTGCTGTGCAAAAGTTCTTCCACAAATAATCTTGATCTATGTCACCAAGTGTATTTATGTTTGTGAACTTTGGTCCTGAAGAATATGACACATTACTAGGAGTTTCGGTCATTAATCTAGGTGAACTTTTAATCATTGAGTAATATGTTAAGTTGGTCCTTTTATACATAGATATCATATTTATATGTTCCCAAACTAAAGATGAGAAATTTGATGCAAGGAATACATTAAAATAAATCATTTCATATATTTCTAGTATAGTGGCAATTTATGTAACATCTCAGTTTTAAATAATTTAACATTTGCATTCTCTGCCGACCCCTAATTGGGATAAGGTCTTGATGATGATTTGCATTCTCTGACTCTCCTTATCTTTGTTCTATGCTTGTTGAACTGGTAAATGTAATAGGTTGGGAATTAAATACTTATTGGTTATTGATTAAGTATTTTCTTTGATTGATTTGTATATACTTGACATTTTATATTTCTTGTAAGCAAATAAATTGTTATGAACTTGTTTGATTCATCATCCTTTGATCCGTAGTAATCAATTGCATTCCACTCTGTCTGGAATTTGTTGGAATGTTTTGTTCCAATTAGGAGAATGGGACAAAAAAGGACATACTCCTTTCTAGTCAATTGCGGTCATTCCGGTGTATTTCAGTTGTTTTCTTAGTAAATGCCGACCACTTTTCAAAATCAAAATTTCTTCTGAAAACTAGAGTGCCTTTCTGTTCAAAATTGGCAAAACAATGAAATTTTCTGTTCCAGTAGGCAAAGCGGAACTGCCACCCAAACAGAATTGACAACTATGTTATGAACCTGCTTTTCACTGGTGAGGAATGTGAATTACTAGTTCATTCAGCTGGAGTGTAACTCATGAATATGTTTTGCAGCTTGGCTATCATACCAGTTTCATTTTAGAATTGAACCATGTTGTTTATGTTCTTGGAGTTTGGGTTCCCATGTTTTATACATGTGCTTTCTTCTAATGGAAATGTCTTGGTTCAACCTTTTTGCAGGTTCCTGTAGAATTCAAGGAAGTTCTTGATAACACCATTGTTGCGGCTTTATCACATTCCTCGATACTTGTAAAGTCTCTGTTCAGCTAACTAAAGTCAGATTGTGTTTGTTGATTTTTCTTTCTTTTGGTTTTTGGACATCTTTATTGGATTTGGTGTTGGATGAAACTCAGAAATGTTGCAGTTTTGCACTGTGCAAGTATAAATATTATAAGAAATTGTCAATGATGTAATTTGAAAGTATCTGGTGCAGTTGTATGCATACAAGTGACACATGTTGAATGGTCAATAGCAAAAGAATTGTTGAAGCAAAGAGAATCTGGCCGGTAAATCAATAGAATTAAGAGGAAATTGCCAGGGAAGTCTGGACCAAACTCATAATATCTGACCAAAGCTGAAAATGCTGCCAAATCACATGAGCTCACTAGTACAATGCCAGATAACATTGAACAAAGTAGTACATAGTATACTTGTGAATCTTGTTTCCGCACTGGGCAGTACACCAGTATTATTGGTTTCGGTTTGCAAAATGGTGAACAGTAGGTACAGCCAGTATTTTGGTTTCTTCCTGCATTGGCCAAGTAATAAAAATACCATTTATACTGTTTCTTCTTTTTCTTGTTCAGTTCTCCTTCTTGGGGCAGAACTGGACATCTGTACAGAGGTTCTACTCTAGGTTTTGCAGCCTAACATTTGATAATGACACTCCCTTCTAGTACATTTTTTTTAGATCCCAAAAACTAAAATAAAGTACTTACACACATATATGTAAATTTGTAAGGTCTTTACCATGATTTTATTTCACGCTGGTACATAGCGGTTGGCATCTCCAACTGCTGAGGGCACTGGCATAGGGATTTGACAACTGTGGTACGTACATACTTGTGTGTGTACCATGATTCTATTTCACGCTGGTACATGCCGGTGGCAGCCCCAAATGGGGAATTCGACAACTGTGATAGATATGTGGAAAAGTCGACAACCATAAGTGAACTTAATTGCTTCCAATCTAAGGCACTAAGATTGGCCTAGAAATACTTCACTAATAGACTTAAGGTTTGAAACCAACAAAAAGATGAAAGTCATCTAAGATACTATAATGCAGGATGATCCAGCCAGCCAATCTTTTCTTTAAAGTGGACAGAAGTTCCCTATGATGGCTGGTGTTATGGTACATCACTCACAATCATTTGACCACCCTTTAGTTTGCTTTTCACTTCTTGTGTTTATTGTGATCCAAATTGAGCTTGCACATGGATTATATTTAGAAGGTATTTGCAATTTTCGCTTGTGTGGTTTTCCTTTACCAATTCTGTTATATTAATAATATGTTATTTATTGCGCTTTCTGTAAGTAAAAGCGACATATCTCCATGTGGCTGTAAGGATGAGAGACTTATAATAAATTTTCTTCTGCCCTTGATCTGGGCTTTCCTGATTTTACTGGTTTCATTTACAAATATCTAGCTCTGAAGAAGACATGTTTTTGCAGTAGTACTGCTCATGCATATATGCATCTTAAAATATGGTTATAGCATTTCTACTTTCCATAGTGTTTGTACATGATTGATGCCATGTAGATACATCTCATCCAATAAATGAGGTGTTCAAACCTTTAATGTATCTACTTGTTTGGTACAAATTTGATTAGGTTTCATACTGACGGAAGATTTTCTGGTTGCTGTAGGAAATTATACTTTTGTTTCAAACTTATCTTTTGCAATTCCTTACTCTACTCATTTCCTTCTCAATAAATGATAAGTAGAACTTGGAGCATTCTTTTGGTATTTGCTTGTGTCTTGTGCTTTTGGAGTACTTTGTCTATTTCAAAATGAGTAGCAAGGACTATGAAGTACTCTTGTTAGTTTGCTAATCAAGTCTATGAATGATTTTGCAATACAAATATCAAGACCTGATTCCTTTTCCATGATAAGTGATTGATGTTCTTCTTTGTTCTTATTCTTTTGGAGCTTTTATTGGACTAATATTTATGAGTCATAAAATTACCATGGATTTTTTTTTTTTTTTTTTCAAGGTACGTATTGAAGCTGCTTTGACATTGCGTGCACTGACAGAGGTTGATCCTACTTCTGTTGGTGGTTTGATTTCATATGGTGTGACGACATTGTATGCTTTAAGAGAAAATGCTGCGGCTGGAAAGGTAGGCTTGGTTGGCAGATAGTATGTCTGTTCAATTGATATTGCCATGTAACTAATGCTTTGATTTATTTCTGGAACTTGCCTTTATTTGTTGGTACTCCTTGCGATTAACAATTGTCTTCTGATCCATTTTCTGCCTAAGGTTCTCTTTTATATCTTCCCCTTCCTTAAGAGTTTCAGATGTTGGCTTTCGGATTTCTTTTCCCTTTTGACTGTTCTTCTTGTATCAGAGATGTTTCTGATATAAATCTTCATAATATTTGGATTGGAGTATCAACACAGCACATGCACATGTGCTGGCGCCTTCCTTCCACTTGGTGGGGACGATAACCTTAGACAGCTTCTTCTCACCTGAAGAACAGCATTGTAAAAGTGGTCAGGTGAACAAGGAATTGATTGAGGGATGCGAACAAGGAAAACACTTCTCGCAGACCATTTTGCAGCAGCTCTGTTTATTCTTCCAGTATGCAATGAGGCTTTCCCCATGCTGGTTCTTCGGAAGGCACCACGTCTGCATGAGAGATGCAAATGGTGTGGTAGGGATGGGAAGAAAGGGAGACAATGCCTGTTTCTCTCTCTAAAAAGCTATGGTTTTAATTTGATTTTTCTCTCTCTAGAAAGGAACATATTTTACATTGTAAATAGGATTTGACATATCTCTAATAACGCCAAACATATCAAGCATGAGAAAAGTTAAATAAACATGATATCTCACATATGCTGAAGATATCACAGTTAAATAAATGCAATTAAATAAGTTGTATTTCTGTGATATGCCATGATATCTTAGAAACGCCAAACATATGCTGTTAAATAAACCCCCTTAGGTAAAAGAGATAAACTATGGGCCTCCCTTTGACATGGATGATCTCTGAGCTGCTTTAGGTGTCTCTCGATAGCTAGAACTCACCTTCTGTAAGCATGACACCATTAGATGGCTTTGTAGCATTTAATCACCTATTTTAGCACTTTCTCAGCTATTAATGCACTTTCTGCTCGATGACCCATATGTTTCAAACTGAGCCTTGATTGCCAAAAATGCCATTTAGCGCAGTTGGTCATAGACAACGAGGTGCCTCCCCTGGTATGCTTTATTGCAGGTTCAAGGTGGCACTTTCCCCCTTGTTGGGGAGATCCTCAAAACAGATTTAGGAATCTGGGATTCAAGATAGCGTGTTAGTTAGAGTTTGCTTCTGTGCTTTATAATCTTCGCTAAAGACTGATAGTAGTCTTCTCATGGAATTGAGAGCTTGCTTGTTTAGAGCTTCCACTAGTGTCAAATGACCGAAATTTGTTGAGAAACACATTTGGAGAAGAAATCTAGTCCTTTCTATTATGGATAGATAAGTATCGCCTATGTTTATATTATACCTGAACTCCTATCCTTTTCTAAATCACGTGTCTCATGTATGAAAATGCTTTAAGATGACATGGTTATGGATAATGTGATATAGCATTGATAGTAATCATTCTTTATTAGATGGTTGACTGTACTCACAGGGTGACCGTTTTCAAGTTGAGCTTGATGCATTGCATGGGCAAACAGTACTTCTCGGAGCTCTGGTATCCATCTCACCAAGGCTACTTCTTGGTTATCCTGCAAGGTAAACTTCTGCATTAATCTTTTTCTTCTTCTTTTTTTTTTCATATATTTGATTCATATGTTACCCTGCATATATCACAGCTGTCTCGTGGTTGTCAACTTATAATGATGAAGAATTCCATTTGACTTATCTATATTAAAGCTTTCAATTTTCTTGGTATTGTTGACTGAGATGTTGGCATCTTTCTCCTGCCTTCTTTTTCTGGTTCTCATATTTGTTATGTCTTTTTGATGATTGTACTAGGTCTGCTTGACTTTTCTTCACTAAGCATAAGTAAGAAGTCTTCAATGTCTTTCTTTGTTGATCTCTTTGTGCTCAGAATGGCATCCTTATTACATGAATCAGACATGATGGTGGAGGGAGTACCACTTTTTAGGCATTCTCTAATCTCTTTCTTGTATATTGATTGGTTACTTGAGGACAAATAGGATACCTCGGTTATTCTCTTTTTTTATTTTCTAGCCAACCTCTGTTATTCTCACCACTCAAGTATAGGTCTTAATCTTCTTGAGTTACGTTTGATGAGCATCCTCTGTTTGATCTAGCTGCTATTGGCATGAGACTAAGGGGGATACATCCATTAACTCTTCTTGAAATTACCCTTTTTGTTGCCGTACAAGCTGTAATGATTAGACTCTATCAGAGACAAAGGTTGTCACAGCTATTGATTTGATTGCTAACTACTAATTATGTAATTCCAAAACTCTGATGTGAAAAGTTTTTGCATTGTTTTGTACATCAGTCCACTAGGTGTAGTTTTTCATATAGCATTGTTCATTCCGGTGACTGTTCTACTATGGTAGCTATCTTTTAGTGTTTCACAATTTTATTGTGATTTCCGATGCTTTGCTTAGTAAATGCTGAATCTAGATAGCTTTGTACACTTTTTGATATTTGCTTTCTTGCTTGATCAATCCATTTCCAGGTTCTTTCTCTGAGCAAACTCTCTTTCGAATGATTTTGTTACTTAAATGAAAATCCTGCAGGCTGAAGTCCAAATTCTGACCAAATACTCTGTTACTTCATCCCCAGGTTGCCGAAATCAGTGCTTGAAGTTTCAAAGAAAATGTTGATTGAATTTAGTCGAAACCCAATGGCAGCTATGGTGGAAAAGGAAGCAGGCTGGTTACTTTTAGCTTCACTATTAGCTTGCATGCCAAAAGAGGTTTGTAGATGTTTGATTGCTACTCATCTTTTAATTTAGAACTACTGCTATCATTGACATGTGGATTTTCTTGTACATACAGGAGCTTGATGACCAGGTTTTTGATATCCTGTCACTTTGGGCTGCCCCTTTTGGGGGAAATCCTGAACGGCGAGTAAAGCAGGCTGATGATCTGACATCTGAATTGCGGTTGGCCAATTTACAATTCTGTGCATTCTATTGAAGTGCCGTATATTGAACTTCCTGTTGTAATATTACTTGATATGATAATACTCATATGCCACTTTTCTTCTGAGAAAGTTGAATTTGTCCGCTTTTTTGACATTAGTTAATGCAGCAGAGGAAAGAAAATTGTAGTAATTTAGTCAAGAAAGGTAAACATTAAGAAGAATTAGGAGACCAGCCAAGAGCTTGTAACACTTCTAGCAACAGAATCTATAAAATTCTTCAACTTTTACATCTGAACAATGTGAAAGTCCCATTATCTTGTTTAAAGAGAACCTACAATCGTGGCTACCTTGTCACATCACACTTTCCTGCCCCAGCCCAATAACATTTCTCCTTACATTAAAGTCCTGCATAATCTGATTCTTGTGGCTTTCTATTGGAATTGCATGACTTAGCCAGACTTGCAAATGCCGAGAGTTCTATCTAAAGACTTCTAAGAACTAGTGACAAATAGCCAGCATCTTTTCTAGATTGGAAGTGTTCCTAATTTTCAAGTTTCAGATCAGCCTAATGACACCCACTGTGTTTTTTCATAGTGTACGACAATGACAGTGGTAGTTTATCCTGTATTGAACCATTTTTCAGGACCTCCAGCTGTTAATTGTTAGTGTCATTGTCAATATTATTATTTTTAGTATTCTACTTATACTTGGCTAATTAGTTGTGGCACCTGATATTTGCATGCCTCTTTTTAATAGGCACACACCTATCCCACTCTTTGGCAAGTTATGACTCCAACTGGGTCCATCTTTGTGGTTCACATCCATGATGAGCTATAAAGGCAGCTTGGTGCACAAAGCTCTCGCGTGTGTGGGTTCAGGAGAAGGGGTGGACCAAAAGGGTCTATGCTATGCAGCCTTACCTTGCATTTTTGCAAGAGGGTGTTTCCATGCCTTGCATCCTTGACCTTAAGGTCATAGACGACAACTTTACCATTGCGCCAAGGCTCCCCTTCTAGATGAGCTATGCACTAAAAATCTCATCCAATTGAATACTTCTAACATTGATTCTTTGAGTTGAAATATAGATGGTGAAATTGTTTACCATCCTTTTTGAAACTCAAGGAAATAGTAGGTAGGATTATCGAGAGGATGAGTTTAACGTGTTATGGTTCTAGAAAAAGATCAATATAGGTGAGATTTTTATATGATCACTAATATTGGTCAAATAACGAAATGGGTAATGCAAAAATCTTGTTATAAGATGTGATATAACTGTTGTAATCCCATTATTCCATTATAATGCCATTATTAGGTTCCATGATTATAAGAGCTCTTCCTGTAAAGACAGGATGCGAAGACCCAATATTGCTTAGGGATGTAGAGCTGTAGGTTGTTAAAATTCTTTTGGTGCTGCAAGCTTGAAGGACCTTAACGGGGCAAAAGTATGGCTTTACTCAAAGGACTTCATAGCAAGCTTGAAAGGCCTTAACGAGGCAAAAGTAATGTCTTTACTTAGAGGACTTCATATTGAGATTTTCGGTGCCAGACAAGATTCTAAGTGGTTGGTTACTTCTAAAGGTGGGCCCTCTTGGAGTTATGGCATATGAAGAGTGGAATGCACGTGCAGATATCAGGTGCTTCAATTGTTTAGTGTCATCACTACTATCAGGAAATGGTAATTCTAGACCTCCTAATTAGTGTTTGCTCTTAGATGTCAACCCTTTTGTTTTTTTTCCTATAACTATGCCATTCATCTTGTTTAGGCCCATTTATTTAGGCTACATGTGAAAAATCAGGCCAATTAGATACTTGTAAGTGCAATATTTTCATTTTGAAGAATCAATGGCTGTGATTTCAACCCAAAGAAATGTATGCTAAGATCTTCCATTCGGCTGGAGTTTTGGGCATTGGTAACATAAGGGAGGTTGAGCAAGATGAATGGCTTATATCTTTAAAAATCACACCGATCATCATGAGAAGGGCATAGTCTGTGATTAATGGGACTCTTAATATTATTATTTTGAATGAATGGAACGGAAGCAAGAATAAATGATCAACCCGATGAGTAAAGCAACAAACAAAGATGTGAAAGTCTTCTATCCTTGATAATTGGGCTTTTGTTTTCAATTAGTTAGACCATAAACAAAATTTGAAGAAAAATCATAATAAGGCTCCAGAAAATATTGATGATAAGAAGTTTAAAAGCACATCACTAGTAGAATGATGTATCAAGTGGATGATCAAGAAATCAAAACAATATGCGTAAGAAATCTTGATTGTTAAAATTTTAGAAAAACACATCATATGGCCATCGTCATTTTGATTGGTTGCATTTTGTTATTGCAATCAAAGGTTTTAAGTTGTTTGATAGTGTATATACATATGGAGATTATTCTCGCTCTCCTATATTTTATAGTTTCCATCTACTCTTTCAAGTGAGGCTAATATAGTTAGCTTTCCTAGGGTATTGATATTCTCGAAAGGAGCTGTCTACTAGAAGTATTCAAGATTATTAGTGGTCCATCATTGGAGTACAAGTACCATTTTGATAAATATCCTAAGAATATAGAGATTGAGAGAATTGTAACCCAAAATAACTTTGGACTATATAGATATGACCGTAGGATCAGGATATCTGAAGTGAAAGAGGCATTGAAAAAGATGAAATCAGGAAAGGCCTTAGGGTGGGATGGTATGCCAATAGAGGTTTGGAAGTATATGGGAGATATTGGAGTAGTTAGGCTAACTCAGTTGTTTAATAAGATTGTGGAATCAAAGAAAATGTCAGATGAATGGAGACATACAGAGTTGCACTAGTTATTGTGGGATTGAACTTATGAGCCATACTTTGAAACTTTGGGAAAGAGTGATTGAGAATAGGCTACTATATGAGATGAATGTATCGGAAAACCATTTTGATTTCATGCCTGGGAGGTCTACCATGGAAGCTATTTTCCTGCTTAGACAATTGATAAAGAAATTTAGGGAGAAGAGGAAGGACCTCTACATCTTCTTTATTGACTTAGAATAGTTTATGGTAGGTTCCATTGGGAGTAGGTTCCATTGGGAGTTAATATGGTGGGTGTTGGGCGAGAAATGGATTTCACAGAGGCTTATAGACATAATTAAGGATATATATGAGGGAGTAGTAACAAATGTTAGGACTATTAGTAGAGAGACTGATGATTTCCCTATCACTATAGGATTGCACCGGGGATCGGCATTGAGCTCGTACCTTTTTCACTGTGGTTATAGATGAGTTAACTAAACATCTACATGAGGTGATCTCGTGGTGCATGCTATATACAGATGACATAGTTTTGATTGATAAGATAAGGGAGGGTGTAAACACAGAGCTAGAGTTGTGGAGAGATGTTATAGGGTCCAAAACATTTAAAATTATCCTAACTAAGACAAAATATATGGAATGCAATTTTAGCAAGCAGAGAAGTGAGAGTGAAGCACTAGTAACAATTGATAACCAACAAGTCCCCCCAAAAGATCACTTCTGATACTTAGGATTGATAATTCATGAGAATGGAGAGATTGGGAGGGATGTTATCTAGAGAATCCAAGTGGGTTGGAACAAATGGAGATGTGCCTCTAGAGTTTTGTATGATTGGTGGGTGCCACTCAAACTGAAAGAAAAATTCTATAGGATGGCCATAAGGCCGACCATTCTGTATGGGTCAGAGTGTTGGGTAGTTAAGGAACAATATGTACATAGGATGAGTATAGGGGAAATGAGGATGTTGACATGGATGAGTGGTAGGGCAAGAAAGGATTGAATTAGAAATGAAAACATTAGAGGAAACCTAGAAGTAGCACTGATAGGTAACAAGATTAGGGAGGGTAGACTTAGATGGTTTGGACATGTCCAACGGAGACCAAAAAGGCACAAATTAGGAGTGGTCGATCCAAGTCAAAGGCTCTAAAAGGACAAGGGGAAGGCCCAAAAAGATGTGGATAGAAGTGGTGAGAAAAGATCTAAACACTCTTGAACTAAATGAGGCCTTGACCCTTGATAGAGCAGAATGGAGTAACAAGTTTGATGTAGCTGACCCCAAATTGGGATATGACTTTGATGATGATGATGACATCTGTAGTAAGCACTAGTCATTTTTATATGCTGCAATTGAACATTGTAATGCAGTTTGTCACATCTCGAGATATGTGAAAACATGCTCTGGGTTGAGGAATGGCTTCTTCATTGAATATTTAGTTAAAGTACGAAAACTATCTACTGATGATTCTGTAGGATCTCCTGCTAATAGGTGTTCACTTATTGGAGTTCATACATATTTTGGAGTAAACCTTGTAAGTTGGAGAAGAAGCATAGAGTAGTTGCTTGTTCTAGCAAAGGGGTGAAAATATCATGCATTGGGTTGTTCAGCTTGTGAGATTATGTGAGTAAGCACACTGCATAGGGACCAGGATTTGTGGTTGACCAGTCAATGAATGTGTTTCTTGACAATGGAACATCTACTTACTAGCACATAATCTTAGGGTTTAGTAAGCGGACAGTCATGACAAAGTGGGTTGTCAGTTATTGTTTTCTTCTTTTATTGTAAAAGGGGCAGCCCCAGTGCACAAAGCTCCCGCCTATGCGGGGTCCGGGGAAGGGGCGGGCCACAATGGCCTAAAGTAGGCAGCCTTACCTTGCATTTTTGCAAGAGGCTGATTCCACGCCTTGAACCCGTGACCTCAAGGTCACATGACGACAACTTTTACCGTTGCGCCAAGGCTCCCCTTCTTTTATTGTCTGAAAGAAATTCTAATACTGGCACAAAAGGCTTTCTAGCATGGTGGGGCACAAAGGGGCCTCTCATGTGGCAGGTCACAGGTTGGCTTCTAGTGGCTGTGTTGTTCAATTTCCAAAAAAAAAATATAGAGAAAAAGAAGGAAAACAAAAAGGCTTTCTATTAATCCAACTTTGCATGGCTGACATATGCCTTGAGGAAGTTTTAGAGGGAATCTCTTAATGTTCTTCCCTATGCTCTTTAGTGTTTATTACTTTACAATTCATATAACTGGGAGCTGTCTATGTTTACAATCTATAGATAATAGATTACTGGGTCTTCTCTTTCTCTCTCTCTGCCTCTTCACTTTCTCTGCTCCCTCTTCTATTTTTGGTGATGGCAACCCTTGACACTGATGGTAGCAATGCAGAATACTGATGTGCCAAGATTGTAATTTCTGCCTTAAATGTATATCCTGCTTGTTTTCTTGATGCACATATGCTGCAGATCGTATTACCAGCTCGCCTAATTTGGATTACCTCAGGGAATACTGTATCATGTTATGCCAGTTCTATCTGCCTGTCCAAGTATCCATAATGTAGTTTAAGCTTCCACACAACACAGTTTCTTGTCCTGTTAATTCATTAAATTTTTAATTTTTTCTCTTGCAGAGTGTGGTCTGCTGCAGTTGAAGCACTGACTGCATTTATAAAATGCTTTATTTCTCCTAACATGGAATTTATGAGGGGAGGCATCTTGCTTCAGCCTGTTTTGGTATACCTCAGTGGGTAAGATGACTTGTTTAGTCATTACAGTTGAAATATTTTCTTAATATTCAGTTACTAAGTTTGTTCCAGTTGGCTCTGTTTTACTACTGTAACTCTGAAAAAAGTAATTTGTAATGGTAAGCAGGGCACTATCCTATATTTCAACGGTGGCTGCCAAACAAGTACAGAGTTTGAAGCATACAATGGACCTGTTCATTATTAGGACGTTAATAGCATATCAGTCTCTGTCTGATCCAATGGCATATAAAAGCGACCATCCTCAAATCATTAATATCTGTGCCACTCCGTTTAGGTACTTCTGTTGCTGACTTATATTAACTATCTTCTTATTATACCGAGGACCAAGGTCTAAAAATTTGTCGTCCGTCTATAACTTCTTCCATTTGTTTAGAGCACAACTGTCCTGAGTTTGTTCTAATCAGAGTGGCTATTTCTTGGTGATGGTCTGCAACTATGAAGGGATCCTTCTGGATGTGAAGAGAGCTCATGCTTGAGGTTGTTGCTGGACAAGAGAGATGCATGCTTGGGTCCCTGGATCCCAGGAAGGTGACATTTGCTGCCATTTGAATGCATGCACCTCGAACACCTTTCACATTGCCATGACTGTTTTACTTATCGTCAGACTGGACTTCTCTATATTCTAAGGAATTGAAATTATTCCAAATGAAATGTCGCTCTTCTAGATCATTTGTTCCCTTTACCTTCTTAATTGAACAAGCTCTTTCAATACCCAGGGACTGGTTTGAGGATGAACTTCGAGCCTTTGAAGGTGGCAAAGATGGACTTTTGCCTTGTGTATGGGAGGATGAAACATCTAGTTTTCCTCAGGTGACAACTATTTGTTGCTGACAGATTTTGTGGAGACGACATTTAAAGATAGTTTTCATTCCAATCTTCCTTGTTGATTCTGTATTTATGGTGTTAATCAGTTCTACTGTTTTACATAGAATTTTGAAATATTTTTCTGCCCATGTTCTTCCTGGTTGTTATTTATCTGTACAAATGAGAGCTATGTTCTATGTATTGGTTTGGCGGTGGTTATCATATTCCTATAGGAACTCCGGCCAACACCACAGTATTGCATTGAACTGCGTGCCAGGTATTTAACTGATAACTAGGAGGGTGGTTTCTCTCTGTAAGAACAGTGCATTTCAAGGGGTGAAATGGGAGAAGTTGATAAATAACAGTGCATTTCATATAACTTATGGCTGGAAGTAAATGTGGCCTTTACTTTAATTGTCAAAAATATATAGCCGCAGTATCCTCTCAAATGCAACTATGTTGCTGTACTCCATCCAAAAGAGAGAGAAAAAAAGAAGAAGAGCCAAGCTGTCTTTATCTCCAGTTTAAAATATGGAAATTAGTAGATAACTGCCATTACTTTTCCAACGTAATTACAACCAGCTTGGGTTTCCCTTATTGGTGTAGAATTATGTACCCAAGCTATCTTGGATTTTCCCCTGGCTTATTGAAGCTGAAGTTCAATGGCATATTTTGTGGCAATCTGGGAGTGGCAGGAGGGGGGTAGAGACATTGATGGGTCCATTATGAGGGCTTTCTCTGGTTCTATTAGCTTTAAGAATTCTAGTCTAGTGAGGCTGAAGTTAGGCTCTTTTTGCTGGGCAAATAAGAGGATGGCTCTCGGTGGTTAGGTTCTTTTGTTGATGTGATCCATCAAATTTCAAGCAGAATATCTGTTTGTTTAAAGTATGCTTTAGCTCTGCTAATGATGTAGTGGACTTGCCTGCGAAAAGGGAGCTGGGTCTTTTGCAATGTATATAGACAATTTCTGCCCTGTCTATAATCAGTTTGTCTATGTTCTAAAGTGCTTACTGTATAAAAAATAAGAACAAAAATTAGTAATTATATCCTTTCACATTTTCTTGCTCAGGAGAAAATTTTTATTTTCAGAGCAAGGACCTGATGCTAAGGTTATTAGTTGCCAATATGGGCTGGTTCATTCATGCATGACTCCTAGGATTTCCCTTACATGTCCTCTATACTTCTCAGTCAGCTCTGCTTAACAATTCCTTTCTACAGGAAAGACAAATGCCTCCCACAGTCCTGGTACTAGTATGCATATCAAGTGCATTCTTTATATTTTTATCAAAATGATATTGTCTACCTACTAGTTTCCAAAGCAAATTAAAATACTTCTTGTGACTCTAGAACTTTCTTAGAAATAGAATTCAACATCTCCAGTAAAATTGTAAGTATTAGAATTAGAAATTTCTGAAGGTAAACTGAATAGTAAATCTCAATCTTCAGCCAAACTGTTCTGCACTTCCTAACTGAATAATAAAATTGCACAAGTAGTAGATCCTCTACAAAAGAGAAGGTTTTTCCCCAGAAACATTAATCATGTTTTTCCGTGATAAGGCTATTCAGAAGTTAACCTGAAAATTATTCAGAGTATAAAATAATATAGTATGTGTGGCAATTCTTATGGTGACTGGAACCCTGAAGGTCCAATGCTGATGGTCGAATGGGACATGAGAGTTGTTCCATTTGTTGTAGCTAGAGTTTACACTACTTCATTTTGACATTCAATACTCACACACACATAGACATGTGTGTGTTATAGTCTTCACAGAAATGATAAATAGAGATGCCTAAATGGTGTCACCAAGGGAGACATTCCCTTTTTAAGGGGATGTATTTGATCTAAGCTATTTGTCTTGTTTGCCCCTCTTAATTAGGCTACAGGAGTCATGCCTATTGGATGATTCTCAACTCTCTCTCTCTCTCTCTCTCTCTCTCTCTCTCTCTCTATATATATATATATATATATATATATATATATATATATATATATATATATATATTTCAGTTTTAGAAATCAATTGTTGTTATGTTTCAACACAATGAAACATAGGCTATGTCATTCAGTTGGTGAGATATTTGTTGTGTAGCTAATCTAAGGGAGGCCTACCAAGATCAATGAATTAGATCTTCAAAAATTTCATGCCTGTCTCCTGAAAAAAGGGAGTCTCCATGTAGGTCTCTTTTATCATTTCTCTAGTCTTCATATGGGCCAACTTATGAAAGAGGAGAATTAAGTTTTTCTAGGATTTATGTTCTTAAACCCCTTTGTTGTTTTTTCAACCTAAATGCAAAATGGCTTTAACTCCACTCGTCATTTGTGGTCCTAATCCTTGGATGAATTGTTTCACTCTCCTACTATGGCATACTAAACAACCACTTATACATAGCCTACCTAAAGTTAAGCACCCTAATATTTCTTGGGCAACTAATAATTGTTTAGATCATCATCATCATCATCATCAAAGCATTATACCTATTAGGGGTAGGCTACATCAATCTTGTTCCTCCAGTCACCTCTATCAAGTTTCATTGTTTCAATTAAGTCCAAGAGTTTTAAACTCTTTTCTCACCACTTCTATCCACATCCTTTTGGGCCTTCCGCTTGCCCGCCCTTTTAGAGCCTTCGACTTGGATCAACTTGTTCCTTAATTGGTGCCATTTTGTGTCTCTGTTGGACATTTCCAAACCATCTATGTCTACCCTTTCTCATCTTGTTACTTATTGGTGTTACCCCTAAGTTTCCTCTAATGTTTTCATTTCTAATGCTATCCTTTCTTGTCTTGCCACTCATCCATCTCAACATCTGTATTTTGGCAACACTTTATGTAGTCATAGGCGCGACTAGTCGTTAGGCGCAAAAAGGCGCATGGGGTGCGACTAGGCGCGACTTTTGCGTCCTCAATTCCAGGCCCAAGATCGATCTCAAGATCGTCAATTTTGCTTCGTCAAAGATGGGAATAGGTAAGATGAAAGCAAGAGGAGAAAGAGATATGCAGATTTTGCCAGAAAACATCGCTGAAGAGAATGATCGACTCTACCTTCGTCTTCTTCACGAACTGCTGCAATTTCAACGAAGAAAAACTCTCTTTCCCTTCTTGCTAGCATGCTGCGGCTTTCCTCGGCGAGCTGGCCTCTTCCCACCTTTTTCTTCCTCCTTCCTCTCTCTCTCTCTCTCTCTCTCTCTCTCTGGTTTTTTCGTTTTCTTCGCCAGATCTGACTCGGGTCTGTTATGTTTTTAAGTAAGGGGGTGCCATTATCAATTTTGGCCCCTCCCTTGATAAGAAAAATCTAACTTATATTAATGGTTTTTTAATTTGCGCCTTGTTGTCAAGTCGCACGAGTAGGCACGCCTAGCCCCTCTAGGCCCAAGTCGCACCCCTTGCGCCTGGGTGCGTCTTGCAGCTGTGACTACGTAGGCAACACTCATCCTATGTACATGTTGTTCCTTAACTACCCAACACTTTGATCCATAGAGTATGGCTGACCTTACAGCCATCCTATAGAATTTTCCTTTCAATTTCAATTGCACCCTCCTACCACATAAAACTCCAAAGGCGCATCTCCATTAGTTCCAACTTGCTTGGATTTTTTGAGTAACCTCCCTCTTAATCTCTCCACTTATGAATTATCAATCCCAAGTATCAGAAGTGTTCTTTTAGGGAGACTTCATGGTTATCAATCTTTATTGGTGCTTCCCTCCCACTCTCCTTGCAAAAATTATGGTCCATATATTCTCTATTAGTTTGGCTAATTTTAAATCCTTTAGACTCTATAGCATCTCTCCACAACTCTAGCTTTGTGTTTATGGTCTCTCTTGTCTTGTCAATTGAAACTATGTCATCTGCAAATAACATGCACCAGGGAATCTCCTTCTGCAGATGTTTTGTTAACTCATTCATAACCAATGTGAAAAGGTCGAGGCTTAATACTGATCCTTGGTGCAATCCTTTAGTGATAGGAAAATCACTTATCCATAACCAACATGAAAAGGTATGAGTTCAATGCCTATCCTTGGTGCAATCCTATGGTGATAGGGAAATCATCAATCTTTCTGTTAGCGATCCTAACATTTGTTACCACTCCCTCATACACATCTCTAATTATGTCTATATATCCCCGTGAAATCCTTTCTCGTCCAACACCAACAATATTGACTCTTTTATGAACCCATCATAAGTTTTTCTAAGCTAATAAAGACCATGTGAGGGTCCTTCCTCCTCTCCCTATGTTTCTCTATCAATTGTCTTAGGAGGAAAATAGCTTTCATTTCTCCCAGGCATGAAAACAAACTAGTTTTCTGATATACTCGTCTTATGTCATTGTCTCTTCTCAATTACTCTTTACCAAAGTTTCATAGTATGGCTCATAAGTTTGATCTCACAATAATTAGTGTCACTTTGTATGTTTCCTTTATTCTTATAGATTGGTACGATAGAACTTTTCCTCTATTCATCTAACATTTTCTTTGATTTTAAAATTTGTTAAACAACTTTCTCAACCAAACTACGTCAGTATCTCCCATATATTTTCAAACCTCTATTAGTACACCATTGCGCTCTATGGTCTTTCTTGATTTCATCTTTTTAAAGGCCTCTTCCACGTCAGGTATCCTAATCTTGTGGTCACGTCTATATAATCCAATGTTATTTGGGTTTACGTTTCTTTCAATGGGTATATTCGTAGGGCTATTCTTAGCAAATTTTCAAAGTAACTTTCCCACCTTTGATTGATCTAGTCCTCTTTGACTAGTATCCTTCGGTCATCACTTTTAATGCATTTAACGTGATCTAGTCCTCGTATGTTTTCTTATTTTTACAAGTTTGAACATATCTTTCTCACCTTCTCTTGACCCTAATCTATTGTAGAAATCATCATATGCCTTTAGTTTAGCCTTGCTTACCACTCTCTTAGCAACCATTGAAGCATTCTTATAATGCTCAAAGTTTTCGTTATTTCTAGTCCTCTTCCATGCTTTAAAGTACACTCGTTTCTCTTTAATAACATTTTACACTTCTTCACTCCACTACCAAGTTTTCTTTATTAGTTTCCTTTTCCCTTTGGATACTCCTCAAACATTTTTTGCCACTTTCTTAATGTACTTAGCCATATTAGTCTACATTGTGTTTACTTTTGTGTCACTGTTCCACTTTCCTTTTACCATCAACTTGTTTGTGAATAATGTTTTGTTCTGTCCTTTTAAGTGCCACCACTTAGTTTTTGTACACCTATTTAGTTCATTTCCTTTCTACATCTATTGTGTAAATACCCATAACAATTAACCTATGTTCTGGGATTAGACTTTCACTGAGTATCACCTTACAATTCTTATACATTGATCTTTTGGTATTTGTAATTAGAAAAAAATTTTCTATTTGGCTTTTATATAGTCCACTTTTAAAGGTTAGTAAGTGTTCATCCCTCTTCTTAAAGTATATGTTTACCAGAGATAAGTTATATGCCAACTAGTAATTGTTTAGCTACCTAGGTATAATGGCATGGCCTTCAGTCATGTGAACTAATTATCATTCTATTTGTACTGTTTTGAACTCAGATATGCAGCGGATATAGATGTTCTCTTGTAGTGCCTAATGTGAACATAACAAATGCATCTTTGCCATGCCTCATATATTTTGCAGTTATCTTTCTAGCTCTTCAGCAACATTGATTTATTTTCAAATTTTATGATTCTGCTAATTTACTTTTTTCATTGTTTGGTACAATTAGTCCTCTTCTTTCACTTTATAGTAATTTTTCATAGCTTCAGTGTTGACATTTTTCATTTGATTATGAAGCCGGAAACTGTAAGCAAAATGGTTGTAAATCAGATGCTCCTCTGCTTTGGTACTATGTTTGCTGTTCAGGTAGATGCCTAAGCCGAGGACTTCCTTATTTTTTGTTTTTATGATATTAGAATAGTTGAAATTTGATGTTTTCTATATATTACTAACTGAAGTTTAACATTCTATCCCAGGATAGTGGTGGGAAGCTGATGCTTCTTGGCATGATTGAGAAAAGCATAAAGGCTGGAAAGAAACAGTTGTGGCATGTAGCCAACACTACCAATGCATGTGTGGGGTTACTTACTGGACTGAAGGTGGGCTATCAGCTTGATTTACCTGAGATATGCCATTGGTTGTTCTACATGCCTCCATTTATTTCTGTCCCTGTTTTGTAACCTGCTCAGGCTTTACTTGCTTTACGTCCTCAAAAACTGCAACCAGAGATATTAAGTTCTGCACAATCTATCTTTCAGGTGGGTATGCATTTTGAAGATATTTGGTTTTACCGTTGATTACTTGTAGCTTAATTATGGTTGAAATTCTCTTTGTAATCGTATCTGACAATACCATTGTTGCTATTGTGGCAGGGAATTCTGGCAGAAGGAGACATCTCTGCTGCACAAAGGAGAGCTTGCGCAGAGGGTCTTGGTCTATTAGCTCGTCTTGGGAATGATATATTTACTGCAAGGATGGTCTGTTTCTGATTTAAGTTTCTGTACATAACTGTTCTTTGCTAACAATTATGTAAAAACTTCCTTGTCTTGGAACGGCAGTATCCGTGTTTCTGGAAACTTTCATATAGGAAAATATTAATTGGTACAGTTTCTGGTTCATAAACCTTGGCATTTCTAGTATTTGTGGCACCTACTACGAATTAGATAAGTAATTATGTTTCATTTCCTTAAATCGGTTGTTTTATTGTTACCTTATTTGTAATTGTTTGCTTCTGATAATCAGATGCGATCATTGCTAGGGGACCTTGTTGGTGCATCTGATTCAAACTATATTGGGTCCATTGCCCTTTCACTAGGCTGCATTCATCGCAGGTATAGTTTCAGCTTATCTGGTGAAAGTCTTCTTCCTCTTGGAATTATATCAAATTCTCATGTACTTTTTAATCCTATGTTGGATCTTAGATAGATGTAGTCTTCTCCCCCTTGTTTGGAGGGTCTCCTTTTGATGGCTGTCCCATCAGCTTGTCTGTGAATGCTGAAAGCGTGAGCATAGTGTTTCTCTCTATATTTGTTGGGCTTATTTACTTTATGTTGTTGTTCCAAAAGCCACGTATGGTCTTAAAATTATTCTCTTCCTTATAACTTTACTAATCTAATGATACATGTTAGAACAAGCATATGTCTGTAAATTACTGTGATTAGGAATATATAGGAGCTCTTATCATTCGTTATATATTATGTGCTTCTGCCAACTGCAGTGTTGCATCACTTTCAGTTCCACATCTTTCTGTCTTCTCCCATTGCTCAACCCTTTCTCTTTTTATCTCAGGTAGTTCATTTATGGCATCAGAGTAGGGCCTTTATATCTTCTTGAATCTTGACCTTCTTGTTTTCTCTGAAAAATCTTGGTTCAGCAAATGTCTTCCCTTGCAGTCCTACTACTTTCTTTTTGATCTCTTACACTCTTAGAGCTTTGTTGTCTACCTTGTTTTCTCTTCAAAAAGATTAAGTCTAATGTCTTCTCTAGAAACCCAATCCTGTCTCTACCACTCAGATTAGTAGATTCCTTCTGTTATATTTCATATAATCCGCATCCCGTCCTGTCTGTCAAAATTTCAGCTTCTTAATCTTAATATGCAATGTGCATTAATTCCCCCCCTCCCCAAATCCATCTATCTGCACTGTACTTGCCCCAATTTCTCCAAAAAATACACCTTTTTGTTCTATCATCTGAACCTCCAAACCACTTCCCCTTTTTTTTACTATCTTTCCCACAACATTTTATCCTTGTTTTTTCTGTGAATGTCTTTCTTTTCTTCTATTCTTAGCCATGAACCTAAATTTCTCATATGAAGTGCATTTATGAGATCTACCAGAAGCTAAATGTCTCTCTTGGCCATGCCTAGGGCATTCTTCCCCACTTTGAAAATAATTAGACGAAAGAAGGTGTTGATCTTAGAGCTGTTGATTTGTTAGAAAATCCATATAAAGCACAGTATTGTAGAAGAACCAGAAGCAATAAAAACATGTAACGTTATTCCAATAAAATTGTTCCTGCTCTGTCCCATTAGATCCATATATTAATTATCTCAAGGCATGAGACTTCAGCGACAAGAAACTAGCAGTAGAAGAAAACTTCCTCATAACTTCAGTAACCATTAATAACTTCTAGGGAGTTGTATCAAACTTCTAGGTTAGGAAGCTGCTAAAATCAGAGATCTAGAACAAGAAACAAACTGGAATGTCCTAACCAGTAAAATACATCCAACCCAGAAAAGATGTCTTCTGGGTATACATGATTAGAACATGGAAAATACTGAGCTGAAACTGATGTTTTTTTTTTTGGGTAAGCATGTCAATTTTCATCTATTTAGTGTTTCTTCTATTTCTGAGCTGCCTTTCCTCCCTGATAAACTTGTATGACCTCTGGATGTGCAAATTTGTCCATCAATTGATGGTTTCTTCTATGGTCTGATTGCATGCCCATTAGCATCTTAATGCTTAACTTTTGGACTTTTTGTCCTGGCCAGATGGTATTTTATGCTTTAAAATTCTTATAATCTTGGCATTTTTGAACTGCTTTTTCTTGTGATAAACCTGTTGAGGATCAAATTTGTTCTAGTTGCATGCTCAACAAGCAGAACAAGTACCTTTTAATTCTTGTGGTAATACTCCCTCTTCTCGTGTTTTGAGGTTGTGCTTGCTTAGGTGTGAAGCCCTGCCATTTAGATATGATTTTTGTCACTGCATTGATGACTTTGTACATGATACGTTGATTTTTCTTTTTAAAGTATAAAGCCATTAATCTTTTTGTGTTCTCTCATTGTTATTTTACCCAAACTTGTAGTTCACAAATTAAATGTACTAGTGATAGGGCTGGCAATCGGTTGGAGTCGGATTGGATCCACCCCATGTCAATATCCTGACCATTAGGAATTCCAATCAATTCAGATCCTAGTAGACAATTCTTTAGATCTCGTGCTCAATGTTCAAATCCTTGTTCATTAGTAATCAGATCGGTTTACTATAATAAAATTAAGTGACCCATGAATGCTATATAATCACCTGGCTATACACAAGAAGAAAGAAACTAACATCAGTAAAAAGTTTACAAGGGAAACTAGAAATTCAAGTCCTTCAGTGCAAGAGAACCTATATAAAAGGAACTATGATTTACTTAGTCATTCTATGGATTTGACCATGTTACTATAATAAGGTCTTAATAAACATTAAGAGCATTTTAGTCATTCAAAATGATACGTCTGATTTCGGATAATTGCTGGTTTTTAGGCACTTGTTCATGTAACAACAAAATAAAAAGTGGACCATAAAATCATTGATCAGATTCAATCAGATACATTGAATTAAGTGCTAAAAAACTGACCAAATCTGGTCTGATTATTCGGATCAGTTGGACCGTCCAAACCAATTGTTATCCTTAATGAGCGATGAGGTGGGAATAACACTTTCCAGCCATCCTGGGACTTCTGCCATTCTGCTGGCCTAGTAGAACAGATCTTTGCTGACTTATACCATCTCTGGCAGCTATTTCTGAGAAGACAACATGTTAGTTAATGAGGGATGAGTTATATGATGTTTCACTCTAGTTCTGTGAAGTACTTATGGACAGAAGCACTTCACATCACAATGTTTATTAGTGATATCTTTCACGTGATCATCTTTGATCATAGGATCCTCTTGTTTGTAGTTACCCAGTTGCAAGGTTGATTAAACTTGCTTTCCTTCACGGGGCTGTTTCTTTGTGCATATTCTTTTCAGCACAGGGAGCTTTCTCCCAAGGAAATTACATGAATTTTTCTAGAAAACAATGTCAATTATAGTATTTCCATTATTCTCTGAATTCTAGGAAGATGTTGATGCCATGTCACAGCATCTTTGATCAGATGATATTTATGATTATCATACAGGATTTTGGTTGAAGGGGAGCCTTGACGCAACGGTTGAGTTGTTGCCATGTGGCCTATAGGTCACGGGTTCAAGGCGTGGAAACAGCCTCTTGCAAAATGCAAGGTAAGGCTGTGTACTATAGACCCTTTGTGGTTTGCTTCTTCCCCGGACCCCGCATATGCAGGAGCTTTGTGCACTGGACTGCCCTGTTTATACAGGATTTTGGTTATGGACTGAAAATGGATAAGTTTGTGAATAAATCAGTCACTAAAATTTGTTCGTCCGCTTTCATGAAACAGTGGCCTGCAAAATCTCTAAGTTTATTTGAAGATGCAATTGAAGATTTGAAGAAATAATGGTTGTTCATGTCCTTTTCCTGTCATTGGAATTGCATCAAAATTTATATGCTCACTGAACTTGAAGTCTATACTTTTATACATTGCAATTCAACTGGTTATATGCTTGTATGGATAAATTGGATCAGGGTTTCATTGTAATACTGGCATTATAATGGACTTCCATTACTTTCAATGCAGTGCAGGAGGAATGGCATTATCTACTTTGGTGCCTGAAACTGTCAATAAAATCTCTTTGCTGTCCAAGAGTCCTATTGCTAGCCTTCAGGCTTGGTCTTTGCATGGTCTCCTTCTGACTGTTGAAGCTGCTGGCTTATCTTACATCTCCCATGTGCAGGTATTTTGGAATCTTAGACTGGATTTTGCATGTTTATTAGACTACAAATTGGTGCGTAACCTTTTTACTGTTGCGCCAAGGCTCCCCTTAAATTGGTACGTAACCAAGTGTAAAATTTTGGACTTGGACATTGACACGCCGAATTATTGGGATGATCTGCGTGAGCAGGATAGAACATCTGTGGGGTGTCATCTTCTAATTCCATTGTTTCTTGTGTCTTTAACTAGTCATAGCGTGATGTATTTCTTTAATGGCATCAAAGTTTTTCTTGGCAGTTGATAATAGCAGAGTGCCACACCTTGCTTTCCAAACATAAGAGACAAAAGAAAGGGAAAGGAAAGAGAGTAATTTTATCTTCTCCAATGATGGAAGGTTGACCATGTACAAATTTCATGAGGAAATCCAAAGACATTGACTATTCCCCCTTCGTCCATGGAAACAATGAGATCTATTGCATTAGATGCATCCTGGGTTTCTCTAAAATAGTGCAGGGACTATGACAAATGAGGACCTAAGTTCCAATAAATTAATTTTGTTGAAATTTCTGTCAGTTTGGTGCCAAGTCAAACTGACTTAACTCAAAGACAACCCCTTAAGAATCATGCCTTTCCCAGAGATTCACTATATGCCCAAGTGGTCCATCATACCTGTTTGCCCATGAATGTTATAGAAAGGAAAATCACTCCCACAAACAAGGAAACCAATCTTTTGATACCTTTGGCATGCATGCTTCAAGAAGAAAGAGTAGCATAGAGTGGCCTCCTTAGCATTCTATGCTATTGGTTGAGGACACTGGCTCTAATTAGTTGTCATCTTGTTCATAGGAACATGAAACTTATGGAGGGTTCTACTTTCTGTTTGCCTGGGACGTGCAAAACAAGCTCTCTCATTATACATCCTCTCAGTGCTACCCTGTCTGCATTGTCTATATTTTTGCAATTACTATGGATGCGATGGTTGCAACCATTCACAAAAGCCTTTAGCCGCACGCTGCAGGCAATCTCACCCCACTGCATCTGTGGCACTTATTTGAAGTTAAATGTTCTAGTAGCCCCTTGGAAACTGAATTCATCTTCACCAATTTTCCAGCTTAAGATTTTGACACAGGAAGTTCCAAACAATAATGAAATTTGAAAAGGAAAAAAGTAGAATGAAACAAGCAAGACAAAAGCACATTGGATAAAAGCATTACATATGAATGGTTGTGCTACAAACCATTCTGGGGATTGAAACTGAGTTTTAGTAAAGAAAATAAACTGGATGTAAAATTCGAATTGCAAATCCCAAGATTATGCATTTCCAGCAAACAAATATATGAAAGCCGACTAATTGTTAGTACAAAATGCTAGAATACTAAATTATTGTCAAAGAGGGAACCCTCATGCTTTGCTAATTAATTGACCTCAAGAGTTGTCTTGTCATTAGAATTAGAACAGAAATGAGCTTCATAATTATAGATAATTCTTTCCAAAGCCAGGTGACACATTGTTTGACCAATTCATTACGACACCTAATCCTGTTGGTGCTGATTTTCCTCTTCCACATTGCTTTCTATCCACCCAGTTTCTTTTCTCTGGACTCACTATGTTTAGAAGCATCAATACCAGCAATCCTGAGCAAACTGCTAACTAGAAGTTTCGTAAACCATAATGTTAACATTATGCTGCTCTACCTATTATTTTATATGCCATTATGTTTTTTGTATTATATAAACATTGAGTCTAGGTCAAGTGATTATTAGGAGAGTGAAAATCTGGTGCTGAAATGCTGTAGTTATGTGATTCCAATGAGGCTAAAGGCCGCACTTATTATCCATCCATATCTTCAAAAGAGTGATGGAAGTATTCTTGTATGTGATTCCTGACATCATAGCATGGGCTCATAGAAAAATACTAGTCATTGGATATTGGGAAGTTTGTTTGTTGAGATTATGGATGGTTATAGGTTATATAGTGCTTCTTCATCCCCAGGGTTTGTTGTTATTTAGCAATAGGTTGTAGAAATATGTTGCGGAAACCGGGGATTTGCAGAGGTACAATGTACACCAGACACAAGCAAGTTCTGCTGTTTGATATAATTATGCAATCTGTTTCGTTCTTAGTGAATTCATTTTTCTTTTCAAAGTCATGCTGTTATTTGTAGGGAAATGAGTTTAGAGGGTTCCCATAAGTTTTCATATTCAAATATCATTTAAGAAAGGCATCTAGTTAAGATTTGTCTTTTCTTTTAATGAACTTATTATTTTTGTTCTTTTCCTTGTGATAATTTTAAGCATGTGTTAGATCAAATCCTTGATAGGATAACTAGTGTGCAATTTAACTAGACCAGTTATAAGTTTTGTGTTTTATCTGAAGTAAGTCTAGGGTGAGTATCATGAACCCGAAGACATGCCAATGACTTGATCATTTTGTCCATTACTATGCAGGAAACGCTGTCCCTTGCTGTGCATGTTCTTTTGTCCGAGGAGAATGGATTCGTCGAACTTAGGCAGGGGATAGGTCATCTCATAAATGCTATTGTTGCTGTGATTGGTCCAGAGCTTTCCCCTGGGAGCACTTTCTTTTCCCGTTGCAAGGTTATGTTATATACAAATGCTTGGACCGTAGAGTAGCTTACAAATGCATGTGTTTTTTAAATTTCTTTTTTATCTTTCTTCTTCAAAAGTTGTTTGTCATACTGCCTGATTTGGTGAGAGAGTCTGTTAACGCTTCAAGAAAGCTTAAACCACAGTAGTTCAACAAGAACAAAGATCGGAAGGGAAGGAAACAGTATATTCTCAGCCTATTGTTGTGTGCAATTGATTGAGATAGAGCAGTGCTGTCTTCTTCTCTATTCTACATTGGCTGCATCTGGGTCCCTACCAGCTCTGTTATTGTGCTTTTCTACTCTTTCACCCCTCCAATCTTTTCTTTTTCCTAGACAGCAGCCTTTTTCAGATCTGTTTTAGTATTTTACACATCATAGGCTGCATCGTTGCCTCTTTTTCTTATTTACTTCAGGCTAAGTTAATCTGAAAGATGAAGTTTCTGGCTTAGAAACACATAATCTACCAGATAGAGTGTCTGGCTTATCAGTGTCTGTGATTTTTTATGGAGCATGCATAATGAGACATGATTACCAGTTGTATTGACCATTGGTTATTTTTTGGTTCAGTCAGTTGTTTTGGAGATAAGTTCTGGACAAGAGACATCTACCCTTCTTGAGTATGTCATTAGCATAGTTCTATTCTTTCTTTTTTCCCCTTTGAGCACTTTGTTGCTTATTTTAGGCTACTCGTTAGTGATTATCTTCCTAATTTATTTAATGTTGCAGATGTGTCAGGTTCACACAGCAACTTGTTCTGTTTGCTCCACATGCTGTTCCTGTGCATTCTCATGTTCAGACTCTTCTTCCTACTCTCTCTTCGAGACAGGTGATGTTTGGAAACTGTAACTTGATCCACTAGTTCTTCTACTTCTCTTGACACAATTTGTTTCTTCTTTCTATCAGCCAATTCTCAGACATCTTGCTGTATCCACCTTGAGGCACCTCATTGAGAAGGATCCGGTAAGACTGTTCTAGAGTTTGGGTGACCAGCTTTTGTGGGTCATATTCTTATTTGCTAGCAAGTTACATTGTTCCATTTTAGCGAGGACAATGACATGATATGGACTTCATAGAATATGGTCCTGCTGAAAAATATGACAAGTCTGAACTGTTTTACACGAGATAATATTCAAAGCTTCCTTTGAAGTCA
The DNA here is from genome assembly GCA_035236585.1 of Warburgia ugandensis. NCBI lineage: Eukaryota > Viridiplantae > Streptophyta > Magnoliopsida > Canellales > Canellaceae > Warburgia > Warburgia ugandensis. The sequence continues at coordinate 74,128,108 of CP141128.1, read as the reverse complement.
TTTCCTAAATCCTTTATATTCTGATTGAACACCAGTTGACATGTTTGAAATGTCTTGCAGTTCATGCAATATTCAGTTGAAGTGCTCTTAGGCTTAGTGTCACATTTTCTACCCAGTAATTCATCATCTTTTGACACTACTTTGTTGTGGTGTAATTCGTCATCTTTCCACCCATTGCTAACTTAAACATGTTCAGATTTTCCATGTTAATATCCATAGAAACCTATTGGTTATCTGGTGATTTTGCAAGATTGAAAACATCCGGACATGCTATCCCATCCAAATTGTCATTTTTTGTTTAGATGATTGTACATTATACTTTTACTTTCGAACCAAAGTACATGTTCCTAGATATATATTTGTTTGTGTGAAACTACTAGCATTTGGTAGCACTATCATGCAAATGTCAGTATGAAACTGAAGTAATGAACTAACAAACAAGCCAAGGGCAATGGAATATAGAAAACAAGGAAACATCTATAAATGAAACAGATTCTGGTGACTGACTATCCTCCAAGTACAGAAAGTGGCATATAGTTATTGAAATGGCAGGCTGTGAGTTTTGCATGGCTCCATAAGTTTGCAGGGACATAAATGTAAAACTAAAGAAATCTGGCTATATCCTGTCTTTCCTTCAGCCACCCCATTTTCTTGTGGAGTGTGAGCACAAGATGTCTGATCAAATATGCTTTGGTCATTTAGAAGGACTCAGAATAAGGAAACAAGTGTCCATTTACATTGTTATACCTCGGGATTTGAAAGAACAATTGAATTGAACATGAATATCTGCACAATAAGATTGAAACATCTGAAAGTACTTCTGAGCAATGTTTCATTAAGTAAAGCTAGGTCATCCTGGAGCTGTCTACCACAAATTGTTACACTTGGAACTGGATGGATTCTTACATTTGGAACTGGATGGATGGAACTCTCATGGTCCCCATATGTCTAATGAACTAAAGCAAGAGGCTTAGACTCTCTATTGACTGTAGGTTGGGATGAACCACAATGATGTTTACCATACTAATAGGACCCATCCTAATGAAGAGGGAAATTAAATATGGAACCAACTTCTTCTAGTCATCAAGACGCATTACCAATGCAGGAAATCCTGCATTCACGAAATAGAGGCTCCCAAGTTCATGCCTACACCAATCTTCTTCCCTGCCCCAAGGCTCCTTAAAAATTATTTGAAAGTCGACAAGTAATGCTGGAATCCTCTTTGTAAATCTTATCACAAATGTAGTTTAAGTTTTTACCCCTTTAATACTGTGAAAACCCAAAAACAGGGGATTTGTTAATCATGCTATATCACAAGATATTTGATAGATTTTGTCCCAAAAACACCATGTGTGTGTGTGTGTGTGTGTGTGTGTGTGAGAGAGAGAGAGAGAGAGAGAGAGAGAGAGAGAGAGAGAGAGAGAGAGAGAGAGAGAGAGAGAGAGAGAGAGAGAGAGAGAGAGAGAGAGAGAGAGAGAGAAGTCAAGTTGTTGGGAAACAAGAACATGATCCTTGATAGGGATATGAAGTAGTATCATCCTCTCAAAGATAGATTAGTTTGAATTATTAACTAAAAGATCTGTTGATTATGTTGGTATTAGATAATTAGCAATTGAATCCTCTGACTGGACAATTTCTAGTTATATAGTCATCCAGCACTGGCCCAAATCCAGAAGCAAATCATGAAATAAAATACTCCTAGATCCCATTGTTGGATGGTTGACAGAAATCTTGCATTCATATCTCTTTTAATTTGTGGTGAAGAGCTGGTTGCTCTTGCCACTTCTTGAAATAGCAAAATTCTAAGCTCCCATTAATATCCTCCACTAGCATTTGACTAGACAGTTAGCAAATAAGCATAAAATCCTTAAATTCTAGTAAAAATTTATGCAAACATGACAGAGATAAATCACCTAACAGCTATGTAGTATGACTCTCAGTCCCCCTATCTCCTGGATCTGCTGGGCAGTTCCTGCACTGCATCACCAACTGAACCACTAGTTGGTTAATTTCTTCTACTGTAGGAATTTCAAGCGAATTTGTGCTGACTAATTTCCAACCTCTCCAATTAACATTATTTTATTATATAACTCATACTTGGAAAAAAGTAGCTTTCCTTAGCTGGGGGTGTCTATAATTTCTTACATGTTAGATATAAATGACATGGCAGATAAAGTTAGTGCATTGTTTGATCAAGCTCCTTTTGGTCCTATTTGCAATTATTGTGATGTAGTATAGCTTATTTGACTTAATTTGGAGGCAGAACTCTGACTAGTTGACTGTTTGCTCCTAGCAGTTGAATTTCAAGCCAATTAATTCTCACTGGTGACTTTTTGGTTGATTCCTGCCAAGATGCCTGAACACAGTCTTTATGCAATTGGCAATATTACATGATACAAATGTGTGAAGGGGAGTCTTGGTGCAACAGTAGAGTTGTCGTCGTGTGAGCTTGAGGTCATGGGTTCAAGGCGTGGAATCAGCCTCTTGCAAAATGCAAGATAAGGCTGCGTACTATTAACCCTTGTGGTCTGCCCCTTCCCTGGACCCTGCATATGCGGGAGCTTCCTGCACTAGGGCTGCCCCCGCTATATGATACAAATGTGTCATACCTGGTCGAATGTAGCTTCCGTTGTTGGAAGCATATGCAGAACATATAATGTTATTTGAAGTGAATTACTTCATTATTTTGTTGGTTCTGTTAGTGGAAGTCATCCTAGATTGCAATCAGGTTCATTTGCCACCAAAGTTGGCACTTTCATGGTAATATAGTATGCGATACATAATGTCTTGTACTAATGCAATTCAAATAAACTTTTTTCTCTATGAAATTATTTAACTAACTGAATATGATGTTTTTGATATCTGTCTGTATGCATCTAATTCATGAGATAAGATTCAGCAGTCTCCTGCTCCTTCATTGTTTTTACAGGCCTTGACTATCTCTTTTCCAGGTTGCTGTTATTGCTGAGCGAATAGAAGTGAATTTGTTTAGCATGCTAGACGAAGAGACTGATTCTGAGTATGTAATGACCACTTTCATTTTTGTATCATGTAAAATTTGAATGTCTTGAAGGATTTTGCTACCTTGAAGTGGATATCACTAGCTTGTTATTGCGTTTGCTTTTGTTACCTAGTATATCAAAGTTACTTTCTGACAAGAAATGGTACAAGTCTGTTATTACCGTGAATTAAAGTGTTCCTAGGCTATATTTCCCTTATGTTAATTAGTATTATGGTTAACTTTTACCAAAAAATGAACTTAGTATTTTGATAGTTGTTGAGTTGGATCTTCTCTTGGACTAAAATTGATGTGCAAACAGTTTTCTTATTTTCTTGTCTCATTCTCTGTTATCTTCTGTGGTGTATCAATTAGTTAGAGGGTAGTTGCTAGAGATAATTACTTCCTGATTAACATTGATGGCTTGCTGGTGATATTTTATTCCTGATTAACATTTTCTTGTGACTAGAATAATTGCTAATTGACTATCCATTAGTTTGACTCCACTAAGTCATAGGTCTCTTTTATGTGGTGCCATCCAAAGAATGTGGATGTAATCCATGCGTTTTTTGACTGAATTTTTGAATGATGAACATAGATCTTGTTATATATTGCAGTTGTGTATTCCGTGATGTGATGTCTTAGATGAAAAACTAAATGGTTTACTCCTTGGAGATGCTATGAACATTGTGAATTATAACAGCATTGCTCTTATAAGCATCTTGTTTAGGGATACAATTGAAGTGTTGGGGATGATTAGATTCATAGTCAGCATTTCTTTTTGCATGAAATTAACTGCCAAGTGATCATCTGTTAATTTAACTTCTCCAAAGGCGTATTATTCTCTTTCATATTGTGCCATTGGAAAAAATTATTGAGTGAATCTTTTGATAAGGAATTTAGAAATCATAGATCTCATTGTAGAATGAGTTACTCAGTTATCTGATGTCTTAGTTTGAAAGGTGCATGATGTACTCCTTGGAGATGCTATAGGTAGTATAAATTGTGTAAGGCATTATATGTATGAGTATTTGTAGCTGTTAATCGAAGATCCTAACCAAAAATACACTGTTACTGTTTGTGGAAATCCCTGTGGCAGCTTACTACTGTAGATAATATCTTAACTAAGGTTGAAATCTTCTCCTCTCATAGGATTGGGAATTTGGTGCGAGCTACAATTAACCGATTGCTTTATACATCGTGCCCTTCATGCCCATCACGGTGGATTGCAATATGCCGTAACATGGTGAGCCTTTTCCACTAACCCTTCAAACTTTGTACTTGCATATTATATTTGCTTTGTCAAAGTGATTTTCCCTTCAAACTATGTAGGGATCTGGTAAGGTCAACAGTAACTAGTATTCCATGATAGAAAGTTCCAATTTTAACGAAGGATGTATGCAAGCCGAGATTAATATTTTTTTTATATTATTATGCATATTTTAACAGTTATATCTGGTTCATATATTGAAACAAAGGAAGCATCACACACTTGTTTTTGCTAGTGTCTGCTTCATGGAGACAAAGATCAATCCATCATGAGTAAAGTTTAGTTTTTGGAAATTTTAGTTTCTTGCTCCAACATCATCTACCAATGCTTTATATAGAAAGTGCCACATTAAACTTCATTTCCTCTCAATAGAAGATATAACATAGACTTAGTTTCCTTCAAAACAGAAGACGTGAAATTCAACTGTTTGATGTTGTATTTTCATCAATTCTGACTGACTCCTGACTGTTCCTCAGATTCTTGCAACATCAGCTAGAAGGAATCCTGCAGAAAGTCATGCTAATGATCCTTCAAGTGGAACTTTGGATGATGTCAGAACATTTTATGGAGGAGATGATGAAGACATGATTGCTAGCCCTCGTGATGGGCAGATGCAAGATTCTCCTGCCTATGCATACAGTGGTCAGGCTAAAAGAGATAAGCATCTCAGATACCGAACCAGGGTTTTTGCTGCTGAGTAAGTGAACCTACAATCTCCTTCTAACACTTATCTTTCTTTATAATTGATGGTGACTTTACAAAATCAGTTTATTTGTAATCATAGTTCTTATTTCTCCAGAGATAATTTCACTTGAATGTTTCTAGCAAAAGAAAGCTGGAGTGTTTTTATTATTTCTGACACACTGCATGCATGTAGAAATCGTCATACTCGGGTTCTGATTTCTGTAATTCTTTTATGAATGAGTCAATCTGCGAATCGCCACCTGGTTCTGTGTTGGATTTGGAGATGAGCAGCTAATCTAAGAACTCGTATACAGTTTATTGCAAGGAAAATTGATTTAATCCTCTGAAATAGTGCCTCTGTTGGCCTCTAAGAAAATTTCAACAGCTTCGGTGCACCTTTTAGTCTTATCATGCTTATATTTAGTGAGGTGCACCTCCCTATTATTTTAAACAGCTGCAGTGCACCTCTCAAATTAAACATCCCATTCTAGTGAATAACGTGGCATCTGCATACCTCCATTTTCAAATGAAAGTTTATAAATCTGCCTGATATATTGAAAGCGCTCATAAAAGATTGGAATATGGGCATGCTATGGACTAACAAGTTTGATACAACAGATATTAAGAAGGTTATTCTTCACCCCTCACCCCCACCCAAGGGCCTTGTGTAGCCAACCTACACATAAAGGATGGCCATGTTAAAGGCTTGAAAGCGTTTGCACATTAAAAAATATACATAAATCTCATGGAGAATCTGGGGGTCCTGACTTGGAAGAAGAGTTGGCAAAGTTAATTCTCTTTAATCAACATGGGCTCATAAAGCTTCAGCTAGCCTTCTGTTTGGCCATGTAACAGTTAGTAATTTCAAGTGAGAGATCTCAGAATTAGAGGCGTCTACCTTATTAAATCCTCTATCTAATGTCCCTTCCTAGCTTTGTGGAAGATCCTACTCAATGCCTCAGCAACAGCTAAAAGAAAGAGGTATAATGGAACCTTGCAGTCGACAGTGAGGGTTCATAATGTCTCTGACTCTATCTAGTTGTCGGCTTCAATAGTGCAGCAGATTAACAAACAGTGTTGGTTGTCCTTGGCATGTTAAATGATATGATGAACAGCTGCTGGATCAAACCGTTTTGCCAAGTATTTCTGAATGACATTTGAAGTTCGCAAGTCTTTTGCAAAGAAGCATTGAAACTGATGTAAATAGATGTCTAGTTAATTTTCAAATTTAATTTGATCATCTTCTTACTTTGCTAACTGGATTTTCAGATATCTGCCGTCCTCTTTTGTTTGATTGAATTTGTCTGCCTCTTTAGTCTCTACTTATCAAGTAAGTTGTATCCAAGAGAAATATCTGAACTCATGCTCAAACATGCCTAAGTGAAGCAGAGTTAACTCAAGCAAATCAATGAACTAAGGAGCCAGTTTTCGTGTTTACTAGGTGACTCAAGGGAGTTTTAACTTACTTTAAGGCCAATGTAGGATGATTGACTCTGGCGCATCCAAAGAGTGATTTTTTGGTGCTTGAGCTATCTCTGGCTGTTAGAGGCTTCCTTCATATAATTCATTACTTAATCTACTTTTAACCAAAAAAATTTCTGAATGCAGATGTTTAAGCCATGTGCCAACAGCTGTGGGAACAGAACCTGTACATTTCGACCTCTCCTTGGCTAGAAAAAGGTTGGATGCTGGAGGGCAAGCTATCGTTGGTGATTGGCTAATCTTACAGATACAAGAGCTTGTTACTCTTGCTTATCAGGTGCTAAACATAAAATGATCTGCATCTAAGTTGCTAGTGCAGGAAACAGAAATGGAAACTCGAAACAAGGTAGTCGAAATGGGGAAACGAGTTACCTCCAACAAATAATAAAAAACTATGTAAAATTATTTTAAAATACAAAAAATATGAAAATTATAAAAAATTTGCTAGATCAATTAAATACACAGTATACCTGAAGGTAGAATCATAAAATGAGTATAAGTCATCAATACAATTCTGTTCCAAAAGTAAGATTCATATAAGAGAATAAGAGATGATATGTAACTTATACGATCTGGATTAATGAGTTTATTACTGTCTTCAACAGCTTAGGCAAGACATAACGGAATAAATATTAGAGAGTGAATTAATATCCCCAAATCAGAATCAAATTCCACAGATTATCATAAATTCAGAATCAAATCTCCCAAATTATGAAAAAATTGAAGATCTGAATTCTAATCTCAAGATTTGAAACAAAATCATTTGCTAATGTTAAAAAAATGGAAAAGAATCCTAACTTTCATGTAAAATCTCAATGGAAAAAGTGATAGCTTTTTGGGTGAAATGGCAGCTCGCTGAAATCAGAAGTTTGGGAGAAATACAGCTGCTCAAAAAGAAATCTGAAATGGGTTAAGGTCAATACAGCTGCTGCTACTCATTGGGTTGGGGTTTTTCTTCTTCTTCAATTTGGATAAGTCTGATTTTGGGGGAAATTGAAAATCGATCACAAATCATAATTAACTAGGAACATTCATCGAGCTGCCATTATTTACAAGAGACCATAATGGTTATCTTGTAAAATAACTTGAACTTCAAAACCAAAAGGAGAGAGAAATAGAAAAATGTAAACTTCATCGTACATCATCAAGACCTTATCCCGATTAGGGGTTGTTTATGTGAATCTTGTTCCTCTATTTCCCCTCTATTAAGTCTCATGGCTTCATTTAGTCCCAAAATTTTTAAATATTTTCTCACCACTTCTATCCACATTCTTTTGGGCCTACTCCTTGCCCAATTAAAAACTTCAACTTGGATCGAATTACTCCTAATTGGTGCTATTTTGTGTACCTATTGGACATGTCTAAACCATCTAAGTCTAATCTCTGTCATCTTGTTACCCATTGATGCTACTCCTAAGTTTCTTCTAATGTTTTCATTTCTAATTTTATCCTTTTTTGTCTTGCTACTCATCCATCTCAATATCTGCATTTTGCTGACGCTCATCCTATTTACACGTTTTTCCTTAACTGCTCCACACTCTCATTCATGGAGCATGACCGGCCTTATAGCCATCCTATAGAATTTTCCTTTTAATTTGAGTAACTTGTTGATCACACAAAACTCCAAAGGCACATTTCCATTTGTTCCAACCTGCTTGGATTCTCTAAGTACCTCCCTCTAATCTTTTTGGTCTTATGAATTATCCATCCCAAGTATCAAAAGTGTTCTTTTAGGGGGATTTCTTAGTTATCAATCTTTATTAGTTCTCCACTCCTGCTCCTTGCCTTGCTAAAATTGCATTCCATATCCCAATTAGGGGTCGGCCACATGAATCTTATTCCTCCATTCCACTCTATTAAATACCATGGTTTCATCTAGTCCCAAAGTTTTTAAATCTTTCCTCACCGCTTCTATCCACGTTCTTTTGGGCCTTCCCCTTGCCCTTTTAGAGCCTTTTACTTGTATTGCCTCACTTCTTCTAACTGGTGCCGTTGTTGGTCTCCTTTGGACATGTCCAAACCATCTAAGTCTAATCTCCCTTATCTTATTACCTATTGGTGCTACCCCTAAATTTCCTCTAAAATTGCATTCTATATACTATGTCTTAATTTGGCTAATTTTAAATCATTTTAAATCTAATGCATCTCACCATAACTCTAGCTTTGTGTTTACACCCTCTCGTCTTATCAATCAAAACTATATTATCTTCAAATAACATGCACCAAGGAATTTCCTCGTTCAGATATTTTGTTAACTCATCAAAGTCAACGTGAAAAAGGTATGGGCTTAATGCTGATCTTTGGTGTAATCCTATAGTGATAGGAAAATACCAGTCTGTTGGTTACTACTCTGTCATAGATATCCTTAATTATGTCTATGAATCCCTGTGAAATCCCTCTCTCCCAACACCCACCATATTAATTCTCTAGGGACCCTATCATAAGCTTTTTGTAAGTCAATAAAGACGATGTGGAGGTCCTTTCTCCTCTCCCTATATTTCTCTATCAATTGTCTAAGCATATGAAACCAAACTGGTTCTCCGTTAAACTTGTCTCGTGCCGTAGCCTCTTCTCAATCACTCTTTCCAAGAGTTTCATGGTATAACTCATAAGTTTGATCCTATACGTGGCCTCTATTCTTATAAATTGGTACAATATAGCTCTTCCTCCATTAATCCGACATTTTTTTTCTTCGATTTTACAATCTTGTTTAACAACTTTGTCTACCAAACTGAAATAGAAAAATGTAAAAGGGAAAAAAAAGAGGAAACACGTTTCTATAGACGAGGAAATGAGTTTCCCTGCATCCAAAAACATGCTTCAAGTAATTGGGTAACTCGATTCCCCAACAACTGAAACCCATTTCCAGCATTTTTTGGAAACTCGTTTCTTCAAAAAAGGAAAAGAGTTCCTTCACCGAGAAACAAGTCTTCATGCATGCTGGGGAAATGAGACACTTCTCGTCTCCAAATTGCGTCTTTTGGAAACTCGTTTCTTCTAATGTGGCTATGATTCCTGCAACTTCAATCTGCATCATGCGCTTTGTTTCTTTTATATAGTTCTCAAGATTCAATTTGCTTTCAATGCTCATCGACACTAACATGGGTATCTCTTTGGGTGCTTCGATGTCATAGATAAGCACCAGCCAATTTGAGAACATGCGGCCAATTGGTGTTTTACTTCTAACTACAATCATGGACAAGGTATGGTCATTTAAAAGCCAAGTGTCCAAAATAAGATATTCTTTGTTATGCTTTGTGGAATTAATAATTTTCATGCCAATACTTGTCACCAAAGTTGGAACCATTCTTTTCTAGACATGGGAAAACAACATGAGTAGGTCAATTGGAAAATTTTACATTTAATTGTTTTAATCCATATAGTGGTTTTTATTTCTAAGAGCAAGTTCAGTATACTTTTCATTGGTGAACTTGATGCTGACAAAGTACATGCAATGAATTTAGAAATGAATATATATTTCTAAATTGAAAATTGAAGTGCAATGACCTTATGTTACTTTCTGTGAGCTGATATGGCCACCCACCAAAAATTAGTTACTCCACCTTTTGTTTGTTTCTGTTTCTAACTAGCATCAATTAAGGCTGTTTGCTCTTTTTGCTCTGATGATGCCTAAAACATTGGAAAAAAAAAAAAGGTGGTGAAGAAAGTTGAAACATCATTTGTCTGACCATATTGAAGCATAAGCCCCATTAACTAGCCTTCTTTCCAGAGTTTGTGGATTAGTCTAAGATTCAACCAACTGTAGACCCTTAGATGTAACATCATGCATATTGATCTATCATTCACGAGATGCTTTCCATTAATGGCATTTGGTTGAAAAACTAGTTGTTTGATAGGTAGATACTATGGTAGCTGCTTTAGGTTCTATATTCAACTAACAAAAACTTTCACCTGCCTAGGAGCTTCAACTTGTAGACTTGCTGATCTTCACTTTTATCTCCTCGTAGAATCTGGTGAAGATCATACTTAGGGTGATATCCACATCAATTCACCTATACTAGAGGCAAAGCTAGATTTGGAGCTCAACATAAGATGCTGGATTCAGGTCTTGCAAAGCCAAATGAACATGTCTTCATTGGGATCTTTTATTGTTGAATATAGCATAGTATTGTATAGCTTTATAGTCTTAGTTTTATTTTATTTTTGGTCCCATATTGTACAGTTAAGAGCATGTAACTATCCTTGTTTAGTATATATATGTGTTAAGTGTGAGGTGCAAAATTACCAACACACATTCGCCCATTCTAAGGGTTTCTCTCTCTCTCTCTCTCTCTTGGCTCCACTTTAACATGGTATTAGAGCCATAAGAGAAACCCTCATTATCCACCTTCTCTTTTTTATTTTTCCTTTTGGTTTGGCCGTGTATCCATTCCGGCAATTCCTTTGGTGACCATGCTTCTTTACTGGTCACCCCTCTGTCATCTCTAGTATTCCCAAATCGCCGCTGCTGCTGCCAGATTATTGTTGCCCCCGATCTTCGCAATAGACCACCCAAATAAGCAATCATGGCTACTAAAAATGGTATTTTCACTTCTGTAATTTCTGAATCTCCTATTATTACGTTGGAGAAATTAATTGGTAGTGAAAATTATCTGTCTTGGTCTGCCTCTGTGGAATTATGGTTTATGGGTCAAGGTTATGAAGACCATTTGGTCAAGAAAGAGGAACATATTTCTGCTGCAAACAAAGTGCATTGAAAAAGATTGATGCACAATTATGCAACCTATTATGGCAATCTGTAGATCCCAAAGTTTTACATTATCTTTGCGCCTATAAAACATGTTTCAAATTTTGGACCCAGGCCAAGGGCTTATGCACGAATAATATTCAATGTTTTTACAAAGTTGTTTTTGACATTGTTCATGTTAGACAACAGGACATGGATCTTTCGACTTACATAGGAAAGATTGCGTCCCTTAAGGAGGAGTTCTTGTCTCTGATGCCTTCTACTGATGGTGTAGAAGCCCAATAAACACAGACCGGTAAGTTTTTCATGATGTTGACTCTCATTGGGACGCTGACCTTGAATCCGTCAGAGATCAAATTCTGGCTAGCCCTTCGGTGCCCTCATTGCATGAAGTATTTGCCTGCTTATTGCATATCTCCTCCACTCATACAGTTACTTTTGATGGCCCTTTAGATTCCTCAGTTTTGGCCTTTCAGGCAAACACTAGAGGCGGCCGTGGTGGTGGTCATAACCGAGTACAGCGTCCTCAGCATCTCAATAATCGGGCTATGTCTCCCTTTGAACTTTTCCACATTGATGTTTGGGGTCGTAATCATACTATTTCTAGTTTGGGTTTTCAGTACTTTGTAACTTTTATTGACGATTATTCTCGATGTGCTTGGTTATTCCTTATAAAGAATCGATCTGAATTATTCTCAATTTTTAAGAAATTTTGTGCTGAAATTCAAACTCAATTTAATGTTACTATTCGTGTTTTATGTAGTAACAATGCACAAGAATATTTTTCTGCACCTTTTTCTTCTTTTATGTCTCAACAAGGAATTCTTCACCAGTCATCGTGTGCCCACACTCCTCAACAAAATGGAGTAGCTGAATGCAAAAATCGTCATCTCATAGAGACAGCCCGCACTTTACTTCTTTACAGTCATGTACCTTTTTGTTTATGAGGGGATGCTGTTCTCACTGCTTTCTATTTAATTAATCGTAAGCCTTCTTTTGTATTGCATGATCAAATTCCCCATTCCATTCTCTTCCCCACACTACCTCTTTATCTTCTTCCCTGTGTTTCTGGATGTACTTGTTTTGTACATAACCTTGCACCTGGGCAAATAAGCTTTCTACCAAGGCCACAAATTGCATCTTTTTGGGATATTCCAAGCTTCAAAAGCGGTATCGTTGTTATTCTCTTGACACTAATCGATATCTTCTCTCAGTAGATGTAACTTTCTTTGAGTAGTCACCATTCTTCTCATCCACTGTTGAGCCACTCTCCATTTTTGAAAATTTACCTCTATCCTATATTTCCACGCTTGTGGATGATGTCTCTTGTCCTCTTCAAGTTTATCATCAGCGGCCTCCTCTTGAAGCTGTTGCAAGTTCCACTGAAGTCCCTGATGAAAACCTCCTTGTCCCACTGGCTTCGTCTACTTTGGCCACACATTCTGTTAATAGCTTGCCTATTGCTCTTCGAAAATGTGATCGATCTACTCGTAATCCTCATCCTATCTATAATTTTTTTGAGTTACCATCAATTATCTTCACCCTATTATGCATTTGTTTCGTCCTTGTCCTTTATTTCTTCAAAGCACCAGGGAGGCTCTTTCACATCCTGGGTAGAGACAGGCCATGGTAGATGAAATGACTGCTTTGCATACGAATGGTATTTGGGACTTGGTTCCTTTGGCACCTGGTAAAACTATAGTGGGTTGCTGTTGGATATATACTGTTAAGATGGGTCCTGATGGACAAGTTGATCGACTTAAAGCCCGCTTAGTTGCTAAGGGCTATACTTAGATTTATGGTCTTGACTATGGTAACACTTTTCCCCAGTTGCAAAGGTTGCCTTTGTTCGATTATTCCTCTCCATGGCTGCTATGCGGCATTGGCCTCTTTACTAGCTGGATATTAAAAATGCTTTCCTTCATGGTGATCTAGCATTGGAAGTTTATTGGAGCAACCGCCTAGCTTTGTTGCTCAGGGGAGTCTGGTTTAGTGTGCAAATTGCATTGTTCTCTATACGGTTTAAAACAATTTACTCCAGCATGGTTTGGACGATTTAGCTCTGTTATTTAGGAATTTGCAATGCTTCAGAGTGAAGCAGATCATTTTGTTTTCTATCAGCACAACTCTTCAGGTCAATGTATCCATCTAGTGGTCTATGTGGATGACATTGTCATCACAGGCAATGATCAAGATGGCATTCAGAGACTTAAACAACATCTCTTCCATCACTTTCAAACGAAAGACCTAGGAAAACTGAAGTATTTTTTGGGAATTGAGGTAGCTTAGTCTAGTACATGTATTACCATTTCACAAAGAAAATATGCTTTAGACATCTTGGAAGTGACTAGTATGTTAGATTGTAAGCCCGTGGACACACCCATGGACCCGAATGTTAAGCTTGTACCAGAACAGGGGGAGCCTCTAGCAGGCTCTAAAAGATATCGACGACTTGTGGGTAAACTAAATTATCTCACCAGTACTTGACCATATATCTCTTTTGTTGTCAGTGTAGTCAAGCAATTCCTACAATCACCGTGTGATAGTCATTGGGATGCTGTGGTTCGCATTCTTCGATATATTAAAGGAGCACCAGGTCGAGGTGTGTTATATGAAGATAAAGGTCACACTCAAATTGTTGGGTGCACAGATACTGATTGGGCTGGTTCTCCTTCAAACAGGTGTTCTACCTTAGGATATTGTGTTTTTGTTGGAGGTAACTTAGTATCTTGGAAAAGCAAGAAACAAAATGTAGTTGCCAGATCAAGTGTAAAAGTTGAGTATCGAGCCATGGCTATGGCAACATGTGAACTTATTTGGCTGAAACAATTACTCCTAGAGATGAAATTCGGAGAAGATGGAAGTATGAAGCTAATATGTGATAATCAAGCAGGCTTACATATTGCATCTAATCTTGTTTTCCATGAAAGGACCAAACACATAGAAGTGGATTGTCATTTTATTAGAGAAAAGATCTTGTCATGATGTATTGCTACTAGCTTCGTCAATTCAAATGATTAACTAGCAGACATCTTCACAAAATCTCTCAAAGGACCTCGAATTAAATACACATGTAATTATTCTTGTTTAGTATATATATGTGTTAAGTGTGAGGTGCAAAATCACCAACACATATTCACCCATTCTAAGGGTTTCTCTCTCTCTCTCTCTCTCTTGGCTCTACTTTAACAAACGCAATGAAGTCTTGAAACAAAGTAGAGAAGTTATGAGGGGAAGAGAGGGGCAGAAAGATCTTGTGGGGTGCCTTTACTCGCAGTTTAACTTCCCCATGTTTTACCTTGGTCTCTTGATTCTTGCTGCCTCAGATGTTTTCTGTGAAGCAGTGTGCTAGTTTAAAGGCAAGAGGTTTGCCCTATGTGGATCCTCCACTTCGAGGTTTATGGCTTGTGTAAGAAAAGGCTTTTACTATTCAATATTGTGAAGAAGTGAGAACGTGTGTGTATATATCAGTGATTATGAGATTAGACTAGCAGCTTGCTGCTAGAAAGTTTGTACCATAACTATTTGGTTTGCTTATTTCTAGTTTTGCAGCATTCCTTTGTTTCTTTAATTCATTTGCTGGTTTTGTTTTTGTGTCACTTATTTACTTGTCCAACTATTGTGATTTATCTGACATAGAACTGCATGATAAGCATCTTATCTTGTAAGTTGTCATTTCTGTTCCCTCATTAAATTATGCAATAACATTGGTTGATTATGTCATTATGAAAGAAACAAAATGATTTTTTGCAAAAATGCCATTACATTTTGGCATTTTTGCAACAAAGTCCAACGTTTTTTGAGTTTTGCAAAATTGCCATTATGTTACTTTTTCATCCTCCTTCCCTGTTAGTTTTTTCAAAATTTCAATATTACCCTTCTCTACTTCGAGTTCAAGTTCTATATTTAGAACCGTAACCCATGATTAAGTTGCCGACTTTAGCCACTAAGCTCAATGACTTCCCAGTGGAAAGTTTTAGTGGAACTTGGTATCTAACACAATTCAATAAGAAGGAATCTAATGGAACAATTAGATTTAAAAAAAACCAACCAATAGTGAGATATTCAATCACAAACATACTATGTTTACTAACCTCTGCAACAGTACCTGTTAAGCTTCTTCAATGAAATGCAACAATTTAAACTTTGATTTCTGACTAAAAACTGATATAGAACTCTTCCTAACACAAAATTAGAACATAATAAATGCTTTGGATCAATAAAAAACATAGTAAATTAAAGAAAATCTCAAGTTTAAATCATGAGCAAAATACTGTTACTGTTCATGCGAACAGTGATTAATAGCAGACTTTATGCCCTTTTCCCGATGTCTTTTTGAGTGAAAATTGAACATCTAAGACTTGGGTCTTCTTCTTCTTAATGTCTTCTATCTAGCACAATCAATTTTAGAGATTTTCGTTAATTAATGAAGCGGGAAATCACACACAAAGTCCTCTTCTTCACCATCATCCATTTGCGAGAAGGGTAATATTGAAATTTTAAAAAAACTAACTGGGAAGGAGGTGGAAAACTAACAGAATGACAATTTTGCAAAGCTTATGAAAATGTAATGGCAAATTTGCAAAATTCATAAAAACGTTGGTCCTTTCTTTTTTGTTGCAAAAATGCCAAAATGTAATGGCATTTTTGCCAAAAATCTTAAACAAAAAGAAAATATAGAACAACACATTCTAGAGATAATTAGAGGGTAACTATATTCATTGGAAAACTATGATCCTTTGGTACAGTGGTGATATTGATTGTTTCTTAACGAGCTTGGTGGAAGTTATTAGCAAGAAATTGCTGATGCATTTTGTTTGAATGCCATCTTTCTTATTTTCTCCTATAGTTTCCAGTCTCATACTTCTCACCCTGATTGGGAAGAAATGAGTGTCGCCTTACCATACACTTGTCTGTTTCTTTTTAGTTTGGAAAAGTACAGGACATAGAACTTCCAGGACACCTGCTGATGGAACAGTATCAGGTTTGTCAGGAACTGAACCTTCAAGTCATTTGCCTCATTCATATCTGAGCCAAGTTTTCGAAAATCTTTTCACTACATGACTATTATTTTTAAAGTGGTGGAACTCGAGAGGACAGATCTTGTTCAGTATGTATACTGCTCCTGGCCTTATTGAAATCTGTACTGATTGATAGCATTTAATGAATACAGGCTCAATTTGTTTCTGCTGTCCGAACTGCCTTAGATGTATCATCTGGTCCTCTTCTTTTGGAGGCAGGGCTACAGCTAGCTACAAAGGTTCAGAATGCTAACCTTATAAGTATGGTTTCTTAGTTTGCTAATTAGGTGTCTGCTAAATCCAAGTACTCCATGGAAATTTCAGATTCTGACGAGTAGTGTTACTAGTGGTGATTGTGTTGCACTTCAACGCTTGTATTCATTGATTTCACGGCCACTGGACGACATTAAGGACCTATGCTACCCATCTTTTGCAGAATGGGTTGCATGCAGGGTATGACTTCTTATACTTCCTAATGCTTCGGCTTTTCTGAGGGAACTTGCTGTGTATATTCTTCTGCATCTTTTCTAGTCTTTCTTTTACAAACTTTATTGTAAGCATTCATTCTCCTTAGTAGAAGAGAAATTTATGCCAAACCTGTGTGTCCTTTTGACAGATCAAGATTAGACTTCTAGTGGCCCATGCCTCTGTCAAATGTTATGCGTATACGTTCTTGAAAGAGCACCAAAATGAGCTTCCAGATGAGTATGCAACACTATTACCAATGTTTTCAAAATGCTCAAGCATTTTGGGGAAGTACTGGATCTCGGTCCTCCATGACTACTTTTACATTTGCTTTGGCTTGCACTCTAAGACCAATGTAAGTTTTGAATTTCTCATATGTTGATTAGTGCTTTGTGGAAAATTCGTTTATATGATAGTTTCTGCTATTGCAGTACAAGCCATTCCTGGATGGCATTCAATCGTTGTTGGTTTTATCAAAAGTGCGACCATGTTTAGATGAAGCCTGGTCAGTAATTCTACAAGCAATTACACTGGATGCAGTTCCTGTGTTTGAAACAGATGCATCTTCCAAATCAAATGTCAATGATTTATCCAGAAGCACCTACTTATCTGGATACAGCATGGTCAAGTTAGAACCTCAAGAATTCCATTTTCTGTGGGCAATTGCACTGCTTGTCCTTTTCCAGGGACAGCAGCTTGATACGAGTAAACAAGTTTCGCCACTTTTTTGTCCTGGTAAAATCAAATCCAGTGAAGATTCAACACATAAAGGAGAAAATCTTCCGGCATCGAAATTATACAAAGTTGGCTTGCTGGTGATACAGTCTCTCACAGGGGACAGATTTTTCGGCCTGGAATTTCTAACACTGGACCTCTCCAGAGAACTACTGCAGGTTAGACTTTACCTGCAAAATTATGCCTCTGAATATTAAATGTGTTGGTGCCTGCAAGTTTATGTCTCTGAATATTAATCTAATTTATCTTCATTGAGTTGAAAATCATTTGTTGCATGAACATGTTGTGAGAAGTGATTAGCTGCCATATTATGGTTAGTTGTTGCAGTTAGTGAAACCATTCATTTGTTGACATGCTCAGGGATCTTCTACTCATCAGAGCATCAGTTATTGTGCTCATGTTTGGCATGTGTGGAATTAAAACTCAGTGTACAATGGTAGACCCTTGAAAACTTGTGCTATATAGGCCTGGCAATTCGGGTTGGTGGGTCATGTTTGTGTCCACATGAACACGACATGCTTTGAGTTTAGGTCGACACGAACACGACCCGCATAATAATCGTGTAAAAAATCTGTAACCCGAACACGACACGATTATTAAACGAGTCAACATGACACGACTCGTATAACACGATTAAATAAATAATATAGTAATATGGGACGGTTTCAGAAGAACCGTCCTATATTACTGCTCTAATATAAAAATTATGGCACGACAAAAGATAAATTCAAACTACATAGGTCTATTATTGCAAGGACACTTGATTAGGCGGAGGTATACTGACTTTATACAAAAGATATTGAGAAGGAATTGGAAGATCTTGTTGGCTACGCAAAGGCCCCAAGCCCGTCCAATCGCCGTCACCTCACTTAAACAACCCAAAACCTTTGCTATTCGGTAGTTGTTTGGATATGAAAAGGTTCATAATGCAGCTGGAGCATCGCTTGTACTACTGCTATCATATCGGCTAATTTGGCTGCCCATTTGTTCTTTTTGGCGCACCGCCTGTACTACTAATAGCTGTATACCTGCTCTCAGCTGGAAAGGTTCATAATGCAGCTAGAGTATCGCAGGAACTGGAAGATCTGGTTGGCTGCGCAAAGGCCCCAAGCCCATCCAATCATCGTCACCAAGCCCCAAGTCCCAAGCTGTACTAGTTCATTGCCTTTTGTTGGTATAATTTAAGATGGTTGTAATATATATTACATGTTACCATATACTCATTACTCATGTAGGAGGATGTCCTCTATTACATGTTACACTACAATATATGACGGTTCTAAAGGAACCGTCCTATATTACATGTTACATTACAATATAGGACGGTTCCAAAGGAACCGTCCTATATTGTACTGTAACATATAACTCGTTACTCATATAGATATACATGCTACACTACAATATAGGACAGTTCCCCTATATTGTAATGTAACATATAACTCGTTACTCATATAGATATACATGTTACATTACAATATAGGACGGTTCCAAAGCAACCGTCCTATATTACATGTTACGATGTACTTGTATAGGAGGACGTCCTCTATAATTCTATTGCATGTTATATATAGGACAGTTCCAGATGAACCGTCCTATATTACATATCATATTGTAATATAAGACGGTTCCAAATGAACCGTCCTATATTACTGTTAGTTCATGATAAATAAATAGGTTGCGTGTCAAACAGGTCAACACGATGGGTCATGTTGATTGATCCGAACATGACACGATTTTTGGCGTGTCGTTTTCGGGTTGACCCGAAAATGACACGAACACGATAAGACTCGACCCGAACCCACTAAATTCCTGTCGGGTTTGTGTCGTGTCATATTTTGCCACCCCTAGTGCTATACCCATCTGATACGTAAGATTAAATGTAATGCCTTTACCCAGAATGAGTTGTCTATATTGCAAATGAAGCTAATATTATTTCTTTATATGAAGGTATTTGTGATATAGGTAATAGGGAAAAGGTCCATGATGTGAGGTAAAATCCTTATTAAGCTGGAAAGGAGTTGCCTCTGATTCTTGAGCAATGAACTCATGAGTCAGAATATGAGTTTACTTCAGAACATGTTTACTGTTACATGCACATCCTTTTACTGCCGGTGCTTGCTGGTACAAGGTATGGCAAGGATACAGCCAGCAGTCTGGAAAGCCTGAAATTTAAGGTTTTTTAGTCTCAAGCACATATATCTAAAAGGGCAGCCCTGGTGCACAAAGCTCCCGCCTATGCAGGGTCAGGGGAGGGAGCGAACCACAAGGGCCTAAAGTACACAGCCTTACCTTGCATTTTGCAAGAGGCTGTTTCCACGCCTTGAACCCGTGACCTCAAGGTCACACGACAACAACTTTTACCATTGCGCCAAGGCTCCCCTTCTAGGCACATATATCTAGGAGAACCTAAAATTTCAAGGGGTACTTTGCACATGGTATTGACCGTAGAGTAGCCATTATCGCACATGGAATCTACCATGTGGACCAAAAAATATCCTACTAGGTAGTTTGGTAAATTACATATTTTAAAGGTACTTGCTGGAGTTATAGGATGTGGACCTGTGCTCGTGGTCATGGAAATTCTCCTGACAGACGGACTCCAATCTGTGAGTTATTTGCTTAATGTGCTCTGCCATGTAAGGGACACTAGAAAGGTTTAACGGGCAGAGTTACCATAACCAATCAAAGTGGCACATATGAGCATGCAACATAGATTTGTGCATTATTTTCTTTACATTGGCTGCACATCCTACATTACTGTAAGGGTTCTATTTTGGTGATTGGCACATTTTAAATTTATGAGGAAAATCATTTTGGCTAGAAGCTTCTTTTCTTGTTGTGGTGATCCGTTGCTTTTCATGGATGCAGATTCTCATTTATACCAGTTGCGTGAGAGAGTCATGGCTTAGTCTTGTTATACCTGTATTATTGCAGGTAAAATTCCCCTCTGCAAAACCTGCATCTTGACTCTTTGGTGCTTACTGTTTGGAACATTGAGACCTTGTTAACTGTGTAACCATTTCATGCCCATTTATCTCTGCTAAAAGTTGTGGTCTACTGAAAGAGTTGTATCTCAAAGGCTCAAACATTCAACAAGAACAAACTAGTTTTTGCTGGATGTATGTGTTCTGGCAATTAGTACTTTATTGATACAAAATTTTATCATTCAGGAACTATTTCAGTGCATCACATTCATTAGTTCAATTAATTCATTTTCTATTTCTTTCATGAAAGTATTTCACCTTTAGATTTCATTAGATTCTATTTTGGGTCAGAGTAAAATGCATTGATATTGTTTTGGAAGCTCCCAAAGTCATATTTGAAGCTCCACTGTTGTATCAAATATCTGGAAATCAATGTGCAGTACAAATACTTGGGTTCCTTGAGATTTATTGAGGTCTACATCTGTGCACTTTTCTAACTGCTTGTCTGTGCAGATTGTGCAGTTCTGCCCTGATGAATTTTTCGAGTCACAGGATTTTGCATTTCTTGCAATGGAACTTTATGTAAAGTGTTCCTGTAAAACATTTCAGTGGTAGGATATTCTTAATCCTTGTATTTAAATCCAAAAGACCATAAAGGATCCAAGAGCTTAATGTACAAGCTCCATCCTGTTATATAACTTGAGCAGATATTTTTTCGTTGTCTTATATGTTTTCCTTCGAACATGAACTGATAGTTGTTATTTCTCTCTCTCTCTCTCTCTCTCTCTCTCTCTCTCTCTCTCTCTCTCTCTCTCTCTCTAGTTTTGGCAGCACCAATGCACCTTTGGAAGATCTGCAGAGTCTTAAAAAGTTTGTTTCGGCATTGTCTCTTATGGCTGAGACAATAGCATGCCGTGTGAATTCTGAGGTGTGTAGTTGACCTCCACTTCTATATGCTTGTTTCTTCTGCCATTGTCTTAGCATTAAACATTTTAGAACATTTCCTTCCAAAGTTAACTTGTTTCATGATTTCACATTTCAAGATATACCATACAGATAAACATACATATACATATGCATATATGTCTATTTGTGTTTAACTTTTTATCTCTTCCTTGATTGCAGAAGCAATGGAAGTTGATCCTCGCATTTTTGTCAACTAGTTACAGGAATCTGATAGGATATTCAGCTAACTCATGCTTGTCATCAGGAACTACTGTCCAGAATATTTTGCCTCTAGTGAAGAAGTGTTTTGGAGGTACACATTTCTCATGTTATCACTTGGCTGTCGTACTTGTGGATGTAGGCAGTTCTTCTCTTCTTTGCTTATCAGGAATACTTATGATGCATCTATGATAACTCACAATCCTCTCTCTTTAAGAAATGTAAACCTGTTAAATTGAGGATCTTTCAAAATGGAGGGGACAAAACTATTACACGAGAAATTGATCTTTCGTTTATATTGGAAAAATAGAGTCAATTTTATCCCAATATATGCTGCTGCTTAAAGAATTATGCAGGAGGTCTAGAAATAAAAGTGATATCGCCCAAAAATAGACAAGTGCAGCAGTAGCTTTTACAGCCAACAAATTAACGAAGAATAATGTGAAAAGGAAATATTTTTTTAACTCCAACAAAGAATAATGTTAAAAGCAAGTATTCTCTTAGCCCCGAAATTGTTAATATATATGCATATCTTCAATTGTCATATCATATTTGGACTGAACTGAGTCTCTTGAGTCATTTGACTACTGACAGTGTGATTGTATAGTATGAAAATCCTTGGGTTTGTTGCGAGCTCAATTCATAAGCGACTGTGTCAGTTTTTTGTGACATTGCTGATTTCATTATTATTGTGGTTTAATATCAATCAGAGTCAGGTTCAACTAGGTGAGATGATCAAACCATTCAAGTGTTAGACAGGATTTTGTAAGACTCAGTTTTAGATCAAGTTTATTGTGCTGCCTCGTATATTAACTAAATGAATTTCTGAGATCAGATGATAACTTTTGGATTTAAATAATCATTTTACTTTATGTTATATGCAAGGAGATAAATTATCAAATTATTTCCAATTTTGCTCTAAGTCTTGCGCAAGACTTTGAGCAAAACCCAGTGAACCTAGTCATGGATGAATGATTCCAAGTTCGGAAACAATAAATCTTTCTGGGGTCCTACAGCCCTTGGCCACATGTGAACTAAGCTATGAACCTAACATGACCAATCCATGACCAAATCTCCCAAATTTTAAAGTTTACGGGCTTTTGGACCTTGTTTTCCACATTATTGTAGAAAAATGGTCAGTAAAGTAAATAGCATTCCTATAGTTTCAACTGTCATAACTGAGTGGTATGAATATTTTATTGCAGATCCAGCGAAACATCATGAAGATGCTAATGCCCATATAGCAAGAGTAATGGGAGCTTGGCAAAATGAGATTTTCCGTATTTCTCAGGACTGCATCATGAGCATCCATGCAGTGAAGGATGAGAGGACCAATTCGTGTAAATTGTTGCAAATGAAACTCTCTTTCTGTCTGCAAGAAGCTGTATCCATCGCCAGATTAGCTCATGAAACTCAAAAACTTGTTCCAGACAATGTTGAAAATGATAACTTATTTTTTACTGTATACACACTGTGCACCAAATGCATCCAGATGACTCTTACCAACACCACTATACTGGTAAGTGAATGACAGTGCTAATGATCAGTATGAGTAATTCCGAACCATACAATCTTTATCCAGCAGGAATAGATTCCAACACAACGTGCAACTTCTGTGAATGTCTAGGTCCAAGCAGTAGGATTAAATATGCTAAAAAGCATTGCCCAGAGAGAACTTGGTGAAGGCCTAAACGTGGGAGATCATTCTTTCTTCTTGTTTCTCATTGGAGAGCTCATTGGGGATATATTCTGTCTAATTCTTAAGATGATGAAGGTACTCTCTTTTTAAATTATTTGTGTGAGCAAGCTTGAGCTTTACCGTGGAACTCTAAGAGACAAAACTTATCCTCCTGTGACAGAAACCAATAACTAGGGAATCTTCTACTATGACAAGTGAATGCTTGAGACTGCTAGTTCTCATGCACACACTGGCACATGCAAGTGAGTGTCAGAAAGATCTAATGCATGTGCTTATTCAAGCAATTGTCACGGTTGTGTCCATTTCAACTGACGGTCATTCACAGGTATTACAAGGTTTAGGTACAAGTAATGGAATTGCATTTTGTTTGGTGCGTTTATATTTATTTCTTCCATCTTATAAATTTTGCTAACTTCAGGAACTCAGTGAGATTAAGAGCAATGCAACGAGATTGGTGCACCATCTTGCTCATACATCATCACTTCAATTCAAAGATGTTCTGTTAGCGATGCCTGTGACACGGAGACAGCAATTACAGGTACTAGTTCTTCAAAGTCAAGTAAAGGGTGCTTTTGGGAAAGGAGTTTCTGGGGTTTCTTGTGTTTCTGTTTCCAAGGAAACACCAGAAATGGATTTGGGTAAAGTTCTGTAGCTTGTACGTGCTCCTGTAGGAAAGTGATTCTGTAATTTTTGCTTATGGACTGTAGAAAAAGAAATGTAAAAGACAGTTGCCTAATGCTGCCTAAGAATTTCCCACTTATTGCAATTAGCTTACTTGTCAGAAAAGCTGATTTTTCAAAGAGATGAATGAATGGTTTTGCAATTGCTAATTGGATTTTCTGAGAAAGATTTTGATTCAGCTGGAGAAAAACCTTCTGTTGAATTTCTTTTCCCTTCTGCCGTCGTCCAACAGAAAATGTTCGCCGTCGTCCAACAGAAAATGTTCCTGCTCTTTGGTTGAACAGCATATTAAGGGAAAATAATTTCCTTGGAATAATTTTCTACTATACAGATGATAATTGCCTGAGTAATAAAATTCCCCTTCTCTAGTAGAAGGCTTGTTTTTGTAAAATCAATCAGGATTTTCTCTCTGCAAAATTCTTTCTGGGAAATTCAACAAAGTCTGTAAACCATTTGTGTTTTATTCTTACTTTTCCTAATAACCAAAATGACCTCTTCTTCCAAGATTGATGCTTCTGTAACCTATGTATGGACTGCACAACTCTCTTATTTCCATAAAGTAAATGCCTGAACCATTTTCTAAAATTGACCAAACCCAATTGATTCTATAGCTGATAATTTTTTTTTATAAATTTCGGGTTACTATTCTCAGAGGAGCTTATTTTCATATGGAAAACAAGCATGATTGTTAAGAAGAAAAATGATATGAGGATACCTCACCCAAGATGCTGGTCCAACTAGTATGCTGATCAGGTTTCATGTTTTTTTGTCTTTGAAGGGAATATCTTGGCTGTTCTAAAAAGACATCTGATATTGTTTGCGGTCTTATCTTATGTTGACATGTCAGGCTTCTAGCTGTGGAGCATCTGTCAAGCAGGTCTCTTGTGGATGCGGTTTAGTTAATAAAAATAAAAAAAAAATC
Source organism: Warburgia ugandensis (assembly GCA_035236585.1). Lineage (NCBI taxonomy): Eukaryota > Viridiplantae > Streptophyta > Magnoliopsida > Canellales > Canellaceae > Warburgia > Warburgia ugandensis. Next base: position 74,103,355 of record CP141128.1, on the reverse strand, counting down.
TATAATTAGGCTTACATTTTATCTATATTTAGAGGAGTTGATATTCTTAGGACCACTATGGAGTTGATCATTTGCAACTATACATTCATAACTAATCTGGTCATTTTTTTGCTACCAATTGATGATGAACTTCACTCAAAGCAGACAACTATTTCACCCTCCCATTTTAGAATAAAGAAGGATAAACTATTTCACACTACCTTTCTATGCTTTCAGGAGATCATCCGAGCTTCTGTAGGCCAGGGTCAGATTGCCCAGTTCACAACCATAGCTGCTTCTCCTGTCATTAATGCACCAGTCCAGTTAGAGGAAGAGTCTCAACTGCATGCATCATCACCTGCAGTGTCTCGCCCTGACAAGGACAATGCAGATGAAAACGATGACTGGGATGATGATTGGGATGCATTTCAGTCTTTCCCGGCAACTCATGATCCCACCACTAATGCTGAGGTGGACAGAGAAGGGGAAGAACCCGCCTCTCCTGATTATTCTTCTGTGAAACAAAATGACTACCATAGGGAAAATGTCTCACAGCACTCAGATCTTGAACCTTCTAACAGTGCAGAAGAGGTATGTGATGCCCAGCATCTGGGACTAGAGACTGTTGTGGTAAGCCAAAGTGCTTCTCATGAGTCCTTCAATCCTCAACCTTCTGACAGTGCAGACGTATCCAGTGTTGACAAGCATCTGACTGGAATTGAGGAAACAGTAAGAAACAATGATGAAGAAAATGATTGGGAATTATCTGATCATCAGTCTCCTAATGATGCTGCAGAGTTGAGGAAGGAACATCCAGAAAATGCTGAAGTGCAAGATGAACAAAATTGTTTTCATGAACTTCCTATCCCACAGCCTGTTGGACATGCGGAAGAGACAAGTAATGAACAAATTCTAAGCACTACCAGCACCATGCAAACTACAACAGATAAGACCCATGAAAAGAATTTACAAGAGCTTTCTGACACTCAAGCTCCCAAAGATGTCAGTAAGGGAAACAATGACCAGGATTCAAGTGCAAGTGAAGAAGCAGAGAGAAACCAGGTTGACACTGATAACAGTGGCGATCAAAAGAGAGGGTGTCAGTGAGAAAGCAACTAAAACGAGATGCAAATGGTACACCAGCACATTCATCTGAGAAGAGCAATGACCTGCACATGGCTGAGATTAATGAAGATGCCATATCCAATGAACATAATCAGTCATAAGAAGAAACCACATGAGATCAACGAATATCAGATAACTTGTGATGTCTCTTTGTTGGTTCGATGAGTTCTGGTTTGCATTATCTGAGTGAACCAAAGCAGGTTGGTCTCCCTGAACTATCTCACTTTCATGCTGCCTCCATATATATAGTTTCTTTGAATGGCACAAATGCTGCTTCTATAAGTAAAGAGAGTACAGGTTTTGGAATCTAGATGATATCCATTTCACTTTCCTCGAAGGAACGGAACTCCAACTATTTCTCTATTTCGGCAGTGTCTGGGTGATGGTATAACCATAGAGGATAGATTTTGGTTAGCATAACAAGGCTTTTACGTCTTGCTATTGTATTTCGCCTGCCTACTAAGGTTGGGCATGTTAACCTTTCTGTCACTGTCCTTGTAATTTATAACTGTCCTGTAGTCTGTAATAGTGATACCATCCAGGTAAATGATAAATTTGTTTGTGATTGAGCTTTTGAAAAGATTCTTATTGTACATGCATTTTGCGAACAGCTTAAAGTGCATTTTGGGCTCTATGGGTTTTTATCCCATCTGTTCAGCTTGCGGATTGCATTCTAGAGAGCAATACTTAGTTCAAGTGTTCTCCATTTCTGGGTTTTTTTCTCTTTTTTCTTCCAAATGTTGTATGCACACCCATGAGCACTTCGAGCACTGGTCACCTAGATAGAGGCTAATTCTTGCATCCCTGCGCTGGAAGGCCTTTGCTCAGTTCAAGTGTTCTCCATTAGATTATCGCATCCTCAGATTGTTTGTGACATGGCCACTGATGTTTTCAGATCTTCTGAGTCATCTTTTTTTATTGATGCAGTCAAACTCAGTGGACGGAAAGAATTTGGTGCATGCTGTCTAAAATGTAGCCTAGAAAATAGAAGAGTGCTTTGGATCACTGAATGTCCGGGGCTGTGCATGTACTTGGTGTATCCTTGTACTTCTTTACTAGGGAAGACCTGCGAAAGGCTGCTATTTTTATTAACATGTGGACAAATACTCCAAAGGCCTAGCACTTTTGTGCGTTTGTCCACCACGGGAAAATTGAAAATTCGATCACAAATTTATAAACAATTTTGCCACATTTTCTATCAAATGACAAATTATGTTCGCTAATCACAGCTTTCTGAAGAAACTATCATATTATTGACATGAACAAGTATTCGACCGATGAAAACATCTAAAAGGATTTGCTCTGAAACAGTTGGCACTCCATCTTAGTGGAAGAGCAGAGCTATGTGTATGTCTGAATCTCACTTGGTGGTCTCCTCCCTAAAACCGAGCACTATCCATAAAGCAACGGACACAAAAGTTACAGTCAACCAACAGAATCCCATCACGAAACCTTCAAACAGGGAAATTTGAGAGAACAAAAGTTTTGAAGTTGCAGTTGTTGGACCAGGGTCTCCCTTGTTCGAGGCTGAGTATCTGGCGGATCTTGGCTATCCAGTCTGGATGGACCGGCATTACATACTGAATTTGTATGTTTCTTGTTCTTTCACTTTGTTCGCTTTAATTTCTATTGCTTCCCGTGCGTTTCTCTTTGCTTCCAACCCCAATAAATATAAGGCTATGCAGCCCTTTCGCCAGCCTTGAGGAGGTATCGGTAAGAGTTTCTTATTAGATGACGATTTGTTGTGGTCCTCCTCTTGAAGAAGAGCATTGAATGGGTGTAAACTGAAAACTAAGTAACCATTGAGAGGGAGAGGACTTGAAACCTCGTGGACATCTGAGAATGCACAAGCGAGCTGGCCCATTCTCACAGAAATTATACAAGCAGACCCTTATGTCGTATGATATGGCTCTGATTAGATATCTTCTGCTTCCTTTTCCTCAGTACTTGAGCTTCCTCTTCAATCTTCAAAAGACTAACAACCATGGATCAAAAAATTGTTGTTTCCACTTCATTCATGACGAAAAGGTAAATGTCAATCGTTTGTCGTCATTGTCTGTATCAAATCAGGATAGATGAAGCTCCTTTCTTTCTTTTTTTTCTTTTTCTTTTTGTGGTGTTGACAAAAATGTACAAGTTTCACTCCCAGTGACGAAAAGTGTTAAGTGGGGCCAGATTTTTGTTGATCCAAACCATTCATCTTCTGAGCCAGTCTTAGATTTGTGATGCCCAGAATATCATCCCTTGGATGATCCTAACTTTATTCTTCTGAGGAGAAAGGTGTACCTCTTTGAAGGTTCAGAATTAAGAACAACTAAGTTTTGCGAATATTTAAGTAGTCAGGATGATATTAGCCTTTATCAGAGTTGCCGGTAATGGAGAAGCCCTGATGCTACTTCAAACGTTTACAGTAAACAGCAAGATTAGTTTCTTACCAAAAAATAGAGCAAGATTACAATCTGCAACCAATAGAAGATGGAGAATCCAGTATCTGTATAGGGCCTTACTGCTTCCAGTTTTGGGTGAAAACATAACCAATACAGTTAACTTCATCGGGAAAGGGCATATAAAGCAAAAACCGTATAGAATGCTTGCATGAGTGTGAGAACAATGAGAAGAACAGCTGCAAAGAAAGAGAATGGACCAAGGATTTCGAAAATAGTCGTGCATAAAGCTAGCTCGCATGCATGCCGCTTTCTATCAAAACACCCATCCACCTCCATTGAAACGGCCGAAAGATAAGCGATCCCCCTGCATAGCCTGTTGAAGAGAAGGGCTTCTTCTTTATCACTCCATGTCTCTAACAATATGAGGTAGATTTCTAATGAATGACCTTGCAGAGATGTCCAGCTGGGCCTTGAGGATGCTGTGCTGCCTCTGGTACAAAGGCCTTTAAAGCTGCAAATTTCACACGGAATTTGGCTTAGGATAACCAGCGTCTGAAGTCTGTTGACTCTTCCAGGAGAACCAAGTATATAGAGCCTTGGTGAATTGAAGCTGAAGTTTTGCCTAGAAAAGAGTTTTAACATGTCCCAACAATCTGTCACCTCCGTAGAAGTTTGTTTTGATTGTCAACGTGGAAATCAAATTAAACATACTTCAATGTATCAATTGAGATTGAAAGATCTGTACTTGAACGATCATTTTGTATGAAGAGAACTGCTAACTTCTCTATATTCTACTCAACCAATTGATGCAACTTTCATTTATGTCTATCAAGATAATCATTGACCTTCTAATCATGCATTACAGTGCAAGGGAATGTTAGGATAATCTGCTACCCCATTTTCACCAGCATTTGGTTGTCCCAGTGTTGAAGTTTACACCACTCATTTATATATTTAAGTCCAAGGTGTTTCTGAAGATCTGTAATATGCATTAGGGTCAACTTTCAATACTTGAATGGATAAATGGTGTTTGAGTGCATGGCATGCTGTTGTCTTTTTGTCCTTCCTAATATTCACAGATTGTCTGGCAATTTAAATTTCTCTTCATCTTTGCGAGAGTTCTTCAACATTTTGCAGACAATCTGTGAAGATTTTATACTTGCTTCCTCTGCAGGTTTATCTATTTCCTGGCTAAATATTAGTTTGTTACTTTTGAAATCAACCAGTGGAGTCATTTATGTTATTTATAACTGCTGGTCTTGCTTAAACTGATTCTTCTTGTGACTCTTTAGTCACTTGTTCATTTATCTGTGTACTACTTTATTCAACCTCTTTTGCCGCTTGCTTGTTACTACCTTGTGAAAATGAATGCTAATGTTTTCCTTAGATTCATGTTTTAATTGATTCTCTTCTAATGAACTGTTGCTTCTTAGGTTGGCACCAAAGGAGTTGACTGCATTTGTTCAGTTTGTGAGGGAGGCTATGAAGAGGAATGGAGGCATTCGGTTCCACTAATTCCTGTTGATAAACTTACAGAGTTTTCCAATAGTGCTAAGGCTGATCTAGATTTATCAAACCGTGAGGCCGACATGCTACCAGCTTGCGGAGAGTTGAAGCCCGACTCAAGGAGATTTGGGTCTGATAATGATGCCACCGATATGTTTGAAGGATGATTATGCCTATTTGGAGAAGGAAGTGAGCCATATTAGGATGACAATATTGTTCTGGTCTTTTTTATTGAAAACCCTCTCATGTTGATATTTCCAGGTCGAATCAACTTTTCTAAGGGCTGTTCATCAAGTTCCAGTCGTGGAGCAAGATCATGTGGTCATGTTTGAACCTGCAAATGATAGTGAAGAAACTTCTTCCAATTGGAACGCACTTCTGTGAGATTGAACTTGCTTGTTACTTTTGCCTTCCATTTTTGTTCTGTTTTGTGTTTTTTCCCTTTTTGAATGGTGCTTCTTACGTTGCTTTGTCTGTGTTTACAACTTATTCACATGAGAACATTTTGAAGTTGGTTAATGAAGTGTAATTACTTGTTTATCCCAATCTATTCAGACTCTGCCTATCTTAAAACATTGTAGCTTCTAATTCTTGTTATATAATAGCCTTGTCTTTTCATTGGTTTGAACTTTAAATTTTAAAGATTTGAAGACTGCTAAGCCAATGAAGACTTAGCAAATTCTTTTAATGCCCTTTCTTTCCACCTCCCTTTTCTTATTCTTACCTCTTGGAATATTTTCTTTGACCTACCTAGATCACTGATTTAAATCTGTAGGTGAAACTTTCTAAAACTTGTAGCATTGAAATCTGGATCACCACAAAGTAACTGGTGTAATCCAGGCCTAGATATTCTGTTATTAGTGTCTTAACTCTGTGTTATTCAACCACAGAATCATATTATTCCTTGTGTATATTATGATAAGCATGGCTAACTTAAAGACTTATAGCAATATCATCCTTCCAGCCTCTGTCCATAAGCAGCTTATGATAACTCAACATTTGTTCTGATACATAAGGGTTAAAACCGTGTTGTATAAAGTTGAAAAAGAAATTTTTTTCTGAGAGAAGTGTTGTTTGCTGAGATGAATGACAAATTTTACCAAACATGTATCAGCACCATGCCCATCTGGACTTGCATCCTTGATAGAGTGTTAATGTGTATCATGATCCAGATCATACATTGTTGTTGTGATATATTATTCTAAACAACAGTTTGTTTAATTGTGTACAAGGGCAAGAATCAATTCGGCATTACTTGTAATTGTATATAAGCATAAAGGTCATAGAAATTCTCTTATACAAACTTTACATAGTATAAGGGCTTGACATTCATTTCAATCATCTAGATTTATTTTGCATTTTCATCAATACTGGAACTGGTTAAATTGCCAATTTTTTGGGGAAGATTGAATTTTATCGGTCATTTCTTTTCTTTTCTTTTTCCTTTTATGAGGCAAATCAAGAGTTTTTAATAGATAGTCTGCCCAATGGGTTGGCCATGAGCAAAAGGTTACAAGATTGGTTGCCATTGAAAAGGACAGGTAAGGATAAAATAGAATTACATGCTACTAGACATAGAACTTCTTAAGTGAATTCCTCAACCCTTGAGCTTTACCATCCTCTCTGACCATATTAACAGTTGCTTCATTAGCTGATCAATGAATATGGGAAGCACAAAAAACTTATGCATCAACAACTAAGCAATCTTATCAAATGCAATACCAAAACCTCATCCGGCATAATCTGAATAGTTCATCCACGTTAGTACAGCCATGGAATTGCCTTCAATTTATTGGGACTTACTGTTGTATCTTTGCCATAGTAGAATTCCCACTTTACTGCCACAAACTCACCCTCTAATGTATCTCCCCTACCAATGGGACCAGGATATTCTATGATGGTATAACCAGTTTTGCCATGGACTATACCTCCTATGCCTGCTCATTCCACTTGGTACAATCAGACAACACTCGACCCATTTGATTCTAAAGTTCTCCATGGGTAGACAATGGCTTTCTTCTTCTCGTTAATGTGGGAAAACTGGTCAACTGAAGACCATGATTGGATGATTTCCTTAGGAGGATACTCTTTGAAAGATGGATCTACCACAGCCCAATAGGAGACAACCATTTTACCTTTTGAAACTTAGAAGATGAGGCTGAGCTGTTTCTCTGACAATCCTTGGGCTTCTTTTCTTCCAGGGAGCCCAAACGGTCACTGGTAAGCCCCAACAGCATAAGCATTTGCAGTAAGAAAGTGACAACTTCTTCCCTCAACAGGATACTGGCTGCAAAACTAAGCCATCATCCAGCTCATATGAAACCAATTTTATAGCTCATAAGTGAAGTATAGGAGAAGTGTATAACAATGTGTTGAATGTTCTCATTGTTGTTTAGGCACAATGACACCTTTGGCCAAGCAATCAGCTTCTGTGGTTAGTTTATGTTGGATTAGCAGTCACTGCCTTCCAGCTAGCGATATGAAATGCTATTGTTGGAGTGACTTGTCATTTCCTAACCTTAGAAACGAGGTTAATATCATTTGAACCCCTTAAAATTCTGAAATAGGAAGCCAACTGTGCAGGAACCATTCTTTTCCTCGATCTCTTGAGTTTTCACCTCTCCCTGGGATAGGGACAAAGAATAACATACTAGGTAGGTGCTCTTCCTCAAGTTAAGTAAAAACGTTTCTCTCTCCTGAAGGGAAAAATTCATCCTTGACCTTGATCACTTGATTCTATATGCTAAGAGAATGGTATCCTTATCAGGAACTAAATGAAGCAGCCTTGGAAGCCCCACAGATCAATTTCTGATCTGCCTATGGACCGGCTCTGCCTCTGAGTTTTCTGACTTTATGTGGCCTTCTTCCCCAACCTGTTCCATGTAATTCTTCAACACGTCCTTCTTAATAGGTAAGCATGGTCTTCATCATAACGTCCACAACCATTTTGATCATATATAGAACTGAACTCCTTGATAGATATAATAACTAAGCCCCTTCAATTTTTGGTCTGGACGCATTCTTCTACTTCAAAAAGTGAAATATTTTTGCATCTGATTATCATTCCATAGAAATCTCCATTCTAGCAGTTCAAGCTTATGTGCAATATTTGCTGGGCATCTCAATATCTACAAAATAAGGTTATACTTCCTTTGAGCAATAAACACTTTCTTTCCTAGCATGTAAGACATCTATCAATTCTTCCCAAAGCACCAGACCAAACTTCCTTTGATGGTCTACCAGTAGCAACCCGTATGCCCAGTTGCAAAGTGGATCTCCCTGTTTGAGATCTGTAGAAGCCTGTCCAGACGTTCTTGTAATTTCAGAAAATGGACTTCTTGGAACATATGCATGGATCGGGAAGACAAAATCATTTCTAATTTCTTGTTGCTCCATGCATTGAAAATCTAATTACAATTATGGATCTCATCTGCTGGAAGAAATTCCTTTTGATTGTTTTTCTTATTTGCTCTGGATGACAGTTGATATATTTTCTTGATACATCACTGGAAATAGTGCTGATTTTGGTAGCCTTGATGTGATCGTATTACTATTTAGCATAATTATGTCTAAATAGAACACTACAGACATGTCTAAGTTTTAACCATTCAAGGGAATTTTATTTGGTTTTGGATGGGCGCCTTATACTACATTCATTCTGTTGTTTTCCAAGATTATTAAATTCAACCTAAGTTTTTGGATCATATGCTGGTACTTAATATTTAATAAACCATGGTGTTTTCTTTTTGTTCTGCTCAATATGGACAATATGTAATGGCTCACATTTTTGAGAAATAAAGAAATGTTATATTTATAAATTTTAAAATTTTTTAAGTAAATTATTGACTATTATGGTGTAAAATAGAGTTGAAATAAAGCCTAAATAAATTTTCTAATTATAACTTATTAAATAAATTATATGTAATTAGAATATAAGTACTAATAAAACTTTAATATGGCAAAACTTAACGACCTAAGCTAAGTATAGCTAAGCAGTTTTAAGTACAACTTGTCAATGTGAGATCTAGACTTTAAGTTACCTCCTTGATAATTTTTAAATAGAAAATCATAAATTATGTTAATTAATTAATTATTACAATTTCTAACACATGCTAAGAATCCAAAACAATGATCCAAAAACGTAAACAACTTTAATGATATAGACCTCGTAAAGGGAAACTTTTATAGAAAGGTCATTGAGATAGAAAACTAAGCCATTTCATGAGTGAAATAGTAAGAGAGAAAAGGAGTAGTACGATGAGAGAAAAAGAGAAAAGGGAAAAGAGAAATTTCAGAACCAAGCAAAAGTGTGGATTTGTCAAATTATTGAAAAGGTAGGAAAAGCGAATCAATAGAACGATTGTGGCATTTTGAGGTAGGGGGCCTTGAACTAGACCTCAATTTTCTCTTTAAAATAGAAAGATAAAGAAATTTTATTGTTGATTTTGGTATGAAAATTTTGTTTATGATTCTATGGTGATTGGATACCCAATTGTTGTATTTCATATGTTTTGATTTGCTAGCAATTTTAGACAATTATTTATGTGTTAGAATCTTATTATATAACTTGAAACTTGACACATGATTCGTGAATGAGATCAAACAACCTATTAGCGAATAAATGCATGGCTCCTTAAAAATGAAATTGCATAATACATTAGACAAGACAAAATTACTTACACCTTACTTAAGATAATCATGCCATTCATTTCATCATGCACTGACAATCTACAAGTGAATGTGGCACCTTGATAATGGTGCCTGTACCGTACGCTCAGCAACTTGTAAGAATATGATGTAACCAACATGAGCAAGCCGCACCATGCATTTAATAGTTTGTAGCTGTGTGGTGCACTGAACCCAAAAGTCACATCGGGCAGTGGATCTAACAGCCGCACCATGCACTGGTCCATTTCTGTGAGGATGTCTGAGCTGGTGACCACAAACTCAATGATCATTTTTCTAGATTCTGCCGCATTACTACATGTAGACATGAAAATGTTAGTGAGTTCCATATGACAAGTGGAAAAAACTGTATTTGGGATTTGCACACCCGAAGACTGGTCAGAGGTTTAGAGGAGGCCTCTTTTCATGATCTTCTAGAAATTATTCTGGAGTCAAGGTACTCCGAATTATGATGATGAAAGAACTTACATAAAACTTGGGTGATGGTCATTTCACTAGCAAATCTCTTTACAAATTTTACGACCCCACAGAGATTGTTCCTTTCTATCATAAGATGGTGTAGACTCAATCATTCTTCCTCGAGTAAGTGATTTATCTTAGCTTGTGATAAATGGGCAGCTTTCTTACCATTGATCATCTTCAAAGAAAAGAGTGATACTTTGCGAGTCATTACGCTTTATGTGATACTCATGGGGAGGATATGGATCATTTATTCTTTCCAACCATCTCATCCATGCCTTTGTATATCCTTTCTATAAGAGGCCCTCCTTGATCCGTGAACTCGATTGTTTCATAGATTGGCTTTGTGATCTTTGAAATCCTATTAATTTTATTCCAAAATTCTAGACAAGTGATCACATTGTTGTAAACCTTTCTGTTGCTTCCTTGATGCTTAGATCCTTTAATCCTGCTACCCACCTCGTCCAACAATCATGCACTAAAAAGTTTCTAAATTCTTGCCTACATCCCTTGATTCTCCTCAATGTAATATAATTGGAAGCGAATCTAGTGCTTCCTACCTTCAACAATTATAATTCTGAAGCATCCTTAAACATTGTAAGTGCCTTAGAATGATTAGTCATCAACTTGACAGGATATTTATATTTTCATATATCTCATTCATCCAAGGCAACTGCTTTGCCAAATCTTTCTAAGCAAGGTTTAGAGCAGGCACAATAGAGAGAGACCAGAAAATGTGAAGATATATCTTACTCACCTCTATCCCTGCATTTTGACAACTGTAAGCAATGTCACTAATTATATGCCCCTTCATTTATCTCCCCTTCAAAATGAATCTTTGCCACTTTTATCCACCCAGAGAAATACTTTGCATAAAAGAACATGCTCATATGCATGTTTGAGGCAAGCACATTCATCAAAGCCTCATTTTTCACATTTATCCAACAATTAGACACGATAGAGAGGCCATTTACAGCCCATGTATTTGTAATTGGCCTCATTTCTGCACTCTCAGTAGCATACTCTTCATCAAGTTGTGTTGTCCTAGCCCTCTTATATTATGTACTCTTGTACCCGGGCAATCCTATTAATGGCATCCATCATTTAATGCTAATATAGAGACCTTAATATGTTGAAAGGAACTCTCTTGGCAAATAAAGCCTCAAAACTTATTTATCCACGTTAGCCCTTTTCATTCCTTCAAAACTCCATGAGAATGGATTAAGTCTCCTTTCCCTACTAAATGACGAACTTTACCTCCTAGCTATACTACCTACGCTAGATTTAGGAAAAAGTTAATTCTGGACTTTTTCAATAGCCTCTTTTAAGGGAATTTTCGTCCATTCAACACAATGTTCTCCACCTTTTCTTTCAATTGCTTGTTATTTTTTTACTTTTAGACGATACCTAACTCTTGCTTCTTCACCCTTTTTAGTACCTGGGAAATGAGCATGCACGCAAATATAGCTTGCATGAAAAATTTGTTCACAATATTTACACTAAACTTGCTTCGTGCCCCTTGAACCTTGGCACAATAATAGAGTTGTCGTTGTGTGACTTTGAGGTCACAAGTTCATAGCATGAAAATAGCCTCTTACAAAATACAAGGTAAGGCTGTGTACTATTGACCTTGTGGTCTGTTCCTTCCCTGAACCCCACATGTATAGGAGCTTCATGCATTAGGGCTGCCTTTTATTGCTTTGTGCCCCTTGACCAGTGCCACCCTTACATATAGATGCATAACTCTGGTCCCATAATGGCGTGTTCTCCCTCTTAGCTATGGTACTATCGTTATTTTCATCACCATCGTCATCATCCCACTTGTACTAACCTCTCGAACCTCATTGTAATTATCATCGTTGCCACCCATATTCAGCTTGCAGATTGGCCCAATATTCTTCTTCGTTGGAATGTCATCCATATCACTAGTACCATAGATAATGAGACAATGATTTTGAAAACAAGTTATAATGCTGTACATGAAACATGACTTAAAACTTGAAAGTTAGAAACTTGAAATTAAGAGAGAGACTAATAAATCAGGTTTGATGTTCAAAGTCCAAATTGATCATAAAAGAAAGTTTGAAAATAAATTGCTAACAAATTGAAAACAACCATTCGAGTGACCACATTGCTGTAAAGCTTTGATGGACCTACTAACACAAGTCCTTGCACATGGGCTATTAACTTTGATGGGCCTGGGATTGAACTCTTTCAAAACAAAGTACTGTAGGGGTGGCTTCCTCGCAAAAAAAATCCAGAGAACACAGGCAATCAAAAAATTGCTCCAAACTTGAAAAGCACAACCATGAAAATGGGCGCTTGCCCACATGGATTTGTTAAGTAACCAATTGCTCTGAATAATTCGAATAACAATGGCCGCACTAAAACTAAAGTTTGACCTCAGAAATGCGTTATATTTGATTCCTAAGTCATGAAATCAGCCTCTTACAAATGCAAAGTAAGACTGTCGACTTTAGGCCATTGTGATCTGCCTTTTCCCCAAATCCCTCATAGACGGGAGCTTCGTACATCATGGCTGCCTTTTTTGTTTCTTTTCTTAAGTGGTTTGTTGTTGGATTATTAAGTGTAGCCCACGAACCCTCCTAAACAGATTGTTTCGTAAGGGCGTGCAATAAATTCCAATCCCAAGTTTGCCTACAAAGATACTTCAAAGGGAGTCGGCCTGTGGCAGGTCCTGCTTAGATGAGACTTGTTCCTATCGATGGATGGTCTCCCTTGAAACGCCCTTAACTTTTATTTGGATTCATATTATCGTTATTGACATTGTCCCAACAATTAGATCACTTATATAGGACTTCGACGCCAAATGACATGGCAAGGGTTGACCTAGGTTGATTGATGGTTACATCCATTAAGCAGTGCTAAAATCAAAAGATTGAATCATGTTTAGTAAAACCCTCAAAATAGATTTTAGATTAAAAAGGAGGTTAGATAGGGTCGTTAGTAGAAGTGTCAAGTAGGGAAGGCAAAATACAAAATTCTCGAATTTGACACTAATTCAACGGTTAGAGTCGAGTTTCATTGTGTTTGAGTTATTTTTGGGTCAACATGTCAAAAATCACATCGTGTTTGGGTCAACAAACTTTGGCTTGTCGTGTTCACCCATCTGACTTGCAACTTTTTACCCATCTAACTCATGATCTAGTAATCCATTGTGTTGACCCAACTGACCTGCAACCTATTAACCCATCGTGTTGACTCGTAACTCATTTATATAATCGTGTTACACTAGTCATGTCATGTCAACTCGTTTAATAAACGGATCGTGTTTGAGTCACGGGTTCTTGATATGATTATTAATAGTGTCGTGTTCTTGTCGACCCATATACTCAAATGGGTAAATTTTGATATGACTCGCCAACACGATTTGCCACCACTACAAGCTTGACCAGCTACCCGTTAGACCCGCTCTAGCACCTATTTAATCAAGGTATGGGTAGGCATTTCATCAAAAAGTAAGAAATACCCGTGCTAAAAAATTTTACTTAAATGTTAATTTAGTTTATAAATAGACTCCAATTAAGACCCATTCATAAAAAAAATTTCAAAAAGTTATTTATAAACTTTTACTTTTACTATATTTGTAAATATTATTTTAATTATTCAATTAAAAGTTCTTAAGATTTATTTTATATATTTGTTGTCAGAGTCCCCGCAAGAGCAGGAGTTCATGAGTGTACAAGGACATGGACATTCTACTTTTTCCTATATGTAAAATTCTTTTGAAAGATCTAAGCATTTTATCTTGTTCGACATTCCCAAAATAGGTGACCCTAAAAAAATCATTTCATTTACGTGATCTAGCTATTTATGTTTTTTCCTCTAATAAAAATTAAAAATTTTGTGACTGTTATTCTCAATGTCTGCAATTTAGTTCAATGAACTTTTGTATCCAGCCTACGTAAGGCATTCCAAACAAAATAATCCATTTAGATCTTTCAAAACAAGTAAGCATTAATAATAATAAAAAGTGAGGCCTCAACTTCTTTGCACTCCTATGAGCACCAAACTTGTTAAATTTCTGGCTCCACCAATGTTTATAGGCACCCACTTTTGCATAATGTGAGCCATTCATGTAATTGCTCCTGCTTTGGGTGCCCAGCAGTGGATTTGGATGTTTTTGGTGTTTGAAAAATTATACTTTTGATCACAAGAATCGGCCATTTCCCAATTTTTGCCAGAGATCCAAAACCGGAACAATCACAAGGGTCTGATCATCCATTTATGTACAGTTTGGAACTGGATCTTCGCCGTAGTCCAGGTTGCTACTGATCAACCAAAGGGCAACCAGTGCACGAAGCTCCTGCATATGCAGGGTCTGAAGAAGGGGCGTACCACAAGGGCCTAAAGTGCACCGTCTTATTTTGTATTTGTAAGAGACTGTTTCTACGCTTTGAACCTCATGTCCTCAATATCACGCAACGATAACTTTTACCGTTGCCAGGCTCCCCTTCTACTGCCCAACCAAAAGGCTGAACCACAATTAAAGAGAGAAATAGGGGGGAAAATGGGGTCTCTCTCGAAGTAACTCCTGCAGGGCAGGGGCATTCTTTTTTCTGGTGTAGAAAATCCCACCTCTCTCTCTCTCTCTAGCGTCTGTCGTTCATCTGCGGTACAGAAAAAATAATCTACAATCCATAATATATACAAAAGAAAAAGGGAAGAGGGAACAAGGGAGGCTTGTGGACTGGGAAATGGAGACTGCCATCTGCGGTAGATTCGCACTTTCCCCTAATCATGTCTTGAACCCGAAACCAGGTTTCTCTCTCTTTTTCTCTTGAATTTCTAGCTACCCGCTCTTGATTCTGCATTTTCTTTCAATCCACAGCCTGATTAGTACCTCACTGCTTATGATATCACACAAACTTCGAGGAAGCACATGACATTAAATGCAATCCTTGTTTCAATTACCCCGTTGAATTTGGTTGATTTCATGTGTTTTAGTTTTGTGAATTTGATCAACTCGTCATATTAGGTGCAAGTAGTCGCTTCTGTAGGAACGAAGTTGTTGGTATTAATTAGGACATGAAATACTAATTCTGGTTCTTACTGCTGAATTTGATTTGCTGAAAGAGGTGGATGCATTTGAGGGAAACTGTTGGTTTTGCGTTCCTTGGGACAAATTAGCGTAACTGACGTGGGAAGCTTCTTATACTTAATTCGTTGCTGTCCCGTTCCAGAATCCTTTTTTCTTTTCAAGTTTTTTGTTTTGATTATCTACTTTCTATCATACATGGACTTGGTTATCACCATACTTGAATGGTCGTGATACTCAACCCCAGAGCACCTCCAGCCCAGGTTCACAATCTAAGTTAGACATGGCTAAATCCATTAACCAACTTATAGAGGAATTGCTCTGTTGGTATGTCCTCATATGCATTTCAAGTGAACTTGCCTCCTCCTATCAGTATGAAACCATTATACACCTGTTCTTGAAGTCTTCCTCAGCAAGGGTAGTAAATCCTTGTTACACCTGCAGACGTCCAGTTTATTGTTATGCAAAAATATCCATTTAAAACTAGTGAATTTACAATTGGGGCTTTTCATCTACTGCCATTTATAGACATAATAAATCAATTATCAGAAGTCTCCTTGGAACACCCGAAGATGTCCAGTTTATTCTTGCGCAAAAATATCCATTTAAAAGTAGTGAATTTACAATTGGGACTTTTATCTACTGCCATTTGTTGACATAATAGATCAATTATCACATGTCTCCCTGGGACACCCAAAAACGTGCAGTTTATTCTTGTGAAAAATATCCATTTAAAGTAGTGAATTTACAATTGGGACTTTTATCTACTGCCATTTGTTGACATAATAGATCAATTATCACATGTCTACTTGGGACACCTGAAGATGTCCAGTTTATTCTTGTGCAAAAATATCCATTTAAGAGTGGTGAATTTACATTTGGGACTTTTCATCTATTGTACAGTTGTCAACAACGAATAAAACCATGACCAGTGCTCCCCTTGTCATCATCATAACTTATGAGAGAACTTGCTTTTAAAATGTTTATCCAATTTGCAGACAAAACAGAGATCCTGGTGTTCTTCTGAATGATAATTACTGCATGTTTGCAGTTTATTAATACTGCAAGTCATGGCTGAGATGGTGGTGGTAAATAATGTTTAACTGCTTGAAGGCAGCAAGCTTATCTCCACTGCACACTTGCTTTTAATATCTGATCCTTTATCATAACAGGCATCAGAAAGAGTTAGAATCTTTAAGATAAATTACCTTGTAACTATGGTAGGTTGAAGCTGTTTCCTCACAATAACAAATGCATGTCTGTGCCACATATGCCATCATGTCAGAGAGGACCAAGAAGTTCTATTTGAAGTTTACCTTGATTAGACATCACATGATTTGTGAGTTATGTATTGGCAATGTGAATAGGCTGAAACCACATCATTTGTGAATCCAATAACATGTTGGGCAGAGACTGTGCAGGGGCACTAAGTGATGATTAGGAGTCAAAATGAGGAATGAATTTAGGGCAACTTGCCTTGCACGTCCAAGCTCTTGACAACCTTCTACTAGTTGGTGGATGTGGATGGTCCCTTTGAATTTGTAATTATCCATAATACCTTTGGCATTCTTGTTTCTGATTATGAATGTTGGCAAAGAGAATTCAATTTGTTGCACTTATGATGACAGATTTCAGTTTGTCTCTACATCAAGATGGCTGCGAATACTAGCAAAGTATATTTTACATGGAGGCACTGATAACCGAATTATTTCTTTTTGGAGATATTTTATCTACTGAGAAGCATGGAAGGTCGCTACTGAGATACGTAGTTCTGATGACAGCAAGGATCACCATCATTATAGTTGTGCATGCTGTAAATAAGTATCTGTATCATAGCTGAGGTGTTACGGCCTTGGCTTATACCCATGCCCAATGGTGATCAAGAACTTCTGAAATCATTGATCTTAAATTAAACATTACAAGAAAGTTATGGCACAATTGTTTCAATAGATTTCCCCTGCTATTTGGGTGAATGCTTTGACATACTGTGAGACACATCTAAACACAACATTTATGTTATGCAATTACAAGTTCCATATTATCTTCTGAAAATGCACATGAATATGCTACACATTATTTATTGCATGATCTCTTTGTAATTTTGTGGTGGTTGGGCTGAATCATTCCTTCCACCCATTTTCGTATGCATGAGCTTTGCTACTTGTGCTTGTTTATTCCAAACCAACAATCTATTGAGCAAGTAATGACTAAAAGTATTAGACTTAGATATTGTTCCTGCATTTTTTTTGGAAAATTGGTGGGGGTAACTACGATAAATTGATATTTCTCCCTCCACTAGGTCGTCTAATGGCTTGCCTTTAAGTTATATGGTTTCACTGTTTTCACCAGCAATGGGAATCTGCATTGCAGGGGACAAGTTTTCTCTTTGTAAAGGACCACATGCAAATCGAGGAATTCTTATGGCAATTTCAGCCAGTGGACCAGGCAAAGGAGGTGGGGTTTTGGAAAGGCCAATAATAGAAAAAAATACCCCTGGGCGTGAATCGGAGTTCGACTTGAGGTATCTCTTTTTGTTGTGAAGCCTATGAAAATCGCTTAACTTGTTCAAATTAGCCAAAACTCTAAATTATAAATTTTGGAAATGCTGTGAGGAGTTGCAATTGCTGTAACATTATTGAATCAGTTTTGGTGCAAAAGAAATTAAAAAAATAGTCGAAATCTTGAGCTTAATTCAAGTCCAAACCATCTCATCACATACCTTTATGCAAATAAGAAGGAAAGGAAGGTCCGGTGTTGTTCCAAGTATCAAACAAAAAGAAACTAGGGCTAAGGCCTTCTACTGCAGTGGCACTGGGAAGGCCTCTTCTGTACACTGGTCATGGGTGAGGCATTCATGTGTTACGGATTATCCAGAAAAAACCTAACTTGCCCACCCAAAAAAAGAAAGAGAGAAGAAACTGTCAAACAGCCTGCATAAATTTTTTTACAGTACTGCTGCTATAAGAATGCAAGGTAAAAGTTGTTGTCGTGTGACCTTGAGATCACGGGTTCAAGGCCTGGAAACAGCCTCTTGCAAAATGCAAGGTAAGGCTGTGTACTTTAAGCCCTTGTGGTCCGCCCCTTCCCCGGATCCCACATAGGCAGGAGCTTTGTGCATTGGGGCTGCCCACTGCTGCTAAAAGAATACAAGGGCCATATACCATATACTTGCCGTTGTATGATGCCTTCTCCCTGAAACCGCAGATGCTGCTGGACAAGCCAAAAATTATTACAATTATTAGATAACTGACCCAACTCACACTTCTGTCTGCTTATATTCTCTTATATATTTTCTGCAAAAAGAGAATATGAGCATCCATCATATAGGAACTCTTTTAACTATTTTATAACTTCAAAATGTAAGTACACCAAATTCTAATCCTTCTCACTCCTTAAACAAGACAAAAAGACTCCTACTTTAGTTATTCTAATTATTCTGAAAAAGTAGAAACTTTCTACCTCTAAAAATGCGAGTTTTTTTTAATGATAACCGGCATCTAAATATATTAAACTGAGTCTTCTGAAACCCATAGAACTCAATTCAAAATTTAAATGGAATCACAAAAATTAATTAATTCTTTCTTCAATGATCTAATCTTTCTTCTCTATGTTCTTGTTTGAAGGACCAATGACTGTTTAGATTGATGCAGTCCTTGCCTTGTTGGATAAAATTTGTCTAATGACTTAAAAGCCATATGTGCTTGGGTTTATTGCAAGTTGAGCTAAATGAGAGGCAGCAATTCTTGCATCTCATGCCCTCTCCCACTATGTGAAAGAAGAGCTTTTTCTCTCATATTCACTTCTATAGAATATATAGAAGTTTGGTGAACAAGATAATCCCATTCTACTAGGTACAGCATTCAAAGCATAGCTTCAAAATTATGTTCCTAGCTTCAAAATTATCTTCCTAGATCTACTAGGTACAGCATTCAAAGCATAGCTTCAAAATATTTTCCTTTGGAATGATTTAGAGTTCATTAATGCTAGAGGCTGACCAGATCAACATGGCTTACAAGAGGTAGGCAATGCTATTAAGCATACACAACCAACTACGAATCATGGGATATAGGGTATTACTCATAGTTTGACATATATGCTGGAAAGCCTTAAGGCCAATTCCTGAACCCGCCAAGGGAGCTGATCCTTTTGCTGCATCCATCTAATAACATTGAAGGAGGTGTCTTCCATATTACGTGGTTAGTCAAAAATTCTTGATAAAAGTAGTAGGGTTTTTGTGAATAGCACGCAAAAAACCTTATATTCTAGAAATGCATGAACAGAAATTTCTAGTTTTTGGAGCCCAATAATTACTGGAACCAATGTAACTTACAAAAGATGGATTCCATATTCACTAAATGCTTCAGTCCTCAGCTTAATGTTAATCCAAAGAATGACGTTGGAAATTGCCTCCACACATGAATGTTTTGATTTATTCCGTCTTGAGTATGCAAATCCTGATCATAAGAGCACCAACTTTTGCTTCATTCACATGTGCAAGGAGTCCTTAAATAAGCAAGGCGGAAGGCACTCCGAAGCCCCAAAGACACTGCTGGTTGTAATTTTTTCTCTTTTATGGCAAGTGGCCTTGAAGGTCAACTTCTTCGTTGTGAAATCAGGCACTTAACTTGAACAAGTAGTCAAGTCCCACTGCTGGTTACAGTTAAGGCCTTATCAAAATTAAAGCGGAAAATACTTTATGCGTGGGAGTTAAAGTATATCTAGAAAAATCATGTCTGGTCTAGTTGAGTTATTGGAGATATCCATTAATTCTTCATGTCCTCGTTGATGGTCCCTGAGGAGCTTTAGCTGGTAAATAGATAATAGATATACTAATATGTTATTTGAACAGGCAATATATCATGATACTCAGAAGATTTTGTTTCTTCTATTTTCATTCTCTAAAGAATGATGAAAGGGGAGATTCTAAGTATCCTCCTCGTACTGCCATATGGTCCTTTTACCATCTGGACATATGTCAACTGCTGCAAGCTAGAAACATTCAGGAGGTGCCAAAGAATTTTAGGATGGCTGTCAGATCATTGCTGCTATTCTACAGTGTACATAGAGGTGGTCCAGTGTGTCCTCTACTTCCCTGAGCATGGCACCTGTTACGAGTCAAACTTCCTTACATATCATGAATATGCACTTTGTTCCATGATGATCCCAAAACAATCCTCAATTTGAGGAGGACCTTGTTTGCCCTATAAGGAATGGTTGCTCAAACATCAAAAGGACCTTAGTGATAAGCAACATTCAAGTTCGCCAATATAAAGTCTTTTATTACTCTCATACAAAAAAAAAAAAAAGTGCTATTATAAACTCTTTGGGAGGAAATTGATACTTCATCTTGTTTAGGTTCCTCCTAAGTCTGAATGAGCTGTTCTTAACCAGATACTTTGACTCCCTAGCCTATATAGCTCAGGTAAGCATAGTTTTGTATTCCTTTTTTTTTTCAGATTTATCACCTCTTAAAATTCAGTCATTCCCCTCATCCTCCATGTTAGGATAATGGAGTACCAAACACCAAAATTGTCCACATGTCTGATCTTCAGTAGTCAACTAGCAGACACTGCATGTCTTGTTGTAGCAATGCCTTGTGCTATGGGCTATGAATTATGGGAAAATCCAGATTGAACCACTGGCACAATAGCTTATTTTGGAGGAAATATCTTTGCCTGCTTCTAAGTTAGTCTGAGAGTATTTCCAGCAGTATGATGTCTGAGAGGCTATGACTTGTGCACACATTTCCTTTGAGGCTGTGAAACATTGCTCTAAGCAGCTCTAGTACTTGGAACAGGTCCAGCAGACATTTATGTCATTACAAAAACCATGAGGTAACTGTAACAAAACTTTTTCTGGTCATGTTTTGAGGACTCCATTGAGGCTTAACCTTTCGCCCTGAGGCTTGGCATGAAACCGTTTATGTCCTTTTTCTGGATCCTGTAGTTGCAGAGAGTCATTTTCTTGATGTGATGAGATAAAGTGGAGCTAAGGGTTGTGAACACAGAGTGCAGAAGCTCTTCGTTACATGGCTGACTGTTGGTGACCTTATTTATCCTTACAGAGATACTAGAAGTTGGAGACACAGAACAAAATACCGGGGCCAGCCGATATAACTGGATTTTCCAAATTGGCCATATTGGGTGGTTTATCGAAATAACAGGTATATTGGCTGATATATCAGGCAAAATATCATATTGGCTGCTTCACTATTCTGATATATCGGTCAATACATTGGGTACAAAGGCCAATATTTTGTTCCATGTTTGGAGGACGCCAGGCAGGGAATAGTGTTACTAGAGAAGTTAGAAATTAGACAGCTTTCAAGTGTATGTTTTGCATTTGTTCATCTATCAGCAGTTAGTGGCAGCACTCACCTAGGAGAGACGAGTTCGAGTTTCAGGTCCTTATAATTTGAAGCCCTGTTCCTCTGGGGTTTATATGCAATTTCTCAAGAAGTCAATAACAAGTCCAAAATAACCTGCTTTAGATGATCCTCTATTGCTTGTCTAAAGAGCTGTGGAGGAATTTCCTTCAATTGTCAATTCTCTTAAATATGAGACACTCTTAAAATGCCCTGAACCTTCTCAGTTTGGCAGTCTTTGTTCTAATCAGCTTCATAATATGTGCTCATGCTGACATGACACGGCACCTTGTTGTAACTTGTATTGACTATATTCTCAAATCTAGTATCTGAGAAGAGCAGTAAACACTTCATGGATCAACCTACTATTTTGTAGAAGAAGTCAAAAGTACACCACCGCATCAGTTCATTCTTTCCACTGGATGTTAGATCTTCAAAATCTGTATGGGACAGCTGATCAGAATTGTATCCATTACAAAAACTTCAGAAGTACAAGATAAAGAAAGGCAGTATGTTCTAACCTTCAAGCACGTAACTCCGTTTTTAAGGAAATGTCCTTAAAGCAGTACAGTACTTTTCGTGTTATATTTCTGCTAACAAACTTTTTTGAGTTACCTGTTTTTCCAGGAAATCAAGAAAAACCGCGCCCCCTTACCGTGTGTTATTGCACAATGATAACTTCAACAAGCGGGAGTATGTCGTTCAAGTTCTGATGAAGGTTATCCCAGGAATGACCCTTGATAATGCCGTTAATATCATGCAAGAAGCACACTACAACGGCCTTTCGGTGGTGATAATTTGTGCTCAAGCAGATGCTGAGGAACACTGTATGCAGCTGAGGGGTAATGGTCTTCTTAGTTCAATCGAGCCTGCAAGTGGTGGGTGCTGAAGACACACCTATTAGGTAACACATGGGTCCAGTACTGTTTACTCATGGCTTTGAGCATTAGAATTCTGCTTATTTGTACATAACTTGAAAATGTCCATAGTATGAATTATTATCATTACGTGTTCATCACTAAAAATGAAGATGGATAATACGACACAGACATGCGTAATTGAATGAGAATTACTTCAGCTTACAATAATGTAGCTTTCTTGGGGGAGTATAGGCCATTTTGTTCCATTTTCTGTCTAATTGAATGCCATATTAGAGTTCATCAAATTGCTTAGGTGGGGCAAATATTGGTAGATAGCCCATGTAGCAAGGCCTAGCAGATAAATGGTTTTGATCTTTTAAAACATTCTGCATCGTACGAGTCCATCTGCATAATTCAACAGACAAGGTCCAGTTTCTTGACTGTACCATTACTAGCCTTATTAGATGATTATCAGGACAAAAAGAATCCCCGTTTTAAGCCTCTTATCCCAGTCTCCTGTGAAGTGTGTGAGTAAATGGGTTTCCTGAGAGAGAGATTTCCGGACTAGACAGAAAGGAGAAAGGAAAGAATCTGAAGTGGAAGAAGTCTGTAGATGCAGATATCTGTTTTAGAAGGGATTTATTTACAGGTATCTGTTTTAGAAGAGAAGGGGAGCCATGACACAACAGTAAAAGTTGTCGTCATGTGACCTTGAAGTCACGGGTTCAAGGCATGAAAACAGCCTCTTGCAAAAAATGCAAGGTAAGACTGCCTATTATAGGCCCTTGTGGTCTCACATAGGCAGGAGCTTCATGCACCAGGACTCCCCCCCCCTGGACTAATTAGCTGCCAGTTTATGTATGCTGAGATCTTTTATAGATATAAGCCATTCATCATGTTATCGATACCAAAAATAGTAACCCATGAGAAATCAAAGCATTCCTAATCACTTGGTTACTAAAAGCCAGTGTTAATTTTGGTGTATGGGCCTGCTATAATAGGTCTATTATATGGATGTTTGGATCATTAACTAGGTGGAACTACTGACAACTTCGGCAGCTCAAAGATGTGCGGATTCATCAATTCATCAAGTATAGTAGTACATCAAATCTCTACTTTATGGAGCAAAACATTATTCGTATTGTTAAAAAAAAAAAAGTGTGCTCAAATAAAATTTATAGCAGTTTTTTTTATTAATTTTTTAAAGGAAAATGTTATCCATAAGCAAAAAGGTTGCAAATCCCCCGATAATTTGATCCATTATTCATCATGTTTAACGACCAAAATTCATAATCGTTGGATGATTTGGGCTATGTCTTTTTTGTTTTTAAATATTGAAAATTTTAATTAGAAAAAACTAATACTTAGAGTCTCCAAAGGACATGTACTTTTGCAGATATCCTAAATAGGACAGGCCAACATTCTTTTCTGCAACCAGCAAGAAGAACTCTTTTGAAAGACTCAAAATGAGTGCTTAGAATTATCCGAGTGCACTGATTTTTGGTGTATCTAATTTTTGTACTAGATTGATGCCTACATACTTTGATCTGTCTCCTTGGGAGCCCACTTCCTCCATTTTTTTCAGGAGTGCTAAATCAAAGCGCTTATCTGTCAAAGCACTCCTACGTTTTGCATGATGGGGTCTCTTATAGATGGTCTATCTAGTTCATCTAATTTTTTTGGCCGAGATGTTTACAAGTCCAAAAATCATGCAGATTAGCATGTTGCAAGATCGTGTTTTTGTTTTTAAATATAGACTATTGTTTAGAAAGTTCCTGCCCATCTATCAAAAGAAAATTTCTTTAGATATTAAAATTTTCCAATCTGCATATTTTTAAACTAAGGGATATTCGAAGTTAAAAATTAAATGAACTAGGTATAATGCAAAAAGTGAGGGTGTTTTCACACAAAGCGCTTACAAGTATTCTGATTTGGCTCTCAACTTTTCAAGAAGATCTCGGATGCTGTTATATGTCAAGATTTTCTAAAAATTTGATTAATCCATATTTTGTCAATAAAATTATGGAAAGTAAATCAGGCTATGTGTGGTGGAGCCCCCGCTATCGTTTTCCTTAAATTTTCTCACCAGAGCATGCATTCAGTGAAAAAGTAACATGAATTTCACTAGAGAGCTTTTTCTATTATTTTGATGACATTTTTGTCAATAGTAAAAATGCATAGATAAAATCATTCAAGAACAGTGCCATAATTTTCTGTCGCTGACTGTAGCAAGGGCCAAGATCACTGTCCACGGAAGTTCCTGCCCGGATAGCCAAGCCTACTTATGTAACGGACAAGAAATAAGTCGAACATGACATTCACTGGGTGAATTTAGAGCCTAATTACAAGAACCAAAAGCAAAAATCCTCCATGAGCATGCGAGTAGACCAAACGACAAAGTTGCAACCTAAACTGCAGTCCGCGAAGAAGAGGCCAAGATTGATAACTGAGTAGACCATACTTACCAAACCACTCACATACAAAAGGCAGTCCTAGTGCACAAAGATCTCGTGTATGTAGGGTTTGGGAAAGGAGCAGATTATAAGAGTCAATAGTACGCAGCCCTACCTTGCATTTTGCAAGAGACTGTTTTCACACCTTAAACCTGTGACCTCAAGATCATACAACAACAACTCTACCAAACCAATCACATACCTAACTAGATAATCCTCTAGCTGGAAACCACGTCCTAACCTTGAACATGCCAGAGTTTACCCACTAGAACATGGCCACCCAGTTCCATCCGAACTAAACCACGTTGGAACAAAAACAAAGATAACATTCATGTACTGACTCCCAGTTGATGTGAAAGAGTGAGGTTTAATAGCGGAGGCAAAAGAGCCAAGATTTTAAAACGGACGATTTGTCTGAAACTTCGAATCTCTTTAAATATGTGTGTATATTGCAGTCATCCCTAATCTTTAGAACTCTGTACCAGCACTCATACTGCGATCATTCCCAATCTTAGACTGCCTGTAACAGGTGACTAGGATCGTTAATTTGATGACCATATGTTAGACATTTTTGGGTAGAAAGTTGAAATAGATGATAAGAAAGTAGCGTGGCTTGAGCATGTGTAATACAACTTTCTTTAAAGTGCATTTTGCCCCATCATCGTCGTCGTCACCTTAATCATCAAGACCTTGTCCCAATTAGGGGTCCGCCACATGATTCTTCTACCTTTAGTATACTCTATTAAGTACCATGTCTTCATTTATGGCTTCATTTAGTTTCAAAGTTTTTAAATCTTTTCTCACCACTTCATTTAGTCCCAAAACTTATTGGATCAAATTAGGCAAATTACTTCCAGGATACTCTAAGCCTGATGTGGGTTGGGTAACAACTAACCGAGAATCCACCTATGAACTCTAATTAGGTAGGCTTTAATTTGGCAGAATAGCAAGAGAAGTTAAGAATATTGAAAAATACTTGTTTTCTGCTATTGAAAAATGATAGAAAATTACTCTTATTTTCTCACCAAATGACTCTTCATTAACTCTTCACCTTTATAGTTAACTATATTAACTCAGTATGTCTCTTCATTTGAATTTTGAGATACAACTCTTAGTTTTGATAATTCAAATTTGATAAAATAATTTTCAGAATCAGATATGTGTCATCATGTGACCTTGAGGTCACGGGTTCAAGGCGTGGAATCAGCCTCTTGCAAAATGCAAGGTAAGGCTGTCTACTATAGGCCCTTGTGGTCCGCCCTTTCCCCAGACCCTGCATAGACAGGAGCTTCTTGCACCGGAGCTGCCCTTTTTAGATACGTGTAATTAACATTAAAAATATCGGACACCATAACATTGGGACCATAGAGGTCCAAGGAGGAAGGCCGTGCAAAGAACTTACACCTTGGGAACATCCAAAAGGACTTTGTTTCATTCTGCATCGAGTTAGGATCATCTAAAGATGTGGGGCCAGGGACCACCTCACAACACATACATAGCTAACAAGATTTCTGAGTATTACTGCAGCACAATGGTCCATGACTTCATATAGACATAATCCTATTTTCCCAAAGCTAATTAATTATAACGGTTCCAAAAGTTTACCTGCTGGAAATACATCTGCAAATCATTTTTGAAAGATTAGATTGCTCACAGATCCTCACCTCGCAACGCATGCGACAATTCTATCTTTGCACCTTCCCATCGTTTTCCACAACGCTAGAATTATTGTCGTGTGACCTTAAGGTCATGAGTTTGAAGTATGAAAATAATCTCTTCAAAATACAAGATAAGGCTGCATACTATTGACCCTTGCGGTTGGTTCCTGCTTGAACCCTAACCTTGAACCCTGAACCCTACATAACGGGACCTTCATGCAGCATTTTTTATACAAGGAAGAACGTCTGTTTGCTGTTATCTCCGGCCTATGAGTCACCCAAGAATCTCTGCGGTAATTATGTCAGTGGATGGTTTGTGGATCAATCAGAAGAAAGGAAAAAATGTGATAGATGCAGTTTCTTCTTCAGGGTGCCGAATTGTCGTCGCCGTTAGTTCTTTCTAGTTTATTCAATGAGGTGCACTAGCAACACGGAATGAGTTGGATTGGAGCGATGGAAGTGAGTGAGACCAAAATTTCTGATATAGCACTGCGTGTTGGGCAAACAACAACAAAACCAATAAGATCCCGATGATCGTTCATTTAACCATGTTCATCCATTGTTTAGCTGAGCTTTCTTACATAGAGGAGTGCTGAACTGAAGCTCAATAGCCACGGATCTAAGTGGTCTTATGTGAAACCCATTCCAAATGCATTTTATACAAAACCTTGAAGATGATCGAGAATTGCGCGTGAGTAGTGTAACAGTAAAGTTGTCCTCATTTGACCTTGAGGTCACAGATTCAAGGCATGAAAACAGCCTCTTACACAAATATAAGTAAGGCCGCGTACTATAGACCCTTAGTGGAAGCTATGCTGATTGAGCTTCGTAATAAGCTCGAAACTCCTTATAGCATAATCATGCTGTTACTTCAGACAAATGATTCAGAATAAACTACAAAGGAACATGTCCACGTTTCGTATCAGCTTACTAAATCGCCCATAACCTTGCCATGAAATATTGTTGTTAATATCTTGAGTGTACGTTCTCCCTTTGGTGTACAATCTACTTCACTGTTCTACTTGTAAGCAAAATGGCAGTCGATCCTTTAGCCCCACTGCCTCGTGCTGTGCTAGCATAATCATGGCAAACTTCTCTTTCTAGTGATAAGATAAAGACCTAACAAATTAAGCAAGTGGGATATGTGCTAGTAGTGCTTTTGATGAGATGATTTGACGTGATATGAAATGATATAGACCATATCACTGTTAGTAGTGTTTGAGCTGAATGAGATAAATAGTATCTCCTCGTCTTACTGTTAGTGGTGTCTGCAATGAGTCAAAATGAAAATCATCTCATCTGAACTCACAGATAAGTTGATTTTTCAGCCATCTTACTTCATCTCATGTTAAATTTGGTTATCTCAAATTAGGTTAAGTCATCTTAAACTAGATCTCATCTTATCTCAGGTTACTTCATTTCATCTCAAGAACTACTAACACTATGTTGGCCATTAAAGCAATATATTCTTAAAGATAAAATGTTTTAATGCCTAGGCGAGAGAAAAAAAAAAAAATTTGTAACGTAACCCAGGTGCAAATTTGAAGGGCATATTCTGGAAATAGACATGGAACCCACCTGCAATGCCGATCTAGACCATTCACCTGCTGGGCTATTTATGAATCTCATACATTTACATTTTCTTTCAAATTAACATTTAAAAATGACTCAGAACCGTATTGTTTAAGATGACCTAAGGAAGAACGCTTGAAGTAAGGATCCGTCGTCTGGATGACCATGAATAGTAGATGGGCCTTGCATCTATATTTTTATCATAGCAGAAAATTATTTTAATGTAAGGCCTAATTAAGTTAAATATACTTATTTTTTACTGGTTGTTTGGAAACTGCCTGTTGATCCATCAAAATCAGCCAGCTAAGATTTAGATTTTAGTGGGCCACCAGAAGAGGGAATTACCCCTTCATTCCTCCTTTTTCTCGCTCCCTGAATGAGACTGCTGATTTAATGGGCACTACTAGAGTATCTAAAACTGTAGTTCTGCCCAAAGCAAACTTATTAGATTATCCTTATCCACGGCTTGTAAATGGCAATGATCACCATTTGTTGACACTCTCAAAGCTACCTTTTGAATATGGATAGAATCTATTAACAAAGTACAAGGAAGCCTATATATATGGCATAGGGGTGGCCTACCAAATAGACAGTCTATCACCACATCTGTTCTGCCCTACAGTGGGAAGCCCAGAGAAGAAAGTACAAAGTTGGGACACTGGAGGGTCCCACAAAATCAAGCATATTCAATTCTCAGCCCAGTCAAAATGGTTGGGCCCGGCAATTGCACCGTGGGAGAGCAACCACAATTGACCAAGGCCCTTTGGGTCCATTGGCTGAGGTTCTGCACATGGACTGCTAAACTTGGTAGGGTTAATTTGTGGACGGGAGTTGCATCACTCAAGGCCCTCTGTCTGTCCAACCCACTCTACGGTGGGGAAATCCGACAAGTTGTTAAAAGAAGGCAGCTATTGGTTGGTTGGACACATCATAACAAGATTTCAGCCCGGATTTTAGGTGGGTAATGCACAAAAACAACGTCTAAATCTGATCATAACACCTATTCTAAAATCTAAAGTGGCAAAGGATCAAACGTTTAAGATCATCCTGTGCAGAAAGTTGATGGGGGGAGATAAGCAGTTGTGATCACCGACGATCTAAGATGTATTCACACACGCAAAAACCATATACAAAAATGCATTTATCAAAAGAATACCTCCATGGAAAGGAAAGGAACCCATCTTTCTGAAGATTTGGTGGGTCCATTCTTAAGAGTCTTTTAACTAGAATAAATCATACTTAATGGACCTTAATCTGCCAATATTATTTTATCATGCAAGAGAGGTTGTGACTAAAGACTCCCAGGTTTCTATTAGCAGAAACTAGAAGATCTTTGCAAGCGTTTTCTTGATCCCTCCAAGTAAAAATGTAGTTCCCAATTTCCACAAAGGAGGTGTATTGCTTGATAATTGCGGATTTGGAGACATGTTTTGATCCTCTCAAATCCTTCAAGACTTCGTTGCTACGATCATACAATATAAATCAATTAAGGACAATCTTCACAGAGTTTGTTCCTGGAGCACATATAACAAAGAAGAACTAGAGGAATGCTAAACCAAAGCGTCATAGGGAACACTTAGTTACAAGCACCCAATTTTTTGTTAGGAGTTCTGATACCACTTGTTGGAATTCAGACCTGCCAATCTGTGCAAATCTAACCACTAGATCTAGGGATCTGAGACTAAGAGAAACACAAACACACACACAAAGGATTAATGTGGTTCGGCTAAATTCTAGCCTACATCCACAGAAAAAGAGAGAAACTGTCACTAATTTGATCAGATTACACTGGAGGAGGATGATCAAATCAGATCCTCTATCTGTTCTATCTACTCATCCTCACTTTCTCTCTCACAGATCGAATCAGATCTGTTATGTACAAGAGATCGGATCACCCCTATTTATAGAGTTCATATGATCCAATTGTGAAGATTTGTGGAGCAGCAAATCTTGACAAATCCACAGATCTACTTGTAGATTTTTTACTATTTAGTCAGTGCTGAATTTCTATTTTACTGCACCGATTTTTTACTTTGCAGCTGTTGATTTTTTACTTTGCAGTTTGTCTTCACAGAGATATGGACCCATCATTTTCTGCACAAAGGGGCTTACCTTTCAATGATCTGACCTGTTCATCTAAGGGTGTTCCCCTGATTTGGATATATTGTGAACTTTACACTGTTGTTCGTACACAAAGCTTCCAAACCGTCTGTTTCCTGCGATCAGAAGTACAATTTTACAAATGCTAGAATGATTGGACCCAAAGGTGAAAGAGTAATCGGATGAAAGGGTCGGATCATCTGAAGGTGGCTCTCATACAAAAAGTAGGGCACTTGCTGACCGAACGCTTCATCCTGCGCGTTGGTCCGTAGCATTCCTTTCGACACTATGAAAATGGTGTTGATTGAATGGTTAGTTGTGGTTCTTAATCTTGGGTTTTAGTTTCTGAAGGGTTTCCCTAGCAGACCATCCGTCTTGGAGACGTTCATATGATGTGGACCATCACAATGGAACTCATTGTCATATATGTATACTCTAGGCAAGTTAGTCTCAAAGTTTCGTCAAAAAATAAATTATGTGAGGGCCTCATAGTGCGGTCAGTTTAACATTTGGCAAATTAATACAACAAAGACGGAAGTTATTTTTTTAAGGGTAGCCTTGGCGCAATGGTAAAAGTTGTAGTTATGTGATCTTGAGATTACGGGTTCAAAGCGTCGAATCAACTTCTTGTAAAATGTAAGATAAAACTGCATACTATAGACCCTTGTGGTATGCCCTTTGCCAAACACTGCATAGGCAGGAGCTTCATGCTTCACGCTGCTGCTGGAAGCTATTTTCTTGAATGTTCCTGCGAATCAGTATTTGCTCCTGCAAACCAGTACGAGAACGTAGCAAAGCGGTCATGTGAGCTGCATCTTCTACATTCTAGTATGATTCTAGTTTCCAATCACTATTATTGCACAGTAAAAGGAACCGATGGAGGACAGAAGTTGGGAGTAGGAAAATTTGCCCAATGGAAGGGTTAAAATCATTCAATGAAGATGATTTTTACCTGACATATGTCCGCTTGATGAACAGCTGACATCACAAGCTCTATGAGCCCCACATGGGCTGTGGTCGAAAGCCATAAACCCTTCTTTGGTTAACAAAAAAGCTGCATGCTGGACCCACCATTTTCCAATGGTTTAATTACTTAAAAAACTCGGGCATTTGTGGGGTTTTTCATTTCTACTACATAGTTTTATTTGTTTTTGAATAACCGTTCTACGCG
Organism: Warburgia ugandensis; assembly: GCA_035236585.1. Taxonomy (NCBI): domain Eukaryota; kingdom Viridiplantae; phylum Streptophyta; class Magnoliopsida; order Canellales; family Canellaceae; genus Warburgia; species Warburgia ugandensis. Next base: position 74,071,976 of record CP141128.1, on the reverse strand, counting down.
TACAGCCTTCTAATTATGTTATATTAGTCTGTTATGTCGGCTCGTTTAATAATCAGATCGTGTTTGAGTCATAGATTCTTGACACGACTCGCAAACACAATTTGCTGCCCCTACGGCTGTCGGAGTCCCAGCGACAGACTTGATATCAATAGCAAAGTCTGCCGCATACGAAAGAATACACATTTTGCCACACAATTTGGAGATAAAATTTTTCTTAGAAATCGTGTAATTTTAATTGTGGAAAAAGAAGTGACTGCTGATATTGGATGCATTTCTTATTCTACTAAAGAATGGCAGACTCACTTGACAGTTAAGGAACCGTGGCAAGAATTTCATTATGGGCCCAACGCTGTACTGTTCGAAGATGCTGTTATTTACTACGACGCATATATGAATTTTACCATTTAGAAAGGAAAAGAAACAAAGAATAAAACAGGAATTACCACGATGTTTATACAAGAATAATACACGCTGACAGAACTATGTATGGGCAGATTGGCCCACATTTTATCATGGTAGAACATCACCAAACGTGTGAACCGATTGCTTGATTACACACTTGACTAGAATAACAGTAAAATTTTCCCCACAAAAATTCATGTGTCAGAAGAAGTGAGAAACCTGAGAATATTATGCGCTGCTCTGAAGTTGAAATAGAATATTAAGACAAATTTACACCTTTTCAATAAACAGATTCCTGAATAAATGGGTTCGCCGGTTAATAGGAGTAGCACGCCTTGCTTTGAGTTAAAATTGATGGTGACATAAAAGTTATATTTATGCTAACTCCTTTGATTTTCCAGTTATTGGAACCATATAGAAACAAATTTTAATCACATCATGCCCTCACAGCTCTGTTATGAGTGAAAATTAATGGTTATATAGAAGTCATATATGCAAACTCCCGTGCTTTTCCAGTTATAGATATCATACAAAAGTCACACTAGAATCCAAAGCTTAATCATATCAAATGATCTATCTCATCATCATTAGAGGTTAGTCACATGAATCTTGCTCCTTCATTCCCCTCTATTAAGTGTTATGGCTTCATTTAGTTCCAAAGTTTTTAAATATTTTTTTCACCACTTCTATCCATATTCTTTTATGCCTTTTATTTGCTTTTTTAGAACCTTCAATATGGTGTCTCACTCCTTCTAATCGGTGCTATTTTTTATCTTTGTTGGACATGTCTAAACCATCAAGTCTAAACTCCATCTTGTTACCTATTGGTGTTACTCCTAAGTATACTCTAATGTTTTCGTTTCTAATTATATCATTTCTTGTCTTGTTACTCATCCATCTCAATATCTGTATTTTGGCAACAGTCATCCTATGTACATGTTATTCCTTTACTGCCAGACTGTTTGATCATTAAAGCAGGGCTATCCGTCCTATAAAATTTTTCTTTCAGTTTAAGTGAAACCTGCCAATCACATAAAACTCCAGAGGCGTATCTTCATTTGTTCCAACCTACTTAGATTCTCTAGGTAGCCTCTCTCTCAAACTCTTCACTCTCATAAATTATCGATACCAAGTATTAGAAGTGCTCTTTTAAAGGGACTTCTTGGTTATCACTCTTTACTAGTGCTTTACTCTCACTCCTATCCTAGCTAAAATTACATTCCATATACTATGTCTTGGTTCAGCTAATTTTATATCATTTAATTATAATGTATTTTTGCATAACTCTAGCTTTGTGTTTACACCCTTCCTTGTCTTATCAACCAAAACTATATCATATGCAAATTAACATGCATCATAGAATCTCCTCGTGTAGAAGTTTTGTTAACTCATCCATAACCAATATAAAAAGGTACGGGTTTAATGCCGATCATTGGTGTAATCTTATAGTAATAGGAAAATCATCAATCTATCTACTAATGATCCTAACATTTGTTACCACTCCCTCACGCATATCCTTGAGTATGTTTATATATTTATACAAAACCACTTTCTCGCCCAACAACCTAATATCAAATGACCTATATTTAAATATAATTAGATCAATAAGATCACATTCAATAAACATATTTATTAAACGCAAGATCAGAGAAACATAGAGAGAGTGAGAGAGGGAGAGAATGAGAGAGATGCATGGAGAAACTTACCTCTTCTCAGATCTAGGGAGCGTCATTGCTTTCAAAAAACCAAAGTGGAGACAACTGGGGAAGAAAACCAAAGTAGTTTAAATTTTGTTGCAGCATGGCGAGAGAACCGTGAGGGTTGAGACTAGATAAGTAGATCCACTGGTTTTCGGCAAGATTAGGCTGGATTCTTTGGCTTCTTGAATGATACATGCCCACGCTCGTGTACAGCCAGCCTAGATGAGTAGATTGGAATATTTTCCTGTATGAATAAGCCGGATTCTGTAGTACTCCGACAACAATAGACCGGATTTGACGATGATGCAGAGAATGGAACTATCAACGAGATGCAGCTTGACTGGACGGCGAGGGAGCGAGAGAAAGAAAAGAGGATAACACCATTGCTTAGATTAGGGACCCGTTAGGCTATTTTCCGTCCAGCTCGTAATGAGGCGGGGCATGTTGGGTAATGGTGAGCTTCGAAGTTCGAACTGGTGAAAAACTTCAAGACCCGTGATCAAGTTTATCCATGTGTAGGTCATAGGTACGGCAGGTCAGGTGGCTGTTTGATAGGTCTAATCCTAAATGCAGAGCAATCAGATGCACGAGTTGGATTATTCATAGGTGGGCCCCATAACCTACTATATGTATAGTCAATTTAGAGAAGGAGAGCCTTGACATAATGGTAGAGTTATCGTCCTGTAACCTTAAAGTGTTCATGACATGAAAATAGCCTCTTGCAAAATGCACAAAATAAACATACGTACTATTGACATTGTTGTGGTCCTCTCCTTCCCTAGACCCTGCATCCATTGGAGCTTTGCTCACCAGGGCTTCCCTTTTTGTGTAGTCAATTTAGAATTCCTGGAAGTGGCATTATAGGATAGATACAAGCTCTCCGTAAGAGAGCTAGCAAATTAGCGGATGCGGATCTAAACGGATTAGACATATTAAATCCGCATAAAATAATAGATCAAAATTTAAATCCATATATAATCCGCTGTTAATAACAGACTCAGAGATATTCTAGGGATAACAAGGAATTACTGAGAACTTTCTGAGGCAAAAAAAGAAAAGAAAGACCCCAATAAGAGAAGGTGCTCATGAGCAATATAGCACAGACTTTACTCCAGAGGCTGGGTTCGAAAGATCGAAGTTGCTCATCACGGTTGGCATACAACTATTAGTAACCATAAGAATTCAATGCAGTTGGATGATCTAAGCCACTAGGTTTGGGTCATTTGAAAAACTGATGATTTTGGTTTTAAACTCAAAGAACCATAACCTAATATGATCCCAGGGGCATGAAATTCAGTATATAACCTGCCACAAGCTATTCCCAGCATGATTAACAGTTAAATGTCCTTTAAAGCAGATATCGTGTATTGGCGGATAAACCCGTATAGTTTATGGATTTAGCGGATCATATCAGTTCAATACGTATTCTAGAAGGATGAAATTTCTTCGATCCAAGTCTGCGGATCCAAAGCGGATAACCACCGATTTTTATCCCTTTTAGCCGGCTCCGCTCCAAATTGTCAGATCCATGGAATCAAACTTCGATTGGGGGGTCTTGCATTCAGCTTTTCTTTTCAGAAATTTTTGTCCTTTGTGGACCAAACAACTCTTCCAGCTAAATTTGAAGTGCAGCGGAAGATTAGACATGCAGACAGATCCAGGCGATGGGCGTCATTCTCGCTTCTAATAGTTTCCCACTGTTGCCTGTCTCATTCAGTTTCTGCTTCAATCAGAAGTTGAACTCAGAGCATCAGTAAGAAGGAGCAGAAGAACTCGTGACGACTGTTTGCCATCCATGAAATAGGCTTTCAGCATGGACAAGTACCGGTCCTTTACTATTAATCTCTGCCGGAAGTGATAGATCTTTTTCTGTTTCTTTCTTAGAGAAAGGCCAAGGCAAAGAGAGAATACTGTAGCTATAAATAATTTACGGGAAAAGGTTATTCGCTACATCTGGCAATCTTTGGGTAACTATTCCTATGCCATGCAGGGCATGCTCCACTATTTATTTGCACACATAAAGTAACAATTTTGCCGAATGGTATACTCTATTATTTGGTTTGCAGTTGACTACTGATTTTTGTATTGGAAGAGAACTCCCCTCTGGTGATTAGATTATGTTGGGATGAACCCGCATGTGATTCATACCTATGTAAATAAGAATCTTATATATATACTTGTAATGTAGGGTTTGTATGAGTGAGTGAGAGTTTGTACGAAAAAAAACAGATGAGGGTTGGAGAGAACCTCTTCCTTTTCCTCCTCCTCCTCCTCCTCCATTGTATATGATCAGATAGTGAAACCTCCTCTCCCATAAACACAGGCCGAGTTCAGCTAAACCCACGTAAATCTCCTTGGCTCTTATTGTGTGTGTGACTAAATCAATGCTAACAGATTAATAACCTCTCTTTTGATAGACGTGGCAGAGCAAGACCTCCTACGGACAATGAGAAGGACGATAACGGCAGTCGAGATGGTACTCCCTCAACTTTACGAGAGCATACCTATCGGGAGGAAACAGTCTATGAAACTTCTTGTGTCACATGCAACTAAAACGCTTACTTCGGATGTTTAGAAATATATTGTTCCAAACTTTCTTTTGATTACTCTGATGGGTGAAACTAGGGGAAGGGAGTGTGCCAGAACTCTATAAGTGGCACATTTGCCTTTTGGGTGTGAGGCTGCTTCTCTTTTCTTCATAAAATTTTCGGAATACCGAAAAAAATTCTTGTGCCATATTCGGTGCAAGTTTAGTAGAAGTGCTTATATGTAGAGAGTGATCATTGCAAATGGCTGGGGAGAAAATCACTATCCATGGATCAGTATCCTCATGCTAAACAGCCCCTTAAGAATGAATAACGAGACACCTCCAATTGGAGAGCATGATAAGCATTCACTAGCTGCACTGGGACACATTGTCTCACATAGGTTAAGTCCATATTCCAGTCCCAACATGGAACGCTGCTGAAAAGGAAGACAAGAATGTGAGTTTACAGAAGTTTAGAAGAGAGTTAAGAATAAGCAGAGGGTATACAAACGCAAATACCATTATCAGGTTACTTTTTTCGTCCGTATCATATATACTCGTATTTTGGTATGCTGATTGCAGGCCCAAATGTTAGAAAAATGGGAGGCTGTTAATAGTTGGCTCGACACAATCCCATTGAGGCCATCGAATCCTCTGTCTAACATTGTCGTATATAACCAGTAATCCAGGTAATGAAACATCTGCAAATTACATGTTTACGAGCGACGGTGCAACTTTAATGAATATGGTTTTTCTTTTTCATTTCTACAAGTCGTGGTGGAAAGGCATTGAGTTGAGAAAACAGCACAATGTATCAGCCTGCCTTTGGATCCGCCAGAAATATCAAAGATTTAACTTCTGTCAACCACCAGGCAGGCATAACCGTTTTGAGAAGAAACTCAACATGCCCCCAATATATTTGTTGATCCATCATGTACTGCACTTTTTCTATAACCAAATAAAAATTATTTACATGTCAAGGGCAGCATTAAAAAAAAGCGCAGCCCAGTGCATAAAGCTCACACGTATATGGGGTTTGGAGAAGGGTAGACCACAAATGGCCTATAGTATGCAGCCTTATCTTGCATTTTACAAGAGGCTGTTTCCATGTCTCCAACCTGTAATCTCCAGGTCACACAACGACAATTCAATGGCTGGCCAAGGCACCCCTTCTAAGGGCAGCATTCAAGCAATCTAAATTTTAGAATGTCAGGGAATCCCTGCACTTATAATCAGGTAACCCTCTAAAGAGGTCCTCCATCCACTTTTTAAGTGTAGTTTCTATGGCTTAAATAAATGTCTCACTTCTTGACCAAATCTACACGACTGTAACCATGTTAACATTTTGGTGTTGGCAGATATGTAGTTTAAAGTTTAAACAAACAGAATATAATCTTTAAAACGGAAGATCAATAGTTTTCCAATTTTTTCAAATGTGGCCCATGCTGCTTTGTTATCATATCCATTATTTGTTTTTGTGAAGTAATGGTTAAACGAAGATCAACTTCACAAAGAAAAAAGTGGCAGATAATAGGAAAGGTACTAGATATACACTACATACGCACGCACTGAGTGTTTTTTCATGGAACAAGATCGCCTGAAACAATCAATAGGTTCATGATAAAATGACCACAGGTGCTAATGATATAAAAAGAGCAACTTGGTGCACAAAGCTCCCACATATGCGGTGTCTGGTGAAAGGGCAGATGACAAAAAGTCTTTAGTAAGCTCTCTTACCTTGCATTTTTGCAAGAGGCTAGTCACATGATGACAAACTCTACCATTGCACCAAGGTTTCCCTTCTATAGGTCTAATGATGTATGAGCAATAAAATTGAAAACAATAAAATCACCTCGTACTGCTCAGATATATCATGAAAATATCATATATTTGGCAATTGTCTGACAACAGATACGTTTCAGAGATACATAATACTGAAACAAAGAAGTGATTTTAATTGGCACCACAGAATTAACTCGTGCCTGATCGGAGAGTTAGATCGCCAACACAGGTAATGTCGAGTCTGACTCATCATGAACAAGACCTTCGGCAGAAATATATTGAGCTGCCATGATCTTTCAAATAGTCAACCCATAAGGACAGGAATAAATAAATGATTATTGATCTTGTTATATGGCTGCTAGCTTACACAAGAGAGAAGGTTTTTGTATGCTTTTTGTAAAGTATGTACAGGTGCTGCCACTGGCAAAGAATACACGCTCAACATTGCTTGTTGGCTGACTTATGCTAAGTTGTTACCCTCCATAACTTAGTTTCGTAATAGCTGTATGATAGAAGTTTCTGAGAGATTTAAACGAATAAATGGTCGATTCATTGCTAGTTTGATCATGCAACTATTCACACCATAAATTAATCTACTCTGTCAGAAAGGAAATTTGATGCAATGCATCAGGAACTCCCATCTAGGTGGTACGAAGCAATGCATTAATTTATTCAAGAATCACATAAACAACATGAAACAAAAAATTTGAGAAAGAACAGAGAAAATGAGAAAAACTGGGAAAAGAGTTTGCAAAAAGTAAATTAGTCATTCTAAGTTTCATCAATCTTCCATCATCTATAAATCATTTCAATAAAACTTAGTGATTAATGAGTTTTAAACAATGGTAGAGATAAGGTGTCAATGGAGATAAACAAAACGACAAAACCTGATGATCAATATTCACCAAGAGATTGAGGTTCTTCCTTCCATAATCCAATAGTATCACATGTGAAACGATGTACATACTCTGTTGTTTCGATAAATGCATTTCTCGATTCATCTTGTACTTTTCTAGTTAGCTATCAAATGCTTTTGCACTTCCCAAATTACTATCAATTACACGATTTGTTCCTTGCACCACTGACTGTGCATGAGGCTACACTCACAAAGTCACTTAATGCACGAAAAAGGTTTTAAAAAGAAAGGATTGAGATTAGGATTTTAATAGAAAACCTATCAGTTTTGAAGTGCTTTTTAACCCAAGAACACTTCTTTTAATTAATTTGTCCACCTTATTATGCTCAAAAGTTACAAAACAGGAAAGAAGAAAGCAAAATGTGGAAGTTGAAGTTACATAGAGTCATGTTATGCTTTTTTTTCTTTTAAGTTGTCTAGGTTTGTAGGCCCTATTTTAAGTGTGTAGTCATATTGTATGCTGTATTTATGTAGTGGATCAGGATTAACTAACTTCTTTCACTTAAATGAAGGGTATAATATACTATTGTTTACTTGAGGGAAGAGAAACATGACATGCCCCTTATGTTTATAAAACGGATTAGGGCTTTCTTTTCGATAGCTCTAATTGATAATTCAATAAGATTGAGGTTTTTCATGCTTTCTAGCTCTTCTTCTCTCTATCTCTCCTTTCATTTTAGTCCATGTGTAGACTATCTCTTATTATTTCTAGTTAGGATTTCACCTTTGGTTGGACAAATAAGGTAAAAAAGTTAATTAGAAGAAGTCTTGTCTGGTAAAGAAGCACTTCAAAACCAACAAGTTTTTACTTTAAAACTTACTAGAAATTTTCCTTTTAAAACCTTACCTTTCCCTTTTGATCTTTCTTGCATTAGTTTGTCTATATGGCTCACTCAAAGCCAAGTTCAAATAAAACAACTTACATTATCTATTCGTATTGGACTATCATCATAAGTCAAGCCTTGAAAGTAGAGGTTTATTTAATGTCAATGGTATGTGATAATTATCTCAATTTCATACATTTGAGGAACCAGGTTCGTGCATTTTAGTATTCCTTTTTGCATCGTATGTTGGACTAAGCTAGTAATTTTCTACACTTAAAATCCTTAGAACAATATGGAATAGTAGGGAATCTTGTTTGGATACAATTTGGTTTAGAGGTTCAAATGAGTTGATATTACTAAGACCTTGGATTGCAATGGTGGGCCATCAACAATTGGATGGCTATTTTAGAAGAGTAGGCACATAACCACACTCAACATCAAGGACCCAACAAATTGTCAGCTAGTTGGGTCTTGTTGTAACTACTAAAGTAGTTGGATACTTAGAGAATTGTTTAAAGTAAATTATCTATAGGATCTCATCTGAAATTTTAACAAAGCTCCTCCTTATCTTGTAGCATGTGATGATGAACAGGATCAAGTAGTAAAACACACACACACACACACACACACACACACACACACACACACACACACACACACACACACACACATAGGTGTTAGTGTCTATTGTCAATAGATATGGCATGCAATATAGGAGGAGGACCATTTTCACATGAGCCCATCAAGATAGGTAACTAAATGAGTCTAACCACCAAGCGGAGGACTTTAAATATAGAGTTTGAGAAAATTAGTTAAATTGTCTTCATTGGGCAATGATCTTTTGATTAGGCCGTCGACATGTCCAGCTAATTTACTTTCAAAAGTAGGACTCATCTTCAATCGAAGCCCAACCAAATGAATGGCTCCAATCTTATAAATGACTACCTTGTTGATGCTAAAAGAGGAAGAGAAGAAAGAGGCTAAAAGGGAAGGGATCTACATAAATGAGATACTCATGACATAAGCACAACATTTTCTATATTTCCTAAGGTTATTAAATTTAATAGCCAAATATGATAAACTAGCACATAAAAAGAATAACTAACACATATTATTGGAGACAATTAACAATAGTAAATAATGATATAGAATTATGCTGAAACATTGATGAAGTAAGCATTTTTTAATTTGAAATAACCAATTAATAATGTTAAATTTAACTTTCACAAGAGTAAATCAATTTGGAGTTTAAAACTAATACTTACATAGGACTATTAAGCATTGGAACCCAAGTCATGCCCTAATGAGGTACAAGGTCATTACCAAAGAACATATACCCACTTTCATTAACATCACTGGCAATATAATGCATAATTACATTATTAACTATACCCTAACTTACCAATTCAGAAGGGAGACTAACTATTGATTTGCTAAGTCCAAGTCTATCATCAATCTTCATAGGAGAGACAAAGCCAAGTACTAAAGAGCAATGCAAATAGTAATCATACCTAAAACCCATGGGTGACAAGGCAGGGTTGAATTTAGGCTTACATCTCGCCTAAACACCTTAAACTATTAAGAAAACTAGAGTGTCCCATCTTGTGATTAGGGCTTCTTCAAGATCTTGCTAGAATTTGATCATCTTCAGAGTTATAAATTAAATGTTGTTTGATCCTAGAATGGATGGGGAGAAACCCTATTCATAGTTTAGGGTGCCCAAGTAATTATTTTCAGGAGCTAGTGAAAGTGGGACACTAAGTTTGTAACCACCCTAACCATGACATTGGACCAAGTACCCTACAACTAACCAATGTTGATAATCACACAAAGTGGTACCATATAGTGGTATTATAGTAAACTATCCATTGTAGTTATGCAATAGTCATAAGTGGTGAAAGGAGTCAGACAGTCGCATTTGTTGAGTTTTATGCTATGTTGAAATGAAGCCATCCAATGCTACCTTTGGTATGAAGACCATCCAGTGCTATTCAAGGAGAGATCATGGGTGTCTGACACCATCATTTGGTGAAGAATTTGTATGATATCACTCATCTAACACTAGGTGGTAGTAAATGAGAGTGTTTAGTGTCACTTGTGCCAGACTACTTGAAGCAATTCAAGTGCATCTAGCACTACTGGTGCCAAACTCCTTGAAATGGCATTGAGAAAGACCAGTGCCACCATGAAGTGCTAAAGGATGACTTATGCTAATTTGACCAGTGCCACCTTATTGTATCATGTTCCACTTGTGACCGATGCCATCTGGTTGTGCACTGGTGGTACCAATGACCATGCTTGTAGTACATATGCCTATGACGAATACATATTTACATTAAGTAAATATTCTAATTATTAATTTATTTACTTAAGACATTATAATGTAAATAAGGGACACTCCTCATTTGAATTCTATAAAAAAATATTCTGAAGATCTACTTCCAAAAGGATAAAATATCAACTCCTTGATCTAAGTGGAAAATCAAATTTTTAGAGGTTGCGTAAATTTTCTAAATCTCAAATGATGAGGTATTTATCCATTGTTAAAGGATAAAAAATTCTAGAATGTCATGTCGATTCTAAAATCCAAAAGTCCAATAAGAAAACTGTACATTTAGGTCCTCTGAAATAATTTTTTTGGCCATTGGCATTCCTATAATTCTTCAAAAAACTTTGACAACCAACCATTGTATTTTAGCTCTTGTATTTTCTCCCAAAAATTTGCAAGTAGCTTAAGGCATTTGGACTTTTAGGTACAATGTTAGAAATCCTTCGAAGACTTCCTTGTATTTACTTGGATTAGTTGATTAGCCTAATTTTACACCTTTTGTCTGCCTTGATTGTTTGGGATCACTTTTTTTTCTTTTTCTTTTTAAATAACCATACAAATCAATAAAGATATAATACTCGAGTGGATTCACCTGACGTATGGATATACATACATACATACATACATACATACATATATGATTTTATCTTACACAAATTGCAAAACTTGGTACCTCTCACCACCACAACTAACTACTAAAGCCTATTCCATCTAGTTTTATTGTAGAGATAAAATTTATATAAAAATCTGACATGTGTCTCGCATCTTTGAAAACCAACTTACAATCGACATTGGTCTCAATCTACATATCACCCATTTTCACAATTTTTGAAATACTACTATTTTCTATTGTCACAATACCAAAGTCAACTGCCTTGTCGCATGTGAAGGAATCTTAAAATGGGGTGGCATGATATGAAGCAACTGTGTCAATCACTCATTCCATGTCTTAATAATTGAGACACAAACATGATCTTTTCACAACCTAAGGATATAATGATCTCTCCATGTGAAGCAACGTAGTGATTTTGTCATGACCCGAGTTTTGAAACATAATTTTAATTTAAAATCTCTATTTTTCTTAAGGCAGGATCGATCCCTAAGGTTTTTGAAAACCAAAACGCAAGTCCTTTTTTTTATATCATCTCCCTTTTAAAATCATGCATGCATGCACATACATATACACATATAAATAGTTGTAGCCACGTCTAAGCCCATATAAACATGCTTATAAATCTCAAAGCTAATTGTCTATCACAACCATGTCACTCAAGTGAGATATCTCCTTACTTTTCCTTTGCATTAGAATGCTCATCCCAACACTCTACTCTTCGATCTTTGCCTTTCCTCGAGGATCTGCATTTATATCGTAAGTTAAGTATACATATATACCCAGTAGATAAGTATGAATTGTCTAAAATACGAAAAACCATGACAGCCGACATACATATGCTTTAAAAATATATTTTAAGTGCAACTAAAACAAATAACCCCTCATCTGGGTTGCTTTCACACTATGCTCATATAGAGGCATTCATAATGCATCACCAAATATCATTCACATATAGAAAATATAACTCATACTTTCTAGAAGTAATATGATAAAAAAGAAAGTAAGCAAGATCTCATCGTCAGTTTATCCAACAGATAAGTCTAATAAACTTTGGCACATAGGAAAATGATTGAACTAGCAAAAACCCATGAGTGAACACCCACTGCTCATCCAAGGTTCTATCTTAGAATAATCATTTGGGAATTGTAATGGTCAAGATCAAATTGTTGCATCATGTGATTTCTAATATTTTGGAAAGACCAATTCGACGCATCCTCATGAGGCCTACGAACTATCTTAATAGGGTGTTGTGAGTCACATATTGCAGTCTTTACTGCTAGTGGAGAAACGTGCCTCTTTTTTGGTATTGGATATCATCCCAACCTTAGGTGGTTGAGGCCGGATGGCCAAACCCCTACTATCTTTAGCATAATTCCCATTAAGCCTATAGCCCATCAAAATTCATATACTAGGTATATCATACCCATCAAAACATATTAAGAGAGTTGATAGGACAAAATTCCCATCCATTGGACCATATGCATTATGCAAAGTTTCAACAATTGATTTTTCGCTATTATTAAGCATCAATAACTGTTTCTTCTTTTTTTAATATAGAGTCATTTCCCATACGACTAAGTGTTAATGCCTATATGATCATAGATTTTGAATCTTAATGAAGTATTAACTCATCATAGGTCTTACCATTATAGATCATGTGGTCTATACCTGTAATGCCCCGACCAATTTACGTTATTTAACAAAAATTGGACATTCTATGAGAAATGGACTATGTTGAATGTTTGACTTTATTTAAAATAATAAATGAAGGAATTTATGAGGAAACTTGGTACCATTAGATTTTACTCGAAAAATGGAATCCAACGACTCAAAAATCACCCAAAATGGAGTTCGCATGAAGAAGTTACAGCCATTTAAAGATGGGGGTATTTCTGGAAATTAAACAGAAAAACGTTTAAAAAGACAAAGGGCCAAAAAACGCAGGGGGGCGTTTTGATAACGGCACCCCCTGTCGTCTTCAACCTCAAGAACCCTCCAGAAAACCCTAAATCTCGATTTCTCTAGAAATCCCAGGAGAAAGGGCGGCACCGCCATTGAGGGGCACCGCCTTCTCCCCTCTATAGAAACCCCATCTCCCCTCTCCAAAAAACCATGTTTTTCGGCGTTTTTCTAGTCGTTTGAGACTAGGGTTTCTAGTAAAACCAGAACCCGTCTCAAACCCAGTTTTCCTGAGTTTTCCGGCAACGGCCAAGCCCGAGTCAGGCTGGCCATTGCTAGTTACCCATTCCCCTCTCTTCTTTCCCCCTTTCTCCCCCTGGTCACACTGGAACAACGGGCCTTGTCCCTTCTTCGAGTTTGCCGCCGAGCAGGAGCACCCATCGGGAAAAGGGCACTCCCCAAGCTACCCAGGTAAGCCATTCTCCTTCCCTTTTTCATTTTTTTCCTCCTCTCAGGCTAGATCCATACTGGATCTAGCGTTTCCAGATGTTTTCCAGCCAGAATTCCTGGCCGAAAAATGCCCCAAGACTGGTTCTAGCCGGCTGTGCACAAACACAACGTCCCAGGCACACCACTATGCACGAGGGCATGCGACTGTGCATGGTTGTGGCCTCAGTGCGTCCCAGGCACAGTCCAGGCTCGACCGGGACGCATGGGGGCCCGGGAGCCAAGGCACATTTCGACTACGCCAAGGTGTGTTCGCGCGAGGTCATCCAGGACGCGCATCATAGCGTGTTGCTTAGGCATGCTTGTGCACGTGCGAACACTGTCCCAAGTGCGGCCTTCGGGTACATGCGCGACATGGGGCATGGGTCCTAGCTCGACCAGGATGCACGGGGTGTCCTGGGAGCTGAGACGCACCATACTACAAGGTGCGTCCGTGCGATGATGCACGTCATAGCACGTCTCTTGAGGGTGCATGTGGGCTTGCAAAACACGGTCTTTGGCACGGCCTTTAAGCGCACACGCACGTGAGGTGCTCGCGGTCCAACCAGGATGCACGAGTGTCCTGGGAACTGGGACACGCAGACCCAATGAGACTTTAAAATTTAGGATTAAAGGATAAATTACAGAGTTTAACTATTGAAAAGTAGATCCATGGTATAAGATCTAGCCTGACAATGAATTAGGCAAGGACCATTGACCATAAACAGCAGATTTAGCGGTCTAATAGATTAAAATTAATAAGGACTCCTTGCATCCATTTATACCCAGGAGTTTATAAATGAGACCCAAGGACGGGTTGAGTGCTAAAGGACGCGACTCCAAGAGACTTTGAGGTAGGTGCTCTATCGCTACTAAACTTTTTAAAAGAGCCATAATTGTTTTATGCATGTTTTGAGTGTAAGTTATATAACTTGTTTAGCATGACTTATTCAGCATACATATGATAAATGCTTTATGCATAGATATGTTTTAGCATAGATATGTTTTGCAAATAATTGCATATACATTATGCATGATATGTTTTGCAAACAAATGCGTATATTGCATGATTTGTGAGCATTGAATTTTTGAAAGATTGCATGTCCTTGAGGGTTACCAAAAGACGCTGGAGTGCCCAAAAGACGCTAGGTAGGCAGTTGTGAAGGCCAGGTAGTTGTGAGGGACACAAAGAGGACAGGTTTTGAAAAAGAAGTTTTTGGCTTGGTTGATCGTATATGATTTGGGCTAATACGCTCGTGGGCGCTATGCCATGAGGTCTGGGGTGGCCTCCCAACCTCTACCACTATTAGGTGGATGGGTACCATGCCCAAAAAGGGCAAGTCCCTGCTTCAACTACATGTGGTACAGGGGGCTACCACTGGTGTCACGGCACTAGGTCGAAGTGTCATATGCCCCGTGGAGGTATATGACCTGTGTCCCTAGGTACCCGAGGACCACACGGCGGTGAGGTCATGGGCATAGTTGGACCCTATGGTTTGAGGATTTATTTGCATTACATATGACATGACATGAGGTTGGTCGACCATACCATATATCCATGAGTTGGATTCAGTGGAGCATCTTATGCATATCATTATATTTATGATATATGATACTTTTGACTTGGATTATACTATTCTTTAAGTCGTAAGTATTCCAGTTTGACAGTGGTTTTTAATATCGATATTGAACATGATTGTTCGAATATGCACATGTTTTTAAGAGCATATGATTTTAAACATAGCATGCATTGCAAAACTAGTAGTGATAGACTCCTACTGAGTATAGTATATACTCACCCTATCCTTAACATTTTTCAGGATAGTTCCACTTACAAATAAAAGACGCCTCAGGAGATATTAGTGCTACGAGCAAGTGAATAAACAAAGGAGAAAACTATACATATGAGTAAACTCTTTACCCTTTGGACATCTATTTACTTACAGTTGGGCTGTGTGTTGTGACTGGATAGACCTGGGGAAAAACATTTATGATTTCTAAAGTTTTTCAAAAACTACTTTGGCTATTATGAAAGCAAATGACACTCGGAGTTTTCAAAATAAGTTTGAAACAAAAGTTTTTTCGCTGCATTGCATGGTTTTTATAAAATAGTTTTCAAATAGGGATGCATCCCACCTTAGGAATTAGATATTGCATTTAAAAATGCATGAGAAAACCCGGGTCATCACAATACCATGGATCAACAAAGCATATATCATATAATTATGCAATTAAAGGGATAAATCAACCAAGCATATACAATATAATCATGGATCATGTTATCAAGGTTGATAAATCAACCAAGCATATATCATATAATTATGGATCACACAATTAAGAAAGATATGCCCATGCATATGGATCAATAGTCCTCAAGTTTCATATCTTTGTTCATAGATCAAAATTCACAAGACAAGTTTGTGCGCACAAATCGAGAGTTCATTTTAGTGGCCTAAGTACTCACATCAACATCCTAGATGGATGAATCAATGCTCATGGATCAAGGGTCTGTACTGACAAATCCAAAGACTCAAATCAACATCCCAAATGCTAGATCCTATGGGCATGGATCAACTTCCCAAATATCAGATCCTATGTGCCTAGATCAACGTCCAAGATGATGGATCTATGCAAATGGATCCATGTCCAAATAAGTAGTTCTACTTGCATGAATTATAGTTCAATTTACTAGATTTATGAGCACTGATTAATGGTATACAAAAAACTGGGTCTTTTGCACAAGTATCTAATAACCCAAATGGTAAATGACCATGCGTATGGATCAAAAATCTAAAGGAAATAAATCCTATGCATGGATCCATGTTTTAATTAAGAAATCCTCATGCAGAGTGTAAATAACCCAAATGAATTAGATTTATAAACTAATTAAATGGCCAATTGGGGTAAACTATAAGCATAACTAATAATCCTAAGTAAACCATGTGCATGGTTTCATGACCCAAAAGGTTAGACCATGTGCATGGATGTATGATCTAGAAAATGAGTTATGTGCATGGAATTATCAGCCCCAAGGATTGATCTATACACATAATTTAACAATTGAAAATAATGGATCTATGCACACAAAATCAATGATCAGAAAGTAGGGATTTGTGCACATAGCTTTTCTCTTCTAAGAAGGCTCATGAAATTCCTTTATTATGGATCATAAGTCTTCTTTGTAATTTCCTCCATTTTTCTGATTAGTGATTAACTATAAGAGATGAGGATCTTCTCCAAAAAAATAAATAGGAATCCTCCTTATTTTTAGTTACCTCTCCTTAGGTTCATTGAATTTAGACATTTCTCATTCAAAGCTTTCCTTAATTATTTGAAAACTTCAATATGTAAACATTACATAGAGTGCATTTGCTCATAGGCTGTATGTAAAAGTTTTGGGACCCATATTAGTATGTTTTCTTACTATTTTATTAAATAGGTGTGACGACCTGAGTTTTTATATGATGCAATTTTGATAAAAAGGCGAGATCTCTTGTTTTGTAAGTATGAAATGCATGAAAATCTTTTTCATTTGGAAAACAATCTTTCATAAAAACCCCGAGTGTCAAAACACATTCTCAATTTATCTAGCCATGGCAAAGTTTAAATCAATATTATTCCCAAGAAAGTGTTAGTCACAAATTTCAAATATTAGAGAGTAACTACAATCAAGTAACATTAAAAGATAAGGTAGGGGTTTTACTTACTTGTACTTAGTCTGGGTGGTTCCTAGCACAAGCGTTCCTTGCCATTAAGTATTTACTTGGTGTCTGAAAAAATGTTGAGGATTGGGTGAGTATATACTATACTCAGTAGGAGTCTATCACTATTAGTTTTATAATGCATGAGATGTTTTAAAATCATATGCTCATTCAAAACATGTGTATGTTTGAATACTCAATCCATTGTTAAGCTGAAATACTAATGACTTAAAGGATCATATAATCCAAAATCAAAAGTATCATATACATATGTATCATAACATCATGATATGCATAAGATGCTCCATGGAATCCAACTCATGAATCTCTAGTATGGTATGGTCGACCAACCTCATATCATACCATATGTAATACACATAAATCATCAAACCATAGGATCTATTATGCCCACGACCTCCACGCCGTATGGTCCCTCGGTACCTGAGGACACTCGGTCACAGCCTCCACGGGGCCTATGACACGTCGACCCAATGCCGTGACACCAGTGGTAGCCCCCTGTACCACATGCCATCGACGTAGGGACTTGTCTCTTTTTGGGCGTGGTATCCATCCATCTAATAGTGGTAGAGGCTGGGTGGCCAACCCAGACCCCTCGGCATAGCACCCACGGGCTTACTAGCCCAAATCACATAAGATCAAATAAGCCAAAACCTCTTTTCAAAACCTGTCCTCTTTGGGTCCCTCACAACTGCCTGGCCCTTGGCACTCCAACGTCTTTTGGCAACCCTCAAGGACATACAATCTTTGCAAGTACTTAAATCATGCAATGTATGCGCTTATTTGCAAAACATATATGTGCATAATGTATATGCAATCATTTACAAAACATGTCTATGTACAAAGCATTTATCACATGCAAGCTAAATTAAGTCATGCTAAACAAGTCATATACTTAAAACATATGTTTTTAAAACAATAATAGTTCTTTTAAAAGAATCTAATAGTGATAAAGCACCTACTTGACTAGGTTGCGCTAACCCCTTTGTCCTCGGACGCTCCTGAACATGGTTTTGGGGAATCAGAGTTAGTTTGGCCTATCTTTTATGGGTTTTAGAGTAATTGGTCTTATTACTTAGGCATTAGGGGTCCATCCCTATGCTTATGGGTGTCCTAAGGTCCTAATTGGGCCTTGGTATCCTCAGTTTTCCAAAGGTCTAGTGGCCACGCACCACCATCCTATTCTAAGGGTCATGCCCACCTTTGATTGGGCCTTGATAAAAGATTTTATAGTTTGGATGTGTCCGCTTCGTCGACACGGACACAACGCCTTTTGTGGCGCCTCAATCGGATCTTTAGATCTCAAGTTATAAGCGTTTTAGTGTCGCACGTTCATAGGAGTCTTAAAAATAAAAAGACGGAATGCTAGGGCGCTGGCGTCTGGACATGTGCCCCGACTTCCTTAAGGAAAGAAAAACCCGCGTCCACTAGCGCGCTGGGCGTCTGCGACGCGTCCCTGGAAGAGCCCGTTTGGTTTTTCAAATGGGAACGACGTGGGACGTTCCGACTGGAACGTCCTGCTCATTGGGGAACCGGGGCGTCCTCAAGACACCCTGG
The DNA here is from genome assembly GCA_035236585.1 of Warburgia ugandensis. NCBI lineage: Eukaryota > Viridiplantae > Streptophyta > Magnoliopsida > Canellales > Canellaceae > Warburgia > Warburgia ugandensis. The sequence goes on along the minus strand of CP141128.1, from coordinate 74,053,222 downwards.
TTCGACCCTGTTGAACCAGTGCGACCCAGGGGACGTCCTTGGGTCCTTGGTGAGTCTCCAGGGCTCCATTTTGCATGGTTTTTCATGCAAAAACCTAGGGAAATTGACCTTGGAACTATGGTAGAGATGGGTTTTGAGGGATCTTGGGCGTACCTGGCTCGTTGTTGGGTTTTTCTCCTTGTTTTCCCCTCTAGGTCACTGCTCCACGACTGGTTTTCTTCAACGTTTTGGGCTGCCATTAGAGGCGCCTAAGAGCTCTATTTATAGAGCTAAGAGAGGGTTCTAGAGGGGGCTCTCACCGCCTTTGAATGGAGGTGGAGAAACCTCCAGAATGGCGGTGATTTCTCCTCCAATCACTGCCGTTCTAGAACCCTCTAGAGGTTGAAGATGAAGGGGTGCCTGTATCAAAACAGGCCCCTGTGTTTTTGCAGTGTAAATTCGTTTTTAATAAAATTACATTTTTGCCCCTGAACTTCAAAGGGCCATAACTTGCTCATTTTAACTCCGTTTTGGGTGATTTTAGTCTTATTGGATTCCTTTTTCTGAGACGCATCTAATGGCGCTATTTTTAGGACCAAATTCCTAGGTTCAGTCAAGGTGAATAGTGAAATAACTAAAATACCCTTATCTTCAAAAACTGAACTTTTCATTGCTAAACTTGGAATTTCAATATTACAAAATTGAAGTCATTACAATAGGTGCCTATATTCATACAAAATTCCTTTTAGCTGATAATTTATATCTCCACCATCAAAATTTTCCTATCTTACTATCTTTGAATTTCTCTTTTCGAGTTTAATTCATTGACAAATGCTTCATAATCAAATTATTTAGATCATACAACTTGAATTTTTTGAACATTGGATTAAATCTTGGTTTTTGAAGAAAAAAAAAAGTATGAAATTTTAGGATGTTTTTCTTTTCTTATTTTTTTATCACCTTTTTTTTTTTTTTAACTTTTCTCCCTTTTCAACTTTTTATACCCCTATGTCATGTGGGCAAGCTTGTTGCAATAACTCCTTTTCTAGGTTTGAACCTTCTTTAGATCTCCCACACCTATTCCAATTTTTATTTTTACTTCTACCTTGATTTTCATAATAAGATCTTTTGCTTGTATTTTCTTTCAAATAACTTCATATTACTTGACTCATAGCAACAACCTTGTCCACTGTAGAAGTACTAATAGAAATCACCAATGTCTCCCAACAATTTGGCGAAAAACTAAGAAGTAACAAGGCTACATCATCAAGTGTCATCTTCATATAGCAGAGTTGATTCACAATACTTTCAATCTCCTTTAAATGATCTACAATTGAGGTTCCTTCTTTGTATTTCAAAATTATAAGTTTCTAATAAAGTGTAACGACCCTCAATTTGGATCATTTTCTATGTATTATATTATAATTTTAATAGAGATAAAATCAGAATTTATTTCTACAAAAATTGAGTTTCATGAAAATGACCTCATTGTAAACTCAAAATTTGGACTTTGGACTATCAAATTTTGAATGTATATGTCGATATGATTCCAACGACACTAATTTTGTGCAAAACGGACATTGAAGTAGGAAATTGTCTGGATTTTACTAATCAGAGGGGTCAAAATTGATATTGACACCCCTAGTGGTTTGACACATGATGCAACAACTGCATTACCATGTGTCACTAGCCCCTCCTCCCCCTTGCATTGGTACAACCTAAGACAGGAAAGAAAAGAGGGGGTTTGTAGAAAATTCTAGCGACCCAAAAACCCTCCCTTCTCTGATCTCCCCTTCCCTAGCACCAATGCCTACCTAGTTCATCAGTAAGCAACCACACCTGCCTGATCTCTTCTCCTCCGGTGACATACACGGGGTTTTCCCCATTTTCTTTCCTCTTCTGACAAGATCGGCCCGAAATCCTCCCCGTTCTCTTTGTTTCCTAGGTGATAAATAGGTGCCCAATGAGCAACCCCGGCTGATCTCCCTTTTAGGTGTACGAATCTCTGGCTCCAATGATGAGGTCGGAACTCCCCCCACCCCACCCCCCTTTATTTGTTTTCCCCTTCGGGTGTGCACAGGGTTCTCTAGCAACATGACTGGAGCACTCCTTAGTTCTGTTTTCAAACCGATGGGCCACCACCCATTTTCCCTACCCTTTTTTCGATAACCCTTTTAAGGTTTCTCGTGCTAGCACCCAAGGCATGACACCCCATGCCGCGTAGTGTAGGAGTCGTGCTCTAACCCCCTTGCTTATAGTTCCTTGTCGAGTTCGAGCGGTGATCGAATTAGCCACCAACAGCCACACACCCGCAAACCCCTCCCTCCTCTGTCCCTTTTCAGTCACTGGCTCTACCATGCCATGGGTGGGCCGGCAAGCCAGGAGCCAGTTTCCCATCTATCTCGTCTCTATTGTTTCTCCTCCCTGTAGAGTTCAGGCAAGGGATGACCTGACAGGCATCGGTCATCTTCTTCCCCTTCCCCTGTTTCCCCTTTCACCTAGTGAGTCAGTGTGAGTCAACTCGTTCCCGACCCGTTTTGTGAAATTGAGTTGACCCAGTACGCCATATTACACTCTTAAACTTTAATCTTTGATTCTGACCAATCTAAGAAGGATCTCGAAGATCCAAGATAACCCTCAAGATCCTTACAATGCAAGGAACAATATCCATCTTTCCATTCATGGATCATGAAAGATCCAACTATCGAATTGATCAAACTTTAGATCATCTGATCTGAGATGATCTAACATTATTTTTCTATCTAAATAGTACGTCATGATCCTTATGGAGTGTAGATCAAGATCCATACAAGATATGTTGGATTTGAAGTATTTATGGAGATGATTTAGCTTATTTTGATCAATGGTTGAGATCAATTGAAGATCTAGGTATGAAATTAGATCTAATTCTATGATCCATACAGCTCAGACTTATTTAATTGATTATTTAGCTCGAATAACTAATTTTTTTATTTGATTTGAGGTGATCAAGTGGAGAATTGTGGTTAGATCAGCTTGAATTTCTAAGATCGAGCACAGAAGAGGTGATCAGTGGACAATTCGACCAAGCAAATAGTTGGATGTTATTCAAATTGACTGGTACAAGGTAAGATTACTATCTTAACCATTGATAGGTTACTTTGAATGTGATTAGATACATATTGAACATGAAATCTATATCATAATGCTCGATTAGTTGATTTAAATGATAAATTATCTAAGATTGATATGATTTGAGCCTAGTAGCTCTGAAAGATATAATAATATAATTAAGAAGAATGATTAAATAGTTATGAGTGGCTCGATTTAGTATGATTTGAATTATAAGCAATTAGGGCGGGCCTTGCCTTGAGATTCCAGGACTGGGAATCATAGGAATGTCTTGAACATGACGTATTGAAATATAAAAATATAATGTTATGTAATTAAGAATCCAAGTTAGATGAGTTGGATTCTAAGTATAACTTGGATGTGATATGTATCCAGGTGATGTAACTGTGATGGACTATGCTAAAGTTGGGTCCAACTGATTTGGGAGTTATAGATGAGTGGTACTTTGTCTAAGACAAGTGACTATTTATTATTCTATAATTTTATAAATTATGATTATTTACTTAATGGCTTTATTTATACGAACCGTTTGATATATGGATGTTTATGCCAAACCCTAGATTTCCCTTAGATGACTTTGCGGCATGTATTGTCGATGTGTATACTACCTTTTAATGTGTATGATTTATGCACTATTCTTTGATACATTCTATGTTGCATCGATTGGATTATTTGAGAATGTTATACACTGATTTCAATGCATGATTTTGATATATTAAAATACTCCATTGATTTGATTTTATCAAGGACGATTATGTATTGGTTTTTTATGCTTGATTCGTGGTTTCGTTGATTTATGACAGGTATTTTTGCCCGATGGATGTTATGCTAGGAGGGCCGTAGGGTTGGCCACCCGCCCTCTAAGTTTACATATTATAAACACCTACCCCGATATGTGGGAAAATTGTATGCGATTTGTGATAATCATGGGCAAGCCACCCATGCATGTTCGACCGACTCCCATTCATCGGCAAATAGTATCTCCTATTTCGATGTTGACGGTGAGCTGTAATGGTTTATACCCTGAAGCGGTTGCCACTGCAGCATAGCAATTCATGCACTTATTATATATGCTCATGTAGTATGATATAGGGTGATGTTTATACCTTGATGTACCCATAGCGTGACGACACATCCTCAGGATGAAGCCCATGTGGGCGACCAGATGTGGGCTAGCCTACTGGGTCGGCAAGTTACTTGGTGTGCGAGTATTATTGTATTTATAAAGTATGGTTGTATCAAATGGGTTATATACGATGATCCAAAATACAGGGGAGACTGTCAAATTTTCAGTAGAATTGGAATATCATTTCACTATTAAATACGTAATTTTTGTGGTTGTATGACTCCTGGGAATTTGAAAGAAATGATTTTTATTCAAGTTTTGTTTTTGGTTGATTTAAAAATCAAAGTTTTAAAATAGGGATCCTCATATTTTAAAATTTGTATTATATTAGTGTGAAAAACCTGGGGTGTCACATAAAGTGAGCCTTGTTTTTAGCAATCTTTCTCTCATATAACCCTTCTAATTCTTTGGCAAAAGGAATGTGCTAACATTTTCATGAGACATGATGAAAGACATTATCACCGAACCATTGTTGAATGAATATAATGGCTTCCTAGTTGAACTTTTCCATTCATTAGCAATAGTATTTTGTAGTTTAATCCTATCACCCTCAATGGGTGCATGTGAATCCTTGAAACATAACAAGTTATCCATATTTTCCTTCCATATCATCCAATTATTTTCATTTAAGCTAATCATACTAACTTTTTATCATCCATGATTTACCACACAAAAATTAGATTGACCGTAGCTCTGATGCCACTTGTTGGGAAATTAGTAAACTAGTTTTCTTTGTGCGCAAATCAATGGAACACCCAAATAATAATATAGAATATAATATGTAGAAGGACAAATCAAAATAATCAATTTAGTTCAAGACATTGAAATTTTGCATGGAAAACCTTTCAAGGTGAACGAAAAAACCACATGACCTAGTCTAGCCAAATTTCCATTAAATAATAATGGAAATACAAAAGTCTTCTCTAACAACCCCAGAGGAATCCAAATAGAAAATTAAGAGACTACCCCTCTTAGAATAATAAAAATTAAGATCTAAAAACTCTCACGATTAGAGTCATAGAGATCTTTCAATAGTATAGATTATTCACATTACACACCTAAAGATTAATCAATAAGTTGCTGCCATGAATAGTCAGAAAATGGGATATAGATGCTTGAAGTAGAATAATAATTCTTCTAGTTAGCACAAAAAGGTAAAACCCAAGAAGTGGAACTCTCTCTCTCTCTCTCTCTCTCTCTCTCTCTCTCTCTCTCTCTCTCTCTCTCTCTCTCTCTCTCTCTCTCTCTCTCTCTCTCTCTCTCTCTAACCTAAAGAGGAAAAATTCACCCAATAAGAGAAACCATATGTACTATACATACATCCCTCTCTCTTAATGTTTCTCCAAAGTATTAGCCAACTTAGGAAAGTGGTCCTTTTAATAAAGGCAACTATCATATAGAAATATGTAAATAGCTCTTTTAGCCAAGTTGGGACCCACTTCTAATGAGAAGAAAAATCACAAAAAATGGCATAAAAAAGGAAATTGCATAAATTTTTTTGGATTTTGCGTATTTTAACATTTCTACCTTACATTTCAAGTTAATTCCAACATATCACATATTTGAGATATGTTAACAATTACACCATTCCGGCAGATTACACAAGACACTGTTAATAGCATTCTAAGATGGCCTTCACATTTTTCACTTGCTATGACACAAGACAACCTTCACCATTGTTACCTCATTAGCATTCACATTTTCAACCTGCATTGTTTCAAAGAGACCTAAAACATCCTCCAACTAACCATTTTGGCTAATCCCACAAATCAAGGAGTTCCAAGATACCAAATCTATCTCAACAACTTCATCAAACACTTTTTGTGCACACTCCAAACTACCAAATATGACATACATGTGGATCAATGCATTGCAAACAAATATATGTTTCAAACCAACATCCAAGCAATTGCATCTCAAGTCCAAATTGCCTTGTCATCTTGTTCTTCCTCCTTCAGTTAGAATAAGTTCCTAGTAGATGATGATTTTCACTATCCTAATTAAGAGAATTCCTAGTATAATCAATTACTGGCTCTTCTTTGAACCAATTCACGACCAATGAGATATTCACTTTGGATACTCAATATGACTTTGTTAATGTAGATCACAACAAGATAACAAAGTTCCTGAGACCATAAATTGTTGATATTGAGTCCATAGGATTATAACGGGGATGATTATGATGCATTTAGGGGTCATATGAATGACACGTATAGGGACTCTTTAGATAATTCATTCGTAAAGGCCATCTTGGATTGAGATAGAGAAAATGTTGTGGGAGCTCCCAGATGATCTGTAGATCTAGTGTTGTTGGTGTACTAAGGGATGATAAAGGGCTATTTATTCCTAGTTGCAGCATCCATCTTGGATGTCAATCAAGTAATGCTATTGAATGGTGGTCTTTATTGTTTGAGGTTGATTTAGCATCCAAACTTGACATTCCACATTTACAGGTCATGGGTAATTCTCAATTAGTGGTGAAACTAATGCTAAAGAAATGGATGTGGTCTCGGATGTAGAGACATGCGAAGGCTAGGAGGCGTGCCTTATAACACTGAATGCATTTCATAAAGTTAATATTTATCATATGTTTAGAGAGGCTAATTGTCCTATTGACTATCTTGTTGAGAAGGCATTTGTGTCAAGGGTTAGTGAGTCCTAGATAGTTTTGCCACCTAGTTGTGTCTTTGATTTACTTCATTATGGTAGTATGGGTCTAGGTCTAGTTAGAAAAGTTAATTAGTTTTTCCTTTTTTCCTGGTATGTTGATTGCATTGCTTATTTAATTAATGAATTAACCTATTTATTAAAAACAAAAACAAACAAAACAAAACAAAACAAAACTGATGCAAGTGCTAGCAAATATAGATTACAGTGTGAATATGAAATACAGTTATATGATTTTATAGATTCATGTAGTAAGAACTAAGTGCTCTTCGTAGTTAATAATGATGGAAGGATTTGTTGGTTAGAAAGATAATATTGCTACTCTAAAAATTAAGCATTTGCTTTTGGGTCAATTGTCACAAGGCTCACAGTTAATTGCTTTAATATTTCAATAAAAAGTAGTATCCTATCACATTTAATTAAAATAATTCAAAAATCAAGCTTTACATGGTGGAGTTGCACCTCCACACAACCCTCTATTCCCATAATAAGAGCTCTTAGGAAAATCACTCAATGGCTTCCCAACCGGTATTTAACCAACCAAATGAGTAACAGATAAATCTAACTGTACAAATGTTTCTGCTTCAAAAACCCATGTGGTATCTGCCCGATAAACTAGTTCCAAGCTCAAATTTCTATAGATTCTGGCGAGTTGGAACCAAGCTTGTTGAATCCCAAATCAAGAGCCTGAATCGATCCTTGATTCCCTATTGAACTTGGTAACTGCCCACTTAGAGAATTATGTGACAAGTTGAGAAACTGAATCCTACCATGCACCCCTTTCCCAGTTCCTTCAATCCCACTAGAGAAAATGTTCTCGGAAAGATCAATTTATGTTAATGATCAATCTAAAACTCTGCTTTCAATCTCGAAAACCTGATCAATGATGAAAAGAAGCCACTTGACTAACGACCAGTCAGAATCTTACTAACGGCATCTTGTGCTGTCTGCCCAAGTAGTGTAATTGTGAAATTTGAAAATCAGTGCAGAATTGCGAAAACACTCAAAATTCAGGTTTTCTATGCATTTTGGAGAAGAAAAAAAATAAGAAGAAGATGATAACCATGTAAAAGAGCTGCTGTTTCTGGTAGTTGACGTGCTTGGAGGGGTCATCAGCCTTAGTTTATTCTGGTAAATGCAAAAGCGATTAGTTTATACTTTTAAATTCGTCTATCAAATTAATGCGAGCCTAATAAGAGGAGGTTGACGTATCATCCCAATGTGTTCGCTTTTAAAATTTGCGGCTCAAGATCTGGGCCGTTATCCTACTAGAATAATCCCTCTCTGGCATCAAGCATTAATTGCTGTATTTAACGAGCGCAGAAGGGGGCCATGACCAAAGAGAGACATTATACGGTACCTGAGCTAAAGGCACAAGGGGACCAGGTGGTTGGTGATCGTTCATCTTGTGCTACCAGATAGATACCTAAGGCTAACACTTCACCTTAGTATCTTACATGATCTTAGCGCCCCCACAGTTCAGAAATATTTTACATTCTGCATCGTTGGTGCATGGTATTATCTAAGGTCTGACTTAGAAGGCTAGAAGATGGGAGGATCAGATCATTAGTCATGGAGAAAAGAGATGGGAGGGGGGCCAGAAGATGAGTGGTTTTGATCAGCAAGCTAGCCCAAAATCCTCTTTCACTATATGATCCTAACTAACTTTAGAGCTTACTCAAGTCATAAAAATGAATGGTAAAACAGACATCATCCATTTCTCCAGGGCATGGTCTTGGGGGGTCTGGTAAGGTCGACTGACACTGCACCATCATGTACCTTGCCTTCTCATAGAAAGAAGCTGTACAAAAATACTTCTTCCCATTGCTGCTCGGCGGCGACAGAGAGAAAGGAGAAGGTACAGAGAGGTTCGCAGCAGAGGATTGCCCTTTGTTTGCTGTGCTCGTCAGCCCCACTTCGCTTTGCTTCAGTACTAGTCCTTGGAAGCGTCTAGAGTAGACTCACCTAGGAGCAGCACGGCCGCGTGAGAGGGAAAATGTGTCAGGTCCAAGGCCCAGTGCCCGGGGACCAGATGGCGACCTCTCATTCCCACTATCTCTCCATCCCCAACAAAGCCCCTACGCGGCGTCAGCGTGCGTACTCATCTCTCGCGTGTATTCATAAAGCTTACATGCCAAAAGCTTTCTAATTTTCTGCGACCACTGACAAGTTCTTCAGACGTCAGACCTCGTTTAATACCACGTACCGACTCAGCCCCACAGCTTCGACAATGACATTCCCTGTCTCTCATCTCCATGCATAAATTCGGCCCTCATGTGTTCAACTTCCTAACTGGCTATTATTACCATTTTCGGGAAGTATTAATAATACAGACTAGACTGCCGGTCTTTTTTGCTACAACTAGTCGAAAAGAGAAGAAGGAGAAGCAAAGACATGGCTGGGAATAGCAACTTTACTATCTACTACGATTACGACCCCTTCCTAGGTTTGGCTTTCCTTCTTTCTCTTTGCATATGTACGTGTTGTACGTTTAACGTCTATATAACAACTCTGGGTTGAATTTTTTTCGGTGTTTTGTTAGCTATGGAGATCAAGTGTCGCCCGGCAGTTGAAGGACCGGTCGCTCCAATCATTTCCACCGTCACCAACAGCCATAACCAGGAGAGGAAGAGAAGGTTATCAACGGAACAGATTGACTCACTGGAGAGAAGCTTTCAAGAAGAGATAAAACTTGAACCAGAGAGAAAAATGAGGCTCGCTCAGAAATTGGGTCTCCAGCCTCGCCAAGTAGCTGTTTGGTTCCAGAATCGACGGGCCAGATGGAAGACCAAGCAACTCGAACAGGTTTATGGTACTTTGAAACTACAGTTCGATGCCATCTCCATGGAGAAACAGAAGCTGCAAGAGGAGGTGAGTAACAACAACGCAGAAAGACATGGTGGCACAGTTATCAAACAGCGAGTGTGTATAAGTTGCACTGGATCCAATTTACTCCGAGTTCCTCCTTATTTGCATTTGGTCCACTACTATTTCAGGTGATGAGGCTGAAAGCCCAGCTGGAAGACAAAGTTGCCAAGCAAGGCTCGACTGAGGCATCTGCTGATGAGACTGTTGAAAGTGCTGTTGTGATCCACACCAGTTGTAGCAGGTTACAAGGAAGTGGCTATGACCAAATTGGAGACTGCAACTATACTATCAATGTGGATGATTACAACTATAGTCCAACCACTCCACCTTATTGGGGTGTGTTGCCAGCTTATCCTTAGGCCAACTTGCACCTTGGGTAGATTACTTCTGTTAGTGGATTAGTGTGTTGAATGGACTTTATGATTTGGGTAAGAAAGATAGTATGAATACTACTACATGCTGTATCTCGGTCTGCCTAGCTGCTTTTATTTCTAGATTTGCCCTTTGGATTGGTATGGCTAGTGTTGGGAAGACATTTACATTCTTCCAAGCCCATCTCTAGCTAGCTGATGCTTTACCTGGGGGGCGAAGGTTCTACAGGGCTTCTAACGCACTTATGCCTATATATTCCAATAAGGGAGAAGACTTGTACTCTACGTTGATAATAAATGTTCATCGACAAGCTTCCAAGCTGTCCTCATTTTTCATTTTCTTCCAAAAACAAAAGGCAGCCCAGTGCACAAGCTCCCATGTACGCAGGTTCCATGGAAGGGGTGGACCAGAAGGTCTATAGTGCGCAGCCTTACTCCGCATTTTGCAAGAGGCTGTTCCTATGCCTCGAAACCATGACCTCAAGGTCACACAACAACAACTCTCACATGAAAGATTGGCAGGAAATAGATGGAAATTGATTTCACGTGAAGGTATTTATACCTAAATATGAATTACCATGTGTAATTTTAGGTGTTTTAGGTAATTCAATTTCAAGGTTTCAATTTCAAGGTGTAAAACACCTTCCATGGAAAAGAGTTTTTCTTGTGAAAATCAATTTTCGTCCATTTCCTACCAATCAAACAAGTAGTGTTTGGCTGGATACAAACTGAGAACAAAAATTTTCATGCATAGCCATCTTAATCTTGGAACATAGATATACAAACATGGTTAGAACAACCATAAAACCATATTTCTTATTGTTGAGTAGTTTATCCTATGGCCATTAGAATAATTTTAGTACATATACTGCATTTTTACCTATACCAAATTGGTTGGACTATATATTCTTCTTCTTCTTCTTCTTTCCATTGAAGACCTAGAATATGTTGTCTTAATTCCTAGTATACTTAAAATCTCCCCAACAAGGGGAAAGTGCCACTTTGAACTTCTTACTAAGTATAACGAGTAGAGGTGGCACATTGTTTGCGACCAACTATACTAGATGGTTTTTGACTGTATCTTTACATCTATAAAGATGAAAACATTTTCATACACACTCTCTTTGGAATTAGAATTACAAGTTTTCTCTCCTTCACATGTCCTTAATTATTCACTAAATGGATAAAAAAACAAAAAACATTTAGTTGGATGTTGGAATTTTTTAATGACATATTATTTATTTGGACTATTAGAAATCATTATAGGAGCAAGAGATGAATGGTCAAGATTAGGTAGGTTTCTTATGTAATAGTGGACCTACTTATTGTAGGTGCCCAATCCAGAGGTGTGTCCACTCAAGGAGGGCTCCTTTGAATTCCACTAACTTCTTCAAGAAATTTAGGTCATCAATCATATATCCTTATATCTTGGAAGATTAGGGGTGGAATTAGGAATTCCACCTCTAATTTGTCAATTCGGGGTTGCCACCTATAGAGAAGGCTATAGGACTTGTAAGTATTTTAGAGATCAGGTTCATAACTTGGTTATAAGATTGGAAGGTGCCAAGCACTAACGCAACCATATTCAAAAGCCGGTCTCTATTAGATGATTTAGTCAAGTAGGGTATGAAACTTACAAATGAATTACATATATCTTATCTCTCAATATTTAGAGATCACAAGTGGTTTTGTAGGATTTGCAAGGAAAAACCAAGGTCGCATGGGAATGCCAAAAGAGCTAGAGGGAGTGTTCTATATAGAAGCTAATGGAAACTACTTTTACATCATCCCAGACACTCCATGAAGGGAATGTTACAGCTAATATATTAGCCAAAAGGCTTGTAATTAATCAAGAAAGCATATATATGGCTAATATATAAGTTTGGCCCTAGTAGAGCCCCTCTATGGATGCATGAATACGTAAAAGCAGATAAGATTGATGGGTCCATACCCATATGGCAGTTGGCAATACTGTCTGATTCACCTTATCAATCATGACAGATTCACTAAGATTGTGAGATCTACAGATGCCAAAATTGGATCAAGAGCCTCTGAACTCTTATAAACAGGAGCAAAAAGAAATGACAATGATCATCCTCTCAATGTAAAACTTCTTGGACATAGTAAAAAGTACTTCCCCTTCCCATGGACGTAAGTTGAGTTTGGCCAAACAATGTCTCTCTCTCTCTCTCTCTCTCTCTCTCTCTCTCTCTCTCTCTCTCTCTCTCTCTCTCTCTCTCTCTCTCTCTCGTGTGTGTGTGTGATCTATCATTTCCTACAAGTGGGATCAAAGTAAGGTTAAGAGTAGAACAATCATTACTGATCACCTCAAGCATAACATACGCCTAAGTTTTGCATGCCATGTGAAGCAAACTGTATTGCTTCAAATGTTTGGTGAAAGCATTGAGACCAAAATTTACTACCTTCAAATTGTTGTCATCATCCAAAAAGAGATTTTTTTGCTTTAGATCATGATGATAAGACCTTGTTGGACTGATAGAAATCAACTATTGAGAAAGTTCTCACCATATCCTCTCTCAATCATCCTTTGGTGATCTTGGATAAAAGCTCTCCAGCACACACCAACTCTATGCCTCCTTCAGAGTGCCAGTTGCTATAACAACGTGTTGCCAAAGATCTCATATCAGAATTAATCACTGGAAGATCAAAGAGGAGAAGCAAAAAAACAGGGGAGATGACCAATGGGCTGCGAAGGAGGAGCAGTCGTTGATAAGTTAAAGATAAAAGGGGGTAGGACAAAAAGCTGATGAATGTTGGCAAAAACCTACATCCATCTTTGGTGAAGGAGCAATAGCCATCTTAGCAGTTGAAGACAGATCGTTGGGGGAGATAAGAGGAGAAATACAATCTCCTAGTGGTGAAGGAAATAGCAGAAGAAAAAAAAAAACATAGTAAAGAAGAAAACATTGGCCAAGAGGGAGAGACATTACAACCAAAATGATTGCTAGTGGCAGAATGAAAGTCGATGGTAAAGGAGACCCCTTGTTGGTGGAAGGAAGCTGATGGCAAAAGAGGTGATGCTAGACAGAGCAAAGCACAATCCACCGATCTACTGTGAAAAAGTCACAACTAGATAGGGGGGTGACGCTTGATGCTAGAAGAGGGAGCCATCAATTGTTGGAGACTTAAGAGAAAAATAGTCGTGGAAGGGAGAGAGAAAAAAATCTGAAAAGCAGGTTAGGGTTTTCTTCTCATCTTTTTACATAAAACTAATTTTTTTGCACCCCCTTAATTTGATATTGGCACCCCGAGGATCATAAATAACTGAACCCCAAATTGATATAACCGTACCCTCTGATGGAATGAATTAATAACCCTCAAATTTACAATACCACCCCATGTATGTTTAATTATCACCCCTCAAAATTGATAAGGACACCCCTTATATGTGAAAATTTTTACACCCCTCTTAAGGTTTATGACCATCTCAAACGTACCCGTGTACTCCTTTTTTTTTATGAATTAACTCTAAGAGGGTAGAAAAGGGTCTTTAGAGCCAAATAAAGGATTCTACTTCAAGAGGCATGATTGCAGGAGCTATGATAAAGCTTACTGCCATAAATTATACCTTGTGCAGACCTAGAATGGAGGACCTTTTGTATAATAAATACCTTTAGCCCTACTAAAAGATAAGAGAGCAAAGCCTAAGGGATTTCAAAAAAGAATGGCTTAAAATGAACAAGAAAACTATAATCAGATTAGGTAGTGGATTGACCACAATATTTGCACCATGTAGCATGAGAAGATAATGCTTATGCTTTTTGAAAAAGATAGAGAATATGTATCAAGCAAAGATATCTAGCAATAAGGCCCTTTTGATGAGAATGCTTATAAATCTAAAATTGAAGAGTGGAACAACTATTGTTGAACAAACCAGTGAATTCCAAAATATGATGAATTAGCTTAGATCTATTGAGCTATGCTTAACCGATGAAGAGTAGGCCTACTACTACTAAGTTCATTACCTAATAGCTAGGAGACCTTAGTAATCTCTCTTAACAACTCAGCTCTAAATGGCAAACTTACCATGGTTACAGTTAAGGATGCCTTATTCAATGAAGAGGCTAGGAAAAAAAGAAGCTGGGATGAACTAGGCACATGCCTTGGTTATAGAAAACAAAAATGGCAGAAGAGACAGGGATAGAGGGAAGAGTAAAGCTAGGAACTAGGGGAGATCATAAGATCACAATAGATTTAAGAGCCAACACAGAGAAAAATACAAGTATTTTCATTGTGGTATTGTGGGCCACATGAGAAAAGACTAGCAAAAATTAAAAAGGGAGCAAGGACACTATAGTAAATTGAGAGAGGACAGTCTAAAGCACTTGTCATCATTACAAAAGAAGCACTTTGTTGAAGAAGAATCGTGCATACACATTGCAAATAGTGAGGAGGAATGGGTGTCAAACACAGCAGCCTTCCACCACACCTATCTTTTATAAGTAGTCAATTTTGCATAAAAAGTAGCTAATTAGCAATACATGTGTTATAAATTATAGGATTTTATTCTAGGATTTTTTTTTATCAAAATTCATGATACATGCATTTCTAAATTAATGATAAAAAAAATCTAATATTTTGTAGGTTTAAGGGCTAATCTAGATTAAGTATGTGATTTACCATAATATTCTAGGTATTAATTAGAGTTTTTAATCTTTTGTAGGTGTTAAAAGAATTATTCAACAACTTAGATCGCTTAAGGTGGGAATCAATGATCCAAATCAACTTAGAGAGTCGAGACCCATTTTTCATCATTCCAAAGATCAAGCAAGGGTTAAGATCATTCCGAAGCAAGCAAATGAGTTTCATAGACAATTGGCCCATGTAGAATTCAAGCAAAATCTACCACCTTTGCATGGGATTTTAAGCCATGAAAGCCACTTGAGCCATGAAACTAAGGAAGCAAGCCAAGAAGCTACCAAGCCATTAAAGTCATCAAAGTGAGTCATTCAAGCCAAAGCTAATTGGAACCACATGTTTTTAAGGATTTACATACAACTTTACACTTGCTGAAACCGTAGTTTCAAGAAGATAAATGGTGTGTAATCAAGAAGGTAGATAGGGATGCCATGTGAATAAATCAAGAGAGAGATTTCAATCTCAGTTCTTTCCTCTTTTCCTCCTCTATCCATCCTTTTCACCCTCCATTGTGAAAACTTAGAAGGGAAATCATGCCACTTTCTAAGCCCCACGATCTCCCTCTAAACTATTCCACATCCTATTCAAGGGTTGATCCTGCACATCCCACCTTGTAATTCCCCATCTGATTAGGAGGATTTCCTTTCCCTAACAAAACGATCTACTCTAGCCGGACGAAATGGACTTACATGGTTTGCAATTTTGGGGTTTCATGCTCCTTTGTCACTATTGCTTTAAATTCTTGTGGGCTCTACATTTTCTTGATAGAACTGCTTCTTGATCTCCTTTTTAAAATCCTCCCAAGTCTTGATGGTGCAAGTGCCTCGTGCCATATCAGTATGCTGCCTACACCACCATAGCATAGTAGTATCAGTCAAGTACATAGTAGTAGTGTGTATTTTGGGACCCCCTATAGCCTCCCATGCAATCCTGCTTCCTTATCTTTCTTTTTAGTTTCCACTTTCCACTCCTTAGTTTTCACTTTCTCCCTTCCTAGAATCCTACTTCTAATTCTCCTCTTATCTTATCTCATATAAAGAAAAGAAGGCATCCCATGCATAAGACATATAGGTTTTCCATGCCTCTTTCAAGGATGGAAGTCCACACAATCTTCAAAGGGTGGTGCACTCTTTTATGGTATGGTTTGGATGCATTCTTCCATTGCATCCTTCCCATGCCTCCTACATTCCAGTCTTCCTAGGCCTCTTTCCTCTAGCTTTTCACATCTCTTCCAAGTTGGTTTTCATACCATTTTCCTTTCCTTTGCTAAGCTTTATTATTTACCTTCCTATCTTTGATTTCCTTTGCTTGCTTGCTTTCCATTAGTGCTTATTCTCTTCTAGTTTTATCCATCCTCTTGATTATCTCTTTTGGACTCACATGCATGCCATCTTGAATACCTATTGGATAGTGATCGCTAGATTGCTTAGAGAAGATTGAAGTCAAGTTTTTGTGTTGCTTTCATGTCCTTGAATGTTGCGCACTGCCTTATTTATGTTTCCAAGTTTGAGTTATTTTCTATGTTGTGCAACATTTTTGTAATATTTTGAGTGTAATGAAACAAATTTATGAATCATGTGCACTTTTCCTCTTGATGTTTTCAAGTTTACTTTGCCATTGAATCATGCTACTGTGCTTATAGTTCCATACGCATTGTTCCATGATTATGCACATCTTTCTCAATTAGTTCATACACAAAGTTCCTCTTAAGTTTCATGTGCACTTTCCATGTTCCATGCATAATCACTTGATTACTGTTTCTTTAGTCAATATTTGTTTCATGTTAGATTTTATTATTCACTTAAGTTTAGTTGCATATTTAGATTAGTTTTAGAAAGTTTCTAAATTTAATTTTAGAAAGTTTTTATTTTTAAAATGTTTCCTTAGTTTAAGTTTTTAATTTTACAATTCCATATTAATTCAATGCCTAGATTAAGAACTATCCAACTCTTTTGTCTAAGATAATTCATCTAAATGAAACTCCAGTTGTATACAAATATGTGAGATTTCTCATGGGATCGACCTGACTCACGTATATCATACTACTTTTATTTGGGTGCTTGTGAGTATTAATTAGAACTACACTACTCCTCACAAAGAGTTCTTCACCTCCTATTAGGAAGGTGATTTTGGCACTGTAAAGATGGGGAATAACAGTGCCACCAAAACAATATGGATTAGCGAAGTGCAAATCAAGACAAATCTTGGTTGCATAATGGTGTTAAAAGAGGTGCAACACATTCAAGAACTCCAATTGGACATGATCTCAGTTCTAGCTCTTAATCAGCAGGACTATGCTAACTACTTTGGCAATAACACTTGAAAAATTGATGAAAAGTGCTATGATTGTTGCAAGAGGACATATCTACAGCACCCCATACAAGACTCATACGAAGATATGTAAAGACAACCTTAACAAAGTAGAAGATGAGGCATTGATGAATCTTTGGCACAGGAGACTAGGCCACATGGAGAGAAAGGGTTCTTCATGCTCACAAAAAAGCAACTCACAAAGTTGCGAAAGATATAACTCTAAACCCATGTAACCATTGTTTATTAGTCAAGTAACACAGAGTTGCATTTCTTCCCCATGTAACAAAAGAAAAGAATTATTAAGTTTGGTATACTCATATATATGTGGACTCATGAAAGTGGATTCACTGGGTACAAATACTTTGTAACTTTTATAAATGATGCACCTAAGAGGGTATGGGTGTACTTTGTAAAAAGTAAGGACTAGGGTACAAGTACTTTGTAACTTTTATAAATGATGCTCCTAAGAGGGTATGGGTGTACTTTGTAAAAAGTAAGGACCACGCATTTGAAAGTTCAAGAGATTCAACTTGATGGTGGAAAGGTAAACAGAAAAGAAGTTAAAGTGTCTTTCGACAGACAACAAAGGCGAATACACCTCCAAGGAGTTCAAAATATACTGTGCCGAGTGCAGTATTCAACACAAGAAGATGTCCCACATACACCGTAACACAATAAAGTAGCAAAGAAAATGAAGTAAACCATCATGAAGAGAGCGAGATGCATGTTCAATATGACTAAGCTACATAAGTTATTCTAAGGGAAGCTACACAAACCACCAGTTATGTAATCAACAGGTCATTGTCAACACCACTGAACTTTGAAGTTCCAGAACATAAGTGGTCTAGCCAGAAGGTCTCCTACATGCATCTAAGAATATTTGGGTGCAAAGCATTTGCACATGTATCCCAGGGAATGAGATAGAAGCGCAACTTGAAATCTACTTCATGTATCTTCATTGGCTATAGAGATGAAGAATTTAGATATAAGCTATGGGATCTTGAAAGGAATAGAACCATCTAAAGCAAGGATGCAGTATTCCATGAGAATTGGTTCTAAGAGAAGTTTGAAAAGCCTAAAAAGTCTGATGAAGTAGGCACTAATTCTCCAAATTTAGTACTTGATCCTTCACTTGTATAGGTTAAAACAAAAGATATATAAGAAAAAGAAGAAGCAGAGGGTATTGAGCAAGGGGAGCAGCAACCCTCTCCAATAGAAGATGTAAGGCCATTAGATGGTGAATTAACTTCTCAACCAAAGATGTCGACAAGAGGATGTATATTGATTCCCTCATAGAAATATTTAGAGTCAAAATATTTTCTACTTACTGATGAGGAGGAGCCAAAGAGCTTCTAGGAAGCCCAGACATAAGCAAATAAGGTTAAATGAATGCAAATCATGTAGGAAGAAATTAGCTTACTAAAGAAGAATTATACTTATGGGCTAGTAAAACTTCTTAAAGGTAAATGAGTACTGAAGAATAAATGGGTCTTCAAGTTGAAGAGAAGTAGCAATAGGGAACTAGTCAAACATAAAGCTTGAATTGATCATTAAAGGCTTCAAATAGAAGAACGAAGTTGACTTTGACGAGATCTTCTCACTAGTAGTGAAGATAACATCGATGCAAACAATACTTAGAGTGGTAGTAAGTTATAACTTGGAGCTTAAAAATATGGACATAAAAATAGCCTTCCTTCATGGAGATCCATAGGAAGAAATCTACATTGAATAACTGAAAGAGTTTGAAGATGCAAGGAAGAAACACTTGGTCTGTAAGCCAAAAAAGAGTCTCTAAAACCTCAAATGGTGGTATAAGAAGTTCAACTCATTCATAATGAGTCAAGAATACAAGAGAACTACAACAGATAAATGCATATGTAAATTACATGTTAATAACTGGTCAGGATGCGGTTATGATTAGCAAGTTGAAGGAGTTATCCAAGTCCTTTGACATGAAGGACTTAGGCCCAACTCCTAAATTTCAGCCATGAAGATAGCACATGATAGAAAAACAAAAAAGTTGTGGTTGTCACAACAAAAGTATATTGAACGGGTATTCAAGAGGTTCAACATGGAGAATGTCAAGCTAGTCAACATTTCGCTTGGTAATCATTTCAAGATGAATAAACACACTTGTCCCTCTTCAAGATAGGAAGCAGATTAGATGATAGCATTTCCCTACTCTTTAGCTGTTGGAAGCATGATATATGTAATGGTCTATATATACAAGGTCAAACATTGCTCATGCAGTAGAAGTTGTGAGCAAGTTCATATCCAAGCCAAGAAGAGATTACTAGAAAGCAATGAAATAGATTTTAAGACATCTAAAGGAAATATCCAAGATGTGCTTATGTTGAGGAGGAGCAGAATCTATCCTGAAAGGATATACTGATTCAAATATGACAATAGATCTTAATGATAGAAAATGGATATTAGAATTTCTATTTACTTTTGTTGGGGCAGCTTTGTCTTAGCAATCCAAGTTGCAGAAGTGAGTTGATTTATTAATTACAGAAGCTCAGTATATTGCTGCAGCAAAAGTTGGCAAGGAGATTATGTGTATGAAGAGGTTTCTTCAAAAACTTGGTATCATGCAGAAGGAATACATGGTACATTGTAATATTCTAAGTACTCTAGACTTGAGCGAAAATTCAATGGATTGTACATGCACAAAGCACGTTGACATTTAGCATCATTGGATACGAGAGGTGATAGAGGAGTAGATATTAAAACTAGAGAAGATTCACATTAATGAGAATCTAGCAGACATGTTAACAAAAGTAGTAACATACGAAAAACTATAACACTATGTAGAGATATAGCATGAATGGACTCAAATTGAAGGGAAGTAGTATATTCTCCTCTCGTGGGTATGAAGGGGAAGAAATGATGGGTCCATACCTATATGGCAGTTGGTGATACTTTCTAATTCAACTTGTCAATCAAGATAGATTCACCAAGATTGTGAGATCTATAGATTCTAAAATTGGAGATTAAAATTAAGAATAGTTTTTTCAAAAATCCTCAAAAACCAAGATTCAATTTTTGGACCTAATTTTTTTGATGAAAACATAATCAATTAAGATCCTTTAAACTCCTATAAATAGGAGCCAGAGGAACTAGCGATGATCATCCCTCTCTATGTAAAACTTCTTGTACATAGTAGAAAGTACTTCCATGGACGTAGGTTGAGTTTTGCTAAACCACATAAATCTCTGTGTGTGTGTGTGTGTGTGTGTGTGTGTGTGTGTGTGTGTGTGTGTGTGTGTGTGTGTGTGTGTGTGTGTGTGTGTGTGTGTGTGATTTATCCTTTCCTACAAAGATGGGCCTTATTAAAGCCAGATTTCTTCCTTATTTGTACTTAAAAGAATTATTGTTTTAGTGAAACAAAAAGAAAAGGTGATCCCTAATGCCTTCTTTATTGGGCCCCTCTAGTTAAAAATAGACAGTGTAATTAAAGTAGAAAATAATCTTTCTTCCAATCACTATCTATTTTTCAACCACAAAGGGCCCCAATAAAGAAGCCCTAGAGATCACCTTTAGACGCATGTTTCATACCTAGGCCATCTAAACAAAGCGGCATCCAATGAAAGGTTTATATCTAGGAAAAAGGATAAAACAGTAAGCTTGCTGCCCCTTCTTTCTCTCTCCACTTGCCATGTGCTCTCCAATACTCTCTTAAGAGCCATAAGATTCAAAGAGACAAAACACACCACCCATGCCCATATACCATTGTTAGCAATGTACTTGGGTACTGAGACGTCTCCCATGGACAAAGAGCTATTGGCTTTGCCAGCTATGTAGAAGTGCATAATTCCTACCAAGTTGAATATATCCAACATTTGTTTTGTTGATGCAGCTACATTCCTCTACTCATAAGGAAAAACAAGCACCATTATACGATCATAATTGTCAGTAGTTAATATAGATGAATTGATGGGTCCATTTTATTGATTTGCACGATAGTTAAAGCTAAGAAATAACACATACCATTTCAGCACCACATCTCACATACATTACACTTTTCCTTGGCTTTGCCCACATGAAATTGACAACCTACATAAAACTCCCTTCCATTGGATTAGAAATATATGAGTAGCTATTGGTATGACAGGATTTTAAAAAATAAAATAAAGAATTACAAAGAAAATCACTTGTGCACTCTACTAACTAATCCTCAGTCACAGACAAAACTAGAGAGTCAAACCTCCAAGTAAGTATATTACATGGAAGATGCCGAAATACTGCCCTAGACATTTGTTAGCTAGTAAGGCCCAAATTTATTGTAATACAATGAGGCACATTTATTCCTACTCAGTGGGCTCTACTTATGGATTATGCAGTACCCATGTGATAAGATCCGATAGAAATCACTATTGCCCAAGGCCCTAAATACTATTATCATCCAATTAGATGTGATTGGTGAGATCAATTAATTGTCGCTTGTACGTATTCTTTTACAATCCACATTTTACAACTAAACACGTTTAAGCTACCGGTTCTTCTAATGGATGCTTAGGACCAATCACTTGGAACATATAACATCAATATATTAGTTATATCAGCTAATATATTGGGTTTAATTTACTAAAGAATAATACCATATCTATCCAATTTTGTCCGTCAAATAATATTATTTTGTATATCAATAAGAAATGACAAATATATTCTGTTATATCAACATATTTCAACTTTCTAAGTATTTCAATTTCAATTTTAATTTTAAAAATTAAAAATAAAAATCATAGGATTTTGATAAAGGAAATATTCACTTTGATATGTCCATTAACACCAATATGGCCTCGTTATAAAGGTTTTACCTCTCAATTGATGTGATGAGCAATACCGCTATTTTATTCCTTGATCCAAAGTAGAATCTATTATATAAAAACTAGTAAATAGAATACACACATGCACATACATGTTTGATTTGGAGAAAAAGAGGTTTAAGGTAGAATCTAATCATGTATTTACCTTTACTGGTGGACACTACTACATATAAAAGTCATTTTCTAATATTTTTAACTCCTTTTCGTAAACCCTCGATCCCCCCCCTCCCGCTTGGCACACACACACGAATATGCCATTTGGCTTTTATTCTTCTCTAGGTGTTTTAGTGAATCTATTGACAATGCCCCTTATATATGGGAAATCTTCTATCAACAAATTTATCAGTTTTATTGGCAAATTATTGCTGCCATGCATTCTTCTGTTTTAATATAGGTTTTTTTGTTGTTGCAAAATGCTGTTATATTTTGGCACTTTTTGAGTTTTGCAAATTTGCCATAAATTTTTTGTGTGTTTTGCAAAATTGTCATTTTGTTAATTTTTCATCCTTCTTCTCTGTTAATCTTTTTAAAATTATAATATTACCCTTCTTTATTTCTTTCTATTAATACATTCTAAGAGGTCTTTGTGCATGGTTTACCACTTTGTTAGTCAACAAAAATCTTTGCAATTGATCATGCTACATAAAATACATAGACAAGCAGAAGATCCAAGCCTTAGATTTCCAATTTGCATTCGAAATGACATCAAACAAAGAGCTTAAATTCTACTGCTCATTGTTGTTCGCTTGAATAGTAACATTATTTTGCTTATGTTTTAAACTTGAAATTTCCTTTACTTTATTGTGTTTTTTATTGAACCAAAACATTATTATATTCTAATTTTGGTTAGGAAAAGTTTTACATAAGTTTTAATGAGAAATTGAAGTTTAAATTATTGAATTTCATTGAAGATACTTAATAGTTTTTGTTGCGTATGTTTGCAATTGAATATCAGTCTATTCGTCGATTTTGGTTGAAATATAGTCATACCATTAGATTCCTTGTTATTGAATTGTGTTAGATACCAGGTTTCATTGAAATGTTCCATTGGGAAGTCATTGAACTTAGTGGACAAAATCAACAATTTAATCATGTCGGCCATAGAGAAGGGTAATGTCAAAATTTTGAAAAAATCAATAGAGAAGAAGGATGGAAAACTAACAGAATGACAATTTCACAAAGCTCAGGAAAACTTAAAGGCAACTTTGCAGCACTAAAAAAATGTTTGACTTTTTTCAAAAATGCCAAAATGTAATGGGTTTTTTGCACACACACAAAAAAAAAAAAAAACCTTTAATATATATAAGAATATGCCATTTCAGTTTTATATCTTCAACATTTTGGTGAATTCATCAACCATTTATCCTTTAAGGGTGTTTGCTTTTATATAAAGTTTGGTTCCTCCATTTAGTTACAAGGTAGTCCACCCCATTGAAGCATCACTTTGGAAAGATAGAAGAAATGCGTGAGAAAAAGCTTCTCATACACCTAATTGGAGCTGCTTGCCACAAGAATAAGAATAATGGATTAAGAGATTTTGAAATAGAGAAAAATTTCCTTGCTATTTGTATCCTAAAAACATAGATAAAATTATTCTAGAACAAACAATCCATGCTTCTTAGGTTAGTTAATCTATGTTTGCATAATTTTATTTATATTTTAAGGCTGCAAATACCCACTGAAAACCATTAAAAAAAAAGGAAGAAAAAAGAAGAAGAAAAGTGGATAAAATTTTCATTAATTCAAAATAGCTTAATTTATTATTCTTAATTTTGAGAATCTATTTAGGCTAAGTTTTGAACACAAGATCTCCAAAACACCAACAATATACTTGCAACTCATGTGTGGATTATAATGAAAATTATAAATATAATTCTAAATTAGTAAAATTTTATTCCAAACTCCTTGAGTATTTTCGAGTCACCCATGCGTATCTTTGAGTTGACTCAACTCTCTTAACTTTCAAGTCCAGTCAAGTTTTGCCTACACACATGGACCACTCGCACTAGGAACACTACACACTTTCATTACTCTAACCAAGGTTCACTCATACAAACTTCTTTTTTTTTACACACAAAGGTAAAGGTTGGAAGGCTTTATATTGGGATGCCTATACTCCCTCACGTTGAGTTACAATATCAAATTTGGGGTTTTAGCAGACTACAAAACTAAGATGATTTAAAAGCAACCATCTTATTAAAATTAATATACTTAGGTCATGTGGGACTAATGTCCCTTTAACTTTAAAAACAAAGTTGTACATAATGCAGCCTAGTGGTTTAATAAGTAGGTCATAGGTTTAAGG
Organism: Warburgia ugandensis; assembly: GCA_035236585.1. Taxonomy (NCBI): domain Eukaryota; kingdom Viridiplantae; phylum Streptophyta; class Magnoliopsida; order Canellales; family Canellaceae; genus Warburgia; species Warburgia ugandensis. The sequence continues at coordinate 74,028,994 of CP141128.1, read as the reverse complement.
GAATACATTGCATCCCTTTAGAACATGTAGAAAAAGGTATTTGCATGTTGAGGAGGGTGTCCCAATGACATGTTGGGAAAGGGTGTATATATACACACACACTACCCATGGGGTGTGTATGTTACCATTTCCAAACAAAAAAATGTGAAAGAAAGAAAGAAAGAAAAGGAAAAGGAAAAACAAAGTCTAACATGAGGGGATGAAATGTTGAACAAAGAAGAAAAAGCATGCATAAAATCACCCTATGCCTGCGCCTGCATATCAAATCGTTGCACATGCATCAAGGCCAGGGATGGAGCTAGGCCTGGCAATTCGGGTTGGCGGGTCGTGTTTGTGTCGACACGAACACAACACGTTAGAGTTATGGGTCGACACAAACACGACCCACTTAATAATCGTGTCAAGAATTCATGACCCGAACACGGCACAATTATTAAACGAGACGACACGACACGACTCGTGTAACATGATTAAGTAAATATAAAATAAATAATATAGGACGGTTTCAGAAGAACCGTCATATATTACCCTTGTAATATAAGACGGTTCCAAATGAACCGTTACATTTAGAGTTGTAATATAGGATGCTTCATCTTGAACCGTCCCATATTAGTCCTGTAATATAAGACGGTTCATCTGGAACCGTCTTATATTAGTTGCATTCTTTCTCTAGTTGCAAGGGCAAAAAGTCTATGCGTAGAGAGTTTGGTGGAGTTGAGGATGAAATGCACGATGTTGAAGAGGAAGAAGAAAAAGAGCTAGTATGGCATAAGAGAGGCCACCTGTATGGAGCTGATGTTGATTGGGAGGTGAGGATGCCTTACATTCCAGTTGTAAATACATCTTATACCAAGAACTTATTGCTTTTGTCTTCCAAATACTATACACCTAGAAGCATGAGCCTGCAACACTGATTGGATTTTACATTCTCTTGCAGAGGATGGGGATGGGTCGGAGTTTTCCCTGGTTTGTAGATTCAATTCTGTGTGTGGGTGTAATTCTCCATGGTCTATGCAGTTGGAAGCCCAGCTTGGATACCCTCTCTTTCTCTTTCCCAGGCATCTACAAAGGGAGATTTGGCCTGAGCTTCCTTTATTTTGTTGCTGGTTATTACTGTTCTCTCTGCACTTGACTTGGCTCCCTATAGAGCATTTTATGCAATGGCCGCAATTGGTGCCATTTCTTTTGTTTCCAAAATTATTGAAAGAAGGAATAGAGAGAAGGGGGGTGCTTATTTTAGAAGCGGCAGGAAACATTCCCATAAACAGAAGTAAGCTTCTTTTTTCTGAGGCTATTCCTTTAGGAAGCATGTATCAATCTCTTGTACATTTCTCATTTGCGGTTTTGGCTAATCATTGCAAGCATCACATATGCTGCTGGCTGGCATTGATTTTTGCAGCTCAGGTTGTGTGTATCTGACGTGTATTTTATCTACAGAGGAGAGAAAAGAAATGCAGCTTCTAATTTTCATTTAACCATCCAATTTTTGCAAAGCATACTGGAATCGTGCTTCTACTTGGTCGTTTTGCTTTTAGTAATCACATATAGAGACCTCAACTGTAGATAGTTGTTAATCATTCTTGCAGTGGTTGGTTTTGTTTAGTCCAGTTGAGCTTGAAGCTGTAGCATTTACAACTGTCATATGGTGGACCAAGTCCCCACATGCCATCAACCTGCTCCAAATTTGGTAAGATGTTCTCATTCTCAACCTTATATTACATCTGTAAATGTAATATAGGACGGTTCATCTGGAACCGTCCTATATTACACTTACATTACAGTTGTAATATAAAACCATCCTATACAATTAAAATATAGGACGGTTATAAGTAACCGTCCTATATTACATTTGATAGAAGTCCTCCAATGAATCATCCTTCCAAATAAAGATGAAAAAAACAAAAGAGCCAACATAGATGATTACGTAAACCGCTACATGGACGACTACTCAGACTCCTATAGATCCAAATCCTCCCATGCCTCTTGCCATAGCATCAAGATCTTCAACTTCCAAAACCTCGAGTGTCATTATCCTCTCAACGATCAACTAAGCAATCCAATCTCCTTGCTTCACTTCAAAATCAACATCAGAATGGTTGAACAAAATCACGCCCACTGAACCTCTGTAATCGGCGTCAATCATGCTTGCACCCAAGTTGATCGAATGCTTCCAAGCCAGACCAAATCTCGGCACTACAAATAACAAGCCCGTCCATGAGTATATCATCAAACATATCAAAAGGTTTTCTATTTCGAGCACATACCTATGCGAGCGTAGGTTCCTTTGGGTATTCCTATGCTTAAATCGGTAGGAACAAGGGCTTTTCCTCTGGCAGGAATGGTTGTTAACGTAGAACTGGAAAATAAACAAATGATGGAAGATTGAGATGGGCATTGCTCAAAATCACTAATACCCAGATTGATTGAAACATACATTACCTTGAAAGATCATATCCTGCTAAGAGAGGAGAACCTTTTGAAGGCAAAATGGCATTCTCAAAGAGCCTTTTTACCCTCAAAAGAAAGAGAAGGTTTGGAGAACTTGTAGATACGCCATTTTGGTTGGTTTTTTGAAGTTTTGGGAGGGGTTCGTTGGTTTCATGGCTTGTGATTTGATCTTGTTTTCCCATTTTTGATTGAAAGCACTGAGAATTCAGGGAAAGAAGGGGACGAGTGAAAAATGAAAGCAAGAAGAGAGCCTTTACTAGAGGGAAAATGAGTTGAAGAGGTTGTCAAAATTTGGGCACCATTTCTTCCGACAATATTTAGAACGTTTTTCATTTGAAAGGGAGAGAAAGTGAATCCACTACAAGGATGGGTGTAATATAAGACGATTCCAGATGAACCGTCCTATATTTTAATATAAGACGGTTTTTGAAGAACCGTTTTATAGTTTCAACCACAGGTTAGATGGGTCAACGGGATGAATAAATAGGTCGCGTGTCAAACAAGTTGACATGACAAGTCACATTGATTGACCTGAACACGACACGATTTTTGGCATGTCAACCCGAAAATGAAACGAACACGATAAGACTCGACCCAAACCCGCTAAATTCGTGTCGGGTTCAGGTCGTGTTATTGTGTCGTGTCATATTTTGCCACCCCTAGATGGAGCTACCTCAGGGCCAATGTACGTGTGGCTCCCCACTCCCCCACCTTGTGTGTGTGTGTGTGTGCGCGCGCATGCGCAGTGCGCTTTTGGTTCCCCAAATTCAACCTCCACCCTCCTGAGTTCTAGCTCCGTCCATGGGCAAGCCAAGCAACAATCTCCTTTGCTAAATTGTGAAGTAGATCGTCACCTGATCTAAGGGGCTGTTTGCAACAGGACTAAGAATCACAGAATAAGCAATTTTGGAGTAGTAAAAAATTTCCCTTGCATCAAAATGGCTTAGTCCATAAATTTTGTTCCCATCGCAAACAGCCCTAAAGTGTAGGAGACGATTACTGTAGAGACACTTAACGCCTTGTGAAGGATGACATGCATGGTGTACTACAGAAGAGATGAAATGCATGACGAAGAGAATCCACCGGATAGATAAAGAAAAGTAAGGCGCAGATGAGGTACAAAGGCTCTTCTGGAGGAGAATGCCTTCTCTTCAGATGGATAAGCAGTGATAAGACCTATGTAAGGCCATGACTGTTCGCCTCTCTTATAATTGCAAGAGATTTCCCGATGAGAGGTGGAGTCGTTGGCCCTCGTACAAGCAACAAAACTGCTACACCACCACGAGCATCAAATGCAGTTTGACTAACTAGTTTGCAGCCATTTGGTCCATCTTCTCTGGCTTCTTCCACCATTACTGAAGTATCCTCTCATTTACACAATCTCTGAGAATCAGATAATGAAAGGAATAACCTTTTTCCTTTTTGAATGATAATAATAAAAGGAATTATATCCACATCTTCCTTTGATTAATCAGTTGTGATGCATCACCCGTCACTTTATTATTGGATTTGAGCACTTATTATTTGAATGCTAACTACCCATTTGTTCTAATTTCTTCTTCTTCTTTTTTCGTATATAGTTTTCCTTTAGGGCAGCACCGGTGCACGAATCTTCCCCCAATGCGGGGTTCGGAGGGGGGGACCATAAGGGTATATAGTATGCAGCCTTACCTTGCAGTTTTGCAAGAGGCTGTTCACGCCTTGAATTTGTGACCTCAGAGTTACATGATGACAACTTTATCATTGTACTAAGGCTCCCATTCTTCTCTGGTAAAACTGAAGCCAATTTTTTCAGAGTTGTTATACGGCTGCTTGCTTGCTTCCTCCTTGTGAGGGAGGTCTAACTTATCAAGCACACATTATACTTTTAACTAAATTATAAGATGTTAATTCTTATGGTGCACATCAGCTTTTTAACTAAAAGCACGTTGATTTGTGAGCACAAGCAGCTTAGCTTGGTAGTGAGGTGCCCTCTTCCCAAGCAATGGTTGTGGTTCGAGTCAGCTGGTTCAACAACCTAGTTTAGGATATGGCCTAGCTTAGTTTGATTTCCCCTAGCAATGATTCTTGATTTCACTGGTCAGGCCATCATATTTGAAAGACCATGGGCTGTTGGGCTCATCTCTTCAAGTTCTAATGACAATTTCATGGGATAGGAAGTCTGTGGATGGCCATATTCATCAAAAGATCCCCATGGTGTACAGCCAAGAGGTTGAGCTTTGAATCCACTACTTGACTTTGATTTGTGGGGGCATTGTTGCTGGATTGAAACTGTTTGATGTTTTCCAAAGACCACCATTCTTGAACTAATCCATGCAGAGATGAGAGCCGGGGACAAATGAAGACTCACAGGTGTCACGTTTGTTTCAAACAGCCACTTAAGAATGCCTTTCGAGAGGGATTAAGGGTAGTTTTATCCTACAATTACAATTACTATGGGCGAAAGTGGGGGGTCGTTAGGTACTTCCCAAACACAGCGTGTCTTCTAATCTACTGTGGGGGAAGGAAACAGATAACACGTCGCAGTCGAGGAGGCCTTGGGATATCTCTCAGCCACACGAAACCAGACTGCGCGAGATCGAGCTCTAGCTCGAGAGGCGATGATGATGATGGAATCCGCCATGGCAGTAGGTTTTTGCAGCTCCAGTCATTTCTCTTCATCCCCCATTGCAAGTGAGTAAAGTATTACCGCATTCTCTTTAGCTTCTTCTGATTTTCCGGCTTACAAGCATTCGTATTAGCAAATGGATCACAATTTGCAGCTTGTCGACCCTCGTGGAATTTCTCCGGTGCCGATGATTCTGTAGGCCTCCACCTCGTCTGTCGCAGATCGTTTTCTCACAGCTCCCAGCGGCTTCCCACCCGAGGAATTGCTCAAGCCGACCTTTGGTACTCTGCTGCGTTTCCATTCACTTGTCGGATCAGAATTTTCATTTTTTCTTTTTCCCATTCAATCTTGTTCTTGTTTTCGGATAGAATTACCGATGACTTTGATTTACAGGAATAAACTTCCGAGACGAAATAATCTTCTCAGCAATGGGGTTAGAGCAGCAGCAGCAAAGTGTTCGGGCTCGACATCTGATCCCATGGATTGCGGTGGATATCACCCTTCTGAGGAAATAGGGGAATTACTGCCGCAGGATAGTGGAGATGCGAGACTCACAGACGCTGAGGTAGCAAGAACGGTAATTGAGGTAACTCTTCTGTTTCCTTCTGTGGCAATGCAGCTAAGTGCGTTGATTGTTTATTGTTCTTTGCATTATTACAAATAAACCAAGTAGCTGTAGAGAACGTGAGCTCCTTCCATTTCAGACTTTGTGAGCTCTGTGTGGTTGCCAATGTGAGCCTGATTTCGTGTAAGGTGTTTCTAAAACATGCCCTCAACTAACATACCTCACTGCATCGTGGGTAAGATAAATGCCAGTGAAGTGAGGCCCTTCAGTTTCCCAAAATTGACTCTTTGTTAGCGTGCTGCTTTCTGCGCTAGTGCTCTCACAGAATTCCCTTCCCCGTAACACCACCAAATTGATTCAAAAGCTTCTTGCATACGAGATTTTCCTGAAAGTGTTAACTTGATCAAGAAGGCTTTGACTATAACCTCAGAATCACTGCATACCCGCAGGTTATTTATGCCAAGTTTATGAGCAATATGTACGCCTATATAAAGGGCAGCCCATTCAGAGAGGTATTAGTTTGTCTACCCAAATAAAAATTATACAAAGCTGTAACTCTAGCTTGATAGTTATGTGATATACTGCCTGCAGCTCTGTTGCTGGGTTTCCAAGAGAAGAATGGTCAAAACCCAAATTGAATAATATTCGCATGAGGCAGCTCCCAAAATCTTCTAAGACATGAGGTTTGTGAGGTTGAAGATATCTTTGCTCCCAAGCTGAAATGAAGGAAGATGAAGAAGGAAAATTGTTGGAGAATTCTATTGCTCGAGTTTTCCAAGAAGAGAATAAACCAAAAAATGTCAAAATTAATATGTTTTTTCTTTTGAATGGTGACTGTGAGATTTACTAAGAGAAAGAGAACTTCCATAGGTCGATTGAGGAGATCAGCATATTGAAAGAACTCATAGAAAACGACAAACACCATTCAAAGAGAGGGATTTGTCAGCATTTCCACTCTGAAAAGGCCAACCCACTGAGAATGCTATACAACTTGGGGCATCAGCCGGTTCCAGAATAAGGCAGATAAGGTGCAGGAAGTTTGATGGCCGAGATTTCTGCAAATGAGAGGGATGAAAATTGATATGGTTGTGAACTTTCATTCTTGTAATTCTATATTCCCAAGCAATGTAGGCATTAGCACTGGGAAACAATGTAGAAATCCTGTGAAGATGTACATTTGCTAATTTCATGTACTTTTTGGAAAGTTGTCTTTGTGTAGTTGTGTTCCTCCAATATCCTCCCATGATTTGGCATAGATATTGGCCTGCACAATTGTTTAATTTTTTTCAAGGTCTAGATTCCACGACCTGGTTAGGGCTTGTAATTGGTAGTTAAACATTCCTGCTTGAGAGAAACGAAGAGAAGAAGGTTGCTAGTTGGTATCTACAGTGTCACAGAAGCAATGAGCATACAGAATATATAGGCCTTTGAGGGCCATGAGGCAGTGGCAGTTTTGGATAAGGTGAAATTCTGAGGCTTCTACTATTGAGAAGGTGATGCTGGTGTGGTTGGTGGAGAGTTCTATCTGAATGTCATCCAACTTCTGCCTTTATCTTTTGAAGGAAGGTATGTAGGGGCTTTTTGGCTATTATAGCAGATAATGTAGATGACAATCTATGGTTGGGGAATTGAGGAATAAGTAGTTGGGAATGAAAACTAGCCAAAAAAAATTTCTGCTCTAAAACCAACTAAACCCGGCAGAGGAGGAGGGAGCTTTGGCTTTCCAGCAACAAGCATGCAGCTTTGTTGGGAAGTATGAATTTGTTATTTTGAATCTATCATATTTGTGCCACTTGCATGTTAGTATCAAAGCAATGCTATTAGAAGAAATAGCAAAGTTGTAGGTCAAAGCCGAGTAGACCATAAACTCACACTTTGCCATGACTACCATCATTGACAAGAATTCCCATGTGTGCAAACAGGTAATAATTGTATGCCTGTTGAACTTTCCAAATTCTCAGTGTCAAAAGTCTTTCCTACTTCTATTTATGTGTGCCAGGTTATGGTTATATGTCTTTCTATTATTCTGCTCTAATTCTAGTTTTGTCTTTGTTATGTAATAACTATAGTTAAGCCTTGTTTTTGTCTCCTTTTTTTTTTGAAATATTGTGTTTAGGCCTTGTTTCTTGATAATTATTTGAACAATGTTTAAGGCTTCTAAATCTAGCAAATTCATGCCACTCACAGGTGAATGACAAAGCAACGCTAATGCTTTCCGGAATGTTTAGTGATGAAATCCAAGAGAACATTTTCTGGCCAGAATTGTCTTATGTAACTGATCGACATGGAGGTAAGCAACACTAAGTTTATGTTTAAGTTCTTTTCTTGGGGTCATTAATCTCATTACCTGTCTTGACATGTTACATCCTCTTAATCTGGTCAGATATTTACTTCAAAGTGCGCAACACCGATGACATTCTGCAACCTCTAACTGCTGAAAATAACTTTGTGGTATTCAACTTGTGGTTTACCTATTATCTTTTGTGTAGTTCCTTGCTATGCTGATGGCTTACTCAAAGTTTATATTTAATACAGCAAGTTTTGATTGGTCTGGATGACGTGCCCACTGAAATGGAACTATCGGGTCCAGCTGACATTGATTTTGACATAGAAGAAATCACAGATGAAGATAGTGACACTGAAGATGACTATGAAGAGGTGTAGGTTCTTTCCCCATGAGTTAAAACTTTGCAAGTCCATTGAGGCTTTGAAAGGTTGTGGAAATTCCGCAATTGTTTAACATCCTCCTTATTGTTTTAATATTATTTAACAGGACTGGGTGGCTATTCTTGAAGATGAGGAAGATGAAAGTGACTCTTCTGAGACACCGGGTGACTGGGCCACCTTGGACACAATGCATTCTTGTCATCCATTGCAGTTTGCTAGAAAACTGGCCGAGGTACATTTCCTGAAATGGTTGATTACAATAACAGAGAGGATACTGGATAGTCTTGAAAAGAATGAGGCACAGTTGCTTTTTGTTCTACCTATTTGTGTGGATGTCTCATGAACGTAACATGACATTCTTAATGGGTTGTGTAGACAGTAAATACAAGGGCATGATTTCTTTTCCTTCTTATTTATATGATTTGTTTATATTCTTGGTTCAAGCTGTTTGATTGCACTTGTGCATTATTCAGGTTGCATTAGATGACCATTTGGATTTGATATATCAACCTTCCAGTGGTCTTTCTATTCAAGGTCTGTTAAGACCTGCCTTTATTGAAGAGTGCTCCATTGTCCGGAAAAATATAGCAGGCCATGATGTGAGTAAAGATGGCAGATATAGGATCAGGAAAGTTGTGGAAGACAAAGATGAAGGCCTTAGTTTCTCAAAACGTGAGTCAGGTTCCCAGACCTCATCAAAGGATGGGCTAATCTGGAGTGAGGAGTTAGAGAAAGATGAAAGCATTCAAACTGGCTATACATTTTACAAGTTGGAGATGATGGATGTTCAGCTGGTTTCTCCATATGGAAATCAGGTAAGTTATGAATTTTGTAGAATCATTGTCTATCATCAGAGCATCTCAAAATGAATATCAAAATCAGGCAACTTATATCCACTTCTTTTGAAACTCCGAGTATGTTAAATGAATATGAAGGTTGGATTTTATTATTTGTGCTGCTGGATACAGCTATTTGATGTTTTGTCTCAGTGACAAAGCAGGGCTACCTCGAGATTTCAGGAAACCATATTAAGTTATTTGTTACTTTTGTCTCCTCAAAAGTCTTCATGTTCATATACTGTATGTTGCAGTAAATTGACAGTGATTGCTTTTAGATGTCTTCATGTTTCAATAATTTGCTACTGTTATACTGTAAGATACTATCTGATGATCAAATCTCTGTTGGACATTGTTAACCTTCTTTGTCTTCTTGGAATCCAATACAGACAAAGACGGCGAGGGTAGCTTCATGTACATTCATTTTAGTGACTGACGTGCTCGTGTTCTCTGCACATTGTCCATTTACTGTGCTCTCGTCTTCTCTTTGAGACCTAGTGGGTTCTGTGATGTAGATTAATCCTCTCCTTCTTTGATATGATTGTGATGGCTTAACTGAGAAGTTGTTAGGCCTTGATCTGATCCGATGGTGTTATTTGCATCTTCCTCAGTTTCACCCTTTATGGTGACTTTACTTCAGTCACCTCTCAGCAAGATGCAAGTGGATACATTCTGGATACTGGTTCAAAATGTTGCATACAGTTTGATGGAGGGTCAGTTTAACTTCATCACATGTTCATCGGGAGAGTTCAGCCATGCCCATCAAACAATTTTGCTTTCTGTTGTGTGAATTTTAACACCATACAAGGCCTAAACCATTCATGATAAAGAGAAGCTCCTGACTGTTTCAAACATAAGACAAGAGTACGTCGAGAAATACTATATCCCTGCTGTAGTGGAAAAGAATCTAGTAATGATTGAGAGTGACATTAGAAATAAGGTCAGGGTAATAGTAACACTTCTGGAGTGATTAAAACCAAAGATCATTACGCTGGAAAGTTCATTTTTCACTAACATTAGAACTCTAATGTGTGTCTTCTTGATCTCTAGAGCATTTAGACATTGAAGTTCACCTATATTGGGATCTAAATGCAGAATTGTAAGTTACTGTGCTTTGATGAAATCTGTATTGTGTGCTTTTAGTTTCTATCCTTTATGACAAACTAAACCTGTTATGTTCAATTATATTTCTAATTGACAATTTATGGATGCGACAATGACGACCTAGGTTTTTAAAACACCTTTTCATAAATATTTGCAAAGGTAGGGCCCTGATTTTGAAAATTTTTAAAATTCAAATTGCGAAAACATTTTTTTTTTAAATTGATTTGTTAAAAACCCGAGTACCACCTCAAATTACTTATTATACGTAGATTTTTGTATAAAATAAAATTTCCATTGAATATTAATAGAAATACTTTTATTAAAATCAAGATCAATCCAGTGGTTCACATACACAGCCTCAGTAGTCATTACATACCTTATCCAAATATTACAATCCAAATTACAAAGCAATTAATACAATCTTCTTCAAAGTAAATACCCTGAGTCGTAATTCAGTGATGATTATCTACAAGTTTTGAGCTTTCAATCTTCCTTAACTGTATCTGAGATATTGTAAACATTTAAACATTTACAATATCTCAACAAGCTATGCTTAGTAGGGGATTTAAGAAATATATTCAATATATCTCAAAATCAATAGTTCATTATATCCATGATATAAATCAATTTATACAATTCATCATCATCATCATCAAGACCTTATCCCAATTAGGGGTCAGCCACATGAATCTTATTCCTCCATTCCACTCTATTAAATACCATGACTTCATTTAGTCCCAAAGTTTTTAAGTCTTTCCTCACCACTTCTATCTATGTTCTTTTGGGCCTTCCCCTTGCCCTTTTAGAACCTTCAACTTGTATTGCCTCACTCCTTCTAACTGGTGCCGTTGTTGGTCTCCTTTGAACATGTCCAAATCATCTAAGTTTAATCTCCCCCATCTTGTTACCTATTAGTGCTATCTCTAAATTTCTTCTAATATTTTCATTTCTAATTCTATCCTTTTTGTCTTACCACTCATCCACCTCAACATCCTCATTTCTGCGACACTCATCCTATGAGCATGATGTTCCTTAACTGCCTAACACTCTGATCCATAGAGCATGGCGGGTCTTATAGCCATCCTATAGAATTTTTCCTTTAGTTTGAGTGGCACCCGCCGATCACATAAAACATCTGATGCACATCTCTATTTGTTCCAACCCGCTTGGATTCTCTAGGTAACCTCCCTCTCAATCTCTCCACTCTCATGGATCAATGATCCTAAGTATCGAAAGTGATCTCTCATGGGGACCTCTTGGTTATCAATCTTGACTGGTGTTCCACTCCTACTCTCCTTGCTAAAATTACATTCCATATATTCTGTCTTAGTTCGACTAATTTTAAATCCTTCCGATTCTAATACTTCTCTTCATAACTCTTATCTTTATGTTTACACCCTCCCTTGTCTCATCAAGTAGGACTATATCGTCTGCAAATAGCATGTACCAAGGAATCTCCTCATGCAGATGTTTTGTTAACTCATCCATAACTAATGTGAAAAGGTATGGACTCAATGCCGATCCTTGGTGCAATCTGACAGTGATAGAAAAATCACCAGTCACGCCACTAGTGGTCTTAACATTTGTTACTGTTCCCTCATACATATATTTAATTATGTCTATATACCCCTGAGAAACCCCTTTACCACTCAACACCCTCCATATTAACTCTCTAGGGACTCTATCATAAGCTTTCTCTAAGTCAATAAAGACCATGTGCAGGTCTTTTCTCCTCTCCCTATATTTCTCTACTAATTGTCTTAGTAAGAAAATAGCTTCCATGATAGACCTCTCAGGCATGAAACCAAACTGATTCTCCGATACACTTGTTTCATGTCGTAGCCTCTTCTCAATCACTCTTTCAAAAAGTTTCATGGTGTAGCTCATAAGTTTGATCCCTCGATAATTAGTGCAACTTTGAATGTCTCCTTTATTCTTATAGATTGGTACAATAGAGCTTTTCCTCCACTCATCAGGCATTTTCTTTGATTTTATGATCTTATTAAACAACTTGGTCAACCAAACTACCCCAATATCTCCCATATGCTTCCAAACCTCTATTGGTATACCATCAGGCCCCATGGCCTTTCCTGATTTCATCTTTCTCAAGGCCTCTTTTACTTCAAGTATTCTAATCCTACGTTCATATCTATAATATCTAGTGTTATTTAGATTTATAGTATTTTCAATCCCTATATTCTCAGGGCCATTGTCATTTAACAATTTTTGAAAGTATATTTCCCACCTTTGTTTGATCTCATCATCTTTGACTAATACCTTTTGATCATCGCTTCTAATGCACCTAACATGCTCTAAGTCCTTACCCTTCTGTTCTCTTACTTTTGCAAGTTTAAACACATCTTTCTCACCTTCTCTTGTTCCTAGTCTATTATAGAGCTCATTATATGTTTTAAGTTTAAACACATCTTTCTCACCTTCTCTTGTTCCTAGTCTATTATAGAGCTCATCATATGCTTTAAGTTTAGCCTCACTTACTATTCTCTTAGCAACGTTTTTAGCATTCTTATATTGTTCATAATTTTCATTATTTCTAGTTTTCTGTCATGCTTTAAAGCGCATTCGTTTTTCTTTAATAGCTTTTTGCACTGTTTCATTCTACCACCATGTTTCCTTTGTTAATAGCCTTTTACCTTTAGATACTCTTAAAACATCTTTTGCCACTTTCTTAATGGACTCGGCCATATTAGTCCACATGGTATTTACTTCTATTTCATAGTTCCAATTTCCTTCTACCATCAACTTATTTTTGAATGAGGTTATTTTCTCTCCTTTTAAGTTCCACCACTTAGTCTTTGGATGTGTATTAAGTTCATTTCTTTTACTCCATCTTTTGATATGAATATCCATAATCATTAACCTATGTTGTGAAGTCAAACTCTCATCGGGTATCACCTTACAATCCTTACATATAGATCGTTCATTATTCCTAAGTAGAAAAAAGTCTATTTGGCTTTTATGAAGTCCACTTTTAAAGGTTATTAAGTGTTCATCCCTCTTCTTAAAGAGTGTATTTGCAATGGATAAGTTATATGACAAAGCAAAATCGAGGATATTCTCCCCCATCTCGTTTCGTTCACCTATACCATACCCTCCGTGTATGCTATCATATCCTTTCATGTCTTTTCCTACATGGCCATTTAAGTCTGCTCCTATAAATATCCCCTCAGTGTTGGGAATTTCTTGCATGACTCCCTCCATATCTTCCTAAAACTGTCTCTTAATTATATCTTGTAACCCTACTTGTGGTGCATATGCACTTATAATATTTATAATCTGCTCTCCTAGAATCATTTTTATTATTATAATTCTATCACTGAGTCTTTTAACGTCCACAACTGTATTCTTTAATTCCTTATCCACTATTATTCTTACGTCATTTCTATTATTTTCCTTTCTTACGTACCATAATTTATACCCATCTATTTCTCTAGCTTTAACCCCTTTCCAATTGGATAACCATTTTATCCTTCACTCATCATATGAATTATATGTATATATATTACATATAAATAAAACTATTGAAAATCATGAATATAGTCAATATCATCAATAATATCTCATTTCCAAATTGATTTCAATATTAACACTAGGTATTAATATATAATCATATCGTATTGGGAATCATCCTCTAATACAACATCGATAATAACTTTTACCGGGCATCTCATCATGCCATAAAATAAGACATCTCATTATGTAATAACATAAGGCATCTCATCCTGCCGTAATTAATTGTATCATAATGCAAACTAATCTCAAGGACTACCATACTTGCAATCTCAATCCGTACAATGCACCCGGATAACTGCTTAATACTCCACTAATACTACGGTGGAAAATACATATCCATGTTTGTATAGGGGGAACCGTGGCTGTTACAGTGGCGGCCTTCCCATAATTGTTCCACTGGACATTTTGCCTCTCTTTGGGCATGGTATCATCATCATAATCAATTTCAGAGAGTGGGTGGTCAAACCCTCATAACTCTTCTAGCATTGGCATCTCCAGGTATAAGCCTATCTTAAAACAAAATCACAAACTCGCATGCTTGTAAAAGGGTAGCCCCAGTGCACGGCCACAATGGCCTAAAGTAGACAGCCTTACCTTGCATTTTTGCAAGAGGCTGATTCCACGCCTTGAACCCATGACCTTAAGGTCACATGACGACAACTTTTACTGTTGGGCCAAGGCTCCATGCTTGTATAGAAAATAATATTTCATACTTACAGACTGTGTGTCTGGTTATAATCGGACATGCCTATAACTTATTTTCTTAAGATTTTGAGGTCCAACTTATATAGTTCAAATCTTCTCATTCTACCCATTAAGTAATTTCATAATTACTTAATCAATCTCTTTGTATTCATTTCCACATCATTTGTTGCCTTAAGTAATTTCATAATTACTTAAGCAATCACTTTGTATTTATTTCAACATCATTTGTTAATTCATAAACAATTCTAAGGCAATTATAATCAATCTATAGTTATCAGGGTAAGATCATGTATAAAATACATGTATCTTCTATACTGAATTTATTCTTAAGGTCCATTTACCTTTACTTTCCACAATCCATCATCCCATTGATCTTGATCATCATATCCTTCATGTATTTGTCAAATCATATATATACAGTCAATCCTTAACTCATTTATACTTCCTAGTTGTTCTTTTGATCGTCCTTACTTAGGATTATTTGGATCTTTTTCTTTGGATCATATTGATCAAGGTTTAATCTATTGATTTATATTTAAATCTAACATTCATACTAATTCAAAAAAAACATACATACTAACATAATATTATGTTTCTTATTATTTTTGATCATTCAAGATCTCCCTATGGATCTTGTTTGATCTTTGATTATCTTAATTATCATTTTTATTAGGATTATATAGTTTACTATCCTTTTATGATCTTATTATTATTCAACTAGTTAATGTCTTATTGATTGGAGATAGTTTATTTCTTTCGTAACACTAGACAACTCTTTATTTAAGAATTGACTAAGGCTTACCAGTTAAAAGCTACTCACAGAGTGGTTAATTCAATCCTCATGTAAGGAGGCGTTTAGACCTCACAAATGTCGTCAGAAGGTGGAGGAAGAGCGAGGCTCTATTGGAGAACCCCCTTGACCACCATGTTCAACATTTACTAGGATGACTTTAGCTCAACCTTCATAAGGTTCCTATGAGCATTAAACCCTAAGTACTCTTGCAATTTGATTTTAATTAAATCCATAAACATTTAAAATGTCATTCGTGGGGTTTAATATTCTCCTAATTTGGGCTTAGAAAATAATATTCCTTATATTGTCCTACTAACTATAGCCATTACTATCATTAAGTCCATGTCCATATTCATTGTATATGTTCATCAATATCTATTTTCATTTAATTATATTTTTTATGTAATTTACATAACATGAACATTAAAACATAAATAGATAAATTTAACAATTACATCTACTAAGAAATATAAAGAACATTTACAGTAGAATATAATAATTCACATACTCATTTGAATATATCATATTTGTCCATTTTGATCCAATGATCATATTTTGATTTTTATTCATTTTTCCTCTCATTAACGGATTAGATATTGATTTTTCATTTTTATTCAAATTTATCACATTCTCTTAATGTAATATCATCACTAGATTATTGATGTATCTCATCATATGATCCGATCTTTCTTGATCCAACCGATCAAGAAGATCTTAAGTTATTTTATCAAAATCAAGGGCATAGTTTTTAATCTATCCCAAATTAGCCACATCAGGCTCATCAATCCATATGATCTTAATTTTAGATCATCATTCAGGCTGATTTTCATGGTCTAATCATGCTTGATTACTCAGATCAAGTAGATCCATGATCATTTTTAAGATTTCTCTTCTATTAAGGTTAAATTTCTTAATTCATCCCAGATCAGTCACATCTAACTCTTAATTCTATGTTCCTTCATCACTAGATCACTAATGAATCAGAAATCCAAGGTCTAATCATGTCAGATTTGAATGATTTTGAGAATTAGTACTACTTTTTGTAATTTACAGAATTTTACAGTGAATAAAACCTAAATTTTATGTTTCCATTAGATTCTACACTTCACTAGGAATCTAGAGCTTTTTTCCGATCTTGATTTGGAGTTAAAATGACCTCTGAATTAAGATTTTAAGTTTCAGATCAAAACAATGGTCCAGATTCAATCTGACTCTTGCAAATTGACGAGGACGATTAGCAGCCCATCTCTGCCTCATTCCACCAGTGATAGCCGGTGTGTACTGAGTGGTGACCTGGGATAGGCGAGACGGTTCGATCTGGACTATAGGATCACCCTTTCCCCGATCCTCCTTGATTTGACCCCGTTAAGGGCCTAGATTTCATACCCTGGGGTTTTGGGACCCTCTAAATCTATCCAACGGTTCAAAATCTCCAAAATTTTATGTTTTATAGGTGTTTTCCACCTGGTTCACCGATGTTGGATGCACCGGAAAAATCTAACTGGAAAATCCAGTCTGGTGATCTCTATACATGGAAAACTGTCGGAAAAGATATAGGGGAATGGGGGAACCTACTTGTAGTGTCCAGAATCAAAGAATATGGCCGGAAAATAAAAATCGTAGCCAAAAATAATTTTTGTCAAAGTTACTGTTTGTCGGTGATTTTACTGGTGAATACACCCCTGATCATCTTGAAATCATAGACCTTTTGAAGCTTGGGAAATTCCGAACCGAATGAATAGTTACAATCTTATTCAACGGCTGAATATTCATGGCTAATTGGAAAACAGTACCCAAGGTGAAACCCTAGGTTCGTCAGGGACGATGCATTCGTGGATGTGCCTAACAAATCTGGGGGAATATTCCCCTTGGGTGCGTTCGCAGACGCTCTACGGTTGTAAAGGGAAGAGAGAGAGAAAGAAAAGAAAAGAGAAAGAAATAAAGAAAAAGGAGAGAAGAGAGAGAGAGAGAGAGAAGGAAAGAAAGAGGGAGAGAGTGGAAGCTTGAGAATTTTTATGCAATTTGGTGGGGAATGTTAGGGGGTATTTATAGGTTTATTTGTGGATTATTTTAAATAAAATTTTAATTATTTCTTTTATTTTAAATGATTTTCAACTTTTCTTATTTAATTCAAAAGAAATTTCTCATTATGTTTATTCTTTATCATTGATATTCCCTGAGCTGGCTATCCACCAGCTCACCTAACTTTTGTGGACCCCACACAAAAGTAAAATGACCATTTTACCCTTATGGGTAAATATAAATTCACAAAATTAAGAAAAATAGGGATTTTTCACCCAAGCTCAGAATTCAGTGTGCTTATAGTCATTTTGACTGATTTCCTATAAATTATTCCAAATATCTATATTTCAAGACTTAATTCTTTTTCAAAAAATTAATATTATATTGCATATAATATTTCACCTGGATTTTTGTAAAAATTCCAATTAATTCCAAATAATTTCAGAAAAATTGTGTTTTTCACATTAACTCAATTAGATTTTCTCTAAACTAGGTTGTTAATTTTTTCCTTTCTACCTTTATGTATATTTACTTTATGGCATGTGCTTTAGACTGACCATTGCTATCATAGTTTAGAAGTATCTTGGCATTTGATGATTCAATCTTAGAAGTATCTAGTATATAATTTTAAGCCCAATGCTTTACAGATGGAGGTAAAAGTCAAAGATATTCAACAAGCTCGACCAGATGTTATTGCAGATTCGGCAGATAACATAATATCTCGTCTGGAAGTTGGAGGGGAAAAAACTGTAGACGCACTGAAATCTCTCTGTTGGAGGTGCAAGGGCATTAAAGTAGAGGTAATGCATTATATTACTTATGAGTAATTTCATACATTTAGTTGATAAAGGAAAAGAAAAACATAGACTATGAAATTTGCTATTTTGAATTTAAATTCAGAGTAATATGGATGGTTGTCAAGTATAAAACTATTGTTGCTTTTTGAAATAGATGTGTAATATACTGCTTGATATTCCTTGCTCTGGTTTTTATATTTATTTTTATTGATGGTGGAATCTATCTCTGAATTTTTAGGATTAGTTGCCTTTCAACTGTTTATATGAGTTTTTTGTAATGCAAAAAAGATGGCCCAACTGAGTGGTGGCTTGCAGCTGCTATGGCAATTTGGAGTATTTGTTAGTACTGAAAGTGTCCGTGGTATTAATTGGTTTGCTAGGTTAGACATTTTGCAATCCTTGTTTTTATCTTATCTCATTTATCTTATCTTGTGTGATAAATTCTGTAAGTATATGTACTTAATAAATAGACTGTAAAGTGACAGTTGACATTCGCACGCGCGTTTGTGTATACACCTGTTACATAACATGTATATGCATGCAAGTCTTTGCTTTTGCATCTTACAAGTTCTTCTAGGTGAATGGAGTAGTTTATAATTGGAAATCTATCTGGTGACTCACAACAGGAGGTAGCACTTGTTGCCGTGGATAGTCTTGGTTTTGACTTGAGAGTCTGCTCTGGAACGCAAGTCCAAACCTTGAGATTCACATTCAAAGCACGGGTATGTTGTAAATGTGACAGTCTCCGCAAGCCTTAAATTGTTTGCTTTCAGCATTTATCAATTGATGAGGTGTTATTAATTATGACTTGGCTTAAAGTTTTCTAAGTTCTTGTCTTGTGTGTTGCTTTCTTGAAAAGCTCAGCAAAGACTTCTCCTGAAGGTTTTGTCTTCGAATGGTTGGATCTCAAAGCCAATCAGTTTAAGGTACTAGACTTAGTAATTGGTCCTTGGGATGAGTGGAATTGATAGCTAATATGCTTGGGGTGATTGTAAGATGGCAGTAGTCTAGCAGGAAAGATTAAAAATGGAATATTTACCCTTAACATCTTCTCTTGATAGCTAACAATATATTAAGTTATCCCTCCTATTTGTGGTCCTGTAGGGACTTTTGTAGGTTTGACCGCAGTTTTCTTGTTGGTAACTTCTACATAATGATACTGCAGTGACAGGAATAAGTGTGAGGTTTTCACAAATAATACATCTTTCATGATTTATTACCATCTAGTGTTATCTATATTATCCAGATTGGTTAAATACCAATTCACATCTATCAATATTGTCCAGTTGCAACCTTAGTTGCAGGAAGCTTCACCATGCTGTTCTGCTGTGTACTTCCACCTCTCATTTCCAAACCAGTTCAACTTGGTTATTTTTGGTGCTGTTGCTGCGAACTCCTAAGTGCAAACCACTCTTTTGCTTTGGAAACTAAGAAGTGGAGTGCTTTGGACTTTGATGGGTTTATTCGTTGTGTACAGATTTCTAGATCATGAAACATATTGAACTCTCATTTCAACTGAATGTAACCTTTTTCTTTCTACTCTCCTAAAAGATGCAAGATGTTTGAGGTGCACCCTTGTGTCGTGTAATTTTTCTTAGATAAGTAAATACCAAAAAAAAATTGTGAAAATGGAGAGTCTAAATCAATTAATTAAACCTACCTGACCACTCTCATTCCCAAACCAGGTCATCATGATTATTTTTGGGACTGTTGCTTTGAACTCCCAAGTGCAAACCACTCTTTCACTTTGGGAACTAAGTAGTGGAATACTTTGGACTTCGATGGGTTTATTGGTTGTGTACAGATTTCTAGGTCGTAAAACATATTGAACTCTCATTTGGACAGTATAGCTTTTTTCTTTCTACTCTCCTAAGCGATGAAAGATGTTTGAGGTACACCTTTGTTTCACATAATTTTTCTTAGATAAGTAAACACCAACAAAAAAATTGCAAAAATGGAAACTCTAGATCAGTTAACTAAACATAACTGATGAGAATTGCAGCATCTTGAGTTACTTATAAACATGTGATCACTATGGAGCCAATCGTAAGGCTAATATTATCCAGTTTATAGGATTATGCTGGATTATTCCATGTCAATCTATATGCAATAATCCAACATAATCCAATAGACGTGTTTATATATGCTTTGCCATTTGCCAATTGCCAATAGGCCCCTATTTGTTACACCAATCTAGGGTAGGTAAATTAGTACCGTAGCAGCTGAATATTATGTTTCCATGGAACTCTGTTGGCCATACATAAAGTAGCTTGTTCACGTTTGATTAGTGAGTTCTAGGTACTTTCCACTGTAGCCACCTGCTGCATTGAAGATCCCTTCATTCACACCCCACATAGACAATCTGTTCACTGGCGGCAAGGCTCTTGAAGCTATAAATGCTTAGCCTGAAACAAGTGGCAGTAACATCATAAACCATCTTGCTACAATGTCCTCTCATTATATCATTTTCATTCAGCCTCATCATTTTTTAAATATTTATTTCTATAATTTCACATGCAAGTTACTTGTTTAACCGAGATAATTTTGGACATCCCAGGTCTACTATAGTGGACGCAAGATCATTACGTGCCACTGTTGACATCATCGTAGTCACCTATCTATCTACATAATCACCTGCAACATGGTGCTTGAAGCTGTAGAATCGGCTAGAAATAATTAACAGTTAGAAGATAAATTTTTCCACAATGCTTATTTTATCAATCCCATATTTCATTTATTTTGGTCATTTTTGCAACTGCACAGAAACAAGTTTGAAAGACCAAGATGCAATTGTATTTTGCAAGTTTGTGACAAAATTAGGGGTTTTGACATCTCCCTCCTCCTAAGGCAAAAAATTGACACTACTCTCCCTCTTTCAGAGGAAAACACAGTAATCCCTCTATCAGACTTAATCCAATTATCTCCTCATCCCTAAAGGGTATAAAAAAGTGGAAATTTTTGAAAATGCCCTTTTTTTTCTTAATACATTTTCTGAAAATGCCCATCCCGTGCACAACCTGACTTCCAATGGTTCTAGGTAATGTCTTTTTCCTTCCTGAAACTCAATCAAACAATAAAACATTACTACAGAAACACCTCCTAAGCTGAGTAATATAAGTGGGTGCTAGTTACAACTAACAAGATAGCATTGCTGAACTTGTTGTTGTGTTTATATCCTATTGTTTAACTGGCGTGATAGTGATGGATTCTTGAGCCTTTATCTTTTAGTTTTTAACTTGTTATCAACTTTTACACTGGAACATCATGTGTTGCATGGCCTTCAAGTAAAAGATAGATTTTTTGTTGCATGAGATATGAAAGCACCCCAATTGTTGTTGTAAAATGTAAGGACGTGTTTCTTCATCTAAAACCTGGATGATCTCAACTGCTGCTACTTTTGAGCTATGCTTTCTAGATGCTTTCATTGGGTAAAATAAAACATTAAGTTCCTTCTCCATTGAGTTATTTTGCAGGCCACTTCCGAATATAGTGCTGAAAGACAACTTCATGATCTAGTGTTCCCACGAATTCATCATAAACCACAAACACAGCAGGAGGGTCTAGAGGACTGCTGACACTAATTGAGCTTCTGCAATACCTAGCTCAAGTGGATGACTTGTGTTATATCTGAAGCTCTGAGCCAAATTCAGCAGCTCAAAAGTTCTCCGGGAGGCATTTAGCCAAGTATAATTGATGTGAAATGTACAAATGCAACACTTATCGTTTTAATCATATTCATCACCCTCCAGTTGTTCTCTCTCTTGTTTACAGCTCTTTGTATGTTGCCCTATTAGATTTTGGTTTGCCATTCTGACAGTACTACTAAACTCCTTTAGATTAAACCAAAAGAGACCTAGAAGTAATATTGATGTTAAGCAGGCAGCGTAGGACACAAATCCTAGCTTGAATCATTGATGTGGATCAGTAAAGATCTGCTTTTGACTATAAGATTGATACGAGAGCATCTCATCGTTCATTAACACACTCAAAAATTACAAAAGAAGTAAGAAGAAAGCAAAGGGTTGAAGTTTAAGTTGCAGAGTCTTGTTGTGTTTATTTTTCCTTAAAATTTAAGTTGCATAGGTTTGCAGGCTCTATTTTAAGTCATCATCATCATTATCATCAAGACCTTATCCCAATTAGGGGTCGGTCACATGAATCTTATTCTTCCATTCCACTCTATTAAATACCATGATTTTATTTAGTCCCAAAGTTTTTAAATCTTTCCTCACCACTTCTATCCACATTCTTTTGGGCCTTCCCCTTGCCCTTTTAGAGCCTTCTACTTGTATTGCCTCACTCCTTCGAACTGGTGCCGTTGTAGGTCTCCTTTGGACATGTCCAAACCTATTGGTGCTACCCCTAAATTTCCTCTGATATTTTTATTTCTAATTCTATCCTTTCTTGTCGTGTTCAGTCATATTTTGTGTCATTTTAAATTTTCTTTATGTAGTAGATGAGTGTTAAGTAGTTTTTTTAACTTAAGCAAAAGGTATAATAATATTTGGTCATAGTTGAGTTGAGGAATAAAAAAAAATGGAGCTCCATGTGTCTATAAGATAGATTAAGCCTTTCTCTTGTTTAGTTTTTATTGATGGTTGATTAAGATTGAGGTTTCTCAATTTTTTTGCTCTACTTATTCTCTTTCTTCACTTCTAGTCTATGGTTGATTAAGACTATGAAGGACCTCTCTTTGCCAAATATTGAGATGCCAAAGATTCATTGATCCATATGTTTGAGCTATTATGAGACGAGCAATGCAAATGATTTCGTTTGTGATGAATATCCTCTGAAAGATGATTTCTTGAATAGTTCCTTGTTTGATGAAGACAATTTTGTATAATGAAAACAATGTCGTTTGATGAAGACAATGGAGTTGAATTTATTTTAAATCACAAGGAGGATGCTCAGGATGATACGCCTTGTGAAGATGTGATAGAGTTTTCAATCAATTGTTAGTCTTTTTCAGAATTCATGATAGGGAAGACCCTAAGTTAATTATTCATATTGACGGTTATACAATTCCTGATAGTGATTTATTGAAAGCAATGATATTTGAAGCATTTAACAATCTATTTGTTGGTACCTAGTCACCTGGAGGAGGAATGAACTTCATGGTCTGAGGGCTATGACGTTACTTCTCAAATTACTAAACTCAAGGATGAGTTCTTTTCAAGTAGGGGTATACGATGCAGGAGCATCTCATCCATTTATTAACATACTCAAAAATTATAAAACAAGGCCTAAGAAAGTAAAGGGTTAAAGTTTAAGTTGGATAAAGTCTTGTTATGTTTATTTTTCTTTAAAATTTAAGTGGAACATGTTTGAAGGCTTATCTTAAGTATTTAGTCGTATTTTAAGTCATTTTACATTGTCTTTAGTTTTTTCATTTAAGTGAAGGGTATAATAGTCTTTGCTCATCTTGAGGGACAAGAAAAGTGACTCCCATTTATGTATATAAAAAGGATTATTGGCTTTTTTGTGTAATTTTGATTGATAGTTTAATAAGATTGAGGTTTCTTATGTTTTCTTGTTCTTCTTTCTTTTCAATTTTAATGCATAAGACCATTTCTTACTACTTCTAGTTAAGTTTTCACATTTTATTGTAGGTACAAAAGGTTAAATCGAAGAAGTGTTTTCTCATTAAGAAGCATTTCAAAACAAGCAAGTCTTTTGTCTGAATTTTTACTTTTTAAACCTTGCTTTTAACCCCTTTTAGCCCTCCTAGTGTAAAATTAAATAATTTTGACCATAAGATGCATTTGGCTTTCATCTTAATCATAAATTTTGTTCATAGTAGGGTAATGGTAGCAGTTGTATGAATTTTAAACAATGATGCCTTTGTTTGATTAGGACCTTTTGTTTGTCCTGTAGTCCCCAATTAGCAAATTATCCTAATGAATTACAACCAGCTGATTGATGTGAGTTTTGGGTTATCTTTGCAATCAATTTGTAGAACCAAACAAATACTCTCTTTTTCTTTCTTTTTTTTTAAATGGTGGACTCATGCACTCAGGAACCTCAAACTCATGACTTTCACGATTGAGACCTCACTCTTGCACCACTATGGCACACTCACACACCCTAACAAATGCATTTTCTCCTCAATGGATGCTCTGTATTTCGGTGAATATTGATTTATTTCGAAGTATTATAAGTAGCTGGTTCCAAGTATTCATTTATATATTATTTGGATACATGATTCAAGGGAGAGTTTCTTGTAGTAAACATGTTTTGATGGATCAACTCGAGGTCATACGTAAATCCTTTTCTCACGTGGAAATGGAATGGATATCTCATCCATCAACAACAATTACCTTAGCTTTGGCTCTTAAGGGATCCAGTGAAAAGGGTTCAGGATCATTGAATCAAGGTGAGGAAATTATGACATTTGTGCATCCATATATCTATCATATCGACATTGCACATGTGGCTTCAAATAGTGGGCAATGGGAGTCCACTTTCTTTTTTTCTTTTTCTTTTTCTTTTTTTCAGTGATCCGAGTCATTCATCTCACTAGACCTATCCCAAATTAGGAGGATGCTCATCTAAGTTTTAAAACCTTGTTTTCTTTCCTTTCGTAGCACCATATAATTCCTCCCCAGCTCTCTCTCTCTCTCTCAATTATATGAAGCAACCAAGTCTCATTGCAGTTTCATTATAGGCATACTAAAAAGTGAGTGGCATGCCCCTTTTTTAAATATTTTCATAATTCGTACCATTCATTATATTTGTCTCATCTTAGATCCCCTATGCATCAAATCTCATTTGTATTGAATATATATGTCCTTCACTTTTGAAACCAAAAAATAAATGGTGTCCTATGTTTTGGGGCTTTTATGCTGTACATTCTTTTTCTTTTTCTTTTTGCTTCAAAAGTTTCAAAAGTGAAGGACCTATAAAAATTCAATACAAATGAGGGTTGGTACCTAGGAGATATAAGATAAGATTAGCCTCAATCAAATGTCCTTAGTTCCAAAATTCACAACTATTGGAAATCTCTAAGTCCTTCATTTCTATCCCTCTTATGCTTGCTCAATAGATAATAAAATTAAGTGGTGTAAAAAACAAAGAGACCCTCTTATCATCTATTGGGCAAGTATAAGAGGCACAAAAATGAAATAGTTAGAAACTCCTAATAGTTGTGAGTTTTGTTGCTAGAGATATTTGATGGAGGTTGACTCAAATAAATGTCTCAGACCCATTAAAAAAAATTAAGAAACTGGACCTGTCTCCCACTTAGAAATTCTTCTCCCTCCTCCCAACCAGTTTTTTCATCTTGGAATCCAAATAACGAAGATGTAAGTGGTTGTTGACTCTCCTAATTAGAAGAAGGGGCTCTTTGGTGGATTATTTAGATCTGGATAGTCTTCCCCGCTTTTTTTGTCTCTAGTGTACCCAATGCATAAAGTGGGTGTACCAAGTAAGAGACCAAAAATTGAAAGCATGCCCATCTTTTGGAGTCATACCATGATCCAAGCCATTCATAGAATTCACACCCCCTTAAGATGGAGGGTACCAAAAATGCAATTCAGCAGACAACTCTCTAGTGGGCCCCCAAAAATTGAATGTGGACCATGTTTAATCTCTATTCTAAAACACCATTTGCATTTCAACTATTAAAGGCCCACTATATAGATGTTTGTTGGATGGCATTTTTGGTACCCTCCCATCTTGAGGGAGAACAAATTCCATGAACACCTTCAATCATGGAAAGATTCCAAAACATGGGTCTGCTTTTGAATTTTTGGTCTCCACTTGATACACCCACTTTGAACACTTGGTGTATTAAAAAAAAAAAAAAAAACCTTTTTCTCTCTCTATTATATAATGCAATCAGTCTCATCAGTGTTGCATCATAGGCATCCTTAAAAGTGGGTGGCGAGCACATTCTTTTCCAATATTTTTTAGTGATATGAAACATTCATCTGACTACCCCATCTTACATGGCCTAAGTGTAACGATCCTAATTTTTAAATTCCATTATAAAATATTATAAATAAAATTTTAATAAATATAAATGGGAGAATCTTCATATTTAGGTCCCACAAAATTGATCTTTTGCTAAACATCAAATTGGACCCCAGTACCTTCATATTTGGATTGTACTCAGAAAAATGATTCGAACGACACTAATTTTGCTGAAATTGGAGTTTGAATGAATAAGTTGTGATTTTTCTAGCAAAGGGCATTTTTTGTAATTTCACTAGTAGGCCCCACTTACAGAAATCTGGGTCAGATGGTAAAGAAATGTTTGGAGAAGGTCATGAGTAGCAATCATGCACCTTGACTGAAATTATGTTGGTTGTAATGATGAGGAAAAAACATAATTATTAAATTTTTAATATATAAAAGAAAAAATAATAATAATAAAGTAAACAAAGGAGGAGGTAGAATTGATACTGGCACCCCTCCCACTTAAACCAAAGGGAAAAAAAAAAAAAACTACAGACTGTTAGGTCTATCTTCAACCCAAAAAACCTGACGTAAAGGGATAAAACCTGATGGACAGGGAGAAGAAAGAGAAGAAGAGGAGAGAAAAGAGAGGGAGCCGAAGCAAGAGATGGAAGGCCAACCTGCACGACAGAGAA
This sequence comes from Warburgia ugandensis, assembly GCA_035236585.1. Lineage (NCBI taxonomy): Eukaryota > Viridiplantae > Streptophyta > Magnoliopsida > Canellales > Canellaceae > Warburgia > Warburgia ugandensis. The sequence continues at coordinate 74,002,327 of CP141128.1, read as the reverse complement.
GTGCAGCCATGCCAGAGAAGAAAGAGAGATGGGTTGGGGTTTTTCATCAGACTCCAAATTCAAACCGTTCACCCTACTCATCTTAAGGGCACAACAGAAGCCCTTTGGTCCTGCTATGATTGGAGGAAATTGAGGTTTTTGAGGTTGGCCGAACTTGCAGGGCATTGCCAGAGATGATCCGAGCTAGTCATCTTCCACGGCTTGCTTAAAGGAATAAAAGCCCCAAGACTATTGGGAGATCCGAGGAGATCTGGTCCGTCAATTGGAGGGGAACAGTATGCACGACATGGATTGGGGGATTTCACCTAAATCAGCATCAATCTGGCTCATTCAAGAGTAGAAAACGCATGTAGATGCATCCAAAAGGTAAGATCTACTAAACCCAACTCGTGATTTGAAGATTTTTAGCTGGATCCGCACTGTTCATACTAGATCTAGGTTTTTATGACGATCCATCCGTCCAATTCCTAATCAAGGGTAGACATGGGTAATTACATACCTAGTATAGCTCCAATTTGACTGAAATTGTAGATCTAAGTTAGAATCTGATTAGACAATCTCAGCTGTCCGATCAGGTACTGTTGACACAGTAATTTGATAATGTTTGATCGGTGATCAGACCTCATAGATAACTTTGCTGACCTTCAATTATAAGGGATATGACAAAAAATTATAAGAAATTGGATAGATCTATCAGGCAATCTGAGCCATCAGATCTATTTCTACGTAGATCATAATCAGTTGTAAATGGAAAACTAATGATATTGTTTTTATACAATTTAACAAAATGTGACTGTAGGATAGGTTTGATAATCGAGAATAATATTACCATCCAATATATATATATATATATATATAACTTAAAAGTACACATCTGGGCAATTATCCATGAAATCAGACCTTGAAATAATAAGTTAGATCACTGCAACTTATTAGAGTAAACTTTTAAATTTAGATTGTCTGTCAAAGGGGTTATGCTAATGGAAAAGGTAAATCTAAACCTTGGACACTAATTGGTAAATGGATGATGGATTTAAGACTGATCTAATCATGTATTCCTCTATGGAATAGATGGTCAATAAAAAATTAAATGGTTTATGAAACCTATACTGTTAGACTTTGATTAAAACAGAATTCTTATGTATTCAATTATATATGATTCAACATTGAAAAGAACTATGTAACATCAATAGAGAAGATTAACCAATAAGTCGAGGTGAAGAGGGAACATAGCTGAGCAGAGAATTATGCCTAAGAGGTAGGTGGTTTTAACATCTATTTGCCAATGAGATTTTAACTATGTTATCAGTTTATGAAGATATGTCGATCTTAAATTATCAAATCATTTGAATTATTATGGTTTCTATTTGAGACTTCTTGACTATTATGGAATCTATATCTCAACATGTAACATCGTTTTAGCTTTTAAAGAATATAATATTTGTGAGTGAGGCATGTGAATTATATTTATGTATCTTCATAGCCATGATGCATGTTTTTGTCTGAAAAATGAAAATGATGTTGTTCATTACTTGTAGTTGAGTGCTTTTGAAAGAAATGATGATATTTGAAATGCATCAATCCCATGTTTTGAGATTGAGTTAAAGAAATGCATGATTTTGCATGAGATCTATACATTATGTAATTTAAGATAATTTGGAATTGAGATATATCTTTGTTCAAGCTAATGAGCCTGGTGGACACTATGCGAAGAGGCTATACAAGGTTCCCGGCCTCTAACTATCAAAGGTGGTAGGTATCCATACCCAAAGTTGCATCATTTTTCTCAACTACTGTGGTAGGAACACCCATTGGAAGTGGTCATGCCACCCTTTCGAGATGTATCCATAGTCGCCGTTGAGGCTGCGGTGACTATTCTTTAGATACTAAAGACGCACGATTTAGTGATCTGGTTGTGAGCATAGTGTGCCATAGGATTTTTGTTTTATGACCCACGTAGATGGGCTTGATGGTCTTTAGATGAGTACTCATGATCAATCGGTTAATGTGTTTGCCGAAGTGCTTATGTGCACGTGATGTTGTTGTTGGTTTGGGATTGCCGATGTTCGTGGTTTAACCGATCACTACTTTAATACTTTGAGGACTTTATGATGTTTGAATTATCAAGTTAGATAGCAGATCCTTCACATTTGATCATGTTTCTTGTCTCCAATTTGATCATCATATTATTTACATGCTGCATGAAAAATGACTTAAGTTGCTATTTAGAATTGAATTACAAATTTGGTAAAATAGATGTGAAACTGCCTACACAAGTGCAAGCTTGTTAAGACATTGTAAATTGCTTACAATGTCTTAGGTTTAATGAAATAGAATAGGGAAAAGAAGCAGAAGATTGTGCTAGAGATTTCAAGATGAAGTAACAGGTATAACAAACAAGTTTGCAATATGGTTGATGATTTATTAAATTAATGTAATATGTTGAATTGATATGATTTTACATTATAGACATGTGGATTAAGGTGGTACTGGCATGGTTGTGATTGGATTGATCCTGGTCATGATTTCTTTTGATTTGGTTGAATTTTGATTTTCAAAACACAAAGTTATGTGTGTAAATGTGATGGGATGGAGACGGAGTCTCCCTTATCCTTTTATTTATAAAGATGTGTTTATCAGGTACTTCATAATGACATGCGTTAAATATCTAATATCTGAAAACCAGAGGAAATGCTGCCGAAATTTTGGTAGAAATGTAGCGCTTATTTCATCGATAATCCATTTTGAGAAAACAAAAAATAACACTTGGGGTTTTTCTAAAAGGGTCTTTTCATGAAAAATGTTTTTCGTTGTTTGTTTTCTAAATACTTTTACAACTAAGGGCCCAACATTTCAAAAAGAATTACAAAAAATGTATTATAAAAACCCAGGTCGTTACGCTAAGTATGATGAATCTTATTTATTGCATATCTTTGAATCTCTCCATTTTTAGATGTTTTAAAGAAAAAAATAAACCTTGAAACACTAAAAAGCCCCAAAAGAAAATTATTGCCAATCTTTGGTAAAACATAAAAATTTCCCCAAAAAATAAATCATGAAATAGAAAAGCCCCCCAAAAATAAAGAATTTGGAGATATGCAACATATAAAAATTTTCATACCTAGGCTATCTAGGTTGAGAAAAATCAAATGACTAATTTGGATCATGAAAGAAGTAGGGTCGCACCCCAATTTGAAGATGCTTATGATACAACCATGATGAGACATGATGCATCATATAATTCCTCTCTCTCTCTCTCTCTCTCTCTCTCTCTCTCTCTCTCTCTCTCTCTCTCTCTCTCTCTCTCTCTCACACACACACACACACACACACACACACAAATATTCCAAAACATTGAACATGGTAAAGCCAATGTAAACCAATTATAGTAATTAAGGGGTTTCACCATGCCAAAGCAATGATACACTTGAATCTTTGAAGAAATACATTATATTCTAGCTTCGATGTTTGAATCCAAGTTTAGTTGGAGAGGACTCGTTTTTTGGAGATCTTAGATCTAGCACCAAATTATTCAAATTCCTTGTATTATTAGGACAATGGTAGATATAGTTTTCTGTACCAATCATTCTTTAACTTTTTAAGTTGTTGAAGTTGAACATAAAGATTAAGCAAGTAAGAAAACTGGAAAAAATTCTTAATGAGACTAAGTAACATATAAATAGAGCCTCACCAACAATGCACAAGTCATGAACTCGTGAAAGATCAAGTTTAATCTTTAGAAAATTAGGGAGATAAAACTCACAAAAATAAGCAATGAAACTTTTAAGTAAAGGAGAAATGCAAGGTTTTCTTTATTAAAATTAGGGTAGTAATATATGTGCCCCTTAGTATATGCATACAGCCCTTTTTAAATGTTTCACTGACTATAATGGTAGACATCTCTTATCTCCTACCTGTTATGTGTTGATTGTTTATCGCAAGTACATAGGCTATTGTAGTGTAGCTTATGCAAGTATGGGTTGATCCCACAAAGACTTGACTTAAAAAGATGGAGTTTAAATAAAATTTAATTAATCACTAATTTAAAAAAAACTAAATAACAATGAATTGTAAACTCAAATCTGTTTAACTAATAAAAATTACACCAATCTAAGTTCAAAAGGACAGAAAATTAACTAATAAAGAAATACAAATCACTTCCCGAGCTTGATTATGAGAAATTTCTTCAAATATAATGTCATCAAAGTTGATTGGCCTTCATCATTCTCTCACTGCTGATTAAGTATCCAATGGCTAGATTAAATAGATTCTTCAAAATTTTGATGATCTGGACCGAGGAAAGATTTTGGGTTTTGGACTACTTAGATCAAATTTTTGAATTTTAGATTGAAGATCAAGGTTAATGGATAAGCTATGAGTTGTCCTAAAAATAAGATTTGAAGATTAATTTGAATTCTGATAAAAAAAATAGATAAGGAAACAAAGAGATCTTGTTTGTTAAAGATAAACCGTTGATTAGGTTAAGCCTAAACAAACAGGGCTTGGATTACTTAGTTTCGAGATTAATTTGAGAATAGCGTAGAACTTAGATAGGCAGAATGAGGATAAGAATAAGGATAATATAGATGAAATTAAACTAGGGACACATAAAACTATAATTAAAGTCTGAAGGGTAAAAGTGAACTTTTCTAGTTGTTATGATTTTAACTGAAACATAGAGAACTGCTGGGGGAGGAAGATGACTCTAGCAGTGGAGGAAAGGTGGGAAGAGAGAACATTTTTAGGAAAACCCAATTTGGGTTTTGCTTGAGAATGAACGTGGACTACAAATAAAGCAAAAACAATATATAAAAAAAGGAAGAAGGTAAAATAGATTAGAAGTAAGAAAAACGATGAACAGAGATTTAGAGAGTGAAAGAGAATAGGGAAAGAGAGACCGAGAGAGAGAGAGAGAGAGGCAGGGAGCTGGGAGCGGTTGAGATGGAGAGAAGTGCAGGTGGCTGGGATTCTACTAGTTGCGGAGAGAGAAGTGTGGTAAAGGGGCTATGTTTTGGGTTCTAAGAGAGAGAGAGAGAGAGAGAGAGAGAGAGAGAGAGAGAGAGAGAGAGAGAGAGAGAGAGAGAGAGAGAGAGAGAGAGAGAGAGAGAGAGAGAGAGAGATTGGGAAGGGAAAAAAAGGGAGAAAGAGAATGGGTCTAGGAGCAATAGGTGAAGAGGAGACGGGTCATGGGTCCAGGCTAGTGGTGAAGAGGAACATGAGAGAGACTGGAAGTAGATGCTGCGATGCAATTGGTGAAGGGAGAAAGGTGTCGGTTGGTGAAGATTGTGCAGAACAATCCTTCATCTCTCTATGATTCTACCTCTCTTGGTCTTAAGCTCTCCAACTTTCCTCTTCCAACCCATTTCTCTACCTCCTCTCTTACGGGTTTCCTTATGCAGCCCTCCTTAAAGGAATCCAAGAGAGATGGCCAAGATCAATGGAATATGACCTTCTCCTTAAGTAGTTGCCAATGTGCATCTTTCATTTATTGGCTAATCTTTGAGTCCATCTTTAATTGTAGGTCTCATCTAGCCCTTTGATGATCTAGTACCAATCAGTTCAATCAGAGCTATTTAAGTTTATTTTTATTGATCTACAAAAGACAAGACTAAATTAGAATCATCTAAACCATACACTATACATATAATTAGCTCTGATTATCATCTAACCATTAAATTTAGCAAATCAATGGTTGGATAATCAATTGAAGATAAATTTCATATTTTATCTAAAAATTGCAAAATTAATTGGTTAGATGATCTAATTAAATGCTAAATTTAGGGTATTTTGGCCAAAATTGAACACTTAATATTATGTGTGCATGTTAATAAGAGTCTTTATCTCTAATTACATTCCACTTCTTGAGTCCATATTTCAATGGAACTAGAAAACCAAATATTCAACCTCTCTCTCTCTCTTTAACCATGACAGCGACATTGCCAACTTTGTATGGCCAATAATGCATTAGAATATACTGTTCCTTTTCCTAACAAAAACTACTACATGATTTCAAACTCAAGGAGCAAGTAAGTTCACCCTTCTACAAGTTAGCTAAGCAGCTTTAAAGCAACCTCTCTATCCAAATCTTTCCTTTCTTTCTATTCATCCAAAAAGTATAAAAATTGCATGGGGAAAAGTTGCTAAATTTCATTTGTTTAATTTCTTTTTCCTACTTGCCAAAAATTTGACCTCCCTTCAATAATGAAAGAGAAGATCGACATGCATTTTGGCTAAAATTTTGTGGGTTAATTTATTTTGGTTTGATTTGGAGGATCACACAGATTTTTCTGCATCTATTGGCCAACAAGTCCATGGAATAATTGAAGTTTAAAGGTCTTTGTGGTTTGCTTTTGGTCAATAGATATTATAAAATTGTGGCTCGAAGATTTTATTGCAATTTGATAAAGAATGGATATCATTTGCTATAATTTTTACCTCATTTCAAGGATAGGAGGGAGAATTGTTGGCTTTTTTTTTCTTCTTATTGTTGGCCAGCTAATTGCAGAAAAAAAATAAATAAATAAATAATTCCCTTTTTATGGATTTTACATTTGATAATTGAATCAATAAGAACACCTCTTCAAACTTTAGCTTTTGATAATTAACTTGAAATGGAACTGGGGGGGGGTTCTCTTGCTCAGGACGAATGATTGAAGGAGAAAGTATGCTATGGTGGTTCTTGCATTGGAGGTTTGACATTCATGGGAAGCCTTTTCACTCACAATAACCTTGGAACTTAAGAGGCGGAGGGGGAGAGAGAGCAAATCAAATAGTGGACCCAATTAGCTAGAGAAGAGAGAGAACCACTGGTTATTTTTTTATAAGTAAAATTTAAAACAAGGCGCATATATCACTGCCCTAAATTTATATTTGAAGTATATTCATACTTCTTGTTAGTGTCTGACTACAAAGCAAGGCATTTCCTGATTAGATCAATTAAGAAGTGCACTCTTTGGCCCCAAATAGAGACATTCATATGTAGATCTATACAGATACACTTACACACTATTAACAGTCGCACTACTTGGTTCTAGTCCCATGCTAAATGGATATTTCATAAACATATTGTTAATTAATCAAAAGCCAATAGTTAACTATTCTAGGATTTTTAGATGAAGGGCCTAGTCTAAGAATGTTCAATCAAAATAGAAATAGGGTCAATGGATGGGATTATCATTATCTACTAGATTAATGAATTGGATCACACCAACATGGGCTCAAAAAGTGTACTTCCTTCTTAATTTATTAAGACAAAAATACTTGCTCATGACCAAGGATTGAAGGAGAAAGTATGTCATTGTGGTTCTTGTATTGGAGGTCTAATATTCATGGGAAGCCTTTTCATTCACAATAACCTTGGCACTTAAGAGGTAGAGGGGGAGAGAAAGCAAGTCAAATAGTGGGACCCAATTAGCTAGAGAGAGAGAGAGAGAGAGAGAGAGAGAGAGAGAGAGAGAGAGAGAGAGAGAGAGAGAGAGAGAGAGAGAGAGAGCAATTGGTTATTTTTCAATAAGTAAAATTTAAAACGAAGCACATATATCATTGCCCTAAATCTATATTTGAAATATGTTGATACTTCCTTTTAAAGTCCAACTACAAAGCAAGGCACTTCCTGATCAAATCAATTAAGAAGTGCACTCTTTGGCCCCAAATAGAGAGATCCATATGTAGATCTATATTGATAAACTTATACACTATTAACAGTCACACTACTTGGTTCTAATCCCAAGCTAAATGGATATTTCATAGACATGTTGTAATTCATCAAAAGCCAATAGTTAACATTGTTCTAGGTTTTTTAGATGAAGGGTCTAGTCTAAGAATGTTCTATCAAAACAGAATTAGGGTCAACGAATGGGCTTATCATTTTCTACTAGATTAATGGATTGGATCACACCAACATAGGCTCAAAAAGTATACTTCTTTCTTTATTTATTACGAGAAAAGTATATGAATACCCTACCAAATGTCTCAATTAATCACATTGATCCCTTTAATTATTAGCCCTTTATTGGAGCAACTATAACTTGAGGAATCTCATCATAGAGGGCCCCTCCATTAGAAATCCATCCAAAAAACAGATGAAATGGATTGATGGGGCCCATAAACCTAATTTTTAATCTTTTATTTTTTATTTTGTAATTTTATTTACATATATAGCAAACTATTCCAAGAGAAGACTCATAACTTGTATGTAGCTTCCTTCTTCTTCCCTGAAACTCATTCTCTCTTTTGTTTTGGTTTCTTCTTTTATTCTAGATGATTTGATAGAAACCCTAGTCTTTCGTTTTCCCTTTTTTGTTCATCTTTCCGTTTCTGTTTTCTAAAATTTCCAATTTGAATTTTAGGGCGCCTTCTATAGTAGTCTTTTAACCAAATTAAAGGGCAACTTTTCATTGTTTGCTTCTTAAATGCAAAATGCCTTATTTAATAGCTTCTGGTTGTGGTCTTCCTCATAGTTATTGACCAAAGAGGCATGGAAAAATGATAACATGTGATTCAAACACACTTACAAATCCAGATTGGTCATTCTATGGGCGTAGAAAGTTGTTGAAGGTGAGCAACTTTTTTAAAGCTACTTGATTTCTCTATTTAATAGGCGTAATTGACTCATTTTTTTAATGTATCTAGTTGTAGGATTGTTGACAATGTGAGACATTTTTTTTATGTTGATGAAGTGCTACATGAGTTGAGGGCCATTGAAGAACAAGAGGTTGGATTGGGAAGAGATGCAAAAAGTGGGAGTATAGTTCTTGGCAAAAATCCAGAGAAAGTGACATCATTAGGTGGTAAAGGAGGGGAAGTCATTGGGGAGATGTGGGATGCTAATCTCTCTAGCATAACTTCTTTTTTTTTTTTGGCTATGATTGTCATTCTTGTATCGAAATATGAAGCAAATGAAGAAGAAAATGATGATATGAGATTTTTGTGCTCTAGATAGAAATTCATTTATATGTACATCAATTCTACTTTTGATAGAATGTTAATCTAATTTTAGTTTTAATGGGCTATAATGCAATTTCAATTTTCATAATGTGCAATGCAATTTCAATTGTCTATATCAATCTTATGTGATGTGATGAACTTGATACTTCAATATTTATTCTTCACGTTTAATCCAAAACTTAGAGATGAAGCAAGAACCATGATCTAACAATAGAATCCACTAATCCAGAATTTATAAATTTTCTTCCAGATTATAGAAACTTTTCTTAAGAAATACACTCATGCACTCTTATTGTGCATCTTCATATTAGATAGAAGCACATGGACATAAATACATAACTAATATTGCTTAATCATTTTAACTAGTACATCTAATGTAAGGTAGCATATCCTATAATAAAATAGGATCCCTTTATAATTGGGATGCCCATTTATTTTTTTACAACTAAAAATAATAGAAATCATGCAACTGATGAGGTACTCATGGTCAAATGATGGCACAAAATTGTCACTCAGTTTGATTCAATTAAACATTTGGAAAGGAATTGCACATTGTGATGTACAGTTACGCATTAGTTCATTGTGTCACCTAGAAATCTTGTAAGTTACTTGGTCTAATGATAAACTCATTTCTAGCACCATATTCTCATATATCTAATATTTGCATATGTTTTTGCTTATTTGTATATTTGCAGTTTCAACGATATTCTAGATGCATGACGAATAATCAATACCTAGGAACTTTGAACTATTTTCATAAAAAGGATGTTATAAGAGTCTAAACATTTTTCTGAATGATTATAAGAGTTTAAACTTAAAGCTAGTTATGATGAAGATGTAAGGTGCTGACAAAAATGTAAAATTAAAACTAATTCCCTTTTATTACTATATCAAACAATTAACTATCAAGAAGCACAGGATAAAATCACTTTTTCCAAGAAATCTATGCAAATCAGAAAAGTATGGGCAACATAAAATTCACTATACTTCAGCAGGCTAATTGAGAAACTTTCTTCGATATATTTGTTTGAGGGTTACGTTGAGGAAGATGCCTCAATTCTCCTATATAAATGGTGTGCTAGATATGTTGAGTGAGTAACAATAGTTGGAGAAAACTTTTTCCAAATAGAATGGGCATGGATATAGTGATGCATGAAAACATCCAATCATGTTGTTTTTTATTAAACTTTAGAGAAGGAGCACAACTTTTTATTTTTGAACCAAATATTGCTTTCACAATTTTCAGAACAGCAATGTAATCATTCAAGGTATAGTACATTGAGAAAATGAGAGATAACTCATTTGATAAGACATCTTGTAAGCTTTAAAACTTGTTAGCCTAACCCAAAGCTTTATAATTTGATCAAGTAAATCAAACAATGACAATTAATCAATTATGTAAAGTAACTAGTCTTATTGCTACAAGTCATGTACATCCATGGCTATTGCAGATCAAGTTATAAAATAACCTGACAAATAGATCATTTACTAGAAGCTAGGACAAGAATTAAAATGAAAGCATTAGAGGAAACTTAGGATTAACATTTAAGTAACAAGATGAGAGGATAGAATTAAATGGTTTGGACATGTTCAATGGAGATCCAAAATGGCATTAGTTAGGATTGAGTAGATCCAAGTCAAAGGCTCTAAAATGGCAAAGGAAGACCCAAAAGGACGTAGATAGAAGTAGTGAGGAAAGATTTAAAAGCTTTTGGACTAAATGGGGCCATGACCCTTGACAGAGAGGAGTGGAGGAACAAGATTCATGTAGCTAACCCGTAATCATGATAAGGCTTTGATGATGATGTTAGAAGTTAAACTTTCATTATCCAAACTATAAGTTTCAATACATTCATATGATCTTTACATTTTACTATTAGAGAAAGAAAAAAAAGAACATAAAGCTAACTCCATTACATTTTAGGGCTTGGAAAAGAAATAAAGCAGTGTAGAAAGCTAAGCTTCCCACAAATATATCAGCATTCTAACTTCTTCATCTTCTTTTGATAGCTTGGCTACTCTCAACTAGTGCAACTTCCTTGTTCTAACTTCATTGTGTTACTAGAATGGCACATTTATCCTTTCCTTAGCACTAGTCCTTTTTGCCTTTTTAGCCTCAGCCCTTTTCCTCAACTTTAAGGTGAGCACCATCAAAGACAATGATTGAATTATATCCTCTGAGGAACCCTTTCTTACAGCCATCTAAAAATAAATAGAGTTGCTAAAATTTTGGAGATTAATTGATTGTGAGCTTGCAAGTGCTTCTTGGATTCCACATCAATAGCGCAACACAATAGTTTCTTAATTTGCTTAGTTTGTTTACCCCTAAACATATCTATGGCTTTCTTCTTTGCCCTATAGCACTATTGATGGGATATACCAACCTTACCATCTCTCTTCAATTAATTCATGAATGCATCGAATGGCCAAGTGGGCTAGTCTCTTACATGGTCAATGAATACTTTGGCCATCCAGGTTGATGTGAGCTTTGTATTCTTGTATTGCCTATCACATTGATACTCATCTCTACTACAAGACTTCACTTGGAACCATGTCTTATAATTAGTTGGAGATATGTGCATTGCTCACCCACATTTAAACTTTCATTGGGCTGCAACTTTTCATGTGCCATTATGGAGTTACTTGAAATCAAATTCACTATCTATTGTAAACTTCCTTAGAATTGTCCTAAAGGCTCTCACATAAGTGAACTTTAACCTCACCACTAGGCACTTTATTGGTTTTGTCATGTCAACCTTTGAATTGAATGTTGGACATATATCAATCTCAACCTCATCATCAAAAGCATCCATACTCCTAAGTTCATCACTTTCTCTTGAACTTTTCTCACTCTGGCATTTGGAACTCCTTAGCATCCTTTAAATCAATCTATACACCTACATCCCATTTGATTTGTTCTTCTTTGCTCATCCTTGTTGAAGAAGAGATCTTGGTTGTTCTCTTGGTTAGACCCTTTCAAAATCAGAAAGTTTGTTACTAGATTCATCTTCACTTTCCTTATTTTCATTGTTTTCTATATTGATGCATTTGGCTTTTGGTCTCAACTATTGATGCACCTCTACACTATGAACAAGGCAAGGCAGTTGACATCTCTTATCCTCATTAACATCTATAGAGTGCTCAAAAGTATATAATAACTTCCTTGTTATGAGGTAATTCCTTTGTCATTTTCAAGATTTTCTTCTTGTAAGTCAATGCCCATAGACCTCTAGTCATTTTTTAACCTCCATAAATATAGTACACACATTTAACATTGGTGTAACCATGGTTACCTACAAATCTCACAAGATCTATAAGTGAAAGCTTGTCTAAGTCTTATTCTTCCTTAATAGTTTCTCTTCCACCAATATACTTGATCTTGGTACTATATATTAAAAGATTGTGAATAAAATACTCATACTATTGTACTCAAGCATTACTAGTCCCTAATTCAACCAAAGACATAATCACATGAAATTTAAATTGGCCAAAATTATTGACAAGCCAAATTAAACTGCTGAAACACCCAATGCTAGTTCTATTCTCTCCAAAACACATATTAACATAAAGCAAATCCCAATTAAGTTAATGAAAAATACTTGATTACTCTATTGACAAATATTAATACTATTCTCTCACAAAAAAATATGGCATCAATGTTAAGGAGACCATTTTAAGCTACAATATCCATGTAAAACATGTAACATATAGCATCAAACTAAAAAAAGTTCACTTTAACCTACTCAAAACTCCCAAAATATGTCATCACAACAAAAAGCACGAAAGGTACTAGAATCCAATATCATATAGCATCAAAATAAAGAAAGCCACTTTAACCTACTCAAAACCCCAAAATAAACCATAACTGTAAAAATCCTACTATAGTCATTGTATAATCTCTAAAATGAACGTAAATATTCCATTAAAATGGTCCTAAAATCACATTTCATTTCCTTAAAAAACCGACTATTCAAAACCTCCAAAATTTTCCTGTAATAACCCAAAGAATTAATGATTTAATAATAATAATAATAAGAGGGGCAAATTGGTAAATACACGTGGGCCTGGATGGCGTGGGACCCACGATGAGGCTATAAAAGCCTGCCCTGTCTTTTGTATGGCCAAACCATTCACTTCGGATTCCGGGTTGACGATGCAGGGCAACGATGAGGAAAACGATGTGGATTGTCGTTTTCCGGTGAACGAGTAGGCATTAGTATTCTTGTTAAAGTAAACCAATGAAACGGTCTCAAATTGTGATCTGAACCATTCATCTTGTGCGTTGTAACATGAAAAACAATCCCATAAATTTTCATGGTGATCGGACGGCTAAGGATGCCGAAAAACTCATAAAACAGTAGATAGGGAAAATTTAGGGACGTGACAAAAATCATGTAAAAACACTAGATAATGGCAGAGTTGGTTGAAAAGGGCCGTAAAAATGAGATCTACGAGAAAAACTGAGCGAAATGGTGCAAAAATCGGACCATTTGGATACCTGTGCGTCACCGGCGGCGACTGGAGTCCGGCTGTCTTCTCTGGCGACGGCGACCGTTGGTGACACGTGTCACCCCTTATCACACGCCACGTAGACGCCACACATACAGATGGCATGCGCCCTACGCACGACGCCATGCGCGCAGCACCTGCAGGCCACGCATCCCACGCAGGCTACACGTGGCACCACACGTGCACGGAAAGCAACGCACGAGGGCAGTGCACCGGTGTACTCGCGCGCGCACGAAATTGGAGCACGCGCGCGCATGAAGATGGTACACGCGCGCACGCAACACTAAGTTGACGCAAGCACAGCGTGTCTGTGCACACGCCCGCACAAAATCGACGCACGCACGCACGTGCGACACATGATTTTTGGATTTTTTTGGGTCCTTTGACCCATCCACTTATAAAAACTTGATTTTTAGGAGCTATAGAGGTCCAAATCGTGATCCGAAGAAGGCGTTGCGACCGTATCGACAGCGCGGACCTATATTTGACTTGAAAATCTAAATATAAATTCCTTTTTAAGGGTTAAACCACTGAATGTGGTGAGATAATCTCAATTAGGCTAATCAATGGATGATTAGGCCTTAGATCTTGATAGTATACATCAAATGTAAGATAACCAAGGGGATTAAAGAGATGAACATCATTGAATTGCCAAATGATGGAGAATCTATGATGTAACAGGTACGTCAGAGCGCGCAACATGATATTTCCATGCGCTTGATTGAAGCACTACATTTATTGAGGTAGGTGATTCTATTCAATTATTTTATGATTTCAGTAACCATGAATGGATTTTTAAAGCTTTGAGACATGTGTTTTACGTCTCTCATGCGCATAATTATATCCCTATTTTCGTGTTGTAGCATGACTTTTCAATTTGGAACTAACAATGTATGCTGGGCTTTAATTGTGTTATTGAGATTATTTATAGCTCATTTACATGGTTTATAAGATTTATATCTTGCCGATGATTTATGACGGGTGCTTTCACCCGGTGGGTAGGGTTGGTCACCCGCCCTCTGATTTTGTAATGATGATGATGATTAGACACCACCCTAGAGTGATACAGGGCCAGGTACGTAGGGGTGGTATCATGAGTAATCCCCCCTACGGGTCCGTTCCTTCCCATGGGGACGGAGAAAGTCTCTCGTTTGGTGTTGACGGGGAGCAGCAATGGTTCAGATCCTGATGGGGTTGCCACCGCAACATAGTAACCCATATAGTTTGTGCATGTTCATATGACTTTATATGTATGGTAAACCGGGGCAAGTCAGGCCTAGGCTGTGAGAGACTTTGGGGGCTGATGCGGGCTACATGGGAGGGACCAAAGTTAGTATGGGTACACATCACCAGTGATTGAGTATATTGGAGGATTTTGGTATAGTTTTGATACAGTGTTTTGGTATCCATGATTGCATGCATATTATTCCGTGGGTATATATACTAGTATAGTTTTGATGTAATTACCTTGTATTTTGATCATGCCTTGCATGCTATACTGAGTTAACTCGGCATTTGATTTGTGAAAGTTATAATTGCAAGCATTCAGTTATTTGACATGTTTTGAGTGTGCTTCCTTTATGAGAATCCTATTGTAAATTTTTGTTAAACTTTATTTGAGTGTAATCACCTACACAAGCATAGCTTGCTGAGGCATTGCCTTGTTTTGCAATGCCTCAGATTTAGAACATGATAACAACAAAGGAAAGTAGGCAGAGTAGCGGGGATTTGGAAGGAGACTTGAAGACATTCCATTTTATCTTCTTATTCGGACATATATTGGAGTATGTTACTTGGACTAGACTTTTGAGACTTTCTTAGATGTGGATACATTTTATAGATTGGACTCATATTATGGTATGAAGGATTGTTAAAGTTTAGATGGAAATATTGTGGTGATTATGGATGGAATCTGGTGACATTTGACCTGATTTATTATCGTCTTTAATTACACCATGTATTTATTGTGATTTTGGATCGAGCATGCTCAGACTATCAAGATTTTAATTCTATTTATGATTGTAGTTTTCGAATGTGGTTGACCCCAAGGTTTTCGCTTTCAATCAATTCTTTTTAAAGCTGCGCTAAAAGTTCTATAATTTAAAATTTTAATTTTTAGGGATCCTGCCTATTTTTCTTAAAACGTATTATTATTTTTATATTTATAAGGAAAAGTTTTGCTAAAACCCGAGGTGTCACAATTTGGTATCAACGAGCAAACAATCCAAAAAATCTACTTTCAAGGTGGGCTAACCTGCATATATGTAACTCTAAGAAACCTAAATTGTAGATGAGCTCTAGGTCATGTGAACACGTTAGTGATGAAGTTTGGAACATTGGAGTCTTCATGGTTCTTTCTTTGGATCATGATTTTCTTATTATCTGGTGAAAATAGAAAATATTTTTTTCCCTTTCCATTTCTTTGGGTATATGCAATTTTTTTTTTGAAATTTAGTTAAATTCAAGAAAAATATGGTAGAGATAAGAATAATTAAAAATGAGTTAGTGGGCCCCATCAATTCATTTCACCTATTTCTTGGATGGAGATTTGACGAAAGGGGCCTCTATAATGAGAATCCTCGAGTTATGGTTGCTCTAAAGAAGAACTAATAATTAGAGGGGTCAATGTAATTAACTAGGGCAGTTGATGAGGTCTCTCTCTCTCTCTCTCTCTCTCTCTCTCTCTCTCTCTCTCTCTCTCTCTATATATATATATATCACTAAGGAGTCTCATGTGTAAAGTGCAGGTGATATTTATCGGCCAAGGAAAAGTTTCTAACTACCATTTTCTCTAACTTTTTTTGTTTTCTACTTTATTTTAGCTAATCAGATGTCCTCTGCTTCTTACACTTATATGAAATAGCTGAAATTAGGTGTAAAGTGCAAGTAACATTTGATTTGCCAGGAAAAGGTTCCTTATACTTGCATGAAACAGTTGAAATTAGTGCGCGCGCGCACACACACATACACACATTACCTGTTCTTGTACTTCTTCCTTGAGCAAGCAAGTGCCCTTCATCACATCTTAATCTAATCCAAACACTAATCTGATTATGAATTATAGATCTGAAACGAATTCACCAAGATAGAAGCTAGTCCTATTATATTTATTAGGTTGGAACCTTAAATCAATTCTAATTGTTTAGGTTGCAAATTTGCCTTAGCTTACGCCTTTCTTAATCAGGAGTAGATTCATAAGGTGTCACATTTTGCTAACTCGCGCTAAAGTTATGAAAATTAACATAAATTTATCACATAAAAACAATTTCATGAATAATTTGTTAGATTCTCATTATTCTTCGTCCATCTAGTTATGAGTGTCCAAATTGTAAAAGTAAACTCCCATCCTAATAACGAGCTTTTGGTCAATCTTTTTGCCAACGCGTGCTGAATTTTCTAAACATTTACTTTTTGATTATTCCCAAATCTTATAAATTTTAACTTTGGCTTGATTATTCGCAAATCCTAGAACTTTGAAACAAACTGTCGCTCATCAGTTATATTGAGGTTGATCAATTTTGTTAAACTTTTTTATTTTAGATTTTTCCTTAGTTTTCAAACATCAAAATAGCTCTGTTTCCAGTCAATATTTGGGAAGAGAAAAAAAAAAAAAATTAGAAAATGGAAAAACACAGGGAAAGGTGAGTGTCAATAAGGAAACAGGGCGAAGGTTTTTCTACAAGCGGTGGAATGCGCAAGTAAAGACCAGCCACCAAGGTTCGTTAGATATAGTCTTCTCGCCTCCACCCAACACCCACGCAAACCCTAAATTGATTATTCCGTTCACGGCTCTACCGATCTAAACCAGCGACTGTTTTCCAAAATCCCGTTCGATTTGTGGCAGCAGTAATGGGAAGAAAGAAGGCGGAGGACAGCGGGCCGAAGCCCAAATCTACGAAAGAATCCAAATCAGGATTAGCAGAACCCAAGAAGGAAAAGATGTCTGTTTCAGCCATGCTTGCAAGCATGGATCAAAAACCTGAAAAGAAACCTAAAGGATCTTCGTCCAAACCCAAACCCAAGCCTAAAACCTCTTCATACACTGATGGGATAGATCTCCCTCCATCCGACGATGAAGAAGATCAAATTGATGTTGAACAACCGGAATCCGACGCCCCGGATGAGCCACCTGGTCGCCGGGCATCGAGGCAGATTAATCTTACTGTGGGTTTTTCAGATAAGGAGATGAAGAAAAGAGAGAAAAAAGATCAACTTGCAACTCAAGCCGCTGTTTTGGCCCGGCAAGAAGCGCTTCGTGACGATCGAGATGCCTTTACGGTCGTGATTGGGAGCAAGGCTTCTACCTTGGAAGGTGAGAATGATGCCGATGCCAATGTTAAGGACATTAAGGTCGAGACTTTCTCTGTTTCGGCCCGCGGGAAGGAGTTGCTGAAGAATGCTTCTGTGACAATTTCCCATGGGAAAAGGTACGGGCTTGTGGGTCCCAACGGTAAGGGCAAATCTACGCTGTTGAAGCTCTTGGCTTGGAGGAAGATCCCTGTTCCCAAGAATATTGATGTGCTCTTGGTGGAGCAGGAAGTGGTTGGTGATGATAAAACCGCACTGGAGGCGGTTGTTTCGGCCAACGAGGAGCTTCTAAAACTCCGAAAAGAGGTGGCGGAATTGCAGAATGCTGCAGGGGAGGAAGAGGATGAGGAGGATTCTGGCGAGAGGCTCGTGGAATTGTATGAACAGTTGCAGCTGGTGGGTTCGGATGCGGCCGAAGCTCAGGCATCAAAAATTCTCGCGGGTTTAGGTTTTACCAAGGAGATGCAGGGGCGGGCGACTAGGAGTTTCAGTGGAGGATGGAGAATGAGAATTTCGTTGGCCAGGGCTTTGTTTGTTCAGCCGACTTTGCTTTTGTTGGATGAACCGACCAATCATCTTGATCTTAGGGCCGTTTTGTGGTTGGAGGAGTATCTTTGTAGGTGGAAGAAGACGTTGATTGTTGTATCTCATGACCGAGATTTCCTGAATACTGTGTGCAATGAGATTATTCATCTACATGATGAGAAGCTGCATTTTTATAAAGGAAATTTTGATGACTTTGAGACTGGGTATGACCAGAGACGGAGAGAACAAAATAAGAAGTATGAGATTCACGAAAAGCAAATGAAGGCTGCAAAAAGGACTGGGAATCGGGTTCAGCAGGAGAAAGTGAAGGATCGAGCCAAGTTCGCTGCAGCTAAGGAAGCATCAAAGAATAAAGCCAAGGGGAAGGTGGATGATGATGAGCCACAACCTGAGGCGCCGAGAAAATGGAGGGACTATAGTGTTGAGTTCCACTTCCCGGAGCCAACCGAGCTGAACCCACCTCTTTTGCAACTTATTGAAGTCAGTTTCGGTTATCCTAACAGACCGGATTTTAGGCTGTCGAATGTTGATGTCGGCATTGATATGGGCACGAGAGTGGCAATTGTTGGGCCCAATGGAGCTGGTAAATCCACTTTGCTCAATTTACTTGCAGGTGATTTGGAGCCCACGGAAGGCGAGGTGCGTAGGAGTCAGAAGCTTAGGATTGGGAGGTATTCCCAGCATTTTGTGGACTTGTTGATGATGGAAGAGACCCCAGTTCAATATCTTCTCCGGCTGCATCCAGATCAAGAAGGCCTTAGCAAACAGGAAGCTGTCCGTGCCAAGCTTGGGAAATTTGGACTCCCCAGCCATAACCATCTTACTCCCATTGCAAAACTGTCAGGGGGTCAAAAGGCCCGTGTTGTATTTACTTCAATTTCCATGTCTAAGCCCCACATATTGTTATTGGATGAACCCACAAATCATTTAGATATGCAGAGTATTGATGCACTAGCTGAAGCACTGGAAGAGTTCACTGGTGGAGTTGTCTTGGTCAGTCATGATTCAAGGTTAATATCACGCGTATGTGAGGAAGAAGAGAAAAGTGAAATCTGGGTAGTAGAAGATGGGACTGTGAGGACATTCCCGGGGTCATTTGAGGAGTATAAGGAGGAGTTGCAGAGAGAGATCAAAGCTGAGGTTGATGATTAATTTTGCGACATTTGTCTGAGGTACTTATTGTTTATTATATAATAATCAGGTCCTTTCATTTTCTTCATGGTGTGGCCTTTCGGACAAGATATTGAACTCCATGTATACCAAAAAGTTAATGTTGATGATTGCCAGCCTATATTAGAGATATGCTTTCAGGCATGTCTGCCACCACTGTTGTGATCTGTTAGGCTTTTACTTATTTGTTTCGGGAATCACAGGAAATATAAACTTTATGATTTTGAATGAGAAATTTGTTCTTTCTTCTACCTTTTTCTTTGTAGTTTTGTTTGGTTATGTAATGGCATTAGTTCCTTAATTATTCAGCATGTTTTTGCTGTTTCAATCCTCAGTTCAGAAGAACATTTGACCTTTTCAATTTTTAGCTCTAATTTGACAATGACAACATGTTCAGTCCATCACCATAAAGGATCATCAGGGAATATTTTGGCTTCCCGTGGTGGATAAAACAATCTGCTGAATTGCCTGTGATATGTTCGTGAGACACCTAATTTTAACTATTTGATTGCTTTTATTGTAATTTAACAATCATAATTATCTCTACCAATGCCTTCTATATGTGACACTCGCTTATTGGGTACTTGGTTAGGAACTCAGTAGATTGGTGTATTAATGGCTTAGTGGCTTTTGTGACAGACATGCTAGTAATATGCAATATAATCTTGTTGCAGATCTTCTGCCGTTAGATATTAATTTTATCTTTCTAGTTCAATCCTCTCTATTATGGATAATGTCCACTGAAATTCTTCAGAGGATTTTAGAACCGAGTTAGAATTTTTAACATATTCTTTCTGTTAAAAGTTTATGAAGTTAAAGACGTGTTTGATTTCTTATTGGCCATATGCCTGCACAATCAAAATAAACATACAACTTCAGTGATGGCTTTCATATGATCTGGACATTTTCTCACGTCATAAGTAGAACTGATGAAATTGCCCCTTCTATAACCTCTACAATGCTATACAACTTATGTTTATCTAGTACCCTTTGGTGAGCTTGAGAAAGGAGGAATATATGATGATAGTGGCCTAGATTAGGTTGATAAGGAACAGTTTCCTATATCATGCTTGACCAAGGTGTTTAACGCTGTGGAATGCCACTAGTGATGGGTGACATAGGTGAAAAAGAGGTGTGGAATCACAGTTCTTGCAAAAACAAAAAATGTAAATCTTTTCCAAGTTCCAGTAAAATGATGCTGTTGGGGATAGTGGAAGATGGGTTGCATATGTGGGGTGTTGATTAAGATACAGTGCAGCATTTTGCAATCTTGGAATGTGACCACCAGCTTACCTCTTGGAGATGGATTATGATTTTAAGACTTTGTCCAACATTTTGGACTGGTGATGGTAAAGGGTCTAGTTTGTAGAAATATGTCAAGAGTGCATGGTTACTTGCATGGAGCAATGCTTTTACAAGTGTTTGAGGTGCAAACAAACCACCAAGAGGTGTACATTATAGGGCTTGGGGCATAATGAGGTGCCCTGTGTTGTTCTCGCACCCACTGAAGCATATGCCTTGGTGGGGTCTTCATGGCAAATACATAGCCTTACAAGCTTGAGAGTGAAACATTATGGCATAAGTTAGTTGAATTTGATAAATGTTTTTTGTTGTACTTTTGCATTAACCTTCTCCAAACCTCATTTTAATCATGTGTTTGTTTTTTCTTTTGAGAGAGGAGGTAAGTTTCTGTACTTCCTTTTGCTCAAAAATCCCTTATGTGAGTTTTAGAGGACCTAGGCTTTTATGAATAGGTTCCTCGAAACAGCATATCCTCTTTAATTTACTATTACTATTTCACTGAATTGAAATAGCTGACCCCTAATCGAGATAAGGCTTTGATGATGATGATGATAATTTCACTGAATTGAAATCCATTTATTTGACAATCTCTTTCATGAAGAGAACTATATAGGGGGTGCAATGCGTGGTGATGAGCATCTGTTTGAGAGATGAGTAAAAATCTATGGGGGCAATTATTTCTCTCTTTTGTATTTAGCCATTAGATTGTCTCAGTTATTTGTGTTTTGATTAATTAAGGTTTTGAACTTGTATTACGCTGGAGATGAGTGGCCTTGCATTATTTATGTATATCAAGTGGTTGGGGATCAACTTAGTGGCTGTCTTTTTGGATCTTGTCATCAAGGGTGTATTGGATGTATTAAACTATTAATCATGCTTAAGGTGTACACTGAAAGTTTAAACTGCTTTTGAGGGTTTTAAACTTAAGAAAAGTAGAAAAGATCTTGTAGATCTTGGAAGGGCTCTTATTCTAAGAAACAATTGATGATGTGAATAATGGGAATCTGTTTAGTCCTAGAAGCCATGCTTAAGGTGTCCACTGGAAGTTTAAACTCCTTTCGAGGGTTTTAAAGTTGAGAAAGTCTAAAAAGATATTCTTTTAGGTACTGGAAGGAGCCCACTCTAAGCAGCATTAATGGTGTGGAATAATGGGAATCCATTTACAGCACTGTCCTCCCACCACCCTCCCACCACCTAGTTCGGGTGCTGTTTACTGTTGAAGTATGGCAAGCAACATTCAATTAAAGCTGGAAGAAGGACAGCAATGAAGCTGGCAGAAGACACGTGCGCTTTCATTTGACAAAGTTAACATTCGTAGCTTTGTACCTATTTATGAGGCAGTTGGGGTGATTTAGTTAGTTTTGTCCTGTACATACATGACATGAGGTCATTGTGCCTCAAACATGAAGGAAAATATATAAATTTCATCATGGGACAACATAAGAAGTCATGATTTGGTTATGGATGGACCATTCATTGGGTAGATGGAGAATAGGTGTTAATGTTTTTCCTATTTCTTTAAAAAGAAAAGAAAAGAAAAGAAAAGAAAAACTGGTGCTGCAGGCAGACAAAGATTGGGCATCAAAGTGGTGCATTTGGTTCTAAAAAACAAACTGGGAATTTTTCATAGGAGTATATTTATGATGTTAGTGGGTAAGATTTACTAAATCTATATGTTCATTTTTTGGTTATCAACTTGATGAGAACCTGAATTACACTCTCCCATTCAGGTGTGACACTTCTTTTTCTCCACAACATATCGTACTCCTCAGACTTTGTCCAAGCATAAGCAGCCTCTTTGCATTAGTTTCATCAGAAGCATTCACTAATATTTCTTGTGCTTTGCATAAAAGGTTGGGGGCAAAAAAATAGTGGTAAATATTATGATCCTATGTTTTAGTTGTGTGTGTTTATTGATAATAGAAGAAAGTTCTCAGAAATACTTTTGATGGACCTTATATAGAGTTGATCATTCAGTAGAAAAGTAATCAATGACTGTGATAATGGCAAAAAACAATTATCGCCCATTGTTTAAAACTAAATCAGAGATGAGGCACTTGCTACGTCGTCCTCTACATGAACCCATGGTCCTCAATTTTGCTTTGAGGGTAATTTTTCTTTATAAGAAGAAAGTGAAATATGGGGTAGAAGAATTACCTCAGAGCAGTGCAACGATTATATGTGATTGTAGAACTTCTGCGGTTCTATTGGGTGCCACAACTTGCATATGACAAGGATGAAATTGGCCAAAATGCAGTGGAGAGACTCACTGAATCTGTGAGCAATATCAGTTCATAGGCTAAATGTAGTTGGAGATTAAGCATCCAAGATCTTGCTCGTTTTACTTAATGAAAGAGATGCAGGGGAGGTAGATAGAGCATGAGAATCATCCACCAAGAAGGGGAAGAGGAAAGAAAGAGCATGAGAGTCTTCTTGCACAAGAGCCTCTACTCATCTGATTCTTCTCTTTGTTGCTATACCTAGCAATCACTTTATCAGCTTCCTTTGGCGGGAGAGGACCTTTTTGCTGGTGTAGTAGTCATTTTTTGATCTTTTACTACCATGACTTCCGTAGGCGCTGTGTGTGATAAGATCATCCATCTCTAGGATGAAAAGATCCACATCTTTAAGGGAATTTGATGGCTTCTTGAGTGATTATGATTGGAAAGATGCTTTGGAAGTAGTGTAAAAGAAGATGTAACACATGACGAAAAATTGAAGGTTGTGTTGCAGTACGAGAATAAAAGAAGAACTATGAGCACTTCCTGCAGATTTTGTCGTGCTTGATTTTAAAAATGGTAAATTTATTAGAATAGAGAGCAGAGTATTAATGTAGGACAACATGCAAAGCGGCCTATTCTATATGTTGAGATCATATAAGAATTAATTTAAATAAGAAAACCATAAATTAGACTAATACGAGCATTCTTGACATGTAGAAAATAGCCCAAATAAAGCATGAATGGCTTACAACGAATTACATGATCTGCAGATTGTCCCTGATCTCAACCGATTAAGGTGAGATCAAAGTTTTAATTCGGATTGTCCTTCTAACTGATGAATGGTCTTGATTAAGCTTTGGATCTAGGGTTTCAGAAATTTAATGCAAAATAACAAATAGATTGTTGTCCATGCAAATTATGTAACCACAAATAGCTTGACTGTGATTTTACTAATAGCTCGATTGTCTACACACATCCTCCATGACCCATCTTTCTTGGGCATGAGCAGTGTGGGTACGACACAAGGGCTCAAGCCCTCTCTAATAAAACTTTTCCTAACTAATTCATCCACCTGTTTCTTCAACTCAGCATACTTGGTGAGATTCATTCTATAGTGGTGAAGGTTAGGAAGACTGGATCTAGGAATTAGATCGATGTGATGCTGAATATCCCTCATGGGAGGTAGCTCGTCTGGTAAATTGTCATAAAAACATCCTAATACTCATGAAGAACAGGTGCTACCTTGCTAGGGTACGCAGAAGCTGAAAGCGATGGGCTCTCTTTCCCCACTAGGGCGTAGAAGAAAGGCCCATCTCTAATGTCCTCGCAAATGTGGTGGTGCTAACAATGTGGAGGCCTTTAGTGTTCCCTTTGCTATCCATGACTGCTTTACTGCTGCCTTCTTTTTCGCTCAGGTGGTGGTTTGGGTGGCAGAGGAGTGAGCTGAATCCTCTTGCCATCATGCAAGAAAGAGCACGAATTAGACTGGTTATAAATAGTAACATCCATATCAAAAAGCTATGGTCTGTCTAAAATAATGTGACATGTATCCATAGATACCACATCACACTACAAGGTGTCCTTATATGGTTAGAAATTCAATGCAAACTTGACACCTCTAAGTAATTGGAAGTGATGAAGAAGCATTAACCCACTCAACTCTGTACAGTCTAGGGTGGGGAATGGGCAAAGGTCCTAAGTGGGAGATAGTATCGTTTGAAATTATATTCATGCAATTCCCACTATCGATGACAACTTTGCAATTCTTTTAGCCACTTTTGACATATGTTTGAAAAATGTTTTTCCTACGCAAATCATCACTACCCTTTGGGTGCGCAAGAGCACACCTTACTACTATCACACATGATGTATTACCCTCTCCATGGGGCCTAGTGGCCTCTTCCACAATGATAACTCTCTGACTGTTCGCCTCAAGGGTGGCCTCATCACTGGCTTTGCCAACAGGCTCATAAACCTCCTATGGCCATCCTTCATGCTCTTTGTCGACATCCTCGCCTTCTATAAATAGGGGTTTAGAGGGGGCTTTTGAAGTGTTGTGCAGCAACATATCCAAACCCTTGACATCGGCAACACCTAATGTTACTGTTTACCCTTGATCTCTCTACTGACACAATCTTTCCTTTATCGACATTGGATGCAATTGTCGCTTGTCTTTTAAGTTGTTGACTATGAAATGTGGATTTAGCCCATATTCATACTACCTAGTGGGTTGTGGTTTGAGGTACCTCTCTAATTATTATACTATCTGATAGGCATGATCCAAGGAATTTATGTCATGGGGAATAATTTCGTTGACATAAATTCGTTCTTGAGCTCAAGGTGAAGGCCTATCCTAAACCCAGACAAGGTCACAAAGGGATTCTCCCTCACATTGCACCTCATCATAAACTCATTGAACCGAGCAATGTATTTAGTGATAGAGAAATTTCCCTGATGTAGGTTTTGCCACTGATCTAGTAACCTAGAATGGCAGGACAAGGGAACAAATTTCTCTGTCAGCCTTTCCTTCATTTCTCCTAAGTGGGAATGTGTGGATGCATGGCTGCAGTTTGCTGATGCTCTAAATTGGTCCAATAGAGCCTTGCTTGACCAATTAGTTTAATCTTGGTAAACTGGACCCGCTGCTCTTTAGACATTTTAGACCAGTCAAAGTAAGGATCCATGTTAAAATCCAGTCAAGAAAGCACTTTGGGTTCAGTTAACCATCATAGGTAGGGGCCTCTAGCTTTGACAAATTTTAGGCCCCAATTTTCAGCTATATGTGGCTTATAATTGCGATGATGGTGATTACCATCTTTGTGGTTACCTTGCTCATGCATTGCTAGTCCAGTACATGCATTACCTATGAGAGTTTCTGGTTGCGACTCTAAGGCTTCTATGTGGCAACACTAATCATCTAAACACATTGTCATTTCAGTATATTGGCTGATTACACGATCATTCAACTCAGCCAATTGTGCCTGAATTTCCTGAAGGATTTTGTTGAGTTGTGAATCCATTGGCTGATAGGATTGACCACTACGGGTAGACATACACTATGATGACTTGACACCTTATAACCAACACCTATATGTAATGCTCTAAATCTAAATGGAATGAGCACACAAAATCTCTAAAATGCAACTAAACGCAATGACCAATATTGCGCTTTGCAGAGTTTTTGTGGATTGAGCTATGCGGTTAACTAGTCGGGGGTGTAGGGGGCGGCGTGCTCTTACATCGGGGGCGAAGTTCCAAAAGGTAAAAAAAATAAATCATGTTCTGTAATATAGCGAAACATGGAAGTGGGGGACGACATTCATTAATGGAAGTAAGTTGGATAGTGGGCCTTTTCCTATGGGATAGGAGGCCAATACTGCTTCAATGGCTGTGGGCTTATGAATTCCTTTGTTAACCTGAATTGGCCATTGTCTTTTCGGGTTCCCCCACCTAGGTAGGAAATAACTTATTTAGACTATAGCGACCCTTTGGAGAAGTGGGAAAGGGATACGAATGCAAACTAATGTAGATCCTAAGTAATCTTATGCTCTGATACCAAATTGGTGTAGGACAACATGCAAAACAGCCTAATCTATATTTTGAGATTAGATACAAATTAATTTAACTAATAAAAACATAAATTAAACTACCACTAGCATTCTTGATCTGCAGAAAGCAGCCTAAATAAAGCATGAATGGCCTACAAAGAATTAAAGGATTTGCATATCATCCCTGATCTTTACCCTATTAAGATAAGGTCAAAGTTTTAATATAGATTGTCCTTCTGATTGATGAATGGTCTTGATTAAGCTTCGGATCTAGGGTTTCAGGGATTTAATGCAAAATAACAAATAGATTGCTACCCATGAGATCATGTAACCACACATAGCACGGTAATCCTCCATTAAAAGATAAAGTGAAAAAATTACTGACTTACAGAATAGGATGAAACGATAGTAATTTGGTCTCATATCGAATGCGACTTCATGCCCATGGGAAAGACAGTTAGAAGGAATCCACCAAGTCTAATGAAATTTTCATTCATTATTCATCAAAAATTCCTTACACAAAAGAGAAAAGGATCTTAAGTAGGGGACATTCAATCCTATCTAATAAAAAGACAAAATTGTCCCCCCTACTTAAGTCACAATATACTAAGAAACCTCATATCCGTAGTGGAAAATATCCAAAGTAAAACTAAACTATAACATAACATGAAAAAAAATGTGGGATGATGGTCCCCATCAAGTATCATCAAGTCAAAAATTACTATTGGGCTGAGATTACCCCATATACAACTTTATAGAGCTCCTCTCTTTGCCTATGTTTTGCGGACACTTCTATTTCCCCCTGTTATCCATGTTGGACAAGCATCAATGTGGTGCCTGTGTTGACACTTCCAAATGTTTTTCATGTGGAACTTTGTAGACTTTCAATGGAGCTGCTGTATTTTTACTTTACTTCTTCCCTAGATTTTGTTTAATTTAACTTCCTTGCAATATTTATTTATTTATATTTGCTGTGTCCACCTGCCTGGTTTTTGAGGAGCTGCCATTCAGACACCCATGTCAGTGTCCCAGATGATAGCTTAGCAAGAGGATACCATAGTTGGTTCTCAATAGGAGATTTGAAACTTGCTTAATTCCGAAAACTTGCTTAATTCCGACATTTGATCTAGTAGTTGCAAGAGCAGGTTCTCTTAAGAAACTCACACTTAAATTGGTCAAATCTCATGAAGAGCACAACAAGGCAGGCTCTCTTTGATTTTGGGAATCCTATAGCAAAGAGTAGTTTTTGAAGCTTTGCACCTTTCCCCTTTCGCTTAGCAGTAACTTACAAAGGGACCATTGCATTCGGCCAAGATACCTGCTGATTAATGATATTCAACAGCTTACAGAATAGAAAGAAAAAACCGGTCTGATGCATTTTATCCCCCTTGCTCTAATGTGAATTATCTTTGGTTGTTTTGACTGTCTAGCTTGTGAACTAGGCATTATATCCCACGATACTGTACCAAAGATCCTAAAGCAGGGACCACTGTCATCTGAAGATGAGAGTTGGCGTCATATATTGAGGAAGTTCTGGAATAGAGGAATTCTCGTGATTGTAGTTCAGTATTCCGTTCTGGAATCTTTTCTAGTCACCCCAAATTAGATGTACTGATGTAGTTTTGTTTTGAAGAACTTCCATGGCTCCACTGAACACCGCTAGTAGGGTTTTAAGATCAAGACTTTGGATGTTCTGGGCACCTTGTGTTGGTATAACCAGTTGCTTTTGTACATTGAAGTGGGTGTAGGATAAATACATTACATCTTTTGAGGTGCTACTTATGAAGATCTAATGTATTTATTCTACTGAAGTAATGTGGGCACTACTTATGAAGATCCTTCCCTTAGGCTTCGACTTGTTGTGGACATGGTACATGGCTTTTGTACATTTCTGCTGTTACCAAATTGTTGGAAATTTCAGTACTGTCTTATGGACCTTGGGAGGACAGTTGATAAAGTTGGGGATAAATACACTGAAATGGGTGTAGGATAAAGACATTATATAACATTTTATTCTGAATAACTTCCATGGTTCTGAAGACTGTCAGTAGGATGCTAGGACCAAGACTTGGATGTTCTCAGGACCTTGTGTAGATACAAGTGGCTTTTGTACATGAAGTGGGTGTAGGATAAATAGTTGCATCCTTTGAGGTACTAGGATGGCACTTCACAGCTTAAGATAGAACTGCAAAAGAAATATGGGCACTACTTAGAAAGACAGCTCTTAGGCTTCGACTTTGTTGTGTGGATTCTATGAATGGCTTTTGTACATTACGGCTTGTTGCCAAGTTGGAAATATCAGTGCCGTCTTATGGACCTTGGCAGGATGGTTGGACAAAGTTGGAGATAAATACATTGAAGTGGGTGTCAGATGAAAACATTATATAATGTCTTGTTTTGAAGAACTTCCATAGCTCTACCGAAGACAGAGTAATGCTAGGACCAAGACTTTTGGATGGTCTGAGCACCTTGTGTGGATACAGCAAGTGGCTTTTGTATGTTGAAGTGGGTCTAGTATGAATGCATTATATCTTTTGAGGTGCCAGGATGGCTCTTTCCAGCTGAAGTTAGATTTGCTGAAGAAATACGTGCACTACTTGGGAAGAATACATCTCTAGGCTTCTACTTGTTGTGTGGGTACAACAAGTGGCTTTTGTACATTACTGCTGTTATCAAATCGTTTGAAACACCAGTACTGTCTTAAGGACATTGGGAGGACAGCTGGACAAAGTTGGGGATAAATACGTTGAAGTGGGTGTAGGATAAAAAACATGACATAACCTCTTGCTTTGAAGAACTTCCTTGGCTCTATTGAAGACTGCTGGTAGGGTGCTAGGACCAAGATGTTTGGATGCTCCGAGCACATTGTGTGGATACAACATGAAGGTTTTGTATATTGGGGTTGATAATTCATGAGAGCAGGGAGATTGAGAGGGATGTTACCTAAATAATTTAGGCGGGTTGGAACAAATGGAGATTTACCTCTTGAGTTTTGTGTGATAGGCTGGTGCTACTCAAATTGAGAAGAGAATTATATAGATAGTTGTAAGGTCGACTATGCTTTATAGATCAGAGTGTTGGGCTATTAAGGAACAACATGTACATAGGATAAGCATAGCCAAAATGAGGATGCTGAGATGCATGAGAGGCATGACAAGAAAGGATATAATTAGAAATGAAAACATTATAGAAAACTTAGGAGTAACACCAATGGGTAAAAAGATACAGGAGGGTAGACTTAGATGGTTTAGATATATCCAACGGAGATCGAAAATGGCATTGGTTGGAAAGAGAGAGTCGATCCAAGATAAAGACTCTAAAAGGGCAAAAGGAATGTCCAAAAAGATGTAGTTAGAAGTGGTGAGAAAAGATTTAAAAACTCTTGGACTTAATGAAACAATGATACTTGATAGAGGTGAATGGATGAACAATATTTGTGTAGCCGACCCCTAATCGAGTTAAGGCTTTGATGATGATTTGAAGTTATAAAACTTAAGAAGAGATTCAGTAATCCATTTGTTATCATAGATTCACCCTTTAATTGTCATTCGGTCACTACACTTGTCAAAGAGAGAAGACCTTTTAGGGATCACTTTGAGATGTTAGAGAAAGATAGGAGAAGATGTTATTGTTGATGAACCTCTTTTAGATGATGATTATTAAAGTTATTCCAAACTGGTAAGTCGTAAGGTTGCTAATAGATGGCTGGGTTTCATTCACGAGGAAAATGATTATATAAAAAAGAACCAAGTTCGGTTATATGATGATTTACCAAAAAGAATAGTTGCAATTAGTTGTAGATAAATTGTTAAGAAGAAATTAAATTTTAATGGTTTCATTGGGAAGTATAAGGCTAGAATTATAGCCAAGGGCTTTATTTAGATTGAGGGGATCAATTATAGGTAAACATTCTCTCTGAGGTCTAGGTTTAGCTTGATTAGTATCATGATGGCAATAGTTGCATACTTGAATTTGGAGTTACGGCAGTTACATGTTAAGACTGCCTTTTTCGACAAGGACTTTGACAAAATGGAATTGAAAATTAAGAGCATGTCTGAGGGGTTTTTGCCAATTTGATATAATATCATTTAAAATTATAAAATTTATAAAAGGAAGCAAGGACTTATCAATTGAGGGGTCAACAATATCGGTTCCCATAAAATAATTCTCTCATGTTCCTCTGGTCCTCTGTATAGCCAGATGGTTTACTTATGGAGGATGATATTAGAATTTTTGTTCTTTTCTTTTCATTTTGGAATGCTGAAAAGTAAAAAACTTTCAATGTTACTTGTCTATATGTATAAAAAATCTTTTAAAAAGGCATAAACTTGTACGAGAAATTCAAAAATAGCCCAAAACTTTTTAATATTTGAGGAAAAGACTCGAAATTGTAACTATTTTCTATTTCTAGCATAAGCTGTTAAATTCTTCATTAGTGTAACTCTCTAGCCAGCGTGCGCTGCCGATGTGTCAGTTGACCTAATACACTGCGAGCTGATTTGCCACATGAACCATGTCAAACCTTAAAATACATGAAATAATAAAGTATAGGACCAACGGTTCTTATTTGGCTGTCTTCTTCCTTACCCTTTTCCTATAAAACGAAGAGAACTTGATGGAATAGATACATTTGTATTGTTTCCAGAGATATTTTTACAGTACCCATGTTTGATGCCATTTATATTGATGCACATACACGACAAGCCTGAATTTTGCAAGACAATATTGGCGTAAACCTGTAAGATAGGTGTTCTTGAGAATCAACCTATGCAGACTCGAACAGTTTCCTATGTTGGAAGTGTATGCTATCATGAAATGAATTAAGCCCAACCCTTGTGGCATGGTCCCTGAGATCTCGCAACCGATTCCTACTTCGTCTGGGATCTGTACTGATTGGGATCCTCAGTGTGGATTCGATCCGATGCAGACCGATTGATAGAAGCCACAAGGATGGGAGTGGTTGAATAAAATAAGAGTGATTGAGGACGTGCCGACGAGCAATATGAACAGCTTTGAGTGGGAGCAGAGGAAGCATACAGTTTTCTGAAGGTTCAGGGAGGTGACTAACCTGATGTTTATTTTTATATGCAGTAATGTATAACATCCTTTAAATAAAATATTTAGCGATCATTGTATAGAATGATATATATCTAAGCCTTATATATCATGGCTGATTGAGTTTGCTGTGGTGTTGATGAAACCAGAGAGGTTCTAGAAGAGTGAGCTGGAGGTGAAACAGCACCTTGGGCATGTAGATCTGGGATTTGTTGAAGTCTTGTCAAATATAATGATTCTGTGCTGAAGAAGTGTTCCTCTCTAGCCTGTTCTATGAAGAGCCTTCGAAAGGAGAGGATGCTTATACTATAATGGATAGTTCCCATGAGCAGGAGTTCGGCTTTAGGTCCTAAGGGGCTATGATTAAGGAGTGCATTTTTGGCTTCTAATAGGATTAGGCAAAGTAAAAGGGGATGGCGCCGAATGCAAGTGGGAATAGATCATACCATTTTGAACACGGGACTAAACATTGCTTTTGGAGTGATAGAGACTGCTACGCTCTTGGTCATAGGCTTGAGTGGGTGTGCTTCCTACTTTTGACCTTTGACCATGTTGTGGGTCCACTGAGATCTTTTTGAGGATTTATTGTTTTCCATTATCGTCTTATGTTCAGGTATCGACATCCCATTAAGTGGCAGCATCGTTCATTTGATCCCAAGCTTTTATTTATTTAACCCACTGATTCTTAACTGCTGACTCGCAAAGGCCCAGGGAATGGAAAGTTTGCCCACAGAATGTCTTTTGAAGGTGTATCTTGCTTGCAATCCATGGTGGCCCACAAGTTTAATTAGAGTCTTGGACCATAGGATAATGGCTACGGCCATCACCAACCTCTGAGTAGCTTGATGGAAGGTCCTCTTAACTGACCCTGGACTCACAGTATTGAGAACTGGCACCTTCGCTTTCTTCTCCAGAAAAATAAAAAGAAAGGAAAAGATAATGGATGCCCACAGTTCCTGGCATTCAAGATTTTGCTTCGCCTTTTCTCTGATCATGCAATAACCGGTCCCCTTTTCTTTTTGGTACAAGTGAAGAATTATAAAGGAAATCACTCACCACTCTCCTAAATCTTTCGATGTCCTGAGATGGAGGGTGCTGACTTCAAATAGGGCGATCCAATATCATAAGAGAGATGCCTCTTTGTGCCAAACACAGGAGTGATAGGATCTTTGGCTAATCATGCAACCATTCTAGTGTGGAGCAACCCAAAACAAGTTATATCAGGCCTCTTCGCTGGTTATGAAGCCAGTAGCCTACTGAGATCACATGACAGTAGGCAAAACAGTACCTTTCAAAAGGAGGCATTTTAGAAGTGCTTGTATAAGATAAATATTGGCCATATACTTATATAGAATATTGTCAGCTTAGTGGTTGTGTTTATGGAGAACTCTATGGATTTGAAAATTGGAAGGTGGGCCCTTGGATTGATTCCTCCCACCACGGATGTGACTCGTTTAACAACCCTCTACTCAAAGGTTTACTACTCTACGTCAGTTAAGTCAATAGAGAGGTTTGGAGTTGTTATACAAATTATGAAGATGGATGGCCTTTATAACCTGATCTTGGACTCAGATTACTCAGAATTTACTCTGATGACGTCAGGGCAAGTTTGTGTTTCTTAAGTGGAGATGGATGATTCTGTCACTTCAAGCAATTGGGTTGCACTAATCGATTGTTGGTTTTCAAGGTGAAGAGCCGCTTGTTTTATATATTTACCACGTTGGATCCAATTTAACTTGAAAGAATTATATATTTTGTTAGATCAAGAGTCATTTTCCTGGTCCACGAACCGATTCTTCAGAAAGTTTGTCCATTTTGCACATCATAATTTGTGCATGAGCTGCATAATAGTGAGCAGTAGGATAAGTCCGGTAATGGGATTTGAATTTGGGTAGAGTAAATTCATGATTTCAACCAACTTTGCACAACCCCTCTGGTACTAATGACAAAAACTTACTGGAGCATGATGTCTCCATCCATTGTATCAATGAGAAAAACGTCTCAGATAGATCATTGAGTGACGGCTCTACCTAAAAAGTTTGCTAAAGAGCCCTCTAGAGGGAGTAAACATACACACACACACACGCTCTCTCTCTCTCTCTATATAGATACATACACACGTGGGGCTGCCGCTCCCCCTTTCCTGGACCCTGCATATTCGTGAGTTTTGTGCACGAGGGCTACCTTTTTTATAGACACATACACACACTCTTAGTACGTAAACTCATAATGTATATAAGTATATACACACACATTAGGAGTCTATATACCAAGAGGTGCGGACTGAGTAGAAAAGTCAAAAGCATCTGCGATGATCGGTGCATGCACAAACAAAAAAACGAGAAAAGAGACCCTTGATCTAACCAAATAGCATAATCCCTTAATCTTATTCTCTATTTACTTTCTCAGTATATATAATACATACTTATAGAGACAGCTGCCACACACACACACACATATATATATATATATATATATATGAGAGAGAGAGAGAGAAGAGGTTGCTTGATAAAACATTGTGTTACAGGACTGGTGTTCTAGGAACAATGTCACATGCCAAGCAAGAAAGGCAATTCATTGGGATCTATAAAGAGACAATCTGTGTGTTTTGTTGGATGTGTTTCTGGCCCGATCTGTTTCCGTGGTTGTTATTCCAGATATATATAGTTAGAGGGAGAGAAAAGAGACAAATCATAAAAAAGGAACATACTTATCATATAATTTCTATCTCATGTACAAATGGGTTGGGGGATCTAGTCTTACCATCCCAAGAGATAAACCGTCTCTCATTATCATTTAATATTTAGCGACGTCTTGGCTATTCCAAGGGGGGCACATGCACCTGTAGGTGATCTGACAAGCAAAACACGCCCCCGAATCTGCTGTCTCTCTTGACGTCGGGAACGGATAAAAAATGGGAAACTTTTCCATCATTTCCTCTTGCTTTCCACTGTTTAGAAACTATTTCTTCTAATTTCGAGCTTGGAATGATAAATAACTCCAATTTCCTGTAGTACGGGGATCTCTTTCGTCCTTTCTTTCTTACCTTGGTTACTTGTACCATATGAAAGCCACTACTTGTCTTGGACGTTGTACATGGAATGGTAGATATCCACAGCTCAAAATAAATGAGTGTAAGAAAAGGAAGGGAGGAATCGCCACGCTATATCTATTATATGTGTATTATTAATTTTTGTCTTTGCTTGTAGTTGCAAGATGTGGTCGGTAAGGCTGAGCCCCTGACCATATAACATAACCAAAGAAATTCCAAATAAACCCAAACCCAATGGCTTTCATTATCTTTGGCTCAATCAGTGGCGAAAGTGACGAGAGACATGGAACCCCACAACCGAGTCTCAGCAGGGTCACAGAGTATAGCGGACACCCGTCCTTGCACTTTCAGTCTCTTTCCCGTTCCAGCACAGCTGCAGCTGCAGCTGCCCTCATGTCCAAACATCAAGGTGAAGAGAGGAAAGCGTGCTTTTCAAGTGGTCTAGTGGTCAGGAGGAGGTTAGGAGGCATTTATTATATATGAGCAGTAAAGAAAGGGAGCGCCTTTGAATGAATGGGTGGGCATGGTATGGGCGAGTGCTCGGCATCTTTGCAAAGCCTATTCGTCTTTTCAAAGAAAAAGGTGTTTGGAGAGACCGAGATTGGTGGGAGTATTATCAGATAAAAGCAGCAAAGAAAGGAAACTACGCCATCATCTGGGCATAAAATCTATCTACTTGCCATTTGAGAAATAGAGGAACTGGTTAAATGCCTCTTACTTTGAGTAGACAAA
Source organism: Warburgia ugandensis (assembly GCA_035236585.1). Lineage (NCBI taxonomy): Eukaryota > Viridiplantae > Streptophyta > Magnoliopsida > Canellales > Canellaceae > Warburgia > Warburgia ugandensis. Next base: position 73,966,937 of record CP141128.1, on the reverse strand, counting down.
TGGAAATGTCACTCCAAATATTAATACAGCGAGTTGCTCCATCACACGTTTGTGTCGATTCACGTGGGCGTTGGTATCCAAGGTAGCAGAGTGGTAAGATGGGTCCCACACGCTGACAATCACAACTTTACTTCCATCTTTTCTTTTTCCTTCGATAGATTATTTAGTGAAAGTAGATGTTAGAAAAGAAGAAAATAATAGAAAAAGTGGGGAAAGCTGGGCGAGAGCTAAAGGGGTAAGAGAGTCCAAAGGATTGAATCTGTAATCAACAACTTTGCTGGTGTGATGGACCCACAACCAATGTCAGCACCCCATGTGACCCTCCATTAAAAATAACCGAAAAAGAAACCTCTCCGTGACAAAAGAAGACACAAAAGCAAACAAGAGAGAGAGAGAGAGAGTCAATCAAACAATGAGATAACTTGTGTTTTCCTTTTTACCCATTCATTTCAAATCTGTAGTGTTCTTCATCTGCTGGAAAGTGTCTCTATTGTATGTAAACAACAAAGTTTGGGGTGGGAAAATCCCGTCCCTGTTAAGTGGTGACTAGGTGATAGCTTTTCTACCCCCCTTTCTCGGGTCTGTCCTGCACTTGCACATGTTGTTCGAATCTTTCTACTTTCTTCTTCTGCTGCTGCTACCACTGCTACTAAAATACCTGTGCTGCTGCGGCTGCTTCCTGTGCTGATGATGCTGTACACACTGCTTCTCTTTCTTCACAAACTAACCTTTCTTTCTTTCATTAAAATGACCCACGAGATGGAAAAGAAGAGGGGGAAATACAATTAAAAGAGTCGAGATAGGAGTTATTTTCTCAGTAGAGATACAGGAAGAAGGTACATAAGAGAGAGAGAGAGAGAGAGATGACCCATGTCCTTCTAAAATCAGTGGTCTTGTCTGTATGTATGCATGTGTGTATGTAGTATGGTATTGATGGAGTCTCCTCTGGGTCTACGTATTGTACTAGTAAAAGTATCTGTAAAAACACACAAATTCAAACAAAACCATGAAAATGAGTTCCAATGTTGAAGTAGTCGTCTTATATCTTCTCTTATCTATGGATGAGCGTTGCAGAGCTAATTAAACTACCCGAGTAAGCGGAAGACAATCTCCCCTACTTGCATGCACGTCAGGTCTGTCACCTACATTCCTATAGCTCCGTGACCGGAAGAGAACCTGATAAGAAAAGAAAAAATACATCTACTAAATTTCTCACAAAAATGAAAAATCCAAACTCCTCCCAAGCAGTACTAGTTAAGTACCTGGGCATCTGGAAGAAGCACGATTTGAAAGAAGCCATGTCCAAGGTCGACGTCGCCGGGAATAATGACGTCGCCATTACGTTATCAGGAGGAGAGGTGGAAGAAGAACCCCTCTCAATTGAACTAGTAGTAGTAATAGTAGCGGTCTCAGAGAAGATTGAACAAGGATTCCCTACCGATTTAGTTGGGGATGCGAAAAGACTATCGGGGAGATTGTGCTCCAGACTATGTAGAGGAACAGAAAGAAATGCAAGCAAAGAAGACACCAAAACGGAATTTAGCCACTAGCCAAAATGGGTGCAAAACGAAAATCTAAAGATAGCATCTCCTCAAAAAATTTCCTTCATTTAGCATTAATAACTAGTCATTAATTCTGCCCAACAAAGTAAAGACTGTTGAGAGGTTGAATTGAAGAAAAGCAGCACTTTTTACCTTTCTTGGAAATCGTTTTCTCCATGTGGCCTCTCCTCGACGCCATTCTCATTCACAGTTTCCTTATCGGCTGGCTGCAGCGGGTTCTGATTGTGCTGCTGCAGCTGTTGATCAGTAGATGGGGAAAAAGTTGCAGCGGGACTGTTGCAGTTGTCTGTAAAAGCAAATTCTTTCATGATCTTCACAAATTTTTCTACTAACGTGATTCAAAAATGATAATTAAACTCGATTATTTACCTTCGGGTGCTTCTGGGCTGCTCCTATCCGATGGAATGCCCGCGTGGTTAAAAGGGTCATGAGGAGATGGAATGGGACTGGAGAGATTCCGCTTTTTCACATCCAGGAGTTGCAGACCCATTATTCTTCTCCCTTGAAGTTCAATGGCTTGTTGCAGGTCAGCTTGCTCTTCTAACTTCCTCCTCAGCAAGACTTCGTGGGAGTTGTAGAACATCCTAGCTCCTGAAGTGAAAACCACAACTGTGCGTGTTACTAACGATAAATGGATAACGATAATGTGATGAAATCAGAAGAAAGTAAAAAGAAAGGCTACCGAGTTGCAGGTCATAGGGGTCTCTAGAATCGAGACTGGTTGGAGTCGTACATGCAGAGAAATCTCCTCTCTCAGTCTGCTGCTGCTTCCTGCATGAGCAGAAGAGATAGAGAGAGAGAGAGATTATCATCTAAATTCTGTGACAATCCCACGTACACGATAAACAAGAGGCTTAGATTGATGAAAGTACTAATAAAACGGAGGCTAGCGAGAGAGAGAGGAGGGTGTGCCTGTACTTGTCCGGAACTTTGCCCTTTTCCTTGTAGGGCTTAACTAGCACGCGAGCATCGCAAACAAAATGTGGATTTCCCTTTGCAAGGATAAGTTTCACAGTCTCCGGGTAGACGAAGGTCACAAACCCGAACATACGTTTCTGCTGGTACGGGATCCTCACATCCTGTACAGGTCCGTAAATGCTTCACCACAAAACGGAACCAAAAACCATTTCTCAGTACATATAATCAGATATGAGTAAAGATTGAACGAGGGAAACAAAAAATCATCTGAAACCCATAAATCACAAACCTGAAGTAATTAGACACATCTTCTTCTCTAAAAGTACTATCAGCCGGAAAAGTCAGGTAGATCTGTCTAGAACCCGGATTAACCATCCCTCCACCGCCAATAGCAAAATCATTCCTATCCATCCTCATCGATCTGCTACTGAATTTATGGGAATCTTCCCCAAGCATCAAAGCCGCAGCTCTGCAAAATTCAAAATAACTTCACTCACTCTATCGACAAATACACAAAACAGGAAAAGAGGAAAAGACTGAATTTTTACCTCTGGGTATCATTCTGCTGCTGCTGCTGCTGCTGCTGTAACAGAAAATTCATGCACTTTCCGGAATAAGGAAAAGAAGCAGAGGTCGCCATGAGTTGAGAAGCACTGCCCAACCTCTGACTCTTAGATCTCAACAACTCCTGGCACTGCTCCACCACATCAAGCTTACCTGCTCCACCTACCACTGCATCGGCACCGGAATCCGGCAACCCGTGCAGAAACCTGCAATTGGTTCCGTTCTTACAATATCCTCTCGCAAAATACAAACACGGTTTCCATCCAAACCCAGCTCCGGCATCAGAATTCAAACAGATATCAGCAACGGAACAACTCCTTCGATGGCCATTGGCAGCCCCCCAGTTCGTCGCATATGGAAACATCAAACTATCGTTATTGTTAGGGCTTCTTCCTTCTGTACCCCCAATAGTATCTGGGTAATATAAATCGCTACCGTTTTTGGGTCCGATAGGAAGTGGATGCATGGAATTCGGCGAACCAGAAGCATTGTTGAGGAAGGAAAGTTGATCTTGGAGTTGAAACTCATCGATTAGATCGCCACCATAGTAAGATGAAGGGGTGGAAGAAGAAGATGAAGAAGAAACCACGTTGATGCCGTTGATGGCAGGGTATGTAGATGAATTGTTACTGATTAGTTCTTCTGCAGCGGTTTGGAAATCGTCGTTTCTGGGGAAAACGATGGAAGGAGAAAGAGCAGGAGCAGTAGCAGTAGCCCAAGAGGAAGAAGACGAAGATGGAACACTCAGGGAGTAGGGTAGTCCTCCAAGGCCCAAAAGCCTAGAGGAAGAATTTTGCCTCGTTGTGGAAGTAGATAAGAAGGGAGATGAAGAAGGGGTGGTGGGTGTGGAAGGATTTGTGGAAGGAATAAGCCCAAGTTCTTTTCTGGCTTTGAGGACCACCGAATGGAGAAGTGCTTCAGGACCAAAGGCGAGGCGGATCATCTCCTTCTCGCCGTGATCTTGTATCAGTAGAAGCCCCATGATTTTGGGGGCATTTTCAGGATCTAAGGTCTGAATCCTGGAGAAAACAATCCTTGTAGCTTCATAAGCGTCCATGGCGAATAGTTGTTGTGTATTACTCCAAACCCACTTCAGAAATCCTGCTGTGGAAAGAGAAAAAGAGGAAGAAAAGGAAAAGGCAAGGTTCTCGTGTGGAAATGAGAGAGAGAGAGAGAGAGAGAGAGAGAGAGAGAGAGAGAGAGGGAGGGCTACTGCTGCTTCTGGGTCTTGTTAAAAGGTAATGATGATGTAAAGGGTCGAGAAAAAGAAAGAGGGAAAGAGGTAAGATGCCTGATGCCTGCGAAATTAAATCTGCATCAGTTTCTCCGTATGACTCACCATGAAAAATGAAATCCTTTCCAGTTTCCAGTATTGGGACTTGCTGCTCTTTCCTCTTGATTTTGCTCTCAGTAGAGAGCTGTTGGTCTCTCGTTTCTATCTATCTGAGCAGCACTGGTCGAATAGGTGTTGAGTGGTCCAAGGAGGCTGAGAAGAAGCATCTTCTCTATCTGATTTTACTCTCAGTAGAGTCTCCTCAGCTGCTGCTGCAACTGCAGCAGCATCAATTGCTGCTGCTAGTCATAACTCTCAAGCAAGGAAGAGAGAGGAGATAGACAGGGAGTTTTGCAGCTGCAGTTGAGTGCGGCCTCTATTGGGTGGGTGTGAGATGGGTCTCAGTTTCAACTGATTTCTATATATCTCTCCATATCTCTGTGTCCTTTGCCCCTTCACCCTTCTCCCTCTGCTAGCAAGGGAGAGTGTCTGTAGATCCAGATCTGCTTCAAATAATGCACGTTCCTCCTCACCCTAGGGTCAATGCAATCACCACCCCCTCTCTTTCTACCCCTTACTAAATTCCCTTCCCTGAACCATGGGCACCACTTTCTCTCATGCTGTTGTCATCGCTACTCTTTTGCCCTCTCTCATTATTATATCACAATAATAATCTAATCCCTCACCCACACCCACACCCACAAGAGAGAGAGAGAGAGAGAGAGAGAGAGAGAGAGGATGTATTGTTGATGTATTGTGTCAAAATCCTTGAATATATGGATCTTGTGCTTCTCCCTTCTTCCCTGTCGTTCTGTAAAGGCAGGCCCCACTATATAAATGATGGATGTATGTCGTTCTCCCTTTTTTATCACCCTCTCTCAAAGTGTCTCTTCTTCCACTGCCGTTGTTAGACCAGCAAAGACGAGAAATACAACCAACTTTGTGTTCCGAAAGGGAAAGCCAAGCAGTGGGCCCGCGCCTTTCACATGCCTCTCCGTCCACTTGTGTCTATATTAATCGGATTTTCTCTCTCTCTCTGGATTCTTGAGGCTTCACAAGTGAAGTGATAATCTTAACACGCGTGTTTGATTTGCTTCACGTGTGGGAAGAAGCAGTATGTGATGTGAGAAAAAAAAAGAAGAGATTTTTTTTCTGGTCTTTTCCTTCTCAGAACCTTGCATAAGTAGGAGCTTGGGCTGCCCTTTTTGGCCTTTCGCAAACCCCGGTAGCCAAGGTGGCCTCTTCGCGTCGGGCGATCAAAAGCCACGTCCGGTCTATTCACCGTGGGTCACCCCCTTCGTTACTCCCCTTTTATGTTACAACTAAGATGAAGATCAAAACATTCTGTTCCAAATTATTAGGCACTTATTTTTAACCCCACCAACGCTTCAAGTTAAAACCCATTCCACATCTCTACTCTATTTCTGGGTGGAGAAAGAAAGAAGAGGAATGCCCCCTTCTTTGGATGGTGGGTCTCTGGCTGGGGCCCCAAAACTTACTCGTGAGTGAGTGAAACAATCACAATTGTCTACTCTAATGTATCTTGGCCATCAAACAGAGTCCTCTCTCGTCACTGTCCCTTGTGTCTTTCTTATGTAGGCAACGTAGTGTTCTCACCAATTCCATCTTGATAAGATGATCCTAATCTCAAATCCATACTCTTTCTCAATAAAAGTAATTCATCAACGGTCCCCAAATTACAATTGGTTGTTCCTTTGGTACTTAACTGGATCCAAAAGAGGAAAGGAGCCTTATTAATAATATGTACAAGCAAGGATGACGGGGGCCTCCTCAGTCATCACTCCTAATATTATTCATTTTAGATGATGCTGTTTCTTCCCTTGTTTTTTTATCTTCCTAAGCCGTGTATAAAAGGATGCTTACTTATTGCTTGGGATACTAATAAATAATTGCTTGTTCCTTCCTCTTAAATTATCAGCTCCCTCTCCCCTTCCCAAAACCAGTCTGCAAGGAGGAATCTCTCACTTGGGTGACCAGTTTTGGAAACTGCATGTGTGTAGCGTCCATCTCTGAAAAAAAAAAAAAGTTCTCAATTTTTGCAGCCAAAGCTGGCGTTCTTCCTCTTGATTTCTTTGCCGTCTTTCTTCCCTGCTTTCTTTCATCAACCAAACCATATAGCAAGAAAGCAAAACTTAAAGGCTATCGCATTGACTAACGGGTGATTTTGGTCTGGTTTATTTCCCAAATAAGCGATGAGGTAGTTTAGACTATGTGTTTCTTCTAACTTATGGTGCCACCAGGTCACTGATAGTCCATTGGGAACTGTAGATGTTTGCTGGTGTTCCAAGAGAACCTCGAAACAGAGTGAGTGGGCTGTCAATATCAAATAAGTAGGGTGGAGAGTGGTTGATGAACATTCGCTTTTGTAAAACAATGAGGGATGGTAGTTTAGACTTTGGAGCATGTTGATGAAATAATTGGACTAGTTTCATGTGATCATAAAACAGGCAAAAGGAATGTACCATCATGGGTTGCAAAATAGCTAGTAAAGCAAGACTAGATGTTCCTTACAGGTGGCCCCATCTTTGTGACTCTAAAAGTGTTTAGATCATTGGTGAAATTGGCCCAGCAAGAGAAGCCAACGACAGATGAACGCTCCAATTATATCCACAGAGAGGGTCCAATTCAAGTGCCATCCAAATCTCTTTTCCTAGAACAGGATATGGGTCATGGATGCACAGCAGACGACACTAGCTAGTCATAACTCCTTCCCACTCGTTCAATAATCAAACTCCATTATTTGGTGCCAACAGATGTCCACGGCAGTCGGTCCCAGACAACTCTCGGAGCTTCCTCTATAGGCTTGGTCTTAAGAAGTAGAGAAATACTATTTGAACTGAGTTCAAGGACTCACTTTGAAACCCTACCTAGTTAAGCCCCGTTTGGATGATCTGACATGTTCATCTTATTCATCCTCTCTCAAATAAGCTAAACAACAAAGTACATGTCCGTTAGATTATTTGATTGAGTCAGATCATTCAAAGTTGGGGTTTAACTAGGCGGGTTTTCGGAGTCAATGCTAGAACTTAGTTCGGATAGCATTTCTATTAAGAGCGAGAGTCTATGAATGATTTGCTCTGTAGTTCTTCGCTAATACCGAAAAAAAAAAAAAAAAACTCAAATAGGTATGCAAACTGAACATGAAGGTTCTCTGGTGTTGGCGAATCCCTTCACCTCACTGGATGAAAAGCATTGCCCTATTATTATCTGAACATCCGTTGCACCACACAGTGTACGGATCGAGATGCACTAATAAGTGGGCCAACATAACTGTGGATCCAAACCGTTCAGCTCGTATATATTCAATACCCAAATGTTTTGTCCACCGGATGATTTTAAATGTCAGATTAGTTAACTTTTTTGTACTTTATTATTTCTACTGACCTCTCTAATCCCTTCATTTTCCACTGCATGATAATAACGGCTGACATCACTCCATTTATATATTTCTACATGGCCAACATAAGACACTGCTTGCCTTGCGAAGGATATCCTTTTATGGTACCATTATTCAGATGGTTTCCATTTATTAGAGCTAGGTATGGTAATGGGTCCGATCTTTTAATGAGACCCAGTATGACTAGTAAAGGTCAAGGTAGGATTAGAAAATTTATGACTTGAGCAGGATTAGGGTAAAAAACCTTAACCTAAAAGAGGCAAGAGTTGAGTTAAGGTCCATGATGAAAGCCACGGGACCTAAGTAGCTTATATACTCTTATTTCAAATAACAAAAATGCCCTCAAATAAAATTTTCAAAAATATATATAACTATGAGGGATTATGGTATTTATAGTAATCTAAAACAACTAAATCGGTCCACAGCAGATTGGCATAATGTTTTTATCGGTACATACAAGGGGGCTGTTATTATGTTCTTAATATAATATAAGTTTGGTGTACTATATTTTTTATGCATATATGTATATGTTTGTGCTTGTCCTTAAATGTTTTATCCTTTTCTTAGTATATAAATGCTTGTTTTTATCTACTCAGTAAATATCACCATCTGCTACCTTTTCTGGCAATGATTTGCCATGGAATTTAACTTTAATCCACTTACTTACTAGAAATCAAGAAACTATTGAAGTATTTAATTCAGAATCAATCTTACATTAGAGTAACTGGATACTTTATTGTTTATATTAATATAAACTTTGAAGCAGTGGCTATACAAGTCTAAAGCAACTCATATTTTTTGCATGATGAGGTCCATCTATAGATGATTTACCTGCATCATTTAATTCCTTGTGATTTGGATGTTTCCCTAGTCCAATAAACATGAAGAGGGGCATCAAAGATGTTTTCTTTGTTTCTGAATATAAATAATTGTTTAAAATGTTGTTAGTCATCTGTGAAAAGAAGATTTCTTTAGACGTTAGAATAATCCAATTTGCATGCTTTTTTTTTTTTTTTTACTAAAAGACATTCAAAGTCAAAGAAATTAGATGAACTATTTATACATGGACTCCATCATACAAAAAGTAAGAGTACTATAACACAAAATGCTTTGATTTAGTATTCCTCTTCTCAATATTGCAAGCAAGCTTCGGTCAATTAGGGGATGCAATCCTTTGACCTGTGTGGGTTAGGGGTAGAAAAGTTTTTAAGGTAAAAATTCTTTGACCTGAGCAGAGATAGAGTGAGTTAGAAGCATGAGAAAATCACTAGAGTCAAGGTTGGCCACAAATCCGGCCCGAACGCAACGGGCCCTTGCCATCCCTAATTAGAGCCCACAAGATGTTGGAGGCTTAAATTTGTGCCCGGATTAACCGATCAAGGACTTTTGCAGGCTCATATTATTGGAGAGGAAAATGTGGTGTCCATCCTACAATAACTCAATTAAAACACGTAACCCTAATGACGCATGTTGAAATGTTAATTGAAGGATAAGCCATTAGTTAAACACCCAAAATCAATGCAAAAGACAGCTTTATATATTTAAAGCACCACACTGCAAAAGTGCTGTCTTACCATATCAAGCCAATCGGCTCTCCGAAGTCCACGTCTCAAAGGTTAAAGTTTTTTGGGGGAGAGAGAGAGAGAGAAATCAGCAGTCACATCAGCTCATCATTCATGGCAAGAAAGAAAACGAAAGATCTCCACCCCACCACCACAACAACACATACAGGTCCAAAGCCAATGTCGGAAGAGGATGAAACGATTAGGAATCCAGTAGACTTACTAATTTGCAGCTCTAAATATGGGAGATGCTGTTTGGCACTTGGATGATTCATTCGCCTTAAAAGGTTGCCAGCCGTTACCTCTGCGTTTGAAGCCGCCTTCAATTGCAGTGCAGCGGAGATCACAAGTTTGACAAAGCCGGGAAAAGAAAAACCTAAGTGGCTGTTACACTCCACCTATTTCCTGCTTTGGTAATTGCTTTATCTGCACCATATCTAACACCTCCTACACACTCAGTCATATTCACTTACTTGGAGGGCATGGCATTCAGCTCCCTCTGTCATCGGACCCACCAACCCAACTCACTCTTCTTAACAGTATCTCGTAGGGCCCCCTTTTAAAATTAATTGTTTTCATTAATTTCTTCCACTTGAGTCTGCAATTGCACATAAATTTGCCATTTTAGTGCCTTCTGTTCCGTCATCAAGTGCCACCTTGAAATGACAAGAGTGTGAGGGACCTTTTACACTGGCACGGTTAATTGAGGTTAGCATGAGAATGGGAGAACTACAGTTTTGAGAAGTCAGGATTCAGGTGGACTAGTAATTGGTTCTCCTTTTCTTGTTTTTCTGCTTCATTTCTCCCTTTCTCTTTTCTTGGACGTCTACTTGGCTTGATTTAGTGGGTTTCCAGACACTTATTGAAACCTCCAGCTAATTGATGTTGTTTGAAAAAGTTTTAAGCTCCAAAAGTCATAAGTACTTCAAAAGTTTCCCATTTTCATGGCAATCACGAATTTAATAAAAGAAATTATGGATTTAGCAAATTAAACACAAATATGTTGTGATCAGTTTCTAAAGAAAAAATAAGAAAAAAACAACAAGGAGATAATCATTTTAAGTGGATCAAACCACCTATTCCAGGTTCAATTTGAGAAGAATCCAAATCTTTTAACTCAAAGTGGTGTTGAATAAATCTTTCTTTGGATGATCTTGCCCATTCATCTTCTTCATCGTACCCAATTTAGGGCAGCTGCAAAATCATATCATCCAAAGGTAGGGTTTCAATAGAGGGGTCATCGACTCAATCTCAGAAGCACAGTTCGGATAGCATTTTAAGACAATTAGAACTAGTGTTACTAGTTAGCACGACTCTTAAGCAAATATAAATAAAAATGCTTACAAGGACTTGGCTTTTATTTAACAACTCATAAACTTTGTATTGATAACTACACCATATATATATATATATATATTTGAAGTTAGGTAATTTTATTAAAAATTGCACCACGTATGTGGATACTATTATTCCACGCCCTTTGAATTAAATTTTGTTCTTAAGGTTTAAGTTAGATCTTCAAGTCAGTTATACAATCAATAGATCTTGTACCAAGGATTGAAGCTTGACGGAAGTAGGTTATTATTGCAGTGGCTTGTCTTTGGAGACCTTCTTGAAAGAGAGACTTGTGATTGATTATATGATATTAGATCATATAAGCATTTTAATTAACAATTAGTACACATCCAATTGTTCTCCTCTTCGTAAGTGGAGTTACTCCATGAAAATTACTAGGTCGCATGGAGAATGATCCAAACATGACAAACAATAAGTGTGTTTGATCTAATTCTTCTTTAATGTAATATCTGTGACACTATCATGAAGAATACCATAATGCATGTGTCCAAGAAATAAAGTTGAAAGGGACTAAATCTAGGAAAATTGATAAATATAAGTTCTAGTACGTAGGAAAGGATAATAGACAATCGAAGTGGTTTGAACAAATGGAGATGTGCCTTTGGAGTTTTGTATGAACAGTGGGTGCCACTCAAACTAAAAGAAAATTTTTATAAGATGACTGTAAGGCCGAGCATACTCTATGGATTAGAGTGTTGGGTAGTTAAGGAACAACATGTACATAGGATAAGCATAGCCAAAAGATGTTGAGATGGATGAGTGGAAAGACAAAAAGGAATAGAATTAAAAATAAAAACATTAGAGAAAACTTAGGAGTCATACCAATAGGTTGCAAGAAGAGGGAGGGTAGACTTAAATGGTTGCATATGTACAATAGAGACTGAAAATGGCACCGATTAGAAGGAGTGAGTCAATTCAAGTTGAAGACTCTAAAAGGGCAAGAGAAAAGCCCAAAAGGATATTGATAGAAGTGGTGAAAAAGATTTAAAAACTTTTGGACTAAATGCGGCCATAATAGTTAATAGAGGGTGATGGTGTAACAATATTCTTGTCAACAACCATTAATCAAGATAAGACTTTGATGATGATGATGGTGGTGGTGGTGTCAACAAATATAACTCCAAAAAACTCTTTGTTGAGATGGGTGGATTTAACTTTTTAAGATATAGTTTCCATAGGCACTTCTCATTCCATTAATTGCTCCTAGATTGGTTTTAATCATTGCATCTCATCAGTCGATTGTTTTGAGGTGGGTGTTAATAGTGGTTCCATCTTGCCTTCAACTTCTACTAACATGAATTTCTTGACAATTTCTTCTATATCTTTTGATCATTATATTGATTACTTTTGACAAAACTTAATATCCCTTTCCATAAATTAAATGGTTGCTTCCGTTGTCTTGTACAATCCATCATCTATATAATCCATGATTGAAATAAAAACCATTGAAAAGAGCAGAAAAACCTCAATGAGTTGGGAACTGTCAATCAACTATTAGTAAAATCCAAAAAAACGATAGTAGAAATTAGATAGAAAATTGAAAAAACTATAAAAATTGCCATAAACCTACTTTTGGATCGCTACTTTTATATTAATACTATAAAATAATTTTTTAGAAATAATAAAGTAAAAAAAGGATGAAAATGATGACACAATTTGAGAAGAACCAAGATCTACTAACTCATAATGGAGCCAAATCAATATTTTCTCATTGATTTCTACACACACACACACACACACCTACATCTGTGCACAAAGTTGAACCCTGACTAGCCAAATGATACACTGCTTACACTAAATGTACTTAGAAGATTTTGGCTTGACTTCTATAAAGACTTCGACACCATTATATAAAACACGCGATTTTTAGTTGTAATCCTTATATTAAAAGTACACTATCACAACTGAAGCTTGTGGTCTGCCCTTTTCCTAGACCTCGCATACAAGAGAGCTTCATGCACTCGGCTATGATCCCAATAGGAAATCATACTTACAAAGTTCAAATTTGAGAATAGGTCAAAATTACAAAAAAAAATTCATAAAATTTGGGTGCACATATGGAAAAACATCAGGACTTTCTCAATCATTCTTTAATAAAACATCCTACTTCTACCTTACAAAAGAATTAGGAAAAAAGTTTAAAAAATACTACTAGGATATGAATTGTTTTTTAATTTGCAGTTTTTTTACTAGATCTCATCACACTAATGTTATCTTAACTGAATATTCCTAGAACCTTCATCCAAAAACTTGTATTTAGGGTTTTGCTCAAAAAATGTGCACCATTGGCCTTTGGTGAGTTATATTTTGTAGACGAAATAATCACTTGACCTAGGACAAAAGCCATGTGGATTAGCTATTAGTGGTATACAAGTTTATTGATATCAATATATATATATATATATATATATATCTTCCCATATGCTTCATAAAGTGTACTTCTTCATTGATCGATAAAGTGCCTTGTTGATTATTTGCGCTTTTCGAACATCAAATTTTGAACTATGATTTCAAGATTACATAGCGGTAAGTAGTCAAAAGTTAAAGTCTTTGTATTGGATTTAATATTATTTCATGGACTCTCTACTAGATAATTACTTGCCTACATTATTTTTTGAGAGGTACTTGCCTACATCATTAAAATTTGTTCTCATTGGATATTCTATTTTCTCTTATATTTTTACTTTCTTCTTTCATGATATCTCTTTTCATCACCAGCTAGATCCATGTTAGTTTTTTCTTGCTAAACTAGGGGGTTGATCATGTAACTTGTTTAACCAAATCAACTTTGAAAGGTACTCTCATGTAAGAGGGTACTCTTTAGGCTATGGTTTGCACCATCTTCTCTCTCTCCCAATATCCATCTATGTTTTAGTTTTCAAGAGTTTATCTAGTTGAGATATTCTCTATTCTCTCTCTCCTCTTAGATTTTGCCAGTTTTTACATCATTCTATTCTCTTCTCTTTAGAGTTTTTTAGTTAGTGTATCACGCTATTTTGGTTAGTTATTGAGTTTGCCCATTTTGGTACGCTCTTCAAGGGTTCTTCTACTTGTGTGAAGTTCTCTAGTTCTAAAGTTTAAGTTAGGAAGACTAGTGTAATACCCCTAGCAATTTACGCTATTTTTGCATCCATTTAACAAAAATAATTGGACATTCTATAGGAAATGAACCATGTTAAATGTTTTCCTTTATTTAAAATATTAAACGAAGAAATTTGTAAGAAAATTTGATACCATTAGATTCTACTCAAAAAATGGAATCCAATGCCTCGAAGAACGCCGAAAATGGAGGTCGTATGAAGAAGTTACGGCTGTTTAAAGACTAGGGGCATTTCTATAATTTAAATTAAAAAAGAAAAAGACAGAAAACGCAAGGGGCCATTTTGATAACGGTACCCCGTCTTCTTCTTCCTCCCGATTTCTCCAGAAACCCCTAGTTTCCAGAGGTTTCCACCACCGATAATGGTGGCACCGCCATTGGCAAGCATCGCCATAGCAAGGCTATAAATACTCCATCTTCCCCCTCTCCAAAACACAAGTTTTCCGACGATTTTGGGACTGGGGTTTCCTACAAAAATTGGAAACCCGTCTCAACCCAGCTCCCTGCATTTTCCAGCAACGGCCAGGCCCGAGCCAGGCCGGCCATTCCCGTTTCCCTATTCCCCTCTCTTCCCTTTTTCAGTCTTGCTCGACAATGGGGTTTTCCCCCCTTCTTCATGGGTTCCAAACAACACAGATTCCGGCAGCTAGGGTTTCAGCATGAAGAAACCCCGCCACCGGCAGTGGGCATCGCTCCAAACTTGCCCAGGTAAGCTCCTCACGACTCTCCTCTGTTTTCCCTTCTTCCTTGCCCAGATCCACGCTGGATCTGGGTGTTTTCCGGTTGGGAAATGCTGTGAAAACAGGAGAAGACGGGTTTCCTCCAAAACCAGTCAAAACCAGTTGTCACAGGACGCACCCCGTGACGCACACGAGTGACGCGTCCCCTGGGGCCAGCATCGCGCGCACGCAAGCGTGCGATAGGCTCTCAACTTGTCTAGGATGCACAGGGCGTCCTAGGCACCAAGACGCAGCCTGCCTGTGTCAAAGACGCATTCGCATAGAGAGAGGATAGCTACTGTATCTATAAGGTCTTGTCTGGCTAGGAGAGGGAAAGAGATAGGATGTGGGCAGCTTCTTGCTTGGCTTCTTGTTGTGCAACTGCTACCTGTGGCCCTTGCACTTCTGTTGCTTCTGGAGTCTCTAGGCGTTCTGCCCGACTCGCCTACTGTGGCCTCTTTGGTCTCTCTCTCATCGTCTCATGGATTTTGAGGGAAGTTGCTGCGCCTCTTTTGGAGAAAATCCCATGTGAGTATTTCATCTTAGTGATTCTATCAGTTGGCTTCCTTAAATTCTTATCGTTTTATATTGGATTGAAGATTATGGTTTGGAAGGTTAGATGAAGGGATCTTATCAGAAGGCTTTCTTAGTTGGGTACTTCTGAGTTTGGAAGATTTCTCATTTGGGTTTGTTTGTTTTGGGATTTTTTTGAATTGGGCATTAGTACAAAGTACATATCCTTATGTGATAATGTTTTGAAGTTTCTTGCCATAGATTTCTGATTCGCTGAATGCAGCTTTGCTCAATTCAGAACCTTGTCATCTATGATGAAATAAACAAACTACGAAATTAACATAAATATTTACTTTGTTCCGCAATGTGGTCACATACATGTCCAACAACAAAAATACTCTTTTCCGCTAAGCAGAATCAGAAGACAAGCTGATTACAAAAGATAATATAGAGCACACAACTACATATTCTTCTCAGTTGTTACTGCTCTTCCATTGCTCTCTTCGTGACTCATTTGCTGATCCACTATCCATTTGCTTTCACCATCACAGTACCTCTTGTTATTTCCTCTCCCTTGGTTTGTACAAACAACTTTCTCACAACTCCAATGTTTTCTTATTGTTGTTGCAAATAGTAAGTACCTGACTTTGTTTTCTCTCTCTCATATATGTAAGTATAGAGTGAGATTAAAAGACGCATTCGCAGGACGTTGACTGGGATGTGTGCTGTAGCGCGCTGCTTGGGCATGCATGTGCGCGTGTGAACGCAGTCCCTGGCACGGCCTTCGGGCGCGCATGACATACGGGTGCGAGTCCTAGTCTACTAGGGCACCCGCGCGTCCGAGGAACCGTGGGCGCAGGGCCCACATAGACAAAAGTTGACCTTTCCGTGACGTCGTAACACTAAAAATCTAATTTTTCATGTTTAAAAGATATACAGGAGCCTATATAACTCCGCTTAACAAGCCAAAAGGACCGTTGCATCCGTAATTTTGACACGGACCCAATTATACAATAAAATGCATGACATTCTTAGATAAAAAATAAAAAAAATCAACTTAAAAATATCAGAGAGTAACCCTTAGAAACCAACAAATCATATAGATCTAACCTTACCCTATGAACCTAGAAATAACGTCTAGCTCTTATATTTGAACGTCATTCAGGACTTTACCAAGGTATTCTCGGACTTGACTAAAGGAGGGACACGAGCTAAGTAACGACAATTGAGGTAGGTGACGACATTTAATGTTTCGTTTTGATTTTAAAACCTTGTATTATCATGGCATTATGATTGATGGTGATTTAAATTATACTTATTATTAATCAATGATTTTGTGAGATTTAGAGTTTTATGCTATGATTGCTGTTTGATTTCAATAATATATTGAATGGACTATGACCGATGATTTCATGAGATTGAGATTATCTACTTATACACAATTAGAAAATTATCTTTCCTTATTGCATCATTGAAATTGATGAGTTTTTATGAAAAAAAAGTAGAGGCTTGGTGGCTGGTCTTTTTAGAGGCTAACTCTAGGATGAGGAGCGTGCCTTGGGGATTACGAGCCACAAATCTCTTGGTTTTGACATACATGATTTTCGTATTTTGAGTTTTATGACGGGTGCTCTCACCCGGTAGGCGTCATGCTAGGAGGGAGAGGGCCGGCCACCCACCCTCCGAAAATTGTGATGTGATGAGATTTTGATATGATAGACGCCTGCCCGTAGATGGCATTTGGTAGGGGTTGGTAACATAGATAGTCCACACTACCAGTCCGGGCCTTTCCATGGGGACGGAAGCTAAGTCTCCCGTTATGGTGTCGACGGGGAGCGGCAGTGGTTGAGACTCATGGAGGGTTGCCACTGCAGCATGATGATCCATACTCTTATTCGGTGTGCTTGCATGATGAGCATGAAGATGTGATGGTATGCCTGGGTGTGACGACACTCAGAGGTTTGATATGAGTACTCATGATCTGTGATACGAGTGTATGGGACACTCGTGGGACCCATATACCTTAGGGTGCCTTGTTGTTATTGTATGCTCATTTACATGAGATTATATCATGTTTTAAATCTATGAGATGCATGTTTTATCGTATATGATTTTTTTGAGATTTTATTAGCATTGCTTAAAATAATTATATTCTTGTAAAAATTGCTTTACTCACTGTATCAATACAATTATTCTATTTTGTTCCATTGATATACATTAAATGTCTATGTACCTACCAAGCATTGCTTGCTGAGGCATTGCGTTTGTTGCAATGCCTCAGATATTAAAGAAAGATAGGACACATGAGGAGTTAGAAGAATAGTGATCGAGAAGTCTCATTTAGAGGTATGTTCTAATTTCACATGGACTGTGTATGTAGATTATGTTATTGGACTTGATTATACTGTTATGAGAATGTGACTGATGACCGGATGATCCTAGAATAGTAAATCTATTTTAAACATGTTTACTTGGAAAATAAAAATAAAAATAAAATCTTGTTTTGAGTCAATAGTTGACCTCGGGATTTTTCTGAAAATGAAATTCGATTTAAATTATTTTCATTGTTTTGGTTTTTTTAAAATTGGGGCCCCACCTTTCGAAATTTTTTACATATATAGGGTTGAAAAACCCTGGTCGTCACAACTAGACATATATCTCTTTCTAACACTCATGTTCTTGGATCTCTAGCCTTGTGAAGTTCTTGTTGTTAATTTCTTGAAACTTCAGATTCCTGATCTATTTTGACTTAAGATTTGTGATCCTTTTTTATCTCATTTTTTAAGTGAATTGAGTTCCGATATTATTTCTCTTTGAGTTATTTATGATTTGAAGAGAGATTTTGAAGACTTTACTTTATGACATTCATTTTAAAGACAAAAGCACAAATTGATTATGATGGTGCAATTTAGTTGAGGGACAGGTTGAGTCTAGCTTAGGTGAATCATGGAGATCAAAAGAGTTACCCTATTCCTTGCACTTATTTAGAGGCTTCAATTATTTTGAAGAAACACATTTTTGCATGTGCCTCTAAACTAACGTTCATCAAATTGATTTTGTACAAGACTTTTTTTTATTTCTAATAGATCATGCACACAAATATTATATGCAAAACACACGAAGTGTATGCTTATGGTACAAATAGTGTATGCACCAGACCATGAAATATTCGACTAGAATTATTACTCCAATTAGGCATTAACAGCATCCTCTATGAAGTAGCAAAGCTAAGTAAGGTTCAATCAGTAGAATCTCTCTTGAATCATATGGAGCACCACCCCTTGTCCAAGTAAACCATCAAAATATGCATTATTGTCCCTTTTCACATGTTGAAATGATACATGCATTTGTAGCATTAGTTAGTCCCAATACTTTCATGGTAGAGAGTAACCCTCATTCTTCTATGTAGTCACATTCTTGGAATCATCTTCAACCACCAACTTATGGAAGCCAAGGTGAAACAATGGACCATAGCCCTCAATTCAACTGTATGAAAGTCACTAGCATCAACCTACAAAATTCATTTTGTATTGACTATGAAAATCTCTAAGAATACCTCCCATTACATGGTTTGCTAATGTTGCTAAAACAAGGCCCATTAATATTAATCTTAAGAGTCCTTCCAAGGTGGCTTCCATTTAAGCACAATCTTATTCTTGTTCATCTTTGATATCCCGATTCAATTCCAGCCCCTCTTAATATCTTTTGTAGTGTATTCTTTAAATTCAATAGTTTAAGTAGACTAAAGGCATGTGAAATGAACAATTCTATTAAGTAGCAAGTTCATAGAATTGACTCTCTCATTTTAAACACCTTTGGCTTTGAGATTACCTAGTCAGGAGTTAGGACTGTTGGACGAGTAGAGGATCCCCATAAGAATTTTGCTTCTCCTTGAATCTCTTTTCTCTTTTTGAGAAACTTAGATACAAATTTAACATTGAACATTCCACTAGCATCATAAACCCTATAGAGTTTATCAGTCTTACTAGAAATAATCACTTTAGTTAGGAGTAGGTCATGTGGCTGTTGAATCTCTTCTTCTTAGAACTAGAAGAGAGTTCTAATCATTCCAAAGTCCCAATTGACTAGCCCATTTTGGTTCTGAATGAAGTACTTTACCCAACCCTTCTTATTTGGAATACTCTAAAGGCTATTCTAAACTCATCCCTTACAAAATGATATCACACTATCTATCATTGCAAAACTTAGTTGCATTCCCATCTTTAACAAAGATCATAGTGTCCTCACAAAAAATAACTCTAGCATTGCTAATATTCCTCCATATTGGTTAACATTGTCTAAACTTCTTCTCACGAAGACCCCACTACTTAGGGAGACTATACTAGAGCTTAATTATTTCCTCCCACAAGCAACTAGTCTCATCTCCTACCTCCAAAGCCACTTCATAAGAAGATCCTTATTACTTGTGGACAACTTAAACCCCAAACCACCTGCCTCCTTAAAAAGAGAAACTTCTTCCCCCCTAATGAGATAGTATCGCTTCTTATCAATATAATCATCCTGCAAAATGTTTCTCTACAAACTTTCAATCTCATATTGATTATATACATATGTGTAATGATATATAATAAGTATGGAGGTTAGAAATGTTTGGTTTGATGATAGTAAGTCTTCCCCCTATTGAGAGGCGTGCTTTGTTCCACCCAATGAGTCTATGATTGACGCTTTCTAGCATTGATTTGCAAAGAGTTTTCTTAGGTCTTCCAATAGTCAAAGGAGACCCAAATAAGCACAAGGGTTGAAGTGCTATATCCTAAAATCATGACCTATTAAACAAGCATGGCTTCATCAATTCTAATCTCCATAATCTAAGTCATGGAAAAATTTCACTCTCTGTCTCCTTCATAGCACTTGAGAAGTCCCTTGGTTTTTCACCCCACACTTGATTTGAGTCTAGGGATAGTCAAGATGACATCATCAGCATACTAAAAAAGAGGCACTTAATAAATGAAGAGAACTTACGTTTAGAGAAAAGCTCTATCTCCATGGCCATATACATGATTCCAATAAAAACTTCTCAAACCAAGGTGAGTAGATACGGGAAAGAGCATTCTCGTGCCTAAGACCTCTAGAGTTACAAAAGCAGTCTTTAGGAGCATCATTCACCAATATAGAAAATTTTATAGAGGAGAAACATGAGGCTATCCAAGATCTCCACTTCACTGGGAGTCCCATCAAAAGAATAACCTGGTCCACGAGTTTTCATACCACTTTGTCATAGTTGTTCTCCATGTCAAAGTTTTGCTAAGAAGCTTCCCTTCTTAGATTGGTTTATAAGATGCGCACGTTTTGAAGCCATTACTACCCATCTGGGATTTGTCTCCTAGGTACAAAAGCAGATTTTTAGGATACAACTTTGTGAATCACTTTCTTCAACCTATTAGCAAGGACCTTGGATAGACTCTTGTACACACTTCTGGCAAGACTTATAGTGCTAAAGTCTTTGAGCTCTAAAGCTCCTTACTCCTTGGGGATCAATGTAAGAAATGAGGCCCAAAGTGAGTGTCAATGTTACAAGTCTTCTGAAACTCCTTTGCAAGCTCGAAAATATCTTGCCCCATCTGCAAGATTTTCATGCAATAACCATCGGGACTTGAGCTCCTCTCTCCTTCACAGCCAAAAATTTCTCTTTCCACTTCTTTGAAAGTAAAGAGCGCCGCTAGTGCCTCACCATCACTCCTGAAAGAAAAAAGAAACCAAATCCTGAGGAGTGGAAGCCGTAGTAGACTCAAAAGTATAAAAGCTTCTTTCAATAAAGTAACAATCTCTTCAAAAAACATCTTGTTACCATGAACAAGAGCAGGAACAGAAATTAACGGTCCATGTCATTATAACGCGTCTAGAATGTCTCATTATAGTAATTTTGCATCTAAACAAAAACTATTCACTTTTAAGTACTAAGCATATGACAAAGCTTACATAACTAGGAGCATTCTAGTTACACAGGATACCACAGCGAAGGCCAAATTTTATGGTCCATGCTTCCCTCTACATTTCCTCTAATGTTGTATTTGCCCCTCTTATGCGTATTATAGAGTACTATTAGTGAAATTAACAAACAGTCAAAGACTTACTGCACTCTCTCTAAAAAAGGGTTAAAAAAGAAGCTATAACAAACATTTTGTATCATCGGATGATCTAGCATAGGACCATGTTTTTACGAGAGTTAATTTAGACTGTTTTTTAGACAAAGCTTCGAATTCTTCTGTTTTCTGAGAAAAAAGTACAGATTTTCAGATGCTAGAATCATTCAATCTGCATGCTTTTTGAACTAGAGCACATCCAAAACTGGAGCAATCAGAGGAACCGGCAAAAGCAAGATTATATAGAGATTTTACAAGCTGACATAGTAAAAAACTGTAGTTCAATAAAAATTGCTTGTACTGTGAGCAAGAGGTAATTCTAGATATGAAAGATGATTATATGATATCGTTGTGAGGCTGATCATTGGTGCTCGGGGCACCTTTCCACCATATGATCATTGATCGGCTGACTTGTTTGCTCAAAAGATGATCACATGCTTGATCTGCCGCGGATTACATTGGATCAGAGAATTGTATTTTTTAACTTGGCATACTATGCTAATCCAAAACTATTACTACGAGGACTGATATCTCAAATATTAAACAAGAACAGAAGAAAGACCCACATAACGCCTTATCTCATCGAAAGCCTGACTTTCCGTCCGTCCTTGTCACCAGCAAAAGCCTCTGCCAACTCTTTGTCAGCTGCCATGCACGTGACTGCTGCTAATCTTTGCCTTTTCTTTCTCAACATCATATAATATGGAAATGTGTATATAGGGATCTTTAATGGCATTGAATTAGTAGGGGAAGAAGAAAGAAAGGGCGGTGGCTCCACATGGATGTTTGAGTGGAGCTCATCATCAATGACAGCGTACTTTTGTCATTTGCGAGGGTCTTGGTCAG
This sequence comes from Warburgia ugandensis, assembly GCA_035236585.1. NCBI lineage: Eukaryota > Viridiplantae > Streptophyta > Magnoliopsida > Canellales > Canellaceae > Warburgia > Warburgia ugandensis. The sequence goes on along the minus strand of CP141128.1, from coordinate 73,945,002 downwards.
GTTTGAAATAAAATTGCCTCCATGATTGGGCATTTCTCTTCCCTGCCCACTTTCTGTGTACCCTTATTTTCCCTTCCAACCAAACCCCCAAAAGCCATCTTTCCCTCTCTCATGGTAAAAACCTCAATTTCACACTCTGCCCCCTCTTTACTGTTTCTCTATTCCTAGCTAGTTCTGGTAGCAGCATAGTGAGCCTTTTACATGTCATTGTCTTTTTCCATGAGGGGAATTACATGCCATCATAAATAGAGGAGAAAGGAAAAAGTAGCATATGCCAACCTAAAAATAAAACACTTCTCTCTCTCTCTCTCTCTCTCTCTCTCTCTCTCTCTCTCTCTCCACCCACCACAGCACCACCTCTCATTTATATGCATTGGAAAGTTTCCAGTGTGCATGTGACCGTGTCAGCCTGTGTTCTCTCTCACTCTCACTCTCACTCTCACTCTCACTCTCACTCTCACTGTCAACCAATCTCTCTTCAACTCATGCAATGATAATAAATGGCACTGTTTAAAACTCCTCAGATCCATGCTCAACCCGGCCGAGTCAGCAACATTTGACTTAGGCCAAGTTTTTGTTGGTGTCCCACCAAATCTAGTAATTCAGATACTGAATCATGTAAATTGGTAGTCAGAGTGGGGGACGATGTGTTGTTATTAGAAAAAATTGCGTCAATGTGATAAAAAGGAGAGCAGGTGCAGGGACGGTGCTAAGACTCAATTTGGGAAGGAGCCAAACTGAATTTGGAGAATGGAGATTGACTTTGAGGGGGGCAGATATGCATGCAAATGAAGGGGAGCCTTGGCGCAACAGTAAAAATTGTTGTTGTGTGGTTCAAGACATGGAAACAGCCTCTTGCAAAAATGCAAGGTAAAGCTACGTACTATAAGCCCTTGTGATCCGCCCCTTCCCCGAACCCCGCATAGGCAGGAGCTTTGTACACCGGGACTGCCCCCTTTTTTAGATATCTATGCAAATGAAGTGGAGCTGTGTTAACTCGGTAAGCTGGAGTGACATCCTTGATGAAGTATTTTTAACACACGGGAAGCATGATAACCAGTAGCTAAAGGCCGAGGAAGCTGGGAAAATGTAGTAAATGATTTCTGAAGCTGAAATCTGTAAAGTAACATATTACTTCTTTTAACTGGGGTCAGTGAACCAATCAGCTGCTCATATATCATCTGATTAAGAAGAGAAAATCCAAGGCTAACTCCCCTTGTAAGTTTGCGTCTTCAGTGCAAATAGAAACTGCAAATCATGATATAATAGGAAGCTAAAGTTGAAGAAAAGTTGTAATTGAAAGTCCCTTTACATCTAATGAGCTGGTAGTGGTCCATGTTGATCCAGTCTAGCTAAACAAGAAAGAGAATGAGAGTTGATTATCACACTCCTCATATGTGGTATAGGCACTCCTTTCTCCCTATCTTATTGGCCATTACGATTCATGAACAGCCAATTAGAGAAGTTTCCTGGCTGTGTTTAAGATGAATTGTGCATGGGAACCTTAAAAGAAAGTGGGTGAGAGTATCAGCGGAGGTACTTCAGAATCAAAGGATGTTGGCCGGAGAGGGAAGCAGGGGAACCCATGTGGGCATATGTTTGACTAATTGTCCCATCCGAATTTTACGGGCAGAAACGAATCATCAAGGTGTTTAGAGCTTTGGTGAAGAAAGTTACTAGCCTTTGGTGGGTAAAATCTAGAAAGAGGATTGCAGGTGCAGACAAGTGATTTGTATCCGTGTCTACGTAGATGTGACCATGCACTGTTGTACCTGTCTGAACCTACTCAACTTTTCTTTCTTTCATTTTTCGAGGACAGATCACAGTAGCAGATGGTTTGATGCTCATCCTGCTCTAACCTGCAGCTCATACCCCGTGAGTGTGCGTGTTGGATCCTGTCTTTTTTCTCCTTCCAAAGTGACTAAACTCCAAATATACTGATACGAAATGGATCCCACGAAAGATTACACCTTTCATGAAGTTCAGATTTAGCAACACCCATCACTGATGGCCTTCCTATCAGAGGACTTAAGTCTCAATCCGATGGTCTGAGCTATGTTTCAGTTATGTTTGTAGAGCCATGTAAAGTCCATTGGTGGAGAGGAAGAGGTGGTTGGTTGATTGAAGTGAACAAGTGATGACGAACTTGACCTGATAAAGAAATGAAAGGATGTCACTTTCTCATGACCTCTATCAGATTCTCCGATCTCGTTTAGGAGTTATTTAGTTAGGAATGGGTGTGTATGGATTAATCATCTTTTGGTATGCCTTTCAAGGAGGAAAAACAAATTGGTAAGGCGACATGATAAACTAATCCTTACTTTTCAAATTGAAAAACATACATTTTAGTAAAGCCTGTCGTTCCAGGTCACGTTCATTTCCACACCCTCTTCTAGGCATAACAGGGTCTCTCTCTCTCTCTCTCGCCCTGCTGCTTCCCCCAGCTTTAATTTGTATGAATTCTATGTTGTCTTGGTGGGTCAAAATGTTTTTACTGTATGGTAAATCGTTTGACTGGAGCTATTCCCTGTATCTAGAAAAGGTCAAAACACAGAAAAGAACAAAAAGGAAAGGTACCAACTTGTCTGATCTCTGGAAAGAAAGCGACCTTGTTCCTTACATGGGTTCCATTGTTCACAGTAATAGGGGCAGGGCATGTTAAACAGTATTTATTTAAGATACAGACTATCTCACGGTGAATTAATCTGTTATCACCGTTTACTGAAACTGTTCCACTTTTACAGACTCGTTCTCTGCGTTCTAAATTCAAGAAATATATGAGAAGCTACAGGTACACGTAGGTCCAGCTGTTTGCCAATCCAAACAGTTTCGTCAGCCGTACCCCACCTCATATAGGCCATCCTCCAACGTACTTCGCTTTGATCGATACTTGCCACTACTATTATGGTGTGTTAAAAATTAAAAGATACTCGTTGAGTTTGAAATTAGTACCAGTAATACACTCTAGATGATTTGAAAGATTGGATGCCATGGTCTATCTAACATGGATTATGGTAGAAAATTTTTGGGTCACGATGACAATATAATCTTCCTAGTATAACCGACAAATTTTAGTATTTAACCGAAGAAACTCACCACGAGTCGGCCACTCACCAAACTCCATAGAAGCGTGAACCTCAAAGTTCAAAAAGGACAGCACTGGTGTGCCTCTGGGGGAGACTACAAGGGTCAATAATACGCAGCCTTACCTTGCATTTTGCAGGAGACTATTTCTATATCTTCAACCCGTGACCTCAACGTTACATGACAACAACTCTACCATTGCGCCAAGGCTCCCCTTCATGAACCTCAAAGTTCAGCAGGGAAAAATATTTGCAGCCTTTTATGATTTACCTTTTGCTTTTGATCGTCTTGAAAAAGAGGGCCTGATTATCATATTGAATCATGTAGAGAGAGAGAGAGAGAGAGGAGAGAGAGAGAGAGAGAGAGAGAGAGAGAGAGAGAGAGAGAGAGAGAGAGAGAGAGAGAGTTCCCAACTTGCATTGCTGCAGGTGGCATGTTGGTTTACAGGTCGCTCTCAACTAACCACAGGGTCCCAAGTAGCAAATGTAATAGTAACCAGCTTGTAGTTATCTAGTTCTGCTCACCTCTCTCTCTCTCTCTCTCTCTCATGGTAGAAGTGGTTTAGCTCAGCTCCACATATTCCTCGCCAAGCATAACGATCCCAATGAAAATTGAAGATATATGCATGGCCTACAACTCCATAATTACTTCCGTCAGTTTGTGGGAGTTACAGCTAACTTGGTGGGTATTAACTGGCCATCATCCCACTCAATTTATTTTCACAGTCAAATTCCGAACGATGCTTTTAGTTATATTATATCTCTGTTTGTTACCAACCTTATCAATTTAATGGTTGCTTCCAATTAAATGGAGGAACGTGCTTCTTATTCAGGTGTCATTCTCTATTGAATGAATGGACAATGTTTCTGTAAAACAGGTAGAATAATTACTTCCTTCTAGTGATACCTGTCTTGCCTGATTCGATCTGCAAATGGTTTCTAGTTGACAACATTCCAATAAAACTAAAACAGAAATACCCAAATTTGGCCATTGGTTTGGCATGCCAGGGGCTGGCTGAAACTTGTTACTAGGAACTTGCTACCATTTTTGCTGAGTTTCCTTAAGTCGAAAAACAATTCCTGAGACAGCAGAGTACTTACATCTCCTCCCAGAGTTGCATTTCACCAACATACCAATATATAAAGTACTCAAAGTGATATCTTTGCGAAGTGAATTTGCTTCTTTATATCTAAAATCAGAGACGTGTTGAAACAATGATTTTGATCCGTAATACCTTTGCCCTTGCAGACCAGTTGCTGTTTCAGTCTTCAGTCAGTTGGAACTCAGATGCATAAATATATAGTGATGCAAGCCATTTGCGGCTGAACCAATGCAGAACTAGTCCTGGAGTGGTTTTCTTCTTTTCTCCCTTCGTCTAACTGTCATAGATAAAACAAAGCAATTCCACTATATTCTCTCTCCCTACCCAAATCAGCGAAATTTTAAGAAACTTTAGGCTCAGACCTGTAACAAGTTTGCTACTGGTGAGAAAATGGCACAACCAAGTTGCTTGAATCACCCATTCATTTGTCCGACTTGGAAGTAATGGGCACCTACATTATGACAAGATGATTCTTTCATCTACTTGAATCGAGGACATGAGTTATACCAAAAGTAGTGGAGATGCTGTTTGTGCCTTGTAACCATAATTATGAATTTAACAGTTCAAATGACACATCAACAAAGTTACAGGATTTACAGGGTCATTCTTATCCGACACTAGTGAATGATTCAAGGCATTGGATTAAAATAGATTGGTCATAACAGTCATTTCAAGATGAACAAAAATGCTGTTGATACGAGGGTGCCATGTAAGTTACGGAGTCTTTGGACAACTCGGTAAGGAGTTGATCATTTCATGGGTCATAAGCAATAATTCATAGTGCAGTCATTATGAAGCTAAGCTACATTATGTGTACGCGGTTCTTGGGTCAACACAACTTTCACAAAAGAAGAAAAACAAGATTTAATTGTTAGCTTCAGACTCCAACACTACATCAATCAGATTCTGTCCTTGTCAATTTACTTCTAGTTTGCCATGAACTGCATTAACTGAAGTTTAGGTTTAGAATCCTAGGAGTCCTAATACGAAGGAAGTTGTAAAGAAAAAATCATTAGGGATACTAACCTTTAAAGTTTCTACTATAGTTATCACCATAAAATTCAAATGTACCATAATCCATGATTACTATTCTTTAGTGTCTGCCGAGATCAGCACTATCCCCCAGAAGTCAGATCACAAGATATGTATCCAACACCTATGTAAGTTGTAACACAGTAAGAACAGATAATTGCATCTCAAAGCAATGATTCTTGCCAATGGCCACTATTTTATTCTCTATATTTAACCAGTAACTATTATAAGCTTCCCTCATGAGAACCTTTTTAAGGACTGGTATGAAAATACCAGAAATTCTGTTTCCTATTGAACACAACTCTATCCTCACTGACACCATTAATGACCTCACATCAGTTATGTAGTTTTCTATTTAGTTATTTACCCAGGCTACTAGGTATGTTGGTAGAACCTCAAAGGCAAAATAGAGTTGCAAGACCTTAAGCTTCTTGTGAAACAGACAACCATTTGTAATTGGCAATGCCAATCATGGATACAGCATTGGAGGCTTTTGAGGTTTCAAATATAAAATTTTCAATGAAATGGTACCCTGGTGGAGTTCTCTCCATGGCTTCCTCTTCATCGTTCAGGCAGATCATGCTGATGCTTTCACCAATGTACATCTCCCACACAACATCTTTTTCCTACATTGGGCTGGTGATGATAAATGAGAACGTTTTTAAGAGGGTCAAAGCTGTTGAAGTACTTTTTTCAGATCCTTCATGTATTGGGTTGAAAGCACTGCCTTTCATTTTCTCGGAAGAGTCCAGCTGAAATCACCTTGATTCTGATGGTTTGGTTATCTTAAAGGGAGAAAAACTGCACAGCTTGGAAGGTATTAAACATAATTGTTAATTTGGTCTTGGCAACCTTGACAAATCTCCTGGTGACCTAGGCAATGTGACATGGGAAACACCGCAGATAAATTACATAAAGGAGTGGAAACAACATAGTTTATATGCAATTAACATAAATAATGTAAAGAAAAGAACCTGAGCAGTGATCATAGGTAAACAAGACAGCTAGCCAAGCTTAAATAGAACAACCATGGAACCAGAAACTAGCATCTATGGGACGGGCATATTACTTCATGGAAATAGCTTCCTTTCCAAAGTCATAAGCAGTCATGTAGAACCTAGCTCCCCCAACGATACAACTTCCTAGATCTGGATCTACATGAGAGCCGGTCATAGCTGAGGTATTAAGTTCTAGTAAATTGTGTGGGAAGATGCAAGAGGAGTTATACTTGTAGGCAGAAGAATATTGATTGAAAGCACAGACAAATAGATCTAATTATAGAGGCGAGAATCCCTTAACCATTTAGAGAGTAAAATCGACAACAAGCAATATGAAGAGCAATAACAGGAGTGATAATAAGATTAGCAGGAGACTTTGAACTGCATGTTTACCTGCTTTATGTATATATAACTGCTTCAGTGCAAGCATATACATATTAGGTAACTTATGTAGATGGTCAGCTTTTATTCTTTCAATATCTGGAAGTGGCAGAAATCCTTATCATAGTCGGGGGATGTGCAATTTGAGTGATAGACCTGCTGACCATTTTCTCTTCAAGAATCATCACCCTGTTGATTTTGTATGTTAGAAGCAATATTGGGGTGATAATCATTTAAGATGACTAACAACGTAGGCAGAAAAATCGTCATAAAGCTGTCCTATGCTTTAGGATATACAAACTTTTTTCCATGTGATAAAAACAATATGATCTTATTCATTGAAAGACTGCAAAGAATCAAATAAGTGTAATTGACAAATAAACAGAACACTAATGTAAGTTACTAAAGGAAGCTTCACATCCATGGAAAAGATTAATCTAACCAAAATATAACTAGCAAATCAATTATCAAGCAGAGTCAAAATGCCCAAAAATTTAAGGGGAGAAATTTACATATATGCAGTGCATGAGTAATTATCTAGACATATATAGCAAATACGGACTGCCTTAAATCAGTCAAACGCCTTCACCATTAATCACTAAACAGATTAAGAAGAGAAGTTTCAGAAGTCCATTTGTCATATTGATGTAGGATGCCTAGTGACCAAGCAACTCTCTTTTCTCTAGATTTTAGTTTCTATTAGTTGGGATTTCTTAATTTAGATAGATTTAGCAACTTTATATTAGGTTTCCTTTGAGTTTGATGACTTCATTTCTTATTTAGTATTAGATATTATATTAAGTTCAAGGCTTGTTAGATGTTTTTAATATTTTAATGGGAGTTTGAATATCTCTAGTCGAGTGGATTAAAGATGGTGTTCAATGTGGAAGATGAAGGCCTTCTTCCTTGATTATTTATCTTTCATATTTCATGCTATGTTATTTGGTATCAGAGTGAGGTCTACCACAGGATCATGGCTGCCAATGGCGGAACAAGAAACAATGTTCCTGCTGATGGTGTTTCAAGGATCAAAGCCAGCTTGCAAGAATTGAGGATCTTATGACTGTAGTAGGGGCTTGGAGCCGAGGATCAAAGCAAACTTGCAAGTCATTCAAGTGGAGGGGACTGCTGTAGAATGCTTGGTGACCAATTAACTATCATTTCTCTAGATTTTAGTTTCTATTAGTTAGGATTTCTTAATCTATATTTAGCAAATTTATATTAGATTTTCTTTGAGTTTGAAATTTTTGTTTCTTATTTAGTTTTACATGTCACAATTAAGTTCAAGGATTGTAAGGTTTTTCAACCTTTCCAATGGAAGTTTAAATATCTATATTGTCTTGTGGAAGTAAAGGTGGAAAACGGTGATCTTCTTGATTATTTATCTTTCATGTTTCATGCTGTGTTACATATATATCAGGTATGATAACCATGTCAAATGAATGCTACTTTATGAGTACAGAGTACAGACCCAAGTAGGCATGTGCTCCAGCTATTTTCACTAAAACGTGTAGTATGCAAGGCAGTAAAAAAGATTTTCTAGTCAATGAAGTTCCAGCAGAAAATCTTCTCCACTATATCAGAGGCCTCTGGAGAGAGCAACCCAAGCAAGTTGGTTGGAGCAGCTTAATGAAAGTGAATTTTTGTAGCTTTTCCTAGTTTTTTTTTAAATTGATATTGAAATGAAAGAGAAGAATATATCTGTTGATTGTTTTACCGCAAGTGCACGGGCTATTGTAGGGTAGCTTATGCAAGTACGGGTCGATCCCACGAGGACTTGATTTAAAATGGAGTTTTCAATAAAATCTAATTAATAAAAGAACCAAAACAAAAACTATACTAGAATTAAACTAACAATAAAATAAAATTCAACTTTATTCAACTATTGCAATGTACACAATTATTTATTCCAAAAACACAGAAAATAAAACTAAAAGCCGTCCTAGATACGCCTGTCCCTGGATAGTCAAAATGAGAATAAAACGAGCAGGACATAGATGTAAATAGAATAGGGACCCGGTTGGAATTAAATCGGGGACTCAAATGGAATTTCGAGATCTGCAAGGCGGACTTGGAATTCTTCAAGGTTACGGTTTTAAACGAAAAACCGGGAAAACTCGGGGTTTGAGAAGGAAGAGGAGAGAAGAAGAAAAGAGGGAGGAAGGAGAAGGGAAGAAGAGAGGAAGAAGGAGGGAGGAAAACCCGGATCGGGTTTGCTTTGGTGAAGATGCCAGTGGGAAGGAGGTGGTGGATCGTCAGAGCAGCCGGCTCGTTGGAGTGTGGCGGGCACGGGCGTGAGGCTAGTGGCTGGTGGAGTGGTAAGAGGTGAGAGGGAGCATGGAGACGGTGAATGAAAACTGGAACTTAGTTTCCTGTTGGGAACCAAGAGGGAAAGAAAATGGTCTGGGCGTGTTGGGTTGAAGAGAAGGAGACGATGGTTGAGAGAGAGAGAGGGAGGAGAAGAGGAAGGTGGGGGAAAAATGGAGAGAGGATTAGAAGTCGGTGATTTGGTTTCACCGGTGTTGAGGAAGGGGAACCCGACCGGCCAGGATGGTGACGGTTGGAAGGCTGGCACGAGTGGAGGGCGTGGCGACACACGATTCGGGACGTTACTGGGCCTTTGGGTGCTTGTCCGGTGAGGCTGGATTTCTCTGGTCCGGGAGATGAAGCAAAAGGGCTGTTGGTCCGTGTACTCTGGTGAAAATGACAAGGGCATCGGCCCGGTCTTGAATGGCGACGTTCTTTGGGCCGGGAAAATCAAGCATTCACCGGCTTGGCTGTGGAAAAAAAAACTAGAGAGAGAGAGGGAAGTTGGGTGAACAAAGGAGGTGAGGAGAAGGTGATGCTTTGAGCCGAGGATGGAAGAAAAGGGTGATAAGGGAGATGTCGGAGAGAGGGGAGTTCAAGCCGGTCTATGTGGGACGGATGGGCGGAGGCGATGCTAGTACGGGTTTGGATCCAATTAGAGTGGAACTATAGAGAACATGGGGAGAGAATGGAGACGCATGCACTGTGACTAAGAAGAAAGAGGAGAAGAGGAATTGGAGCCGACCAGGTGGTGGAGATGGGGATCGGGCAAACAAGGAAGAAGTGGAGAGTAAAGGAAGGAGAGGGTGGAACCGGGTTATGCGGTGTCTTTGGGGCGAGAGGAGGTAAGAAAAACGACGTCAAATAGAGAGGGTAAGAGGTAGAGAATAGGAAGGGGCTGATGCGGTGGAGATGCTATGGAGGTGGGTTTAAGCGGTGAAGCAAGGGAGAGAGTGGAGAGAAGATAGGAGGGAGAGGACCGGGAAAGAAGAAGAAGCACGAGAGAGAGCCGATTGCCTCCTTAAGGGAGAGGAAGATAAAAATATAAGGAGGGAGAATTGGGTGCGTGAGAATGAGGAAAGGAAAAAGAAAAAGGAAAGAAGGAAAAAGAAAGAGAAGGAAAAGGAAAAGGAAAAGGAAAGAAAGAAAAGAGGAAAAGGAAGGAAAAAGAAAAGAAAGAAAAGGAAAAGAGAAAAAGGAAGGGAAAGAGGAAAAGGAAAAGGAAAAAGGAAGAAAAAGAAAGAGGAAGAAAAGGAAAGAAAGAAGTGGGGGAAGGAGTTGTTCTTTCTATTTTGTCCATTTTTATTCCATCCATCTCCATGGGTGATCTGGTCCATCCATTGCCCTTTAAGATGATCTGCAGATTATCTTTTACTCGTATCCATCCGTGCGTCCTTTGGTTGATCTCAAAGAAAAGACTAAATTAGAATCATCTGAACCGCACATTAGTCATCTAATGAACTCTAATGATCATCGGCCGTTGATTTTGACAAATTAAGGTTTGGATGATCAATTGGATTTATATTCAAAATCAAGCTAAGTTTTGTAAAATTGAACGGTTAGATGATCTAATTGAACGCTAAATTAGGAGTATTTTGACCAAAATTGAACACTTACCACACCCCCAACCAAAGATTTTGCTTAGTCCGAAACAAAACATGCGAAAAACCAAATTTCAAGATTTCAAATTTTATTTTTAAGTCAACTCCTCTTTTCCTCGAGAATTATCTTCAATAAATCACATCAACTTTATCATAATAATAAAAATGGTGAAAAATTCAAAATCCTACCCATATGCCAAAATAATTCCAATTAAGCTCAAATCTCGAGTGATTTGTGTGCATGTACGATTTACATATGGAATCATCTTGATCTCTAAATAAACTTCTAACTTTTGAACTCCATCCGAAATATGTTTTGACCTCAAGCCTCACTAATGACATACACTCAGAAACAAAATCTCTCAGATAAAGGGGTCAAATCATATCTCTCTTTTAATTTATGTGAGTTGAGTCACTAAAAGCAAAATTTTCTCACATGTACTCATGAAAATGGGGAGTTACTAAGGAATTTCATTGTTTTGATCCCTTTAGAATAGATGCCATTACCTTTGAATATTTAGAAATACCACTCTTTTATATTCTGTCCATTCATTTCCTCATCAAGACTATATTTCTCCTAGAATCAATAGGTCTTTAACTGGGACGAAACGTAGGCTTAGGACAGGGTACCAAAGAAAGGGTATAAGGCTATTCAAAGTTTCTTTAAAAAATAAGTAGAGGTCTTCTAAAGTTGATAATTCTTTCTTTCTTTGATTTTTTCTAAAGTGAATATTTTTGTTTCCATTTTTCTTTGTATTCTTCAAACTTTTTTTTTTTTTTTTTTCAGATTATTTTAGTACTTTTGAATCACTTTGAAGAATATTTCTTTTCTTGATATCCACTTTTCTATTTTCATTACAACTAAAAGGTATTTCTTCATTCTTCTCTAACTCATTTTTCAAAGAAAATGGGTAATGGATAATTTATCTTGGGTTAATATGGGTAAAGGATAATTTGGTTGACAAAAGAAAAGGCTTATATTAAAGGCTCAAGTTGGCTAACTAGTGGTAGCAATACTTTATGGGTAGGCTTTATGTCTCTAGGTTAACAACAAGGATGGCCTAAATCATTTTCTAGGTTTCCTATAATCCATCAAATTCAATGAACTTCTAGAATTTTAAAGATAATATTCTAATTATCCAGGTAATTAGCCAAAATTAAGAGTATGGGATCAATTTTCTTTAAGCTACTAAAGAAAATTAGGAACATTTATAACCTCTCAAAAAAATGAATGGCTCTAAAACTCACTTAGGTTATAGATCTCCACTGAATTTCTTCAGAATTTCTAAATTATAGCCACTTATCAATCTAGACTATCTATATGCAACTGTGTGTACAGATGTGATCTGAGACTTTGCTTTCATAGAATACTTTAGAAAATGAGTAAAAAGATGAATTAATCATATTCAATTTCATTAATAAGCTAAAGTTATCTAGATTATACTTTAGAAAATCCAATTCTCATCATAGTGTAGGAAATGACCTAAAATTTTTCATTTTTTTCAATTTTCAATTTTTTTTTTTTTGAAAAACAAGGAAAGCACCTAAAAATCTAAAAAAAAAAGACTAGAATTTGCTAGAATTCTACACCCCCCAACCTGACAGAAACATTGTCCTCAATGTTATAAAAAGTAGGGACCGAAAATGAATATGAGTGATGTAGAAAACAACAAAAATGAAAAACTACGGGTTGCCTCCCGGTGAGCGCTAAGTTTAACGTCTTCGACGGATATGTCCTAATTTACCCCAATCTATACCCAATTGGTATGGAGTTTTTTTGATCCCAACAATGAAATGGCAAGATTTCTCGCGCCACTTCAAAATCTCACGATAGTCTATATAGTTCATCCACCCTGAAATTTTTGGTAATGGTAGAATTATAACACAGTAGACTACCATAAATGTAAGTTGAATGAGACCACTTTGATGATTTCCTATCTTCAAAATTTCACTGTCCAATATAATTCCTCCACCTTGAAAATTTAGGTGGTGGAATCTTTATAACAATGTGAACTACCGTGAATTTAAATTCTTTTGAACCATATAGATGTGAAGAGTCCTCCCTTTCCCTTACATTTTCCTGAGATTGAGATATAAGCTGACTCTGCCCTTCCTTATAAGATTGTTCTTGTATTAATAAAGGAGGGGGCATGGTTTTGCTTACATCCTGATTATCTTTTAGTGTGTACCTTGGAGTCAGTTGATGTATGGACAATAGATCAATGGACTCTTTCTTTTCTGTTCTAGTGGCATAGGCAATACTTGGTGGGCCTAATTTCTTATCTAATAGTTGTTCAAATAATGTCTGTAGGTCCCAATCGGTACGTCTTCAACGTTACAAGGCTCAATTTGAATTTTAAGCTCTGTGGCGGTTCTACTCTATCGGCCATTGAGGAGTGTTCATTGGTGGCACAATCTCAATAATTCCTTTACCTCTTCAAAGGATGTTCCTTCATTAATTTTGTAAAAATAAGCGGGACATGAATTGAGTGGTTCGGTGTTGGAGGTTCCTATGAATTCATCATCTTCCTCAATGGATGTCTCTTCATCGGAATCATAACAATGACTCGGATGCGCCTCGAGTATATCTATTTTGGAGATTTGTGGATGGTAGGGGACTTTGCATTTCAAAATGATCACCTGAATTATCTATCCTATCATCATTAATAGATTGTTCATCCTTATTCTCATTTGGTTCATATTCTCCAAATCTTTCCATCAATGCGACATGTAATCGACCCATCTCTTCTTGAACTTGTTTAGTCGATTCTGCTAATAACCCAAGGGTCTCGTCGAATGTGTCTTCCTCTGGTTGGAACCATAATTGTTGTCCCTGGTTTTTGTGATAATCTGGTAGGGTTGATTAGGGTGCGGCCATTTTGATTCTTCTTGAGATGTTTGGTAATCCTGAGACCATGAGTGTTCATGATGCCTAGCCCACCCATTATAATCTTGATAATTTGTCTCGAGATAGTAATTATTGCTAGGTTTAGTGAATGCATGAGGTGCATCCATTGGCTCCTAATAATAATCATTATATGCGAGCCATGTGGCCAAGTAGAATTGGGATATTTTGGTTTTGGATAAGCATAGCAATTGTTGTACTGAGGTTGTGAATATGACTCAGTACCTTGCCTTGAGGCAAATAACCTATCCCTTGTACGAGTCATCCTTTATCTATCCCCTTTTTGATAAGCCATTGTAATTCTTTCTTTCTTTCTTTCTTTTTTTCTTTGAAAAACTATCCTAAATGATGCAACCTAACTTCAGAATGATGCACAAACAAAAGGGCACACTCAAATAATCCTAAGGCTAATAAGCAGCAATATATTTGATTTTCTTGATTTTCTGTGGGGACGATGCTTTTTATTAGCCTAGACTAGCGCTCCTCCTCTCTTAAGGAGTTGACAACTGCTTACCAGTTAGGTTCTAACCAATGTGGTTAATACAACCCTCGTGTAAGGAGGCGTTTAGACCTCAACAAACGTCAATAGGAGGTGGGGGAAGAGCGAGGCTCTATTAAGTAACCCCTAATAACCACGGTGATCAAAAGCCACCGTGACGACAAGAATCGCGTCCTATTAAGAGGGTCCTACGAGCATGTGATGGCCCTATAGGTCTCTTCTGATTGATTTTAAATTAACGTCAAAAAAAGGTTTGCGCACTTGAGGTGATTATCCTAAGTGGGCCAAGAGGTGGTGATGAAATCCACCCTTGATCTTATGGGGGTAGGGTGCCCTTACTAATTAATTTCACACACCATGGCAATTCGATCAGCATATAAATCCCCTTAAAACATTAAACATGCCCTAAGAATACAATTAAAAGCGATGAAACTAATGCAAAATCCTAAAATGCAACAATTATAAAAAAAATGCTTCTATATGAGTTACACTACCAAACGATGCAAATTATTCTAAATGCAAACCCTAATCTAGGAAATAAATGAGTGAGGAAACTCACAAATGTGGGGTTTCGATGAAGATCAAGTGTGGGCCACCTTATCCCACACTTGCCTGTATTATCCAACCCTTTAAATTTTAAAATGGAAATTGCAATTTACAAGGATCCTCACTACAAGATTCACTCAAAAGGAAAAAGAAAGTCCTATTCTAGGAAAGCAGGAAGTTTCCAATTTGGTGAAGATCCACTTGCCAAATTCCTCCACTTTCCTATTTCTGAAAAATAAAATTAGAAATTAGTACCAAATTCGGAAACAAGGTGATTATGCCCTAAAAAAATTGAAAAATGCACCTAAAATTTCCTAAAATGCTAAAAATTGCAATTCCTAATTTTATGTATTTTTTCGATTTTTTAAAATTTTTGATTTTTTGGATTTTTAATTAAATTTTATGAAAACTCTTTTGCAAGTCCACTTGCCAAAAACTTGTTGAGTTGTTTTACCGCAAGTGCACGCCTATTATAGGGTAGCTTATGCAAGTACGGGTCGATCCCACGAGGACTTGAATTAAAATGGAGTTTTCAATAAAATCTAATTAATAAAAGAACCAAAACAAAAACTATACTAGAATTAAACTAACAATAAAATAAAATTCAACTTTATTCAACTATTGCAATGTACACAATTATTTATTCCAAAAACACAGAAAATAAAACTAAAAGCGTCTGATACGCTGTCTCCTGGATAGTCAAAATGAGAATAAAACAGGCAGGGACATAGATGTAAATAGAATAGGGACCCGGTTGGAATTAAATCGGGGACTCAAATGGAATTTGAGATCTGTAGGCAGACTTGGAATTCTTCAAGGTTCTGGTTTTAAACGAAAAACCAGAAAACTCGGGGTTTGAGAAGGAAGAGGAGAGAAGAAGAAAAGAGGGAGGAAGGAGAAGGGAAGAAGAGAGGAAGGAGGAGGGAGGAAAACCGGATCGGGTTTGCTTTGGTGAAGATGCCGGTGGAAAGGAGGTGGTGGATCGTCTAGAGCGAGCCGGCTCGTTGGAGTGTGGCAGGCACGGGCAGTGAGGCTAGTGGGCTGGTGGAGTGGTAAGAGGTGAGAGGGAGCATGGAGACGGTGAATGAAAAGCGGAACTTAGTTTCTGTTGGGAACCAAGAGGGAAAGAAAGTGGTCTGGGCGTGTTGGGTTGAAGAGAAGGAGACGATGGTTGAGAGAGAGAGAGGGAGGAGAAGAGGAAGGTGGGGGAAAAATGGAGAGAGGATTAGAAGTCGGTGATTTGGTTTCAGGTGTTGAGGAAGGGGAACCCGACCGGCTAGGATGGTGACGGTTGGAAGGCGGCACGAGTGGAGGGCTGTGGCGACACACGATTCGGGACGTTGCACAGGCCTTTGGGTGCTTGTCCGGTGAGGCCTGGATTTCTGCAGTGCAGGGGAGATGAAGCAAAGCGGGGCTGTTGGTCTGTGTACTCGGTGAAAATGACAAGGGCATCGGCGGTGCTGAATGGCGACGTTCTTTGGGCTGGGAAAATCAAGCATTCAGAAGCTTGGCCTGTGGAAAAAAAACTAGAGAGAGAGAGGGAAGTTGGGTGAACAAAGGAGGTGAGGAGAAGGTGATGCTGAGCCGAGGATGGAAGAAAAGGGTGATAAGGGAGATGTCGGAGAGAGGGGAGTTCAAGCCGGTCTATGTGGGACGGACGGCGGAGGCTGATGCTAGTACGGGTGGATCCAATTAGAGTGGAACTATAGAGAACATGGGGAGAGAATGGAGACGCATGCCTGTGACTAAGAAGAAAGAGGAGAAGAGGAATTGGAGCCGACCGGTGGTGGAGATGGGGATCGGGCAAACAAGGAAGAAGTGGAGAGTAAAGGAAGGAGAGGGTGGAACTGGGTTATGCAAAGGTGTCTTTGGGGCAGACAGAGGAGGTAAGAAAAACGACGTCAAATAGAGAGGGTAAGAGGTAGAGAATAGGAAGGGGGCTGATGCGGTGGAGATGCTATGGAGGCTGGGTTTAAGCGGTGAAGCAAGGGAGAGAGTGGAGAGAAGATAGGAGGGGAGAGGGACTGGGAAAGAAGAAGAAGCACGAGAGAGAGCCGATTGCCTCCTTAAGGGAGAGGAAGATAAAAATATAAGGAGGGAGAATTGGGTACGTGAGAATGAGGAAAGGAAAAAGAAAAAGGAAAGAAGGAAAAAGAAAGAGAAGGAAAAGGAAAAGGAAAGAAAGAAAAGAGGAAAAGGAAGGAAAAAGAAAAGGAAAAGAGAAAAAGGAAGGGAAAGAGGAAAAGGAAAAGGAAAAAGGAAGAAAAAGAAAGAGGAAGAAAAGGAAAGAAAGAAGTGGGGGAAGGAGTTGTTCTTTCTATTTTGTCCATTTTTATTCCATCCATCTCCATGGGTGATCTGGTCCATCCATTGCCCTTTAAGATGATCTGCACCGTTATCTTTTACTCGTATCCATCCGTGCGTCCTTTGGTTGATCTGCAAAAGAAAAGACTAAATTAGAATCATCTGAACCGCACATTAGTCATCTAATGAACTCTAATGATCATCTGACCGTTGATTTTGACAAATTAAGGTTTGGATGATCAATTGGATTTATATTCAAAATCAAGCTAAGTTTTGTAAAATTGAACGGTTAGATGATCTAATTGAACGCTAAATTAGGAGTATTTTGACCAAAATTGAACACTTACCAATATCCTCTTGCAAAATGCAAGGCAACGCTGCATACTCGTGTACCAGGGCTGCCCTTTTTTTATTGAAATGAAAGAGAAGAATACATCCCAATGAGAAAATAAAAAGTTCAGGCAAATTGGGGCATCAATCCATTGAGATATGATGCGCTACAAATGAATATGTCAAATATGTTAGGAAGAACTCAGACAATTGAGACTGCAGCTATTTATACTGGATGGGTCTGTAGTAGGACACTGAGGAACAATAACAATATGGCTGTATCAACTGGGACTTCTTTCAATTTCTTGTTCCAACTTCTGACACTCAGGACAGTCCTTGACGTGGCAAGACAGTCCAAAACAGGCAGAATGAGAAGGGTCAGACTCTTTAAATTTTTGTTCTCTTTTTCTCTGTAAGCATTAGGGCCCAACCATCAATGTACTTCGGATTCTTTTGCTTGTTTTCAGGAGCGAGGTCTTTTGTGGCATTTCAGTTAGAAGCTACAATGGTCAGATAGAATTCGATATCAGAATAAGTTATTTCATGACGTTTCATCTTCTTTCTGAATGTTTTTTATAAACTTATTCTGATAACACTGATTGAAATTCCATTTTTTGTGTTCAGATCCATTTTCGTGACTTCTCACATGCAACAACTCATTGAATCTATTCTCTGGATTAACAGCCATAAAACAAATTGCCTGTTACTTATCCTTAAATATTGACCTGCAAGAAGCCATGCGAAGAGAAAGCATTTTGACAACTAAGAGATTGGTTAAGTGCCTTGTCTCACAACCAAGAGGTTGCCGGTTCAAGTCACTGCTTACCTGCCAAAAAAAGAAAAAAGGAACAACCATTTTCATTGAAATGATCCAAATTTCTTCTAAAGATAACCCTTGATACACAATTTCGGGAAAAACTTCTTTTCATACTAAAAGGGCAGTCCCAGTGCATGAAGCTCCTGCCTATGCGGGGTCTGGCGAAGGGGCGGACCACAAGAGCCTAAAGTACACAGCCTTACCTTGCATTTTGTAAGAGGCTGTTTCCACGCCTTGAACCTGTGACCTCAAGATCACACGACGACAACTTTTACCGTTGCGCCAAGGCTCCCCTTCTCTTTTCATACTCTAATGTGAAAAAAAAACCTCAACAGTGTCCTGTTTTACTGTTAATAGATGCACAAATACCAGTAATTTCACCCACTTCAACAGGTCATTCTGTTCTGAAGAAGGAAACAATCTATACAGTCCTTGGAAATCCTTAGTTTGGAACATGAACTGGGTGTGTGACACCATATAGTTGAACTTTCTAATCCACAATGTAATACTAGATAACATGAAATAGACCTTGAATTGAAACACCAAAGCAATGATGTTCATCTGGCAATTGCTAGTAGTTACTTGCCATCTTTTGAATCACTAAAGCATGTCCAACTTAAATGTTCATCAGGACATTGGTATTTAATCATTAAAGAGATCAGACTAAACAGCGAAACTAAGGGGAAAAAAAAAAAAAACTTTAAATGGACAGATTTCAGCAAATTATGGTCAGCTCACTGTGTCATACCAGCATCCAGTTTGATGAAATCAGTCCTCAAACAAACCTTTAAGAGAACAAATATTTAAAATTTGGAGGATGGAGATCTTAAAATGATCTTTCATGTGAGCAGATTACTGAATAGAATTCGAATGTTGTAATGCCTAACATTGAATTGGATGATTCAGCTTATCTGGGTTGTTTTTCTTTCTGCTCCTTCATGAGGTTGGAGCTTTTTATTTTCTTCTTGTTTCATCTGGACTACTTTTCTATATTTCACTTGATCAGAATTTGGGTGGTTGCTGTTCTGCTGGCTCCCTTGTCACTGGGCTGACTCTAGGCTTTCCTGGTCTTCTTCTGTTTGATGGGAGTACTAGACTACCTGTGTCTCTTTGACTGTACCCAATCCAAGTTTTCTTTACGTCCTCTCGATACATCCTACTTAATGACAACGTTGGCTAGAGAAGAATTCAATTGCCTGATCTCTATATGGGTAAAACTATTGCCTTCTTTAGCGGATTGTTATTGTATTAATTGGTTTTTTCTGTTGTATTTATTTGTTACAAAAAGATGTAAACTTTCCATTTTTTTCTGGACAAAGGATCACCTTGAACTGAATATCACTTTACCTCACCAAAACCTTCAATGTATTCTTTCTAAAGTAAGAAAGATGTTTTATTACAATAATGTAATTTCTTATTGATCATTCCCTCCCCCTAATCCCTGTCCAAAAGAAAGGAAAAGAGATGGAAAAGAAAAAAGAAAAAAGAGAGAAGAGTTGCTACAAGATCTTTAGAAAAACATGAACTGGGAACAGTATTTAGAAGAGAACTCACGGTCATGACCTTTCCTCTTGTTCATTCATATCAATCTAATTAGGGATGTGCTGTAATAAGTATATGAGGAAACTTTTCACTAATAGCTTCAGAACCTGGATCCTGAAGCTACCATCAAATGCATCAATAACCCAGACAAGCGAGTCATCCTCCACACTGGGCCCATGATTCGTTTTTCAGTGGGGTTTAGGAAATCTCAAAGATTTGAGGAATTTGGATGCAGAATGATCACGAAGAAAAAGAGAGGCTCATTGAGGTGGTTTGACCAGCTGACAAACCAGAAGAAAATGGAGATCATGAAACAAGAAAGCAGAGAAAAAATTCTAAAGATCGGACATATATGATCCTGACCAGTTCACTGGTTGAAACAGTAACACATGTGAAAAATAATATGTCAAGCAAAGGTTGAAGCTGCAACAACCATTTTGGCGTTCAGATGCCCAATTGAATACAAACTTCAAGATCCTAAATTCACAGGTCAGCGTAAATCCCCTTGCAACATTTGGGTATTTTTGTTTAGGAACTCGCTAACAACAAACACTTAGTACTTGAAGAGGCATATCCACACTCAAGATAATCATGACAAAAGAAATAGTAGATGACTAGTTCAAAATGTAGACGGCTGACAACAGAAAATAGGTAAAGTTAAGCACTTATGGACAATAACCAATAATACAATAATCATTAAGTAGGCAAGAGCAGGTACTTGCATTCTTACTAATGCTTTCACTTATTAACGTGGATTCTGCTTGAGAAACAGTTCTTTCCAGGAGTCATCAGATCTATATATTCCTAGGTGGGTATTAGGTTGATGGGGCAAAATATCTTTCAGATTTGCCTTGTTTTTCTCATGAGTAATTAGGATGTAATTATTTCTTCTTGTTAACTGAGGTTCTTATAAAGCCTACCTTAAGAAAGTTACCATAAGTTATTAACTATCTGAAACATTAAAAGTCATCATCATCAAGACCTTATCCCGATTAAGAGTCAGTCATGTGAATCTTGTTCCTCCATTCCCCTCTATTAAGTGTCATGCCTTCATTTCATCCCAAAGTTGTCTAAAAAAAAAGAAAAAAAAGCATAATTAAGAGATGTAGAAATACAAGAAGAATGTAGGATCCAGACGAGGTTGCTTACTCTCATAATTGGACCTTGGATAATCATTTTCATGGTAAGCTCCATAGTAGCTCGGGCTCTGAAACTGTAACGGCTCAACATACTCATGTTGCACATGATGGGGCAGCTCATTCCTGTGCTGCTCATAGCAATATGTAGGAGGATTCTGATAACTGTAGTTCTCATCTCTGCTTTCACCATATCCATGTGAGTATCCAAACAGATAGTCTGCAGTCTGCTTCCACTGATTCCCATAGCTTTGTTCATCTGTATCATAGCTCTTTTCATATTCTCGAGACAAGCAAGGCCAGTTACCTAACAGACCTGAAAAAGGATCTGTATAATTTGGATGGTAAGCAGGTTGAAGTCCAGGCATGCCATGGTCATACCAACCATAACCGTATTCCTCGTCTTCAGCTTTATATGCGTCAACAGGCTTACTATTGTCACCATAGCCTTGGTCATGGCCATTGCCATAACCATAGTTACTGTCATGGCTACCGCCATAGCTAAAACAATGACCATTCCCATAGCCATATGAGAAGATACTTTGGCAATTGCAGTCGCAGCCATTGGCTGGTGCTGGAAGAGGGTAGTGAGGCCAGTTCCAATCACCCTCATAGGAGGGCCTCTCTTCCTCATATGATTGAGTCATTCCATTTTGAGGCTTCTCACTATCAACAGGCTCTTCTCCATAAGGCATTTTTATTGATCCATAAGAGAAGCCTTCTGAATTCAACCAATTGGGACCGGAAGTTGAATGGGGATAACAGATTTTATCTGAGGGAGGAAGAGATTGGCCATAAACTTGAGCAAGATCCAAACCGCCACTATAAGGAGTGGGATCATACTCTGGGAATTCAACTTCATTAAATTCTGTAGGAGAATTAGCCATCAAAAAACCTTTCAACTCCTCTTGCCACGCTCAGCAAAATATCCTAGTTGGGTGCCAAGGAATTGTCTTGTTGATGTCATGGCAGCATTAAATATGATACTCTATCCTATAAACCATTTAGGTCCGTGTGTGTCAGTTAGTTCTTAAGAGAATGCCAGCCACAGAATCCGATAAGCCTCTGACATCAATTTTGTTATGACTAAATACACTAGTGACAAACATATAAGAATAGATAATGTCGTGACAAGTAACTCGCTGGATAAGAAGAGAAGAAACAGGACAGAGAAAGATAACTTTCCAATTGACATGCCCATATACTAATTCTTGACGTCTTTCAGGCCATTTGTCGAACAGTTCCCGGCTTGCCGATTCCTCGGTGCCCAGCGCCACCCATGCCTTAGGATTTTTCCGTAAATTGTCTCTTATTGATTGGTTTGCCTCATTGTTTTGGTTTCTAGACAATTGATTAGTGCTGACTTTCTTCACACTGAAAACATGGGGTTTAATAGTTGGAGTCATTTTCCTTACTTGGATCGTGAAAAGTGGGAGAAGACAATGGGATGATGTGAGAGAGACCCCCACTGAGCACTGACTGAGACATAAAGCAAACAAGAGAAGGTGACTTCTTCACCCACCGTTTCACTAATCCCAGTCTCTTTAATCATTGCATTCGTTTCACTCAAACTAATAATTGAGGCGGCACTGGATCTTTAGCTCAATGTTTCCGGGGCAAAAGAAGTTAATTACTACTTTACGTAGCAGAAAAAGGAACAAGCCAAAAGCATGTTGGAAGTGACACTTTTCTTATCCTAGGTTTCAGAGTAGATTTAAAAATCAGGATATATTTTTAGATAATAGGAAAGTCTTGGGCAACGGTAAAAGTTATTGTTATGTGACTTGAGGGTGCGGGTTCAAGACGTAAAATCGGCCATTTTAAAATGCAAGGTAAGACTATCTACTATAAACTCTTATGGTCCGCCTCTTCCTTGAACCCGCATAAGCCTGAGTTTCATACACCGGAGTGCCCTTTTGATATATTTCTAGATACAATTTGCTTTGTAACTCTTTCTCAAAGAAAAATATATGTGCCAAATAATTCGAATAGAGTATTTGATAGCACTCTAAGTTGGATAATTAACGTCTTTGTGCAATAGTGAAGTTGTCATCACATGACTTTAAGGTAACGAATTTAAGGCGTGAAAACAATCTCTTGCAAAAATACAAGGTAATGTTGCATACTATAGATCCTTCTGGCCTGCCCTTTCCCCGAACACTATATATACGAGAGCTTAGTACACCACTGCAAGATTACTTGTTCAAAATCAACGTTAAACAAATTAGTAAGAAAAATCCAACACAATCTCGTAAATTGCACTATATAATCTTTCCAGTTGCAATCAGGCCCATAAGGATATCAACCAGTTACCCATCTTTTTTGTTTTATTTGACAAACTTCATCGTGATTCATGCAAAGGAGCTACCACACTTTCTTAAAGTCTACTTCTATTATATTTCATTCATTTTAGCTTCTCCTCCTCTCAGTTGAACTCAAACTAATATAAATTCATCTATATAAGTGGGGTGCAGTAGTGACACCGACAAAAGCAAGCCTCAAATCATGAAGATCACGAGTTCTGATTTGAATAATTAAAAACCAAAAAAAAAAAAAATGCAAAAAAAAAAAAATCTAATAAAAATACATTAAAATCAAAACAAACCAGAGTTTCACAATCTCAAAAGAGATATTCATGAAATATGTTAGAAAATAAATCTTGTTGGACTATTTAATTTCTTGTTGCTTATAAATTATCGAATTAGTTGACGCGTCCATCAAGTGCATGCATTATAGTTTCAAGTTTTCAAGCATGCTAGAGTAGTGTCTAATATCTTAAGCTATCTTTCTTAGAAAGTGTTAGGAGAGAGATTGGAAAATGGAGTACAAATACAAGTACTTAAGTGAGTGTATATAAAGTTATAAACAAAGGACAGCTCCAGTGCATGAAGGTAGACCACAAGGGTCTATAGTAGGCAGCCTTACCTTGTATTTTGCAAAATGTTGATTCCATTTCTTGAACCCATAACCTCAAGGTCACATAATTACAACTTCTACCGTTGCGCCAAGGCTCCCCTTCATATAAAGTTATAAACACATTTGCTTTAAAGCATTATTTGCCACCATTCTTTTAATTAAGTGATTGCTTATGAAATCTACGCAGATACTACAACCATTTGATTGGGGTCAGGGTAAGCAACTTTTAAAGACCCAATGTTGAACTTTGATTAGGTAGGTAGTAATTTGATGATTATGGAAATGAAAAAAAGAGAATGGAATGGAGTAGGGAGAGAGGGCAATAAAAAATAATTTGTTGTTTGTCCCAAATAATTGATTTTCAGGTGTATTTATCTAAATTGTCAATACCGCTTCGATATTAGTTGGTATTGCTTAAATCTTGGACACAGATTATGAAAATGGTTAAAAAGAAAAGAAAAGAAAAAGAAAAAAAGGGTTTTCTGTAAAGTGCCATTACATTTTGGCATTTTTATAAAAAAAGTATAATATTCTTTTAATTTTGTAAATTTACCATTTTGTTAGTTTTTCCATTCTCCTTCGATTAGTTTTTATAAAATTTCAATATTACCCTCGTCTACTAAATTAGCTACCTCACGTGTAGAAGCATGTGCTGCGGTGGGCGAAGCGTCGGAAACAGGGACAGATACGGCACAATACAAGGCGTCGGAAGCAGGGGCTGCGACAGCACAATAGAAGGCGTCGGAAACAGGACGGCAACGGGTGGCGGATCAGGTGAGGGTGGGATGCTCGGTTTGATAAGCTAGTAATCAGGGGGTGGAGGCGCTGTCAATCAGCTAGGGATGGAAGTCACGGCAAATGTAAGTTCATGAGGCCCAAAAGTAAGAAAACAAAATCGCAGAGCCAAAGATCATGGATTTGGAGTGAAATTGCTGAGAATTTCATGTCGATCAACCTACTCTTCTAGTAAAAACGAAAAGAGGAAATACTAGAAAGAGAGTATCAGGAAGGGAGGCAGAGCAGCCCATGGGAAGACTTGTCTGGGGTGGGCAGATGATGATCTCTCAGTATGCTACTGTAAAATCCAACAGCAACAGTGGAAAACCAGATTCATACAACAAGATTGAGGCGAGCAGGCTTCCGATCGCTGGGTGGAGGGGTGCAGGAGGAATCAGCGCATCGGGCAATGGGTGTTGACAGATTCAAACTATGATCATGGAAATAATGATATTCGAATCTGATCAAGAGAACAACAGTATATGCATCTATGCTTTGAAAATATGCATTTTTTTGTGAACAAAATTTCCTTTGTAGGTGCAAACTTCAGATGTATCAAAATACGCATAACTACATTCATATGTAGCTCTCCTGGATCATACATAAATTGACTAACAATACTCAATGCAAAAACCAAATCTGATCTCGTGTATGCTAAGTACATCAATCTCCCTACCAGTCTTTAATATCTTCCTTTATCAACTGGTAATTAATTGGACTCAACATATAACTTCAGACCTTCTTTTAGTGGTGTATCAACCGGTTGACAAGCTATCATACCAGCATCTTGTAAAAGATCTAAGGCATATTTTCTTTGAGACAAAAAGATTCCTTTATGAGATCGAGACACTTCAATTTTAAGAAAATATTTTAAAGGACCTAGATCTTTCATTTTAAATTCTTTGACAAATAATTCTATGGGCTTTTCTTTCTTTAGGATCATTTCCTATAACCACCATGTCATCCACGTATACAATGAGTGTAGTTATCTCATCTTATTATTTTTCTAGGAACAATGTGTGATATGAATTGCTTGGTGGTAGCCAAAATCTATCATAGACTTAGTGAACCTTCCAAACTATGCTCTCGAAGATTGTTTCAATCCATATCAACGATTTCTTCAACTTGCACACCTTCTAATTATGCCTTTCAAGTATCATGCACCCTGGTGGGAGATCCATGTAAATTTCTTTGGACAATTCACCATGCAGAAAGGCATTCTTCACATCGATTATAATGGCCAATCTAAATTTGCAGCTAAGGACAATAAGACTTGAATAGTGTTGATTTTGGCTACATGTGTAAATGTCTCTATGTAATCGATCACATAGGTTTGGGTGTAACCTTTCGCTACCAGTCTCTCTTTAATGTGTTCAATTGTGCCATTAGCCTTGTACTTTATCATGTAAATCCATCAACATCCAACTGATTTTTTTCCTGGTGAAAGATCAACAAGTTCCCATGTTTCATTTTGTTGCAAGGATTTTATCTCTTCATTCATAGTTGCTTTCCATTTAGGGTTAGTTAAGGCTTCCTGTACACTGTTAGGAATAGACACAGTAGATAATTGATTTACAAATGATAGATTTGATTCTGACAAACAATGGTTAGACACATAATGACTCATGGGATATTTGACTTTATTAGACAGCTTGGGTTCATATGTGGGTTTAGTAATACCTTTGGTGTGACGATGTGTTAATTTTCTGACTAACTCAGACATTAAGTCAGGAACATCCTCAACAATTGATTGGTTTGGTATATCAGTTGCGAGAGACTCTAACTGCAACAAAGCATTTGTTGGAGTCACATTTTCAGTTTCTAGGCGTACATTACTACGTTGATCCAAAAATATACCCTCTTCTTTATTGTCTAGTCCAGCTTGTGAGTCATCACCATTGGAATCCAAATTTATACCACTTATATCCAAGTTGCCCTCGTCCTAATTACTAGATTAAGGAGATTTATCTTCCTCAAACATGTGATGATCATAGTTAAGAGAATCATAATCTAGAGTCTGAATTTCCTTCTAATGCTCCTCTTGAAGTTCATGTTTACAGGAAAAATACATTATGTCTTCATGGAAAACAACATCCATTATGATAAACATTTGTCGAGCTGGGGGATGATAACATCAGTACCCCTTTTGACGATCAGCATACCCAAGTCAGTACCCCTTTTGACGATCAGCATACCCAAGGAAAACACACAACAATGCTTGAGGAGTCAACTTGTTGCACTGATGTTTATGGAGTTGTACAAAGGAGACACAACCGAAAACATGGGGTGGTAAATTTGGGACTGGTGGGGCAACAACTGCGTCAGTGAGAGCTTGTAGTGGTGAGCAAAAGTCAATGGATCTAGAGGGTACCCTATTGATTAAATATGTTGTAGAGGCAAGCACTTCTCCCCAATAAGATAACAGCATATGAGCTTCTATCAATGAAGCACGAACAACCTCTAATAAGTGTCGATTTTTGTGCTCAGCGACTTCGTGTTGCTGGGGTGTATTAGAACAAGTAGTTTGATGAATAGCTTGGTGTGCTTTCAAATACTGTTGAAGTTCAGAACTATGATATTTTCCACTATTATCACTGCAGAGAACCTAGACCTATGCCTTGTACTAAGTTTCAACCATTTTATGAAACTTTTAAAATAATAAGTTCACTTCACCCTGGTATTTCATCAAGTACAACCAAGTCATCTTGGTACAGTCATCAATAAAGGTAACAAATCAACATGATCAACCTAAAGTAGGGACTTTGGATGGACTCCAGACATTAGAATGTATAATCATAAATAGAAGTGGACTTTTATTCAAACGTAATGGAAATAAAGCACAATGGCTCTTTCCTATTCACAAATATCACACTAAAAATTAGAAACATCAACGTTTGCAAGTAAACTAGGAAATAATGTTTTTAGATAACTAAAGGAAGCATGCCCCAGACGTTGATGCCATAACCATATTTCAGATGTCTTCTCCTCCTCCTCAGAGCAATCCACTGTTAAAGCTTGACATAATCTATTAGAACTCTTTAACACCAAGTCCAAGTAATACAGCTTCCCCCGCTTAATACCATAACCAATCATTTGTCTAGTTCGGATGTCCTTAAACATGCACAGTTCATGCCAGAAAATTACTACACAAGATAAAGGTGAGGTTATTTGAGAAACTGACAACATGTTATAATGTAATGATGGAACAACTAAAACATAATCTAAATTCAAAGTATCAGTGAGGGTCAAAGATCCTTCCCTAGGTCAAAGATCCTTCCCTAGTAATTGGAGTAGAAGTACCAGTGGCAATAAAAATAAATCTTTGTGACGATGATTTAAGAGATGAGGCATGTTGAGAATCAAATGTCATATGATCTGTAGCACCAGAATCAATTATCCATGCATATTAAAAACAGGTGTAGAAATATTTAAAACCTTACTACCATTATTTGCAATTAATACCAATGCTAAGGCTTTTTTAGCAACATTATCTTTTGTCCTTGTTTCAACAATTGTTGTAGTGGAGGTCTTCTTAGAAATCTTCTTCCGTGGATCACGAATATGATCCCACCATTATAGATATACCACAAATTTGTAATACTGACTTTTGGTATGACAAGTTTAATTGTAATGAGTGCATTTGTAAGTAGACTTGTTGACACCATTATTGTTCTTAGGCTGGGTGGTCCTGTCAATTTTGATTAGATCGATTTCGAGCCACCAAGGCTGAAGCTTTAAAATATTCATTCTCCCCTTTTAGAGTTGTATGATAAATTGCCTCTCGTCGAACCAAAAAGTAGCATTCTTCTAAGTTTGGAACTGGGTCTTTGCGGAAAATCTGTCCATGAACTTGTTCAAAGTCACCATCCAATCTAGCAAGAAATATGTGTACCCTTAATCACTTGATGGACTTCCTGTATGCTTCAATGTCATCAGGATCTTTAATGAAAACTTTGTCACAATGGTCTAACTCTCGAAAAATCGAGGTTAGCTCTCCATAATATTCAGATAAGGACTTTCCCATGTTGTTTGGTTGTTAAAACCTTTGGGTTTAGGGCAAAAACTTACAACTCATCATTTTCATCATAGAAGGCCGTTGATAGATCACTCTAGATTTCATGAGCAGTGGGTAAATGTAAATAATGCTTCACAATATCTGGAGTCATAGACATCAATACCCACCTCTTCACTTTTTTATTTTTAGCATACCACCTTTCATACCCATCTTTTGATTCTACAGGCGGCTTGATTTTGCCACGAATATAGGACAATATCTCCCTTTTGGCAATATGCATTTCCATCAACTAACATCAAATTTTGATTCAGTAAGAATGATTCCTGCATTAAAAGCACTGTCAGATTGAACAATATTAGGAACTGATTTCGTTCCAGATGATTCAACATTTTTTTCACTCATTTTTTTTCCTTTTATATTAGAGGCTTCACGGTAGGACTTTAAAGGATATTTATAAGGGTGAGTATCAGATTTCTGGTATAATAGGATTCAAAGGCTTCGAAAGAAAAAAAAGAAAAAGATTACAGGGGTTCAAGAATTTTAGAGACCATGTGTTTGATACCATGTTGACAGATTCAAACTATAATCATGGAAAGAATGATATTCCAAATTTATCAAGAGAACAAGAAAGGTACAGTATATATAATACAAATCAAGCTAACTTAGGAAACTAATTACTAAGAATTTAGTTATCAATCCTAACTATACAATTCTATAAAACTGGATTACATGAAAAAAATCTCAACAACAGGGGGCGCCGACAATTAGTTCCCCTGGGGGGGGCAGTGTAACAGATCGAGGGCCCCATCCAGCAATGATATTGTTCGCTTGGGATTACCTCGCACGGTTTTGCTCTTCCCTTGCGAGAAAAGGCCTCGTTGCAAGGTAAGTCCTGAGAACTCTTATCAACAGCCCAGTTTCCCCCCCAGGCGATGTGGGACTAACTCTCAGTACCTCCCGCTTCATCCCTCAACCTACTTGGGCAACCTCAACCTATCTTGGGCCATCACCCTCAATGCATCTTGGCAACTACAACAGTTTACATGTGAACCGTTGTAGTTGTTAAGATGCTGAGGTACCGTGATGACGACGAAGGCTGAGGGACGGGCAAGATACCCAAAGAGGACAATATTGTTTGCTATGCACTTTGATACACACAACGAGGCCTTTTCCCCTAAGAGGGAAGAGCAACATTGTGCGGGTTAAGCCCAAAGCAGACAATATTGTTGTTGGATGAGGCCCTCAGTCTGTTACAACAGTATAAGAGCTAATTCCCTCGTGATGGGGCGGGCTAGCCGCACGTGGGCGCTCTCGTGGAAACACGCGGGGACGCGTGTTCCCTAAAGGGGAAAATGTGAACCATTGTAGTTGCCAAGATGTTGAGGCATTGTGATGACAGTGAAGGCTGAGGGACGGGCAAGATACCCAAAGAGGACAATATCATCTGCTATGCACTCTGATATACACAACGAGGCCTTTTCCAGCAAGGGAAGAGCAAACCTATGTTGCTAAGCCCATAGCGGACAATATCGTTGCTGGATGGGGCCCTCGGTCTGTTACAAGGTGGGTTGCATGTGTTGTCAATTGGCTAGGGTGCGCACTAGGCAGCGGCAGGGTGTTAATGATCAAGTAGTGAGGCAAGGGCCAGCGTGTAATATCCTTAATTTTTAAGATAAAAATAGGAAATTATTAAATAAATTAAAATAAAAATTTATGGATGAAATTATTTCCTGAAAACATAATAATTAGAAAGTGCTCGTCGATACGAATCCAACGCCACCAAGAACGCGAGAAACGGAGCTCAAACGAGGGAGTTATGAGCCGTCAAAGTTGTAAGGGCAAAATGGTCTTTTGACAGAAACGTGTTACACAGGGGTCCAAATTGATAACGGCACCCCTGTCTACACACGTCTCTACCAGTCCGGCGAAATCGCCGGAGAGACGTGGGAAGAGACGTGTGGGGAAGAAAGTCTCTTCCCAAGACTCTAAAACCCTATATCTACGTCTCCTCTAGAGCCAAAACGCTCCACTTTCGAGCGTTTTCCATGAATGATACGCAAAACCCTAGATCCGTAAAACTTGAATTTTCCTGCGAGTGGAACCCCGGCACACGAGCAACTCCGGCCAGGTGCAAGGTAAGCTTCAAAACCTATGTTTTTCTCGTATTTATTAATTAGAAAATTAATTAGAAAACCATTTAAAAATTAGGAAAAAATCTGATTTTTGGGGGGTTTTTGTGCACGCTACTGTTGGAGCGTGATTTCATAGACCAAACGTTGCCCGTTTGGAAATCGCACCGTCCAACTAGTGCAGAAGACCCCCAAGAGCAAACCCTTTAAATTTGGGAGTGATCCAACTAGTGGAATTGCTAAAACTCAAAACCAGTACTAGGGAGGTTTTTAGAACTTGGGAAAAATCGTTTAAAAACCATGGTTTTTGAGAAAATTAGTGAAAAGGAGGGCATAAATGGATTCTAGAGAGAATTCTCAAGAAAATGGCGCAAAAATCACGCAAAACGGAAGCCAGTAGTTGCCGAGGCGACCGAATCCGGCCGTCTTCTCCGGCTGCCGTCAACGGCGTCGTGCCGCCCCGCGCCGACGCCAAGACGCACACCCCGACGCCCGAGGGACGACGTCACATGACGCTCGCCGCGCACGCGTGTGCGGCGCGCGCGCGTGCGGAACGTGCGTGGTTGGGCCGCCGCGTGGGGACCGGGACGCGGCGGCGTTCCCGCGACCGTGACGCACGCGCGTCCCGTGCGCGTCTCGCGACGCCGTGCGTCTTTGTGCGCCCGTATACGTCGGTATAAACCGGCGGGTGAAAAGGGCGCCGCCGGTTTAAACCACCTTATGGTGGTCCGTGTGCCCCATTTTAGCTTATTTTTCACTAAAACTTGATTTTTGGGAGCTGTAGAGGTCCAAATCACGATCCTAAGAGGCGTTGTGACCGTATTGACGACGCGGACCTAGTTTTAACTTAAAAACTTAGAAATGACCACTTTTTATTTAGAAAAATTTTAAAATAGTGATGTGTCATGTACTGGTGCACTTGAATATACCAATTAAAGGGAGTTATTAGCAAGCTAGTGATCTCACACCGAGGTAGGTGGACGACAACTAATGTTTTGCCTTGATTTTAAACCATGTTTTAAACATAGCATCATGTGTGATTGTGTTTTAAAGTGCGATTTTTATTTACCATGGATTTCATGCGACATTTCGTACGTGATGGTTATTCCAAATTGAATTCTTTTTTACCGAATAAACTTATTTAAACCGGCTTTTACAAGCATGATGTTAATTAGTTATGCTTAATTAGAGATTTATTTCTTATTATATATATAGAAAATGCATGGATTTACATGGAAATGAGTATGAGGCTTAGTGGTCGGTCCTTTTATAGGCTAACCCAGATGAGGGGCATGTCTTGGGGATTTGAAGCTATAAGTGCTCTTGAGTTTAGCATATACATATGATTTTCGTGTTTTATATTTGATGACGGGTGCTCTCGGCTCTATAAGGCGTCATGCTAGAGGGATAGGGGCTGGCCACCCACCTTCCGAGATTATGATGTGATGAGTTTGTGATATGATGTACACCGCCCATGATGGCATTCGGTAGGGGGTTTGGTAACATGGATAGTCCACACTACCGGCCTCGAGCCTTTCCATGGGGACAGACGTTAAGTCTCCCGTTATGGTGTCGACGGAGAGCGGCGGTGGTTGATACCCATGGAGGGTTGCCACTGCAGCATGATGGCCCATATTCTTATTATGTGTGCATGTATGATGAGCATGGTTATTGATGATATGCCTGGGTGTGACGACACTCAGAGTTTGACTACGTGTACTCCTGATCAGGGATGTTAGTGCGATGTGATGGGACCCATTACCTTAGGGTGCCCTTATTCTTGTTGTATGCTCCATTTATTGATTCATGTCATGTTTTAACTCCGTAAATTTCATGTTTTAGCATATGGAAGAAATTGGCATTTATTGAACATGGCATTATGATATCACTATCTTCATAAATGTTAGATTTTTCATCAGTATTGTTCATTAATTCTAGCATTTATTACATTAATTGTCTATGTACCTACACACGTTTATAGCTTCTGTCGAGGCATTCGTTTTGTTTTCGCAATGCCTTAGATCTCGAGCGCGACACCAGAAAGGAAAAGCGGTTGATAAACCTCGAGAGCTGAAGACTAGTTTCCTATAGTTTTAGAAAGTAATGTGAGTCATTAGAGTGGATTATCATTTGAATTTTTATTATGGACTCCATACTTTATATTTGGATGTGAATTAGATCTTTGGATATATATTGGACATTTATATGGGATGTTATGATGGATAGACCCCTGGGCCATATTATTATTGTCTTTTGGATGTTTATTTGATTTAAAATAAAGGCGCCCTATTTATTTGACGTTGATTTATACGCGGATCATTTATTTATGTTTAAATTACGTATACGTCATTTTGAGAAAGGAAAAATTAACACCCGGAGTTTTAAGATAGGTTTAGTAAAATGTTAAATAAATCTTTTCTCATGGGATCCCAAATGTTCTTATTTAAATTGCCAAAAAAAAAAAAAAAATTGTCTTAAAAATCCGGGTGTTACACAAATGATTCTCCGTGAGGCGAAATTGTGGGGTGGGGGGTGGGGGAGGTTTTGTTGATCAGTTGAGGGTGCGCACCGTGCAGCGGTAGGGTGCCGATGATCGAGTAGTGAAGCAGAGGCTGACGATTGTGTGAGGTGAAATGGGGGTGGGGAATCGCAGGCCATGCGAGGCAAGTAAGCTAAGGGAAATTGGGTGGGGTGCACACCGAGATGCGAAGGCATCGACAATTGCGTGAGAGGGGGGTGGGGGGGCTATCGATCGGTTGAGGGTGCACACTAGGCAGCGGCAGGGTGTTGATGATCGAGCAGTGAGGCAGGGGCCGACGATTATGTGAGGCGAAATGGGGGTAGGGGCATTGAAGGCCATGCGAGGCAAGCAAGCTAGGGGGAATTGGGTGGGATGCACACCGAGCTACAAGGGCATTGACAATTGTGTGAGGGGAGGGTGGAGGGTGCCAGGGAGTAAACTAAAAAATAAATGCTTGGAGGTGCTAGAAAGAGGGTGTCGGGCATGGGTGGATAAGCTAGAGACCAGGGCAAACAGGGGCTGGTGGTGGTTGACATACTGGAAACTAGGGAATGTGTTAGAATGACAAGTTTGCAAAGTTCATGAAAACTTAATGGCTAATTTGCAAAATTGAAAAAATGTTGGACCATTTTGCAAAAATGCCAAAATATAATGGCATTTTTGCAAAAAAAAAAGAAGGGGGTCTAATTATTGCTAAAAGAACCAGAAATTACTGGTCCATACTAGTCCATATTGGTGTTATAATCTAATTACACCTTTCCCCTTCTTTCTTGCCATTTCCTTCTTCTTCTTCTTCCCTTTTCTTAACATCAACCTTGCTAGAGCTCTTTTCTTTCTTTTCTTTTTCTCTTCCAATCTTCTTCTTTTGCTAAACTCCGAGGGAGACTCTTGCTTTATTGTCACTAGTCATCAGAAACAATGGCAGTGAGATGTTACTGGTTAATATAACTTAAATTTCAAGAAAAAGTAGTGCTTCCTAAACTGAATAAACACTCGACTTTTATTGAGGAAATTACTTTTATTTTTATAGAGTTTTACAAGAACACCCTCTAGGCAATTCAAACTTTCCTACAAAGCCCTAGTATATCACTGTCAGACATAACATTAGCTACTTTTTAAGTTTCTAAAACTTTAAGGTAAATACCATTAGAACTTAAGAGGTATTGGCCATATTGGTCTCAACCCCTATTGGTACCATGAAAAAAGCAGTATTGGCAACTTAGGTATCTATAGATTTTAGACAACCCTACAAGTTATGCTGAAAAAGTCATCCTAACATTAAGAAAATGTCATAATATAAGGGTAATCCTAGTAAAGACACACTTAATAGCTAATTAAACATTGAAATTTAGTCATTCAGTGAACGAACTCTACACGAGTATAATAATAAAAAGAAACTTATGCATTAAATTTCATTAACTTAAAATCATTAAATAAAATAACTAAATGTAAAAATGTTTGTCTAAAAAACAATTTACTAGATCTAGGCCAAGCATGGATTGGCCAGCACATACATGATAAAGATCTTTTCGTTTTGCTTTTTTATTCTCTTTAGATTCCTAACCTTAAGAGAATCAAAATTTGTAATACAAGCTCAACTATTTCCTCTCTTAAAGCAATGTCAGAGTAAAAAAACTTTGGTTTAAATACAGTCAAAGAAACTGTCTTTATATAATCCACATTTTTATGGTTTACAAAAATCATCTTTAAAAAGTTCTTTTAAAGATGATTTTTTGAAACAATCATCTTGAAAAGGTTAACACAAAGATAGTTTTAATAATCATCTTCAAAAAGCATGTATTCTCAAATAGCTATAGAACCTTGTTTTACTGATGGTCTACAACAATCTTCCTATTATTACAATATTTATTGATACTATTTTTTGCAAAAGTATTCATCTACACTTCCAACATCCACATTCAATATAAAAAAATTAGTTGATTTAAAAGAGAAAAAGTTCATAGGTACTAACTAAAAAGTATTATCCATTCTACACACACTTCTCTATACACACTTATTTACTTCCATACTCCTCCATCCTCACATTCTTATAAAGTAAACACCTACATTTACCATAAGTTTCTTCCTTAATTCCAAACTTCAACATGCCCTCATTAACATAAACAAAACACAATATAATGCCCCTATTTAAATAAACACACTAAATATATACTTCAAGCATATGAACAATGCAATATACATCCACATCCAATAATCAAATGAAGAAGTTTTGTACTACTAATCATAATGTCAAGTCAAAGAATCAAAGAACTATTATATATTACACAATTGTTGGTAGGGTAGAAGTAGATAATTCATAGTAGAATTTTAGTACAAATTTAGCCCATTCATATTTTATTTCTTTGAGACCTAGTTGGGAGTAACTCTTGCCCCTCCCTAATTGAGCAGCGTACCTACAAGATAATATATTTATTTTAGTTTCTTACTTATTATGCAGTACTTAAATGTTATTTCATGTAGCCAACCCAAAGATTGTCAAAAAATGTATGATGATCGGTAAAGTGTCTTACCTTTCTTAATTATTAGAGCTTAACACCATGAAGTATAAGGGTTATCATGTATCTTAGACTAAAGTATAGATACTTCCAATTCATTTGTTGTTTAGGGTATTACATAACAAAGAAAATGGAAAGGATCAATAAATATCATGTCCACTAACTTCAACTTATATATAAAGTAATTAATTAGTTTTTCTTACCTCGACATTCTTTCAAGTAAGTTTTTTATGGGTCCACACACTTCAAATTTATATTTGAAATGTATTAGTTATAAATAAAAGATTAGTTATTAATTATTGAACTATTATTATACAAAAAAATATAAAAGACTTACCTATTTATGATTAAAATCACCCTCTACCTACCAAGACCTTTATATAGCTTACCTTATGCCAGTAAGACTTTAGTCCTAAAGAGGCATAAACCTTAAGAAAACATAAACTTCCATAACATGCTAAATAACTCACTAAAGGGTCCCCTCTTTTTAAGTATCACAACTGTAGCTCATGAATCTCTTCCTGTAAATACCTAAATCCAGTAATCAATTGACCTAACCGATCAAACAAACCAATAATGAAACCAAGAACCCCATTACTAAATTCAATGTATTTTCACTAAATACCCAAGCACAACAAAAACTAGACATCAAAATAATTAAATCAAAACTACCTACGTTCAACTACAACAACTAACAATTTTGTAGTATAAAGAAGCCTAGCACCATCTCTCAACCAAATTGAAAACTTCAACTGTAACACTTTTTGTTGTTCATACAACAACTTCATTGTAACCAAGACATCAATTAGGATAAAGTCTAGTGAAGGTTCACACATGAATCATCACAAAATAGTAAGTTCATAAAATGTTGACTCCTAAAAATTTAAGAAACTTCACAATAATGTCTCTTACATATCCAAGGCAAATAAATTACAAAGAAATGGAAGTAGCAACATGAGAGAGAGAGAGAGAGAGAGAGAGAGAGAGAGAGAGAGAGAGAGAGAGAGAGAGAGAGAGAGAGTACGTGATCCCTTATTCTCCAGTTCCAACCACTTTGGAC
Organism: Warburgia ugandensis; assembly: GCA_035236585.1. NCBI lineage: Eukaryota > Viridiplantae > Streptophyta > Magnoliopsida > Canellales > Canellaceae > Warburgia > Warburgia ugandensis. The sequence continues at coordinate 73,908,484 of CP141128.1, read as the reverse complement.
CAACGATTATCTCCTAACAGTACAAAAAATTGGTCAGCTAATTACTAAACAAATATGAATATGCATTTGCATATAACCTAAAGATCGAGCAACAATTACCCATCTAGTGCTTAAGAAGCCTTTTGATTGAACTAGAATCTTGTCATCACTAGCAAAAAGTAGTTAGAAAATGAGATAGACTAAAAACTCATATGAGACTAAACATAATCTAAATCTCATATCATGACACATGTTTACTGTCCTACCTTATTTGTTTTCTCCTTCAAGATTCATGTTCTCTATTTGCATCTACAAACAAATTACAAGGGTTAGAAACAAATACATAACAATTGAGAGACATGCAATAATGTTGAAGTTAAATGACAAAGGTCAATAATCCAAAACATTAAAAAGAAGCACATAGTCAGAAATGACAAAAGAAAAAAAAGAAGACTTTACAATGGCTTAAGACATTGAATAATGACATATACCTAAGTACCTCCAACTTTCACTATTAAAACCAGACCTAAAAAGAAGAACACAGTTAGAAATGCCATAAAAATAGACAAAACAAATACTTAGAGCTCAAAGAATGATACATACCTAATTTCTTTCAAGTTCTCTTTTGATATTCTAAAACATTAAAAAAAGACATAAATGATAATCAGATTTTTTAACAAATAGTGGGTGTGCATAAAAAAAAAAAAAAAAAAAAAAAAAACTTATCATGCATATGGATTTCTCAACTCTAGGTTAGCACAGAAAAGTCAACGCAAACATAGTAGACCAATACAAGGTAGGAAAAACTTTAAGAAAGAAATTGTCTACTCATAATTACGTAAATAAAACATGAGATAAGGAAGAAAGAGTTACTTAAACTATGATGGTTGATATACATAGAATATCACATTTAATATCCTTATATTTAGCAGTTTTTGCCTTGAATTTACTTTAAATATCACTAAGTCTGGTTTATTTTATATTTTGTAGGATTATGGTACAAATGAGAAAAATACTATTTTTATCAAATCAAAACCCTAAAATAGAGTAAATCCACGGCTCAAGCGTTATCATGGGCCCACATGCTATAAACCAAAAGCCCAAAAGTTCAAAATATTATAGGGGTGTCATTATCAAATTTAGCATTATTACAAACCGCATGCATAACGCTTGACCTTATCCACATAAAAGATAGTGCCTTTATCAAGAGTGTGGGTGGCAAACATCTCATGCATGCATTTCACCACATTTGGAGAACTGCTAAGTGAAGCTAAACTCAAATATAATGAAAGCACATGTGCATGGACAACTAAGCAAAGCTCGGAACACACAAACAAACTACTCTCATCCAATCTTTCTCTCACTTATTCAAGGAAGGGACCCACATGGAAAACACATTTTCTCCACAAGGGAGGACATGTTACACTATCAGCTACATGTTCTCATGTGAGAAAATATAGGAGAATAATTAAAAAGAAAAACATATAAGGGAGAGATGAAGAAACGAGAAATCTATGGTCATAGTTCATCCAAACTTGTGAAGAATTAAGGGCTCAAATTAACTCTGTATTAGGGTTCCGAAAACAAGGAACATGATCGCTGGTTAGATCTCAAAAACAGCAATCCAAATGATGGCGGATTGAAGAGTAAACAACACCATTGGATTCCTTGTGAAGAGAGGAACAAAAGCCCTCAAGAAATTTCTGAACCAGAGTTAGTTTCACCATTGATTGGGCTGAAATTCAAATTCCGGCAACAATGCATTTTCAGGCGAACCTCTGATGTGAAATTCTTGTTTTTCGGCATCAAATGAACACGGAATGACTCCAAACTTGATAGGAGTGAAGGTAAGAGCCTGATCTACAAACCCTTTTAATTTGGAGTTAATCATACTTAGAAATCATCACCTACAACAACTGTGCTGATCGTCTTCTTCGACGACGGTCAGTTACACAGGCAACCTGATCCTATACCCAAGACGCACGCCCATAACGCACGACCGGAACACATGCTCTGGAGTGTCCTTCGGGCATGTACGAGCATGCAGTGCGGTTGTGGTTCTACCGGGATGCGCATACCCTGTATTGTCATATCTGGATCATCCATCTGACATACAACATTAAATTTACAATTCAGAAGGCTACACAACTCCGATAAACAATCCGAAAGAACCGTTACATTCATATTTACGACACGAATCGAACCTACTTATACAATAAAATTTAGGATCATAAGACTATTTGATGTGACTATAGCCTAAAAACTATAAAAATCTCATAGATTGACAAGATCAAAGATGATCAAATCACATAGATTGATCCATTATACTTAGATGGAACCTAATCCATATATATTAACCATTATAAGTGAGGTTTGACATACAAACCTATAACCTATAGTATAGATCTAGTCATTGATCTGTAAAATGGGAAATAATACTTGGATTCTTATGTCCAAATAACATCCAGGACTTCACAAAGGTGATTTAGATGCTGGAATTGAGGAAAAATGTCATCCAAGAGATATCGAGGTAGGTAGTCTGATACTACTAAGTTTTTAAATGCATTTTAAACTCTGACTTGCCTTTATTACCATTTTTTAGCTTGCTTTTGAGATATGATGTTCTTATACGAATATGCAGAATTGTCTTCATGTTTTATGGCTTTGAATACAATATTAGCATGAACTAATTTTATGCACTGCTTGCATGGTTGAAAATAAATGTACAAATTGCATGATTTCAATGATTAAGATTTGGTTTTATTTGTATATGCTTTTTCGGGCTGATGAGCTTGGTAGGCACTATGCTGAGAGGTTGTATAGGGTGGGCCTCTCGACCTCTATCACTAAAAAAGTGGATGGTTTCGCTGCAAAAAAGGCTTGTCCCTTCCTTGACTATTGTGGTAAACATGGACGACCACTGGAGGTATTCACGCCACCCTTTTCAGGGACGCCATAGTCGCCATGGAGGCTATGGTGGGTTAGTCTCTAGATACCGGAGACACACGATTCCAGCTATGTGCTGATCGTGAGCATAGTTGGCCCTATGATTTCAGTGTGATTGATATAGATATAGCATTGAGATGGTCGTATACGAGTACTCGTGACTAGTTGGTGTGATGTGTTCGCTAAGAGACTCTTGAGCATGATACTACATCTGCTTGGAAGATGACTATTTTAAGAGTTTCATGATTATAAGATTTGACTCATGGTTTGATATGTTTGCCGAGATCTTCTTACATGAATCTATGAATTTTTATTCTATGATTTTTGGTTAAATTTATATTGTTGACATACAAGATTTCGCTAAAAGATTATGTAATTGAATTTGCATCAATGAGCTTATGTTTTATGCGTAAATATGCATGTTTATATAAAAAGGAATCATTGATATTTTACATGAAAAGTTTCCTTGAATTATGCATGTTGCATGACGAGTTTTCAAAATAGTAGTATCAGATCATCTATTGGGTATGAGGAATACTCACCCAAATATATTATTTTTATAGATTAACTCTACACAGGAGTAGATGAAGCATCAGGAAATGTTAGTACTATGATCAAGTAAATGAAAAGGGAACAAGTATGTATGTAAGTAAACTCTCTACCTTTTTGGACATGTATCTGTACTTATTACAGTTGGGCTGTGAGCTATGACTGGATAGACCTGGGAAGACCTTTATGATTACAGTAATTTTCAAAACTACTTTGTTTGTTGTGAAAACAATTAACACTTGGGGTTTTAAAAATGAATTTAAACAAAAAAAAAAAAAATTCTGTTGCATTGCATTGTTTTTATAAAATTATTTTCAAATAGGGATGCATCCCACATTAGGAGCTAGGTTTGCATTTTAAAAATGCATGAGAAAACTCAGGTCGTCACACTATCTTAGTAGGCATTTAATAAGAAGCAACATATAAGAGACACTCAATGAAATGTTAGGATGGACCAATGAAAATCAAGCTTGCAAGAAGATCATAGTGGAAGGCCATTGGGGAAGATTTTTTTGATGGGTTGCCCACCATTTTTCAAGGAGTTACATGATTTTTCAAGGGGAGAAAAATGTGTTTTTAAGAGAGAATAGACAATGAAGCCTAGCAAGTGATTGGTTGGAGAAGAAAATAGTAGTCTATGGAGAAAATCATAGGGAAAACATGTTCCATTAGGAGAAATAGAAAGAGTAGAAGAAAAAAAGAAGTGTTTATCCCTAAGAAATTTCAAACAAATCCTGACCATTCAATCTAGGGCAAGTGATGATTCAAAGAAGGAAATAAAGAGGAGAAGAAAAGTAGAACCCTAGCCCCCATCCTTTGTAGTGATTCAATATGAGAAAAGAGAAAAAGAAAGCTTCCTTAAATGTAATGTGGAAATTTTCTAGAATGGAAAAAGATTTGATGTAATTCCTTAGGGAGGAGGCATGGAAATCTATCCCATTTCCCTCAATAATCTTCGACAAGGAAACAAGAAAATAAAAGGAGGAGACAACGTCCAAGGCCACATTCCCTCTTGTGCTTAGACAAAAAACCATATTGAGGGGGGTGAGGGGCGTTGAAGTATGGTAAGAGGCTTTGGTGTACACGTTGAAATCCGAGGAAGAGGTATGTTATAAACTACTTTATATATTGAAGAAGAAAAGAGAAGGAACATGTTAACTTTCATGGGGTTTTGATGGTGTGTGTAAAGAGACAAGGAAGCAGTTGCTAGGTGCTGGGTGCTTGTCCTCATCAAGCAGTTGCCTAAACACCTCTCAAGGAAAATACATTGAAGGTTGGTTGGGGGGGCGGTGTCTTGTCTTCATCAAGCACCACTCCCTTAGCTAAGAAAAGAGAACACTAAGTCCATGCATTGAATCCCAAGGAGGTGAAGAAAGTACCTCTCTTTCCTCCTTAAAGGGGTTCACGTGAAATCCTGAGCTCTCTCCCTCTCTCTACATCCCTCTTAAATGAGTGAAATTCATATATCCTTAGTTGATGTGTGATGTACTTTGCTCGATCTTGTGTGAGGTGTGATCTCCATCTTAAGTGTTGTGTGTGCAAACTAAAAACAAAGTAGACGTGGGTTGTGAGTGAAAATGTTGAGACTTTGGGTGGTGTGTGTAATACAAAAGACAACATGTTGTACATTTAATAGAAGGTAGAGAAAGAGAGGTGCTTAACATGTAACACATGAGAATAGTTGGTTTGTGGTTGCTTTTCTTTGGGGTTAGTGGCTATAGGATGGTGATCTAGGTGTGTTATTGAGTGACACAATAAAACACATGTCATCTTTTGGTTGTTGAAAGCAAGGTTATAGTGCAGTTGGCTCGACTTTAACCAGAGATTCCGTCGAGTGACACAACAAGGAGAATTTTGGCTATATCATTCCTTTCCCACAGGACTTTTGTTTTCCTTAATTTTTATGTACTCCTTGTAAACAAATGGAGATGTATATCTGGAGTTTTGTATGAATGAACGGGTGCCACTCAAACTAAAAGAAAAATTCTATAGGATGGTTATAAAGCTGATCATGCTCTATGGAGATGCACATCTGTAGAGTGTTAGGCAATTAAGGAACATCATGTTCATAGGATGAGTGTAGTGGAAATGAGGATGTTGAGATGGATGGGTGATAAGACAAGAAAGGATAGAATTAGGAATGAAAACATTAGAGGATACTTAAGGATACCACTAATAAGTAACAAGCTGAGGGAGATTAGACTTAGATGGTTTAGATATGTCTAACAAAGACCAAAAACAGCATAGGTTAGGAGTGAGGCAATGCAAGTAAAAGGTTTTAAAAAGGTAAGGAGAAGGCCCAAAAGAACATAGATAGAAGTGGTGAGAAAATATTTAAAAACTTTGGGGATAGATGAAGCAATGGTACTTAATAGATGGGAATTGAGGAATAAGATTCATTTGGCCGATTCCAAATTGGGACAATTTAGGTCTTGATGATGATGACCATTCCTTTCCTATAATACTTTTGTATTTCTTTATTTTTTATATGCTCCTTGTAATTCTTTCATTTTCAATCAATACAAATTGTTAGTTACTTGGTTTATTTCCTTTTAGTGTAATTGATTTTTTTTTAGTAGCTAATGCTTCTTGTAGTTTTATAATTTTTCCTTTTTATTACTTAGAATGCTTGCTAAATAAAATTTTGTAGTCTCCTTTAAAATCATGAGTAGCTAAATTCTTTTTCCCAATTTGAGATGAAATAGTAATGAATGAAATAATTTTGTGGTTAAGTAGATTGTAATTTCAAATGTGATTAATATTAGTCTAAATATTTAAGCAATCAATTTATATATCTGGTGATATTTACATAGAAAATATCATGTATTTCTTATGATAAAAATAGTAAATATGTTAGATTAGGTCAATTTGATATATAAAAATCTTTGATAGTCTGTGCCCTAAAAAGATAGAATATGCTTTGAGTAAGTATATTAAATTAAGATAAGCCCTTAAAATAAAAAATATATATATTTTTTTAAATTAAAGCTTTTAAAGAAAAACATTCCATGAGTAGCAAAAATTCTTAATTATAGAATTATTTGTTTTCACTGTAATGTATTTTGAGACTCTAGGCTTTATTTTTGTGCAATTTTATCATTTTTAATAATTTTTATACTTAATTGATTGGTTATCTAGGTTAAGGTAGATTAAAATAGATTTTAATTAAAATTTCATAAATATTTAGTCTTTGTAGGATCAACTCATACTTGCATTATCTATACTTCAATGGACCTGTGCCCCTGCTGATTATTTTAAAACATATTAGTGATCCAACTATTGTGAATGTCATGAAGAAGAGCTAGCCAAGTTAACTGATGAATTTTGATTCCTGAAAAGTATTCAAGAGCGTCTTTGATTAATCTTTAGAGATCCTATGAAATCATGATAGTGACAAAAATTTTGTCTGAGAAAGACAAGTTTGAAGACAAATTGTATGTTCAATTCACTCTAGTCAGAAAAGAAGCTATTACAATTGAGGTGCATCGACTTTCTTTGGTTATACCAGTTTGACTATGTGAGGAGAACTCAAACAAGAAGGTTTTGATGGTGGACAAATCCAGTTCTTCCAACAAATTCTGAATAAATGAATTTCAGGCTGTGTAGTGAATTTCAAGCTGTGTAGTTTGATGCAATTGGATGAAGACAAATGGATGTGAGACATGAACAAAAAGAGATATGATGGGGGTAATCATTTTAGTGTTAGATAAGGCTCCTTAAGTTTTTTTTAAGACAATTTCTTTCTCATCTTCTTAATTAGGCTTTTAAGACGATTTTTCCTAATCATCTTCTTAATCATGTTTTTAAGACATCTTTTCTAATAGTCTTTTAATCAAGTCTTTTTCTAATTGTATACTTAATCAAGTTTTTATAATATGTTCTTTTTTTAACATCTTCACAATCTATTCTTGTTAGATGGTTTTTTCCAACCATGTTCTTGATCAAGTTTTTTAAGACGATTTTTCTAGTCATTTTCTTAATTAGGTTTTTTAAAGATGGTTTTTCTAACCATCTTCTTAAGTTCTTTATGCGAAGAACTTCAAATTATTTAACTCCCTTCAATGACATTTGAGGATGGTGTTAGAGAGATTGTCTTATTAAATTATATTATATAAGATTTTTTTTGTAATGGTCTTAAATTTATTTTAGTAAGATAGTTTCATAATAACCCCCTTCTTTATGTCATCTTATAAAATACTAATTTTAGCAGTGAGTGCTGAAAGGTAAACTACTTTCTAAAGTTACTAAATAATAATATAATTTTTTAAATAATTTGTTACATATTTTAATGAATTAAATATTCACCAATCTTTTCGTGATCTAGGCATAATTTTTGGAAGACTAATCCATGCAATTTCTTCTAGATTACCTAGACATCAAAAAAATGTAATTGGATGCTTGTAACCCTTTCCTTCTTCAAATTAAGACCACTTAGGGTTAGATCCTACAACAGAAATAGCTTTTTGTTCATTATAGCTAGTAAACTAGTTTTTTTTTTCCCCCATAGATTTTGGTGCTTGTAGGAGAAAGGACATTAAAAGGACTTTATGTCATGAAAATCATGTATTTGAGAGCAAACTATTTGCATACAAAAGCTAGTTGAATATGAACATGGAGCATGATGCCCATTTTTGTGGAAACAACTGAAAGGCTAGTAAACTCAACAAAAAGGTCAACACAACTTGCCAAGGCAAGCATCTTATTGTAAATATAAATATGGAGCATGAGGCCCATCTTTTTTGTGTTTTTGCTAGAATGTCCTCGTTATTCTCTTTCCTGACTTTTCCTTTTTGCATCTGCATAATAAACTGTTGGCTTTAGGTAAAAGATATTTGACTCATGAAGCTGTAACACCCTAGGTTTTTTTTTAATAATAATAATAATAATAGTCATATTCGGGATACCATGAAAAAAAGATTCTATTAATTATTTTACTAAAACATTTCTTGAAACCTTCGGGTGTTATTTTCTGTTTTCAAAACATCCCAATTTTAAAATTTAACATAATTAAATTTTCATAGCAATACCATTGAACAATACATATTTTATCCAATGTCAAAATCATCAGCGCCTTTAGTTTCAAAACAATAAATATTCAAAACACAATAATAATATGGCCTAGGGTCTATCCATCATAACATCCCATCTAAATGTCTATCATATGTATAACCATCTTAATCAAATCCATAATATAAAAATATACAGTCCATAAAGAAAGTCAAATGGTAATCATGTTTATTAACTCATATCACTGTCTATCAAATCAAGTAAAGGAATCTCCCACTGCTATTACGGTTTTTCAATGGTCTTGCCCTTCCTGCTATCGCATTCTAGATCTAAGGCATTGCAAAACAAATCAATGCTTCAGCAAGCTATTGCTTGTGCAGGTACATAGACAATTAATGTAATAAAGATGGAATAACTAAATAACAGTGGCGATATGATAAAAAGATCTGTCATCTATGGAAATAAAATCATTATAAGCCATGCTAATATAGTATCAAATTATCAAGTACAATAAAACATGCATCTCACATATTTAAAATATGACATGATCACTGTAAATGAGCATACTATAATAACAGGGCACCCTAAGGTACATGGGTTCCACGAGCATTGCATACACTCGTAGCATTGATCATGAGTACTCATATCCAATCTCTAAGTGTTGTCACACCCAGGCATACAATCCCATCTCCATGCTCATCACGCAAGCACACGGAATAAGAGTATGAATCATCATGCCACAGTAGCAACCCTATAGGGTTTCAACCACTACCGCTCCCCATCGACATCATAACAGGAGACTTAGCGTCCATCCCCATGGAAAGGCCCAGATTGGTAGTGTAGACTATCCATGTTATCAAACCCCTACTGAATGTCATCTACAGGCAGGTGTCTATCATATCACAATCTCATCATATCACAAATCTCGGAGGGTGGGTGGCCGACCCTCTCCCTCCTAACATGACGTCCACCAGGTGAAGGCACCCGTCATAAAACTCAAAACACGGAAACAAATATGTCAAAAATGTAGGAGCCCTCGTGGCTCGCAATCCTCAAGGCACGCCACTCATCTTGGGGTTGGCCTCTAAAAGGACCAGCTACCAAGCTTCCACTTTTCTTTCTCATGAAAACACATCCATTTCAGTGATGCAATAAAGAAAGGAAATTTCTAATTATGCATAAATAGATAATATCATTCTCATAAAATCATAAGATCATAAAGTCATTCGATACATGATTGAAATCAAGTAACGATCATAGTATAAAGCTCTAAATCTCACAAAATCAGCGACTAATAATAAGTGCAATGTAATTTACAATCAATCCTGATGCTGTGATAATGCAGGGTTTTAAAAATTAAAATAAAATATTAATTGTCGTCGCCTATCTTAATGTGAGATCACTCAATTCAAGCGTATAACCTCTTTATCTTATACGTTTAGATGTACCTGTCAATACCCCAATACTATCTTAAAATTTTTCTACATTAAAAGTGGTCAATTATAAGTTTTTAGTTAAATCTAGGTCCACGTCATCAATACGGTCACAACGGTTGTTTCTGATCGTGATTTGGACCTCTGTAGCTCTCAAAATCAAGTTTTATGTGAAAATACTCTATAAATTAATATTATTAATTTATAAAATGGGTTTGCCGAGCAGTTTACACAGGCAGCTCGGGTTTACACCGGTTTACATTGGCATCAACTAGAGTCACAAAGGCGCCTAGCGCCGCGACGGGCAGCGGGGACGTGCCACGTGCGTCCTCGTTACCGCGACGCATCGCCGCATGAGTCACGGTCGCCAGGACGCCGCGCGTCCCGATTGTTCGTGATAGCACACGCAGGCAGTCCCACACGCTCATGTGCCGCGTGATTGCGCGACGACACCCGCCAGCCTTGCGTCTTCGTCAGGGCATCCTACTCGGCATCCCGATGTCAGTGCTAGGGAGCCGACGCAGTTGTCGTCGCTAGAGAAGACGACCAGGTTCCGGTCCTCTCTGGTGAGCCCATAGGTGTCCAAATCCCACAAATTTTGCACCCTTTTGTCGGAATTTCGTATAGTTTTCATTTCTACTATTCCTTTGACTTGATTTTGCCAAAAACTAAGGTTTTTATGCAATTTTTCCCATGTTCCTAAAACTTCCCTAGCTACGGTTTTTCATGATATTTGGTGTCACCTGCCGTTGGATCTCTCTCAAATTTAAAGGGCTCGTTCCTGGGTTCCTTATGCCCTAAATGGACGGTCCAATATTTGTTTAACTGATGTTTTATAAGCCTATTAACCTCCAACAGTAGCGTGTACATGTTCTAGGAAAAATGATGTTTTTCCATCATTTTTTCTGATTTTTCATGCATGCTACTGATGCATATGCACACATGCAATTAGGGAAATTACAGAGTTGGGCTTACCTCAAACAACTGATCACTCATTGAAGTTGTCAGATCCCCAGTCACCGAAAACTTGAGTTTTTCAGAAGCTAGGGTCTAGGGAAAAACTTGGTGGAAACAAGGGAGAAGGTGGTGATTAAGGCCAAGTGAGGGAGATATATATCATGCCAGAAAGGGGGAAGGGAAACTCTTCCCTTATACGTCTCCCTCCGACGATTTCTCTAGTGAAATCGTCAAATTTGATAAGGTAAGGTGGAAAGGGGTGCTGTTATCAAAACTACCCCCTCTATTTCGAGCTTTGCCAATTTACCAAAATGCCCTTATAACTTCAACGGCTCATAACTTCTTCGTTTGAGCTCCGTTTTTCATTCTTTATGACGTTGGAATTCTATCAATATGTACTTTCTAGTTTCTAGAACCAAATTCTATACATAATTTTTTAAATTTAATTTATTTATTTTATCACTAATTTAGGATTAAAAATTGAGGATATTATAGAAGCAGTGGCTCCATAGGGAGTGGTTCTGCCACACATGAATGTTCCTTTGATCATACAATTCGGACAAATCATTTGATGGCCTTTTCATTTGGGTAACTTACGTTTTCCTTAGTCATGTAATGTTTGTGTCATAGACCCAGGGTAAGATGCCGCACAAGAAGATCTATTATTCAATTTTAACCTTTAGACAACAAGATGCCTTTCCATATTACACTCGGTTAGAGGTTCAAGGTAGCACTTCCCTCTTATTGGGAAGATTTCAAGTAGATTTAGATATTAAGATAGTTTCTAGCTAATTTGTTTCATAATTCTATATATATATATATATATAAGTAATGTCTAAATCCTATATATGGTATCTTATCATAATTTTTTTTCTTGATTTTAGGCATGATTTTTGGAAGACTAACCATGCAACATCTTTGAACTCTCCTAAATTACTTACACACCAAAATTCTAAGAGGGTGCTTGTATCTTTTTTTTTTTTGCTTTAAGTTAAGACCATTTATATTTAAAAATAAAAGGATAACTGCTTGGATACTACAACAAAAATGGCTTTTATAGGCAGAGATTACTTAGGCTTAGTTATATAACCACCACGAATAAAAATTCTAAATTATTTGAATTTAGAATAATGTATAAGAGTATTTAACATTCCCATAGAATGTATAAGGGTATGTAACATTCCCATAATTAACTATTTGATTTCAGCCTACACAGTATCAATATCCATTAAATACATATTGCATGAATTCTTCAGGATTCGTAGAATTATAGGATTGCTTGACCATGAGTAGTCCTTTTTCCATTTTTTTTGCTGTATGGATTTCTGTTGCTTGTAGGAAAGGAAGTTGATAGGAATTCATGTCATGAGAATTCAATACCTATTTGAATGCTCCCAAAGAGTAGCATATAAAAGCTAGTTGAATATGAATGTGGAGTATGAATGATGCTCATTTTTGTGGAAACAATTGAAAGGCTAGCAAACTCAACAAGAAAGTAAACACAATTTTCAAGGTGAATATCTTATTGTGATTTATAAGAAGCCATGCACATTTGTGAGTCCATCCGCTCAACACTACACTAGGAACGAGAATAAACCCTTACCAAAGCTACTATAAATGATAATCGCTAAGTTCCATAGCGTCAATGTAATATTTCCAAGCAGCATTTTAATGACCCAAATCCTTTAATTTCGGTGGAACGTAACTAGGGATTTAGGTTAATTCTGAAGCAATTAGGGTTTCTGTTTAGTTTTTTCTTTTAAAAACCAGGTAAAAAAACCCATTCATGGGCTTAGGAAGAAAGGGAACATGAAATCCCCAATATGCCTGCTACTTAAAGCCTAATTTTGAAGGAAGTCTTGGTGCAATGGTAAAGTTGTCGTCGTGTGACATTGAGGTTATGGGTTTAAAGACGTGAAAACAGCCTCTTACAAAATACAAGGTAAGGTTGGGTACTATAGACCCTTGTGGTCCATTCCTTTAGTGGACTTTGCATACGTAGGAGCTTCATTCACCGGAGCTGCCATTTAACTTAAAGCCCAATTTTAAAAATTGAGATCTACTTAAAGAAAATATTAAAAGTTGAGGGCTACTTAAAAATACACACAATAAAGGACGAGCTACTTGGAGATCAGATCGTTGGATATCATCTCTCTCTGAAGTGCAAAGGCATCTATTATAATAAACAACCATTTCCAACTAGATTTTGAACTTCTTCTCGTTGATCAGAACTAATTTTTCATACCAAGGTTGAGAACTCGTACCCAAGAAGAGATGGCAATGCATGGAAAAGATTCAGATAATATTGCTATGCCACAAAATCAAAGGAAAGTGTAACTAGCCCACACATTTCTTATTCAATTGGTGAATCAACTTGGCTGGGAGAACGTAGGTTCTTGAACACTCCTTAATATTTGCCTGTTGGGGGAGTCCGCATGAGCACTGTGCTTGACTAGAGAAACCCAGTTTACAAACCAAGAGGAGGGCCTCTACTGAGAAAATTTCAAAGTGGATTTCAATGTATCCAGCAATTTTATTCTATCCAGTGAATTTATCCACCATTCATCAAAGAAAATTTGCTTTCAGACCCTCTATTTCAAGAATTCTTGTTTGGGTACAATTCCCAAAACTTCATCTGGAAGTTTAATGCTAGAATCAGTAGGGGTTGATATACTGCGGATGACCATATTTACTGTAGAAATTCTTAGCGCCATCAACCTTTCAAAAGAAAAAAGTTTACCGCAGAAAAATATGCCCGGACAGATGTGGGCTAGTATTTTAATGATCGATCCAAATCATTTATTTTATAATCTCTACCATGGATAGGCTATGCACCAATATTCAACTCTATACGACCCTCCAAATTGGGGCTTCTAAAGAACAGAAAATATAGCAATCTGTGGTGGTAAAAATTTCAAATTTTCCAATAATTAACTTCTATAAAATAAGTTATTTGAAGCCATCCAAATGGGTAAGGGATTGCAGCAGCTTTATCTTCAGCATTCAACCAATCATTAGTACGAGTTTGAAGTGTGTTATCTTTTGATAAGATCTACTGGTGCATGTGGACTTAATGATCAAGATCATTAGACAACCACCAGTAAATGAGCTGTTTAGATCAATAAGTAGTCGGATCTTCAATCCACCATATAGGTTTTGTATGTGATCACTAATTAATAATGCTGTAATAATCAGTAATTAGTTTTAATCCTTCAATAACTAACTACAAGGACGACATGGGATGAGATATAAAATAACTTGGAAGTAAAACTCTCTGCCTACTCTCAAATAAAGGACTGCCCTGGTGCATGAAGCTCCCGCAATACAGGGTCTTAGGAAGGGGCAAACTATAACAGTCAATAGTACACAACTTTATGTTGCATTTTGTAATCGACCACGATCAGATGATCTTGAATTCTCACAGCAGACTTTAATTTCTGAGACCCAGTATATGATTTTCCATGCCACATAATCAACATTTCTCCAGTAACCATTCCACCAACTCTCTTTTTTCCAAATCAAAACCCCAAAGAGGCCCCAAAACCCAAATCCGTAGCCCAACAAAATCACGCCATTCAAGGACCACCTCTCTCTCGCCTTCACGTCTTTCCTCTGTGCCCCGTCATCATGATCATCAATTTCACCTGGACCAGCTACACATCTTCTCTCTACCATGGAGCCACAAAGACCAGGATTTCCAATGTAAACTGATCTACTCTCCTCACTTAACGTATCAAAGTGCCTTCCCGGTGGAACCTCCCCACTCAAACGGTTATAAGACAAGTTCAAAACCGCGAGAGAGTCCAACAAAGCCAAACTCGTCGGAATCTCTCCTGTCAAACTGTTAAAGCTGAGATCCAAGGACTCGAGGGTGCTCATGTTGCCGATACTTGCTGGTATATTGCCGGAAAGTCTGTTGTGTGATAAATTGAACATGTAAAGGCCCTGCAACATGCCAATTTCCCTTGGTATATTTCCCTCCACAAAATTTTTTGATAGATCGATTCCGCTAATAAATAAGAAGAGAGTTTCAAGCTCATACACATTGTATTTGCTCACCATTTCGAAACTCATACCGGAATAAGCAATCGAAATCATGGTACCGAGCACAATCTTTTCTGTCGGTTGAATCAGTGTCTCCAAGCTGCTTAGTTTGTTTGGAATTGCACCAGAGAGTTTGTTGTATGACAGATCCAGGAATTGGAGCTTCTTTAGAGTGGTTATCTCTTTTGGTATTGACCCATCAAAAGAATTTGATTTCAGGACAATGATTTGGAGATTTTGAAGCACTCCAATAAATGCAGGGATCATCCCATTGAATGTGTTGTAACCCAGGTTTAGAAACTGCAGTTTTTGAAGGTGTCGAATGAAATTTGGAAATGGACCTGTGAAATGGTTGTCGTTCAGTTCCAAAGAGATAAGAATTTTGGCGTACCCCAGTTCATTTGGAGGGTACCCGGTGAAGTTGTTTCTCCCTAGCTTCAGAGACACGAGAGATCTACAATTCCCCAATCTGGAAGGAACTGAGCCAGATAGGTGGTTGTTTGAGAGGTCAAGGTTCTCCAGAAGAGCATTGTTCGGTTGACAAAGAGTGTGTGGTATTGGACCAGAGAGTTTGTTTCCAGACAAGCTAATATAAATAGCATTTGAAAGTCTTTCTCCAATTTGGGTCGAGATTTCACCACTGAAATTGTTCATGGAAAGATCGATAAATTCTATAGTCTCAGATAGAAGAGGAAGCGGGCCTTGAAACTTGTTATTTGCTAAAGTCAGGAATGAGATTGGGGACCAAGGATGAGGAGAGAGATGGATATAGGGCGGAAGAGTTCCTTGGAGTCTGTTACTTGAAAGATTCAGAAAAGAAAGTTCTGGTAGTTCGAATAGCCGAGGAATTCTTCCTGTTAGGCCATTGTCAGACAGATCTAGAAATTCAAGTTGGGTCTGGAATTTCTCCTTCTAAACTACATGAAGCCAAGCTAAGCATCTGCATTTGAATGTTAGAAGGAAAGAAGCCTGTATCAAATTTCACAGTTAAACCACTGGAACTGAGAAGTACTGCAGAAGGTTTGGAGATCTGTAACATGGAACCCAATGATGAGAAAGTTCCCTTCATACTGTTGCCGGCCAAGTCCAAGACACTAAGGTGAGGAAGCTGGCTGATGCAGTCGGGGAGTGTGCCACTGAGATTGTTGTTTTCCAGAACAAGGGCATAGAGAGATGACATTCCACAGATTAAGTCTAAGATTTCCCCTTTCAGACAGTTAAATTGCAATTGAAGCTCCTGAAGATTTCGTAGATCATATAAAGAAGTGGGGATGCCACCGGATATGTTGTTGTAAGAAAGGTCTAGCTTTTGTAAATTTGAAAGGTTTGCAATTGAAGTAGGAAGTGGTCCTTCAATAAAATTACTTGATGCATCAAGATAAACCAACGAAGCAGCAGTTGAAATTGACTGCGGAATTGGTCCAGTAATGTTGGTATTTCGAATGGAAAGCATTTCTAGATCTGGCCTTGAAGTAATATTAATATTAAGACCAGGATTATCATCAATAAACACTTCCAGGAGATTAGGATGGAAAGAGATAGGACCTTGGAGATGCGAACTTGGGAGGTCAAGGACCGAAAGTGAAGTAAGATTGGCTAGTTGAATTGGGATTTTGGAGTAAAAATTATTGAAACCCATGTGCAGAGAAGTGAGAGATGTCAAGTTGAGAAATTCAGTCATCGGAAAGGGACCTGAAATTCCACAATCGGAGAGATGTAGATGCCTAAGATCTAGAAATGATATCGGGTATGCCCAATTCTGCAGTGATGATCCTGCTGATAGATCAATTCCATCCATCCTAAGTTCCCTGAGGCCATCCAACCCTGTCAACCAATTCAAGTTTGCAGAAGTAATATAGCTGGTGGGCTCATATGAAGAAGTCAAATTCCTGGAACCCTTCATGGTAGTCAAGTTGTACGATATGGTTGAGTAATCATTGGCCAAGTTTGAACATGAAAGATCAAGGACCCGCAGGGAAGAAAGGTTGGCAAATTGATTTGTAATGGAACCTGAAAAATTGGAATTTGAGAGGTTCAGATAAGTAAGGCTTGTTAGATTCATCAACTGAGATGGTATCTGGGAATGTTGGAAATTATTGAAGCTGAGATCAAGGTACTGAAGATGGCGAAGGCTGAAAAGTGCTGGCGAAATTGTACCGTTTATTGTGGTCGATTTGAAGGTGGAGTCGGAGTCCAGAATGAGCTCTGAATTGATCCCAACAATAAAGATTTGGGGATGGGGATTTCGGAGATCAATAGTGACTACATGGGAGGAGCGAGAACATTCAATACCAAGCCACTGACAGCAATTTTGGCCTCTCCATGAGGACAACCGATCTGATGGGTCTGTAAGAAAAGATTTGAGGCTTAAGAGAGCAGTTCTTTCGTGCTCATGGCAAGTATAAAAGAGTGGCAACTGAGAGAGCAGTAGGAAAACATGAAGGGGATGTAAAGAATGTAGATTCATGTCTTAGAAATGGTTCAATATTTTGGAAGTTTGTATGTTATATAACTAAGAAAGATTTAGCACCCAACTCACATGTTAAATGTCTATCTCAATCCCATTTCCTATATATCCAAAAAAACTATCTTCAATTTCTTCAAATATCTTGACTATATGCATCTTCCTAAATTTAAAAAGTACTTATCACAATATTATATTAAACAAAGGAAGTTCAGAGAAATTTTCTGTATCAAAGTTATACTAAAGACTTGAAAACGATTTTGCTCGAGTAATGAAATGACAGAGACTAAAGTAATGTAATTTGTTTGGAAGTCCACCTTTCAATCTTGGATTGTTAGCTACCATGCTGCTTTCATTAATATGTACTTGTAAAAGCCACATGGAATGGTGAAAGCAAGCAGATTTCATCAGCAACTTATGGATAATGAAAAGAAATAAACGCATAACTCCATGATCTCAATAAAACCACAGGATTGCATATAACAGGGAAAATGCAATCGTAATAAGTAACAGTGAACATCAACTTCCTTGTTGAAGTTAAAAAGGGACAGTCCCAGTGCACAAAGCTCCCACCTATGCGGGGTCTGGGGAAGGGGCGGAGCACAAGGGCCTATAGTAGGCAGCCTTATCTTGCATTTTGCAAGAGACTGATTCCACTCCTTGAACCAATGACCTCAAAGTCACATAACAACAACTTTTACTGTTGCGTCAAAGCTCAGTTGGTTAATACAAAACCAAATACTTTGAAATCCATAGAAAGCCATACTTAAGCTTAGAGAGGCCTTCATAAACTCTGACATTGATTAGAAGCAAATGCCAAGAAACGCTAAACACGCGTGAATTCTACTTGGCTAGTTACAAATTCCTTCACAACCCATGGATCTCATATTGGTTCTAGACGAAACATCTGCCTTGAGCCTAATCCACTTTTTAACAGTCTTGAGGCCTTAGAATTATACATCTAGTTAGTCTTTAGGCTATTCTAGCCTGCTGAGAATCACTGGGATCTAATGTGTAGTTGGTAAGAGTTTAGAATAACATATAATGTGGTTAGGTTATTTGGATGGGCCCTTTGACTAAAACTAAATTACAATTACAAAATAGGTCAACATGATGTACATTTCATGCAGCTCCCTAATTAATATAGTATCGAGATAAGAGACTTGGTAAGCGTACATGAACAAGAGGAGAGGAAGATTTATAAGCCCAATTTTTCATGCGAGAGAGAACGTTTTTCCAGATCCAAGTCATTTGTTTGTTTAGAATGTGAAGCATAGTGAATCCATGCGAAATCAATGCGTTTGGACGATCCTAGCTACTTGTTTTGGGTCAATGAAAATGAATGGTCATAATTTTTACCAAAAAAACATAGTTTACAACCATTTACTAGGGTGTGAAATTTGAGTTCTAACCTATCCCCATAATTTTTAATATTATGAACGACTTAGACCTACAATAAATTTTTTACTTTAAATGAAAAAATGCACTTGTCCACTAACTAGGACTCTTTGAGTTAACAACGACAAAACAAGTGAAAATGTAAAATAAGTTTAGAGAGTTGACGGAAACTGATTGCTTGCAAGACATGACAAGTGTACTTCGTGATTTATTGAATCAATAGTAAAGGCCCAATGTTCAAATTTGCTGCAAATCCTTATAGGTACATGGGATGTGGATTTGGGGTCCACAACTTATATACCTAATTGTAATGATATAAATGCTACATTGAATATACAAAAGTGGGGTTTTCTAAAGTCATGACAGTGCTTTAGCCTAGTCAAAATACCAGTCTAGGTTCACATAAGTCCCATTTAATTGTTTGCTTTATGTTTATGGTTTTTGTTTAGTACGGTGCAGCTATGTATCCAGGGACACACATTTTAAAAGACAATTTTTATCCGACTAATCTCCACTTTGTGTCCTTAACTAGGTGTTTAGACTCAATAAAATAAGAGACTTATTGGTGATTCGACTGTATGGCTTTTTGGTCCTTAACCCGGTCTCGTAAAGCAGCAAAACCACATAAAATAATTGTAA
The DNA here is from genome assembly GCA_035236585.1 of Warburgia ugandensis. Taxonomy (NCBI): domain Eukaryota; kingdom Viridiplantae; phylum Streptophyta; class Magnoliopsida; order Canellales; family Canellaceae; genus Warburgia; species Warburgia ugandensis. The sequence goes on along the minus strand of CP141128.1, from coordinate 73,889,068 downwards.
TACAAGGGGTCTAAACAACTAGTGAATGTTGGGTTATTTACCTTAGAGAATTCACTAATCATTTTGATAGAACATGATACAGATAATGCAATATTTGAGTTTAAATAAAAAACCATAAAAGGAGGCATGCTTAGTGGACTGGCCGACTCGTGGCCATGGGTCCTTAACAAGGCTCACCCTAAAGAAAGACAATATGGATAGACTTGATTATTTAGTGGGAAAGAACTTACCCAATGGGATTGAAACGTTCAATGATATTTGCTCTGATAAAAATTGAGGCTTCGTGATAGCAAAAACAGGGGTGTCTATAATCTTCGTTGGTAAAACAATTGATACAAAATCATCCAGGAACAGGCCTTGAAGAAAAGATACATTACCAAAATATGGTGGTGTCACATGGTGTTAAGTCTCTTTGTTACCCAACCGGACCACTTAAACAACACACTCTTATTATACAAACATATTGTAATGTAATATATTCCATGAGGACATGCTTAGTGTTAACTGGTTTGTTTAGTCAAAGATTGTAAATACCATGAATGACATCGTATTCCACCTCTTGACTAAAGATTTGTTAAGAAATCTTGACAGCGATTGATGAAGATCAATAACTTCATCAGTTTTGACTAGCAAAATATAATTGGCTTGCTGCAGGTATTCACACGTCTACTTGAAAGGGATTGCTAATTGGGTCATTAATGATCTTTGCGTGTGTTCTTTCTTGGGGAAGTAGGAAAAGTGGAGGCTTTGCTAATATATATATATATATATATATATATATATATATATATATATATATATAGAGAGAGAGAGAGAGAGAGAGAGAGAGAGAGAGAGAGAGAGAGAGAGCCATGCATGTAAAAATGGGGTGTGTACTCCTTCCTCTCATTTGAGCATGCAAATTCAGGTTGTTCTCTGTTGAATATATACCCTTCTTTACGTTTGTTTAGAGCCACCACCCACAAAAGAAAGTTGATTTCCGATGTGTGGCTTATCCATAGCACACTCTATAAGACAAATGGTTCAGATTATTATTAGGGTGGCCGCTTATTTGTACTCGTTTTTCCGACACAAACAGGTTCCAACACTAAACTGGGTTTGGTTAAGTGGATCCCTTGTCAGGGGCTCATCTAAGAGCAATCGGCAGGGACTTATTGGTTTCCGGTGCGACCATTCGAAGATTTTCGAGCTGCCCAATTAAAGCAGGGATCGTTACATCAAATCTGTTGTCTGTAAAGTTTAAAAACTCAAGATTTTGATGGTGTGGAACAAAATATATAAATGGGCCACTAAGATTGTTGTCATTATCTTGCCAAGAGCTGAGATTTGTCGTGTATCCAAGTTCATCTGGGAGGTATCCAGAGAAGTTGTTTCGGGCAAGGTTTAGAGAAATGAGAGATCTACACTTTGGGAAATAGCGATATGGTTTAAGAAAGTGCTGCAGATCAGGTGGCGGAGTTCCTCCTTCGACTTGTTGCCGGAGAGACACATACGAGGGTTTGGAGAGTTGAAATAGCAAAGTGATATGGTTTAAGACAGTTGCAGATGAGTTCCTTGGAGGTTGTTGCAAGAGAAAGATGCACCATTGGTATTCTGGCATGTTGGAAATGACTGAACCTGAGATCTAGGCACTGTTAAGTGGTGTAGGGTGAATGCGATGGAAAGACTGTGCCACTGGTGACAGCAGATTTGGTGATGGGTTGGGGGACTTAACTCTGAATTCATGCCGCGTGCAAACAAGCCTAATTGGGAATTTTGAAGGTCTATGGCAATTACATGAGAGGAAGTAGACAAACGAATTCCATGATAGTTGCAGCAATTTTGGCCACGCCATGATGACATTCGATATGAAGGGTCAGTAAGAGAGGATTTGACACACGAGTTCAATTCTTCATCTTCAAGGCAGCAGTGAGAGAGTGGGAATCAGACGGGAGCAGCAGAAGTTGGAGGGGGGCTGAAAGGTACAATTTCATGGCTTTGTGATGGTCTGATCTTTCAGATGTTGTCATTTGTTTAGCCGAGTAGAAAAACTAATGGCATGAAACCAGTTTCGTTCCCTTTTAACTGTTTGCGCTTAACCTTGTAGAAACCATTTGGTTCAGGAAGTGCCCCTAGAAAACCAACGTCAGTACTTTAGGATAACCATGATCACAAGCAGTAATTTCAACGTTTATACCCAGTTGTTTTGGCTAATCCATATATCTTTTACGTGGAATGCTAAGAGATGTAGAAATGACCAAACTTAATGCAATCTCATTCTTTCCTAAATCCATCTTTCAATGTCTTGCTTCTTGACTCTCACCACCTTTAATGTGACGAGGATTTCAAAGAAGAACACTTTCTCCATGACATAACAAAATGTCACGGAGAAGTTCAATGAACTAAAATAAGAAAGAAGCAAAATCAAGTAATGCACTAAGAGTACTTCTATTTGATGGTCAATGACCAACTTTTCAAGAATGGTTAGAAAAACAGATGCTTTAAATTATTTGTAAAGCACACGCAATGGCTGACATACACCAAGCTAAATTTACTATCCACGATTAAACAGAAGAAACCCGAAAGTTCAATGATCTGCCAGGACTGGAAGGGTACAGCTGAGTTACCTTTTGGCCGCTCGTCCCTGCTCCTAGAGCAATCCTTTTTCTTTTACTTATAGCTAGTGTGCTCTCTGAGCAAAACTTATACTCGCATGGTTGTGGTTAGGAGGGAGAGGGAGATCTAAAGAATGCTCTTTTCACTCTTTCTTTAAAACTGCAACCAGCCAACAATTCGCCCAATACGATTATCCATAGGGAACAAGAATTGGGAATTGGATGCGAGCGATATTGGTTAACGTTTATTGATTGAGCAACATGTTCACTTACATCTCCCTAGAGTAGGTCATTGATTTTTGTTTTGGTTTTACTTCCATTGCGTAGAAAAGCCTCATAAAAAAATTACTTGAGTCTCCATTAGTGTTCGTGATCACAGGAGAGGAAAAGGTTCATGTCTATTTATCCATGCAATGTAGAACTTTTCCTGAGGATCTATGCCTTCCAAAATATCAAGAATGTCATAGATGGGCTGGAACATGCTAATTGAGTAGTTGTAGCGTATGGTTTTTATGACAAAAATTATGACCATCCAATTTTATTGATTTTTGATGCATTGAAACAACTAGATGGATCATTCAAATGCATTGATTTCACTTGGGTAACTTATTTTTGGCTTTTTGAATATGATGAATGGCTTAGATGTACTAAAATAAAGGTGTACAATTAGTTTTGATAATTGTTTAATGGAATTATCTGTTTTACCAGCAAACTCACCCCGTGGTAAATAGGTTGGGTGCGAGTAGACATTTTATGATCCATAAGTGAAACGGATAATGCAACTTGCACTGGCAACCTATGACAACCAGCCTGCTACCAGTTCGACACCTTTATTGCCTACTCACATGGAGCCCCTAGAGACATGATGCCGAAGAGCATGGAATATTAGGAGTTAATCCAAAGTTTAAGCCCAAACGGATTGGCAGATCTGGTCTAAGTAATATAAGATTGTGAGTTTCGTATTATCCATGGATTTTGCTGGTGTGATACGTCCTCAGGGATCAAGTCTACTTGCTAATATTTTTATGCGTTGGTTAAATGAAATTAAAACATTATCGTGAATCTATCAACCCAAAGTCATGGATCAATTAAAGTGAGGCTCACTTAAATTTCATTATAGTGACAATGACTATGTATTATATAAAGAAAACTTGCTTTCTCTACCTCAAATTCCATTGTCATTCTACACAGTAGATGATAAGACTTCAAAGACAATTTCTTTTAATCCGCTATTACGACTTCCATTTCCTGATGATGCCACTACTTTGTTCATCACTTTCCGATTGGATGTTGACAACTATTTTTGAAAATGGAGCAGTCATTCAAGGATTTGGATACCTAAAGCTATTTTCTGGATACCCAACCCATTCATCATGTTCCACGTATAAAAATTGGGTAACATGTGAAAAAACAAAGGATTTGAATGATTCTAAACATTTGTTTCATATTTTTTTTTAAATAATAAAAATTAATGTTCATGATTTTTATCTCAAACTATTATATGCCAATGCACCTGATACACATGAGGTTTGGTATATAACCTATTTAAGCCATTATGAACATGATGAATGACTTAGATCTATAAAAAACTATCACCATAATGAAAAAGGGGTGTCTTCTTTCACCCACCCATGAGCGCCTACACTTACTAGGACTCCAAATTTGTAACCGCTACTTTAGACTGTTGCCACACCCTCATTTTCCATAGATGAGTTCTCTCCTACAAATTGATATACTTTTGATGATCCTACAACAGTTTTCTCCTGGTTATTTTGAGTTCCATTAAGGACGGCAGTAAAATTGACAAAGCTCAAAACAACTGAGAAAAATCAAAGGTCGGATCATTCAAAGTACGTCAGTTTTGTACATGGCCATCCATGACAAGATAATTACGATAAATAATTCAGATCATTTGAAAAGATGGGCGCCACTTGTACTTTTACTTTGGCTTGGGAATATTGGTTCCTAATTTATAGATTCCTACTTCTGTGTTCATATTGACCACCACCTTCCTACATCTCTTCTTTACGTTATGTTCATGTTCATGCGTATGTGGCCGTTGGACAATATATCTATTCGTTTTGAACAGTTCCTATTGGAAAATAGATCTTCTGATTGTAGTAGCCTCATCCAATCCACTTTAAACTTGTAAGGAAATCCCACAATTCTAAAGTCAGTTTACAACCTACTAGAATATGATTGACTGACTCTCATTGCTCCGCACAAAGAAAGCAAACAGAAGGTCCTGCCCAGCCTCCTCTCTGAAGATGATCAGAACTACTGATTTTTCTTTTGCAAGCAGTCCACATGAAGAAAGAGATCCTAGGTGAAACAGCTTTCAAAGAGATGGATCTTGCTTCGTCTTACAATCCCTCTAATGGTAAAAAGCTTATAAACTGAGGAAGTAGAGAAATTGCCTGAAGGATCAACTTTCCTGCACAGTTTGTCTCTCTTAGTAATATCAAACGACTTTGAATTCAAAGCAGTGATAAGATTCTGCAGTTGTTCTTGCTCTAAGCCATAAATTTCTCTGTTGAAAGTGATAGTCCAGCAGACTCCAGTCGGAGTTATCATCAGCATATCAGAAATTAGAGCTAGTTTTGGTTAGAGGCTCTGAACAATCTATTACAAGTAATTATCAGCTCAACCCCATTACACCATCGATGATCCCAGAACTTCGTACATGCCCCATTTCTAACCACAATGTGAGTGTTATCATTAAATGTTTGAAGTTCCTTACAGATATCTCTCCACACTGTAGAGCTTCGGTGAATCTTTGTTTCATCCAACCCCAGTAATCAGTAAATTCATATCTAGATTTGATGATTTTGCTCTAAAGAGTTTGTCAGTTAGAATCCATTCTGCATAACCATTTTGAGACCAGAGCTTTAATAGCAGCTCTTAGATCTCTAATCCTCAACCCCTCTTCCTCTTTCAGCGAACAAACAATGTTCCATTTGACAAAATGATATCTCCTTTTTTCTTTGGGGTTGTTCCATAGAAACTTTCTATAATCATTAATAACAGCTCTATGGCACTTGAAAATCTACATGAAATAGAGCGGGAGGCTTGAGAGGCTTGCCTTTAGCAAAGTGATTCTTCCACCACTAGATAAACATTTTCTTTTGTATCCTGATAATTTTTTATTGAATCTCCCAATATCGCCACCAATTGTAATACTCACTAATTTTAAATTTTGGAAAATGCATAATTTGTGGAATTTTAAAAATTTGTGAAAATTGAGGAATTCGAGATTTGAAAATTTTAGAGATAAAATTACGAGCTAAAACCTCAATATTTAAATTGTATATGAGAAATGAAATTTAATATTATTAAGAATGCTAAAATCAGAGACCGGAGAAAAAATGACTATTTATTTTAATTTTTACAATTAATAAATAAACAAAAGAGGTAGAAATATAATTGCACATGTGGGGCTCACGAGAATAAGCACGAAAAGCCATGATCTAACGGACATTAAATGAGTATGGTAATGATTACCAACATTTATGGCTGGTAATTATTTCAGTAATAAAGAGATAAATACCAATTTTTTTATTAAAAACAAAAAATTTTAAATCTGCATTTATGGTGGAGTGGGCTTTAAATGAGCCTCCCCCACCATTAATGCCCCAGTTCAAAATTCAATGCCATAATTTCCCTCTTCGTTTCCCGTGCACCAGCGATGACGACGACGATGCTTACAGACACCGCAACCCCACCTCACGAGTGCACGACGGCAACCTCTCTCCCCTGGTGCAATGAATTTCTCTCCTCCGGCTGGCCTAACCTTAGGTAGGCCCATTCTTCTCCCCTTTCCCCATTTTCATCTCGTTTTATGAGTTTTTCGTTCATCAACGCCAGAAAATAGCGTGGTTATCATTTTCCAGTGACATGTATGCCCTTACTATTAATGTGAAAATAAACTAACGAAACAGTTTCAAATGGATGATATGAACTGTTCATCTTGTGTATGATGAAACAAGGAACAATCTCATGGAGATCCAATGACTAGGGACACAAAAAAAATGTCAAAAACAATAAAAGAGAAAAATTTATAAACATGGGAAAATTTGAGTGTAAACCTTAAATTCATGTAAAATTAGTGGATGTGACTGTTATAAAGTGAATGTACGTGAAAATTCGGTTAAAATTGTGTAAATTTTGAAAGATTTGGATGCTATTAGCGTCATTGGTAGTGACCGAAGTTTGGTTGTCGTCTTTGATGACTGCGACCTAGTGGGGTTGCACCTGGGATGCTGTCAAAGATGTGCGGGATGACACACCCGCTCAGCAAGCGCACACACATGCAGGCTGCGCTTGTAACATCTCTGACGCATGTCCCCGTGACAAGTGACTTATTTAATTGATTAAAATGGATTATTCTAGACTGTCCATTCACTAAAAGCTCGATTTTGAGAGCTATAGAAGTCCAAATCATGATCTGAGACACTAGTTGCGATCGTTTCGATGACATGAACCTAGATTTGACTTGGAAACTTTGATTTGAATAAATTTAAAATAGTCAAATCACAAAATACTATTAAATGACCTAAATCAAGTTGATCAATGTATGATCAGGCCTTATAAGCTAGTTATATGCATTGAATATGAGATGATTTAGGGGATTAGAAGAGTACATCTCAAGTGATTGTCAAGAAAAGTGATCTTGACCGTTGATCTGATTAAATGCCTTAGGATTGGCTGATTAGAGAGCGATCTAATCATCAGATCGACACGTAATCATGGACATACATGTAAATCACTAATCAAACATAGAAGGTAGATGGATCATAATGAAAATTATTGGAATTAACAATCAGATGTTGATTATGTGATAAAGAGCGATCCAATGGTTGGATCGTCTCCAAACTTCATAAGATGAAAGACATTGACCCTTTATTGATTAAGAAACCTTAATTGAATGAATCATAACTTAGATTAATGATCTAAGATGACGGATGATGACCTGGATGTTAGAAAAACTAACATCTAGTTCAAGTTTTCCCTAATTGAGGGTTAATCAGATGATCTTGGTGTTAATCTAGGATAAATTGCCAGATCAGGGAAGTTATCTCTTGGATTGGTTTATTTGGAGGTATAAGAACACCAAGTAATCGATTACTTATAATGTGTGTGACGACCCGGGTTTTTTCATGCATTTTTAAATGCAATATCTAATTCCTAGGGCGGGATGCATCCCTATTTGAAAACCATTTTTATGAAAACGATGCAATGCAGCGGAAAATCTTTTCTTTTAAACTCATTTTGAAAACCCCGAATGTCATTTGCTTTCACAACAACCAAAGTAGTTTTTGAAAATTTCAGAAATCATAAATGTCTTCCGAGGTCTATCCAGTCACAGCTCACAGCTCAACTATAAATAAATATAGATACATGTCCAAAGGGTAGAGGGTTTACTTACATTCATACTTATCTCTTCTTCATTTACTTGATCGTAGTACTAACATTTCCTGATGCTTCTTCTACTCATGAGTGGAGTTATCCTAAAAATAATATATTTAGGTGAGTATTTCTCATACCCAGTAAGTGATTTGATACTACTATTTTGAAAACACGGTAGACAACATGTAGGATTCCAAGAGCTTTCCATGTAAAACATCAGTGATTCTTTTTGTGTGAGTATACATAGTTATGCATAAAACATAAGCTTATTGATGTAATTTCAATCATGGAGTCCTTTCTCATAATATAATATGATCAAAATCATGAAATAAAAATCAATAGATCCAGATACGAAGATCTCATCAAATGCATCAAACCAGAGAGTCAAATATAATAATCATAAAACTCTTAAAATAGTCATCGTTCAAGCAGATGCTAGTATCATGTATAATTAGTCTCTCAGCATTCACATCATGCCCACTAGTCACGAGTACTCGTATACGACCACCTCAATGCTATATGCATATCAATCACATTGAAATCATAGGGTCACTATGCTTACGACCAGCACACAGCTGACTCGTGTGGCTCCGGTATCTAGAGACCTACCCACCATAGCCTCCACAGGACTATGGCTGTCCCTGAAAGGGTACCGTGAACACCTCCAGTGGTCATCCCTGTTTACCACAGCAGTTAGGGAAGGGACAATGCCTTTTTGGCAGTGATACCATCCACCTTTTTGGTGGTAGAGACTGGGAGGTCAACCCCGTATATAATAACCTCTTAGCATAGTGCCCACCGTGGACTGCCTCATCCAGCGATTTTCCCACTAAAAAGCATATATATATAGATAATCCAAATCTCATACATCGTAAATCATGCAATCTAGGCATTTGTTTTTGAAACATGCAAGCAATGCATAAAACTTGCTCATGCTAGCAATCACATTCAAAGCCATGATTTCTTATGCTTGTATAAAAACATCATATCCCAAAAGCATGCTAAACACGATGATAGCTTCAAGTGTTTTAAGGCCTTAAATCATGAAGACAAATTCGTGCACTCATATAAGAACATCATATGTCAAAAAGCATGCTAAATACAGTAATTAAAGCCAAGTAAAGCATTCAGATTTGAAATATATTTGAAAACGTAGTAGTATCAGACTACCTACCTCGATGTTCCTTGTATCGCACTCTTCATTTCTGGACCTTAACCCATCTTAGCAAAACCCTAGATGTTCATGAATAACAAGGATCCCAATATCATTTGCTACTTATTAGAATTATAGCTTAATGGCTAGATCTACCTCGTAGGGCCTATAGGTCCTTGCTTAATACATTGTTAGGCTAGATCTTATGTATAGATCTGCTATTCAATGGTTAGACCCTTTAATTTGTCCTCTAATCCTAAGTTTTTATAGTCACATTAGGTCCGCGTCATTGATACGAATGCAATGGTTCTTTCGGATCGTCAAATAGAGTTATATAGTCTCCTTAATTGGGTTTTTAGTGTCATACATCAATGCACGATCCAGATGTGTCAATTAGGGCCCTGCGCATCACAGTTCCCAGGATGCGTGTGTGTCCCGGTCGAATAGAGACTGCATTCGTGCACGTGTGCACGCCTGAGCAATGCGCTTAGCGCACCTCCTGAATTGCGTCGTGTGGACGCGTCCTCAGTGTAGCACAACCTGTCTTGGCTCCCAGGCACCCCATGCGTCCTGGTCAAGCCGGGCTCCCAGGGCACCCCGTGCATCCTGGTCGAGCCAAGACCCGTGCCCCACATCGCGCTGCGTCCCTGGGAGGGTTGCGTCAGGGTTCTGGAACGAACCCACCTTCTCCAGCATTTTCCAACCGGAAAAATGCCAAATCCAACAGGGATCTAGGCTGGGAAGAGAGGGGAACTTGGAGAGGGAGATGGGGACTTACCTGTGCAGCTGGAGATGGTGCCCTCTTACCGTGATGCGGCTCCCTCGACTTCTGCTTGAGTCCTAGGTCGCCAGAAAACCCAATAAAAAGGAAAACCTAGTTTTTCGGTGAATCCAGGAAAAATGGGGAAAACAAGAGAAATGAAAATGGCCGGCCTGAAGGACCTGGCCGTTTCCAGGATTTGCAGGGAACTGGAGGAAGGGTTTTTCTCGATGTAAACCTCAACGGAACCCTAGCTTGAAACAGCCGGATTAGGAGGAGAAGGAGATGATTGGTGAAGAGGGGGGATGGGCTTTTTAAAGAGCGTGAAAGGCAGTGCTGCCAATGGCGATGCCGCCATTTCTGCCTCCTCACAGAGGCGGTGCCTGTGCAGGTCAGTGGCTGGAGGTAGGGGACGACCTGCGGGGGGTGCCGTTAGTAAAACGACCCCATGTGATTTCCAGTCCTCCTCGTTTTTATTTAATTTACAAAAATGTCCCTCATCTTCAAATGACCATAACTTGGTCATATGAACTACGTTTTCGGCGTTGGATTCCATTTTGAACGTAGAATATAATGACACTGAGTTTTCTCACAAATTCCTTTATTTACTATTTTAATTAAAATAAAACATCTAAGGTGATTTAAGCGTCTTAGTTTTCAAAATAAACAAACCAAACATCATGATTGTAAAAGTGATATAATAACGTTGAAAAATTTTGAGCCATTACATCATTACCCCCTTTAAAAGAATTTCATCCTCGAAATTTCACAAATTCTTACTTTCAAATTAGTTGTCTTCTTGATAGACATATTCTTCCTGAGGACTCCTTTAGAACTCGAACTAAGAAAATTCCTTTTTGTTCCAACCCTATAAGTCTCTTCATTAATTCCTTAAGTTAGTAGAGGAATTGTGTCTTTAAAACCCTTTCACGTTATCGTGCAACCATTCCTAGGTATATTCTCAATTTATCATCTTTATAATTCCTTCAACAGTAATTCCACTAAAGCTAAGACCTAGGAAGTCTAGTTTTGACGTCTGAAAAATGGAATTGAATGAGATAGTGCCCTCCATGGTGTTTATCATGAGATATAATGATCGAAGGTCCGGAAGCTGGCTAATGCAAGTGAGAATTGTTCCATTCAAACAATTAACTGCCAAGTTAAGGTATTGAAGGGAAGAAACTGCACATAATTGATTCTGGGATCTGTCCTCCTAATTTGTTCTCCATCAACATCAAGCCCAGAAGGTTCTTCAAACCAGATATTGAAGAAGGAAGATAACCTGATATGTTGTTTAAAGAGAGATCTAAATACCGTAAATTTGAAAGGTTCCAAAGAGACGTCGGAAAGGGTCCTTGAATTGAACAGCTTGATGCTGCGAGGTAGACCAATGAAGATGCATTTGAAATTGATTGCAGAATAGGTCCAACAACGTTGGTACGTCCAACAGATAATGTACGTATGTATTGCAATGGGAATGAGAATATTGAAGTGGCGTCAACAATAAGATCGGGGTTATCATCAATGGACAGTTCTTGGAGAAGAGGAGGAATATTGATGGAACCACGGAGATGTGAATTTCTGAGGTCAAGACAGGAAAGTGAAGTGAGGTTCGATAGTTGAATTGGAGCTCGGGAGACGAGAATTGAAACCCATTTGCAGTGAAGAGAGATGAGTTAGGTTAAGAAAATGATTCACTGGAATGGGGCCTGAAATTCCACAGTTGGAGAGGTGAAGATTCCTAAGATCTTGAAGAAACGATATGGGCCCTGCCCAATTCATTGTTGAAGATGCCTCGGATAGATCAACCCCGTCCAATATGAGATCCCTAAGATTAACCAATCCCGTCAACCAATTCAAACGGGGGCTAGTAACCTTGCTGTTGAAAGCATAAGATGATGTCCCAGACCTTGTGGAGATCCTCGAGGAAGCCATGTTGATGGAGACGGATGAAAAGTCAGCCACTGATAAAGAACATGAAAGATCCAGGGACTTCAGGGAAGGGAGATTTGCCAGTTGGTTGGTATCCTGTTGAGATGCCCCATTTGAGATGGTATCCTGGAAAAATGGAAATTGTTGTAGCTAAGATCAAGGTACTGAAGATGGCGGAGGGTGAAGAGTGATGGAGATATTGTACCATTGATAATTGTAGATTTGGAATTTTGGTCCTGAATGAGCTTTGAGTTGACTCCACGTACAAATTTGTCTGGTTGGGGGTTTCGGAGGTCAATGGAGACTGTGGGAAGAGCTAGAACAACGAACTCCCCGCCAATGGCAGCAATCTTTGCCATGCCACGAAGACAATCTTCCTGCATGGTCTGTAAGAAAGGATTTGAAGCCCAGTAGAGCAGCCCTTTCAGCTTCATGACAGCCGTGGGAGACGTAGAGTTCAGATGACTGGAGCAGGAGAAGAAGATGCAAGAGAAGAAATTTCATGGCTTTTAACTGGCTAGCCTCTACCATAATTATAGCTGGTAAGAAAGCACAGAATTGGAAGCAAAGAGACTACTCTGGTTTCCTTCAATAAATAGTTTCTCAGCAACCACTGAAAAGAATTTACTAATCAACCGACCCCCGAATGCATCACCTTGGTACCTGGGCATCCATCACCGAATCAGAAGCTGCCTTTCCTGCATCACATCTTCGACCTCTGAGGTTTCTTGACTGTCTTCCTATCAAACACATCAAAATGGGAAGTCAAATAATAGGCATGTAAATGAACGATACAGAAAAGGCAGCCCGGGTGCACTAAGCTGCTGCCTATGCAGGGTCCGGGAAAGGAGTGGACCGACTGTTTACACGCCTTGTAAATGAAACAATATACTTGGCTAACTAAAGAAATCCTCACCGTCGGCATTGCACAAGATATACTTTCAAAGATGTGGCGAGAAGGAATTAAGTAATGGACAGATACGACTTCAGTTTATGAATACGAAATGACATGGGGGAGCAAATGTTTGAATTTCATTTGTTCTAGTAAAGTATACGTAATGGATGACATATCTGGGAAATAAAAATTAGAGTGTTTCATCAGCAACTGCTGACTTTTTATTAGTAAAAGATTAAACACCCAAAAAGTCACACGAAGATGTTAACTGCCAAGACCAAGTCGATCCTAATCTATGCAGAAACCAGCAATAGCTTTAGACTCCCAGTTGATAGCCGGACTGAGTTCTGTGCAACTTCTTGAGACGAATCTTCCACTAGATGCAGATTTCGCATTTGTTATAGAGTTCACGCAGCAGGAAAGTGGCAACTTTTAGTACTAGTTGAATGATTTTGAGGCTGCAGAAAAATTATGGAGTTTATGTTTATTTGGACTTCTCTTTCTTGCTTTCAGGGTAATTAGGCACTTCTGGTTGTTTGTCCTTCAAGGGGAGCTTTGGCACAGCGGTAAATGTTGTCATCATGTGACCTTGAGGTCTCAGGTTTAAGGCATGGAAATAGTTTCTTGCAAAAATGTAAGGTAAGTTTTCCTGTCAATAAACACCATGAATTTTGATCTTCTAACCATCTGTTTAAAGCCAAATTCAAAGGCGTAAAATATTCAGTTGGGAACAAATCTTGGTTTGCATGGTTTTACTTGAACTCCTGCTGGCACCATTTTCCAAATGAACTAAGGGCAGCCCTGTGCAGGAAGCTACCACATGTGCAGGGTCCGGGGAAGAGGCGGACCAGAAGGACCTATAGTACAAATTTACTGTTGCACCAAGGATCCCCTTCACTATTTTTCTAATGAACTCTTGCCCATTAATTAATAAGATGCTGTCTGTACTGAGTTTCGGGACTCCAAAATTGAGTGTCGCCTATTTAGGTTATCTGCAAAATTCAAAGGCCATTGAATACTTTCCGCTGTTATTTTTTCTTTAAAATCTAAGGGTTATGATTTACACGTTAAAAATGCATAGCTAAAATCATCCAACAGACGTGAGTTTATTTTATTTAACTTATCTAAAGAAGGCTGAGCAAGATGGATAAATCAGATTGTTCAATGATAGGGTTTGGCCAGTGGGGTCTTGGAGAGAGTTCCAAACTCAATCCGAGTAGCATTTCTCTGATTAATAATACTTGTACCTTAAAAGTACAGGAGTCCTAGGGCTAAGGCCCTGTAAGACACTTCTCTAAAAGCGTGGTGGAGGCCCACCTTTTGATGATCAAATCCGTTCATCTCATTGTTCTGGCCATAGATATCTGGTAGTTCAAATAACATAGAGATCGGATAATTTTAGCATATGAAAAAAGTAATAGGAAAGAGATTTTAAAAACTTCATATAAAAGGTTCAGTCATGTAAAACTAAGGGGCACTTCTGAACAATGCCCTACAGGACCTTGGGCCCAGCATTCTTCTTAAAGTAATCACCGCCGTCTATACTAAGGGATAATTTACATGCATGAAGTGGCATCAAGATGGAGCTGCTAACAGACAGTCTGAACTATTAAAAGATCTACCACGACAGCGCAGTACACAAAGTTCCTGCATATGTAAGGTTCGAGGAAGGGTGAACCCGCTGGATTGCACATGAGATGAGATACTATGCTGTTTATAATAAACCATACGTGCATGAAACAATCAATATAGTCTCTAACTCATTTGATTCCGGAGTCCCATCCGAGAATCCTCAATGCAGCATCATCAACGGCTATCCGTTAACGGTCCCACCATGTTCTTTTCTTCATAGCCAATACCAGGAAAAGCCCCCCAAAACCACCTCCATAACCCGTCTACCTTTCTCTATTGTCATTTCCTTTCACCATCTCTTGGGAAATGTCAGTCTCAGAATCACCGGGCCCACTCGGACATGTCCTGTTTAATAGGCCCCACAAAACTAAGGATTTCCTTATCCGCCGGCCCCACACAACGTATCGAGGTGGGTGGTATCTCTCCGTTCAAAAGGTTGAAGGTGAGATCCAATGAATCCGACCCCCTCATATTACCCAAACTTGCCGGCATCTCGCCCGAATTGAGCATGAAGAGCCCCGGCAACATGCCCATTTCCCGTGGTATATTTCCCACGAGGGAATTCCTCGAAAGATCGATCCCTGTGCCCTTACCACCATTTCCAATGGCACAGCCTTTTACGTTAGAGAGATGATTTTGCCAAGAGAAGCTCTTTCGTGGACTGTTGACCCCAAGCTCTTAGACCTTTTAATCCTTCTGGGATCGGACCAGAGAGTTTGTTGTTGGATAAATCCAAAATATGAAGCTTCGGGTTATCTGTTTTGTGATTGATCCGTTGAAAAAATTCGACTTGAGCACCAGAATCTGAAGATTTTGTAGCTCCCCAACAAAAGCAGGTGTCTCCTCCAAATCTGTTGTTCCTCAAGTTTGTGAACACTATGTCTGGAAGTTATTTGATGAAGTGCGGGAATGGCCCCTCAAGATGGTTGTCTTTTACCTGAAGATTGTTCAGATGATTTGCGTATGCAAGCTCATTTGGGAGCTCTCCGGTGAAATTATTTGTCCCAAGGTTCAGAGAAGTGAGTGACTTACAGTTCCCCGAACTGGACGGTGTTGTCCCAGAAAATTTGTTGCTAGAAAGACCAAGGCCCTGCAAAAAATCATTGTTTTGCTGGCATGTAGAGTTTGGTATTGAGCCAGATAATTTATTTTGAGATGAGAAAACATATCTAGCATCGATAGCCTTCTTCCGTTTTCCATTGTGATTTTTCCTGTGAATAATTCCCAGACAAATCTAGCACATCCATACCGCTTGGAAGAAGAGGAAGATGATCTTTAAGGCTGTTATTTGCTAATCATAGTGATGCAATTGGGAAGTAACAATTTGGTTGAATAGCTGCTTGAAGAGATGGTGGCTGGATTCCTTGGAGATTGTTATAAGAAAGACAAGCAAGAAAGGTTGGAGAGTTGGAATAGCCAAGAGGGAATTGTTCCTGTTAAGCTTTTGTTGGATAAGTCTAGCAAAACCATTTGGGTCAGGTTGGAAATGAAAGCTGGAATATTTCCTTTCAAATCGGTTGAAAGTTAGATGGGAGTGAGTATGGATCTATTTTCACTGCAAGTCCATTTTAGCTGAGATCTGTAACACGCTGAATGGAGTTTTGGCACATGGAATTCAATGAGGTAATCCCCCCATGGAATTTAAGGCTAAGAATCTCTCTTCAAGGTTCCTAATTCGGCTAGTACAGCTAGGCACTGTTCAGATATTGTTCCTTCAGATTATTATGTTGCTGATGACAACTTTGTCGGTGGAAAATGGTGAAACCTATTAGACAATTGAGCATTCATATATACCCTTCCATATCTACAATAATTAGTATTCTTGGAGAATTCATAGTTCAAACATAGCTTACTTTAGTATGATGCAATAAACACATATATTAGAAACATTTACAATTACTTATGATGTACCTGTCTTCTGATTCCTAACAGTACTAATTTTTCTTTTTTTCAAGAATGTATCGATTTTCAATTAGTCATTCCTATCTAGTCCAGAAGCTCACACGAACGTGCAGCTTGAAACAATTTATGGGAAAGATATGGCTGCAATTCTACCATCAAACACAAACAATAGGATAAGTATTGAAAAGAAAGAAAATGGACTTCCTAAGCATGTGGGCAAAAATTCAAGTAGGCATATGCACTTGCATGCATACAGTTGGACACAATGCCATCCTAGCAACTAAAGTTCATATAACCATACAAGAGGCCCTCCTTGGCCACCCACATTCATCATAAACATATGCAGCCCCCCTAGCCTATGATTCATTACAACCATGTTGGTGTGACAACCCAGGTTTTTATAACATATTTTATAATACATTTTGTAAAGATAGGGCCCTTAGAGTAAAAAAAATTTGCAAACTAAGGTAGTGGAAATTATTTTCTTTAGAATTTGTTTTGTAAAACCCAAGTCACCACTTCATACATAACATAAGTAGAATTTTGTACAAGATAAAATTACATTAAAAGAATATACTTTTATTAAACTTCATGATCCATCTAGTGGTTTACAGTACACAGTCCATTGTATCCTTATAATACTTGTCCAAATACACAATCCAAATTACAAAGTTCAAAATACAATACATGCTCTCAATACAATATTTCAAGGGATATACCCTGATTACTTATTCTTCAATAGTTCTTCAAGTCTTAAGCTCTTAAGTCTCCTTCACTGTATTTGAGATATTGTAAATATTCAAATATTTACAATATCTCAACAAGCTATGCTTAGTAGGGAATAAGAATGTAAGTTATTGACGGTATAATCTCTATATTCAATTATCCCATAATTCATTTTATCATAAACACATTCATGGACCACTATCATTTATATGGACATCTCATTTCTTTGTCAACTATGTTCACCTTTATACATACATATTGTATACGAAAAATTCCGTTAAAATTGTGAAAATAGTCAATAATTATTTTCATACTAAGCTAATCAACTCCTTTTATTATAGGAGATTTGTATCTCAGCCAGTTACTATACTAGGAATTTTCCTTCTTAGAAAAAATATTGGTAATATATAATTACCTGGCATTTCATCATGCCATCCCTTAAGGTATTTCACTATGCCAATTTCATATGCATCATAATGCAAAATAATCAAGGACTACTATGCTTGCAGTCTAATCCGTACAACACTCAAATAACTGTTCTATAATCCACTTATACCATTCTCAGTGGAAATTACAATATCTATGGCCATATGGGAGGACCATGGCTGTCATAGTAGTGGCCTTCTCATAATTGCCCTACCCGACTTTTAGCCTTTCTTAGACTTGGAATTCAATATCATCAAGTTTTAGAGAGCGGGTGGCCAAACCCTCTTAACTCTTGTAGCATAGCATCCCCAGGTATACGCCTATTTAAAATAAAACCACAAGCCTTCATGCTTGTATGTAAAATAATACTTATATATATATCAGACTATCTGTCTGTTTATCTAGGGCTGGAATATTTTCTACTTTCCTATTTACTTAGGGTTGTTCTCAATTTTTGTGAAGCCTTAGCCGATGAGGGCGGGTCAAGAGGGCTGGCAGGCTTCTAGGCAAGGTGAGTGATTAAAAGTTAGTCCCACATCGCTAGGGGAAAAGTTACTGGGCTCTTGATAAGAGTGATAAGGACTTCCCTTGCAACAAGGCCTTTTCCCTGGGCAACTGAGGAAGAACAAAACCGTGCGGGGTGTATGGGCACTTCGGCACGAACAATATCATTGCAGGGTGTGGGCCCTCAGGCTGTTACAAGTGGTATCAGAGCTAGACCCCAACCCGGTGTGGGTGACTAGCCGCACATGGGTGCTCGCTTGTGGTAAGACACGCGGGGAAGCGTATCCCTTAAGGGGGAGAGGTTGTGAAGCCTTGGCCGATGAGGGCGGGCCAAGAGGGTTGGCAGGCTTCTAAGCAAGGTGAGTGACTGAGAGTTAGTCCCACATCACTAGGGAAAAAGTTACTAGGCTCTTGATAAGAGTGATGAGGACTTCCCTTGCAACAAGACCTTTTCCTTAGGCAACGGGGAAGAACAAAATCGTGCTGGGTGTATGGGCACTGCGGCACGGACAATATCGTTGCAAGGTGTAGGCCCTCAGGTTGTTACAATTCTCAACTTAACCATTTTATACTTATTTTCCTTATTATTTGGTTGGATCATATTTCAATTTGAGGTATTTACCATAACATATTGGTATTATACATGTCAATATTTCAAAACATAAGATCATGTATTAGACATGTATCTTCATGTAAAGGCATTATTAAAAATCCACCTACCTCAATAAGGTATTCTTACTCCTTGAAATCTGTCATAGTCATGATCAACATATATATGTCAAATCATACGTATAATGTCATTTTTCTAATCAAGGGTACATACTATATGGTTTTTTAATCATCCTTATGTAGGATGATTTGAATCTTTCTTCCTTGAATAACATGTATCCAAGGGTTTAGTATCCTCTATACAAGTACTATCTATATCATACATAAACAATCTAATCTATATTGTTATTCTTTTCCTTTATTGTTTTTGATCATACAAGATCTCATCTTGTTTGATCATTTTTATCTTACTATTTTTATTAGGGTTAGATACTTTGTTATCTTTTTATGTTCTTATTATTATTCAACCAGTTAGTGTCTTACTTAGTTGAAGATAATTTATTTCTTCTTATTATTAGACAACTCCTCCTTATTTCAGGATGACTAGTGCTTACCAGTTAAAGTCTGCTCAAAGAGTGGTTAATACAACCCTCATGTAAGGAAGCGTTTAGACCTCACTTATGTCAATGGAATGTGAGGGAAAAGCACTTAGCTCTTGTATACCCCCTATAACTACAATGTTCAGAGTCCACTACAGTGGCACTAGCTTAACCTTTGACAAGGTTCCTATAAGCTCTTTACCTTAAGTCCCTTCTCTAATTGATTTTAATTAATTTCCATAGATATACACAATGTCATTCATGGATGTTCATTATTTTTCTACTTTGGGCCAAGAAAATGGTAAACCATTCCTTATATTGTCCTACTAACTATAGCCCTTATTAATATTAAGTCAAAATCATTCATCCATCTTAGTTGTCCATGAATCTCTATATTTTATTAGTTTACATTTTTTGTAATTTATGCTTATTATATCTTAACAACTACTTAACAATTGAATAAAATTTGATAATAATTAAATCATAAACTTTAAAGCATAAATCAAATATAGGTTTAACAACAATATACTAACATTCCTCATATGAATGTAACTTAACCTAGTGAAATAAAACTATACATAAACTAACATGATCCTAAGTTATGAAATACATAAAATTGTACTTCTATCCTAATGGAATCATGTTTAAATATCTAATTTACACTAACATGGCCCTATAATAATTAAATCTACTAACAAACTAATCATTTAAGGTATAGTATGCTAAAATTTAAAGATTACAATATCATGCTTCCTAACTTATAACATAAATCACATTTACATTTCTATTATCCAATAAAAGACAATTAAATTAATTAAATTAAGATTATTATAAACCTTTACTTATAATCCAACTATTAAATCTTATGTGTTTTTCTTTATATCAAGGGTTTTAATTACCTTTAGGGCTTTTAATCCATTAAGATCCAAAGATCATATCCACTTGATTTTGTCACATTTAATCCATAATCTAACTGGATTCTATCACAAAATTGTTCATTTAATCTATCTCAAGGATCTGATCATACTTGATCTCATTGATCAAATGGGTCCCTTTGTATTTTAAAGGTTTTTCTACCATAAAGGGTAGATCCCTTAATTTATCTAAGATCTATCCAAATCAACCATGAATATCACTTTATTTCAATATTATATCATCATTATAACAAATCCCCAAGATCTGATTACCTCATATCTTGAAGATCTTGAAAATTAAAAACTTATTTCTCAAATATAGAATGTTTCATGAATAATTTTTCACATATTATGATTTCATAAGAAACTAGGCATTACAAGCTTTCCATAGCTTCTTTTTTATCTCAATTGGAGTTCATATGACTCCTAAATTGATCTTTGAAGATCACAGTCTTTCCTAGGGTCCAGATTTGATTTGGGCCCAGCGGAATAGACGGCCTGGATTCATCCAGGTCCAGGCAGAACGAGCCGGGCAGACGGAACTGTCGCCGTGCGCTCGTCACCTGGACACAAGCCGAACGCGCACCGCTTAGGACCATCGCCCACGCACAATTGTCCCATAGAGACGACGTCACACGCGCGCCGCGCGTGCAGAAATGTTGCTGCGTGCCGTGTTTCCATGCGGCATTTCGCACACCGTCTTGGGAACCCGATCCGATCAGGAGATTAGATCGTCCGTTTGGATCGTCCAATAAATCCCTCTTCAATTGAGAACCTTAACGGCTATTAAATTTCTTGAAATTTCTAACCTACGAGTTTTGCACGCTTCTGGATCGATTGGTCGACTCAGATTTTCCATCAGAGCCATCAATAATCCATAATTGAAGGTTCTGGTCTTTACTTTATTTTTTACAATTTTTAAGATAGATCAAATTACAGAAACATAAAAATTGCATGAAACAATAATAAATACGTCTAGGAAGTAGTTTCACCTACCTGATTAGAGAAAAAACTTACATTTGATGCCCAATTTGAGAGAATTATGAGTTGATGATAATATAACCCGATAGTCCTTTTTTTGTGATTCCCCGTTGTTTGAACCGTTGGATCTTGAAATTGATTTGGGGTTTTTGTATATAAGGTAGTATAGGATGTTATGGACTGTGAGATTTTACTTGGAATTGAGTGCCTAATTGAATTTAGGTCTCTTGTTTCAATTAGAGAGATGAGAGAGAAATAGGGAAAAGAGAGATTGGGGAAAAATGAAGGGGAATTTGGAGTTGAAACTCTAGGGGAGATTTCGGAATTTTGTGAGAAAGGTTTTAAAAATTTTTGAAAAATTTTGGGACAGATTTATAGCCAAATTTGAATTTTTTTATCATTTCTTTTGATAATTACTTTAGAATATTTAATTGGGAATGATTCTCCACTCCCACCCCATTCTCCACTACAAATCCTATCCAACTCTCAATGCATTGATCAATTATTGTTGCTTCTAGAACATTAGCCTACTTTGTGGGCCCCACTTTCATGTGAAAATACCTTTTTGCCCTTTTAATTCCAAAATTGGAGAAAAATAGGCATTATTTGTCCAAACTCGGAATCGAGCGTACTTAGCGACGTTGGAATCCTATTTCTAAGTACATTATGAATATTGAGGTCTTATTTCTTGGCTATGGGTAAAATTACCATTTTACCCTAAAATGGAGAAAATTAAGGAATTTTCATTTTAACTCAGAATTGAATGTACTTAATGTCATTTCGATCAATTTTCCAAGTACATTCATAATTTCTAGGTTTTAATTCATGATATAATCTCTATAAAAAGAGAATTTTCAATAACCTCATATTTCAGGCCAAAATTTCTAAAAATTCAAACTTTATTAATTTTTCTCACTAATTTACAAAAATATGGAGTTATTATAGTTAGTCCCAAGGAATCCCCAACTACAATTACATGCAAAACATATCACAAATATAGCATTTGAATTACCATTTAATAGCATAAACAATTAGCCAATATGACACTAAATAATCAAGGTTTAGAAATGCATGGACTTTCCTTTGTTAACTACTAAAGTTCCCTTGAACATCACCTCTAAAACACCTCAAATCACATGAGAAAAACATGCAAGAGTTCAAGCTTTTGACTTATAAGATTAGGAGAAACTAGGACATCAAAACCTTCCAGGGATTAGCACAAAATCCAATGGCCAAGATCCACCCGATAAGAGCTTAAAATAGTCTATAAGAAAATTGCACTCCCAAGGAGAACACCTATGATTTTCTTCTTTTCCTTTTTTACAACCTTGAGAGATAGGAGATAACGTCTCTCTCTCTCTCTCTCTCTCTCTCTCTCTCTCTCTCTCTCTCTCTCTCTCTCTCTCTCGTATTTTTGTCCATCCCTAATCAACTTCTAATCTTGATTACTTCATTAGATCTAACCCAAAACCTAAGATTAATGCCTTTAACAAGGAGTTTGTTACCTATTAAACTAGGAAAGCTTTAATACACAGGGCCCACTCATGAATACCATGGCTATTTTGAGTGTATCCCAATGAGATCAAATGATCTGAACTGTCAAAGCAGGTGATCAATCTAGACAGTTGATCCTACAAATATGATTACATCAATAAAATGATCTTATGGTTTGGTCAACCACTGGGAGGAGCATCACTCACGTGGTTGATTAAACTTGGGATTACAAGAAACTCGTCAAACTCTCTTCAATCTTAACAAGTGTCTTTTACTTGAGGCAAATCCATTGTTAAGGCTTTAGTCAACAGATCAGCCAACATCTCAACAGTAGGAGTATGACTTATAGTCACTATAGAATAACAAATACATATGGATAATATAGCTCTATATGCTTGCTCTTCAAACTAACCTAGTCATTCCTAAGCATGTACACTATAGTTAAGTCATTACACCTTAGCTTTATAGAAACATTTGTACACCTATCTAGCTTCAAAGCTGTTAGAAAACCTTGAATCCAAATAGCCTCTAAGCCAGCTATTGAGCCTTTATAGTGGGCTTGGTAGTGGACTTTTTCCTCTCACTACTCCCTGAAACTACAACACCACAAAACATAAACACATGCCAAGTTATGCAATTCCTCTCATCTAAGTCACCCGCATACTTGGAATCCACAAACCCTAAAGGTATGAGCTCATCTACCTAAAAGATGAGCTTCAAATCCTTAGTACCCATTAAGTAGTGAAATACTATCTTAACTGCATTCCAAGAAGGAAAAACAAGGTTACTCTTAAACCTGCTCAAAAGGCCAGCAA
This sequence comes from Warburgia ugandensis, assembly GCA_035236585.1. Taxonomy (NCBI): domain Eukaryota; kingdom Viridiplantae; phylum Streptophyta; class Magnoliopsida; order Canellales; family Canellaceae; genus Warburgia; species Warburgia ugandensis. The sequence continues at coordinate 73,865,786 of CP141128.1, read as the reverse complement.
TATAACCCATATCTAGTCTGGTGTATGTCATAGCATGTATCAAACTACCTACAACCTAAGCATATGACTTAAAACTCCATAACCACTATATTCACATCACTTGAGTGTGCCATCTTGTTACTTAATTGAGTGCCCTTATAGAGATGTGAATCCGTGAGTTTCCACCCAACTATATCAAATCTCTTGATGACCTAATTAATACATGATTCTTAAGATAAGTGAGATTCTTAACTTTCTTGTCTCTCTAAATCCTAATATACCTAACATATAAGAGGCTGACCCAAATCTATCATTTCAAACTACGTCTTAAGTCATTCTTTTGGCTTAACAATCGTATCTAGATCATTGCCCATCAACAACAAGCCATCAACATACAATGACAACAACATAAACATATTCCCATTGACAAAGAAGTATACACATTGATCATGTCTACTGGGTTGAAAACCATACTCCAAGATAATGGAAACTGATACTTGGAAACTACCATAAAGAAACTTCAGCAATATGAACACTTTACCTTCTTGCTCTTCATCCTAAAACCCTTAGGAACGTCCATAAAAATATCTTCCTCTCGGTCACCAATGAGGAAGGTTGCTGAAGGTTGCTTTAGCATCCATCTTCTGTAATTTTCAAATCAAACGTCAACAATTGCCATCAAAATCCTAATTGAGGTATATCTAGATATTGGAGAGAGTCTCCATAAGATCTCTTTCTCCAAATCACCATTGAGCGAGGCTATTTTAACATCAACATGTTGTAATTTCAAATTCAAGTGTGAAACTATTTCCATCAAAATCCTAATCAAGGTATATCTAGATACCAGAGAGAAAATCTCCTAATAATTAACAAACCTAAGCTTATAGTTTCCAATTGAACCATGAGACTTCAGTTTCTTCCTAAAGATCCATGTATAACCAACCTAAGCTTATACTTTCATAACCATTTAAAATTGTACATATATGTCAACATCATTTCAATATCGTATTATGTTTGAATGAAGCTCTCTTTTTTCCCCCCTTAAGATGTTTTCATATATTCATGGTTACTATAAGATCCTAGTGACTTAAATTGCTAGGTTTGCCACTACCTAAGAGTTTGTTATTGGATAGGACCAAATTATACCGAGTAAAATCTCTCACAAATCAAACCTCTCATTTTATTGGGTTGCAAACATAATCGTCCAACAATCTCACTATAATGTATACCATACACTTTATGACATTGTGTCATCATGATGATAAAAATAGATGTTTATAGCTTACAATGGTTTCACCTTCGTCGGTACATCTACTAATAAGTTTGCTTACCACTCCACTTCTCATTAAGATTTGCACTTTCATAATAGCATGTCTAACTTCAACTCTCATTTGCTAAAAGTCAAGCAATTAGTCACCCTCCTAGTGATTGACTTTGAATCATATGGATCTAAGTCCTGAGTTACATCATTATAACCCTCAACAATAATAGCATATATCTCATGATGTAGATTGTAGTGCAAAATTGTTGAAAAATATTGCACTCTTTAAGCTTTTAAAGGACTTATCACTTGGATTGCTTTTATGCTTATTCAGCTTCCAACTACTAAAGTGGTACCTCATCTCAGTGCATTGCACATTAGACTACTAAGTAGGCGTGTTACTTGGGCTAAGCGATTGGTCTCCCTTCAACTTGACATTTGACAGAATACGGTGGCAACATGTAAATGATCACTTTGATAAACCTTCTCAATATAACTAAAATTTGAAAGTACTCGACTATTTTCTCCTTAGTAATCTTAATTTCCCAAATCATATCAACTTCATCCTCGCCGTTTAGTCAAAATCAAATGACTGAAATTGAGGTATATCAATGATGCTTTGCAAATCCAGCCCATAGATCAATATGTGAATTACATAGAGATACATGACCAAAGGAGAGCCTTGGCACAATGGTAAAAGTTGTTGTCATGTGACCTTAAGGTCATGGGTTCAAGGCGTAGAATCAGTTTCTTGCAAAATGCAAGATAAGGCTACCTACTATAGACTCTTGTGGTTCACCCCTTCCTAGGACCCCGCATAGAAGGAAACTTCGTGCACCGGAGCTTCCATCTTGAGTTTGTCATGTTGGTCTCCAAACTCTCGTAGCCTAGAATTAACTTAAGGTTAACTACTCATATTTGTTGAGGGAATTCCTTGATGCTAAATTCTTATCTGCATCTAGTATGTGCAACACGTTTTTCAGAGTTACAATATTTTCGCAAGTCCTTGTCTGCTGTCTCCTCGACCTGCTACATAGATGCAAGTTCCTAGTGCTAGAATCAACCCTCGCCATTCATGAACATTTTAGAATCGATTCCCACCGTTCTATAGATCTTAAATAAATTTCTATTTTGTGCCTCATTATACCAGTTTTATCAACCAATCTGTCTCATGAAGGATTATGTTAATCTCAGTAGTCTTTCCTTCAAGTGATTGGCATTCTCATAATTCTTTCGGATATAACCTCACACAATCTTGACAATTGCATGTTAAACTAAGGAGCGGACTCTCGGTTGTGGCAAACAGGGAGCCATGAGGATCAGCTGCACCAACAGGGGATCTTGGTGTGGAATACTCGCAGAAATGGTCTCAGCCTTCTTTCTCGAACCCCGCATACATGGGAGCTTCAAGCACCGGGCTGCCCTTCTTTTCTGTTTATGTCTAGTATTACCTTGCAAATGCACTAACTATAGAATTAATCAGATATCAAAGCAAGAAGATAAAATATTAAGAATGTCGTTCTTTTCCCCTTTCTTCAGGGTCATTGACTAGGATCAGGTTACTGACTGGTCAATTCCTGACCTGGTCTGCTGACTAGAATCCAAGCAATTGTTACGAATTTTGGGTCAGAAATGCCCCTCTTCTTCCTCTCATCATGCAACGATTAGGCATATTTCAAGAGCATCAACTTTGGCCCCAACTGGAGTAGCTTTTTTCCTTCTTGTTGCTGCCAACATATCATGAGGCTCATCGTTGCCTAAAAATTTAGTAAAATTAAGCCTTGTGCATGACCTTAAAGGTAACAAATAATAGCAACATTTTTGGAGCAGTGGCAGAGCAGATTCCGGTCGATTTTCCATTTTTTGGAGTCATACGGGCAAGTGAAAGGAAATTTAGAGCATATTTGGTTGATGGTAAATGCAAGAAAAATAATTTTCGCAATAAAAAGGAATCCTATCCTCTGTCAAAAATATTTTAAGGCCTTGAAATTGAACTACACCAAAGACCCATAAATTTCTCATAATGTAAAATTTCAGATCTTTGATATAATTCAATTCCAAGGCCCAAAACACTTTTCATTGAGAATTCCTTTCTCCGACAAAATCAATTATTATACATTTTCTCCCAACCAAACAAGCACTTAACTTTCTTGAAAAGCCTAAAAGTAGAATTAGCCCTTATTTAAAAAGAAAATGATTTGAGAGTCCAAAGTAATGCGTTTTGGAGATGCAACTTTGATAGGCTTCACATTTGGATGAACTGATCCCTTCATCATGTTTGGCTTGTGTTAGATTGGCTATACCTCAAAGTTTATGATTGTTAGATGATTCCTAGATATCCCATTTTGGATATATAGATCTTACCCATTAAAGTTTTGGACTCTAAAACTAGTAGCTAGAAGCACTGATGACACTAAATATTTGTAGGGTAGCCTAAATAGATTATGCCGAACAAGACGGGGTTAGATCATTTAAATATGGGGCCTATCTAGATTGCATTTTCAAAATGCTTCATTTTCCTCATCCTGCTTGTAGTTTTAGAGAAACTCTTTTAGTTTTTCTTCTTCAAACCTTTTTTTTTTTTTTTTTTCAAGTGAAGGTTTAGGAAACTCTTGTAAAAGCAAACTATGAAGAGCAGAAATTAATTCCTAAATCTGCTTGAAATCTCTTAGTACTTGAAAAGTGCTCCGTTGAACCTCTGACCAAGTATCTACACATGTTCGTCAACTGCACCATGGTTTCATATAAAAAGTTGAAAGTTAGAAGCACCCAAGTCTATTTAACACGATGTTAGTGGTTCTTGAGATGAAATGAGCTTACCTGAGATGGGATGGTATGAGATCTAACTTGCGATGACAAAATTTGGCCTAAGATGAAGTGATATGACTGGCAATTCAACTTATTTATGAGTTAATATGAGATTATTTTCATCTCAACTCATCTCAAGTACCAATAACACCGAGAAGAGGAGATATTATTTCATCTCATCTCAAGTCAAGCACCACTAGCAGTGATTCACGGTCCATATTAATATTATCTGATATCACGTCAGATCATCTCATTTCAACCACCGTCTAAGATGTAAGGCTTAAAAAACAAGTCTGGGACCACGTTGGAATGTGAGCCGTTAGATGCGCTAAATGTGATCATCAATCGAATGCCGTCGCAGATGGACGGTGCAAAGAGTGGCTCCAAGCATTTCGAATGTAGGCGTTGTCGGCGACTCGCTCGTCGTAGAAAGTAAGGCACAAAAACCCGCCATCATCATTCACGCGGTCCGAAATGCTACTGCCAGTTGCGAGGACAGGTATAAATTCCCATTCCCAGTCCCTTCCACCCTTCCCCTCCCAACTCGCCGTCGCTGCCTGAGGGGATCGCGTTGGATTGCTTCCCCTCCCGCGATCCCTTTTCCCCTCTCAACCTTCGATCTGAGATTTCGTATTTCGCCATCCAGATCTCTGCCGGATTGCATCGTGGAAGGAAGCTGGAGCCATTACAGGTTAACGGACAGATCAGGTACCGGTCGCCTTCCTCTGCCGAGCTCGAAGGCCAGAATCACGCATCTTCGATTCCCGATCCAACCGACAGGATGAAGCGATCGCGTCAGGAATCGCTGCCTGACAAGATCCACCGGTTCCGCAGCGTTATACTCGTCGTTTCAATCCCGCTCGTCCTCATCTTGATCGTACTCGTTCTCATGCCCAGTGTCCCCGACCAGCGCTTCAATGCTGGCCTATCCCTCGGTCGGAGGGAGCCACCGGATGGGAAGGGGGCGTCTAAGAGTTATGCCGTCATATTTGATGCTGGAAGTTCTGGAAGTAGAGTCCACGTCTACTGCTTCGATGAGAATTTGGATCTACTTCCTATTGGAAAAGAACTCGAACTGTTCAAGCATGTAAATTTTTTGTCTTGATTTGTGCTGGTTTATGTTCTTGATTCTGTTTATGCTGTGCTGGAAACTGAGAATCAATTACTTGGCATTTTTTAATTCTGGCTTAGGAGTTTCAGTTCAATCTCTAGATCTAAATAAGGTTCCTGTTTGGTGTTGGCATGGGGAGGAAGCTGCAAAATTTATATGCTTTCCGGTCAATTTCTGTTTCTATCCTGATTTTCCATTTCGAATTTCTCCTTTGTTGCGTTTTGCAATTTCTGTGAATTTCTCCTTGGTTGCTATTACGTTTGACACACTGCATGAAACGATTGGAACTGAAAACGATCTAGTTATTATTGTTGAAATTTACCGATGGTTGTGCCGCCGCATCTTTTACCAATGGTTGCCTGCTCAAGTATGTATCCAATTTGCAGCTACATCCAGTCAGAACTATGTAACAATGGCGCACCATTTTTCAGTATTTCTCTGTTCAGATTTGCATTTTGGTAGAAACGCATTTCGATATGGCTAGATGTCATCACACTCTTATACATTGGTATTTGCTTTGCATTCTGCAGTGCTTAACGCTGATTGTTCTCTGCTTAGTCAAGGCCCATTTAATGTTCAACGATGATTCTTCTAGTCAAATCCTTAGATTGCCTAGATTTCCTTCTAACTTATTTCAAGCAGCTCCTAATGCCCACGTAAGTTCTTTGGCTTATCTTTCTTTCTTTTTTTTGGTACTTCCTTTGCAGCTAAAACCAGGTTTGAGTGCTTATGCTAAAGATCCCCAAGCAGCTGCAGAATCACTTAAATCTCTTCTTCTGGAAGCTGAAAGTGTGGTTCCCGAAGATCTGCGGCCTACTACACCAGTCAGAGTTGGGGTAATCCCAATATGTTGTAGTCTGCTTATATATATTTCAAGAGCTTATAAAGAAAAGGCACTGCTTTCTAGCTGCCATTGCTTGGATCTTCAGCCACGTTTATCCACTGACTATTGTTTTTATGTAGGCAACTGCGGGTCTAAGGGCACTGGAAGGTGATGCTTCTGACAGGATTCTGCAAGCGGTAACTGTCTCTTGATACTGCATTCTTGAGTTTCTTGTGTGCATGCTTTTGATGAATTGGAACTGCCTTCCCCAATAAATATGTTTGACAGAATAGTAACTCCGTGACCTCTGTGTTACCAGAGTCCAAACATGTCCATTTGGATAATCTACATGTTCCATGCCTGCCACATATTGACTTCTATGGCAACTTGCCCATGTATAACTGCTGCTTTTTAAACTTCTTATGTTGCCCAATCTTTTCAAAAGTTTGGGCTAATATTTCCCTCCATAAAACTATGAAACTAAAATCAGCAAATTCCTTTGGGCTATGTGTATCTGTAAGTTTCTGTTATTTATGTCCTCAAGTTGCAATGCAACTAATGTTGGCAAATCTGTGATGACTGAGATAGTTTCTAGTTATTCCAGGAAAAAAACCGTGGGTAAATAGGTTGTTCCTTTTCTTGTTTGCAAGCATAGATCTCATTCTGTTGATGGTGTTACCTGGCTAAAGGCTCTACAACTTTTCCAGTCTAATTTTCCCATACATGTATTAATGTCTGACATGTGTAATAGATTAATGATTTGGACTTTAGCTCAATGGTCTCTGTAACTTATATTTATGAAACAGGGTGAAAAAAGGTTAAATAGGTTGCTACCCTTTTCTGCAAACATATATTTGCAACATGTGTATTTTAGCAAGTTTGTTCTATTAGGAGTCCATACATTTAAACCTTTCTAACCTACTGAAATGTATTGGATGTAATAGATACATACCTGTATTTGAGTACCCCCATGTTGAAGTTTCACATGTCCTGGTATGTCAAGTTTCATAGTTAATGCTCATACTCAACCTGGGTAAGGAAGGGGACTACAGCTTAGACTAACCATCACAGCATGACTTTTGGCTCATTTGAATTCTTGCACACTCTTACTTACTGATTCATTGCTTCTTGCTATTCTATAGGTCAGGGATTTTCTAGAAGATAAGAGCTCACTGAAATTCCAGCAAGATTGGGTCAGTGTTCTGGATGGAACTCAGGAAGGCGCCTTTCTGTGGGTATATTATGTGAACTTGCTTCCTTTCTGTTGCTTAATTTGTTGTCTAGCATGATGCAGGTTGTCATGTTTTATGTATATATCCTGGCATCATATTTTATTTTCATCAATCAGATTTTTCTATTGTGCAGCATAATCTCCACTGTATATTACAATCATCCTTTTATTTTATCAGCTAGGCCCCAGTTATCAACCTGGTCAGTTCATGAAAGGTTACTAGTTTTAAAGCCCTTTTGGATCAGCTGGCTTCTATGCCTTCATGTGCTCATTTATACATTCGTTCTTAGCATTTGTATAAAATTGATTGTCATACAAACATAAACCTTAATGCAACTAAATTCCTGTTGGTAATCAGATAGTTGTTATTCCATCAATGCACATACTGAAATGTGGCATGCTTGTATGTGATAGGATTTAGGCTTAGCTTTCCTCTTTAAGATAAATTAGATTAGGACATTTAATATTTGACATTTTGGGGGTAGTCTATATGATACTTTTCCTTACATTGCCAGCCAAGTTACTTTTCATAGCTTTTGGGTCACCTAGCATTTATATGGTGGATTTGCTTTTGCTATGTACTGGCTAAAAAGGGGATGCAAACCAAAAAGGTAGTGCATATGAAATCATTCATGAATTCAGGTGATTGATCTTGGACATAAACCATGCTGCTGCATTCCGGTAATGTAAAACTCAAATGCAAACCAAATAGTGGCCCTTGTTCAAACAGGGTTGACTTGAAAAAGTCAGGCATTGCATTGGGGAGCTTTTGAAGAATGCTACATTGACAAGGATCAATTGGTAATATGTAAATCTGGGGCTTCATGTGATTGGTGTTTTTTTCCTCCTGAAATTCTATTAAAATGTTTTAGCTGCAATTCCTCTAGGCTTTTCTGATCTGTAGATATTGATCGTCATAGAAGAGTCTACTCCTCCAGACTTCTGATACTAGGGCATTGATTCTGGTTATGTAAACCAGCTGTCGTTCTACTTCCGAGTTCCAAATTCATGTTTTCTTGTGTTACAAGTCCAATTTATGTATTATGACTTTTGCTTTGTTACATGTTGTTATGAAATTTTGGCTGAAACTACGCTCTCTTGTACAGGTCACTATAAACTATCTGTTACGAAATTTGGGAAAGAGATACTCAAATACAGTTGGAGTAGTTGATCTTGGAGGTGGGTCTGTCCAAATGGCATATGCCATCTCAGAGAAGGATGCTGCCAAGGCTCCAAAACCAACAGATGAGGAGGATTCATATGTCAAGGAATTGTTTCTTAAAGGCACCAAATATTATCTCTATGTTCACAGGTTCTTCTTCTCTCCTAGTGAAGATTTTATTGATTCTCTCGAGTTTGTGGTGTTGCCATGTGTCTAGTCAAACTTATGTAGTTTTAGGTGGATGTAGAAGCTTTAGGCATGTCATGCTGGTCTTGCATTTAAGAACTTGATGGCATATGATAGGAAATTTGCTTGCTTTTACTATTTTCTGTGAGCCCACTAGCAGTGTGGGCTATATTGAAAGTGGCATCTGAAATTTCGTCCCTTCCATTTGCCAAAGCAGTCCATGTCTCATATGATGAGGTTCCATCACTGCCATGACTGTGAACAGGTCAACATTTACCTTTGGATGTCTCGCAATGATTCTCAAACTTCCCATTACTTGGATATTCATCCAATGATGTTAACTGACATAACATTTGCCACTGGTATGGCAGTTATTTACGCTATGGTCTATTGGCAGCTCGAGCAGAGATTCTGAAAGGCGTGGAGGGCCCTAATAATCCTTGTACTTTGGGGGGCTTTCGTGGTAAGTTGGAAACTTTTAGTTCATGCATTTGGATTTCTAAAATCTATTTTCACAGCTCATAATGGATTTAATCTTTCATGTTGTTAGCAGTCAGTAAAACTAGCTCTATACCTGTTTTAAGTGTGAATATGTAAGCTCTTTGATGTAGGAAAGCATGCAAAATGGCCTAATCTATATGCTGAGATAAGATAAGAATTAATTTAAATAAGAAAAATATAAATTAGGTTACCACTAGCATTTTTAATATGCACAAAACAGCCTTAATAAGCATGAATGACCTACAACGAATCACAGGATCTACAGATTGTCCACATTCTCTACTGATTAAGGTAAGATCGAAGATCATCTTTCTGATTGATGAATAGTCTTGATTAAGCTTCGAATCTAGGGTTTGAGGAATTTAATGCAAAATAAAAAATAGATTGTTACCCATACAAATCATATAACCACACGCAGCATAGAAATCCTCTATTAAAAGATAAGGGCAGCCCCGGTGCACGAAGCTCCCGCCTATGCGGGGTTCGGGGAAGGGGCGGGCCACAATGACCTAAAGTAGGCAGCCTTACCTTGCATTTTTACAAGAGGCTGATTCCACGCCTTGAACCCGTGACCTCAAGGTCACATGACGACAACTTTTACCGTTGCGCCAAGGCTCCCCTTCATCCTCTATTAAAAGATAAAGTAGAAAAATTACTAACTAACAGAACATAATGAATTATAGTAATTTGGCCTTGTACCGAATGCGGCTTCATGCCCATGAGAAGGACTCTAGAATGAGAAATCCACCAAGTCTACCGAAATCTTCATTCATTATCCACAAAAAAAAAAACTTCTTACACAAAAGAAAAAGAGATTTTAAGTGGGAGACATCCAACCCTAATCTAGGGAAAAAGACAAAATTGCCCCTACTTAAGTCACAACATACTAAGAAACCTAATACCCTTAGTGGTAAATACCCAAAGTAAACTAAACTATTACATTAAAAAAAATAAAATTGGGTTGATGGTCCCCATCACTCTCTATGTATATTCACTAGATGTTTAGGATAATTAAGAGTTTTGTTAGTGCTGTCATTGACTTGAGCAGTTCCATTTCCTTTGCATACCGAGGATGTGGCGGGATGACCATGTCATCCAGCAAAAGGGAACTATCTTAGTCAAAGCCTAGCATTAATTCATTCTTTTGCTGGATCATGTTTCTATTGGAAGAATTTTTAGCTTTTAAGCCTGAATATTGTTTGTTCTTTTATTTATTTATTTTAAAAGGCAACTAGCAATATGGATATTGGAAGTAGACCAAGCCTAATCAAACTGTCACAACAATATCAGAAGTGGGGCTTGATAGTAAGGGGGGGAGGAATTCAGTACAGGCTTGAGCAGGGGCTTACAAACAAAGGGCTGAATGCAGCTTTGCTGACCATCCCTCATTTATATCAATCATGGTTAGATGTCAGAAATTTCGCTTTGTTGTGTCCCTTGTTTTGATGCATTCCAGAAGCTAACAGTTTTGTCTGGGTATTATTCATGTAATTAGACTCTTCATTACTGGTTTTTATGCTTCTCTTGCCTTTGGAAAGCATATTCATGTCATAATTGTGAAGGGTTGGAGTTATTATCTGGACCTTACATAAGCATAAAAATCTGTAATCAATCAGCTAGTTTTTTCCAAATGGACTCACATACCTATGAGAAGCTTTGAAACCATGACCTTTCCACAGGAGAGGCTCCTTGTGCCCCTACTTAGATACCCAATCATCATTAAACACCAGTCAATGCTATATCATCTAGGCGCCAGTAGTATTCCAGTTGGAAGGTCCTTCAGTTTGCAGTCAGTAAGTAGTGGGTCCAGCCACCATTTGCAAAGAAAAAATGATTGTGTCATCTGGCACAAAAGCGCATCATCAATTTACAACCATTATATATTGTTTCAGCATTCAGCCAACTTGTTCTGTGCCCATGACCATCTCAGTCTGAGCTTTTAGCTTTGCAACGAAGGATGCTACCCTATTTCAAAGCAGAGGTTTACAAAAAATTATTACTGTAAGAAAACAAAGGTTCAAGCAATTATCATGTAAGGACAATCAAGTTCTAATGTACAAAGCATGAAATAGCAATTACTTGCTCAAGCTTATTCCCATTGAGGAAACTGTTGCACCACATGTCCAGCTTAAGCATGAGATTGTGGACCTGTGCAAATTTCTAACTGATTACTATATCTTCTTTATTAGAAAGAAATGCTTATAGAGAATAACATGAAATTATGATGAAATTGATATTTAAGGAGCTAGGTCTGACAAGTAACATTTAATAAACAATAGTATCATTACCAAGCAAGGAATTTGCTTGCTTGAGTTAAAAGTACAAATCAATGAGTGTCATGTCGCACAATTTTTTTGGGACTTGTGTTTTCCTTCAACCAATTCCAAGAAAAATGTGATAGGAAAAACTCATCCCAAGAAGAAGTGCCACAACCACTCATTGATTTGTACATCTTGCTCAAGCAAGAAACTGCACTCATCATATTTCTATAATCAATGACTAGGAAATACACCAGTTACTTTGTTCTTGTCGTTAGTTTTGGATTTTTCTATCTAATGTACCATGTGCTTGCTTAAACAAGTCTCTTTTTTGTTCTTGTTATTAGTTTTGGATATTCTTTCTAACATACCATGTGCTCACTTAAACAAGACTCTTTTTTGGTTAATTCTCTGTCCAAGCCATTTACTTGTTTTTTGGTGCCTTTTTGAGATGCAAGATGGCCAGTAAAACTAAAAAGAAAATTTTTTGGTGTCTATTTTACAACTCTGAAAACAAGGGCTAGGATCATACCCTGGATGATACTTTTGGGGAATGGACCATCTATGACAGGGCCCTGAGATGAATGCTCGGACTGCTCTGGCTATACAACTTACTCCAGTTTACACCGTGGAGAATTGTATAATTTGTCAATCAAACACTCCCTCCCTTCTCCCACCAACAAAAGGAGAGAAATTTCCCAATATACACACCATTCCCTTCCTAGTTTTCTGTCTTTGCCAGTACATGTAATTAGGTGCCAAGAGAGTGACTCTTTGGAGCTGTAAGTCTTCATGAAAAACTGTCAGCTGGAAACATGTGCTAAGCATGCCATATCTTAGGAATCTCCTGAACTTCCTGATCAGAGGTCCATTGTACTTGATTATGTTGGTTAGAGAGCTGCGCTGGTTATCTGCTGCTGAATAGGGCATGATTAGCTATTCCAGAAGACCAGTATCTTCTCAAAAGATATTTGAGCTGAACTGCTAAAATGACCCACCGTGCACTTTTTCATTACTTTACCCCTTCTATAATTAGGAAGGTGTAAAATCACAAGTTGTGTCTATTTCATCCCCTAACAACTTTATGTAATGTTCAGTTTCAATTTGTTTGTGTGGAAATGATAATATTGGAACTTCCCTTAAAGTTTGGTATTTTCTTCCCAGGATCTTATACGTATGGTGGATCATCATATGAAGCATCAGCTTCGCCTTCTGGTGCCAGTTTTACTAAGTGCAGGAGGGCTGCAGTGAAGGCTCTTAAAGTTAATGAATCGACATGCACGCACATGAAGTGCACATTTGGTGGTGTATGGAATGGTGGTGGTGGGGATGGACAGAAAAATCTCTTTGTTGCCTCCTTTTTCTTTGACAGGGCTGCCGAGGTGATGTCATGCATTTCTCGCTTAAAACTACATTAATCTTGTAGCTAGAATTTTTCTTTCCATATCAGGTCTTATGCACTGCAAAAAAGGGGCAAACAGATGCAACTTATCCGATGCTTAGCCTGAAAGTGAGCACTAGAAATTCCCGTGACAAATCCCCCCAAACCCTCTTGAACTTGTTCTTTACCTATCCCTTCTCATTTCTCTATAGGCCAAAACTGCCAGAACTAACTTACTCTCCCATGCTTACATGGTTCTCAGCTCTTATTTCTTTGGCCGGACCTAGCTTAATTTTTAAACATTTATATTTTGTTCTACCTAGAAAGCCTTTCGTTGCTAATTATAAACATCAATCTGGCGGACAGGCAGGTTTTGTAGATCCGGCAAAGCCAGTCGCCAAAGTTAAGCCTTCGGACTTTCAAGATGCAGCCAAGCGCGTCTGTGAATTGAGTCTCAAAGATGCCAAGGATACCTATCCACATGTTGATGAGGACAACTTGCCTTACCTATGCATGGACCTTCTCTATCAGTACACATTGCTAATAGATGGATTTGGTAAGCTACAACCTCATAATGGTCATCTCTGGATGTTTCATGCTGGCATCATTTTTGTCATCTTGATTCTAACTTCCTCCAATCTGCTGCTTCCTAACAGCCTTAGATCCGTGGCAAGAGATCACATTGGTAAAGAAAGTGAAGTATGGGGATTCCCTGGTGGAAGCTGCATGGCCACTTGGTAGTGCCATTGAAGTTGCATCAATGTCATAGCACAATTCATTAGTATTCATTTTTTGTGTTTATGCGGCTTTAGCAACTGCAGCTCCAGGGCGTGGCTTTTTACCTTGTCAATAATGCTGTGGCTTGTGGGACTTCTTCCGTCCATGACTTGGAATCAGTTCAGAGCGGCGGAGTCAACTGATCTTCCATTTGTAACTTACATGTAACACAAGCAGCCATTGTTGGGACCTATGATCCGAGGACGACCGTGATTAGCCATTTCCTGGTGTGTGGTAATGCGAAGAGATGACATTTGGTGACACATTGTTATTCTTTGAGATGAAAATCTCAGATTCTATTTAATCCAGTTTCAGTGTGTATGATCCCATGTCTTTAATTGTTTTCTCTTTCAACATTTTTCTTTGGATCAATCTAAAGTAACATTGTTGGAAAAGTACATAGACTAGAACTCCACACCAATTTTTTTGTTGATCCCAAAACAAATCATTTATACTTTCCAATATATATATATGGAGGGGTGTTAGCTGCCAGGTGTAAGGAGCAATGCCTAATTGGCTGAGAAAAAATAAAAAGTAAAAAAAGACAAAGGAAATGATAGCTTTTTACTTTTTTTCAGCTAATCGGGTGTTAGTTGTTTCTTATACCTGCAATAAATGGCTGAAATTATCACTCTCCATATATATGAATTAGAGTGTTGGCTAGTTAAAGAACAACATGTGCAGAGGATGAGTGTTACTGAAATGTGGATGTTGAGATAAATGAGGGATAAGATAAAAAATGATAGAATTGAAAATGAAAATATTAAAGAAAATTTAAGAATAGTACTTATAGGTAACAAGATAAAGGAGATTAGACTTGATGATTTGGACTTGTTCAACGTAGACCAAAAAGGGCACTGGTTAAAAAGAGTAAGGCAATCCAAGTCGAGATTCTAAAAGGGCAAGGGGAAGGCCTAAAAGAAAGTGGTGAGAAAATATTTAAAAACATTAGGACTAAATAAAGCCATGGCATTTAATAGAGTGAAATGGAGGAACAAGATTCATGTGATCAACCCTTAATTGGGATAAAGTTTGATTATATATATGTATCTCAATTCTTAGAACAATTAGTATGACGGATGCATATCATTAGCTTGGAAATATGAGCAGGCAATAGCAACAGTGGGGCCTGTCTTAAGTGATCCAAACTGTTTATCTCGGGGGTCTTGGTATGGATGAACATCCTTGGAATTAGAAGAGGGCTGTGCCATGAGCACAGTTACAAAAAACTTGTTTGGTGTGGGCTTAATTAAACTTTAGAGTAGAACGCTAATTGATGCTTCATGTGAGGGCACCCATGGACCAAGCCTTTTAGAGATCATGTCCGCCATGGACATGTGTTGCTCTAGCTTTGGATATCATATGGATTAGATAATTCTAATATATTTGTTGCCGAATTTTCTAGCATTTTTAACCCACATACTTCTTGATCTATTAGACATTCAAAGCTAGGGTAATCATGAATGACCTTGATCATGCAAAGGTGGGTTCCAGGAAAAACTGGTCCATTTATACCCAAATGTGCTTTGTCCAATTAGCTTCCTCAACTTCAAAGCTTTTTCAGTAAATCTTTTTTATTTTTTATCTTTGTAGTTTGTTTTTCTATTTCTAGTTCAAAACATGTTTCTAGAAAAATCTCAAAGAACTTTTAAAAAGCCTTTCTCGA
Organism: Warburgia ugandensis; assembly: GCA_035236585.1. Classification (NCBI taxonomy): domain Eukaryota; kingdom Viridiplantae; phylum Streptophyta; class Magnoliopsida; order Canellales; family Canellaceae; genus Warburgia; species Warburgia ugandensis. The sequence goes on along the minus strand of CP141128.1, from coordinate 73,850,642 downwards.
CGTTCTATCTTTAGTTTCTTTTCTCTTTATTTAAGATTTTGTTTTGTTTTTCCATTTTACCACTTTTCATCTTTTGGGTTTTCTTTTAACCTTTCAATCCTAAACTTCAACTACTCTTCTTCTGTCTGCAACTCTTGTCGTTACTAATGGGTTGGTTTCTTTTGTTCTAGCATAAATGCAAATCTAATGGGTGACTAGCTCAAACCAGCAGTGCACATCAAAACCTACAAAAATGGGGTTATGAAAGAAGGATTAAACGGTATTTCTCATATTAAATAAAAGATACTCATTTTTTTATTAACAAATTGATCCCGGAACTCTGGCGTTCTCTATATGATGACATCTAATTGTTAGAAAGGAAAGAGAATGTTTTCTATTGCAGGGATTTGAATCTGGATCAACTAGGAAATGATGCTTGATTTTGTATCTAATATAAATTTATGCCTAAGCAGTTATTAAATAGTTGCATAGTATATATCTTTTTATTTTCTTTCATTTTTTATGTGTTTTTAAAACATTCCACATTTTTTGCTGACCTGTTTCCCTGACTCTTTCCTGAAATTTTCCAATTTTTTTCAGTCGCCTGACTGGCTTTCAACTTGGTGAGTATACATGGATAAGTCATACATGAAACTGTGAAATTAGATGTTGGGTCACTCTCTCGATAATTCAGTTTCAATCCATTAAACTAGCAGGGCAGGCAGCTGAACAAGTCATATGATAAAATTTCTACACTGTTGATGATTATAATAAGATTTTGATTTGTGGAGGTTTTACTGAAGACCACTGTTTTTCTTTTGTTGTCATCTGACCTTATAAGTGGCTTAGAATTGTCAAATGGGTTCCAATTATTGTTCTTTAGCTCATCATTAACACGGTAAAAAGGCCAGCCCCAGTGCAAGAAGTTCCCACATATGAAGGGTCAGGGGAAGCGACAGATCACAAAAGTAAATAGTATGCGACCTTACTTACATTTTGCAAGAGGCTGTTTCCACACCTTGAGCCAGTGACCTCAAGGTCACACAACGACAACTCTAATGATGTGCCAAGTCTCCCCTTCTTGGACATAAATGGCCTTTTGTGAGTCAATCTACTGCACCCTTAATCAACAAAAGAAAAACAGTGCCTCCCACTTGCTCACAATTTTGACTTAAACCAAGCCCCATCGTCACATAAACTGCCCACATTCAAACTTCCATATTTCTGCTTGAGTAAATAATGCTTCTTCTACATGTATTTCATTTTCTAATAGGCGTCTTTTGATGGATAAGTTTCTGAAGTCGAAATCCGACTATCGTCATTTAGCTTGTCCATATGTATCGGCTAATGCCCGTACATGTTTTCTCTTTCAACATCTTTTCTCTGAATGAATCTCAAGGCATCAACGATGCCATTCGTGTGTACAATTAGAACCCACAAAGAATTTGCTTCTCTCAAATCAAACGATTTTCTTCTCTAATGTATGCCTTCTCTTTCAACAGCTTTCTCTGAATGAATCTCAATCCATCAAATACATATTAGGGGATTGTTGGAGAAAGTAGATATGATACGCCAAAAGAATTCACTCTGCTACAGTTATAGTATCTTCTTCCTCTCAAAGAAGGTTTTCAAATACCATAGTTGCAAGCCTGCGACTCCCAAGCAAATAAACAGGGACAACAGACTTAATGAGGCCATTCTTGAATTTGTTGTTTGGTTTAGCTTCTGCATCTCTTCCTCCCTGTAACACAAGTTACAAAAGGATTAATTGGAATATTGCAGAACTTCAAAGCCAGTGCTTGTTTGCGGATTAAATGAAGTCACACACCTTTCACGTAGAAACCTCATTTCTTCATGTATAGAGTGAACAGATTCTTCTAACTTCTTCAACTCTTCCCCCATGACCTAAGAGACAATGATAGAAACAACACCCAGTATTTCAACGTTTAGCATTATTTCCATACATATGAACCTCCCAACCAGTTTGGTTTGACTTTTGAACTGGGAAAGGGTACCCTGCATCTCAGAGTTTATGGAGGCATGCCTCCTCCGCAGGCTTTTGAACACAGGCCTGCAGTGATACTTCATAAAATACTCGCTGAACTTTACCCCATACTCATATAAATCATGATTTGATAGACATTTAAAAATTCTCTAATTGGAAATAAATTGCACCAGGAAGACATGGTAAATGGGGAATGTTACCAATGGTAAAGCCTAAAATCACTTGACTGGCAGATTGAAGTGGGCTGGATGAGAGGTGGCCATTGGATCAACCATGAGGATCACCAGCCCACCAGACCAACCATGCTGGTCACCATGTGCATCAGGTGTATATTGGCAGCCTGTTTATATGAAATGGAAGCATCAACACTGAGAGACTGAAATAAGCTTCTAAACCAACATTGACATTTTAAGGAGGGAAACTTGTTAAGACAAGAGAAGTTCAAAGAGGGAAGCTGGCCAAAAGAGCAGCTTGAACGTCAGCTCTACTGACATAGAGTATAACAGCTTCTTCACACTTCACTTATTGTCCACAGTAACGTCAGTCAGCTGGAAATTAACAGTAGCCACAACCGTAGCCCTGGCTTTAGAAATCATTGGACTACTCAGACACTGGAAAAACAGATTTAAGTGCTTCGGGATACATCATAAGCATCAGGTTCAACTGCAGTGCATTAAATGAATGATGCTACACAAGCAAATGTTAAACTGATGGATGATTAGTTGCTTTGCTTGTTAAGGATGTTAGTAGGGACCAAAATGCATAACTAATGGATACATTGAACTCCACATGGTAAATGCATCAGCTATCTATCTATCATGCAAGTAACTTCATGAATCTGCAATTCAGAATAAGTACCACATATGGTGAATTCAGCCATTAGAGCAATCAAACCAAGGCCACATTTCTATTTCTTTAGGGTCTCAAAAACTTTAAGTTAGAGTGTATTATAAGTTTCTGCCCAAGACAAATCCAGTAACTTTGCTGTAGGTGGAAACTTTTAGTGACTGGTAAAGTTTCTCCAAGATAGCCTTTCAACTTTGTTAAACTTCTAACCCATCTTAAGTACTATATAAAATCTAATGAGTCTATTTTTAGATCTAAGAAACCTTCAAAATGGAAAATTTTTAATCTTTTATATATAGAATTGTAGTGGCACCCAGAAAACTTAAGCTTTCAAGTTAGACAGAAACCACTAACAATCAACATAAATTGTAACAGCCCAGCCTACCATTTTTGTGGGAATGAAAAGCATTTGCCATGGAGCCTAATTTTGGCTCTTATCTGATATCTCTTTTCTGCTGAATATTCTTGGATGTGCTTGTTCGTGAATTTTGTCTGAGCCATTGTGCCACATTTATGCTGGTACAGTAGCAAAATTCAGGCATCTCAGTAGTCCAATCAGAAGCAGCATCCATGATTGCAGTCCAGGTTTCTTCAATGAATTCAACTTACACATTTTTTGGCAATTTCAAGCATGATCTTGATGATAATAGAAGCCGTCGTACTTAATAGAGAGGAATGGAGGAATAAGATTCATGTGGCCAACCCTAATTGGGATAAGGTCTTGATGATGATGATGATGATGATGATCTTCTATTATCTTTGTCTTGGATATTCTTTATTGTTTTTCATCTGGACCTAAAACTTCAATGTTACCCTGAAGAGCTTCCCTGTTTGACCTAACATTATAAACTCATTGAGAAAAAGAATATTCACAGGATGGATGCTGTAGGAGTGTCAAATTGAACATATTTCAGACAACCAAGGGAATCTCATGTCAAAGGATAGGATTGAGCTACGGTGCTACCAACTCAAAATTGCTAGAGGATCCTCCATCTTAAACTGATGCCCCTCATTCTTTATCTTTGCATCTGCTTCTGACATGCTAGTTAGTAATGCCCTGCTGGATAAGAATAAATTAGCTGCCATAAATCCAATTTTGATAATAATCCTCACAGTTGGGCACCACCGTTCTTATCCAGACTATAAACACCTAAGCTGCATCCTTCACTCAGCAAATGCATGAAAGGTGTGAGTACCAGAATTTAATCTTAAATAACTTGACAGTGGAATGCCATTACTCTAAAGCATGGGGTGACCAGTCAATTCTTCCTTTCTAAATCTCACTGCAAATTGAAGTGGTAGTATGGTTTCAAGTTGCCATTTCTCTGAACATCTCCTTCATTTTGTCACTTCACAGGAACCAGAAACCTCTTGCCAGAAGTAACCATGGTAGCAGCATATCTTAATAATAGTTTATTTGAATGTGACTTCCCTACATTTTATCTGGTATCTCCATATTCAGTTTCACATGATTAATTTGAGGAACTACTTCATTGAAGATGCCAAGCTATAAGCATGACAATCAGTGCCTCCTCCCAGAGTTACCACGAGGCATGAAGTGTTACTCTACTATACGATGTTGAGTCCTCTCCACCTGATGAGTCCTCTCAACTTCTTATCTTGAATATCATCATCAAGCTTTATTTTGAATAAGTGTTGGCTGCATGAATATTGTTCCTCCATTCCCCTCTATCAATGGTCATGGCCTCATTTGGTCTAAAAGTTTTTAAATCGTTTCTTACCACTTCTATCCACGTACTTTTGGGCCTTCCACTTCCCCTTTTAGACCCTTCAACTTGGATCGACTAACTCCTAATCAGTACCATTTTCGATCTCCATAGGACATGTCCAAACTATCTAAGTCTACCATCCCTCATATTGTTACCTATTGGTGCTATAACTAAGTTTGTTGCGACTCATCCATCTCAACATTCATATTTTGGCTACACTCATCTTATGTACATGTTATTCCTTAACTACCCAACACTCTAGTCCATAGAGCATGGCCATCCTTACAGCTGTTCTATAGAATTTTCCTTTCAGTTCTGAATCCAAAAATGTCAGCTTGTGCCATCTATCTTAGATGAAAATGCCAAAACATAACGAATTATTTGTAGAGAAGGATCTTAGTTGCCAGAAGCTGCAGGAAACAAGGGAGGCTCGCATTGGAAGTAGATGCACTTTTAAGCAGGAAAAGCTGGGGAAGTGTGCATCTTTTTTGGCTAATTTTTGCTAGTTATTTAATTTGGAAAGGCAAAATGCACCTATAACGACTGAGACTTGCAACTGCAGTGCAGGAGAACACTCTTTTTGGCTTGTTTTTTGATATCACTCTAATTTTTCTTCAACTTTTTGCAATTTTCTCTAATTCTTTTTTCAAATTTCTGGCCTTGCTTCCGACCTTCCTAAAAATTGCTTGCTTCCTTCTTTGGCTTCCACTTTCCACTCTCCCAACTATGAGAAGGATGGCTAATTTCTTCCAATATTTAGTGTGGGAGTCCTAAGAAGTAGATTTTTATGCAAGAGATTTATCATTATAGAAACTCCAAATGACTTTCTTTCATGCTTATTTGAAAGACACCAGAAGGGGACTTACACCAAGTTATCAATTTGTTCTTGAAGTTCACTGATTGTGACCAAATTCTTAAAAATGACAATTCTTTCTGATTGACAACCTGCAACTGAAAGAGTTACACTTCACCTGCGGCTACTGTTTGGTAAGATCTGGCCAGAATTTGTCTTAGTTCTTCACACAGAGTTGTCACAAATGATTCTTTTCTGGAACATCCATTTCTCCTGAGGAGCTATATTTTTGTTGGAATGATGGGACAATTTAGAAAGCCTTTCTCTCTATGTTTATAACTTTACTCTCTTCCAAGCACAGATCAACACATGGGTCTACCGTTTTCTGAAATTTAATTTATTTTCCAATAATGTAGATGATTTTATGTTTGCAAAAGGTACAGCATTTTTTATCTGTTAGAACAGATATTGCCCTGTCAAAATTCCTGATCCAATGGGAAGAAGAAACTCAGCTAGCCAATTTATCAAGTAAAACATCACTGGATGCCATCTTACAGAACCAGATTGTGTCGACATATTATGGAGAATTTACGCTAAATAGAATGGAAATTTCAACAGCGGCAGACATATCCTTCAGAACCTCTTTTGGCCAGTGTCTTGGCAAGGTCATCAATCTACTCCTATTTTCTTTATGTTTTTTCTAAGTAGAAAATGTTTGACTCTATAAGACCATTAAAATGTAATAACATAGGAAGAACATCTATATCACATTGTTATAAGGATATGTTAAAGTGAATATAGAACAGCATTGCCACAACCATAACAGCAGACGCTACATGAATTTGGTGTTCTCAGTCGATTTGATGCGTTGCACATGTTTTGAAGTTCTAGTATCCAACTCGATGAATTTAGAAGAGAAAATAATAGGGAAATAAAGGCATCACATTCTTTTCTTTGTAGATAAAGAAACATAAATAATGATATGAAGAAAAAGGAAAATGGGGACAAAGTATGAATTTGTTTCTCCACGTACATCGATTTTGTCTTTCTTTGCAACAGCATTCCAGTTCAAGTCTCTGGCAACAACTCCAGTTTTCCATTCAAAGATTACAGGGAATTTAGTCGATAACTCGAAATGGGGAGACCAGAAACAGATGGTATGTGTTCCCGACTCACTAGCAACGAAAGCGAAATCTCCAGATTCAATGCTGTCTGTCTGGTAAATCTTATGACCGACGGGCCCAGTAATCTGAAACAAATCACCCACTAAATAGAAATCCTGATATTCATCCATGAAAGCAAAAAATTGACACAAACAGATCTGGGTTTTGTTTTACAGTGACTTGTGTACTCACCCTGACGGAGATCTTGTGGTTGTGAGGTGGGTCGAGGGCGACACTGTAATTGGCAATGGCCATGGAGTTGATTCGAAGTTCTTCGGATATACATTTGGGGCGGCCTGATTGAAGGTCGAAGACTAGGGAATGGATTGTAGAGGGGAGAGAGAGAGAGAGAAGAACCAAAATTATCACCATTGGAGCTGGATTTTCAGATGAATCGATCTGCATTTCGTTGTAATGCAGATTTCGGATTGGGGAAGCTGCAATTAGTAAGAAACTCCATATTACTGAAAATTCCAAAAGGTTCAGAGAAAAGTATTGTGCAGAATTAGATGCTCATTTTTGTTCGAGTGCTTTACACCAGTGCCAGATGGATCCAAGAGCTGAGACCCGTGAACCTAGGTATAATTCTGATCGTACCCGTTTGCCGCCTATTACGACCCGTCCACTACGCTCGGTAAATCCGCTGATATACATTGCCGGTAAAATTGTGGGGTCAAATGTTGATCTATACCATCAAAAGTCAGGTAGGCCATGCACCCAAAGTCATCTGTATAGATGGTCCTATGCATAAAAGGGCACAAAACTCTCACATATGCAGGGTCTGGGGAAGGGGTGGACCACAAGCATCAATAGTGTGCAGCTTTGCATTTTCAAGAGCCTGTTTTCATGTCTTGAACCCGTGACCTCAAGGTCACACAATGACAACTCTACCATTTCGCTAAGACTTCCCTTCACATCTTACACATCTTACCGCTGCGCCAAGGTCCTACACATCCTAACATGTCTAAGGTCAAGGCTAATTCTCTATAGATAAGATATGTCAGCCAAGTGATGATATATATCTATGGTTGGCTTGGTTGTTGGTGAAGTCCCCATCTAATTAGGCACTTATTGGAAGTGCTTATGGTTTAGTTGCAATCTTCTTTAGCTAGAACATATTAGATGCTGATTTGTTCTAGGTTAGGACTCAGGCAATTTGGTGGGTCCAACCATGTTGCAGGTGAAATATATTTCAATTGTTTCCCACAAGAAGGTGCCAAGGATTGAAGGGAATGTTGAAGTCAATTACTTCCATCAGTGGGCCTAGTTAAAAGGAGTCCAGATTTGCATGGAACATTTCCTCTGCCACTGTTCAGGACGGGTAGGCATTTTAACACTTATTTAAAAAGTCGGGTAATTCTACCCGCACCCATTTGACCTTAACTTGAGACTATCTGCCTTGCAACCCGTTTGATACCTACATTCCAAGGCTAGGCCCTCATTGGGGCCCCCCATGAATTATCAATATTCTGATAATGGATTAATAGCATCAAGCTGATGAAGGTCCTTACATGTCCTAGGGATGGCAATTGGAGGGTCTGGCCCAATTTTAGGGGACCTCACCTAGCTTGACATAGGTTTTATCATAGAAAGCAACCTTGCTACCTCCTACACAATCTAATTCATTTATCATGTTCAACCTAACTTAGATCGCCAGCCACCAAAAATTCATGATCCTTGAATTATTTCACATGTGATGTGTAGACACCACTGTTTTTGCCACTATAAGGCCCTAATGTCAGAGAGGAAAGCAATAACTTGCCCTGCAATCCACATGCTAAAGTTAGTAAAACAACAGTGTAGCTGGATAATGACAGAATAGCAACATGGTGCAACTACCTATGCTGAGTATTTAGAGCATTCTACAACATCCCTTGACACCCTAGTTTTTATCACAGAGAAACCTTATCTTTCACAGAGGAAGGCACTGAAAAATACCCTAATTAGTTCTGTAGTTCATGCACTAAAGCCAATAAGTCAGCTGTGCACTCGGACCATGCATCAATAACAGCATGGAGTAGCCAGCCAGTACTAGAACGGCCGAAGCATCCAATGATAAAAAAAACATTATTCCCTTGCATGGGTAGGGCTAAGCCACATCTCCTACTCTCAACAGGGGGCTATGTGGCAAGCTTTTATGCTTAGCCCCTCCAGCCCATGGAGGAGACACTTCTAGTTGATCCCTGAGGATTAAATGTTTCATTAATGAAAAGAATTTTCATTATTTCCCAAGGGTCTCTCAAGACTTGAGTATGAGCTCATCCCCATGATATGAGCTATGAGAGGAAGCTTCCTTCCATGAGATCAATAGCATGATTACAACTTATAATGGACCATGCCACTTCATTTGGGGTGGATCTGCTAGAGTGATAGGGACACATTTTCTCCTACAAAGGGCAGTCCTGGTGCACAAAGATCCTGCCTATGCAGGGTCGAGGGAAGGAGCGGACCACAAGGGCCTAAAGTACATAGCCTTACCTTGCATTTTGCAAGAGGCTGTTTCTACACCTTGAACCCGTAACCTTAAGGTCACATAACAACAACTTTTACCATTGCGCCAAGGCTCCCCTTCTACATTTTCTCCTCCAAAGAAAAAATATATATTTCTCCAATCTAGAGAGGCCACAAGCCAAGTCATCACCTCAACTCTTCTCTACAAGAGGGGAGGTAGTCTTCTTCCCAAGAGACTATTTTTTAGACATTGGAGAGTTGCTTTTAGCCAGTGGAGAGTCCTTCCTTATGACTATTCTTTGCTGCTTGCACTGAAAATACTAAGACATTGCCACAATAAGCCTCTTTTAAGATCAGTAGACAAAGAATAGCAAGTCTCTACCTCTCAGGAAGGGGACACGCTTTTCAGGAGCTTTACAACTAGGAAAACTAGTAGGTAGAAACATTCAATGGGCGTGAAGTTTTACGAGTAGCTAATATAAGATAACTGAGGAAAAAATGAACAGATTAGATCATTCAATTGCAAAGATTTTAAAATTCAAAGTGGGTACCACCTAGCTAGGGCTCACCTTTGAATGATCTAATCCATTCATCTTGTTTGGCTTATGCTATTAAGGCTACTTTTGGAAATTAGTGTCATTGGATGCTTCTCCTACAAGTTTATTTAGTTGAAAATTTCAAAATTAATGATTTAAAAATCCAAATGTGATAGAATTCATTCCTATTGGGATGCCACCTATTTAGGATCCACCGTTGGATGATATAATCCATGCATGTTGTTTGGCTAATCCGATTTTAGGCTACTTGTGAAAATTCATGCCCATCTAATCTTTTTAGTAAAGAAATTCAATGGTCATTATTTAAATGATTTTGAACTGTTTTGCCCTTTAAAAGTGCACATGCATGGTACCTGAAGCCATTCCATTCATTAAAACTGATGGCATCAAGAAATAAATGTAAAATTTTTGAACTTAAAGTCCTACATCTAGAAACCGTGCACAGTTTATGGCACAAAAGTAAAATTCTTCTTAGTTTTGACTGGATAACAAAAGGCAATTTGGATTTGGGGCGTGTGTTTTGATTACAGATTGGAAATTCATTTTGTCTATCTAAAAAAAAAACAAAACAAAATGAATCAAAATGGGCAGCAATATTTGTTGGGATCAAATTGGCTTACACTTTACATATCAAACGATTGCAGGTCACAGGAGATTCTCTTGCCATCATGCAAGCCTTGAAATATGACCATACTTCACCCTAGGAGTTCTAGAGGAAATGTAGGCTATGTAGTGGACAATTGAGCCACATGAATTCATATTACATCTCCCACTTTTGGCTAACAGAGCATTTAGCTCTAAGTAAACTGAAACATGTTATGAAATACCCTTCCTTTCTTGTGTAACTCCTTCAGAACTGAGGCTATCAAGACTTTTGTAGTTATTATTTCAAGTTTTATTTATTTATTTATTAGAACTCTTATTTTTTTTAAATGAAAAGAAAAGATACTAATTAATGTATATTACATTGGCTGTAGATAGCTTGACATCTTCCTTCAAATGTACTTAGTCACAGACCTTAGATTCAAGTCACTAGTTTCCTCTTTAGTAGAGTGTATCAGTGATTTGGTTTATAATCCTTTGCTTTAAATGTATTTAAAAATGTATGGATTATCTCAGCCCATAGTTATAAAAATCTCATAATAATTAAAAACTTTTCAAAAAAGTTCAGACTCTTTGAAGCATCATCTTTTTCCTGAACAAATTATTAGTTTTTACATTTTTGAAATTCAGAGGAAATTGAAGAAATTAACATGAATTTATATAATAAACTCAAATTTCCTTAATAGTTTTTCAATTACAACATAGTATGTATAAATCCAATTAAGAATTTAAATGAAAAGTTTTTACCAAGATTTGCAGAATTTCTGAACATTTGTCTTGTCAATTTTATTATCAAATCCAAACTTTGTGACTATGTCTCAGCCTTCAAATTACACCAAGCATCAATTAACGTTAGTACCCTTCCTTACATTTACTCTTGGTTTCTTCTACATGCCTCTGGTTCAAGTTTGAAATGTTCCAACTTTAGGAACTAGCTGTGGCCCCTTAGACATTGTCCATGTAAAAGGTAAAGAGAAACGATATGGGGTCTTTAAAGGGCAGCCCCAGTGCACGAAACTCCCGTGTATGCGGGTTTGGGGGAAGAGGTGGACCACAAGGATCAATAGTATGCAACATTACCTTGCATTTTGCAAGAAGCTGTCTCCATGCCTTGAACTCATGACCTTAAAGTCACATGATGACAACTCTTCCATTGCGCCAAGGCTCCCCTTCTAGAAAAAAAAAGAAAAAAAAAGAAAAAAACTTCTAAAATAAACACTTCCAATTTCCAAAATTTTCCTTGGACTATGTATGTAGTGCCCACATCTGAAAGTGTTGGGCCCTTCCATTTGTTAGTTGGAGAGTTTCATTTCCAACCAATTAAAAAGAGCGACTCAAGTCTGCATGAGCCACTCTTTAAGTTTTTGTTCTAAAATGCCTACTCCTTTGCATAGAAATGGCATAAAAATGAGGTTCCACTAGACTTGCCAAGTCTTCCCACTTTAGATGATACGGTCCAAGCGATAAACCTACCAACCAAGGCATTTTGATATCCTACTATTAACTTTTAGTGTCAATGCCACTACTCTATTGTTCTAAAATTCAACCATAGAGATATAGCCTTCCATATATGTTTTGATGATCATGGCCCATGACACATAATATGATATCTTAATTCTCTTACTTTATGCAAAAGTAATTGCCTTAGTCCAACTATAAATAGAGAAAGATGCAAAATTAACCGCTTAATTATTCCTGTTGGAACATCGTGGGTTCCACCTGAAGTTGGGTGGATCAAATTAAGTTTTGATGGATCGAGTATGGCTAATTCATGAGAAGTAGGACAGGCTAGTAGTAGTAGTGCCATTATAAGTGGTGAAACCAGGACCGTGCTTCTACAATATTCTGGTCCCAGTGGCCAAAAAGCAGCAATTGAAATACAGTCATGGCAGCTAAAAAAGCAGCCCCGGTGCACAAAGCTCCTGCTTATGCAGGGTCAGAGAAAAGGGTGAACCACAAGAGTCTATAAGTATACAACCTTATCTTGCATCTTTGCAAGAGCCTGTTTCCATGTCTTGAACCCGTGATCTCATGGAAGCTAAAACTGGCCACTTCCCATATTGGGTAAAAATGCAAACTTATAGCTGCAGCAGTAGGAATAACAACACATAATGGACCCCCCTCTCCAACTACCAGTTCATTGATCGGCAATATCATTGATACCACAAATTGCATATTCTTTTCTTAGCAGGTATTGACTGGAGAACTGGACCAGCTAGCCATGACCAAAAGAGCCAGCTGTTGTGAACGAAGAATTGCTTGCTTCTATAGCAAAGCCGTATGATAGATAGTAACTATCTTGTACGGTTTGGGAGGTAATCGGCATACTCCGATTAGTGGGGGAGGAATATTTGACATTTAAACGACGACAACTCAACCAATGCGCCTTAAAACATCACCTACTTCCTTTTATCCATTGTTTCCAAGAGTTGAGAACGCCAAACGTTGAAGGGATATAGGAGACAATTCGACCCTAAAAACTTTTCTAAAATAATTAGATCAGATCGTGGCCAACAAACTCTAGGCAGTAACTGCATGCCGACACACACAGAAGGAGCCTTGATCGGATGGCCTAATACAGGAGAGGCCCCTGCTTTAGAAGGCCTTGGCTCAAAGATGAAGTGACTGTCATGGACAAAACTATACCAGAATTAGATGCTACCGAAGACACGTCCGAAGTTATAATCATCAAACCTTTATAAGTACCCTTTTGTAACAATCACCAGAACCTTCCAACAATGGCAGCCAATCTCATTCGGGGTAGTCCAACCTGCAAGCAAACAACTTCCACAATCATACCCTTGCAACAACTTCTAGAATCATCTGAATAATGGTAGGGTTTCCACCAATAAATTGCACTTATGGTAACAGCTGATTTGAAGCCAATGTGATCACAAACCACATCTTTACACCTAAAGGGGTGGTGTTCTATCCACATTAATTTGGACACCTTGTATCAAAAGCTCCTCTTTCATTCTAAACCATCCGACCAACTCCTTGGGAAGCGAAAGCTGTGGTTAGAAAGACGATGCCAAAGGCAAAATGCATCCAATCTACCTCTCATGAAAAAGGACATACTGACAATGAGCTACAGTTTCCATGTTCGCCCATGCATCTTTTAATCTCAACCCTCCATCACTCACCCTCTTACTCTGAACTTCCTTGGCCATCCATTTCATATCTGATGATGCTTGACATAGGACCAATGATAACGATAATTTCACCAAAGAGTCAGTAAGTATAAATATAAAGTGTAGGTGATATTTGATTAATTGAGAAAAAGTTTCTAATTACTAGTTTCTCTAACTTTTTTTATTTTTTATTTTTTCTCGGCCAATTAAATATCACCTACTCCTTGCACCTGCATGAGACATCTGAAATTAACACACCCATACACACACATAGGAAGTGGTTAAAAAAAAGCTTTTAACTGCCATTTTCTCTAACTTTTTTCTGTTTTCTACTTTTTTCAGCCAATCAAATAGCATCAGCTCCTTGTACCTGTCTAAAACAGCTAAAATTAACACACCCCGATATTGTGTGTGTATAAGGCGGGATGTTCAAATAGCACTTTGCAGCTAGTCCGAGTGGCAGGACGAGCAAAGCGTGGCACGGAGTCCACGAGCTGGTTAGTTTAAGTGGCACGGTGTGTGAGGGAGGGGAGGAGGAGCCGCACCGCACAAACAGCCGGACGACATCGTCGACCGATGATCCGAAGGGCACGTGTCCGTCCGAATTTTTAAAACAAGATCGGATAAAGACGCTTGGAAGTGGAGAAGACCCAGTGCTTTCGTATTTAGTGGGTCAACGTGGGAGTGGAGATGACCCAGTACTGGAAAAACGAAACGAAAAAACAAACGCCAAATCCCACCCGTCTTAATCCGCGGAAGATAAAGAAAAAGACGGTTTGGGAGCACGCAACAGGAGAAGTGGGGAAGAGATTGTACTAGTCGCAGAAGAAAGATAATGGAATCGGAGCTTGATCGGGAAAAGATAGGGTTTTTGGGTTTTCGTCGTTGGATCTTGAAATGCAGATGAAGAAGGTGGTGGTGGGGAGGGAATGGGAATAAGAAGAAGGGGCAAAGGATGGATTGCAAACCGTCGCAAAGTAGGGAGGGGTTGCTGTCCAGGAAATTTGTGAGGGTTTGGTTGCTGCGATTGACCACCAGTGTTTTACTCTGGACTGGTTTGGTTCAACTCACCTCTTTCACGGAGTTATGGCAGCCGCATTTGCCCAAGGCATGGCCGACCTGTTTTGATCCCCGCGTTACTGCTCTTGATCCTAATGCCACTAGCTTTTCCGTTCGTGAGATCTCTTCTGCTCACTCGCCGCCGGCGCTTCTTCCCCGGAGTATTTTCTCTTTTCCCCTCTTTCTCTTTCTCTCTCTTGTTTCAGTTTCTCTTTTTCTTGTGATTTTGTCGGGTTTTATTCGGACTTTGGTCTCCTTTATATGATTGAATTTAACTTGGGAGAGGGTTTTATGTTAATCGCCAGTAATTTACACAAATGGCCTCGCCGTGGACGTTTTCTTGTGGAATTTGGAGGCTTTGTTTGGGAATATCGTAATTGCTCATATGTGTTTTGTTGTGCTTTCTTGATTTTGATTTAAATGATGGAAATTTGACGAGGCTATGAGTTGTGATATGATATTAGAACATGTTATAAACAAACCCTCTTGTAATTAGGTTGGGCTTACAAAATTGCAGTTATGAAGTGGCAATTACTTGTTATGGGGTTGAATTCTCTTTCTGTCTTGTGTATCTCTGGTTTCTGGGAGGGGATAAGGGGTGTCAATGGCTTGGTTACAATTTGACTTCAGGAAGAATTGGAATTGTACCATAAAGAATTTAGTAGGATTTGAATTGGACTATTCTGGAGTTCGATTTTAGCTTGAAAGACCATCCAAACTGTTTCGTTTTCGCTAGGTTTTTGGTCCTCACCAGATCTGCATCCCAAACTAATTGTAGAATGTTTCTTTTAATTAAATGGAAGTGGTCATGTTAACAATAATTCATCATCATCAAGACCTTATCCCGATTAGGGGTTGGTCTCATGGTAATAATAACTACCACGAAAAATGTAGGCTGCTCCTATGAACTTGTTCAAAGTGCCACATGCCAAAGAATGTGTATCCTCATTTGTGATAATTATTCAAGAACCTATACTTTGGCATACTCACTTAATATGATTACTCAAGATCTGATACTTATTCATGCTCATTCAATAATGTAACATCCCGATGGCTCCCACTTGCAACAATATTTTCCGCTCTGGGAAACTGGCTGCCCATACAACCAGCCCCCTCACGGTTATGTTCTTCCTTGGTTTCCCTGGAAAAAGGCATTGTTGTAAGGAAAGTCACACACCACTTTTATCAACAGGCTAGCAATTTTTTCCTTAGCAATGTTGGACTAACTCTTTGTCCTTCATCTATCTCCTATCTACGGGGTACCTAGGCCTTTACATCTTCCCTCCTTAGGGAACATGCGTCCCCACGTGTTAACCACAAAACTAGGCACTCGCGTGCAGTCAACCACAAGCTGGGTCAGGGGTTGGCTCTGATACTATCTGTAACAGCCCGATGGCTCCTACTTACAACAATATTGTTTGCCCTGGGAAACTGGCCACTCATACAACCAGCCCCCTCATGGTTTTGTTCTTCCCGATTTCTCGGGGAAAAGACCTTGTTGTAAGGAAAGTCACACACCACTCTTATCAACAGGCCAACAACTTTCTCCTTAGCGATGTGGGACTAACTCTCTGTCCCTCAGACGTCTCCCATCTACGGGGTACCTAGGCCTTCACAACTAACCAGTCTAAAGGCAGAACAATTGAAAAGTTAAATACTTTGATAATATCAACAAAAACAACCTGTTATAATTCCCCATAGCAATAATCAGTCAATCAAGGAAGTATAAACAAACTAAGTAGCACTACTATCCAACTAACCATGATACATAAAATCTAATGAAAGTAAGCAATCATTTCCAACAATCAAAGTAGTGTTATGGGTTAAGATAGAAAAGGAATATTCAAGCTTTGAATTGAGACATAAAAAGACCGGAGTAAAGAGTTCATAATTGTGAAGAAACTTTGATTTTGTAAATTGTGAAGGTAATAAATAACCTAGTCTTGCATACCTTGTCACCTTAAACCAACACTTTTGGAAGACAACGACCCATGCAAAGGTTCATCATTTTAGCTAGTTCATAAGGAAAAAAAGAAGGAAGCCCAATGCATGAAGGTCCTACATATGCGGGGACCAGGGAAGGGGTGAACCACAGAGGGTCAATAGTACGCAGCCTTACCATGCATTGCAAGAAGCTCCTTCCATGCCTCGAACCAGTGACCTCAAAGTCACACGACGACAACCCTACCGTTGCGCTAAGGCTCCCCTTCTATTTTATTTTAACTAGTTCATATGCAGAAAAAAAATCAATAACAAGGATAAGCAAAAAGTGAAAATAGGGTTTTTGATGCCTTATAGAAATTGAATTAAAAAATACTAAATTATCCTTAATTAGTTTCTAGTTAAATATAGATTAATAAGGGTATTATAGTCTAACGATTTGGTTTTAGGCTCTAATCAAGCTCTTTTGGAATAAAATTGGAAGTGGACTAAATTTAATTCGGTACTATTGACAAAAGAATTGAAATCTGACCACTATTATTGATTGAAGGACCAAAACCTAATTTTTTAGTTTGGTTCTCATAGGTATTTTCAATTCTCCAGTTCTAGTTGACACCCTAGTTACGGGGTGGTGTGGTGTGTTATTATTGGGAGTAAGGAGACCCTTTTCTTGTGGTGGTCGTGTTTCAGATTGTTGCAATTGTTACATGAGCGCAAAATGTTAAAAGAATTGATCGCGGGTTTAAGTTTTTTTACAAGTCCTTCTTAACTTGGGTCTTTTGAAGTGAAAGGCTGTTACCTCATTCATTTTGTTGGTTT
The DNA here is from genome assembly GCA_035236585.1 of Warburgia ugandensis. Lineage (NCBI taxonomy): Eukaryota > Viridiplantae > Streptophyta > Magnoliopsida > Canellales > Canellaceae > Warburgia > Warburgia ugandensis. The sequence continues at coordinate 73,833,565 of CP141128.1, read as the reverse complement.
TGATTGGTTGGAATTTTCACTTAGAAGCAGAGGGATAGAAATGTCCCTTGATAATTGTATTAGATTTGTTAGGTGGCCTTCATGTTCCTTCTTTATTTGTCATTTGGATTCTGGCCCTCTTTTGATTGAAGTTCCATTGTCACACACAACTGCATGGTCATGGAAAGCTTTATCTTCTTCCTATTTGAAGACACCTTCCATTTGGTTGCAAGTTAAAATCATAAAAGATGTAAAGAACCTCAAATGAAGAAATTAAACTTGAGAGGACGTTGTCAGTACCTGACTGAGGAACTATAGATAAAGGAAAACCCTACAACTTTTTTATGCAAGGTAAGGCTGCCTACTATAGGCCCTTGTGGTCCGCCCCTTCCCCAGACCCCGCATAGGTGGGAGCTTCGTGCACTGGGGCTGCCGTTTTACAATTGGGGAGAATTTAGATTTTGAAACTCCAAGTTGCAGAAAATCTTAGCTACTAAATAAAAGAAAAAAAGAAAAGAAAGAAAGATCTTTTCTCCCCACTTTTATCCACGTTCTTTTGGACTGAACATAGATAAAAGGGCAGCCACGGTGCACAAAGCTCCCGCATATGCGGGGGCTGGGAAGGGGCAGACCAACTGAACATAGATATGATGATAAAATAACAATTAAGCTAACTGAATTATTATTTTTTTCATTTTGTTCTTGATGTTCCTTACTTATTGATAACTTTACTGCAGTAAGTAAAATTTGCTAACTAGAGAAGATGAACGGGTGTGAGAGCTCTATGTAGAGTATGAGAAAACTTTAATAGTGTAGGCTGCAGCATTCTGAGGTGTTTTTCATGTTGATATAGTAACACTTTGTGGTCTTATGTGCGACATCTGGGGAAACTAGTCTGGTCACAATGTAAGATTCAGCATGTCAATTGATCTAGAAATATTTTCTCAATTGATCTCTTTGTGTCTCTCCAGTTGATTTCAATACAACAGTAGTGTAGCTAAATATATCAATTTTCTCTAACCCTCGTTGGATTATAAACCATGTGTTTGGTGAGACTTATATTATCTGAATGGATTTCAATGAAAAGGATGGCCTGGTGCATGAAGCTCCTGCGTATGCGGGGTCTGGGGCAGTGGCAGACCGCAAAGGGTCTATAGTATGCAGCCTTGCCTTGCTTATTTTGCAAAAGGCTGTTTCCATGCCTTGAACCTGTGATCTTCAGGTCACATGGAGGCAACTCAATGGTTGTGCCAAGGCTGTCCTTCACCTGATGGATTTCAATATACGTGTTAATTCCTAAACAGTCAAGGGATAAGTATTATAGTTGGTTAAAGGTGACTGTGGGCATAAAGTAGAGAAAATAGGTGATGGAAAAACAAACGATTGAATGGGACATCATAATGTTTGGAGAACCGAAATTAGAAGTTGTTGGAACAGGGAAGATTTCATGGATGGCAACCTTGTAGTCTGATAAGAGGCAAAATCATCATGTGAAACAAGGAAGTGTGGGTTAGACGAGGCCAAGATAGGGCATCATTTTGGATAAAATTTCTCTGGGAGGAGTCATTTAGATGGATGCTCACCTCAGTTTAAGGATGGAACTATTGGAGTACCTGCTGTGGTCCTTGTCAGGAGTTCGTGCAATTATAAGTGGGTAGAACACCTTGGTGCTTGAAAGGAGTGAGGTTGGAGGGATTAGATTTGAGTGAGAGGCATCATTATGAAAACACGAGGCCAGTAAAATAAACTGTGCTCAAGGAGATGATCAGAGATTGCAGTTGTCATATTTTGATTACTTCAATTGGATACAATCAAGTGTAATCTGATGCAACAAAAAAAAAAAAGAAGAAGGTGGGTAGAAAAACTTATTAGAGACCACTCCGGTCTCTAATAAGTTCTACCTACTATTGGATTTGAACCAATGACTCCCGCCGTATGAAAGCAATACTCTAACCACTGGGTTAAGTAGGTCATTTATCATCATAAAGAGAAAAAAATGGGACCCTGCACATTGGGAATTATAGTCCAATGAAATCTTCCTTCTAAGCAATACCAATCCTTGGCAGGAAACGGATCATAGAACTATCATGTGGAATTGCGGAATATTCATCTTGACAAGAAATTATCTAGATGTTAATATGTCTATGACAAGGGCTATAGCTCAGTTGGTAGAGCACCTCGTTTACACGCGCGCCAATGCTTTTTCAGGGGAGTCCATCATGCAATCAACAGAATTGATCTTATTGATTGAGAAATGAATGTCTTACTCCGGAACAATAGCCTGACAAATATTTTGTTCGGTCTGATTCAGGCGCCAATTCAGGTGCCAAATAGAACCCATCATTGATTTGATAATTGATAAGGTGAATACCCAGTCCAGTCAATGCTAGGCATAATGAGTATAAGGACCTCAAAATAACCTCTTTTCGTCCTATGAACTTTAAGGTGTATGAAGTATCATATTTGACTCTTGGAGCACTCAATTTATCAATTCATCCATGTGCTCACTGGAATTCATTATATATATTTTTTATGAAGTTTTTTTTTTCTTCTTTTCTTTACTTTACTTTTTTTTCTTCTCATCTTTTTCTTTTCTTTTATTCTTAGGTAAGCAGTGGACTTGAGCCCTCAGCCTCTTGGTTGTTAGATAAGGCACTTAACCATCTTGGTTATGTGCTCAATTCTATGTGAAGGGTTCTTACTGGAGGAAGGAAGAAGAAGTTGCTATCATATAGGCAGTTGATATAAAAATGTGTGCAACAGGGGAACTGAATCAGAGGGAATTATGTTTGACAGTCTATATGGAGACAAATGCAGTATGGTTCAATGGGAAGTTCAAGGAAGACAAGGTTTAGAAAGGCAACCTTCATGTAGTTGAATTATACGTTTAGACTAACTATCTCACATTCAATATAAGTGTAGACTAAATATTCCACATTTTATATAATTGAACTATTACATTGCAAAGATCTTCACGAAGGAACTCAACTCAGACTATCACTTAGATTTGCTTACCATTCTAGACATACTCTGAGAACAGTGTATCAATTTGCCAGAATCTCTGGCTTTTATGTAGATGGAAATATGGATACTTGTTGAAAGTGTACAACTATAATCATTCAAGGTGAAAAGATAAAAGGAAAGTGGAATGGAAGGAAAGAGATGTATAAATATGTCTTTCTATTGTTATCATAACAGTGGTGGAATCAGACTACTTCAAACGAATTCTCTTTTCTCTTTCTTTTCTTGTCTTCTTTTTGTCATTTCTATGTTACACGAACCAGCAGCTGATGTATCAGAGGGAGGGAAAAAGCTTGAACTGTGCATGTGGGTGTTTATGGAGCAAGTAGTTTACTAGAATGAATAGGGCCCCAGGGGAGGTGAGGATAATGTAGAATGGTCCATGTCTCAACAGTTCACTTTGCTGTTCTTGTTACTTGATCAATAATTTGAGTTTAGACCGTACAAACTGATAAACCATTGTATGCTATTGGACTGCTGGGATATCTTGAAAGATTTGCATTGTGCTGCATCGCCTCTATCGTTCAAAAGAAAAAAGATGAAATGAGCATCAACACCAAGAGGTTACATGTTGAGAAACCTAAGTGATTTCAGAGCTAGATTCTACACAAGGTCCACCATTGATGCTGCCGAGTCGGCACTGAAAGGCGACAGAAATTATATAATTATTTCAGTATTGGTTGGACATTTGAGGCATACTGTAATGTGTTATGAGTGAAATGTGAAAGCAATTATCAAAAAAGAAATTTGCAAGGCTGTTTCATTATAGGTGAGAATTGGCTGTTATTGCACTATGTACAAACTATTTGACTGAGACTTGAAGAACAGGCTGTTCCTTGAAGTTCATTTTTTGGTCTTTCACTGGGAACCTTGTTTACATTTATCATGCAATTTTCTAGTTTTATTCTAAATTTTCCATCTTCAAACCCATAAAGCTGCTGTGCTGAATCCTGTCAGGGGTTTCCAACAAGTTAGTGTTTTGGTTGTGGCAAATTTAATTTGGTATTGTTTGAAACTTCATTTACTTCTTTTTGAGAACTTACAATCTATCTTATTCAGGGGTTTACAAAAACAATGGCTATCTCAGAGTATCTTGCAATGGGGGCCTGAACCAGATGCGAGCTGCGGTTTGTAAACTCTACTTTACTCATTTAGTTTTCTGTTTTCTCTGGAGGTAGTCTTTTTACTTCTGGAAATGCTATTAGCTGGATTTTGTGAATATTCTGAGTTTCCACGTACACCTTTTGGATTTGCAAGTAGTTCTTTCATTATTGGCACGTGTCTCTACAGATCTGTGATATGGTGACAATTGCCCGCTACCTGAATTTGACCTTGCTGATTCCTGAGCTTGATAAAGCATCTTTCTGGGCTGATCCTAGGTATTGTCTTCAGTTTGTTAACACTTGAAGATGTACTTTAATTATATTTGGAATACAATCTTGTTGAATTCATAACTCTTTTGCAGTGATTTTGATGATATATTTAATGTTAAGCACTTCATCAATTCATTACGAGATGAAGTGCGGATTGTCAAATCACTACCCAAAAAGTTCAATCGAAGGAGTTGGAGGACCTTGTTCTCAATGCCTCCAGTAAGCTGGTCAAATGAAAAGTATTACCTAAAACAGGTCATACTAATATTTCTCTTGTGGTGTGTTTATCTTTGGCTTCCTAGAAGTGACATGCATACATCGTTGTTTTCTTAACTTCCCTGTATTTTATCCTTGTTTCATCTGTATCTACATGCTTTTCTAAGCAACTGTTCTGATAGCAGATCTTACCACTCTTTCGCAAGCACAAAGTGATCCACTTTGACAAGACAGATGCTCGCTTGGCAAATAATGGGCTTCCTACTGAACTCCAGAAGCTACGTTGCCGGGTAAATTATCAAGCACTGAAATTTACTCCACAGATTGAGGCCATAGGTAACAAGCTCATATCAATACTTCGAAAAAGTGGATTTTTTGTTGTCCTCCACCTGCGATATGAAATGGATATGCTAGCATTTTCTGGTTGTACTCATGGGTGCTCTGAGCAAGAAACCGAGGAGCTCACAAGGATGAGGTTTGCAGCTTACCAATCTATCCAAAACCTTCATTATTGTGCTGTCTTATGAACCACTTTCTGATGTTATGCTGTTATATATGTTGTTGGATGTCTAGATATGCATATCCCTGGTGGAAAGAGAAGGAAATTGTGTCGGAGAAGAAAAGACTTGATGGCCTATGCCCTCTTACACCTGAGGAAACTGCACTGGTGCTGCAAGCCTTAGGCTTTGCAAGGGACACTAAAATATATATTGCCTCTGGGGAAATTTATGGCAGTGAAAGGAGATTAGCTCCTTTGCGGGCTGCATATCCCAAAATGGTAAGTCTCTCTGTCGATTTAATTGTTTGTGTCAGATATAATCCCAGTAAACAAAGCAAAGTGGCCCTAGGAAGCCTGAAAGACTGATGTGGATCTACTGCAGAAGTAGACAGTTTGAAAAAACTTGATCCTTTGAAAATACTTAATTGACCAAGAGCCATTTTGCGTTAAACCATTTATTCGGTTGATCATTTCGACTAAGCGTAAAGCATTATGCTTTTCAGAGACATCTTTGTTTTTCATTTGACATACTTGAATATCTTGTTGTCTTTGTTTTTCCCTATGTAATCCCTTCCTAATTAAAAAAACAAAAAAACAAAAATCCTTCTCTTGGAATTTTCATTGCTGTCATGGATCTTTAAAGTGAATGATTCTGTATGATGTTTGTGTATGTGTGTGACTATATGTATATATTAGTTTGCATATTTGTAAAGCAGAAATTTATCTAAGTGTATACGACTAAAATTACATATATGAGTCAGAAGGAGACAGAAACCATAATGCTGAGGGTTTATTTAGAGGGTATCTATGCAATTGTTTGAACATAGATTTCCGACAGAATGGAGTGTCCTTAGTAAAAAAAGGTAAAAAAAGGGCCCGGTGCACTAAGCTCCCGCTGACATGGGGTCTGGGGAAGCGGCAGACCACAAAGGGTCTATAGTAAGCAGCCTTACCTTCTATTTTTTGCAAGAGGCTGTTTCCATGCCTCGAACCTATGACCTCCAGGTCACACAGCAACAACTCAACCGTTGCACTAAGTCTCCCCTTCTAATGGAGCATCATTAATAGACAGTTCTTATTCCATGGCGATCTTAAGTGTTTAATTTTATTTCTCATCTTCTCCTTTTTAGGTAAGAAAGGAGATGTTGCTTAGTCTGGATCAGCTGCAGCCTTTCCAGAATCACTCCACTCAAATGGCAGCACTGGACTATCTGGTCTCTGTTGCTAGTGATGTTTTTATCCCCAGTTATGATGGCAATATGGCAAAAGTAGTTGAGGGACACCGCAGGTTTGTTTTCTATTCTGAAATAAGCCATTTATATGGTTCTTTTTGTTGGTAACTATGCTATTGTTATGTTCCTGGACAACACAACTCATGGATCACTCTAGGAGAGACCCATTGCTAATAGTTACATCATGTGGTAAATTCACAATGTGGGAGAACTTAGTAATATTGTATTGCTTAGGACTTTGTTATTTCCATAATGTTCTGTAGTGGGGGAAATATTGTTTTCCACAATCCCAACTATTTTAAGCGTATCTAGAGATAAAAGATCAAATAATCGCAAGCTGCTTGTTTCTTAGGAGGCATGGTGCCCAAAAGTCTTGCTTCATAGTAAAAGGTATCAATTACACTGAAGATACAACCGAGCTCAATAATTGTGTTCTTGCTTAGGATAACCTGTTTAATTCGCTTCCAATAGCTGCTGTAGTGATTAGCAAGATAACCTGTAACATTTGCAAAATCTTTGAAGCTTAGTCAATTTAATTCTTTTGTTAAGTACGAAACCATGCTTTAACTTTTTTCTACCATTACTTATATAGATGCCTCGTAGGAGCTCCAGCTTCTAGTGCCAGTGCATGGCTTGAACCGATATTCACAGATCATTCTTTTATTCTCTGTAGGTACCTGGGCTTCCGAAAATCCATTCTGTTGGATCGGAAGGAGTTGGTGGAGTTACTGGATCTTTACCAAAATGACACACTGTCATGGGATGAATTTTCATACCATGTCAGACATGTGCATTCACATCGTATGGGTCAACCCAGGAGGAGGACAGCTATACTAGATCGACCGAAGGACGAGGACTATTTCTATGCCAATCCTGAGGAGTGTCTTGGGCCCTTGGGGTTCGAATCCAGAGCTGCTGACCTTTGAATTTGTTCTTGTTCGGAACCCAACTACATTTCTGGAGCTTGGAGCGGGCATGCGAGGTTGATATGTAGAGACTGGGTCCTTTCAGTTGTGGTGCCAGTGCATCTCTGAGATATGGGGGGCTGCAGAAGAAGAAAGACGAATGCAAGGGACCCAATGAGAGGAACAAAGTTGGAGGGGGTTTTCGATCAAGCGTGAGGTAATGGGCAGTTGAAGCTACTGGCTGTCAAGGAATTATAATTTCCAGTCTGTTATTTTCTCGTGGCTTATCCTAATAGCTTTGTTATTCTTTTATGTATCGGCTAGGGGCAGCCCCGGTGCACAAAGCTCCCGCCTATGCAGGGTCCGGGGAAGGGGCAGGCCACAATGGCCTAAAGTAGGCAGCCTTACCTTGCATTTAAGTATATAATTTCTTGCTTCTGACATCCTGGATTCTGCAGATTAATTTGCACAATAATTTCAAGGCATAAATCATCGTTAAAGTCCCCAAGTCTCCTGAATTTGACATTGGCATCATGTGCAGAATTATTGTTTGAGGAAGCCAGGCAGTGATAATTGCTCCCCAGTTTTGCCCATGTACGGTAAGATTAAATATGCAGCCTTGTCTAAACCTAAACTCCATGGTTGCAGCGTACCTATCCAATGGTTCGACAATACCATTTCCATGGGTGGGCTGAAGTACTACCTATTTGGATCAAAATGGGGGGTTTTTAGTTTTGTTTCTCCTCACGATACTATTGCAAACAATGACTAAGAACCGAATTAAACGCACCCTTCTCAATTTCATTTCCAAAGAACGGGATTGGAATAGAAACTTGAATAATTAATACTACACTACACATTATTTTATATTCAACTTTAGTTTGATTAACCGTAGCTTAGTCTTTTTAAGTTAATTTTTATAAGACTAAATATGCTCTTAAAATAAATTTTTTCATAAGACATTGAAAGTTAAGTAGAACCGTAACTCAATTGATGGAGGGAAAATAAAACGCACGAATTTTCCTAAAAAAGGCCTCAAATTGAAAAGCCCCAATCCCTAACCGTCTCTACTATCTAACACTGACACAACAGAAGGAAGATGAAGAAAGAAATAGAAGAACTCCAGGGAGTATCAAATTCTAGAATGAAAAAATACTCTTGAGAAAAGATAGAACTTGATAAATATTTGAAAGATGATTATACAGACCGCACTGTTGTACAAGGTTTTAACATCTTAGAACGGGTGGAAAGTAAATGTGGTTGAGTTCCCTATCTAGACTTTTGTAGTCCCGGTCTCTGTAGTTGCTTCAGAGTAGCATTTAGCATAGGAGGTAGTGTTGAATTAGTTTTGGAGTTTGTTGCTTCCAAAGACCTGCAACACTATTTTGATTCTTAGAATTGGTTGCTTACTTTTACAAACTTTTATGGACCATGCTTACTTTGTTGAAATTGTTAAAAATTGTGATAGCTTGTCTTTGTTGAAATTGTCAAATTATGAGTTTCCAGGTCTATGTACAATTAAAGAACTAAACTTTAACTTTTCAATTGTTATGTCTTTAGATTGGTATGTGACCTATGATTTTAAGTAACTATAAGGGAAAACAAACAAATATATTAAATGAGTTTGTCTAAGAGGTATATAGATTCTTGACTAACTATCATAGATGAGGATACATTTTCTTTAGCATGTGACACTTGAATGATTTCACAGGAGCATCCTATATTTTCATGGTATTAGTTGTTGCCATTTACCATGACTGCTTCATTTAATTTAAATAAACATTCTAGAATTATCTTAGGATATAGAACTTATGAGGACCGAGAATCAAACCAAAATCAAACAGTTTATGGTCCTTCAAGCTAGAACTTCCAATCCTACAAAATTCTTTATGGTACAATTTCAACTATGGATGAATGATCTCTCTCTCTCTCTCTCTCTCTCTCTCTCTCTCTCTCTCTCTCTCTCTCTCTCTCTCTCTCTTATATACTACAATTGTATAGTGGTGTGTAATAAGAAAAGTGAGAATTGGGCTTACTTTTTTAATACTTTTTAAATGATCCAACCCGTTCATTAGATTTACCCTCCCTCGTGTACTAAAATCTCTTTAATGGGACCTCTATCGTGGGCACCCACAAACTAAAATTTAGACGATTTGTATAGAAAACACTTTCCATATTCACATTTTAGTTGAGAGAGAGAGAAGCGGAATCCATTAGGCTGCAGTTGCGGGAATCATATGATCGATCATCGACCATCATGTGCAGCTACTTGTCTGCCAGTCAACTCAGTACAACCATGGTTCGATTGAGGTGTCCTATTTGCTGGATTCTAGGTTTGGATCATCCTAAAATCATATGGTCAGCTTTAAATTTGGTGAACCAGACCGTCGCTCGTCTTCTAGCCCTGAAACTTAGATGGGGAATGCACAAAATACCATCGACGGCTGATTCCTAGCATTCTCTTAACATCAATAGCAATATGATGGGGCCAGACTTAATCCTATGGGACCTATTATTTTCAACGTTCTAGAACTTTTTGTGGGCTGTAATACGGATGAACCATGTGCAAAATTTGGCGACGCATCTCAATATTCTAACTACCTGATCAGTAAGTAGGAAAGTCAATGCTCCACTTCAGTTTTCCCCATAATTGAAATTGTATCATAAAGAATTTAGCAAGATTGAAACTAGACTATTCTAGAGTTCTGTTCTAACTTCAAGTAACAGAACCAAACTATTCGGTTTCAGTTTAATTCTTGATTTTCATCAGTTCTACACTAAACTAATTTTAGAATGCTTTTTTAAGTGAAAATGTCATGGTAACAATTATTGGCATGAAAAGCATAAAGTCATTCAAAGTAAAATATGCTACAGAAAATGTATCCTGTCTATGATAATTATTTAGGAACCTATGTGCTCTCTCAGGACATACTCACATAATACATTCTTTTTTTCAAAAAAAATTTCCTATGGTTACTTAAGATCATATATCGTTCATGTACATTTAGTACACAATACAAAGACGAAACAACTGAAAAGTAGTTAAAGTTTAGTTCTTTAACAGTACATGGACCTAGAAACTCATATTGCAATAATATCAACGAAAAGGGGCTATTATAATTCCTCATAGCAATCATCAGCCAATTGAGTCAGTATAAACAAAGATAGTCTCATCAGCCAACTAATCATAGTACATAAAATCTAATTAAAATAAGCAACCAATTCCAACAATCAACTCGAGTTGTAGGTTAATATAGAAAAGAATGTTCATGCTTTGAATTGAGACATAAAAAGCCTCAAAGTAAAGATTCTTGAGTTTGGGCATTTGACTACGTTGGTACTAGAGTGGGAAAGAAATTAGAGCATAAGATTTGGGGATTTAATTTGGAGCTTTTTGGAGAAAAAATCATGTCATGTCTTTGATTTTTTCTCATCAATTCCACAAAAAATATCTATTTTACCCTTCATAACATGTAGGCTACAACTTTATATTGAGGGCATAACTTTTCTTATATAATTAAATTAAAAAGACTATATTATCCCTAATGTCTAAAACTAAATGTAGATTAGTAAGAATATTTTACTCTATTGATTTGGTTTTCAATTCCAGTCTAATTCTTTTGGAATAATTTAGGATTAGACCAAATTTAATTTAGGTCTTTTTAGAAATAATTGGAACATGACCATGGTTCCTAATTGAAGGACCAAAACCTAATTTTTTAGTCCCATTCTCTTTGGTTTTCTTTTCTGTGATATGAGCAACACTGGAACATACCTATGCTGACATCAATCCATCCTTACCGACTTAGGCTCATGTCTCAACATTAGAATAGATCTTGTCTAACACCATATTCATTTGCTTCATTTTTATCTATTCTATCAGGCTATAATAAATACCCAAAACCTAGTGACTATCAAACTTGACGGCACCCATTTCATTCTCTAAGAACTCCAACTTCATCTAGTTCCTTCAACTATAAGAGCCATTACTGCTTGACTTTCTTAATGGAACCATTGTAGATCCAAAAAGTGGATATAGGATTCATATCAACCAATGGATCTGTCAAGGTTCCAAAGTGCATATGAAGAGTGGCTCTACAAAAATCAGCTACTGTTTAGTGGGATAAACTCAACCATGTCTCTTCAAAAAGTTGGGAAATTCTTGCTCAAGTGATATATTAGACTCATGCACATTAGATTTGGAATGCCCCTTCAATTCTCATTAAAACCCTATTAATAAGCAATTAAATTTATGGTTGGAGAATAGACAATAGCTTTCTTTAATTATAGGGGTGTAAGTGGTATACTTGGAACCGCAAAACTAATAGGAATCAAACTGAAAAGTAATGTATGATTATTTAATTGAAATTAATGCTATAGTATTGGAATGCATTTTAAAGAACCGAATCTTATTGGTATGGCATCGGTTTTTATGCCAGTGTACTCAAAATAAAATCAAAAAGCTCAAAATATTAATTAGTATACAGAAATATCCTTGTAATGCTATTTTAAACTATAGTATATTAAAAGCTAATATAGAAGTTTAAATTTAATAAATTTTATTACTATTTTTCATCTTATTTATAATTTTATATTTAATTTATTCTATTTTAGGTAGCACTTAATATAGAGATTATTTATATGTATCCCATTGTGGTTTATCTATAAATATGAACTTTTAAATAGGCATACTAGCTATTGTAAAAAGGAAAAAGTAAAGTCTAAAACTATACTACCTCAAAAAAGCTAGAAACCACCCAAAGTTTGAAAACTTTCTTTGTTAGAAAATAAAAACAAAATAGAAAAATCCTATGTTTTTTATCTTTTCTTTTTCCTCTCTCTCTCTCTCTCTCTCTCTCTCTTTGGTTCTTCCCACTCCCCTCAGTCACTATTTTTCATGTTGACTTTCTCTGGCTTCTTAAGCATATTTGCTTGCCTATTTTTAATTTATGTCATAATAAATGTCTATGTACTATAAGTATCATCATAATATATATTTTTAACTTGTGTATTATTACTTGCCTATATAATAGTTAAACAACAAATACTTGATTATATGTGATGTAAATAATTTAAAAAGTAAAACAAAGTATAACCCAGCTGTGGACTTCTTAATTATATATCTTTTACATTTTGACAACTGCCAATTACTTGAACACCCGACGATGTGAGAATGATTTCTATACTAACAAGTGACCCTCGGAACGGTACAGTACCAAGAATGTAAAATCTTAGTGTTACAGTTCTGGTTTTTCGTGAAACCCAACCGGGACCAGACCGTTTACACCCTTGTTCGATTACCTGCATGCGCAGCCGAAGGTGAAGGATTTTCGGATGCGACTTACTTGGCGGAATGGATACGTCCACCGTATAAAGATTCCTCTTTATCAATCTTCCAGGCAATTTTTCGGGTCTATGAGGCATTTTAACAAACATCTCTCGGCGTGGAACTGGAGATACTCCGTCCAAACAATTTGTTTCATTTGGTATAATATCAAGGAAAACCCATCTCTGTAGTTTTCTTTTGCCTCCAGTATTCGAATTTCCGGTACATATTCTATTGTTTGAGCTCATTGTTAATGATCTTGTTCTTCAAGACGTTCGCTTTGAAAGTACGCTCTTAATCCCAATTCCTTTCTGCATGAGGCAGAACCATGTGGAATATCAGAAGAGTATTGAACCGTGCGGTTTTCATTTCTCTGCTTCAAACTCGAAACTCCCCGCCAATTTTTGAACTGACCCAACACATAAATTCGAGCGCTATATCTGAATCGAGGTTTTCCAGCGATAGAACTCTTGTGGGTCCCGGGTTTTCCAATCTCTTCTTTTCTACTTTAAGTTCCAGTAATAGATTTTCAAGCATTTGTTATGATACTGATGCTGGGGTTGATGATGAGGAGGAGGAGGAGGAGGGAAAGGATTTTGAAAAGGCTGAGTTGGCTAGTATAGATGAGAGTCTAATTTCACATGTTGAGACGATTTTGGATGCCCTGCGTGATTTTAGTTCAGACAGTGTTGAGGCAAAACGTAAGCTTGAGGGATGTAAGGTTACAGTTTCACCAGAATTGGTGGCAGAAGTCCTTTCTCGTATTCGAAACGACTGGTCTGCAGCTTATACCTTCTTTCTGTGGGCTGGCAAGCAGGCAGGCTACACATATTTGGTTCGAGATTACCATACAATGATTGCAATTCTTGGAAAGATGAGGAAATTTGACACAGCTTGGATTTTGATTGATGAGATGAGGGGTGGAAGACATAGTCCTTCTCTAATTACTCCCCAGACACTGTTGATCATGATAAGGAAATACTCTGCTGTGCATGATGTTGGAAAGGCAATTGGCACTTTCTATGCCTTCAAAAGGTATGGGTTCAAGATTGGACTTGACGAGTTTCAAGGCCTTCTCTCTGCCCTTTGCCGTTACAAGAATGTGCAAGATGCTGAGCATTTGCTCCTCTGCAATGAAAGTGCGTTCCCATTTGATATCAAGAGTTTTAATATAGTACTCAATGGGTGGTGCAATATTGTTGTCAATCTGCATCAAGCAAAGCGATTTTGGAATGACATGGGCAGGAGAGGTATTGCTCGGGACACTGTCTCATATGGGAGTATGATCTCTTGCTATTCTAAAGCTGGTAGCCTCCATGATGTGTTGAAGCTGTTCAATCAGATGAAGGAATTAGATATTGCCCCTGATATAAAAGTATACAATGTAGTTGTTTATGCGCTTGCAAAGGGCAAATGTGTAAATGAAGCCATCAATCTTGTGAAGACAATGGAGGAGAAGGGTTGTATTCCCAATCATATTACTTACAATTCGCTGATCAAACCTTTCTGTAAAGCTCGTAGAGTAAATGAAGCGCGAGGTCTTTTTGAAGAGATGTTGCAGAGGGGTCTCACCCCTACAATTAGGACCTATCATGCCTTCTTTGCTGTTGCTAGGACAGCAGTAGAGGTGTTTGAGCTGTTGGGAAGAATGAAAGAGACACGGTGCCACCCAACAAGTGAGACATACATCATGTTGATTAGGAAATTTTGCCGCTGGCAACAGCATGAAAATGTCAATAAGCTGTGGAACGAGATGGGTAAGAATGGTCTGAGCCCAGACAGGAGTTCATATATTGTCTTGATACACGGGCTCTTTCTGAATGGGAAGTTGGATGAAGCCTTCAAGTATTACAAAGAAATGAAGGTGAAAGGCTTTTCCCCAGAACCAAAGACGGATGAGATGTTTGAGGCTTGGCTTTCTGCCAAGGAAACTGCAAGGCCTCAGATATCAGAGTTGAAAGGAAACAAGGCGGATGGTCGTGTTGGAAAAAATACTAAACGTACATCTGATGCATCTGGACCAGACCAAGATTTTCGCAAACAACCAGAATCAAGAAGCATCACCAGGGAGCGGGGTTTCTCTTTTTGGTAGCAACGTGTTTTCACTCATAATGCAGGACAGAATTGTAATATCTGCCTCCACTCAGCAGCCATGTAATCCTTATGGGTGAGTACCTATGTCAGTCCAGCATTACAATGGCTTCCTTGGCTATTTGAAACTGTAAGATTGGAAATTGTTGATTCACTGTTGCTCCTGTTTCTTTTTGTTCTTCAAGCTAGTTAATAATTTCCAGATTTGCTTGTTTACAGTATGCTCATATGTTGTATATATAAAAGTCTGCCTGAGCTTGGCTTCTAACTGAGAAGGATATCTGCTGGACCTGAAATCCTCCGAGTAAGAGTCAACTAGACAGTACGCACATAAACTTCAAATAAGCTGAAGAATAACAAAAAAGTGTTGCAGAGCAGATGACCTTAGGCAACACCCAGGATACTAAATATCATTGTATCACGCAACAAATATGATGTGCATTCTATGTTTAAACTTGTTATGCATGTGTTTGGGATGCTTGTGCTGTGTAAGTGGAAAAATAGTATAACAGGTGATAGAACTACATCGTTTGTAGACCCATCTAAAAGCCAAGGGTTTTAATTATCTTTTGAGTAAAGGTTTCATGGAGTTGGATGAACAAGCATCATTTTTCTTTTTTAAATATAGAAATTGGTGATTTTTGTATTTTCCTCTAGAAATGTTGTAACCAATTTGAGCTTTCAATCTGCCCAATGAGAGCAAGGTGATTGAGGAATGCCAAGTGATGACTACATGGTAGCCATCATTGAAATTGACCTTCATGTTACAGAAATGAGCTATACTGCTTATGTGATGCACTTTTGAACACTTTAGGCTTCCATTTCACTCTGGACATATATTCCATTGTTGGCTATGATATTTTCTTATGTTGCATTGTTTCAACTTTCACCAGTGTATCATAGTAGAGCACCTTGGCTTTTCATCTGTATGATGAATTAACAATCGCTAAATAGTCAAGGCCACTGTTATGGATGGATTTTACAGGGTCTCTCTGTACCTGAGTTTTCAGACACCAATCCATGCAACCATGTCTGAGTTACAGAGGTCGACATGGTCATGTAACCTCACATGTATTGTTTTGTTTATTGGTGCCTCCTGCTGATGACACAGTAAGGGATTGAACATTATTCCTAGCGATCATGCTATGAACTGGTATTCTGTTGAGAACCTAGCTATTTGTCTCAGCTCTCATATTGTTTGATGTACTCTACACTGAACTGCTGCAAGCTGTTCAGAATTTTTGCTCATTACAGCAAAATTGACATTTATTTGGTATGTTTAACACATGCACCGCTGAGCAGACTCAAACCCTTGGCCCCCATCAGAGAGGCTCCTTCTTGCACTGCTGCACTAGAAGGCCTTCACTCCAAAATAGGCCCTATCTATTATGCCTACGGAATTATTCTTTTTATTATTTCAACTAATAAGTCTCTTGCACGAGTCTTATCCAGTGTCAATGAAACATGTGGTGACATAGAAATGAGAAAAAATAATAAGAGAGGAATTGCTTATTTATCTCATTTGCCAAGCTGAGGCATACTTGTTATTGGCACAGGATAAACAGAAATTGATCCAATAAAGTGCTCCAACAAAGTGCTCCAACCTTACTATATGTAATCAGGAAACTTGGGTTGCTGTTCCATCCCAATCATCCAGAACCTTATGAACGTAATCCTATAGCTATTAAAAGTCTTACAAGCGTAAATTTCTTTCTACTTGTTAAATACTCATAAATTTGAACTACACTATGGCTAATAATTATTTTATACAATTTTTGTATTTCTATTCAGCAGTTTTAAGAACAAAGAACAATGAAACAGTCCATATCTTACATGCTATTGTATAACATGGTGAAGTGTATCCAAGTATCTAAATTTCATCGAAAGAAGCAAACTGAGCTGCATAAAAGAAAAACTGAAAAACCTCCATCTTTTATCTAAAATAGAAGGACCTCTTAGAACACGCTGAAAAACAAAAACACCAAATAAAGAAAGATGGTACAAGCCCAATATGTCTGTAATGGAGTCTGTTGAACTGGCGTGTCCAACCGTAAGTCTAACCCATTGCAGCAGGTCCTTCTAAAATTGGGTGATCCTAGAACATTGGTCAAAATACAGACTGCTGGCTATGCCGAGCTTTGGCAACCTAGTACATGAATTCAGGTGTATCTACAGTATTGGCTTGAGATCATCTGTCCTAGACCAACATGATGCTTTTATCATAATATGGATTGGCTGTCTGTACGGTTCCACACAAATAGGAGGATTGATTGCACCTTGGTGAAACTAAACCATTCAACAAAGATCGGCTATACCAAAGTTGACCCTAGGCTACGCCTATGTTTCTATAAGTCAAAGCTCTACCAACTGAATGACATGGAGTTAGAACTTATTCACTTTTGTGTTCTGGTTTAGATGGCTTCTAGGAACTCGACGGGATGGGATTGTCTAATCTTGCAACTTATGTTGCATTCCTGTACAGTAATGATGACTAACAAAGGAGTTACAAAAACAATAATTTCATAGATTTCCTCAACCTCGAATTTTGCTTCCAGATTAAAGGAACCAAAGAGCTGAAGGGTCTTGGCTTTTAGTTTGATCAGAACGTTCAAATGCTGGGTGGTCGGTAAATATTATGGATCAGTTTTGGCTCTACTGAGTCAACCAAAGATGTAAAACACCAGCATAATTAGATTATGTGGCTTTGTGTCACTGATCTGCTGTCACTAACCCAGTCTGTCTCCAGGTCCTAGCCTTCACTCTCTGTTTACACATGATCCCTTGAAGGATGATTGCATGTACAACTACATCGAATTGCGTACTGATTCTTGGTATCGAGGTAGGATCAATTTAATGGTAAGTACCAATGAGAATAACAGGCTTCTGGGATCTGGTTATACTTCAGTAGCTTTTTAAAAGGTTTATGTTGACTGGTTGCGTCAAGTTAATGAATTTTAAGTCATCTTTCTTTAGACAAGGGAGCAGGTTCTTGGAAGGCTCCAATAACCAAAAGTTCTTTACCTTTTTGCTTTGACAGTTCTGACCTACCTTCTGATAACGTCTTTGGACTTTGGACTTTGAACAAAGGATAGTTCATACTAGATGTTCCTACACCTTGAGCTTGTGGTCAGATGCTAGGAATATCTCCATATGCTCGGTAAGCTTCCAAGGGTTGACTAGAAAAATGCAGTAGCTTGCTCAAAAAATTATGGGATTATTTGTTCACTGAACATAAAGTTTACACGCAACTATTCTGTGATATTAAGACTTTCACCATGACTTTTTGGCCACCTTGAAGAAGGATAAAGATGTCACCTGAAATTTGTAACACTTGCATGAAAATTCAAGGATCGACGTCTAATGAATCCAGCTAAATAGATTAAAAAAATATATAGACCCATTAGCTAATACTAACCAAGCATCACAGTTTATGATTCTTTCGTGTTACGTCATAGTTTACCTGTCTCTTTATTCTTGAAGTTTGCTGTATTTTCACATAAACCTCCCTAGAAAGACATTAAAAAATGCAGAATAGCAAAATTGACGAAAGGAACAGTGAGGGGGCGCATAAAGTGTCTGGTTTGGAAAGTTCAGTGGCTCTCTTGAAGAACCATGATGCCTTGGAGAAAAATCAATGCTTTCCTGGTGATCCATGGTGACTTGGAAAAGAATTTGACGTACAAGCAATGTAATGTTAGTAGCTATCTCGAAAATCCATGATGCCTTGAAGAGGAAGCCAGCATGAACGTATTACATGGATATGAAAACTTTGTTCACCATGAGTTCAGGTTTAAAGCGGCATTCCTATAATCTTAGCCGGTCTTCAGGTCACTCATTGGGTAGGTTAGTAGCTTCTTTTGTGGCTTTCTTGAAAATCATTGACTTGGATAAAAGAACTCATCATGCAACAATCATGTGAGTTGTTTATTAGAACAGTAAAGATCACAAGTATTTGAAATTTCCTTCTAGTCTGTGGTCAGATTTTTGAAAAGTCATCTAACTTGGAAGAGGCTCCTGGCTTCTTGTTTAACATATCTGTTGACTTTACTAAGAAGTCATGGTTCAAGTGGACTGTAAACAGATGGCTGTGGAGATTAATGCTTTTCTGAGTTTGCATCAAATATAGGTTAGAGAAAGCAGGAACCTTTCCATGATAGAATTAGCCCCCATGTCTGAGTTGACATGTAACTTGATTGCTCAATCAAGTGTAAAGTCCTTGTGATATTATCTGGTTTACAGATGGTTCTTTCATGTTTCTGAAAATTATGCCATTCTTTCACAAGGAATCTAGACTTGATCAGTTCAAGTCGATTGACAGTTTCCTGTTTGCAGAACTGGGTTCTTGAGAAGCACCAGAGACAACTCAGAGAATCATTATCGAAGCTGCATGTTATATATCGAAATACACAACCAATCCCTGTTATACTAACAGTCAGTGTCAAAGTTAGTTGATTTTTTTGAAGAAACTATGTTAGTTGGTTTTCTTCACGTCATTCTAGTTATGTCTGACTCTCTTGAATCATATTGCAGCATCCATCCCAAATACCTGATTATCTTGTTATCGAACTATTCTTATTCACAAGGAAGAGAATGATATATATGCAAGTGCCTGAGAAGATCGAAACCAAGACTGACTCTTTTCAAACTAAATGGCATGTTGAATTGCATTATATTTACATCAGCTGTTCCTATAGGTATGAACAGGAATGCTTTGACACTGCAGCTACTTTACTATGAAGAGTTCTCCAGATATTTGTGCAAATAAAAAACAAAAGAATCTGGTATGTAATGCATTTGAACTCTTGTACATACTATCTTCTACTTGTTGACCGTCTATTGCTACTGGTCGTTGCTTCAAAAGTGATAGCAGGTTGCTTTCGAATTAGCTTTCACAGTAGAGTTTAAAAGCCTGAGAAGCCGTAACACTGGTACATTACATCCGGCATTGTTGTCATTCCATATCCTACTTGCGGGTTTTGAAGATCACCGAAGTCCAAGTCCTGAAACCATCCAGCATCATCTTTAGGCTCGGGCTTCAAACCAAACGTTTGATCCAGAGCCTGATACTGATTTTCGGTCTTTAAACTGAAATTTTGATCCAAATCCTGATATGTATAACCAGCATGCCTATCAAGATCTCCAAGCTCCATGAATGCGTCATTATCAATATCAGATTCTGGAGTTCTAACACCATCTAACCCTGACTCACTCCCCTCAAAGGTATCTGTTTCTTCTTTAATGGATGCTTGTTTCTTGGGCTGTGGTGGCTTTTTCTCGTAGTTGTTCTTCTTATTGTAGATCCGGCAAAGAACCCAATCATCCAACTGCGGTCACCAGCATTAAACATGAGTACATTGAGATCATAGTACTAGCAGGAGTAGAACTGGAAGGAGAAGAATAGAAAAGATGATGAAGCTTACCTTCATGCTGCCTCTTATGTTGCGGCGAAACTGATCTGTAAGTCGGTATTCATGCATGATCCAGTCTGTCTTGCTTCCTCTTGGTGCTTTCCCAGCATAGAAAACCAAGGCCTTCTTTATACCTGCCAGCTTACCATTTCCAGGTACGATGGGTCTATCAGCACCAGTTGCTTTCCAGTAACCTCCTCCGGCCATCCTGTTTGGCCTGGATCCATTTGGGTACTTCCTGTCCCTGGGAGTAAAGAAATACCACTCCTTCCGTCCAAACAAAGCCATCTCTGCACATAGAAGATGAGAACAAGTTAGAAAACAGATGACCCAGATCCATAATCATGATTTCTGGAGGCATATGGTCCATGCATATATCAGGAAGATGGAATTTCTGGTCAAATTAACCTAATGTCTATGGCTGTAGCTTCCTCAGATACCATAATGGAAGACCAAAATATGGGTTTCCTTTCTACCATTCTCCATGATACAAGGCGTTCCTTCCAACATGAACCACACAAGTAAAACCCATAAAATCAGAAAGATGAATCTGTTAAACCAACCTGGAAGGTCCCATGGATCATATTTGTAAAGATCAACCTCAGCAATGATGGGAACTGGCAGAGTCTTGTTAGTGGCTTTTCTGGACAAGTAATACACAACAAGCTCCTCATCAGTTGGATGAAACCGAAAACCAGGCGGCAGATTTAACTCTGCTTCTGCATCTCTGCGACTTGCCATGCTTGACCTGAGATATTGCTTCTGTAAATCTCCCTCCCTCTCCTCTCTCTCTCTCTCAGCGCTCCCTCCTCTTCTTTGGGTTGAAGCTATGTATGGATGATAATTAAGGTGAAGGCGGCTCATGTCATCTATAAATATCCAGATGGCAGGGAAAAGGGTGGAACAGGTGGGTCCTAGAAGTCGGTTCCAGAGGATAACACGTGAGGAGAGGATCCAACGGGTCTACCGCCACTAGTCACTTTCAAGTAATCAAACCTCGCAGAAGCTTCCTTCCTGCCTGTGTACGAGCTAGAGTCAAAAGTGGAAACCGCCGACGGGCCGATGGTCAACGATTCCTCCTTATTTTATTTGGCGTTTTATGACGAGCAAGAGGCAGAGGGTGGTTCCACGTTCATCTCCCTGCCCCTTCCTTTCAAGCGCCCTGTTTTTTTCTATCAAGTCGTCTTTGTGGTATTTTATCAAACAAATGTGGGGTCCTAAATTGGGTTTTCTTTTTCGGAATTTATTTATATAAACAAATGGTGGCAGTAGCCCCAGTGCAGCGTATCCACGCTGGATTGTTCATGCCAAAGAAAGCTTGTACACGTCATCGCTGACACCATCCGTCAATGGCGTTGACACTTGGTCCACGGTCCATGGTCCATTCCCCGCCCTCCAAGCAACGGCTATACTACCTCGTGCACATTTTAATGCTAGAATTAGTTAAAAAAGGCAGCGCCTGCATGACGCTCCTGCGTACGTGGAGTCTAGGGATTCTGCGTTCATGCTTTGTATCTTTACAAGAGATTATTTTTACTACATGAGCGTTCGAGATCCAGTGACTACATGTGTTCTTTGTCTTAAATAGACAAACGAGCATTATAATGCAGGGTGATCATGCAAAGAATTTGTTCCGCCTTATTAATAAGAGGAACGTTAAACTACCGTTAAATGATCTATCTAGTTTATCTGATTTCTTTGGATTGGATGTCTCCTAGGCCAAACACAATTTTGTATGTTGTGAAAATATCTCATTTTTTATTTACAATATATCTAAAGCATAGTCAATTGGGTAAATGATTCAGATCATGCATTCTGAAGTAATAATCAGCAAGACGTTAGAATATGTAAATAAATCATATTAATAATTTAATTGTGCCATCTTTATGCACATTAATTTACTTGCAACGAATGAGTCTAACAATTTTGTAGACCATACTGTCGTCCCGTCAGCCTTAAGACATGGTGCAAACTTATCCTTATCGTAACTTATGCTATTATTCTAATTAATTGTATAAGCTTGTGGTCCTGCTGCCATGGATAGGAAGACAAGATGCAGATTTTGCATCCAATTTATTTTAATAATAGAAAGATGTATGCCAAGGTCACTTTCTACGCGAGTGGTTATTCCATTACAAAAATCAAGGATACGGCAGCCTAATAAAAGTTTGAGATATACATGAAGGAGATGCAAAATGTAAGGTAAGGCTGTCTACTATAAGTCCTTGTGTTACGTTCCTTCCCTGAACCCCACACTGCCCTTTATGCATTTCATCTATTGCTTTCATGTACTGGATAAGTTTCCAGGTTGATCCTCAATTGTCATCCAATAGTTAAAACTAGAAGATAATAATAAATAAATAAGAGTTTTATTTTAACCAACCATTAGGAGACAAAAAGCCTAGTTTGGATGGTGACATAGTTAGTCCATATACATAGGCATGCACATGTGGAGAGGGACATTCACGGATGTTTCGTGTTCTAATTGAGAGTCTCATCTCACCCTATCGAATATCCAAATCGTTTCTTGTGGGTACTTGGGACTTGCACGTGGAATATCCTTTCACCAACGACTTGGAGCATGACCATTCATTTGTTTAACTAGTGATATGTATTGGTGCAGTGGTTGAGTTGCGGGTGCCTTGAAATTCATGGGTTCGAGGTGCAAAAACAGTTTCTTACAAAATGTAAAATAAGACCGCGTAGTATAGACTTTTTATAGTCTGCCATTCGTGCACTAGACTGCATATATATATAACAAGGGCTTATCATTTGTGCTCTATCTATTTTCGCCTATGAAACTGGCCGCGCTTGCTTTTAAGGTATCTTTTTTGAAAATTTCAATGTGCAACTTCACTTGTTCATTTTTTTTTCCTTTATTCGATGACTGCACGACATCGATTATTTCATCTTCCACTCCTTGGTTCATATTTCCGTTGAATATGTCTACTACTTTTTGCTTCTATTTATTTTCCTATAAGTTCGAGTAAGCGGGGTAAGGTATTACGTAAGAGCAGCCACTAGGCAGACAAAGAAAAGGGCAGCTCCCATTGCACGAAGTTCTTGCTCATATGGAGTCTAGGGAAGGGGTGGATTGCAAGATTAATAATATGCAGCTTTACCTTGCATTTTATAAGAGACTGTTTCACGCCTTGAACCCTTGACCTCAAGGTCACACGATGATAACTCTACTATTCCGTCAAGGCTGTCCTTCCTACTAGGCAGACGTATACATTAATTATTGTTGTTTTAGTTGTATTAGGTGCTGTAATGGGTGTACGAGTCACATAATACGTTTGGATGGTGTTCAGATCCGAACAGAATAATCTCATGAATCCCATATAGTGCATGTGCATATAAAATATAAGCACTGGACCATTTTCCTCAATGATCCAAACCTTCTCTATTTCTAGTTCATGCCAAGGATTAGACATGCACCAAACTTACAAGTTAACCTGTCTGGCAGATGGGGCAAAAGGCAACTGTTTGCATTGAAATGGTGGATAACTTCTAATATCTCTCATCTATAGGACAAGAAGCCAGATGAATAGTTTAGATCATTGAAATAATGGCTCCTACCTACACCAATATTTTTCATGGAAAATTCCTCTTTTGGTGGAAATGAATTCTGTCTGTTTCTTACCAACCAAATAGGCACTAAATGTCACAAATTGGAACGAAGGAACTGTTCAATGGCTTGCCATAGAAATGGCATGGAACATAGTCAAAAAATTCTCCATATAATTGGAAAGTTTTAGAAAATGTCCCAACTTTTTAAGGATCTGAACAATTCAAAGTAAATTTCAAAAAATTAAAGAGATTTTCTAATAAAACTCAGATTTCACAAATAATTTGTGAAATTCTCATATATTATTCATAAATCTAGTAAAAAAAAATAAAGAAGAGGAAAGTGATATATTGAAGCTCTTTAACCAGATCTCAACGAGTGACTCTCTTTCAAGATGACACGCGATCCATTTAATCTAAGCAAAAAGGTTGGTTTCTTTTACTAGTCAAAAATACTTTACCAGAGTTTGGGGTTAAATAGGAGACATGATGGACTGAGAGGAAGCCTCGCTTTGAGGCCTGATTAAAGAGACTGACTTTATCTATGTCCAAAGGACAATTTTAAGCTGCCAGTAACTGGGGATATCGTCATTATGTTCCATGCTTAACATGAGATATGTCTCAACACTATGTTCCGCCCACAAACAAAGAGAAATAGCGTACGCCTAGGAAAGAAAACATTTTATGTTACAGTGGAGATAGATATATAAACCAGTCTCCCTATACAAAATATGCTGCAATAGAAAACAGGGAAAGACAGAAAAGAATTACAGATACATCTCTGCACATCAGAAATCACGCTTAAAACAGTTATGATTCCCATCTAATCCTGCACACAAGCCTAGGACCATATCTTAGTTTTCATAACGGTGCATATATTATACAAGCACAAGGGCATTCCCGGTGCACGAAGCTCTATGCAGGGTCTGAGGAAGAGGCGGACTACAAGGGTTAATAGTACGCAGCTTTACCTTGCATTTTGTAAGAGGTTATTTCGACGCCTTGAACCTGTGACTTTAAGTCATACGACGACAACTTTGCCATTGCTCCAAGGCTCCCCTTCATGTATTATTGTGACACCTCGGGTTTTTCTAAACCTTTTTCCCATAATAATAAAAATAATAATATGTTTTAAGAAAAATAAAAGGGATCCCTAAAAATGAAAATTTACAATATAAAAATTTTAGTGCAGCTTTAAAAGAATTGACTAAAAGCGAAAACAGCGGGATCAACCACATTTAAAAACAGTAATCATAAATAACATTAAAAACTTTGATACTTTGAGCATGCTTGATTTAAAACCACAAAAAATACACATGCTAATTAAATATAATAATAAATCAAGTCAAAAGTTACCATGTTCCATCCATGATCACCATAATATTTAAATTTAAGATTTAAGAATTCTCCATACCATAATATAGGTTCAATCTATCCAAATATATCAACATCTAAGTAAAATATCAAAAGTCTAGTCCAAGAGACATACACTAATCTATCTCCGAATAGGTAAAGTGATAGTCTTCAGAAATCTCCTCTCAAATCGATGCTACTCCTCCTGCTTTCCTTTCTGACATCGCGCTCCAAATATGAGGCATTGCAAAACAAAGCAATGCTTCAGCAAGCTATGCTTGTGTAGGTGATTACGCTCAAATAAAGTTTAACAAAATTCACAATATGATTCTTATGAAGGAAACGTATATAAGACATGTCAAATAATCAAACGCTCATAATTATAAACTTTCACAAAACAAGTATCAAGTTAAATTAGGATGACATGCAATGCACGATCAAAATACAGAGATGTGTCTATCAAAATAGTACGAGTCTATATCCACATCATAATATGCAAGCAAATCATGATAAATAAGATACTATATCAAAACAATACCAAAAGTGTCCCAAAATACTCAATCACCGACGATGTGTACCCATACTAACTCTGGGTTCCTCCCGTGCAGCCCGCATTAATCCCCGGAGTCCCTCATGACCTAGGCCCAGCTTGCCCTGGTTCACCTCACATATAAATCAACATGAGTATGCAGAATAACTGTATGGGCTACTATGTTGTAGTAGCAACCCCATTAGGATCTAAACCACTGCTGCTCCTCGTCGATACCCAAACAAGAGACTTTCTCCGTCTCCATGGGAAGGAACGGACCCATAGGAGAGACTATCTATGATACCACCGCTTACGTACCTGGCCATGTATCACTCAAGGGTGGTGTCTAATTGTAACAACCACAAAATTTTATATCCTTTTATAGAATAATAATTTGGAACTAATAAAACCATTAGATAGTGCTCA
The DNA here is from genome assembly GCA_035236585.1 of Warburgia ugandensis. Classification (NCBI taxonomy): domain Eukaryota; kingdom Viridiplantae; phylum Streptophyta; class Magnoliopsida; order Canellales; family Canellaceae; genus Warburgia; species Warburgia ugandensis. The sequence continues at coordinate 73,807,640 of CP141128.1, read as the reverse complement.
GAAAGCGGAATCCAACAAGCCAAAGAACGCTCAAAACATAGCCCGTATGAATAAGTTATGGGCCTTTGAAATCAAGGGCAAAATGGTAATTAAAAGAAAAACAAAAAAACAAAAAACAAAATAAAGAACACCATTTTTCAGGAGGGGGTCAAATTGATATTGGCACCCCCCCTTTCACGTTGCAAACCCGACGTTGGGTCTGCGCTCTCTCTCTCTCTCTCTCTCTCTCTCTCTCTCTCTCTCTCTCTCTCTCTCTCCTAACAAGCACGAAACCTAGGGCTTTTTGCCCTACTTTGATCTGCCATAAGCATGGCTACCTTCCCCTCTGCTCGGAGATCCAACCGGCGCAGCAATGGAACCACTTTGCTTGGATCATTGCCGGCAAAACATGCATGGAAAACCCTCTTCCCTCGGATCACCTTCCTCTTCACTGGCGTTTTTCCCTTTCCCCTCCGGCAATCACACGCTTCTGCTTCGTTCAAATATCTACCAATGGAAACCCATTTATCCAACGTCAACTATGACCCACAAAGATCCTTCGTTCGCATGCTCTTCGATTGGATCCCTTTGCCACCAGAAAAACCCAACCAAACCCAGACCCTTCACTTGGATCTTCCATCGGCGACCCATGTAAAACCCCCTGTTTCCCTATCTCCTGCACGGTAGAAGAGGAGCGCACCTGCCAGATCCAGTTAAATGTGCCAGACTTCCTTTCTCCTCCCACTCAGGTCAGCAGTGCACAGAACCCTGAAACCCATTTTCTCCTCTTTCTCTCTCCCTCGCTCCACCAGCTTTGTCTAGCCAGATCAACCCGAAACCCTTCTTCCTCTTCTCCCTTTCCCTCTTGTTCCGGCCAACTACATGCCCAGCTCGAAACCCATTTCACCCTTCTTCTCCATCACTCGCGGCACAACTCAGGTGATGGTGAACAGTCTTCCAGAACAGCACACATGGATCCTAAAACTATTCGGATGAATGATTTGAGCCGTTCATCGTGCTCCTCTCAATGTTGCAAAGAAAACTCCTTAAGAACTTTGGCAATCGTGGTTGATCCGACAATGATCCAAATGCAATAGTGATGTGCGGTTATGATCATGCTGATCCGTGGCAAGCTGCCATGATCCAACAGTTGTCTGACATTAGTGGGACCTATTGAACAAAGATTAGAAGGCATACAATGAGTTGAAGCGTAAGGGGTCGATCGTGGAAAAGAGTACAACTAAAGCTAGTGGAATCTGGTGAATGCGCCATGCGAGGTAGGTGGAAATTTAAGACTGCATGTCTAAATCATAAGATGCATGTTATAAACATGATTTTATTTCTACTTATAGATGTTATGAAACTCGAATGGTATGATTATATTATATATGCTTTAAATTGTAATGATAAAAATAATATAATTAAAAGAATTGCATGTTATAATTGATGCTTATGCCTTGTACGAAATTATGTTTATGGTACATGGGTACCATGTCAGTATTGGTGATGTATGAGTCTAAGTTATAGGACACGTCTTTGGTGGGTTATCACCAAATAAGTGAGGATGTTATTCTTGTTATGAAATATATGAACAGGCAAATTACTTGCTATTATTATTATTTTACATTCGGGCATGGATGCCTGAGAGTTTTGTTTTAGACAGGCATAGGCCTGAGGATGCTATGCCAGGAGAGTTATGAGGGTTTGGCCACCCGCTCTCCGAAATTTGTTATGTTATGGATACCATGCACTATGTGTTGCAAAAAGTCGGGTGGGGCAATCATGGGAAGGCCGCCACTGTGACATCCATGGTCCTCCCATGCGGACATGGATCTTGTGATTTCCACCGAGGGTGGTATAGGTGGATTATTGAGCAGTTATCCGGGCACGCTATACGAATTCTGACTGTATGCATAGTAATCCTTATATTTGATGCACTATGGTGCATATCCTTGAGGGTTGCCAAAAGACAATGGAGTGCCCAAAAGATGCTGGTGAGGCAGTGTGAGGGTCAGGCAGTTGTGAGGGACCCAAAGAGGACAATATTGTATTCGTTGTGCATTCTGCCACGGGACATATATATATATATATATATATGATGTCATTATGAGGTGCTTTATATGATACGGCATGATGATATGTCTTGTATCGTTTTCCCAGCAATGGTTGGAGGATTGTGGACCCCGTATGGTGAGGGGTAGGAGGATTATATTGATATACCAGTAGTGGCTGGATAATTATGAACCTCATATGATGAGGGATATGATTTTGAAACCCAGTATAGTTTAGGAATGCAGATTAGGTGACGTTGATTATATTCATAATTTTGTATGTCCTTTAACAAATTTTATATATGTGTATTATTGTTATATTAATATGATTGAGGGAATAATTTCATATATGTTTTCATATGGGTTAGTGAATGGGTAGAATTGTATGCAGAGTATGGTTCATGGAATTGAAGTATTGTAAATATTTGGCTTACAAATGGGTTATTGAGATATGAAACATATCGTAAATTCAATTTAACATAAGTACTATTGAATAATTAATGTATCTTAAGATTTAGCATGCTTCTTAAACTCCCCTACCAAGCATAGCTTGTTGAGATATTGTAAATGTTTTATGTTTACAATATCTCAGATACAGAAAGATGGGAAAAGATGTACACAACAAAGGAATCCAGCAACTATACTTCTATGCGTAGGTATACATTTTATTTAAAGCTTTGGTATTGTATAGTTAGTCATTTGAATAGTGATATTGGACATTTAATATAATGTTATAGGGGTTATACAAGTGAGCCACTGGATGGGTCCTGTTTTCAAAAATAAAGTTCTATCTACTAGAAAACTATATATATGTATAGTGTGAGCATGAAGGTGACATCCGGGTTTTTGAAAAAAATGAATTTCAAAGAAAAATCTTCTGCCATTTTTGTATTTCAAAATTTAGAGGCACCATCTTTTGAAATAATTGCGAAAAATTTTCATGGAAAAACGCGGAGGTGCCACACTAATCATCCTCATCACAAAGTCAGAGGGCGGGCGGGCAACCCTACAACCCTCCTAGTATAGTACCCACCGGGTGAAAGCACCCGTCATAAATTATCGACAAGATATAAATCATGTAAATACTCTATAAATAATCTCAATAAGTATGATCAAAGCCCATGATAATATAGTATATCACATGTAAACATGATTATTAACAAAAATAGAATGTCATGCTACAATAAGAAAGTAGGAATCTATTTATGTAACCTGAGAATACATAAAACACATGCCTCAAAAACTTTAAAGAATCAACTATAGTTACTGAAATCATGAAGTAATTGAATGAAATCACTCACCTCGGTAAGTGCAGTGCTCAAATTAAGCGCGTAGAAGTATCACGTTGCGCTTTCTGATATACCTATCACATTATAAATCCTCTATCATTTGGCAATTCAATGATGTTTATCCTTCTAATCCCCTATATTATCTCACATTTGATGTATACGATCAAGATCTAAGGCCTGATCATCCATTGATTAACCTGATTTAGATTATCTCATGATATTCAAGGGTTTAATCCTACAAAAAGAATTTAGATCTAGATTTTCAAGTTAAATTTAGGTCAACATCGTCGATACAGTTGCAACACCTCTTTCGGATTGTGATTTGGACCTTTGTAGCGCTTAAAAATCAAATTTTTGTAAATGAACGTGTCAAAGAACCCCAAAATCCAAAAAAAATTGTGGCCCGCGTGCACACACATGGCATTGCGTCGGGCGCGTGTCGGAGCACGTTACATGCCTCCACGCGTTATGTGCCACCCGCGTGCATGTAGCCCAATAATCACCCGCGTGCGCCGGCAAGCAATTGCCGTTGGGTGCTGTCGACAATGCTCAAGTGTGCAAATGGTGCGATTTTTGCACCGTTTCGCTTAGTTTTTCACGTAGATCTCATTTTTAAGCACCTTTTCAATAAACTCTATCGTTATTTAGTGTTTTTTACACGATTTTATCACGTTCATAAAATTTCTCCTTCTACTGTTTTTTGAGTTTTCTGACATCCCTAATCATCTGATCACCATGAAATGGGTTTGCTCTTCTTGTTACCAAGTACAAGATGAATTGCTAAGATTGCGATCTGATACTGTTTCATTGGTTTACTTTGAAAGAAATAATAATGCCTACTATTTTATTGGAAAACAGCAATCTACACCATTTTTCGGCATTAAAATAATGAAAACTATAAGAAAAGAAAGGAAAATCGTAGAGGGTGACCTATTATGGTTAGACTAACTAGAACGAGACTTCTTGTTACAGCGTGCCTGAGAAGGGAGGTTTTGCGTTGTTGCCAAGGAAAATGAGAGAGACGGCTTGGCCGTACGAAAATGACAAGTAGGCTTTTTATAGCCTTATTCATGGGTCCCGCACCCTGTAAGTGGGCCCCACGTGCAGTTACCATTGTACCCTTTTTTCTTTTTTCTTTTTTTATAAGATTTTAGAATTTTGGGCTATTACAGTTATACAAGCATGCAATCTGTTTATAATCTCTTCAAGCCAAGTAACCGAAGGAATCGGTTAACGTGTAGAAATCATAAGCCGCTTTTAGGACTCGAGCTTGTAGTCGCTCCATGGTAAACTAAATTCAGTAAGGTAGCATCTTTTAAGCACTGCCTTCTCGTGGCTAAATGCATCAAAAGAGAACTTGCAGTGTACCTGCCGAAACCGCTCTGACCGACTCCTCCCAATGGAATTGTATCCAGCGCGAACTACAAGCATAACAAAACGAATCAAGAAATGTGACAAACAGCTGTAGTAATTTCTCAAACAAAAACAAAGAAAATGAGTAGGTTCTTCTGCAGCATACTTGAATAATGGAGTCGTTGAATGTGGCATTCCCTGAATATGTCTGGGATACTACCCGTTTCTTTAGAGTTTCATTTTCAGTGGAGAGACAGATGGCAAGAGGCAAGGCAACGAGCTTATGAATTCTATGCTATCTTCAATTTTCTTCAACTGTAAAACAAGTGGAGTTCAGGAAAGAAGAGAATTTTTCTATCCTAGATGTCACATGCCTGAAGGGGAGCCTTGGTTAAATGGTAAAGTTGTCGTTGTGTGACCTTGAGATCATAGGTTTAAGGCATAAAAATAGCCTCTTATAAAAATGCAAAGTAAAACTGTATACTATAAACCCTTGTGGTCCGCCCCTTCTCCTAACCCACATAAGCAGAGGCTTGGTGCACCGAGCTGCCCTTTTAGAGATTAATACCTTCCTAGGTATCGAACGTGAATGTGAATCATAGATAGCGGGGCATTTTCCTCCTAACTCTAGAATAACAGGTGTTAGATGCTTCGCCGCTGCAGACATGATCACACGTCCAACTCGTGCACTACCTGTAGTCAACAATGTGCTAAGCATTTGACTAATATTGGAGTGGTTTTCGTTGCTGGTTAAATATGTCAAGTAAATATAACCATTTTGGAAGTAGTAGGAAGTAACAACCAAATCAAAGGACTTTTATCTGGAAATTGGAAAAATGAAGATCTCTTATTCAAAGTTACAAATTCACCTGTAAAGAAGACTTTGCACCATTTCTTCTCAAGGAGTTTCTCGGAGAAGGGGCGGACCATAAGGTTTTATAGTAAGCTTACATTTTTGCTATAGGCCAATTATAAAGGGTAATCTACAGTTCATCAAGCTCCTGCCTTTTGTCACGGGTTGAGATTTTCAGACACCTATGCAGCACTTAGTCTTGTAATGTACTCAAGTCACCAAGGCTAAGTTCAGCCTTCAATCCCTCAAAACTCTCACTTGTTAGGGCTACACTCACTCACGCACTCAAGCAATGAGAGGAACTAAAGAGAACTCAGAAAGGAATCCTCCCAGTGTATTGACCTTAACTGAGTTGAACTAACCTGAGCTGAGCTTTGAGCTGATTATAAGCGAGGAGCTTACAACTATTTATATTTGTTCTCCCCCATCCACCTTCTCAATGGATGGTTCAGATTATTACAAATGTCTATAATCCAACAGTTAAGGACTATTCTAGACTTTCTCTAGAAAACTCTACACAACTCTCTAACCTTCTATCTTTCTAGATATTTACATGGAGTCTTCCAGAACCTAGGCCTTCTAGAATCAGACCGTTTATTATGGGTCTTCAATGGTGGGTCTAAGTCCTTTAGACCAAGTCCATGCTCTAAGGAAGCCTTCCATAGAGCCTGCAAGCCTTGGTCACGGGCTTTGCAATGTAAGTCCGTGATACTATGCAGGGTTTAGAGAAGGGGTGGACAACAAGGTTCTATGGTACATGTCCTTATCTTACATTTTTGCAAGAGATTATTTTCATGCCTTGAACTCATGACCTCAAGGTCACACGACAACAACTTTATTGTTGCACCAAGATGCCCCCTTTTGCCAACCATTTTCTTACAAAATCAGACGTGCCTCAAGAGCCCACCAGTGCCCACAAAATAGCAAGCATCCTCTTGCACCCTGTTAGGAAACATACTCTTCTACGGTGGCATTTTCAAGCTGATAACAGTTTAAACTTCAGAGTCATAATAACTTTCAGAAAAAACTTTAGAGCAACACCGGATGATTAATGTGTCTGTGAGAAGCGGAATTCTATGATGCTCCAGAGACCATGACAGGACCATATAATATTGCCAGCTTCTCTCCATGTACCTCGGATTTTGGAAGATTTAGATATAAAACTCGCTAGTCAACTAGCTGCCTAATTAAGGGGATCAAAGTTGGATGAAATGGCATAGTTCTGCATAATAAAAGAGTAGATGATTCATGGCATAGTTATAAACAATGTTCAGGATCCAAAGAGCTTGTTTCATTAGATTATCGTAGCATATCTCAATTTTATAGTTGTAAAATGGATTGTTATGATTATCCAATAGATGAAATTTTTGGACACTTAACCAATCTACTTCTAAAAACCTCTTGAACCAGCCGAGAAAAAATTAACCATACTATACAGGCCGGTCAAGATCTGTATATTGTAATGGAATAGAATTGAGAGAGAGAGGGAAGGGGAGTAAACAGGGCACATGTCAGATGAAGGGAAAAATGGGGAACAGCCCTGCTATTTTGCATTATTTGGGTCATGATCTGTTGATTTGATTTGGTCACATCTTGACGGCACATGTAACCCAGATCAAACCAAAACTTGTAAGGCCTTCGATCTGTTTTGGGCCCTTTTGGTTGAAAAATGGACGGTTTTACATAGAAAACAGTCTCTCTCCTAGAACACCATCTATTTTTCAACCAAAAGGGCCCCCAAAACGAAGGCCTTCAAGTTTTGGTTTGAATCTGGTGTTGATATACAGGCCATTTAGATGAGGTTGAATCAGATTAATGGGTTAGATCTCTAAAGAAATACAAAACAGTTGGGCTGCACCCAATTTTTCTTTCCGCTTCACATGTGCTCCCATCACACAGAGAGATCATTTCTTTTATTAAAAGAGAAATGCTATATGGACTGAGTTCCCATACTCCAAAACTCGCTTAGCTAAGCCTGATCTTTTGGGTGATCTGATCCAATCATCTTATTCAGAATGTCCCATTAGGGTCTCTGCAAAAAATCATGCTCACTGGATATGCTTATAGATACTAGGTTTTTCCCTTGAAAATCTAATGAAAATATGCTACCAAAATATCTAACAGACATGAATTTTAACCTCTCACCAATGTAAAAGAAGCCAAACAAAATGAATAAGTCAGATCATTCAAAGATAGGACTCAGCTGGCGGGTTTCAGACTCAGTTCCAGAACTCCCCATAGAATTTCTCTTTTAAGGGCAGCCCCAATACACGAAACTCCCACCTATACAGAGTTTGGGGAAGGGTGGGCCAGAATGGCCTAAAGTAGGCAGCCTTACATTTTTTGCAACAGGCTGATTCCACCCGTGACCTCAACGCTCTTCGACTGGAACGAAGTGGCAGAGATTAATTCTTTATTGGGGAAAGGGAACCAAAGTCTCTATATAGTCAACAAGGCATGTGAAATAAAAACAGACAAAGATTAAGTACGCCCATTTCCTCTACGATCGAAACCACCAAACTTTTAGGCCATGCTATAAATGAGCCATTTTAGCAAAATAGAATCCACTTGATAATCATTGGTCTCTTCTTTCTGTCTTGCAGAATGACGATTTAAAGGACAAAAAATCAATGATTTATGTTCATCACCAAAAGCACCATGTATTAGAAGAGTCTTGGTTTAATGGTAAAGTTGTTGCTGTTGTGTGACTTTGAGGTCATGGGTTTAAGGTATGAAAACAGCCTCCTGCAAAAATGTAAAATAAGACTGCGTGCTATAGACCCTTGTGGTCCGCCCCTTCCACAGACCCCGTATAAACGGGAACTTTGTGCACTGGAACTGCCCTTTACCAAAAGCACCATGTATTATAAGTCCGTTGAATGGTTGCAATCATTGGAATAGTAAGTTCCACATATACTTTAGCTTGCTGATATTTTCCAAGTAAAAATTATGTACATCCACTCATAGGAACTCTGCAAAATTACAGTGGCGCCTACCTTTGGACGATCTAGGTACCAAGTGTACTTTAGACTGCCGATATTTTTCAAGCGAAAACATGCACATCACTCTGCAATCAAAATGCCTCTGTTTTTGCATGAAAAGGCTTACCTTTGGATAAGAGAAAAGCCAATCACCAATCCAACCCAATATTAATTGATTGCTTAAGCACTCAGAGACTCTCTTAAGTCTAGATGCAAAGTATCTTTAGTCCTTTGCACAACGAGTTAAAACTCTAACTGGGCCTACATTGTGGGAGACCACAGCATTCATACACTAGGCATGGCTTACATGGGCTTTCTGACCACAGCATTAGTAGTTATGCCACGCTAAAGATATATTATTGCCATAGTCTAAGAGAATTTCTATCATACAATCTTTTGTAGGGAAGAAAAATGGGTGTAGATTCACATTTTTATATTTGTTCATAGATTCAGAACATTCAACTGGGGCTCAATTAGATGTCTTTAGTACTTAAACTCACATCTATTCAGAATATTCAGAATATCTAATCCCTTCATTTCTAGGTTTCTTATGAGTGTCAAATGAACTGTGTCAAATAGAATACACTCTTACAATCTATTTTACATCCCGAGGAAGCAAATAAATGAAGGCCTTAGACATCTTATGGAGGCTGAATCAGATGAACCACTTGGACCATGAAACACAACAAAAAAAAGTGGGCTCAAACTCTATTTTGACGGTGCAACTAATCTGAGTAATTTGACCGGATTTGGTCACTATATGAATACTTAATTTATTCTGACCAATCAAATCTGGTCATTGTTTTTATGATCGAATCTTTATTTGGGCCAATACATAAACAAGTGCCTGGAATCGTCAAATAACCTAAAATCTTATTTAAATTTTTAAAAGGCTAAAATGTCCTTAATTTTTTATTTTTTATTACTGAGATCTTAGTTTACTAATATAGGCAAATATGTGAAAAGACCAACTAAATCATGTAATCATGGTTTGGTGACTTATATTGCGTATTTTAATTAGTGGAAGCATTTAGTTTTTTCCTCTGTATTATACATTCGAAACTATCCAAGATCCAACCCAATTTTGAATGCATTAGAATTTAAACATCAAGAACAAGATCAAAAGAATTGTCCCACTAATATATCAAACTAACTAGGATTATATACTAACTAGGGGTGGCAATTCGGGTTGGCGGGTCGTGTTTGTGGCGACACGAACACGACACGAATAGAGTTACGGGTCGACACGAACACAACACGCTTAATAGTCGTGTCAAAAACCTATGACTCGTATACGACCCGGTTCTTAAAAAAATGACACGACACGACCTGTGTAACACGATTAATTGACTGAGTCGTGTTGGATACACGACACGACATGACATATTAAAAAAACTGCTCTCCCAAGTGAATAGAACCGCTGCCAAGGCCCAAAACAACCACAATAAACTAACATATATGACAGTTATTTCACAACCGTTCTATAAAACCCTAACATATAGGACGGTTGTGACATAACCGTCCTATATATCATTGGTTTTATAGGACGTCTGTGAAATAACCATCCTATATGTTACGTTTTATAGTACGATTATTTCATAACCGTCCTATATGTTACGAGTTTTATAGAACGGTTGTGAAATAACCGTCCTATATTTTACTCCACCGTTGTGGCTGATCTTCTGATTTTGACTGAACTGTATCTTTAATCATTTGAAGCAATGACAATGAGGTTCTGGAGTAGAAAATCAGAATTCAATAGCATGGATCTTTCAGTTATGAACAATTAAACTTTCAACCCAACCCCCACATAAATTGTTAGGAAGGAATTCATTTCTCCAACTCCTTTCATGCTCATTGTCATTGGTCATTGTTATAACCACTGATCCACACGACAAGTACATAGATAACCTAATTACCAATAATGTTCCTGTAATATTTTATTATTTTATTTAGAAGCAACATAGTTATTTATAGTTTAGTATTACACCACTCACCGACTCACTTCATAAGTTCACAATTCACATGATATGTAAAAGAGACTGAAATGAATCAAATAACCATAATAGTAATAAATAAATATGGATTAAGTAGCACATGAGGGAAATATACTTCCATCAATGTATTATGTATCAAACACAACAAATTAAAATAAGTCATGAAAATTATACAAATTAATCAAAATGAATTGATCCAGAGTCTTCAATTGGTTGAAGTGATCCTGCAATGCTACTTATGCTTACAATGTCCTCAACAAGCTCATCCATGGCAACTGTAATGGTAGAGTCTACAATCATATAGAATAAACATGCATTAGTTATTACTAAGCTCATATAAAATATAATGTAAATATAGAATTATAAACTATTACCTTTCAATCTATATAGCCAATCTCTCACACAAATCAATGCTTGCACGGTATCTGGCTTTAAAGTAGATCTATATTGGTCAAGAACCCAACCACCAACACTAAAAGCAGACTCCGATGCAACTGTAGATATAGGAATGCTCAAGACATCACGAGCCATGGCAGTAAGTTCATGATACTTAAAATCAACATTTGAATCAAATATAAATGTAAATAAGATTACAGAAAATAGTGTTTACATGAGATTATTAGTCAAACAACCTGTATTGATTGCCTTTCCAGAATGCAAGAATGTCTAGCTTTGATTCTTGCAATCTTGGTTCATCCAAATAAAGCTCTAATTGTGATTTTTGCATAGCCAAAGTACCTCCTTCACCTTCAAATGAATCAAATTCCTAATGCAAATGCAATTATATTATTCAACGTACTATAAGACATTTATAGCAAATTTTAATATGCTAAGTAGTAAGCGACATATAATAAAAGACACAATTATAAATAAAATCATCTTCATGATATCTAAAACCTCTTAACTATATGACGTATTCTATCTATCATCAGCACCTGCACCTGCACCTCTAGCCACTTGGGCATATGAGGAGGAAGGAATAGGATAAATCTTAACCATATATTCATTCAAGAGAGAAAATAACTTTTTCCTAACTTGAGCAAACTCCAAGCAGCCACTGCCAAACAATTTCTTGTACGAGAATTCCACAAAGGAGAGCTTATACCGAGGATCCAACACACATGCAATTGCCAAAATGGTGCTGAATTCAGACCAGTACTTTGAAAACTTGGCAAACATTTAGGTGAACATACGCTTCATATAGTCATCATCACTTCTCATGTATTGTGTTAAACTCAAATAAATTACAAATGTTGCATGAAAGTAGAGATTTGCAGTGGGATACTTAGATCCAGAGAACATGCACGTGGCATCATAAAAAACTGCCAAAAACTTTGAAATTTTTGTAGCCTTTTCCCATTCATTGAAAGAAGGACAATGCTTATAATTTGAGTCACTTAGTTCTAAGTGACAAAATGCACGTTGGTAACAAAGAGCACTTTCAAGCATCAAATACGTTGAATTCCATCTTGTAGGACAATCTTGTCTTAAGCCCTTTTTTGTCTCAATTGACATGTGATTCACACACTCTAAAAATTGTTATTTTCTACTTTGTGATGCTTTGACATACTTGATACTCTCTCTAATTTTTTGAATAGCATCATCAATTTCTTTCAAACCATCTTGCATAATCAAATTCAAAACATGACAACAACAACAACAACGTAGATGAAAGAACTCTCCACCACAAACAAGAGTGTTCCTAATGTTTAATTGATGCCTTAACAGCTCAACAGAAGAATCATTAGCAGAAACATAGCCTTAAGTGATTGAAAAAATCTTTTGAGTATACCTTTTCTGCTAATGATATTCCATTATGTGGAGGTGGTAGGAAACAAAAATTTAATATCCTCTTTTGTAAGACTCACTGACTATCTAGAAAATGTGTTGTGAGATTTATATAACCATCAGTAATATAAGAAGTCCACAAATCTGATATCAAACTTATCCTGCTAGGTGCCAACTTTAACATTTCTTTTATCTTTCCTTTTTATCTTTTATACATTCTCAGAACATATGCTTTTACTGTATTTCTACTAATCAAGTGCAAATCTGCAAGCAAATATTTTAGTAGAGTTCTAATTCCATCATACTCAAAAAATTGGAAAGGCAAATCATGCATAACAACTGCAGCTGCTACTAACTCACGATAAACTTCAGGATCAAACATATTATCTGAAGCTGCACTTAGTGACATACTCCCCTGACTTTGAGACAAAAGCAACTGGCCTATATCACGAGAAGAGCTCCATTGACAAGTCTTTATATGACGTTTTAAGTTACCAGTACCAAATTTGCTATTGCAAATATATATTGCAAAGCACTTCTTGCATTTACACCTTTGCCTTCCATCTTCTAATAGAGGAAGGTGTTCAAAAAAATTTCAAATTGGAGACATTAATTTCCTATGCTTTTTACCTCTATTGGATTTTGAAACTAACTCCATGTTCTCCAAATCAACAAGCTCATCATCATCGTTGTTGTGGTATAGCATATTCAAGTTATCAGAAACATAAGTGCTCCTACTCCCAACTTCAAATTGTGCCTATATTGCAAAATGCAAATGACAAAAAAAAATTAGTTCACACTGACAGTAAACTAAACACTTCACCAACAATTACTAATAAGGGAAGGGAGTGAGACTTGAGAGTGAGGAATGAAAAGAGTCAAACTCATAATTTCATAAAGAAATAACAAAAAACAAACACATGACATATCTGTGGTGCTGTAGTACGGGTGCTGTGACGACCCGGGTTTTTGAAAACATGATTTGTAAAGTATTTTGAAAGGCAGGGCCCTTAAGAGTGTAAAAAATTTTCGCAAAACAAAACAGCGGAAATTCTTTTCTTTAGAACTTGTTTTGAAAACCCAAGTCACCACTTCATACATAACATAAGTACAATTTGTGTACAAAATAAAATTCCATTGAAGGAATATACTTTTATTAAACTCCAGGATCCATCCAGTGGTTCACAAGATGTACCCAAATTTTAGTACAATACCTGTCCAAATTACATAATCCAAAACTCAAGCTCACCATACAATAAAATTCTCAACAAAGAAAAATACATGTCTTCAAGGGTATACCTTGAAGATTATTCTCTTCAAGTCTTCTATAGTCTTCGACTCTAACTCTCCTTCCTGGATCCGAGATATTGCAACAAGTACAATATCTCAAGAAGCAATGCTTGGTAGGGGATTCAAGAAACATAATAATTGACAATGTAATTCCAATCCTTCATAATCTCATTATCCTCAAACATACTCTTTACTTTGTAAGTTATGTATATCTATATACATACATACCCTTCATGGGTAAACCAATTAAATTCGTGAAAATAGTCAAATATCATTCCCAACTAAGCTGATCAATTCTCTTCATTTTGAGAATTTAGTATTACAGCTAATCTCATACTGGGAATTTCCCTTCTTGGGAAACATTGGTAATATACAATTACCTAGCATTTCATTATGCTATAACATAAGGCATTTCACTATGCCTATTCCATATGCATCATAGTGCAAAATAATCGAAAGGTTGCTATGTCTTTGCCCGATCCGTACTAGCGCGCTCGGATAACCGCCTGTTCACCACCGATACCACGGTGGAAAATATTATGTCACCGCCGTATGGGGGCAAGACTTTCACGGTGGTGGCCTTCCCATAATTGCCACCACCCGACTTTTAGCCTCTCATTGGGCAAGGTATCATCATATCATCAAATTTCAAGGAGCGGGTGGCCAAACCCTCATAACTCCTCTGAAGCAATAGCATCCCCTAGGCTCATGCCTATTAAAACAAACTCACAAGCCTCCATGCTTGTATGTAAAATAGATTTCATATATATCGGACCATACGTCTGTTTACTTAGGACCGAAATATTTTCTAGTTCCCTATTCACTTATAGTTTAGTCCTTAACCATCTTATAGGTGTTTGGTTGGATCATAAGGTTTTCAAGAGATTTACTACAAGTATTATCATTACTCTTGTCAACATAAGATCATGAGTACAATCATGAATATCTCATGTAAATGCATTCATCAAATCCTCCTACCTTTAAGGATTGATCTCTTTTCCCCAATCTTCCATGATCTTGACCGATGTATGTAATCAGTACATCCATACATATTGTCAATATATAAATTATGAACAATCCTATTGATCACTAGATCTGATGTTTAGAATGATCTTTAGATCATTCATATCTAAGTATTTTTCTATCTCTAAGTCTTTGTATGTTCATCTCCTTGATCTTGATCTTTCATAGATCCTTTGATTGACAATCTACTCATGTTGATAAAGATCAAGGTCCTAGATCTTCTATCGCCTAGTTCTTCTTTGATCTAAGTTCGGTTCTTGGATCATCCCTATGGAGGATGATCTTGGTTTTCTTCCTTGAATCACCTTTGATCAAGGGTTTGGATTATCTAATCTAATGAACTATAACAAGTATACTACTAAACATACATACTAAGTACAATATAGTGTTCTTATTCTTATTGTTCTTGATCATCCAAGATCTAATGGATCTTGTTTGATCATCCTTATCTTACTTTGTTTTTATTAGGGTTAGGTAATTTACTAACCTTTTATGCTCTTATGATTATTATTCAACCGGTTAATGTGCATGGTTGAAGGTAGCTTATTCAAGCCTAAATCTAGATCGCTCCTCTTATTTCCAATTGGCTAAGGCTTACTAGTTGAATGGGTGAACACAAAGTGGTTACTTCAATCCTCATGTAAGGAGGCGTTTAGACCTCACAAACATCAACGAAGGTAGGGGAAGAGCGAGGCTCTATTAGATAACCCCTTAACCACTATGTTCATCATTCACTAGAATGACCATAGCTCAACCTTTCATAAGGTTCCTATAAGCATGTTTACCCTAAGTACTCTTTCTAATGGATTTTAATTAAGTCCATGAATATTTATAATGTCATTCATGGGGTTTATTATTCTTTTCCTAATTTGGGCCAAGGATTTGATAATCCTTATATTGTCCTACTAACTATAGCCCTTACTAATTAAGTCCAAAGTACTCCATTCTTATTTGTGTCATGAAACTCTACTTTCTCATTAGAATGCATTTTTGATGTTTTATGCTCTTTATCTCATAACAAGTAAATCTACTACTAACATTCAACTATAAATGAATTATAAATTTAAAGCATAAAACTACTTAATTTAACATTAAATGAAAATGAGACAAGGTACTTAAATTTACTCTAGCAACTTATGATAAGAATGAACACATAAACTCTAAATGTTATACTAGCATGCTTTATAACATAATAACATAAAATGAAACTAATTAGATTTACATTTTTAGAAACCTTTACTTATGATCCAACCATTTGATCTTAGATCTTTGCCTTTGATTAAGGACTTTAGTTATATTTAGAGAATTTTCTCTATTAAGGTCAAAAGATCACATTGATCTATTTTTATCATAATCCATCCATGATTTCCTTGGATTTCATCATATAAACAGTTATTCTTTCCATCCCAAGGATTCGATCACACTTGATCTCATTGATCAAGTGGGTCCCTTTGTATTTTTTGGGTTTTTCTATCATAAAGGGTAGATCCCTTAATATATCTCATATATATCCAATTTAAACATAGATATAACTTTATTTAAGTATTAGATCATTATTAAAACATGTTTCTAAGATCCGATCATCTCGGATCTTGAAAATCTATGTAATTGGAAACTTAATTCTTAAATACAGAAAGTTTTTATTGAATAACATGTCATTTTTATTATTCCATAAGAAAATAGAGGTCTCAAGCTTTCCATAGCTTCTTTCCGATCTCAATTTGGAGTTCATATGACTCCAGAATTGATCCTGAAGTTCACGGTCCTTCCTGGGGCCTAGATTTGATCTGGGCCCAAGGAAGGAACGGCCCAGATTAGTCGGGCGGAACGGCAGGCGGAACGAACCGAGCGGAACGAACCGGGGTCGTCGGGCGCGTCCGCTGGGAAGAAACTCCCAAGCGCGACTGCGGGACGTCCACAGACGCGGACGGGACGAGCGAACGCCCGTCGTCCGCGCGCCCGCAAACCGGCCGCCGCCGCGCGTCCGCTCGTCATTTTGGTGGACGCGCCTTCATTGCGCTTGAACCGACGCCCCACGCGTATCGCACGCGCCGTTCCGACGGTGCGTCACGCGGGCGTCTTGGGCGTCGTCTGATCCGGGAGATCGGACAGTCCCTTCTGGACCGTCCAATCAATCCTCTTGCAATTGAGGGCCCAAAAGGTCTCTGATTTTGATGAAACTTCTACCCTAGGGGTTTTGGACCCTTCTGGATCTATTGGTACAGTCAGATTTCTCATCTGAGGACTCCATCATCCCTAATTAAGGGTTCTGTTGTTTACTTTATTTTTATCTTTTATTACCAAAATTAATTACAGTAAAATAAAATTTACATAAAACAATACTAAAAATATATGAAAAGGATTTCCACTTACTTGATTGGGGAGAAAACTTGATTTACATGCCCAATTAAAAAAATACCTTGTTGATGACGATATAGCCTAAAATCCACCTTTCGCGTAAATACCGTTGTTTGAACCGTTGGATCTTGAAATTCCTTTGGGGGTTTTGTAGAATAGATGTGTTGGGATGTTTTGGACGGTGGAATTGATCAAATTAGATCTAGAACAGAGTGCCTAATTGAATTTAGGTCTCTTGTTCTAATCTAAAAAGAAAAACAAATTGGAAAGAGATTTAGCTCTTGGAAATTTTGGGGTTTTGAGAGGAATTCTAGATCTAATTTTTCAAGGAGATTGAAGATAATTTCGTGGGGATTGTATGAGGATTTTTGGAAGATTTTTGGGGTTGTATTTATAGGCATTTTGGGTCTTTTTCATGATTATAATATGTTATTTTTTTAATATAAAATGGCATGAAAGTCTTTAATGCTCCCATACCTAACCCCATGACTAGCTGATCTTTGTTGACCCATGTTTCACATGGGCTGCTAATCAATTTGGTTGTTGGGGACGTGGTGGTCCCCATGTGGGCCCCATGTGGGCCCCACATGGTGTAAAAAGTCCGTTTTGCCCTTTATGCATAAAACTTTGGGTTTTATTCCCATGATCTCGGATTTGAGTGTACTTAGTGGCGTTGGATTCGTATTTCTTAGTACATTCTAAATTTTGATGTTTCATATTTTGATTTTTGGAATATTTTGATTTTTGGGTAAAATTACTATTTTACCCCTTTTGTCCAAAAAATGAAAAACTTAAGGATTTCTCATCCGAATTCGAAATTTGTCGTGCTTACAGTCATTTTGAAGGGTTTGCTAAGTTTAATTTAAATTTTACATGTCTTATGATTTGATTATACTTTTATAACAGTATATTTTAAATAACCCTAATATTTCAGCCCGAAATATCTAAAACTCAAACTTTATTGATTTTTCTCAATCAATTTACAAAAAAATGGGGGTTATTACAATCTTCCCCCCTTACAATAATTTCGTCCTCGAAATTTGTAATACAACTCTTACTCAAACAAACTAGGGTGTGTCTTCCTCATTTCTACTTCCGTTTCCCACGTGGCTTCCTCAATAGAGTGATGTTGCCACAGGACCTTGACTAACGGAATGCTTTTGGTTCTTAACTTCTATTCCTTGTGGTCCAGAATTCGTATTGCCTTTTCTTCGAAGGTTAGGTCAGGCTTGAGCTCTTCTGGCACCCTTTGAAGTACATGAGTGTCGTCTTGGAGGTACTTCCTTAGCATAGACACATGAAAGACACTATGTATTTCTGAGAGTTGGGGTGGTAAGGCTAATTTGTATGCCACTTGACCAACCCTTTCTAAGATTTCAAACGGACCAATGAATCGAGGACTAAGTTTTCCTTTGCTTCCAAACCTCATTACTCCTTTGACAGTGATACTTTTAGAAATACGTGCTCCCCAACATCAAATTCCGTGTTTCTACGTCTTTTATCTCGCGTAACTCTTTTGTCGACCGTGTGTCGTTAACAACCTCTTTTGTATCAATCTGACCTTGTCTATACATTGTTCCACTAGTTCGACTTTATCAGCCTCCTTTCTCCAACTTCACTCCAACAGTTGGTGATCGACATGGCCGTCCATACAATGCTTCATATGGTGCCATACCAATACTTGCTTGAAAACTGTTGTTATATGCAAATTCTACTAAAGGAAGATGTTCATCCCAACTCCCTTTCCAATCTAATGCACATGCTCTCAACATATCTTCTAAGGTTTGAATAGTCCTTTCTGATTGACCATCTGTTTGAGGGTGAAATGTCAGACCGAGTTTAATTGAGGTTCCCAAGGCTTGTTGTACACTCTTCCAACATCTTGAAGTAAATCTTCCATCCCTATCCGAGATAATGGATAGTGGAATCCCATGAAGTCTTACTATTTCTTTGATGTATAACTTAGCCATCATCAACTGATTGGTTTTGTCTAATTGGTAGGAAATGTGCTGACTTTGTTAACCTATCCACCACCACCCAAATCATGTCATGGCCTGCTTTAGTCCTTGGCAATCCCACTACAAAATCCATAGTGATATTGTCCCATTTCCATTCTGGAAGTTCCAATGTTTGTAACATTCCAGCTGGTCTTTGGTGTTCAGCCTTTACTTGTTGACAATTTAGACATTTAGCCACAAATTCTCCTATTTCTCTCTTCATGCCTTCCCACCAAAAGTTTCTTTTTAAATCTTGATACATCTTTGTACTTCCAGGGTGTATAGAAAACTTTGACTGATGGGCTTCTTGTATCAATTCCTTTCTCAGACATGTATTTGAAGGAACCACCAATCTCTCTTGAAAACGTATGCCCCCATCTGTCCCCTTAACAAATCCTTTCTTTTCACATAATTCCCGAGTTGTCAGATCTTCTTCTTGGGCTTTAAGGACCCTTTCTACAAAAGCCGATTTAATTGTGATGTTTGTCAAGAGAGCTCTTGGTTGTCTACTTAATGCATCGCCTACTACATTTGTCTTTCCAGGATGGTATTGGATGGCAAAATCGTAGTCTTTGATGTACTCTATCCATCTTCTTTGTCTCATATTTAAATCAGCCCGAGTGAAGATGTATTTGAGACTCTTATGATCCGTAAATACATTGAATTTTTCCCCATACAAATAATGTCTCCAAATTTTCAATGCAAAAACTACACCTGCCAATTCTAAGTCATGTACTGGGTAATTTATTTCATGTTTCTTCAATTGTCTAGATGCATAAGCAATGACCTTCCCATTTTGCATTAACACACCTCCTAACCCTTTGCTCGAAGCATCACAAGATATTTCATATCCCCCACTCCCGGCAAGGTCAATACCGGGTCGTAGTTAATCTCTTCTTTAGCTCTTGAAAACTATTTTCACAGTCTTCTGACCAAGTGAATGGTACCCCTTTCTTGTCAAGGAAGTCATAGGAAGAGCTAGACGAGAGAACCCTTGAATGAATCTACGGTAGTATCCTCGCTAGTCCAAGAAAACTACGTATTTACATTCGTTTTAGGTTTCTCCCAATTGATTACCGCTTCAATCTTGGTGGGGTCCACTTCTACTCCATTCTTGGAAATTACATGACCTAAAAAATTGACCTTCTCTAACAAGAATTCACACTTACTAAATTTACCAAACAGCTTTTATGTGCTCGAGGGTATTTAGTACAATTCGTAAGTGTTCTTGATGTTCTTTGATACCGGGTAGAGTAAATCAAGATATCGTCGATAAATACTATCACAAATTTATCCAAAAATTCTTTGAAGATTCTATTCATCAAATCCATAAACACCGCTGGTGCATTAGTCAACCCAAAAGACATGACTAAAAACTCGTAATGCCCATATCGAGTTCCGAATGCCGACTTGGATATGTCTTCATCCTTAATACGCAATTGATGATATCCCGATCTAAGATCAATTTTAGAAAAGACCTTAGCAGATTGGAGTTGATCAAAGAGATCATCAATGCGTGGTAAGGGATATCTATTTTTCACTGTGACACTGTTCAACATTCTATAATCAATGCATAATCTCATTGACCCATCCTTCTTCTTGACAAATATTACCGGTGCTCCCCATGGTGAACTACTTGGTCTAACAAACCCTTTTTCTAACAAGTCTTGCAATTGTCCTTTTAACTCTTTCAACTCTGCTGGGGCCATCCTATAAGGTGCTTTAGAAATTGGAGTTGTACCAGAATTACTTCAATGGTAAACTCAATTTCTCGGTGTGGGGGTAACCTGGTAGTTCTTCAGAAAACATCTTGGAATTCCTTGACCACTTCAATTTCTCGTTATCCCTGGCTGTTCAACATCTAAAGAAACCACTGTTGCTAAAAATGCCTGACACCCCTTGGTCATATGTTTGACTGCCTTCATAGCTGAGATGATGGATTTGTCTAAGTCATTGTGTTTCCCATACAGTGTTAATACTTGCTCTCCTGGTATACTAAATGTGAGTTTCTTCTTGTGACAAATTCCATAACTACCCAAGTATTTTGCTAACCACCCATACCCAATATGATGTCAAAATCCTCCATGTTCAACAAAATGAGGTCTATGTCCATTCTTTTGCCCAATACCTCTAGGGGTACATTATGCAAGTATTCTTGTAGTTTAATTATTTTTCCAACTGGAGTTGTTACATCTAAATCAAATCCCAAGTTTTTCACTGATAGTTGTAAACTAGATGCAAATTCACAAGATATAAAGGAATGCGTAGATCCAGAATCAAACAATACTTTGGCATAGTTGTCTGCTACAAGTAGTGTACCTTCAATTACCGCATTGGATGGTCCAAATTTTGGCCGTCAGTGATAGCGAAAACCCTTCCTGGGTGTCGAGGAGCAATTTCTAATTTTGCTTCCTTGACTGCCAATGGTTTGGTACAGTGGGCGGCGATATGTCCATACTCCCCACAATTGTGGCACTTGATTGGAAATCGTTGTGGTTGTTGTTGTATAGGTCGTGGACGAGATATTGCCTTGGTGAAATTTTCTACATCTTGGACATGGCTGTCTATTTGGCCTTGGTGCATTGTTCCTTTGATTTCTTTGAGGCTTAAAATTGTTCCAAGGTCTTTTATTCTTCTGGAAAGGCCTTGGGTTATTGTGTCCTCCTCCACTGAACTTGGTAATTTGACCCTTTTTGTACTCATCTTCAAACTTGGAAGCCATTTCTACACAATCTGTCAAGGTAGTGGGTTTAGTACCTAGCACCTTTACTTTCGGCCACAGTGAAGACCTTCAATGAATCGATCCACAAGGTGTGTTTCGTGTCACACACATGAGGCGCGAATCTCTTTAGTTGTGTGAACTTGTTATCATAGTCCACTACTGACATATCCCCTTGCCTTAGGTTCAAGAACTCTATCAATTTCCTTTGTTGTACATGAGAAGGAAAGTATTTATGGTTGAATACTTCCTTAAATTCTTCCCATGTAGTATCTTCAGAATTCGAGAAGAAGGTGTTTTTAGCTGATCTCCACCAAAATGCAGCTTCTTGTTTGAATAAATATGTGGCAAATTTCACTTTCAACTACGAAGGAGTACGTAGTGCACTAAAAGTCTTTTCAACTTCATATATCCATTCTTCGCCTTTTTCGGCTTCACCCTTACCATCATACATTGAAACCCTCTTTTGAAATCTCTCCAAGATTTTGTCAATCTTTTCGGTCCTAATGGGAAGTTTCCGACTTCATCACTTGGTACAAGGGAAGATTGCCCTTGTCCAGGTGTGGGAGTAGCTGGTGGTGGTGTTGGTGTAGTATGTCTCACCTCAGGCTGAGCATGAGGCTGCGTACTTGGTATTTCTACAGAGGTGATGAACTCTGGGGCTGTTGTAGGTGAGGAAGGAGGTTCCTTAACATCCTTGTCATCATCTCTTCCATATTACTCATGGTTACTCTCTCCATATTGTCGTCTGAGTGGTTTGAGCCTGTCGCCTTGTGACTCTCTTTGGTGGCATCTGCTCATAAACCAAAATTCTATCAAACCCCTATACAACTATTTCTATCTTAATCTATACATGGATTATAATCTCTCTTTTGGACATATTTGTACTGTCTTGTGGACTGGATGAATCGCTTTGATACCAACTGTGACGACCCGGGTTTTTGAAAACATGATTTGTAAAGTATTTTGAAAGGCAGGGCCCTTAAGAGTGTAAAAATTTTTCGCAAAACAAAACAAATGGAAATTCTTTTCTTTAGAACTTGTTTTGAAAACCCAAGTCACCACTTCATACATAACATAAGTACAATTTGTGTACAAAATAAAATTCCATTGAAGGAATATACTTTTATTAAACTCCAGGATCCATCCAAGTGGTTCACAAGATACCAAATTTTAAGTACAATACCTGTCCAAATTACATAATCCAAAACTCAAGCTCACCATACAATAAAATTCTCAACAAAGAAAAATACATGTCTTCAAGGGTATACCTTGAAGATTATTCTCTTCAAGTCTTCTATAGTCTTCAGCTCCTAACTCTCCTTCCTCGATCCGAGATATTGCAACAAGTACAATATCTCAAGAAGCAATGCTTGGTAGGGGATTCAAGAAACATAATAATTGACAATGTAATTCCAATCCTTCATAATCTCATTATCCTCAAACATACTCTTTACTTTGTAAGTTATGTATATCTATATACATACATACCCTTCATGGGTAAACCAATTAAATTTGTGAAAATAGTCAAATATCATTCCCAACTAAGCTGATCAATTCTCTTCATTTTGAGAATTTAGTATTACAGCTAATCTCATACTGGGAATTTCCCTTCTTGGGAAACATTGGTAATATACAATTACCTAGCATTTCATTATGCTATAACATAAGGCATTTCACTATGCCTATTCCATATGCATCATAGTGCAAAATAATCAGAAAGGTTGCTATGTCATTGCCTCGATCCGTACTAGCGCGCTCGGATAACTGCCCTGTTCACCACTGATACCACGGTGGAAAATATTATGTCACTGCCCGTATGGGGGGGGCAAGACTTTCACAGTGGTGGCCTTCCCATAATTGCCACCACCCGACTTTTAGCCTCTCATTGGGCAAGGTATCATCATATCATCAAATTTCAAGGAGCGGGTGGCCAAACCCTCATAACTCCTCTAGCAATAGCATCCCCTAGGCTCATGCCTATTAAAACAAACTCACAAGCCTCCATGCTTGTATGTAAAATAGATTTCATATATATCAGACCATACGTCTGTTTACTTAGGGCTGAAATATTTTCTAGTTCCCTATTCACTTATAGTTTAGTCCTTAACCATCTTATAGGTGTTTGGTTGGATCATAAGGTTTTCAAGAGATTTACTACAAGTATTATCATTACTCTTGTCAACATAAGATCATGAGTACAATCATGAATATCTCATGTAAATGCATTCATCAAATCCTCCTACCTTTAAGGATTGATCTCTTTTCCCCAATCTTCCATGATCTTGACCGATGTATGTAATCAGTACATCCATACATATTGTCAATATATAAATTATGAACAATCCTATTGATCACTAGATCTGATGTTTAGAATGATCTTTAGATCATTCATATCTAAGTATTTTTCTATCTCTAAGTCTTTGTATGTTCATCTCCTTGATCTTGATCTTTCATAGATCCTTTGATTGACAATCTACTCATGTTGATAAAGATCAAGGTCCTAGATCTTCTATCATCTAGTTCTTCTTTGATCTAAGTTCAGTTCTTGGATCATCCCTATGGAGGATGATCTTGGTTTTCTTCCTTGAATCACCTTTGATCAAGGGTTTGGATTATCTAATCTAATGAACTATAACAAGTATACTACTAAACATACATACTAAGTACAATATAGTGTTCTTATTCTTATTGTTCTTGATCATCCAAGATCTAATGGATCTTGTTTGATCATCCTTATCTTACTTACTGTTTTTATTAGGGTTAGGTAATTTACTAACCTTTTATGCTCTTATGATTATTATTCAACCAGTTAATGTGCATGGTTGAAGGTAGCTTATTCAAGCCTAAATCTAGATCGCTTCCTCTTATTTCCAATTGGCTAAGGCTTACTAGTTGAATGGGTGAACACAAAGTGGTTACTTCAATCCTCATGTAAGGAGGCGTTTAGACCTCACAAACATCAACAGAAGGTAGGGGAAGAGCGAGGCTCTATTAGATAACCCCTTTAACCACTATGTTCATCATTCACTAGAATGACCATAGCTCAACCTTTCATAAGGTTCCTATAAGCATGTTTACCCTAAGTACTCTTTCTAATGGATTTTAATTAAGTCCATGAATATTTATAATGTCATTCATGGGGTTTATTATTCTTTTCCTAATTTGGGCCAAGGATTTGATAATCCTTATATTGTCCTACTAACTATAGCCCTTACTAATTAAGTCCAAAGTACTCCATTCTTATTTGTGTCATGAAACTCTACTTTCTCATTAGAATGCATTTTTGATGTTTTATGCTCTTTATCTCATAACAAGTAAATCTACTACTAACATTCAACTATAAATGAATTATAAATTTAAAGCATAAAACTACTTAATTTAACATTAAATGAAAATGAGACAAGGTACTTAAATTTACTCTAAAGCAACTTATGATAAGAATGAACACATAAACTCTAAATGTTATACTTGCATGCTTTATAACATAATAACATAAAATGAAACTAATTAGATTTACATTTTTAGAAACCTTTACTTATGATCCAACCATTTGATCTTAGATCTTTGCCTTTGATTAAGGACTTTAGTTATATTTAGAGAATTTTCTCTATTAAGGTCAAAAGATCACATTGATCTATTTTTATCATAATCCATCCATGATTTCCTTGGATTTCATCATATAAAAGTTATTCTTTCCATCCCAAGGATTCGATCACACTTGATCTCATTGATCAAGTGGGTCCCTTTGTATTTTTTTTTTTTGGGTTTTTCTATCATAAAGGGTAGATCCCTTAATATATCTCATATATATCCAATTTAAACATAGATATAACTTTATTTAAGTATTAGATCATTATTAAAACATGTTTCTAAGATCTCGATCATCTCGGATCTTGAAAATCTATGTAATTGGAAACTTAATTCTTAAATACAGAAAGTTTTTATTGAATAACATGTCATTTTTATTATTCCATAAGAAAATAGAGGTCTCAAGCTTTCCATAGCTTCTTTCCGATCTCAATTTGGAGTTCATATGACTCCAGAATTGATCCTGGAAGTTCACAGTCCTTCCTAGGGCCTAGATTTGATCCGGGGCCCAAGGAAGGAACGGCCCGCATTAGTCGGGCGGAACGGCAGGCGGAACGAACCGAGCGGAACGAACCAGGGTCGTCGGGTGCGTCCGCTGGGAAGAAACTCCCAAGCGCGACTGCGGGACGTCCACGTACGCGGACGGGACGAGCGGAACGCCCGCCGTCCGCGCGCCCGCAAACCGGCCGCGCCGGCGCGTCCGCTCGTCATTTTGGTGGACGCGCCTTCATTGCGCTTGAACCGACGCCCCACGCGTATCGCACGCGCCGTTCCGACGGTGCGTCACGCGGGCGTCTTGGGCGTCGTCTGATCTGGAGATCGGACAGTCCCTTCTCGGGACCGTCCAATCAATCCTCTTGCAATTGAGGGCCCAAAAGGTCTCTGATTTTGATGAAACTTCTACCCTAGGGGTTTTGGACCCTTCTGGATCTATTGGTACAGTCAGATTTCTCATCTGAGGACTCCATCATCCCTAATTAAGGGTTCTGTTGTTTACTTTATTTTTATCTTTTTATTACCAAAATTAATTACAAGAAAATAAAATTTACACAAAACAATACTAAAAATATATGAAAAGGATTTCCACTTACTTGATTGGAGAGAAAACTTGATTTACATGCCCAATTAAGAAAATACCTTGTTGATGACGATATAGCCTAAAATCCACCTTTCGCGTAAATACCGTTGTTTGAACCGTTGGATCTTGAAATTCCTTTGGGGGTTTTGTAGAATAGATGTGTTGGGATGTTTTGGACGGTGGAATTGATCAAATTAGATCTAGAACAGAGTGCCTAATTGAATTTAGGTCTCTTGTTCTAATCTAATAAGAAAAACAAATTGGAAAGAGATTTAGCTCTTGGAAATTTTGGGGTTTTGAGAGGAATTCTAGATCTAATTTTTCAAGGAGATTGAAGATAATTTCGTGGGGATTGTATGAGGATTTTTGGAAGATTTTTGGGGTTGTATTTATAGGCATTTTGGGTCTTTTTCATGATTATAATATGTTATTTTTTTAATATAAAATGGCATGAAAGTCTTTAATGCTCCCATACCTAACCCCATGACTAGCTGATCTTTGTTGACCCATGTTTCACATGGGCTGCTAATCAATTTGGTTGTTGGGGACGTGGTGGTCCCCATGTGGGCCCCATGTGGGCCCCACATGATGTAAAAAGTCCGTTTTGCCCTTTATGCATAAAACTTTGGGTTTTATTCCCATGATCTCGGATTTGAGTGTACTTAGTGGCGTTGGATTCGTATTTCTTAGTACATTCTAAATTTTGATGTTTCATATTTTGATTTTTGGAATATTTTGATTTTTGGGTAAAATTACTATTTTACCCCTTTTGTCCAAAAAATGAAAAACTTAAGGATTTCTCATCCGAATTCGAAATTTGTCGTGCTTACAGTCATTTTGAAGGGTTTGCTAAGTTTAATTTAAATTTTACATGTCTTATGATTTGATTATACTTTTATAAAAAGTATATTTTAAATAACCCTAATATTTCAGCCCAAAATATCTAAAACTCAAACTTTATTGATTTTTCTCAATCAATTTACAAAAATGGGGTTATTACAATCTTCCCCTTACAACAATTTCGTCCTCGAAATTTGTAATACAACTCTTACTCAAACAAACTAGGGTGTGTCTTCCTCATTTCTACTTAGTTTCCCACGTGGCTTCCTCAATAGAGTGATGTTGCCACAGACCTTGACTAATGGAATGCTTTTGGTTCTTAACTTCTGTTCCTTGTGGTCCGAATTCGTATTGCCTTTTCTTCGAAGGTTAGGTCAGGCTTTAGCTCTTCTGGCACCCTTTGAAGTACATGAGTGTCGTCTTGGAGGTACTTCCTTAGCATAGACACATGAAAGACACTATGTATTTCTGAGAGTTGGGGTGGTAAGGCTAATTTGTATGCCACTTGACCAACCCTTTCTAAGATTTCAAATGGACCAATGAATCTAGGACTAAGTTTTCCTTTGCTTCCAAACCTCATTACTCCTTTGACAGTGATACTTTTAGAAATACGTGCTCCCCAACATCAAATTCCAGGTTTCTACGTCTTTTATCTGCGTAACTCTTTTGTCGACTGTGTGCTGTTAACAACCTCTTTTGTATCAATCTGACCTTGTCTATACATTGTTCCACTAATTCTGACTTTATCAGCCTCCTTTCTCCAACTTCACTCCAACGGGATGGTGATCGACATGGCCGTCCATACAATGCTTCATATGGTGCCATACCAATACTTGCTTGAAAACTGTTGTTATATGCAAATTCTACTAAAGGAAGATGTTCATCCCAACTCCCTTTCCAATCTAATGCACATGCTCTCAACATATCTTCTAAGGTTTGAATAGTCCTTTCTGATTGACCATCTGTTTGAGGGTGAAATGCTGTACTGAGTTTAATTGAGGTTCCCAAGGCTTGTTGTACACTCTTCCAACATCTTGAAGTAAATCTTCCATCCCTATCCGAGATAATGGATAGTGGAATCCCATGAAGTCTTACTATTTCTTTGATGTATAACTTAGCCAGACTGTCAACTGATTGGTTTTGTCTAATTGGTAGGAAATGTGCTGACTTTGTTAACCTATCCACCACCACCCAAATCATGTCATGGCCTGCTTTAGTCCTTGGCAATCCCACTACAAAATCCATAGTGATATTGTCCCATTTCCATTCTGGAAGTTCCAATGTTTGTAACATTCCAGCTGGTCTTTGGTGTTCAGCCTTTACTTGTTGACAATTTAGACATTTAGCCACAAATTCTCCTATTTCTCTCTTCATGCCTTCCCACCAAAAGTTTCTTTTTAAATCTTGATACATCTTTGTACTTCCAGGGTGTATAGAAAACTTTGACTGATGGGCTTCTTGTATCAACTCCTTTCTCAGACATGTATTTGAAGGAACCACCAATCTCTCTTGAAAACGTATGCCCCCATCTGTCCCCTTAACAAATCCTTTCTTTTCACATAATTCCCTGAGTTCTTTGTATCTTCTTCTTGGGCTTTAAGGACTCTTTCTACAAAAGCTGATTTAATTGTGATGTTTGTCAAGAGAGCTCTTGGTTGTCTACTTAATGCATCGCCTACTACATTTGCCTTTCCAGGATGGTATTGGATGGCAAAATCGTAGTCTTTGATATACACTATCCATCTTCTTTGCCACATATTTCCATCAGCCGGAGTGAAGATGTATTTGAGACTCTTATGATCCGTAAATACATTGAATTTTTCCCCATACAAATAATGTCTCCAAATTTTCAATGCAAACACTACACCGCCAATTCTAAGTCATGTACTTGGGTAATTTATTTCATGTTTCTTCAATTGTCTAGATGCATAAGCAATGACCTTCCCATGTTGCATTAACACACCTCCTAACCCTTTGCCCGAAGCATCACAAGATATTTCATATCCCCCACTCCCACCGGCAAGGTCAATCTTGGTCTTTGTAGTTAATCTCTTCTTAAGCTCTTGAAAACTATTTTCACGGTCTTCGACCAAGTGAATGGTACCCCCTTTCTTGTCAAGGAAGTCATAGGAAGAGCTAGACGAGAGAACCCTTGAATGAATCT
Organism: Warburgia ugandensis; assembly: GCA_035236585.1. Taxonomy (NCBI): domain Eukaryota; kingdom Viridiplantae; phylum Streptophyta; class Magnoliopsida; order Canellales; family Canellaceae; genus Warburgia; species Warburgia ugandensis. The sequence continues at coordinate 73,778,289 of CP141128.1, read as the reverse complement.
ACGGTAGTATCCTGCTAGTCCAAGAAAACTACGTATTTCTGTTACTGTTTTAGGTTTCTCCCAATTCATTACCGCTTCAATCTTGGTGGGGTCCACTTCTACTCCATTCTTGGAAATTACATGACCTAAAAATTGACCTTCTCTAACCGTAATTCACACTTACTAAATTTACCAAACAGTTTATGTGCTCTGAGGGTATTTAGTACAATTCGTAAGTGTTCTTGATGTTCTTTGATACTGGTAGAGTAAATCAGTATATCGTCGATAAATACTATCACAAATTTATCCAAAAATTCTTTGAAGATTCTATTCATCAAATCCATAAACACTGCTGGTGCATTAGTCAACCCAAAAGACATGACTAAAAACTCGTAATGCCCATATCGAGTTCTGAATGCTGACTTGGATATGTCTTCATCCTTAATACGCAATTGATGATATCCTGATCTAAGATCAATTTTAGAAAAGACCTTAGCAGATTGGAGTTGATCAAAGAGATCATCAATGCGTGGTAAGGGATATCTATTTTTCACTGTGACACTGTTCAACATTCTATAATCAATGCATAATCTCATTGACCCATCCTTCTTCTTGACAAATATTACTGGTGCTCCCCATGGTGAACTACTTGGTCTAACAAACCCTTTTTCTAACAAGTCTTGCAATTGTCCTTTTAACTCTTTCAACTCTGCTGGGGCCATCCTATAAGGTGCTTTAGAAATTGGAGTTGTACCAGAATTACTTCAATGGTAAACTCAATTTCTCGGTGTGGGGGTAACCCTGGTAGTTCTTCAGAAAACATCTTGGAATTCCTTGACCACTTCAATTTCGTTATCCCGGCTGTTCAACATCTAAAGAAACCACCGTTGCTAAGAATGCCTGACACCCCTTGGTCATATGTTTGACTGCCTTCATAGCTGAGATGATGGATTTGTCTAAGTCATTGTGTTTCCCATACAAAGTGTTAATACTTGCTCTCCGGTATACTAAATGTGAGTTTCTTCTTGTGACAAATTCCATAACTACCCAAGATTTTGCTAACCATCCATACCCAATATGATGTCAAAATCCTCCATGTTCAACAAAATGAGGTCTATGTCCATTCTTTTGCCCAATACCTCTAGGGGTACATTATGCAAGTATTCTTGTAGTTTAATTATTTTTCCAACTTGAGTTGTTACATCTAAATCAAATCCCAAGTTTTTCACTGATAGTTGTATACTAGATGCAAATTCACAAGATATAAAGGAATGCGTAGATCCAGAATCAAACAATACTTTGGCATAGTTGTCTGCTACAAGTAGTGTACCTTCAATTACCGCATTGGATGGTCCAGCTTGGCCGTCAGTGATAGCGAAAACCCTTCCTGGGTGTCGAGGAGCAATTTCTAATTTTGCTTCCTTGACTGCCAATGGTTTGGTACAGTGGGCGGCGATATGTCCATACTCCCCACAATTGTGGCACTTGATTGGAAATCGTTGTGGTTGTTGTTGTATAGGTCGTGGACAGATATTGCCTTGGTGAAATTTTCTACATCTTGGACATGGCTGACTATTTGGCCTTGGTGCATTGTTCCTTTGATTTCTTTGAGGCTTAAAATTGTTCCAAGGTCTTTTATTCTTCCGGGAAAGGCCTTGGGTTATTGTGTCCTCCTCCACTGAACTTGGTAATTTGACCCTTTTTGTACTCATCTTCAAACTTGGAAGCCATTTCTACACAATCTGTCAAGGTAGTGGGTTTAGTACCTAGCACCTTTACTTTCAGCCCTGAGTGAAGACCTTCAATGAATCGATCCACAGTGTGTGTTTCGTGACACACACATGAGGCGCGAATCTCCTTAGTTGTGTGAACTTGTTATCATAGTCCACTACTGACATATCCCCTTGCCTTAGGTTCAAGAACTCTATCAATTTCCTTTGTTGTACATGAGAAGGAAAGTATTTATGGTTGAATACTTCCTTAAATTCTTCCCATGTAGTATCTTCTAATTCGAGAAGAAGGTGTTTTTAGCTGATCTCCACCAAAATGCAGCTTCTTGTTTGAATAAATATGTGGCAAATTTCACTTTCAACTCGAAGGAGTACGTAGTGCACTAAAAGTCTTTTCAACTTCATATATCCATTCTTCAACTTTTTCAGCTTCACCCTTACCATCATACATTGAAACCCTCTTTTGAAATCTCTCCAAAGATTTTGTCAATCTTTTCTCGGTCCTAATGGGAATTTTCCGACTTCATCACTTGGTACAAGGGAAGATTGCCCTTGTCCGTGTGTGGGAGTAGCCGGTGGTGGTGTTGGTGTAGTATGTCTCACCTCAGCCGAGCCCGAGCCTGCGTACTTGGTATTTCTACAGAGGTGATGAACTCGGGCTGTTGAAGGTGAGGAAGGAGGTTCCTTAACATCCTTGTCATCATCTCTTCCATATTACTCATGGTTACTCTCTCCATATTGTCTTCTGGAGTGGTTTGAGCTGTCTGCCTTGTGACTCTCTTTGGTGGCATCTGCTCATAAACCAAAATTCTATCAATCCTCTATACAACTATTTCTATCTTAATCTAGACATGGATTATAATCTCTCTTTTGGACATATTTGTACTGCATCATGGACCGGATGAATCGCTTTGATACCAACTGAGACGACCCGGGTTTTTGAAAACATGATTTGTAAAGTATTTTGAAAGGCAGGGCCCTTAAGAGTGTAAAAATTTTTCGCAAAACAAAACAGCGGAAATTCTTTTCTTTAGAACTTGTTTTGAAAACCCAAGTCACCACTTCATACATAACATAAGTACAATTTGTGTACAAAATAAAATTCCATTGAAGGAATATACTTTTATTAAACTCCAGGATCCATCCAGTGGTTCACAGTACAGCCAAATCTAGTACAATACTTGTCCAAATTACATAATCCAAAACTCAAACTCACCATACAATAAAACTCTCAACAAATAAAAATACATGTCTTCAAGGGTATACCTTGAAGATTATTCTCTTCAAGTCTTCTATAGTCTTCAGCTCCTAAGTCTCCTTCTCGATCCGAGATATTGCAACAAGTACAATATCTCAAAGAAGCAATGCTTGGTAGGGGATTCAAGAAACATAATAATTGACAATGTAATTCCAATCCTTCATAATCTCGTTATCCTCAAACATACTCTTTATTTTGTAAGTTATGTATATCTATATACATACATACCCTTCATGGGTAAACCAATTAAATTTGTGAAAATAGTGAAATATCATTCCCAACTAAGCTGATCAATTCTCTTTATTTTGAGAATTTAGTATTACAGCTAATCTCATACTGGGAATTTCCCTTCTTGGGAAACATTGGTAATATACAATTACCTAGCATTTCATTATGCTATAACATAAGGCATTTCACTATGCCTGTTCCCATATGCATCATAGTGCAAAATAATCAGAAAGGTTGCTATGCTGCAGTCTGATCCGTACTAGCGCGCTCGGATAACTGCCCTGTTCACCACTGATACCACGGTGGAAAATATTATGTCACTGCCCGTATGGGGGGGCAAGACTTTCACAGTGGCGGCCTTCCCATAATTGCCACCACCCGACTTTTAGCCTCTCATTGGGCAAGGTATCATCATATCATCAAATTTCAAGGAGCGGGTGGCCAAACCCTCATAACTCCTCTAGCAATAGCATCCCCTAGGCTCATGCCTATTAAAACAAATTCACAAGCCTTCAAGCTTGTATGTAAAATAGATTCCATATATATCAGACCATACGTCTGTTTACTTAGGGCTGAAATATTTTCTAGTTCCCTATTCACTTATAGTTTAGTCCTTAACCATCTTATAGGTGTTTGGTTGGATCATAAGGTTTTCAAGAGATTTACTACAAGTATTATCATTACTCTTGTCAACATAAGATCATGAGTACAATCATGAATATCTCATGTAAATGCATTCATCAAATCCTCCTACCTTTAAGGATTGATCTCTTTTCCCCAATCTTCCATGATCTTGACCGATGTATGTAATCTGTACATCCATACATATTGTCAATATATAAATTATGAACAATCCTATTGATCACTAGATCTGATGTTTAGAATGATCTTTAGATCATTCATATCTAAGTATTTTTCTATCTCTAAGTCTTTGTATGTTCATCTCCTTGATCTTAATCTTTCATAGATCCTTTGATTGACAATCTACTCATGTTGATAAAGATCAAGGTCCTAGATCTTCTATCATCTAGTTCTTCTTTGATCTAAGTTCAGTTCTTGGATCATCCCTATGGAGGATGATCTTGGTTTTCTTCCTTGAATCACCTTTGATCAAGGGTTTGGATTATCTAATCTAATGAACTATAACAAGTATACTACTAAACATTCATACTAAGTACAATATAGTGTTCTTATTCTTATTGTTCTTGATCATCCAAGATCTAATGGATCTTGTTTGATCATCCTTATCTTACTTACTGTTTTTATTAGGGTTAGGTAATTTACTAACCTTTTATGCTCTTATGATTATTATTCAACCAGTTAATGTGCATGGTTGAAGGTAGCTTATTCAAGCCTAAATCTAGATCGCTCCTCTTATTTCCAATTGGCTAAGGCTTACTAGTTGAATGGGTGAACACAAAGTGATTACTTCAATCCTCATGTAAGGAGGCGTTTAGACCTCACAAACGTCAACAGAAGGTAGGAGAAGAGCGAGGCTCTATTAGATAACCCCTTTAACCACTATGTTCATCATTCACTAGAATGACCATAGCTCAACCTTTCATAAGGTTCCTATAAGCATGTTTACCCTAAGTACTCTTTCTAATGGATTTTAATTAAGTCCATGAATATGTATAATGTCATTCATGGGGTTTATTATTCTTTTCCTAATTTGGGCCAAGGATTTGATAATCCTTATATTGTCCTACTAACTATAGCCCTTACTAATTAAGTCCAAGGTACTCCATTCTTATTAGTGTCATGAAACTCTACTTTCTCATTAGAATACATTTTTGATGTTTTATGCTTTTTATCACATAACAAGTAAATCTACTACTAACATTCCACTATAAATGAATTATAAATTTAAAGCATAAAACTACTTAGTTTAACATTCAATGAAAATGAGGCAAGGTACTTAAATTAACTCTAGCACCTTATGATAAGAATGAACACATAAACTCTAAATGTTATACTAGCATGCTTTATAACATAATAACATAAAATGAAACTAATTAGATTTACATTTTTAGAAACCTTTACTTATGATCCAACCATTTGATCTTAGATCTTTGCCTTTGATTAAGGACTTTAGTTATATTTAGAGAATTTTCTCTATTAAGGTCAAAAGATCACATTGATCTATTTTTATCATAATCCATCCATGATTTCCTTGGATTTCATCATATAAACAGTTATTCTTTCCATCCCAAGGATCTGATCACACTTGATCTCATTGATCAAGTGGGTCCCTTTGTATTTTTTTTTTTGGGTTTTTCAATCATAAAGGGTAGATCCCTTAATATATCTCATATATATCCAATTTAAACATAGATATAACTTTATTTCAGTATTAGATCATTATTAAAACATGTTTCTAAGATCTGATCATCTCAGATCTTGAAAATCAATGTAATTGGAAACTTAATTCTTAAATACAGAAAGTTTTTATTGAATAACATGTCATTTTTATTATTCCATAAGAAAATAGAGGTTTTAAGATTTCCATAGCTTCTTTCCGATCTCAATTTGGAGTTCATATGACTCAGAATTGATCCCGAAGTTCACAGTCCTTCCTAGGGCCTAGATTTGATCTCGGGCCCAAGGAAGGAACGGCCCGCATTAGTCGGGCGGAACGGCAGCGGAACGAACCGAGCGGAACGAACCAGGCGTCGTCGGGCGCGTCCGCTGGGACGAAATCCCGACGCGCGCCCGCGGACGTCCACGTACGCGGACGGGACGAGCGGAACGCCCGTCGTCCGCGCGCCCGCAAACCGGCCGCCGCCGGGCGCGTCCGCTCGTCCTTTTGGTGGACGCGCCTTCCGTGCGCTTGAACCGACGCTCCACGCGTATCGCACGCGCCGTTCCGACGGTGCGTCACGTGGGCGTCGTCTGATCTGAGATCGGACAGTCCATTCTCGGGACCGTCCAATCAATCCTCTTGCAATTGAGGGCCCAAAAGGTCTCTCGATTTTGATGAAACTTCTACCCTAGGGGTTTTGGACCCTTCTGATCGATTGGTACAGTCAGATTTCTCATCCGAGTACTCCATCATCCCTAATTAAGGGTTCTGTTGTTTACTTTATTTTTATCTTTTATTATCAAAATTAATTACAAGTAAAATAAAAATTACATAAAACATTACTAAAAATATAGGAAAAGGATTTCCACTTACTTGATTGAGGAGAAAACTTGATTTACATGCCCAATTAAGAAAATACCTTGTTGATGACGATATAGCCTAAAATCCACCTTTCGCAGTAAATACCGTTGTTTGAACCGTTGGATCTTGAAATTCCTTTGGGGGTTTTGTAGAATAGATGTGTTGGGATGTTTTGGACGGTGGAATTTATCAAATTAGATCTAGAACAGAGTGCCTAATTGAATTTAGGTCTCTTGTTCTAATCTAAAAAGAAAAACAAATTGGAAAGAGATTTAGCTCTTGGAAATTTTGGGGTTTTGAGAGGAATTCCAGATCTAATTTTTCAAGGAGATTGAAGATAATTTCGTGGGGATTGTATGAGGATTTTTGGAAGATTTTTGGGGTTGTATTTATAGGCATTTTGGGTCTTTTTTCATGATTATAATATGTATTTTTTAATATAAAATGGCATGAAAGTCTTTAATGCTCCCATACCTAACCCATGACTAGCTGATCTTTGTTGACCCATGTTTCACATGGGCTGCTGATCAAAGTGGTTGTTGGGGACGTGGTGGTCCCCATGTGGGCCCCATGTGGGCCCCACATGGTGTAAAAAGTCCGTTTTGCCCTTTATGCATAAAACTTTGGGTTTTATTCCCATGATCTCGGATTTGAGTGTACTTAGTGGCGTTGGATTCGTATTTCTCAGTACATTCTAAATTTTGATGTTTCATATTTTGATTTTTGGAATATTTTGATTTTTGGGTAAAATTACTATTTTACCCCTTTTGTCCAAAAAATGAAAAACTTAAGGATTTCTCATCCGAATTCGAAATGTGTCGTGCTTACAGTCATTTTGAAGGGTTTGCTAAGTTTAAATTTCAATTTTATATTTGATTATACTTTTATAACAGTATATTTTAAATAACCCTAATATTTCAGCCCAAAATATCTGAAATTCAAACTTTATTGATTTTTCTCAATCAATTTACAAAAATTGGGGTTATTACATAGGGTAGGCCAATAAAATCCACACTACAAAAAAATTTTAGCAGTCTTTCTAGAGCTAAAATGGCCCCGACATGCTGATTACTTAGTTAGGACAGTACTTGAATAAGATGGATCATCCCAAGTAAAATATTTAACCTTGGTTAAAAATCTCTTTTTATATTGTTTAGTAAAATGATTAGCCATTTGTCTTATAATAAGATAATTAATAATATCTCCATACCATGGTAATTGGGAAATATGCAATAACTTTTCATCTGTGTATGAGTCAGTTGTATGCCCTTGATCGCTAATGTGCTCCACCACCAATCTAGATAAATGATCTTCTAGTACATTTTCTAAACCTTTCTTATCCCTAATTTCTAAGTCAAACTCTTATAGCAGTAGTATCCAACAGATCAACCTATGTTTTGCATCCTTTTTAGAAAGGAGGTACTTTAAGGCTGCATGATCCACAGATACTATAACTTTAGACCATAACAAGTAAGATCTAAATTTATCCAAAGCAAATGCTATTACTAAATACTCTTTCTCAATGGTTGAATAGTTGAGTTACGCATCAGTTAGTGTTTTACTAGCATAATATATCACATGGGGAAGTTTATCAATGCACTGCCCCCAAATAGCTCTAATGGCATAATCCGACACGTCACACATTATCTCAAATGGTGAGTTCTAGTTTGGTGGTTGAATAATAGGTGCAGAAGTCAACTTGGCCTTGACTTGCTCAAATGCTTTCTTATAGTTTTCATCAAAGTCAAAAGTGGCCTCCTTTGTAAGTAAATTACATAGGAACTCGGCAATTTTGCCAAAATCCTTGATGAATCATTTGTAAAAGCCAGCATGTCCAAAAAAGGAGCGAATTTCTTTAACCATCCTTTCTGGTGGAAGGTTGGCTATTAAATTCTTTACTGTATCGACTTTTATCCCATTGGGCAATATTATGTGGCCCAATACTATCCCACTCCATACCATAAAATGGCACTTTTCCCAATTTAAGACAAGATTCTTTTCTTGATACCTTATAAGAACTAACTTTAAGTGGTGCAGGAACTCATCAAATGATGACCCAAATATTGAGAAGTCATCCATAAACACCTCGAGAAACAATTCTACCATATCAAAGAAAATGCTCAATATACACTTTGAAATGTAGCTGGAGCGTTACAAAGCTCAAAAGGCATATTTTTGTAGACGACGGTTCCAAATGGGTAGGTGAAGGTGGTCTTCTTCAGATCCTCTAATGTTATAGGAATTTGGTTGTAACTAAAATATCCATCCAGAAAATAGTGATATTTATGCTAGCTAACCTCTCTAGCATTTGGACAATGAAGGGTAAAGGAAAATGATCTTTCCTCGTGACTACGTTCAAATTTTGATAGTCAATACAAACTTTTCACCCGGTGGTCATGTGGGTGGGGACTAACTTGTTGTCCTCATTTTTTACTACCGTAACCCTAAATTTCTTAGGTGCAACCTAAATGGGGTTAACCCAAGTATTATCAAAGATAGGGTATATGACACAAACATCTAAGAGCTTTAGGACTTCATCTTTGACCATGTCCTTCATGTGGTGGTTCAGTCATCTTTGGGTTTCCCTAGAAGGTTTTGCATTTTTTCCGTATATATCCTATGCATGCATACGACCGGACTAATCCATTAAGAACATTTAAAAGCTTACCATCCTATTCTTTATCTAAGTCTGATGTTATTATCACAAGTAAGGTTTCATCTAGGCCTAGGTATGAATATTTCAAGTTGTCAGGCAAGGGTTTTAGGTCCAAGGATGGTGGTTGCTCTATTGAGGGTATGGGACAAATTTAGAGGGTGGGAGTGCTACCACATAAGGACCCCACTTGGAGGTATCCATGATTGGTGTAACATCTAAAACATTGTTTACCTCCTCAATATACTTGTCTGTATCAAATTTTCTATTAAAGTACATGAGACAAGCCACTAGTGGGTCAAAGATGGACAATGGTGAATGAATCTCATTAATTAGACTCTCAATCAAATTGACATGACATGAATCGCCGACGTTTAACTATTGTTCATTGGCATTAAAGACGTTAAGCTTAACCTTCATGTTGCCAAATGATAGTTTCATTACACCATTCCTAAAGTTATTACTAGCATTGGTGGTTATTCTTTGACCAAGACAAATTGGGATGCCTAGCCCATCCAGGGTTGTAGGTCTTAGAATATGGGTTATTGCAAGGTTGGTGATATGCATTCAATGCATTTGCTTGGTCTACAAGATATTCAGGGAATACTTTATTGGATAGACAAGCTGAAGTTAAATGAGCTGGACTAGAACAAGTAGCGCATACCTCTTATGGAGGTTTATGGGATAATGTAGCAGCCATGAAAGATTGCAACATAGTTTCAAGCTTGTCCATTCTTCCACCTAATTTTTCAACGACAAAATTGAGCTTATAGGATAGATCAAGATGCACTCCTATGTCATAGAGACCTCCTTTCTTAGTGGGTTGGTTAGTTCCTTCTCTTCTATTTGAATAATCCCATTGCTAAGACTTATCAACCACTATCTAAAAGAATTACCATGCCTCACTTTCATCCTTTAACATGAGGGTCCCTCCACTTGCTGCATCTATCATTTGTCTATTTTGAGGTGTCAATGCCTCATAGAAATATTGAACCTACTGCCATTTATCAAATCCATAATGAGGTCATTTTAGAAGCAGTTCATTCCACCATTCCCAACATTCTTAATATTGCTCATCATCCCTGACAACTTGAAATATTCATACCTAGGCCTAGATGAACAGGGAAGAACCTGGTCAAAAAATTCTTAGACAATTGGTCCCATGTATGTATTGAAACTACCTCCAAGGAATTAAGCCATGACTTGGCTTTATCCTTAAGTGAGAGCGAGAAGAGCCTAAGCCTAATAAAATCATATGAAAGTTTCAAAACCTAAATGTGGCACAAATATCTCTCAACCATAAAAAGTAGGGAGTAATTGAATGGCTCTTGACTCTAATTAGTAGTCGTCGGCATTTGTACAAGGTAAACCTATGCAGGATCCGGTATTTAGTTGTAGAGGCACATAGAAATCTCTAATTTTTTTGTGCTCAATCCCTGCTGGTGGTTCCTCCATGGGGAAAAGAACTAGGTTTCTTTCGCCTTGTCGTTGGATGCATTGAATCTCTGACTCTAACTCTACGTGATGCACAAACTAACAGGCACAATCAAATAATTCATAGGCTAATAAGCAGCAATATTTTGATTTTATTGAATTTGTGTAGGGACAATGCTTTTAAATTAGCTTAATCTGGCACTCCTCTCCTTTAGATTTGACTATTGCTTACCAGTTAGGTTCTACGCAAGGTGGTTAATACAATCCTCATGTAAGGAGGTGTTTATACCTCAACAAATGCCAATAGAAGGCATCAAAAACTTGTTGTTTAACGATAAGTGCACGGGCTACTGTAGTATAGCATATGCAAGTACAAGTCGATCCCATAGGGACTCGCTCTAAAAAGTGAGAATTAAAATAAAATTTAATTTCCAAAAATTAGAAATAAATAACAAAAAATTACTAGAAATGGTATAAAGGTTTAGAACTATTCAACTGCCAAACTTTACAAAATTTTCAGTTCAAAAAGAAAGAAAATCAAACTAAATAACATGAAGAATTACTTCCCTAGCTTAAACACTATTAATTTCTTCAAATCTAATCTTCTGGAAGATGATCAGCCTTCATTAATGCCTTCAGAGTATCCTTGATTAAAGATCTAACGATTGGATTTTTTAGATTCCCAAAAATCTTGCAGATCTGGAATAAATATGGATTTTGGGCTTTGGACGGTCTAGATCACTTTTTGGATTTTAGATTAAAGATGTAATTTATGTTCAAGGACATCTTAAGAATGAAATATGAAATTTAATTTAAAATCTGAAAAGAAACAGAGGAGAAATTTAGAAATCTTAATGGTTAAGGCTAACCCATTGATTAGGTTAAGCCTTAATTAATCACTTCAGATTAGGAAATTCTTGGATAAGTAGAACATACATAAAACAAAACTAGAATGGAAACAAGGACATATAGGGAATTAAAAAGAGGACACAGATGGAATTTTAATTAATTACAATTGGTAAAATTGGAATTAAAGCAAAAATCTGATTAAAACAAGAGAGGAAAGAGGGAAACCCAATGGAGGTGGGAAAGGAAGCTGGATGAGCTGGCCGGTGATGGAGAAGGGAACAAGGGACTTGGTTGGAGGAGAAGAGGAAGCCAGTGACGGACTAAGCAGATGTCACCGGTTCTGCTCGCAACGTCGTCTGGCAGTGCTGGTGTGGTGAATGAGAGGAGAATGACAAAGGGACTGATGGGTTGGCTGGATGTGAATAGAGGAGAAGCGTAGTGCTGGGTTGGCTACTCGCTAGTGAAGCAGAGAGAGGGAGATAAAGGGGTTGTTGGCTAGTCCTAAGCAAAACATGCAGAAAATTATTTTACAAAAACTGGTACAAGGTGACACATTCATAGGTACTCACGATTGCATTTAGCATATGCAACAAACCCTTGAACCACTAGGTTACCCCTAGTGGACGAGTAATGCCTCGTGAATGTTTGCAATGAATATACCCACAAAATTCAATAAGGTTGAATCCCCTACTTTATCTCAGAGAATACTCATTCATTAGCAATCTACTAGTTTTTTACAATTTAATACGTAAGATTTAACAATTTTACACATCTTACACATATTAAAGATATTTTATTTGAGCTATTTCTCAGATGGCATGTGAGTACAACCACATAAATCTTGATTTCTAACTCGATATACTTAAATTCCATTGGAAATATGTCTTGACCTCAAATCCTCACAGGTATACACTCAAATAGAGGTTTGAACATATTTTTCTCATTATGTGACTGAATTCATCAAGCTAATGGTTCACATAAATGTTTTGAATGCTCATGAGACAAAGAAAAGTGATCCCTACGAGTGGATGTCATTATCAAGAATATTAGGGGTCTTTTACTTTAATTCCTTCTTTTTATCTCCTCTTTCGGGCTATGTTCCACCTAAGATCAATAGGTCTTTAACTAGAATGAAATGTAGGCTTAGGACAGGTTCAAAAAAGAAGGTATAAGGATTTCAAATGTTCAAAATTGAGTGCAGGTCTTCAATGAATATCTGTTAGGATAACTTGTCTTTTGGGTTTGTACTTGAAGTGAATATCTCTTTCATATTTTTGTCTTTATCTTTCAATTTCTTTTCTTTTCTTTCTTTTTTTTTGCTTCTTTGGAAGAAAGACACTTAAATTTTCTCACTTCTTTGACTTTTTATCCTATTTTTAAACATTTTCTACTAACTCTACTCATTTTGACAATGGGTAATGAATATTTATTTTACTAGCTTGTTTCGAGTTAAGGTGAGTGGGATTAAGAACAAAAGCCTTTAATAATAGGCCCAAAGGGCTAACTAGTGGTGTGATATACTAGGTAGTCTTTATATCTCTAGATTGAGCAAGGATGGCCTATATCATTTCCTAGGTTTCCTAAAGCTTATCAAATTCAATAAATTTTGTTGAAATAAAGCTATTACTCCTATTTTTTCTTGATGTTTAACAAAAACAAGGATAATAGGATCATACTAATTTTATATTCGCTGAAGAAATTGTGTAATTACTTATAAGTCTCTGAAAGAAGATAGTCTTTAAATCTCACTAGGTTATAAGTCTCCACTGATTTTCCTCAAGGTCTCTAAGTTATACCTCTCTATTAATCTTGACTATGTGCTATGTGTAATTGGTTTTCGAGAATTAACTTTCATAAAATGCTTCAACATATTGATATTATACAAAACTAATCATATGCATTCTTATTAAGAAGTGAAAACTATGGAATTACTAAATTCTTAACATACAGCTTCTCATCACAAGAAGGGAACTCTTACCTTAATTTTTTTTAATTTTTTTCAAAAGAATCAAGAAAAGTCAGGAAAATTCCAAATTCCTATATGCATCTACACCCCCAACCTAAATGAACATTGTCCTCAATGTCGCAAAACATAAGATCCTATATGGAAATTGGAAGGATGTAGAAGATTGAGATTTGAAAAACATCAAGGTTGCCTCCTAAGAAGTATTAAGTTTTACGTCTTCAGCCAAACATGGCCTAACCTAACTTTCTAAACTTAGAGCTAACTGGGTCAACTTATTTGTCCTAATCCTAGCCCTAAGATGAAATGGTGATTTATGACGCCACTTTAGAATCTCGTAGTAATCTATATATTTCCTCCACCCTAAAATTTTTGGTGGTGCTAACATTAAAACAATGAAGATCACCACGATTTTTACATGTGGGAATCATATTGGTGATCCCCCATCTTCAAAATATCACGGTAATCAATATAATTCCTCTACCTTGAAAATTGAGGTGATGGTAACACAATGACTTCATGTACTACCATGTATTTTGTTAGACCATTTGGATAAGGTTTCTTCTTGAACTAGGGCAATAAGCTAACTTTTCCCTTTCCTAAAGGGTTCTTCTTGTACTATTTGAGATGAGGATAAGGTTTGGTTTAAACCTTGATTATTTTCTAATGTGTACCCTAGAGTTGGTTGATGTAGGCTAGTGCATCAATGGAATCTTTCTCTTCCTATTCTTGTAACACATGCAAGATTTTAGATGGACCTAAATTAGTATCTAATTATTGCTCAAATAAGGTTTGTAGGTCCCAATCAGGTACATCTTCTACATTACAAGTCTCAATTGGAATATCAAGCTCTATAGGGGAGTTCTACTCTAGTTTGCCATTAAGAAGTGTCCATCAAAGGCACAGTATCCAATAACTAATTCACCTTCTCAATAGGTGTGTCTTTATCAAAGTCATAAAAATGAGTGGGAGGTTTTGGATTAGATGTTTTTGAAGCTTTATTTTCTTCATCAATGGAAGTGGCTTCATCATAATCATAAGGAGCAAGACATGGTTGGAGTAGATCTGAGTTGGAGGTTTCTAAGGATCGTTGTGGACTTTGTGGCTCAGAAGGATCATAAGAAATTTTCATCCTAATCAGTGATAAATGGCTCTTCATTATCTCCAATTTGCTTTAGCTCCTTAGTCCTTTTTATAATTATAGCAATGTTTCTATTAGTATTTTCCCACATTGGTTTCATTTTCTTTACCCATTTCTCCATCTTTTGTTCATTTCCTTTTGGCTAGCAGTTATGACTTATTCTATTCTTTCAAAAAATTACTGCTCTTCTAATGGTGGTTCTTCATGTTGTAAGGGAAATGACTCATAGGGTTCGTATTGTTGTGGCATTGGGGTACTGAAAAAGAACTGAGTAGGTTGAACACATGATGGTTGACCCTCATATTTTAAATAATCATGGTAGTGTTGATGAAGGTGGGACCAATGTGGTTCTTCCCGATATTGGTAATCCTGAGACCATAGTTGTTCATGATGCTTAGCCCATCATTTGTACTTTTAGTAATTTGTTTCAGGATAATACTTGATAGGGTTTATGAATGCATTAGGTGCATCCACTAGCTCTTGATAGTATTCATTGTATGTGGAGCTTGATAGGGGCCGTGAAGGATGGAGTAGGGATGCTTAAAATAGGTATAGTCATTATGGTATTGAAGTTTTTGGCATCATTGCCAAGGACCAGTAATGGAGTTTTTATAAAATTTAATTAAAAATCCAAAAAAAATTTAAAAATGTTGAAAATAAAAAATTTAGAAAATTAAAAAAAAATTTAGGAAATACATACTTTTAGTATTTTAGGGATTTTTAGGTTTATTTTTTAATTTTTTAATGCATAATCACCTTATTTCTTGAATTTGATACTTATGTCTATCTTTCTTTGAGTGCCCTTACCAATTAATTTCCACTCCCCATGTACTTTGATCAGTATATATATATATATATATTACCTTACAATGTTAAACATGACTTAAGAATGCAATTAAAAGCAATAAACTAATACAAACCCTAAAATGGAACAATTATAAAATATGCTTTATGTATGCAATTATACTACCAACCAATGCAAAATTACTCTAAATACAAATCCTAATCTAGAAATTAAAAGGAGTGAGGGATACGTATAGTGGGGTTTCTGATGAAGATCAAGTGTGGGCCACCATATCCCACACTTGTCCTGTATTATACAACCCTTTTAAAATTGAAATGGAAATTGCAAATTACAAAGGGGGCTCACTCCAAGATTCACTAAAAATAAAAGAAAATTCTTAATCTAGGAAAGTAGGAAAATTTTTATTTTGATGAAAATCCACTTGCCAATTTCCTAAAAAAGAAAGATAGAAGTAAGTACCAAATTCAGGAAACAAGGTGATTGTGCACTAAAAAAAATAGAAAAATACACTAAAAATGACTAAACTACTAAAAGTATGCAATTGCTTAAAAAATATTATATTTTTCTAATTTTTTATTTTTAAATTCTTTTAGATTTTTTAATATTTTTTGAATTTTTAATTAAATTTTATGAAAACTCCATTGTCATTCAGTCCCTCAAGGACACTCTTTAAAAATTGAGAATTTAAATAAAATTTAATTTCCAAAAATTAGAAATAAATAACAATAAATTATTTAAAATAGAATAAAGATTTGGATCTATTCAACTGCCAAAAGTTACAAAATTTATAGTTCAAAAAGAAAGAAAATAAAGCAAATAACATGAAAAATCTACTTTCCTAGCTTAATCACTGTCAATTTCTCCAAATCTAATCATATTGGAGTTGATTAGCCTCATCAATGTCTTCAAAACATCCTTGATTAAAGATCTACAAAGTTAGATTTGTCAGATTCCTCAAAATTGTAAAGATCTGGAGTAAATGGTGATTTTGGGGTTAGTATGGTCTATATCACTTTATGGATTTCAATTAAAGATCAAAGACATTAATTAAGTTCAGGGATGTCCTCAAAATGAAATATAAAAGTTAATTAAAAATCAGAGAAGAAATATAGGAGAAATTGAGAGTTCTTGGTTGTTTAAGGTTAACCCATTGATTAGGTTAAGCCTTAACTGATCTGGCTCGGATTGGGAAATTCTTGGATAATAGAATGAAGATAAAACAAAATTGGGATAGAACAGGGAGAACATAAGAAGTTAAAAAGAGGACAGAAATGGAATTTTAATTAAGTACAATGGTCGGAATTGTAATTAATAAAAAAATTCAGATTAAAAATAGAAAAAGAAACTGGGAACCCGATGGAGGAGGAGAAGCTGGTGGAGAAGGAGAAGGGAAGAGGAGGAGAGGGAAGAAGAGGAGGGGGGAAAGGGAAAATAGGGAAACATGTGTCTGGTTTTCTTCTCCAAGTTGGCCGGTGCTGGTGGCATCTGGCCTTGCTAGTGGTGAGAGAAAATAGAGCAAAGGAAGGAGAACACCGGTGCTGAGTGGTGAAGCTAGGTAATCCAATGAGGGCAGACGAAAAAGGCTGGTTGCAGTGTTGCTTAAAATGGAGAAACAGAGTAGGATGTAGGGCCAAATGCCAGTGATTAGAGAACCCGAAGCTAGGTTTGTTAGGCCAATGCTGGCTTAGGTAGATGGGAAGAGGTGCAGTGGAGCATGAGTAGCACAGAGAGGAGACTAGGCAACTGGAGTAGGGCCGGTTCCAGTCTGGATAGTGGAGCTAGTGCTGGACTAGTGACGCAAGGTGAGGGAACCGACGACCAGCGGGTGAGGTAGAGAAGAGAGGGGTTGATGCATGGTGTGTTGGGGAGGCGAAGTAGAGAGTGCTATGCTGGTGCGGCTAGGAAGAGGAGCAGAGCAGAGGGGATGGGATGGGATGGTGCACTGTGAAAGGGAGAGACCGATTGAGGTGGTGGATGAGGGACATGATGTAGAGAGGGTAGAGAGAACTAGGGAGCGATAGAAAGAAGATGGCTAGAGGGTGAGAAATGGAGAGCCAAGAAAGAGAAGGAAGAAGAGAGTGGGGGTGTGGTGTGGTGAGGAGATTTGGTTTCCTACTGGAAACAGAGGGAGAGAATAGAGAGGGATAATGAGAAGAGAGGGAGAGTGCGGTGAAGGTAGGTTGTGCGGACAAATCAAAGAAGAGTTGCGTAAATCGAGAGAGAGAGAGAGAGAGAGAGAGAGAGAGAGAGAGAGAGAGAGAGAGAGAGAGAGAGAGAGAGAGAGAGAGAGAGAGAGAGAGAGAGAGAGAGAGAGAGAGAGAGAGAGAGAGAGAGAGAGAGGAATCTTCCTCTTATATAAATTTACCTTCTTTCCAAATCCAAATCCATGTCGCCACTATGGTTAAGACTTTCCAACATGAGATTCCTTCCATTTTGCACCTTCTCATTCCCATGTTATTTCCCTTTTGATAAAATATTCTCCATGATTCTCAATTGAGATCAATTTTCCTTTAGGAAACTATCCTATTCATCTTTGTGAGTGATCTAGTCCATCCAATTCTCTTTAGGATAATTTACACTGTTGAAATTCAATTTCATCCATCCATGCCTCTTATGGTTAATCTATAAAACAAAAGACCAAATTAGAGTCATCGAAATTGTACATTTAGCATCTGATAAGCTCTAATAATCAATTGACCATTGATTTTGACAAATTAATGATTTGATAATCAATTAGAGCTATAACCAAAATCAAGCTAAAAATTTACAAATTTGAACAATTAGAAGATTTAATTGAATGCTAAATTAGGGGTATTTTGATCGAAATTGAACACTTAACAGAGGCATCTTTTTCCAAGAGGAATGCCATTTGATTTTTGATATATAATTGGAGGAAACTTCATGGAATGTTAAGATCTTCACTGTCCCATCTCCACCACTCAAGGAAGACGGACAATTATCCAACCATCCATTTATAGCAGCCCATCTAACCTTTCCCAATTCCATGAGATCTTATCTTATCTCTTTCCATTCCCCTTTATTCCCTTCATCCATCCATTCCTATCCGTCCCCATCACTTTCTTTTCTTCTTATCCTATCTTTCCTTCCCATACTCACCAATCTTCCATATTAAAATTCCCTTTCTAATCCCCCTTAATTTTCAATGCAATTTTCCTTCCTACCATGCATTCCACACTCCCCTCTTTCCATTCTCTCTTATTTCGTTCCATGCTTCCTTTCATCTCAACAATTCTTCACTCTCTTCTCCTCTTGATCTTAGCCATCCATTCCCTAGGACTTACACTCTATAAATCTATAGATAAAGGTGAGGAGACCTAAAGAAGGATCTCTTACCTTCCATAGAACCTAAAGTCAAAATCTATAGCAACAGAGGGAGAAAGAACACTTACCCTCTCTCCCTTAGAGCCACACTCCACATCCCTAGAGAAGAGGTAAGAGTCTCAACCTACACTCATTCATCCCTTCTTCTCCCATCTCCTCTTTCTTTTCTCCTTGTGTATCCTTCTTTTTCTTACACTCAACCCCCTTTATCATCTCACCTACATGCCTTTTTCCACTTCTAAGCCACACACCACCCCCCTGGCCTTTGCACACAACCTCAACCACCTTCCTTCATAAAAGTGGATCCGTTATGGTTTGAGGTTTTCTTTTGGAATGTGGCATGTTGAGTGATTCTTGTTTACTTGTCAGCTATGAATCATGTCCCTAAATAAGTAAAAGAAATAGAATTGATGATGTTAGTTTGTTTGTCATATAGTGTATTTTGAGTTGAAAATATGTGTACAAGCTTCTGTTAAGTGACGCAACAAGAGAGACCTACAGCGGAAGTTCAAGCCCAGAAACAAGAAGTGGACATGTAAAGTTCTCGTTGAGTGACACAGCGAAGAAGTCGTACTGTAGAAACTCCAAGATTTGAGGGAGTTTTCATTATTTTCTTTGCATTATTCTATTCATTTCCTTATGTACTCAATTCCATTGTAAGAAAATTCCGTTAATGGAAGTAGTTTTTTTATTCATATACTTAATTAGTTTGCTTTTAGTATCTTATTTCCTTGGTTTATTTTATTATTATTAGTTCTTGAAGTTATTTTTTTCTTTAATCATTGGATAGGTTAAAGTAGATTAGCTTAGGTGTTAATTGAACCCCATTAATTTATAGTCTATATGGATCAACCCCTATTTGCTAAGTCTATGATACAATAGACACTTGCACTTGCATAACTATAAATTTAAGACACAATGCATCACCAATTAGACCACATTACATTTCATATTAGATTGTTTCAATTTCATGATTGGATGGGTTTCATATTTGAACTTTGAAGTTACTATTGCCCATGGTTATATGGTTTTATGATCATCGTCAATCGATGAAAATATACTATTCTATTGTCATAAAATAAATACTATCAATGCCACTCCATAATCTCTAGAGTTTACAACTTTATACCCATATTTGTACTATTATGCAAGCTTTGAATCATATGTTTTTCTGTGTTTCTTTCCAATTCAAAAACTGGAAAGCATAAGATGATGTTAAAATTCTTAAAGTAGAGTACTACTTTTAAAGTTGGTTTCAGAAAATGACTTTAACAATACACATTTTTAAAGTCATTCAAGAAAAATGACTTTAAAAGTATATATTTTTAAAGTCATTTTTCCAAAAAAAACTTTTAAAACTGGGTCATGTTTAAAGTTCTTTTCTTTTTTCTTTTTTTTTCTGGAAACAACTTCTGAAATCTTTTCTCATGAAAAAACTTACTTTAATTAGGGGATTTTGAAGTTGTTTTTAGGAAACCACTTTAAAAACATGGACTTTAGAAGTTGTTTATGAAAGATGACCTTAAAAATCTATGATTTTAAAGTTATTTTCTGAAAAATGACTTCTAAAATCCTAGTTTTTAAAACCATTTCTAGGAAATGACTTCAAAAGGCCATACTTTTGAAGTCATTTTTTAGAAAATAGCTTTGAAAATTATTCTTGGGAAAATAAAGTTCAGCGTTAGACTAAAGAAATCGTTCTTTTACAAACTAACTTCTTAAGTATGATTTTTAAAGTCATTTTTTGTTAATGACTTGGGAATATTTTATGAAATCGATGGCCAAAAAATTGACTTCTTTATTCAAACTTTAAGAGGATAAAGTTTAGCAATGTTAATAAATTGTGTAACAATTTCTCTAACTTCAACTTCAGTTAGAATTTCATTTATAGTTGTATCGCTTGCTTTGGGCTATGACACTACTCAAATTGACACCTAGGATTTGAAGTAGTCATTTTTGAAATAAGCTATATTATTGTACATATTTTGAAAATAGTTTTCAAAGGGAAAAATAGTTTCCAAGGACATCCAATTTATTTATAAATAATTTCTAAATATTATTTCTAAAAACTCGTGATGATCCAGGTTTTTGTAACGCATTTTGTAATACATTTTCAAAGGCATGGCCCTTATAGTAAAAAAAATTCGCAAAACAAAGCAGTAAAAATTCTTTTCTTTAGAACTTGTTTTGAAAAACTAAGGTCAACACTTCATACATAACATAAGTAGAATTTTTGTGCAAGATAAAATTTCATTGAAGGAATATATTTTTATTAAATTCCAAAATCCTTTCAGTGGTTCACAGTACAACCCAAATCCATTACAATACTTTTCCAAATTACATAATCCAAAACTCAAAGCTCACCATACAATGAAACTCTCATTACAATATAATACTCTCAAACAAAACAAAATACATGTCTTCAAGGGGTATACCCTGATGATTATTCTCTTCAAGTCTTCTATAGTCTTGAGCTCCCAACTCTCCTTCTCTATATCTAAGATATTGTAAACATTGAAACATTTACAATATCTCAGCAAGCTATGCTTGGGAGGGGATTCAAGATGCATAATAATTTGACAGTATAATTCTAATACTTTATAATCTCGTAATTCATAAACATACTCATGTATCTAACTCTGTACTTTGTAATATATGTACATTCGTATACATACCTACTGTACATGGATAAATCCATCAAATTTATAAAAGTAGTCAATTATCATTCCCAACTAAGCTAATCAATTCTTTCTCCTATGAGAAATCAGTATTTTCAGCTTAGTCCTATACTGGGAATTTTCCTTCTTGGGAAATACTGGTAATATGCAATTACCTAACATTTCATCATGCCAAAACATAAGGTATTTCACTATGCCTATCTCATATGCATCAAAGTGCAAAATAATCAATGGACTACCATGTTGCAGTTTGATCCATACTAGTGCGCTCAGATAACTACCCTATTCACCATTGATACCACGAAGGAAAATATTGTGTCACCGCTCATACGGGGAGACAAGACTTTCATAGTGGTGGCCTTCCCATACTTGCCCCACTCGACTTTTAGCCTCTCATAGGGGAAGGTATCTTCAAATCATCAAATTTTGGGAAGCAAGTGGCCAAACCCTCATAACTCCCCTAGCATAGCATCCCCAAGCTCATGCCTGTTTAAAACAAAACCACAAGCCTCCATGCTTGTATGTAAAATAGGTTTCATACGTATCAGACAACCTGTTTGTTTACTTAGGGCTGGAATATGTTCTAGTTTCATATTCACTTAGAGTCTAGTCCTCAATTCTAACTTAATCATTTCATATGTGTTTGGTTGAATCATAAGGGTTTCAGGAGATTTAATACAAGTATTAACATTACACTTGTCAACATAAGTTCATGTGTTCAACATGTACATCCCATGTAGATGCATTCATAAAATCCTCTTACCTTCAAGTAGTGATCCATCTCTTCGGATCCTCCATGATCCTGACTAACGTATGTAATCTGTAAATCCATACATATTGTCAATATTTATACAATCTAAATAATTCTATATTTTTTATCCTATCTATATTCTTTTTTTTAATATTGTCCTTTAATTAAAGGATTTAGATCTTGTGTCGTATCATGATCTATCTTCCTTAGATAGTGTTTATCATGTTGATTAATAAATTAATGGTTAGAATGATCTTCTAATCTTTCAGATCTAAGTATTTTCTATTCTAAGTCTTTATGTATTCCTTTCTTTGATCTTGATCTTTCATAGATCCTTTGATCAACAATTTATACTTGTTGATCAAGATCAAGATCTTAGATCTTCCATCATCTAGTCCTTCTTTAATCTAAGTTTAGTTGTTTGATCTTCCCTAAGGAGGATGATCTTGGTTCTCTTCCTTGAATCATAATTGATCAAGGGTTCAGATCTTCTATTTTATCTAAGTTGCAAGCAATATATATTATCATCAAGAAGTATTTATTTCTTTTTATTGTTCTTGATCATTCAAGATCCAATGGATCTTATTTGATTATCCTTATCTTCCTTACAATTTTTATTAAGGAATTCACTCTTATTTGTGTCATGAAACTCTACTTTCTCATTAGATTCTATTTTTGGTGTTTTATGCTCTTTATCTCATAACTACTTTAACAATTAAATCTATTAGTAAAATTTAACCATAAGTGAATTATAACTTTAAAGCATAATACTAAATAATTGAACAACCTAATGATAATGGTACAAGGTACTTAAGATTATACTAGCATGATTTCTAACTAATGTAATTTATCTAATAAACTCAAATTAAACTATCATGGACCTAAGGTACCATCTCATACCATAGTCTAATCTAACATGAAATCCTAGCATGGCCCTAAGTTATAATGACATAAAATCATACCAACATGGCCCTAAGTTACAATTCATCATTCATGAATAATTTTATGGACATTTGAAATGAAGTTATACTAAAATAATCTATCATGGATCCTATATTCATGAAATAAATCAAATGAAATCAGTGCATAACTTAAGCTAACCCATTTCTCATTATTAAAGCTTTTACTTATGATCCAACTATTAGATCTTAGGTCTTTTTCTTTTAATCAAGGGTTTTAATTAATTTTAGGGATTTTACTCTATTAAGGTCCAAGATCATATCCCTTTATTTTTTATCATATTCAATCCATGATTTCAATGGATTCCATCATAATATCATTCATTCAATCTATTCCAACAAGATCAAGTCGGTCCCTTTGTATTTTTAAGGTTTTTCTACCATAAAGCGTAGATCCCTCAATTTATCTTAGATCTGTCCAAATAAATCATGAATATCACTTGATTTCAACATTATATCATCAGTAAATCAGATCCCCAAGATCTGATCATCTCAGATCTTAAAGACCATGAAAATTAGAAATTTAATTCTTAAAAATAGAAAGTTTATTGAATGCTTTTATCAATATTAAGGTTTCAAAGAAAATAGACATTATAAGATTTCCATAGCTTCTTTCCGATCTCAATTTGGAGTTTAGATGACTCCACAATTGAGCTGTGAAGTTCATAGTCATTCCTAATGTTTAGATTTGATCTGGGCCCAACGGAATGGACAGCCCATATTGATTGGGCAGAGCGGTCACCCTGTGCCCGTCACTAGGACACACACGTAATGTGTTCCCCCGTGACCTGTGCTATTGCGCAGTCATCCCGTCAGGACAACGTCGCATGTGGCACACGTGTGGAGATGCTCCTGCAAGGTGTGTCTTCGTACAGCATTTCACAGCATGTCCCAGGAGCTGATCCGATTTGAGAGATTGGATAGTTCGTTTTGGACTGTCTAATCGATTCCTTTACAATTAAGGGCTCAAAACTTAATAAAAATTCTTAAAATTTCTCCCCTAGGGGTTTTGGACCCTTCTGGATCAATTGGATGGCTCTGATTTTTCATTTGAGTGCTCCATCATCTAGAATTGAAGGGTTCTAGTCCTTACTTTATTTTTATAAATTTTAACCCAAAACTAATTACAGAAAAATAAAAATTACATAAAACAACATAAAATAAGTATAAGAAGTGGTTTCACCTACTGATTGGAGAAAAAATGTAGATTTGAAGCTCAAATTGAAATAAATACCCTTTGATGATAAGATAGCCCGATAGTCCCTTGTTTTGTATTTTTTGTTGATTGCACCATTGGATCTTGAAATTGATTTAGGTGTTTTGTAGATAAGGTATCTAGGATTGTATGGACGGTGGGATTTGTTAGATTCAACTTGGAATAGATTGCCTAATTGAATTTAGGTCTCTTGTTCCAATTAGAGAGAGGTGAGAGAAAGTGCAAGAAGGGAGATTTTTGGGAGTTTTGGAATTTCGGAAAGGAAACTAGATCTAGTTTTTCAGAGTTGATTTTGTGGGAATTTTAATGAACATTTTTGGAGGATTCTTGGAGTGGTATTTATAGGTGTTTTGCATTTTTCATAATTACTTGTAATAATTATGTTTTAATACTTTTAAATATTAAATTAACATTGGATCCTCCACTACCACCTCCTTCTCCACTAGCAGCTAGTCATAGTTTGACACTCATTGCATGTTTTCTGGTCATTGGATTCTTTTGTGGGCCCCATGGGGTGTGAAAGGACAATTTTGCCCTTTTATGGAGAACCATTTTATTCTCCCAAACTTGGAATTGAGCATATTTAGTGGCATTGGAATCATATTTCAATTACATTCTAAATATTGATGTCTTAGATCTCAAATATGTGTAAAATTACCATTTTACCCTTTTATTCATAAAAATGAAGAAAATTAGGGATTTTTCATTTTAACTCAAAATTGAACGTACTTAGTGTCATTTCGATTGGTTTTTAGAGTAAATTCATAATTTCTAAGTTTTAAATCATATTTTAATCTCTATGAAAAGAGAATTTCCAATAACCTAATATTCCAATCCTAAATTTCTAAAACTCAAACTTTATTGATTTTCTCAATCAATTTACAAAAATTGTAGTTATTACAAACTCAGGTCTTCAAGTCCCCATGCACTTGCATAAGTGGCATTTTTTGACATGTTAGATAAAGTCCACCACTAGGGTGGTCCAATAATGCCTCATTCTTAGCACGTTCTACCATTGCATGGTTGTTCATGTATGGCCCACATGCAATGCCATATACCTTAGTCATGACTTTTTAGCTTCCTCCTTGACTATGAGCTAGAGTAATAGATCACTAGAACCCTCCATAAATAATTCTTCCCGATGACTTCATTCCATCATTGGTCTGCCTCATCAACAAAAGGGCAGCCTCAATGCAGGAAGCTCCTGTGTATGCATGGTCTAGGAAAGGGGCGGACCACGAGGGTCTATCATTGATCCACCTCATAACTGTGGTTAGGAAATATTTGAAATTCTAGGAACCTTTTAATATCATCATGCTGCGGCAACTTCTTTATCTATTCTTGCTCCATTTATGCGCAATGTGTTAATCTTTCCTACATGTAGATTAAGATTTCCATGGCTAGCATTCCCTTAGCGATAGTTATGTGTGATGAAAGAGTGGCCAAAGCATTTACAAATCTATTTCAATCTCTTGATACATGGCCTTCCTCGTTGGCTACTCCATCAAAGAAAATGATGCACCAATCATTAGGTCAATTTTTTCGAATCTTGAGGCTCCTTGATATTTTGTAAATTTTCATTAGGGAAATCATCTTTGATGGATTTCAAACCCGCCTAGTGGATATTCATCTAGATGATCTTCCAATGTGCTACTCCTAGTGGGTACATACATGATATCTAATTCAAATAGCAAGAGTTGCCACTAGGTGATCCAACCAATGAGGACTAATTTTTCAAAAAAGTACTTCAATGGGTCCATTTAGGCCACGAGCCAGATTTGATGGGATAGGATGTAATAACATAAGTTTTATGCTACCCATAATAAGCTGAAATAAGTCTTCTTCAAAAATGTATACCACTGAACATTTTATTGTTGTAATGATAGTCTAATCATTCATCATGGTCTCATCGTATTAAGCTACTAAGGAACACATGGGCATGGTGGAATAATACATGAGCACTGCTTGCCTCCGCTATCGTTGACATGGAAACCACCAGGTTAGTAGGCACTTCTTGATCTTGTTGAAAGTCTCATCACATTCTTTGTTATATTCATCTTGACTTTCTTCTTTAGAAGCTCAAAAAGCAAGGTGCAAATGGGGATGAGATTTTGGATGTGCTGATGTATTAAATTCATCCAAGGAAGCCTCCAACCTCTTTCTTGTTTCTTGTGGTGGAAATTCCATTATGCTCTTATTTTAGAGGGATCGATTTCAATCCCACAATTTGAATATATGGACCCAAGCAACATTTTGGTGGGTGTGACATTTACACATTTGGCCAAATGTAAGGCATAGTCGATATTTCCTCAAGAGGTCAAAGAGTCTTTGGAGGTCTTGGAGATGATTCTCCTTCCGAATATATTAGGCCACCATGTCATCAACTTATACTTTACTTCTTTAAGGATCATCTTGTGTAAAACCATCACCATGGCTTGTTGGTAAGTCATCCAGCATTTATGAAGCTGAATGACATGACTCAGTAGCAAAAAATTCCTCATAGAGTTTTGAACTATGTCTTCTCTCTATCACTTGAATCTCTCCCTCAATAAAACCAAAATTATGTTATTAACAATTGTGGTTGGTGGTGTGTGATTGTAGAAAAATACTTTGATCTCAACCATTGAGAAATTCTCCATTTTTGAAGTTGAGTTTTGCAAATGTTTTTAAAGAAAACCCTTTTCAAAAACTTGCTTTTTAAGATTTTCAAATGAAAAGGAATGCACAAAACCCCATATATTACTAAGGCTAATGATTGGAACACTAGGGAGCTTAAGTCACCACTACAATTGGGACTTTCAAAGGTGGCAAAAAGAAGACGATTTCTACACAACCATCTTTGAAAATACATTTAAGAAGATGGTTAGTGAAAACCATCTTTAAAAGTCATTGGCAGGAGTGAAAAATGTGTCATGAGAAAGGTTAAGAAAACTATTGGACAAACCCATATTTAAAAAGGTTGTTTTTAAAGATGGTTTTGATTAACTGACTCTAAAAATCCATTAGAAGGAATGAAAAATGTTTTAGAGGAGAGCTTAAGAAGACAGTTGGAGAAAACCATATTTAAAGATTGTTTTCAAAGACGATATTATAGAACTGACTTTAAAAACCTAAACTTGCTTATAAAACACAATGTTACCACTTCTTTTTTACGTGTCTCATCTAGTGAACCAATTAATGGAATGAAGACATTCTCCTTTGATTCCTTTATCTCTCTCTATGCTCTTGCCCACTTGCTATTTAGTTACTTGATTTGGACCATTGTGGCTAGAAAAATATGGTAAGAACTCCATTTCTATCTCATTTTTGTAGTTAATTTTATGAGGATTATTTTTCTTGGAAGAGGTTTCATGATTGAAAATGTTGGGGTTAAGATTGAGAGATTTAATATTTTGCTACTTGATTTGCTACTAATTGAAATGTTTTGCCTATGCAGGAAAAATGGAACTAAAGAATATTGAGAACTATTTAACTAAGTAGCCCTCATCAGAGAAAGGGCAAAGGGTGAACAAAAATGGAAAGGATTAATAACCATGGTGCATGGCATGAATATGTACAAGGACACTTATCTCTTGAATTGGCAATGTTTAAGGATTCAAAAGTTGGAAGAGGTAGAAAAGGAGAAAAGCCAGGTCCAAAGTTAGGGTTTGTGGCTCTTATCTTGAATCAACAAAGTTTAAGGATGATAAGATTTCTCTTATCAATTCAATAGAACCTAGAAGTTCCCATGACAATGAGGCTGATAAAGATAGTCGATTTGCTTGTGAGAGCAACTGCATTGCCCATATAATTAAATTAAAAAGGAGGTTAAGAAAGGAAGTTTGTATTGGTAATATTAGATTCAAAAAGGTAGAGGAATCACATTGTTTCTTTCATTCAAAGGTCTTGGTTTACAATTCCTATTTTAATAGGATTAGATTAATATCAAAGCTTTACCTTCAAAGGACTTGCAAGAATATGGTATGTGTTGAATATTATGAGGCTAAATTTCCATGATATGGTTCCAGGTTCACTCTTAGATCCTATAAACAAGTGCTTTTCAAGAAATCCTAAGCTTGTATTAATTAAAACAATCCATCAATCAGCACAATCACTAAGAATGAGATGGAATACTATGTAAAATTTAATATATGTAATTAAAGGATGATAATTAGGAGTTATCCCAAGTTGCTTGTTATTGTGTTATTCTTTAATTATGTATGCATGAACATTGAAGAGATGAAATATAACTTCTCAAAGAAAGATGATCAATGCATTTCAAGCATATAAATATATAATATAATTTAAACTCTCATTGCTACACAATGCATTTCAAATATATAACAAATATGTACTATAATTTGCAACTTGGTAACCTTTACTATTGGATGTCAATGAGGGAACTTCTCTCTTTTATGGATGGCAAGTTCTTTCTCGAAGTACTATACACCACTCAAGTGGGCTTTCTTTCTTTGATCTCATTGTCCCTTAGGGCATTTTTGGGGAGTAGCCCACATCTTCAAAAACTTCCTGGTACATACATTAAGGGTTAGTAAATAAATGTATTCCTAAGCTTAAAGCATGAAAATAATGAAGGATTAGCTCAAGGAATACTAAAAAAGGTGCTAATAGTAGTGGGATCCTATAGGTAAATAGAAGCTTAAAAATGAAGCTCATTTCTTTGAAATCCCACTACAGTAGTTTCAATATAAAAGGAAAACTGAGAGAATTTGTGAAGCTATAAGGTATCATACCTTGGGGATTATGAAATAATGATAATCATTAGAAACTACACTGTTAAAGTCAGTTTAGATCTTCAACTTTAAAAATGACATTTTCAAAGTTGGTTCTAACCTTATAAACATTGTTTAAAAGTTAGTTGAGATTTATAACTTTAAAAACATTGTTTTTAAAGTTGATTTATGCAAATTGACTCATTAAAAATATTTTGGAATTTACACCCACATTCCCCTTGCTTTCCCCTTCTTACCCTAGCATTCTAGCTTCCATATTCACTCTCTCTCTCTCTCTCTCTCTCTCTCATCTTCACTATTGTGAAGATAGATTTCCTGTATCTCTATCTCTATCTCTCTCCCATATTCACTATTGTGACCAGCCAATGCTACCATTGTGTTCCTTGATCCTACCATAGCAATTTGAAATGGAAAACCTAAGTTCACAAAAATATCTGACAACTTCATCAAGAAATCTTGTCATGTTTCTTTGAATTTTGTGCACTTGGAAAACATGTTTTAATGTTATAGTTTTGTTGTTGATTATGGAATGATTTAAGCTTGAATGATTGATGATTTTTGTTGTTGAATTTGTTATTTTACAAGATGGCTTATAGATGCCTTTGAACTATAAGTTTTTCTAAAACTTATTGTATCTATTTTCACAGAAAAACTATGTCACCTTAGTATGATTTCATGCTTAAAACATGGGTGAAAGATCATGGTTGGAATCAAAGGTTTTCATCATGTTTTAGGAGGATTAATTGGATGTTTTTACGCCCTAAAAAGCAAATATCGATTAGCTATGCGTTTTCTATTTTTGAGCATCTTTTTTTATTTATATGATATACATCTTGCATCATATGTTGTTAAGGTTTATTTACCTCAATAGATGCATGGTTAATGTTGGATTTTGATGCGCTAAACACTATTGACAAATAGAAGCACAAATTAGTAAACTAAAATATAAACATTGTACATATATACTTACTATTTTGGGGTTAGATTTTGCTATGTCTAAAGCATAAAATATATATATATATATATATATATTCTTAAGAAGATCATATTTTGTGGTTAATAATCAGTGATAAATATTTCATGTTTATGTTTTGCATATTATTAGATTTGGGACTATTTTCCAAATGTGTTTACATGTTGTTAATGACAATTTACAACTAAGAACTTAATTGTTTTTCACTACTATTTGATGCATTTTTTTCATGGCTACAATTTTTATTAGGAGCATGGTTAGATGATTAATTTCAATAACCACTTAGCATAAAAACTTTAGAGATACGACCTTGATTTGAATGGAGTTTATAAGTGAAAATTCTACTATGAAATTGTGCAAGAAACACTATTTTTTAGCATGTTTTCTATAGCATGTTTGCTTTTTTTTCTAAATTATTTTACTGATAATTTCATGATGAGTATTTTAAATTATATGTTTTATGAAGAAATTAGTTTAAAATTTTTTTTTTTGAAAAGAGACGTTTTCATGAGGAAAGTACCTATGCATGAAAATTTGAGTTTTTAACTCTTATAAAAGTTACTATTTTACATGTTTTGATCATAATTTCAAATTAATTTTTGTCTTACTATTTTAATAAATGTAATATGCATCTATTGGTTTTTGCCTTATGCAAAAAGATGAAACATGAATAACATCAAGAATGTGAAAAACAATCCATTCTAAGCAGCCCTCATAGGAAAAGGACAGAGGGAGAACAATAATGGAAAAGGTTATTGAGAGATAGTCATAGGAAATAAAAGAAGTCAGTTCTGTTATAGTAATAAGGGCCAAGAGATAGATGATAGCATAGCAGCCTATATTAGTTATTTTTGTGCCATGGTAAGTAGCATGGAGCCTATTATGATTGATGATGGGAAACATGTGTCACAAACAATCAAAGATTCAACATGAAATATGGTGAAGGTATACAAATGCTTTGTATTATATAATATAGTAGGTGTCATATCTTGTTATGTTTTAAATTGGATAATGTTCTTGTCTTCACTTTGTAATCTGCCTTCAACATACTTAATGACAAAAAGGAGTGTGCATTGCAAGGAGTTGGTGAACAATGGAGAAAATGAAAGAATAACCTTGTTTGCAAATGCATGCATACATCCAAATGTAGATGATTCATCAAGGCTATACAGAGTCCTTGACATTTATTCCAACACCATTGACCAGGATTTATGGAATGAATTTGTAAAGTGCCTCTTGTCTCCTAAATTTGAGGTATGTATTAAAATAATATTTGATAGAATTAATTATAACATCCAATTGGGTGTACGTAGTTATGTACGCATCAAATGTGTAGGCAAAGATACGAAAGGGAGAAAGGTGTGTGCAATCAATCATATACAAGACTACCTAAATAATTGGATTATGCCCATTGGAAGAACATCGTAGTTATAAATATTTAGAAATATTTGATTACCTAACTTTAGTGTGTTGTTTGATAGCAAAATAAAGTTGGGACAATAGATCCCATTAACTATGTCATCCTTTGATAAATGGTGCATCGGTGGGGCATAATGCCCAATCTTCAAAACCAAGTTGCTGCACAAGTTGCTCAACTAGTAAGTGGTTGTATTTGTCCATCCTTATATTACTTGAATATGTAGAAGATTAATTAATATAATTGATTATGTTCTCATAATAAAATTAGGAAAAGTTGACCTAAGAAAGCACTCTACAGGGACTCTAAGAAGCACTACTACATAGGATTATGACATCGAGTATAGGGCTTTTGGACTTATAGAGGAGCACCCTAGCCGAATATGGGGCCAAGGGCTTAGCATTGTGTGACGACCGGGTTTTCTCATGCTTTTTTAAATGCAATACCTAATTTCCTAAGGCAGGATGCATCTCTATTTGAAAACCATTTCATAGAAACCATGCAATGCAGCGGAAAACCTTTTAGTTTTAAACTCATTTTGAAAACCCCGAGTGTCATTTGCCTTCACAACAACCAAAGTGGTTTTTGAAAAACTTCAGAAATCATAAATGTTTTTCCCCTGTGTCTATCCAAATACAAAGACACAGCCCAACTGTAATTAAATACAAATACATGTCCAAAGGGTTGAGAGTTTACTTACATATATAACTGTCTCCTTTTTAATTTACTTGCTCATAGCACTAATATCTCCTGAGGCGTCGTCTATTTGTGAGTGGAACTATCCTAAAAAATGTTAAGGATAGGGTGAGTATATACTATACTCAGAAGGTGTCTATCACTACTAGTTTTATAATGCATGCGATGTTTAAAAATCATATGCTTTTTCCAAAACATGTGCATGTTTGAATACTCAAGTTCAACATCGACATCAAAATCCATTGTCAAACTGAAATACTAACGACTTAAAGGATCATATAATGCAAAATCGAAAGTATCATATACATATATATCATAGCATTATAATGTGCATAAAATGCTTCATGGAATCCAACTCATGGATATCTATCATGGTATGGTCAACCAACCTCATATCATGCCATATGCAATGCACATAAATCATCAAACCATAGGGTCCACTATGCCCATGACCTCCTCGCCGTGTGGTCCCCGGGTACCTGAGGACACTCGGTCATAGCCTCCACGGCCTATGACACGTCGACCCAAAGGCCGTGACACCAGTGGTAGCCCCCTGTACCGCATGCAGTCGACGTAGGGACATTCCAATTTTTGGGCGTGGTACCCATCCACCTATTAGTGGTAGAGGCCGGTGGCCAACCTGCACTCTCGGCATAGCACCCACGGGCTTACTTGCCCAAATCACATAAGATTAAAGAAGCCAAAACCTCTTGTTAAAACTTGTCCTCTTTGGGTCCCTCACAACTGCCTGGCCCTCGGCACTCCAACCTGTTTTGGCAACCCTCAAGGACATGCAATCTTTACAAGTGCGGCCCAGGGAACGTCCCTGGGTCCTTGGTGGCTCTCCTGGGCTCCGTTTTGCATGGTTTTTCATGCAAAAACTTAAGGAAATTGACCTTGGAACTATGGGGGAGATGGGTTTTGAGCGATCTCGGACGTACCTGGCTCGTTCCTGGGTTTTTCTCCTCATTTTTTCCTCTAGGTCACTGCTCCACGATGGGTTTTCTCCAAGGTTTTGGGCTGCCATTAGAGGCACCCAAGAGCTCTATTTATAGAGCTAAGAGAGGGTTCTGGAGGGGGCTCTCACCGCCTTTGAATGGCGATGGAGAAACCTCCAGAATGGCGATGATTTCTCCTCCAATCACCACCGTTCTAGAACCCTTTAGGGTTGAAGACGACGGGGTGCCCGTATCAAAATGGGCCCCTGTGTTTTTCAGGTTAAGTCGTTTTTGTGAAAATTATAGTTTTGCCCCTGAACTTCAAAGGGCCATAACTTGCTCATTTGAACTCCGTTTTGGGTGATTTTGGTCTCGTTGGATTCCTTTTTCCGAGATGCATCTAATGGCACCATTTTTAGGACCAAACTCCTTGGTTTAGTCAAGGAAACTAGTGAAATGACCAAAATGCCCTTATCTTTAAAACTGAACTTTTCATGGGATTTTAATATTACAAAAATTGGGGTCATTACACATTGTCCTTCCATATTCCTTCATCAAAAAGTACATATAGTTGACAACGAGGAGGCCTACAAGAAGGTTAAAATGAGACTTTGATGCAAGTTAAGTAGATGAGTTATAACTAGATTTATTTAGTGGAGTGGTAGAATATGAAAGTTACGTAACTAGCTCCTCCTACCCTTATACCTCAATCACATACTAGTTGTAATTCTTTTTTTAAAAGAATATTAAGAAGTGCAACAGTCGCCCTCCAAAGGAGAAATTCCTTTGAAGGAGGTATATAGATAGACACATTTACTTTTTCTTTCTCTAGTTAATTGTCCTACCTCATCCATTCTTATGTATCTAGTATTTTTATTTCTAGATGTGTCAAAGCATATTGGCCTTGAATGCCCATGAAAATGTCATCAAAGTTGGTTCATGCTATGTGGTTGGGTCTATAGTTTTGCATTGATCATTCATGCATCCACACACTAAGTGTGTGTTTATTACTATAACCTGCCAAGACGATGTCCTCCTACCATTTCTGATAGAAGCTTATGATATTTTATTGTTGGAGATGTCATTGGATATCATGTCGCTTGGCTGAAGCTAATGTCATCCCCGTAAAATCAAAGGTATAGATGTTGTCACACCATCATCTTCAACAATATCTTTTAGATACATAAATTAATTTTTTTATTATTTACATCTATTATTAATTAGAAACAACAGTAAGAATCTTCTGAGGCCAACCTCCTCTCGCAATAACACCTACATCATAGTACTCAAATGAGTACTAGATTATGTTTATTTTCATGACCAAATTGAAATGTCCTTAATGAACAATATTAATTAAAAAATTTGCACCTTTATAGAAATTGTCAAGGAATTGGCTAAAAAGTCTTATCTAACATGCCTTTATCCTTGAGGGGCCTCTACAAAATCATTAACAAAGGTATGGTAATCAACCCCATACTCGAATCAAGTCTTGAGTACTGCTAATAACGCATTTGAAGTACTAGTTATGGTAGAGGACCACGCAAGAGTTTGTTAATGGAATCAATTTGAACACCCATACATTATCTCCTACATCAAGTCAAATATCTACTACTATAATGGTACTTAACATTACATGTTAATTAGTAATGATAAGCAACATTTATTTCTTTTATGTAGCTTCCTACATGATACAATACAACAATTAGAGGTCAAGGAAGTTTGCCAATTCCTTCACCGTGGTGTTATTTATGGAGGGAAGGAGCAATGGCCTATGGAGAGATGAATCAAAGATATTCTACTAGGATGTAGGAATCCAAATTTTATATAGTACAAATATTTAATCTTACATGAGTTAACCAACTAAAATAAGTTAGCTCTACCGACTACAAAGTGAACATGAATAACCTATGTCTAGGATCCAAGTCATTGTATCAACATAATTCAAACCTTTTTGAACAAAATCTTAAAAGTCAAATACGTCCATAAAAGGACAATGACATTGACTTGAAATCTTGAGGAAATTAAGGTTTAACCTATGGTTAATGAGAGGGAACTTAAGAAAAATAAATCAAAATGGAGGGTAGAGATTAGAGCACAATTTTCTCCCTTCCTCTCTAGCCCATGATGTCCTATTATAACCAGATGTTTAAGCTAGTTTGCCTTGTTTCACCCTCTTTGTTCTCACATTTCCAATTT